>JBBMOL010000039.1:0-2400000 GCA_037954665.1 Laguncularia racemosa | reverse complement strand
CTACTACCTCTTAGTTGGCTATACAAAGGATGCTCTTTAGGATTTTCATTCTATTTTTATTCTAGATAAATGCCATATTTAAAGCTTGAATTTTACCCATTTTCATAATTAACTATCTAAAATTTCAAAATATCAATTTGCTACTTAAACTATGTCTATTTTTACAATTATCTATCCAAACTTTTCTCATTTTTTGCAATTAACTATATAAACTTTACTCATTTTTGCAATTTATTACCCTATCTAGATATTATGAACAATCTCGAAATGTTCAAATGTAGTTGTAAACACTCCATTTTTTCCCCTAATCATTAATAATGGTTAATTTACAATTTTTTTCATTTTTTAATTTTTCTTCTAATTTAGCAAAAATATTCAAAAAGTAAAATAAATAGGAAAAGTATATCATTTTTAGAAAATAATGATAGAAACAACAAAAAAAGAGGTTAAATAATTTTTGTAAATTTTTTGAATTTTGAAATAATATAAAAATAATAAAAATTACATCGCATATATGTAATTTGCGTTAAATAAAAAAACTGAGAAGTGAGCTAGCCCAGCTAGTTCGGACCATGGCCCAATGCACATACGAGGGGTGCGAGGACGTGGGTTCGAATCGCAGAGGAGGCTTTTCTGCGTTTTGCAATTTTTTTGTATTTGCCTAGGACACGTGTCAGCAGATGATTGGTCAGAGGGAGCACATGTGCCGGGAACGTGATCCTCTTCAACCTCCGTCCAAAACAGTCACTAACTGCGAAAAATCCAAATATGACCATTTTGATATAATTTTTTGCATAAATCCACTAAATCTTTAACTGAATTAAGATAAGCATCATTCAATTAGAATCAAATCGCAACAAAATCGAAGATTTGTACATACAAAACCAAATCGGAAAAGATTTTAACCGAAGATTTGATTCATCCCAATTGGAGGAAATCTGAGCTTATCCAGCTCGATTTCTAGTGCCTATAAATAGAGCACAGCGTAGGGGAAGTAAGGGCACCGATCAAAAGTGAGAAAAGAGTGAAAAGTCAGAGGTTTCAAGAGCTGCCAAAGTTCTTCCCAAGCCGCAACTGCTAATCAAGCTAAGAACCACCATCAAGAAGCATTTTTGGTAAAATCCACTAGCACCATTAGCTTCTCCACCTTCGAAAAGCTAAAAAACACCCACTAGTCGACAAGGAGGACCGCCAAAAAGCCGCAGTTGAAAACCCTCCAGCCACTGTGATCCAACCCGTTGTGATCCAACTCAACTCGCGAACCACGACCTGCATCTAGGTAAGTTGATTTTTTCAAATTTTTATTTTATTTATTTGTTTAGATCTTTATTTATAATCCAAATAAATAAATAAAATTTTTAGGATTTTAATTAGATTTTATTTAGATATGCTTAATTTAATATATATAAATAATTAAATAAATAATAATATATAAGAGATAAAAAATGAAAAAAATGAAAAAAAAAAAAGAAAAAGAAAAAAATAACCCTAAAAAATAGAAAATAAAAAAATAGAAGTAAATAATTTGGGATAATAACATGAATTGTTTTATCACTTAGAAAAATTATTTTTTAAAAAATAAATCCAATTTTTTTTTAAATTAATTTTTTAGAAAATAGAATAATAAAGCTTAGGCTTAGATTTTTTTAAAAACTTTGAAAATGATAATAAACGTAAACCAAGCATATTTTCATAATTAAAACTTAAACCAATCCACTAAAGCTTTTTTTTTTTTTAATAAAAAGCAAACTACGGCTTGTTTAATCCTGAATAGTAAGTACATAGGTACCCTTATAGGGCAACTCTAAAAAGAAGTAAAACATCATTTTCCAAATTATTATGAGTTGTTTTAATATCCTTTTTTATATGTATCCAAAATAAAAATATATATAAAAATGAAAAAAAAATAATGAAAATGGAAGAAAAGATATTAGAATATGGTCCAAATTTCATAAGGATAAGATGGTAACTTTAGGGTTTTAATAGGTTAACCCCTGAGTCGAGAATCTTTGGTTTTTCTTTCTTCTTTTTAAATAAAAAGAGAAGATTTTGTTGACCAATTATCCAAATTAAAATTAAATCGCTCAATTAGTTCTAATTCAATAATTTTTCCAACTTCAGTTGGGTAATGACTCCAAATAAATAATGAAATTCCCAGTTCAAGACGAGGATTTATATTAGGTGAGCATAGGATTTAATATAAATCAGATTAGGAATATAAATGAAAAATTCAAAATTAGACTCGACAGTAGTAAATTGATACTCTTAAACTTAAGGTAGTTAATTGCACAAATAAACAAAGTTCATATACCAAATGTGACATTTACCTTTTTATTTTTAAAATTTTGATTCTTTTAAGTGTAAAGGAAATCTTTTCCAAAAGAAAATGATGCAGCATGCTACATCTTGACACCTACCATGAACATTACCAAAATGTACCACATTTGCCACTTGGCATTATAAAAATTGATTATATAATATTTAAAATTTTTAGGAACCAGTTACTCAAATTGAAAGTTTTAATACTTAATTATATAACATTCCAATTTTTAATGTAATAATTTTAAGTAATCTTTTTATTTATATGATCACTCATTAAATAATTAAGTTGGTGCATTAAATTTCATTTACTATGATTGAGTAATGTAAAACATAATGGTATATCTTTCCCTAAACTATCCAATTACGTAATATTTTTCCTTTGAGAGTTTCTTAAGAAAAGCATATAAAAACAAGAAACTTTGCATGAAACAAGCACATCTTATTGAACCTAGGAGCATACTAACAAGCTCTAAATAAAATATCCTCTATTGAGCAATTCTTAGTTTGTTTTCTTGTTGTTATTAGTTTATTTTGATGATTGTGTTTAGGGATGTTTTTAAAGTTTGATTGGTTCACACTTAATAGGTTAGTGAAATTATGGTTGTGGTATGTTAATTATTTGTGAGCTTTGTTTGATTAAGATGTTTATGAATGTGAATTGTTGAGGATGTGATCAATGTTTTAAGTTAGCTTATGCGACGAGTGCATTTGTGAATGTGATGTTGTTTGGATTTGTTTAGGTTAAGATTTGGTGAAGTTTTGGTTTCTTGTATTAATAATCAAGCTTGATTTTTTTGAGATGGTGGTTGTGATTTTTTTGTGCGCAAAAAGTCATAATTAGCCTTAAGTTCCATAGTAATTGAAATGTGGGTGAATACTTGTGATTGGAGATTATGTACAAAAGAGATTGATGATTAAATGAGTGGCTCTACTTATGTGGCCTTTGTGATGAGTGGTTGTGCCTTAGTGTATATGAGATGAGATTGAGGTTGTGATCGATGAGCTTACAATTAACGAGTTTGCATGCTCTTGTAATAAGTTTGATGCGTTTGGCACTATGTTAAGCACGTGAATGCTTGGTGCTATAAGTAGCGCATTTGTGATCAATGCTATATAGAATACTTATGTGTGGAGAGCACTTAAGTAGTGTTCGATTGATTATGAAAGCACTTAAGTGGTTTATGTGTGATAACACTTGCACGCTAATATGTATGGGAATACTAGAGTAGTATTGTATGATGCACTTATACGATACCTATGTACTTTTGGAAACTAGTGTATGAACTATTACTAATATGTGTTATCTTAAATGTTTAAACAACAGTTAAGTGTTTGTGGGGGTGTTAGAACTTAAGCAACTCATGAGTCTCTTTATTTGCTTGAAACTCTGTTTTTCTTTTTTTTATTTCTCTCTAACTGCTTGGTATTGCAACTTAACCTTTTGATAAGATTAAGCTAGATCAAAGTAAGAATGTGTTGAATTTATTTACATGAGAATGTTTACTTAATTTGCAAGTAACACTTTGCAAACCTTGATGGATTTTTTTTTTTTTTTTATCTCTAGGTACTTAATTTAGATGGATTTTTATTTTTATTTTTTTTAATCATCATCAAAAGGGGAAGATTGTTAAACCTAGATGTTCAATTATAATTATGATGAAATGAAACAATCTAACTTTGCTCAAAGTTCTTCAATATAATCTTTTACAATGTACTCTTTAAAAATAAATAAAGTACTCAAGGTCACAAAATCAATGAGTATAAGAAAAATAACATTTTAACTCTCCTAACGGTTGTACTTAGTTGAGAGAAATCCTAAATGTGCCCCTAATAGTGACCATTCATATCCTTTTTTAGAATTTTAGTTTTAGTTCAATTAATTTTGTTTTAAGGTGAATAATCATTTCCCAGACACTTTACAGAAAAAATCTTCGATTCATAACAAATACATTAGAGCATGAAACCTAGCAACTAGATCATCACTTTGGTATCCAAACAGAAGCATTGCATTTGTACATTTAGAGAGCTACTTACATCCACAAGTGAGCATAACACTTCATCTTCAAGTATGTAACTTACACATACAAAATACGATAAAGCATTAAATCCCCGATACTTGTAATGGAACTTACTCAAACCGATGCACTATTCCTTACCGCTTAGGAATCCTATCTTTCATATAAACTTAATATGATATATATGTGTGTATATATATATGTACACATACATACATACATACATACATACATATATATATATATATATCTGTGTGTGTGTGTGTGTGTGTGTGTGTGTGCATACATAAATATATACATAGCACACACACACACACACACACACATACATACATACATACATATTTTAAAATACTAGGCTATAACTCAAGAGAGGGGGGTGAATTGAGTTTTATTGAACTTTATGTCACTTTTTTCTTTATTTAGTCAAATTAGCGATTAATCAACCAATGCAAGAGCAAACAAATATAACAAATAAAGTTCTTGAAAGTAAAAAAGATATGGATAAAAAAAATTAAGTCTCAATATGTCAAGTCTAATTTTTTTATTTTTCATTTTCATTCTCAATCTGATTTATACTAGACCCTATGCTCATCTAATATAGATCCTCGACTTAAACTAGGAATTTCATCTTATTTTGGGAGTCGCCACCCAACTGAAGTTGGGAAAGATTAAATTAGGACTAATTGAGCAGATTAATCATAATTTGGACAACTAGTCAACGAGATTCTCTTTTCATTTTTGTGAAAGAGAAAAGGGAAAAACCAGAGTTGCTAGACTCGGAGGCTATCATATTAAAACCTTAAAGTTACCACCCTATTCTCCTGAAATCTAAACCCTTATCCTAATGTCTTTTATTGTTATTTATTTTGTTTCTTATTTTTGTTATTATTATTATTATTTTGTGTTTTTGTTTATTGGTTAAAAACAACTTATCCTAGCTATGGAAAATGTTTTTTTTATTCTTTTTATAGTTGCCCCAAATGGGTGCCTATGTACCTGCTATTCAGGATCAAACAAGTCGTAGTTCGCTTTTCATGAAAACTTTAGTATGTTTATTAATTTTAATTATGAAATTACTTCTGGTTTACGTTTTTATCATTTTTAGCATTTTTTGGAAAAAATCTAAGCCTAAGCTTGATTATCTTATGTTTTTGAAAAATAACAATTTAAGGAAAAATTGATTTTGGATTTATTCAAGGAAAGCATTTTTTCTAAGTGAAAAAATTTTATTGCTCTATTATTAACCTACCTCTAATATTATTATTATTATTATTTTATTTTTTATCAATTTTAATTAATTAATTGTTTATTTATTTTTATTATTTCATCTACCATAAACTAAAAATCTAAATTCTATTATTTTTCCTAATATATTTTTTATTATTTTTTAATTTATTTTATTATTTTATTATTTTTGTGATTTTTTATAATTTTCTATTATTTATCCTATCTTAAACTAAACCTGAAAAAAAAAACCAATCTAAATTCTAACATTTTCCTAATATTATTAGATTTTTTTAATTATAAATAACAAATGAATAAATAAATAACCAACAAATAAATAAAATTCAATAAATAAATAAATAAACAACAAATAAATAAAATTTGATAAATAAATAAATAAAATAAGAAAATCCGACTTACCTGAATCCGGATACGGTACGCAGGTCGGGTCGGATCGGTCATGGTGGCTGGGGCTTCTCGGTGGTGGCATTCCGACAATCCTTGTTGTCGAATGAGGAGTGTTTCTGAAGCTTCCGAGGATGAGGAACCTAAGGTCGGTGGTGGTTGCAGTCGAAAATCTCCCCAAGCGGCATTTCAAGGCGGTGCTGATCGGCAGTCGTGCTTGAGAACTCCAGCGAAGCTCCAATCTCACTTATTTTTTCTCTTTTCTCACTTTTGATCCATGCTTTGACTTCCTCCCCTCGATTCCTATTTATAGACACCAGAAATCGAGTTGGATAAGCTCGGATTTCTTCCGATTGAGGCAAATCGGATTTCGGTTGAAAAAACTATCTCCGATTTATGTAAATCCTTCGATCCGTTGCGATTTGATTCTAATTGGATGATGTTTATCCTATTTCGGTTAAAGATTTGTTGGATTTGTGTAAAAAAATCGAATCAAAACGGCCGAAATTCGATTTTTCTTCGTCGGCAACAATCTCGAACGAAGGAAAGAGAAGATCACGCTCCCCGGCGCGTGCGTTCGTGTCATCCAATCGCGAGCTGACACGTGTCCTCAGAGAGGCAAAAAATTGCAAAACGCGGAATCTGCTTCCCCCACGTTTCGAACCCACGACCTGACCCATTCCCCTGCGCGCACGGTCATGGCTCGGACCAATTGGGCTAGCCTACTTACTCTTTTTTTTTTATTTACGCAATTTGTATATATGCAATGTAATTTTTATTATTTTTGTATTATTTTGAATTTCCAAAAATTTGTAAAAATTATTTAACTCCTTTTCTTATTATTTCTACAATTATTTTCCAAAATTGATCTATTTTTCTTATTTATTTTATTTTTTGAATATTTTTCCTATTTTTGCTAAATTAAAAGAAAAATTGTAAAAAATAAAAAAAATAAAAAATTAACTATTATTAATTATTAGGGTAAAAAATGGAGTGTTTACACAATATAATGTGGAGTTTGGACTGCTCCCTACTCTACATGAACACAACCGCCTCTAATCGAGGACTTCACAACACTTTATTAATCTTCACAAAGCACAATGGCTCTAATAATCTAGAAAATGTTTTATAACACAAGATATAAGTATAGTGCACTCTTTACAAGTTTGCAAGTTTAAAAATACTTTCCACAACACTAGTTTCTCTCAAACTAATTTGCAAATGTAAGTACAAGAGATAGATAATGTAATGAGTTAAAGAACAAGTGTATTGATTGCAAATGAAGTTCTTTTCTTCTGTAAAAGATTAAGTTAGTGGAGTAATTTTAGGTTATGCAACCAAAATTTTCCAAACTTTATAATCTTCCATAATCTGCGTATTCAATGCTTCTCAACAACTAGTTTCTGCCACTATTGATCGGTCAGTAATCACGCTAACATTTGGTCAATAGTTGCAAAAACATTACTGTTTCCTCTAGGTGACCAAATGGTGTTAAGGTGGATAAGTGTCTCACAATCCAAAGAAAGCTTAGAAGCTCCAAACCTTCTCACTATCCAAGCTTTGAACCAATTAGTAGGCTAAGGTTTCACCTATTGAAGAAAAGTCCTTATTGACTAGTTGTCATGTACATTACCACCAAATAGTAAGCACTTCTTTAACAAAGGTGCTCTTGATACTTCACAAAAACATATAACAAAAATAGAAAACATATAAGGAAAATTACACACAAGGGGATCAACGGTTAGAGTCAAGTTAAAATAAAACATCAAATTTTCAAGTGGTTAAAATAGAGAATCAATATTATGTTAAGTGGTTGAAATAGAGAATTAATGTTATACTAAGTGGTTCAAATAAAGGATTTGTTATTATCCCGAAAACATATTAAGTGGTTTGAATAGGGAATTTCTTTACCATTAGTAACGATACTGTAATGAGATCTCTTATTTAAACTAATTAGCATAAAGTTGATCATTTATTTTAATCACTTGAAAGTTCGATCATCTATTTGAACTTGACCTTAAACATTGATCCTCTCTCTTGTTATTTTTCCAAAACACATATGCTCCAACCATATAGCACAAATACAATTATATCACATATAAATATATTCAAATAAAAGTCAAACTTGAATTAACTATTTAAAAGTATTGAAGAATTGATTAAAGTGAGCTAAGTTCAATTTTAACATTTTAATTCAAATCATTATGGTAGGTTTGTCACATTAAAATCCATAGAGCTATTAGTTTAACACACACATGTATGTATGTATGTATGTATGTATGTTTTTCAAATATTATAATGTTATTATACTCTTATATTATATATAACTAGCTGACAACACACTTATGTTGTGTGTGTAAAAGCTAAATACATCAACTTTAAAACATTTTTACATAACATATTAACTCAAGTAAAATATACGTGCATGATAAATGAAAGTGGAAAAAAAATGTCTTAACCATATGAAAATGCATGAAAAATTAAAGGTGAATGAAAACAACAAAAGGAATAAGTTATAGATATTTTTGTTAAACTACATAAACTATGCTAATCACAATGGAATTGCTTCATTGAATAAGTCACAATTTACCATAACACAATGTCTGAGTAAACTATATAATGATCTAGGAATAAAGAAAAGGAGAAAAATGCACAAATTATCTGAGAATGCAGGACAAATAAAAGAAGAAATAAAATGGTAACAATTAAACATTACGAATGTTTTTATTAAAGTACATTAAGCTATGCTAATTGCAATGAGTTTACTTCATCAAGAAAGTTACCATTTCCCTACAAAATAATCAAAGAGTTATTAATTAGAGAACTCAGTATATAGCATGAAACATCTTAATAAACACCGATATTACCTAGTAATTAAATTATTAATCTCTTCATACATGAATTCACTAGTGAAACTCTTGATCTTAAAGAACTACATAAAAAAAATGGAAAATTAAAAAAAGAAGAAGAGAGAAATAGATAGAAGATATATATATATATATATCTCACTCCTTAAGGACACAAAATCATTAAAATGACCACATGTCATGTAACACTAAATTGTTTTTTCAATTCTCATTTTCCACCATTATGTATAGCTAACATCAATGCTTGCAATTACTATTAACTCTTCAAAAGAAGAGGAAAAATATTTTTTTTTTGTAATTTTTTTTTTGATAAATAAAATAAAAAAATATTTCTCATAAAGTAACACCATCTACTTTTGCTCATCTTCAAATAGAATTATTTCTCTAAGAACATTACAGTAAAAAAAATATATTCATGCATTGAAGTCAATGAGTAGAAAAACTGAGCAGAATATCCTAATGGCTACGCAGTAGAAGGTATTAAAAGAACTTGCAACAACATTGCATACATCTATACCATGTTATAGTTCAAAATAGGTAATAGATGTTTCTTTATTAATTTAGCAATAATGTTACTCATATGTTATTTTTGGTGAAGTCTTTAACATTGCATGCAACATGGATATAGGTGTGAGCATTTTATATTCACACAATTACATAAGTGGTTATTGGAAATTTGGTTAAATCTATGAAGTATGATGATGCTAGATTACATTTTAAAGAACCTCGGTAACCGTTTCAATATTGAAAAGAAAATGCAAAGATAATTAATGAAAAGGAAAAAAAAAATCCATATACCAATTTTGAAAAAATACAAAAAAAAAATGAATCTTCAAATAAAAATTCAATGAAAACTCAAAATAGTAATATTGCAAATAGTACCTAACAAAGTGTAGCACCAACAACTAATCAAAACCAAATATCTTGATATGTTTATTAAACATATCATTATTCTTACTATTTAATTTAGTCATTGTCTATCATAAGCAATGTGGTAGGCACCATTGGTTCAATTTTAATTGTGGTGAGTTAAGTAAGGAGAATTTTTTTGTGTGAATATATGTAGGTGGAAAATTGAGAAAAGTTAATTAATGAGAATTAAAAAAACTACGTCATATAAATAAATAAAGATTTCACATATATACTTACCATTTTGTTTGGTTGGTTTTATTTGATAACTGAATGAATACAGTCATGGTGAACAATTGAAAACACTTAAAAGGGAAATGAGAAAACCATGAAATATAATTGCAAAGAAATGCAAGAAATATAAAAAGAAGAAAATGGAATTAAAGATGAGTTATTAAGAAAGCTGAGAGAAATGAGTCGATGTAATTAAAGTGATTAAAATCGGCATACATATACTTACTTTTCTTTGGTCGGTCTTAATCAACAATGTGATGGGTACAATGGTGGTGAACAATTAAAGATACCTAAAATAAAACGAAAAAATGAGTAAATTGTGATATTGCCAAAAAAAAAAAAAAACAAAGAATCATGGTAAGTTGAGATAAGTTACTATCAATAAGATTTCATAGGAAGTAAAGGAATCATGGAAATTATGGAATTTAGTTACTTGATAATTATGGAAACGTATGAATAAAAGGAAAAGGACATAAGAGATCAAAAAGGAAAGAAAGAGAGAAGGAGGAGGTCAAAAGAAGTTGTGATAGAACTATTCGTGGCAATAAAAACAAAATAGCTATCAACATTAATGGTGAGTGATAAGAGAGAGAGATAGTGGGAAGAGTCTATAGAAGACTAAAAAGGAAATACAGAGAGAATGGGAGATCAAAAAGTAGTTATGGCAAACTATAATAAAGGACGTGACAATAAAAAACAAAATAGCTAACATTAATGGTGAGTGATAAGAGAGAGAGTGTGTGGAAAGATTATATAGAAGATTAAAAAGGAAAGAGAGAGAGAAAATGAGAAGATAAAAAAGAGTTATAACAAAACTGTAATAAAGGAGAGGCAATTAAGGTTGTGCTTCAAGTGCACTCTTAAGATCTCTAACTTGGTAGTTTGAATACCTTGAGTCCACTTGTAGTCCTAAAGGATAACCCATTTCTTACTATTCATAATCTTTTCGAACACCTCCTTATCCATGGCAAAGCAGTCAACCTCGTTAGTTGCACAAGCTTCCAAGTTTAGTAGTCAAACTCTATCTTACTTAGCCTTGAGTCAAAGTTGCCAGACTTCTTCCCGAAGACCCCACTTGACCTTAGCATGACTGTTTTCCCTATTGAGGAGCTGCTTGAGTGTTTCCTCAAGTTGAGTAGCAAGTCTCTTATTCTACTCAGCAAGGCCTTGACTTGACCACTCTATGTCACCGACCTTGATGGAAGTTTAGCATTCATCCTAGCCTACAATTCAACTTGAGCTTTTAGCTTGCCTAACTCAACCTTAGCTGCATCTTCAAGTCATTCATCTTCACTATTCGACGTTGGGCTTCTTCCTATGCTCTCCCGGCCTTCATCTCTTCATCTTTCCCTTTCTATGATAAGATATACATGTTAGAAAGCTTGAGGTATCCACCATATAGCCTTTGGTGTTTTAAGATAAGGACCTTGTATCCGGAATTCAATTCCCCTACCTACTCGAGCTCCACCCCCTATATATCAAAAGACTTAATCAAGTGGGAAGCGAACTACACAAATAAACATGAGGGTTAGCTATAATATGAAGTATCATGGAGCTTCAAGCAGATCAGCCTCTTGAGCCTACCTTTAGACATCTCATATAGGTTGCATTCTAAAGTGGCAGCATCTCTTGGGAAGATGTAACCCTTTAACAGCTCCCTACTACAACTCTCATCGCCAAGCCTGATGTCGGAGCTATGGATATCCCATTATGGTAAAAAAAATGTGATCGCTTGCTCTAAGAGAAGGAAGACCAAGTGTTGAGAAAGCCTACTCCTTCTATCCTTTAGCTAATAGGGCAGGCCCATACCTTGACGTTGAATAGTTTGCTTCACAATATCTAACTCTGTGTCGAGGTGGACTACCATATTATGTCCAACTAGAGGTCTATCCTCGAACACCTCTACGCAAGGCACAGGAGCTCTCTACGTTTCGATTATGTTAGGAAGGGGCTTTTTTCCTTTCCTTTGTAGCTTAAGTCACCTTCTACCTAGTGAGCATTTTAGCTGAGGTGCTCTTCTTAAGTTGTATATTTGCAAGAGAAAAAGAATGTTAGGAATTGAAGAACAAACAAAGTTAGAGAGTACCATACCGAGTAGAGAGCTTGTAAGGAGATCCATTCTCCTAGAAGGTTCGACTAAACAAGATTCTCCATGACAACTCACTTCAGCTTGGCTAATGTTGAAGGTATACCTCCTTTTTCCTCTGAAGCTACGCTATCTATGAGCTTCCTATTGTAAAGATGCTCGTCAACCACTTTAAATACATTCTAAGGACCATCCAACCTTTTACGCAGCTTGGTCATCATCTGATCTGCTGCTGCTTTATCACTGGGACCCAATGCCCATATTGTTGAGGTACAGATTAGTTTGGTCCACTTAGTCTCGAAGTCCAAGTTAAACTCACACACCACCACCAGATATTTATTTTTACATCCATGTAGGGATGACTTGAGCCCAACTAACATCTTCCTCTAAAGATGGCTAAACAGGTAATACCACTCATCATTCAACCTTTTTAGCCTATAAAAGTAGCATAAGAGCTACAATGTAGCTCGCAACACAAAATGTTTGCAAAGGGCTTTGAAGGCTATCACTAACTTGCATGTATTTAAGACGAGCTACCTCGGTGACACCCAATGGTAATTAAAGAATTTCTTTTAGAACTTTGTGAATGGAGCTCGTAGCTTGAACTTCATGTTCTTTAGATAAAGGAAAAATCGAGGACCGATTATCAATGAGACTCAGTTGTCGAACTGTAGCTTCTCAATCCTCTACCGATATGGCCGTAGTTAGAAGTACTTTCTCACCTCCACTAACTCTTCGAACGACATGATGCTACAAACTCCATTAGGGGTGTTCCCCTCTTTGACTAACAACTACAATGGCTACATCAGTTGACATTCCTTGCTGTCATCAATATATACATCCCTCAAAATCTGTGCAATAATCTCCACCACATTAATCTCCCTTTCCAAGCTTCTATAAACTCCTCAACTATGTCAAAGTCGTGCTAGAGAACCTCTTCTACTGTCACCTAAGGGGGAATGCCCTTCTCAGTTAGATTGGGTGTGAAAGGAAGAAGAAGAAGGCATGCTTACTTGATTTAATTCTAAATTAAAAGTAAACTTAGATTTGAAAGGAATTGAAAGAAAAGTTGGACAAAATCTTAAACTCAATAATGTCTCGAGAACAAATAGAATGGTAAAAGTGTGGAGATGGCAAAGGTAATGAATATATATAGGTAGGGGAACACCCCTAATGGATTTAAATCAACAATGCGGATTAAGTTAGCATGCACTTTCTAGCTCCCATCTTGTTTAATGAGGCTTTGACAGCTATATATAACATTTAATGCACTTACATTTACATACTAAAATATAAATCAAATTAAAGCTTGTTTAAAAAGCCACTAACTCCTTACATTCTATGCCACTTGGTGAGATCAGAACTCTCCATGGAGTTAGCTCTTAAAGCTTGGATATACCATAGGTCGAATTGGTAAGGTAAAGTGTGATAGTGCTTAACGCACTTTCCAATCGCTACTATCCTTAAGCCAACTACTTAGACCTCCTTGGTACACCGCTTGTCCTTGATAATACTTATCATAGGAAGACCCAGCTCAAATCACTCACCTACTCAACCACTCAGTGATGTTTAAACATCAACTACTAAGCAATTAGAATGGCAGCAAGGACCTCATAAGTCCCAATGCGAGTTGACCCTTGAAGTGCTCTCGAGCATTCATATGGTTATTAATTCTACTTGTTAACCCGTCACCAAAGAGAGTAGGGGGGCAAGTGCTAATAGAGCTTTTTGGCAAACCCTTAAGGCCCAACTTGATCTACCTACACCCTTGTTCGAGCTCTACACACCTAGGCCGACCTCTTCTAGACCATTACAACACAAAACTATCAAAACATAATTTGCATGTACCGACCCTATGCTCAACTCAGATATGTGCTTCTTCAAAATAGATAAGAACAAAAGACTTAGTAAAGAATTTTTAAGCATTAATACACATTCCATATTAGGATTGCCCCCAATTCCTACAAATAGAGGTTAGGGGTTACTAGGTAAGAACTTTTCGACTCTTCACTCTGTCACTATTTTACATTATTATCAAATGATTGTGCTGACATAAGCATCAAAGTGGTAATACCAGAACAACCTCTAATACCACTCATATCCTAATTTCTTCTCTCTTACAAGTGATTCAACCACCCACAAAAATCCAGCACAACACTAAGAAAAACTCTATTAACGCAAGTAATAGTTTATGCAATTTACTCAAGAACATAAACATAGATCAAGAAAAAAGTTTAGCTCAAACTATTGACAATAACATAAGAGACTATATAATACACTAAGCCATTCTTTTCTAACACCCTTACGTAAAAGCATTTCAATATGCATGTAGTACTCAAGAACCAACAATTATATATTATCATTTTTTTTATTAGGTTCGGGTTATCCATCGGTTCTATTTTAATTATAAAATCCAATCCAAAACCATATAAGGTTTTGAAATATGACCCAAAAGAGCCATCCCAAAACCTTATAGGAAACTACCTATAAAGCAATTATTAAGTTAGGCAGGTTGTGTACCATATAATAAATAGTCTAATGGCATCCCTAACCTTTATTAAAATCAAAATCAATAAATAATAATTATATTACAATTTTATTCTATTATGATAGATACATATTTTGATATGTATATTAAGTGAGAATTAAAGTATTTTCTCCTAATTTTGGTATTTTTCAAGGATTTTATTTTTAACTTAATTAATATATTGATTTTAGAGTTTTGATGAATAATTGAATTAAAAAGGAAGAAAAGAAATCAAATTTACTCAATTTGGAGGTAAATAGAAAAAGTTATAAACTTTTAAAGATAAACATGGGTGGTTGACATTACTGTGCCAAAATTGTGTTAAAGTTGAAGTTTGAAGAAATAAATTACGAGAGTTACACAAGGGTAAGACACGATTATGTCTATTGGTCATGTATCTTTCAGAAATAATTATTTTGAAGCATGACTTAAACATAGCCTCTAGGCACGACCGTGTCTAGACCATGTTAACTGCAGATTCCAATTTTCATAATTTTTTGTTCGATGATTTTGATATGACCTGAAGCACAACCGTGTTGAATAGTGTGTTGACAATAAAACAGAGTTTTGGACACCTACTATATAAAGAAAAAGAGGAAATTAACTTCATAACTTTTAGAAGATGTTTTTATAGGTTTTAGGGTTCTTTTGGAGGAGTAAAAGAGTATATTCTTTTACTTTAAGAATTAGAATTTTTCTTTGGAATTCTTTAACAATGCATGCTTTTTCATCATTGAGAAATTCTGATTTTACTATTATTAGAGTTTAAAATTTTTAATATCTAGACTTGTTGATCATAAGGTTATTATGTGACTAGTTTTATTGCTATTTCAATGGAATCTTTAAGTTCTTAATCCAATCACATGTTATTGATTTTGTTTAGATTAATATTTCTAGAGTATTATTCTAATTATTTAATATTATACATTATGATTGAGAAATTTGATGTATAATTAGATCTAACATGATTTAAAGGAATTTATATAATCTTAAAGATAAATTGCATAATTCTTCTAAAATTGATTCAATTGCTTTTAGAGAATTTATTATTCTCTATGCAATATTGAAAATATACTATTATGAAGAGATTCAAATAGGTATTTTTGATATTAGGGTTGATAAACTTGAGAAAATTATTAATCTAATTTAGGAATTCTCCTAGTCAATGAAATTAAAGATGAAATTGAATAATTTTGTTGATGTCACATAATAAATCCTAAGGGAAGCAAAGTCTATATACTTTTCTTGCCATCTTGAAGTTAATTGTAATATATTTTATTCTTCTTTCTTTCAATTGAGTCTTTAGTTTAGTAGATAATAATTAGTTGTAATTTTTAGATTAATTAATCTTTATAATTTATTCATTAAATAATAAAATATAATTTAGTATTAGTACATCGTGATTTCTATGAGATGACATCTATATTCAATTCATTATATTATAAAATTTGATAGGTACACTTTTCTTACATCACATTACTTAATAATATCTACTATATTACAGCCTTAATCCCTTTAGCAAAGTGAAGAGCCATTTATAAATTATAATTCTATTACTAATTCATGCACTCCACATGTCATTTATATAGCAAATATTCGTTTGAGCCCATCGTCCTTCGATATGAACTACACAATAATCAAAATCTGACCTGGTTAGTATTGATAAACAACTGAAACATCAATTAACTAGCAAATTTGACTATGAGCAATGCCAAACATCATATTTGTAGTCCTAACTATCAATTTAGGGTCAATTTGCATGACTTTTAGAACAATGAGCATATTTCAGGAAAATCACTGTAAGTTTAGGAAAATACGTACATTTATTGTGCAATTTTTTAAGGTCACATGAACCCATTGCCCGTATTGCCTAAATTACACAGAAGAAAATAAATATAATAATTACTAAACTTACAGATATTTGAAGTTCATTTTCATATTAATTAAATTTGGGTATTAACTGAGTTACAAACATTTAATCTCGAAAGAACCATATTTTCTATTTTAGAAATTAAAATCAATTTTCATTATAGCAAAGCAGTTAAAAGAAGAAAGTACCAAAATCATCACAAATTTGCAATTACAAGAATATTGCATGAAACTAGAGTGAAAATTATACTTTTAACTCTTTTACTTTTCTTTTCTTTTTTTGTGATTAAATCCGCTGATTTAACATTTTCAATAATTTGAAAGATATAGTTGAAAAATAAAGGAATACGTCAACCGTTGCTCTAGTGGCCCTAGGACACTCACATTTTCAACAACTGGTTTCATATTGTTTTTAATTTCGCTCAAAATTTCCCTTTTTCCATACTAATTTCCTCAATTTTGTTTTTGATTTCATCTCCATTATTTAACTTCTACTTGTTGTTTATGTTACTTTGGTTCAATTCTCCGCACGTTGTTTCAGTACAAGGACATGTATAGGAATCAGGTTAGGTGTCATCTTATAACATTAACACATATATTAGCATCTATAATATAGGGTTTTATCGTAAACATAGCCTTTCTTTAGGGCAGATGCAAGTTTTCCATCCATAATTTCGGCAGTCAAATGCTTTTTATGTCATTTGTTAGGTTTTTTATTTTTTTTTAATGGTATCTTGCATTTTAGGAGTATAATTTACATGTTTTCCAATAATAATTCAAGCACATGTATGTAGTAATTTATTATCTAGTGTTTATGACATATATCAATGCATATTTATTGCACTTTCATTTATAAACATTATTTACATAGGTGATATGATATATCTCTAATAACTTATTATATCTCAAAGTTCAAATCTTAAGTTTCTTATATGTAACGTTTTATGTACATAAACTTTAATATATAGTTGAAATGTTATTTTTATCAAGTTTATTTTAGAAACTGAAATTTATGCGGTCACTTCTATTAATTTTTGTGATCACATTATAATTTTGAGCCAAAACGAGAAAAGCTTTTTAAAATCCTAAATTTAGGTATAAATACTCTAACCGTATATTTTCAGGGTTTATACTTTAGCTCATGTCACAAAACAGCTAATGTGGTTTATATTGCTGACATTTTAAAGCAAGAAATTATGAGATTACATGCGCATCCCTCATAGGCTATAGCATTCTTTTAGATAGATATATCAAATCTTTTAGTATTCTTCCGGAAAACACTATAAAGGAGTTTTAAGTATCAAGCTATTATTCAGCACTTCTTATCACCCTTAAATGAGCGGATAAATTGAGGTTATTAAAACTAAAGGTTCCTCACTTAAGAGTTATAAATGACAAGAATCTTAAGAACTCTACTAAAATAATATTATTTTTTTTTAATTCATAAAATAGAATACTTGAAAAAATTATTCTAAAAATAGGTTTTAAAGTCGTAAACTTGAAATGCTCATTTAATTTAGCTAATCTTGACAAAAATGAGGGATGGATCGTGTCCATGCTTTTAATACAATTTGTATTTAAAACATAGACCATGTATACACCTTCAATAAATTACTCTAACAATTTTTTTTGGATAACATCCCTCACGTCCAATAATTTCATTTTGATATTACAAACTTATAAAAACTATTACAAAGTGATATTACAAATTTGCACAGTACCACAACATATGAATTTGAATGTGCAGAAAAATATATATATATATATTTCACCGACAGTTCATATTATAAATTCAATCCATTAGTTCCTCAATTTATACATTTGTATTTCTTCTTCAATTCTCCTTCTTCCTTCGTAGTTCACACTTTCACTTTTTTTAATTTATTTTTTACGTAGGTTTAGCTTGTATATCTACAAGTGTAGGAATATCAATAGAAAATCTTCTCTATTTCTTCAACAAAAAAAACTTGATTAGATTATATTTTAGTATGTTTTTTTCAAAAAAAAATTATTATTTTTTATTTTACTTTTCGTCAATCCACATAAAATTAAATGCAATTCTTCTTAGTCTACTGTTTTTATTAAAATACAGTAATTGTTGTTAATTAATTGTTAAAAAACGAATTAGTACAAAATTTCATATTAATTGTAAATGTAATATGTTAATTTATTATTATAAAAATTATCTTAAAATTAATTTATTATTAATCAATCATTAACTTGTTATTAATTAATCCTTAAAAAATTAATTAGTAAAAATTTCATATTAGCATGATGATGTAATATGTTGATTTATTATTGTAAAAATTGTCATAAAATTAATTTTTTGTTAATTAATCACTAATTTGTTGTTAATTAACCATTAATTTTTTATTAATTAATTTTTAAAAAATTAATTAGTAAAAATTCCGTATTAATTATAAATTTAATATGTTGGTCTATTATTGCAAAAATTGTTGTAAAATTAATTTTTTGTTAATCAATTGTTAATTTGTTGTTAATTAACCGTTAATTTTTTATTAATTAATTAGTAAAAATTTCGTATTAATTGTAAATGTATCATCTTGGGTTATTATTTAAACTATCATAAAATTATTTTGACATTAATGCTAAGTTTTTTTTTTTTTTTGTACATAATAAATGGAGTCTAAACCCTTCGATCAATTTGTTTTGATGCAACAGCAAAGACATTGATCACAGGTCATCTGAGATGGAGTAATAAACAACATTTAACTTGGTGATTACTTTATGTTTCATTACCAATAGTGCAACATTTCACTTCTTGAATTTTAGAATCTATCATGACTCACTGTTTGATGGCACGAGTTATCACTTCGTTGCAATGAGAACATCATCCTCTTCGATCCTCGAATGGAGCCATTTGTGTAGCTGGCCGAATTCTAAGGTGCAAGCTGCTTATCATTTATACAGTTGGATTAGCACATGATAACTACCTTAGTCAAGCGATGGAGGCCAGAAATGCACATATTTCATATGCCAACTGAGGAGTTCTTATCACCCTACAGGATGTTGAGGTCTAGCTAAGCCTCTTAGTCAATGGTCAAGCAGTAACAGAGAGTAGTTCCCTAAATTGGATTATAACATGTAAGAGATTGTTGAGGGGCGAAGCTAGGGTCTACCAGTAGGGGACCACATTAGCATGATGTTGTTTCATGATATGTACTAGATCCTTCCAACCCATGCCGATGGAGAGCAAGTTCAACACTATACGCATGCATATATATTGCAACTAGTTGGGGGATTTATCTTTGTTGATAAATCCAACTCTCTCGACCACAGCATGTTTTTGTCTTTACTGGAGCATTTCGACATGATAGGGATGTATAGTTGAGGGTTCGCGTATCTAGCCTAGTTATATCACTAGCTTTGTGTAGCATCATCCTTGTTGGCTCACAAGATTTAAGGGGCTACAATACTCCTACAGGTTTGGATATGAGATAGATTCCCACATATAACACCCCTCAACAAGCATAGACTGATTATAGAAGTTGAAGCTCCCTTAGCAACACCTTGGAAGATACGCTTGGGCACTCAACATCACCCAACCCATGTAGTTATCGCATGCATATCAGGATGCTCTCAATAGGCAAAACGGTGAGCAAGTATTCCTTCAACTATTTTTTTTTTCTATTTCATCATATTCATTATTCTCCATGAATCTTACTTCCTACCCTTTAGGTCAAGTGGAGGCCATACGCTAGTAATTTGATTCACATCCTACCACCATTCTGTAGAGCAAGCAGAAACAGTTGGATTGCTTAGGTGCTACTCATATGTTTCCACATATTTAAGCAGCATTACCCTGACCGTGTTGCTAAATAGTTTAGGGGGTTTCAATATATTCCATAGCATGTGAACATACAGTTAGAGCTTCATCAGATCGACCTACATGGGAAGGTTGATGTGGATTAATCGATGTAGCATGCATCGCACATATCATTATGGGAAGTACATCTGACCCAGTTGGTGTATATAGAAGGCCCTCATAGCATGCATCAAGAATACAAAAGGTGATACAGATCTATCAACCATTGATATATAAGAAACATGGGAGCAGTTCTTCAACATCTAGTAAGTGCAACATCAACACTAGCTAAGTGATTTATTGCATATCTATTGCTTTTTCTATTTACGATTTGTTGTAACATGCAGGCTAATGCATTAAAACAAATCCACCTATTCTCGAATCATAACATGGCTATTACTTTAGCTAATCATGGTCTTGAATTCATACATGACAATGGGAGGGTAACACTGTATTCGCAAGCTCACCAACAACATAACGTAGAGGTTTAGGTCAAAGGCATAACCTATTGACATGAAGTAACAACAGCCTATTCCTGTGCATTGTAAGACCATAGGACGTTGATGACCCCAAAACCAGACCGGGGCACATGAATATCTAATATATGACTAGTAGTTTTCACCAGATTTCAATATGATGTATGACAGCTCGACTCCAATACTTAGCACATACATTACACCACATCATCATTCCACTGGTGGTTCTATCCTTACACCAACTACTTTTTAGAAGAGACACTCTAGTAAACAACCAATGTATCAGGGTAAATCTCTGCAATGTGCTACAAATTGGAATCTAGTGCTTCCTGAGACTTCAATGATACACCCCAATACCATTTAACATAAGAGTCAAAGGCTCCTCCATGTCCACATTCAAGACTATCAAAAGAGTTTACAAATGTATTTCCTGATTGACAAGACAGTTTACTAAAAGAAAGAATAATAAGGGATAGGTTGTTATTATTTTTTATTTATTTGATATGTAAATCTTTCATCAAAATTTGTGATTGATGTAAATTAATTGATAAATTTATTAATATTGTCTAATAAATTACTTTTTTCCTTTTTTTATATCTACACTTTTACTTCTTCTTTTTTAACAATTGGTTCTAAGAGTTTTTTATAATTCTTTTTATAAATTTTATTTATGATTTTCTTTGCATAATTTTTCATAAAAAAAATTCCAATGATAACTTTTCTAAAAATAATTTTTTAAAATAAATTAAAAGTTCACAAATGAATAGCAAAAAAAAAAAGAAAGAAAAAAATTCATAATTTTAAAAATTATAAAAATTAATTTAAAATTTATAAAAAATAGCAAATTATAAGATTTTAGTTTTGCCAAAATTGGATAAACTAAAAATGCATTCCAAGTTTGCGACTTTAAAACTTATTTTTGAATACTATATTTTGTAAATTTAAAAAAAATAATATTATTTTAGTAGATCTTCTCAAGAATCTTATTTATTGAAATTTATGTTTATTTATTGTTGAATTCGCTAAGGATAGGTCTAGACATAGTTCCTTTGAGGTTATTTATGGGAGTAATTTTAACTTTTCCTATGGAATCAATACAGCAAGGACAAGGAAACCAAGGTCGGAAGCCCATGGTTTTTCAATAGGAGGTTTAATTTGGTTACTCTTGGGAAAGTAAAGATTTCCAAGTTTGAGATCATAAAAGTTAGCATCAAGAGGAGACGGTCAATTCAAGATATTGCAAAGAGTCAATGATAGCGGAAACAAGTTAAAGAGCTTCCCGGGGACTATGGTGTATCAGCTATTTTCAATGTGTCCCATTTATCGTCGTATTCACCATAAAAGTAGGAGGCAAAAGACCAATCACGTTTATAAGCAAATCTTCATCAGCCCCGAGGAGAACAAAAGGAAGTGGAATACTAGTCAGATTTGAAGACAAATCTTCATCAACTCTATGGCAACGACAAGAATCAAGGTCCCACAAGTCCAATCAAGAGCTAGAGTCAAAGATTGCATAACTTGATAGAGAGGATAATTGACAAGGAATGAGAGTATTTGGACACTCTTGGGTTCAAATCATGTAGGCTGAGGAGTCACCGTCCGAACGACAGTTTGCCACCATCCAAACGGCAGACAACCTCAGGCACCATTCAGACGATGAGCAACGAGCCGTCTGAAAGGCCAGCAATGTCTTATGGCCCTCAGGAGACTCGACATTCCTAACCGACTGGCATCCTGGTAGTGTGCCCATTTGACCAGTTGAAATTTTCAAGGTGCCGTTCCATTGGCGCCACATAGCCATCCGAACGACTTGTAGGCAACCTGAGATCCATGAAAATGTTTTTGCATCCATCACAATGGTCACCATCAACCGTCCGTCTAGTCGACAACATCCAATTAATATTTAATGACGAGTTTATCCTTTTAATCACATACTTAGTTTCTCTTTTTATGACTCTTTTGCCCTTAATAATGATATATTAGTAAGAGTTTTCTTTCATGTATTTATTATTCTGAACCTTGTTAACAATCTTTCATGATTGAGTTCCTCTTTCATATTTCTCCTCTTAGCAATCTGTAATTGTAGCGGGCAAACTATTCATTAGATTTGTGAGTAATTTCAAACCAAGTGAGGATGGTTCGTTGTTATTTTTGGTACGTAATATCCATCAGAGAGAGTTGTTCATGTTCTTTTCTTATTAAAATCCCTAATAATATGAATTGCTTTTTTTTCTTTTTTTCTTTTTTTTTTAAAAAAAATTGGAAATAGCCCTTTTTCTTTAGTGAAGACCGCAATAAGCTCGGTCCTTTCTTTGCAGGATTAAATGCAGGTGATCCCCAGACCTGTGATCGTTATGAACTCTTCGCTTAGAACGTCATACTTCGATGCCAATAAATGCTTGCTATCAAGCCGATTATTGGATATGGCCTGAAGCATTTTAGAGGACAGCGATAAATCAAAATGAATATGATTATTTCAAGAGCGTCGTGTGGCTTGTCGAACATGGCTGACTGTTCAGCAAGTCTATGCATCGTGCAGCAGTGCAGCTTCAATGAACACTTAAAAGAAACGTATAATAACTTGAGGATGAAACAAATCTTAAATGGCTAGAGGTTTAGGATGATTTGCTCATTTGATTTTTTATTGTGTTTGTTGGTTAAGGCTACTAGGCACATCAAAGCTCCTTAAACCCAACGTGAACACATAATATCAACTCCTTCAATCATAGGGATCAATCATTTTATTACCCGATGCATCCGCGATTTGTAAGTACATGTCGAAAGAATGTGTCAGTGAATAGCTTTGAACAAGGTGAGCATCTTTGCCCCTTGTGCTTTCTCTGTACCAATCGAACTTCAAAAGTGATGCCAAGGCACCATCATGTATCGCAGTATGATCTGGTAGATCCACTTACAATCAAAATATTCGTGTATGACTCAGTCAAGGATCATGGATAGTCACTTCTTCTCAAATTGGAGAGGGTGATTTTGCCACTATTAGTACTGTCCATACGATTAAATTGATTACAAATTTGTAAAATATCCTTGTCTGCTATCTTTCCCATTTGTTTCAGCTTGTAAATGATGAAATCGGATTTGCTGCAAGTTCACGCATGAGACAATAAGATTAATTTAAACCAAAAAATAAAATAAAAATTATAAGACTAAAGTGAACAAGGAAGAAGTGATGAAATAACATGGATATGTAAACAGCAAAATTTCTAACTCAATTTTCAATGAGAAATATTGCTTAGACTTCCAATTCGCGTTTTGATCAGTGACCCTTCTTCCCTATCATAATATTTTACAAAGAATTTACAATACTTTTCAGATTAGCAGAGTCATGCCATATAAGAATTTTTGCTTTCAGGTCATCCTAGGACTTCACGTTTAGCTAACACCCGAACTGATTTATCCCCTACCCTCCTTGTCCCCTCCCAAGTTCTCATAAGAAACAATGGAAATTGGATCCATACAACTACATTAACATGGCGTGGATACAGCGAGCGTTTTGTGGACCTCCTATATGGTCTTAGGATTCATCATGTTAGTAAATGGTGCATTCATCTGATACCAAATTGCATCTGATCATGCGATAATACATGAATGAGGAACATGGTAATGGGAAGACAAGTTTCTGCTATGGATTGCCTGATGCACGTTCCTGGAGGGCTTAGTTTGCTTTCATATATTAAAGCAGAGATAGTGAAGGTGATTTTACTCTTCAAATTATGCACCTCCTAACTCATAAAGCTACATTCTGGTTTCTTTCTTCCCATCATTTCAGTCTCTTGTGGATATTCCATCTGTCTTGCATTTAATAACTATTAGAACCAGTTTTGGAGTCCCGTTATGGCCAAGAAATTGTTTCCGTAAGCTCTAGATACCACATTTCACCTTTTTTTCCATCTTATAACACCCACATCTTACTTGAAAAGATATGCACAATCTATCTCACCAGAAGCATGATTATTCTTAGAGAACCAAAAATATACAAGAGTCCTTAATCGATAAACCTACTATTTGATAGCGTTCGAGGCTTTACACCCTTTGACAAAGTCTACCAGAGGAGAAAACGTGGAAGTAAAGTTAGTTTGGGGCAAGAGTTAGTAGCCGATTAAGGGAGCATGTGGGTAGTCAAGAGTAGGACATGGAGGAAGTACACAGTAGTGGGGTAATGGGTTTGTAATGCAATAGTGGTTTAGTGGTAAGGATGTAATACAATAGTGGATTAATGGTAGGAATCATTGTAACTACTCATGTTGTATTTAACATAGAAAATATGAATCAAGGGCAGACTTTTTCAGCAAACTAACACCTGCCACATGAGATCCTTAGATTCTCTCCAATGAACCCAAATCACCTAAGCAATCATAGGAAACCCGGAAGGAAACCCAACAAACAAAATCACAACTTCTAGCACGAGTTAGAGTGCCCTAGGACTAGATCACAAACGCTTGCCGCTAACATCTTGGTATCAAAGCCGATTCCAATGGACAACTAGAAGAAGGTCTAGCAACAGTTGGAAGTGCTATTGGCAATGCATCAAGATGACCGGACTCGCCCGAAATGATTGGAAGCCAGGTAGGATCTATTAGATACTCAACTGGAAAGTTTAACACGGGAAGGAACGCCCCAGAAATCCCCAACCCATGTTGTCGAAGAGATAGGGGAAACGTCGAGTGAGGTCAATAAGGTGGATCATGGTATGCTGGCACTAAGACTGGCCAAATGGGATTTTCCACGATACAATAGAAATGGGGACCCTTTAAGCTGGTTCAACAGATGCAAGCAATTCTTGGAACACTAACTTGTGACGGAGGAGGAGAGGGTGAAGCTAGCAACCTTCCACCTGGAAGGGGATGCTCAACTGTGGTTTCTCAAATTGAAGTGCAAACAACCTTAACTTAGTTAGGCGGAATTCAAGACATTGTGTGACTTACACTTTGGTCCCCCAATTTAGAGTAATAAGGTAGGTGAATTAGCTAAACTTAGGCAAGTGAGCATAGTGGAAAGTTATCAACGAAGGTTTGAACAACTGGTCGCCCAAGTGATGGACTTAGCTCCCAAACATGAAATCGCCATTTTCATCAGTGGGCTGAAGGAAGCAATGGCCGTGGAAGTGGAGCTACACCACCCCATAAGCCTCTCGCAAGCAATGAGTCTTGCTAGGCTATTCGAGAAGTGAAGTGTGCTGCCCAAGGAAGAGGTGGAGATCAAAAGGAGGACCTTGACACCTACAAACAGGCCTGCATATGCTAAGAGATTAAGCAAGGTGAAGTTGGAGGAGAGGAGAAGTAAAGGGTTGTGTTTCAATTGCGACACGCCTTTCACGATAGGACATCGATGCAAAAAACTATTTTAGATGGAATGGGAGGAGGAGGAAGAGTTGGAGAAGGGTGAGGACAAAGAAGTTCCAGCGGAAGGGCAGCTAGAAATCTCATTGCACGCTATGGTCGAGTTGTCCTAAGCCCAAACTATCAAGGTGTGAGGACAAGTTAAGGGGCAACCAATCTCTATGTTAATAACTCCGGTAGCACCCACAACTTCAATGTGCTAACTTGGTAGTCTAGTTGGGCTTGCAGCTGTTATTAAAGGAAAGGTTGCGAGTAGTGGTGGCAAATGGAGTGAAGGTCGGGAGTAAAGGGGTTTGCAAGAGGTTTTCACTAAAGTTGGGCAATTGGATCTTCAACAAGAATCTATGTTATCTGCCACTATACGGTGTAGATGTGCTGCTAGCAGTCAATTGGCTCCAATCCTTAGGCCCGATTTCATGGGACTTTACTGTTATGAAGATGAGCTTCCTGCAGAGACGAGAGAGGGTGCAATTACAAGGGGACATTAGGAGTGTGGATTAGCCTAAAATGGTATCTATAACAAAAGAAGGGGAATGGGGCAATGAGTTACAACACCTATTAACCGAATTCTAAGACATCTTCCAGCCCTTACAAAGGCTTCCACCACCTCGCCTTTGTGATCATGCCATCAGGCTGCCACTAGGAACGTCGTCAGTCGTAGTTTGGCCCTACCAGTACCCACATGGCCAAAAGGACGAAATAGAGCACCAGTGCAAAGAGATGCTCGGGAAGGGATTAATCCGATTGAGCCAATTGCCCTTCTCATCTCTAGTGCTCTTAGTTTAGAAGGGAAACAATTCATAGCGCTTTCATGTACATTATAGGGCCTTGAATGAGAAGACCATTAAGGATAAGTTCCAATACCTCCCATTGAAGAACTCCTTAAAGAACTAGGAGGTGCATGTTATTTTTCCAAGCTTGACTTGTGTCTGGGCTACCACCAAGTCAGAATGAGGTTTGAGGACGTGGAGAAAACAGCCTTCAGAATGCACCATGGGCATTTCAAGTTCCTTGTCATGCCTTTCAACCTCACCAATGCCCCTTCAACATTCTAAGCTCATGAATGAGATATTTAAGGGCTATTTAAGGAAATTCATTTTGCTCTTCTTTAATGACATCCTCATCTACGGTAAGTTGTAGGTCGAGCACCTTCAACATCTTAGCAAGGCCTTTTCCTTACTACGCTAACACCAACTTCATTTGAAGCCAGCAAAGTGTACTTTCGCTCAACGACAAGTAGCTTATCTGGGACATCTTATTTCGGATAAGGGAGTGGAAGCCGACCCATAGAAGATAAAGGCAATGTTATCATAGACAAAACCCACCACCATTGCAGAATTATGAGGATTCCTAAGCCTTAAGGGCTATTATAGAAAGTTTATGCAAAATTATGGCATTATTGCAGCCCCATTGACTTGCATGCTGAAGAGAAACAACTTCTAGTGGACTCCCGAATCAAAGCAGGCCTTCATCTCCCTTCGAGACGTCATGACACAAGCATCAATCTTGGCCCTCCCAATTTCGAGCAACCCTTCATGGTGGAGTGCAATGCCTCCAATCAAGCGTTGAGAGCAGTCCTTTAATAGAATGATAGGCCCATAGCCTTTTTCAATCGACCTTTTGCACAAAGACACTTGCAACTAGCAGCTTACGAGAAAGAGCTCATTAGCTGGGCCAAAGCCATAAGCTATTGGAGGGCATATCTATAGGGCAAGAGGTTCAAGGTTAGAACGGATCACTATAGTCTCAAGTTTCTACTCGAGCAACAAGTTTCGACATCGCCTCAACAACAATGGATCAATAAGTTAATGGGCTTTGACTTCGACATCGAATATAGGGCAGGTCGTGAGAATAAAGTCACCGATGCATTATCTAGGAGAGGAAGGATCAGCTACAGCCTTTGCCATCTCCTCTCCATAACTACAGCTAATGGATTTAGTGGGACAAGAAGTGGAATCCTCTCTAGAATTACACCAACTCACATATAGGATATAAGCACACGAGATGGGGTCAGATTAGGCCTTCAAAGAGGGACTCATCCTTTTCGAAAATAAAATCTTCCTGAAACCCTCCTTTAAGTTATGCGCTACCATCACTCAAGCCATTCATGACCATTGCCATGAGGGCTATCAACGCA
The DNA here is from genome assembly GCA_037954665.1 of Laguncularia racemosa. Classification (NCBI taxonomy): domain Eukaryota; kingdom Viridiplantae; phylum Streptophyta; class Magnoliopsida; order Myrtales; family Combretaceae; genus Laguncularia; species Laguncularia racemosa. The sequence goes on along the minus strand of JBBMOL010000039.1, from coordinate 2,371,743 downwards.
TCCTTTATCGCATAACATGGGACTTCTACTGGAAAGGGATGCGACATCAAGTCTGGGAGCTTGTAAGGGCCGGCCATACACATTAAAGGTACAAGTCAAAACACCTCCAGCTTGCGAGACTCCTTCAACTACTCCCTATTCTCAGTCAGATTTGGGCCGACATCTCTATGGACTTCATAGACAGCCTTCTTAAATCCCATGGAAAATCCATTTTGATGGTGGTAGTGGACTGATTCTCTAAATACGACCACTTCATTGCCATGAGTCACCCCTACTCGGTAGTGATCGTAGCTAAGTTGTTCTTTGACACAATAGTTCGACTATACGAGCTACCAGAATCTATTGTGAGTGATCGAGACCCCACATTTATTAGCAACTTCTAAAAGGAATTGTTTAGGCTACACGACACCAAATTATCCTTTTCATCAGCTTACCACCTACAAAGTGATAGCCAAACAAAAGTGGTCAATAGGACCTTGGAGATATACCTGAGGTGCTTCATTGAAGCTCACCCACAAAGATGGGTCGACTGGGTAGCTAGGGCTAAGTATTGCTACAATACAGGCTACCACTCTTCCCTCAAAACCACTCCTTTTAATGTGGTTTATGGTCGAGCTCCTCCCTAGTTGCTTTCTTACACTCCGGGAACAACTAAGCTAGAAGTAATGGAGATAGCATTGCAGGACCGTGACGACATACTCACCGAACTAAAACTCCAGCTAGAACGTGCTCAACAAAAAATGAAGAATAGTATGACGCTAAGCATCAGAACATCAGCTTCACGATCAGCGACCTAGTTTGGCTTAAGCTCAACCATACCGATAGACAACCTTGCGGTAAAGACACTATCAGAAATTGGCACCTATATTTTATGGCCCTTTCTCCATCGCGGAACACATAAGACCAGTTGCCTATCGCCTGTGCTTGCCACTAAAGGTCAAGATTCACCTAGTTTTCCAAGTTTCTGCCCTCAAACAGTTTCATGGCAAACCCCTAGAAGACCCCGATCTTCCCTTGATTAGCCAAGGCATATCGATTCCAACACCATAAGCCATCCTAGAAGTTCGTTGCGTAGAGCAGCTCATCATGGTCTTAATCCATTGGAAAGGCTACTCACTGGCAGATACCACATAGGAAGATGCAACAACGATTTGCCAACGCTATCCTTCCTTTGAGCACGAGGTCATGCGCCTAGTCAAAAGGGAGAATGATGATAACGGTCGGGGCATTACACCCTTTGACAAAGTCTACTAGAGGAGAAAACGTGGAAATAAAGTTAGTATAGGGGAAGAGTTAGTGGCCAATTAAGGGGGCATGTGGGTAGCCAGGAGTAGGACGTGGAGGAAGTACACACTAGTGGGGTAATGGGTCTATAATGCAATAGTGGATTAGTGGTTGGGGTGTAATACAGTAGTAGATCAGTGGTGGGAATCATTGTAACTACTCATGTTGTATTTAACATAGAAAATATGAATGAAGGGCAGACTTTTTCAGCAAATTAACACCTGGCACATGAGATCCTTGGGTTCTCTCTAACGAACCTAAATCACCTAGGCAATCATAGGAAAACTCGGAAGGAAACCTAGCAAACAAAATCACTAACTTCCAGCACGAGTTAGAGCACCTTAGGACTAGATGACAAACGCTTGCCACTAACACTATCTCATGGAAACATATGAGCTAGCTAATGAACAAGTTACTTGGCTCCCCCAAGTTAAGGCTCCATGGCTGTAATATCATTTGTAACAATTAGTTCCACTAGTACCTCAAAGTTTACTTCTTCCATGATCCATAGAATATTAACAATAGGGCTAGATCCAGTCATAAGTCAAACAAAATTTTAATGATACACTGTCTGATCTTAAAGTATCATATTAATTGACAACCATTCATGGATTCGTGATTTTCCGAAAGAAACTCTTGCTATAAAAGAAAACTTATATCACAAGGTTCTCTATATAGAACTCTAGGAATTATGAAAAAAAAATTCATTTTCTTCAAGCAGAGTTTCATTATCCTAACATCTTCAGTGCTAGGTGTTGAATTTTTTTTAAGCTTGAAAAATGCTTTGGATAAGCGGCTAGAATCCACAATGGATGAACAGCTGGCCAAGCTAGATGAGATGACTAACGCTTTTCTACTGAGGCTGACATATAGTGTATCCAGGGAGTTTCTTGTAGAGAAGACAGACGATGGAATTAGGAAAGAAATTAAATGAGCTACACATAACCAAGACTCTTACAAACTGGTCTTAAAGCAGAAATTGTATTTGCTCCAGTTGAATGAGAAGTCATCCATAACATGGCGAGTTCATGTCTCTTATAAATAATATTAAGGTTGAGACTGAAAGTCAAGCAATGATCCTACTATCCACTCTAGTGCTTTCATTCACGCTTTCAAGGAGACCATGACCCAGGGAAGGAATAGTTTATTGGTAAAAGAGGTCAAGAGTAATTTGTTGAGTCAGGACTAGTTAGACCACGGGTCCAAATCCACAAGCAGTGATGTTACAGGCAGACTAATTACAAGAAACCAACAAACCAGCGAGATCAGCAGTTTTAAAAGGAGGTCCGGGGAGCAAGGTGTTATTTTCTGTAACCATAAGCAAAAGGGCCATGTGAAGGCTGAGTATTGGGGTGGGGTGGGGTGGGGTGGTGCGCGCAAAACCAAAGCCAATCTTGGGATAATAGAGGTAAAGCAATAGTAGATGTGGCAGTTACTAATGTGAGGACAATATGATGTTAATCGCTTTGAATATAAGAAGAGATCTTTGGATTAGGTCTTCGACTATAGAAGTGTTTTTCGGACGTATTGTAAGAAAGATTGGTCCCAGACCCACAAACCTATGCAGAGTAGTTCTATGCAGATGAGCTATAAACGAAGGCTGAGAATCGCAGGTGTAGATAGAGTCTGGATCAAACTGCAAGATGGTTGGATATGCACGGTGCAAGAGTTGCTTTAGAAAGTTTTATGTCTTTACGTGATGCATTGTGCCATTTTTTGAAGTCTAGTAAGATACGCACCATGGAGTTGTCACTTGGAGTTCAGGTGGTGAGGAAAGAAGGCAAAGCCCATTACTTATTTTCGAAACAAGGGATGATGAATCTTAGTCATCCTATGGTGGATGTTCATCCTGGGGGAGGATCTCGGTGTTTGTGTTGTTGGTTAAAAAGGAAAAGCGTGTCTTGACACTGCGATCAAGAGTTTTCTTTACTTCATCGAGGCATTGTATGAAGTCATAAAGTTAAGAGCGTCTAGAGAAAGATCAAACCTAAGAGGTCCATGAAATACTTGATTACTCAAGACTACGCAAGCCTAAATTGTGAAGAGATATCACTTGTGCCAAGGATCATAGTTGGGCATGCTTTTAGAGTGAACAGTTGATGTTATCTAGGTATAGGATAGCCGGGGCATGTTGTGTGTGCAATGTACTAAATATTTTGAGGCATGGGATTAGCAAGATTATATAAAAGGAACTTCACTGCAAGTGTTGCTCCAGTATATTAGCATATGCATGGAATCGATGCAAATTCAAGCCCTTGTGGAGATTCATCAAGTTTATGTCTTAAATTTGCATTATTCACAGTTTCAGAAAGCGATCGAGCCAAGAAATGGAAGAGGGGTGAAGCGAAGGTACGATACGACAAGCTCTAGCCAAGTGACTAGGATCGTGATTGACCACCCAAACAGGCGCCCAAATTGGTGAGTAGGTTTGGCAGACTAGGATGGTCACCATGGTTGACTGGGACAGGTCATAAGGCCTTGGTAGTTTCCCATTTTGTGTTTTTTTAGCTCTTAAAGTTATTTCCTTTCATGTGTATTAAGGTCAAGGTGTAGAGCAATAGAGAGCGGTAAAATATATGGGACTCTTTTAGAGAAGATAGTGTTTTATGATTGTAAGAGAAACATTATTTTATTGTTTACATATATTGATCTTTTCAACCCTAACTATGGTTTTTCACCCCTTTTTCTTGGTGTTTTCTATTGGAAATCCATGGGTAAACCTTTCTCCATTACTTGTTTATTTTTCTTATGCGTAATCTATGATCTTATGGCACTTCTCATAAGCCAATCTCTATTTCCAAAAATCTTAAAGTTACCAGCAAGACTTGAGAATCTCAAAACATTGTCTACATTCTTGCATATAAAATGCATCATATCGTAGTGTTATTCTAATCCAATAATTACACGTGTCTAGCCCCTTCACAACTCTCGTGGAAGCTCAAGAGTAAAGTACAAATACTGGGATACATCTCACGTGATGTTCTCTCGAAAATAGGTTTTTGTGTTCCAGCCAAATCTTTAAGTCGACAAACATGTACATAACCTTGATAATGAAGTAAATAACTTAATTGCACTAGTTAATAAAGAATGGATTCCAAGAAAGGTATATATTAGATACTGTTTGCATATCTAATTGGCATGTCCAGAAATATGGATAAATGTACTATCCATCAATATAACAATCTTGGAAGGCTAATTTATACGTACCTGATTGATCCATCTTTATCCATGTCTGCAGCAACAAAATCCCCCATTGTCATCCTCTTTCGAAGAACCAAATCCGCAATTTGCCGGTTCGTCTTGTCGATCCTCAAATCAGTTAGGTAAATGACGGACTTTGCGAAGGCGAATGTGCTTCCTAGAAGCCATACTATCGCGAAAATCCTTCCTTTTGCCGTATTAAAAGCATAATCCCCATAACCAACTGTTGTAACCGATGTTACTGACAAATAGAAGCTGTCGACCCAACTCATTCCCTCGAAAGAATGCAAAGCGAAAGTCCCTCCACCGATGCTTACAGTCACAACAGCCAACGCAAAGAAAACTTTAATTCTTATTCTCATTCTTCCTTTCTTGGTATCTATCATATATGCACGAATCATGGACTTGAAACCATTTTCATCCATAGAATTTAGCAACAAAGCCTCCTCTTGCCTATCACAGATGTAGTTTACCAATCCATTGAGCAAAAGAAAGACTAACACGAAACCGACCAAGATGAAGCACGATGTGAAAAGCTTAGTAAATGTTGTGCTAGGAACAATATCACCATAGCCAATTGTGCACAAAGTAACTACCGTAAAATACAAAGCATCTATTGATTTGTAGTCTGTGGTAGCGCCCTCAAATCTTCCACCTATATAGAATGCTATGATACCCATAATTGCATACAAAAAAATACCGATAAACGCATGTCGTACGATCAAATGAGATGCTCTTGGAACTGTTTTGAGGTCTGATGATGTCTCGGGAATGGCTTCTTGGATGTAACTTAATAGTGGTGGGGCAGAATGTGAACGATGCGATAGTTTTCTTGCGTTCTTGACAGTGGCTTCAGGTGGTGTTGAGAGCAAATGTTCTTCTTCATCCATGCTGAAAGGTAATGATATTGAACGTATTTTCAAATAGTTTTAAGTACCTTGCTCAAGGAAGAGACGGTTCCTTCATCTAAAGCCTAAAACTGAAAGTCAAAAATATTAATTTTGCTTTGAGAAAAGCACAAGTTGTCATTGGCTTTTGACAGGTAGTTGTAGTGGTTCATCAATGAGTCCAACACTTCAGGATGAAGGAAAGAAAGTGGAAGAAACAAAAATGAGAATTAAAGAAAATAAGGAGAAAATGCTTGTCTGGATTAGAAGAAAAGAAGAATAAATGATTATGGAAAAAAAAGCTATTAAATATAGTTTTTTTAACTTGTGAAAGTACCAAAATGCCCTTAAATTTTTAAAATATATTTTCAATTAAAGGATATTTAAGCAAATATCTACATCTCCTCTCAAGTTCTCTCTAAATTGGAGATAATGCTTTTTTGTTGAACCCATAAAAAATTTGTGTTAAAAATTCCTTCCCTCCCATTTTCTTTTATTTTTCCAAATAAGGGGAAGAATTTGGAGAGGAATTGTTTTTTCTTTAATCCCTTCCCTCCTTTTTTTTTTTCTCTCTCAATCCAAACATAGGTTAAGTGTAGAATAGACAATAGACATATACAAAGTGTGCCTAAACCTTAAACCTAAAAGTCAAACACACCGAGTTTGAATACAAAAGCTTCGTCATCCAGAGATGTCAAACTCTCCTATCAGCTGAAGTCCTCCCAAAAAAATTCTGCCTAACTTCTCACCTCTCAATTTTATTTTACCCATTAATTATGATTGATTTCAAGCTGCATCTTACATACAGTTTTAAACAGCTACACAAACTGTATCCTGGATAGTCCAACAGGGAGGAGGAGAGAAGGAAGGACTGGTGATGAGAAAGAGAGTGACAATGGAAAGGTCGTTGAGCTGGCGGAGAAGAGTTCTGCAGTTTTCTTCTAGCAAACCGTCACTCTCTGGTCAACTGATAACATATGAGAGCTAACTTTTTAACCCACCGGTATTTCAAGCTATGCCTACAGGACTAACAATGTGAAAATATCCGTAAATAGAGCTATGTAATATTACAAGAATTTTTCAACAACGCCATTAAAGAAACCCCTCAAATGAAACGCATATTCAAAAAATTTTACATGGTTATTGGCATTCAAGTAGCATCCTCTTATTTATGCCATTTTAAAGAGCCAACAGAGTGTTGGAGTCATTGAAGATCCGTTTCTGTTTTTTAAGAGATACATGTTAAAAAGAACTCAACATATAAAGCAAGCATATACAGTCATGAACTTTCTTTCGGTTCCACATCTGTGCAATCCACATACAAAGGAATCCAGGTTCTCAGTTTCAAAGTAACAAAGAAGCAAGGAAGTCTGTCTTGGGTCTGTCACTTCTATACAACTTAAAAGCAGACCCTGACCAACCTCTCATACACATAACATAGGAACTAATTATATTTGCGGATTTACTCCAAAAACCCCCCAAAATAAAACATTATGTGCAAGAAGAGATAGATGCGCCGAGACCATATACAGATAGATGCTGCTGCATATGGCTGCAGAGAGACTTCACAATTCGGTGACCTGCTTCACCTTATTCCGATCTCCAGCTTAAAATATATTTACTCCCCTACTTATAGACAAAATGCTCTCTGCTACTTCTTATCTACAGCTTGAGACAATTAAATTAAATGGAGCACCCATTGACCAAAAAGTGGACACTGGCCCCCTCCCCCAGATATCTACTATTTCCAGTTCATCATTTCTCTTCAGACTATGTACACTTACATTACTTTTGCGACAGTTAGCACTCCTAGCCACTCATAATACACATGGCCAAGAGAGACATTCCAATGCAAGTTAACTCTTGTCTAACTTATCATTAAAACACTCCTCAGAATTATCCACCAGGTCCCCAGAATACGACCCATCTGCCTGACGAATGTAAATGTTCAAATTGCCAGAGAGTAAATATTCCTGCAGAATTCAGAAATAGATGATCACAATCAATAATATATAATAAATAATTCACATGGAGAATGAAAAATAGCCTACATGAATCACACATTATATTTTATAAACACCAAAAAAGGATACAGTTTAACCTTAACAGAAAGCAAATACAGGACAGAACTACTCAAGCAGCTGTACTTCCTGATTCACAATGAATGCTTGACAACCGCCTGGCCAACACCATGGGAAGCATAAGATCCATCAAAGTAAATTTTTTTACCTTCTGCCCATGCTGTTGTCTAAAATTCTTTTAATCAACTACAACATTTTACTCCTTAATCCCACATCCAACCACACAAGTGAACTGATCAAGAAATCATGGGGGCTCCCAAATTCATTATACGACAAAAAATGTGGTAAAAGTTCCCAGCTTCATAGCTCCTATAGCAAAAGTGAATTACTTCCTTTTGAAAGTTTAGTTGACAGTAACAAAATGCAGGAATCTCAATAATTGCAGCACTAGACTATCATGCCGCAAATGGGAACATCTATTGCAGAATTTTGGAACATAACAAAGTAGATCGCAAAGTGCTACCTTTTCACTAGCTTCCTGGCCCTCCGAATGAAAAAGAATTGGTCGGCAGCGCTTATCTTCATTCATCAAGCTTGAATTCTGAAAGTGTGTCACAAGTGCATCCTTGCCCTGGATTCTAGCATATGCCAATGAAGCAACCTTCTCGCTGTTGAACTTCTCCCACTTCTTCCCATTGAATGTCTTCACAATATTGAGTTGGATGAGTTTCTAAGAAAATAAAAGCTTCATGCTTTAAAGTAATCAAACTGACAAAGACCAACTTTACCTTATAGAAGGAAACAATGTGCGATGGAGAAATCATATTAATGAAAGCATAACCCACATTGCACTTGTTCTGCACCAACATCAGCTGACCTTTTTAGCAACATTGTATAACATCATTCAAAAACTTAACAAAACAAAATTACCTTAAAATCAATAGGCAAGTACAGAAAATCATAAGTTCCCGAGTGATTTTCATCAATTGCAGCCAGCAGCATGTTTGAGGTATACCTGACAAAAGCAAGCAAAGTCATGTAGAGCATGATGATAGCATGGAAACAAATAGATGTCACTAGTACCAAAAGGATTAGAAAATGAGTTTTCTTACTTGTTTGGAATGTTCTTAATCATTAAAGTAGTTCTTTTGTCTTCCCCATTTATGATTTTATCCAAGTCAAGCTGGTACTGCTTCTTGCTATCAATCTGGGCTCCAGTAGTCTCAATCCGCCGATTTCGACCACGTTCCGCCAGTCCCTCGATTCCAGTTGCTCCCAACCCTGGAAAAGAACCATTTGCAAACATCACAGGACTATGCCTGGGGATCTGCATCATTCTGAAACTAGGAGAACCATTTTCGGTCATGCTCCCAGGAATGCCAATGCCAGAACTTATAGTTGCATGTGAACCAGCCACGTAGTTTCCCTTGTTATGACCCAATCCTAAACCCCTTAGTGCAACTGAGTTCATGAATGATGAATCTGGTGACTCTGGATAGTACTGAAAACGCCCATCAAATGGAACACCAGATGGAGCAGATCCCACATGATGGGGTTGGTGTGAATTAAGAAGCGATACATGATGACTAGGATAAGGAAAACCTTGTACTCTTCTCAGTCCAATAGATGCAAGTGGGTGTCCTGCTGATGAAGCTGGCCTGGAAGAAGAACTGCTGGTACTCCCCCAGAGAAACTGAGGGCCAGATAATGTGGCAATACCAGATGATTTTGAACTCGTGTCACCTAAAGAAGAAATGGGTCCAGGACTTGTACTTAAACTTTGCTCGGTAAGAGACTGAGAAGACAGGTAGGCTCCTCCTTGCATAGGAACACTGCTGCTATATATCTGGTTCACATGGTTAATTCTTCCTTGGTCCTTACCAATAGGTGCCATTTTTGGGGAACCAGATAAATGAGGCGACAGAATAGAAGCTAAACCAGGCAACTGGTTGTTGTTTACAGGGCTTAGAGGGCCTAGACTAGCTGATCTGCTAAAAGGCTGCAAATGATTCTGCTCAATGGGGCCGCCAAATTGTGCCCAGGCACCTATTAAAAAACTCAAGTTTCAATTTTCATCTTGTAAAGCCAAACCATCTTGTACAGTTAAGAAATCTAAGAAAAATGAGATAAATCATGCCAAATAATAAGTCATTTCATCCATTCCCTCACTACTAACAATACTGACCTGGGGGAGAGTTAGCTAGTGGTGAACCTACTTGGTGACGCAATACTCGAGTATCATCTGTTTCCAGCTCCTGGTTCATTTGCTGCATCAAGCTGAAGTAAAATTCAAAATAATGGTCAATGCACAGAAACAAGCTAAGTTTTATCCTTGAACAAGATCTATAGGATACAAGAGAAAACAGAAAATAATAAAGCATGGGTTGCCACACCATTCAGGCTCTTCATCTCATTATGATAAAAATCCATTTTGCATAAGTTCTAGGATTCAAAATGCCTATCATTCACATCTAGTTGATACTTACTTTCGACGTGCACCACCAGGACGACTAGGTTCAACTTTTATCCGTTTGCCTGCTATGTCACTCCTATTCAATGCCCTGAGAGCTGCTTCTGCAGCTCTAACATCATAAAATTCAATGAATTTATGGTGCTTCTTATGCGGTGTTTCCCTTATCTGTTTTATACCAAAGGGAATTTACAAGATTACCACATTGTGTAATTGAACATTACCAACAAAGAGGATTTACAAACAGTGATCATAAAATTACCTCTTTGACCTCCCCATATGCCCCAAATATTTGACGAAGGTCATCATTTGAGACAGATGCATCCAGATTGAATACTACAAGAGTTCCTTGATTAATATCCTTTTCAGAGGGATTATCCTGTATGCGAGGTGAAGAATATAACTTTATGCTCATACTCCATTCAGATTATGAAACTATTCTGGAGAACACACAATATGATCAGTACCTTAGGAATTGAAAAATGAATGTCGAGTTTTCTTCTTCTCAAGGGCTTATTTTGTAAGGCTCGCATTGCCGTGCGAGCATCTCGAATATCATAGTAAGATATCATCACAAACCCTCTATGCTTGCAGGCAGTATATAAAGTTCTGATATCCCCATATTGCTGACACAGACAAAAGAATAAAAGATACATTAAATAGAAAACTAATATTAATATGCACCCAATGAAAGCACAAAAATTATGGGACAAAGATATCGGTACTATACTAGTAATGCAATTATGCAATAGTTGTAAATCCCATTATATTAAGTTATAGATTGATGTTGATTATCCACCAAAAAAAAAGGCACATCAACAATCATGTGATGTCTTTTTTTCTTTAGGGAGGGGGAGGAAGATAAGTACAATTATGTGACATGGATCTATCCTTCAACTGATTTTCTTCCCTCCCTCCCAAATAAAATAATAAACACAAAGTTACCATAACGAATGTAGAAATTATTTTTAAAAAAAAAAGTTCTAATCCAAAAAAGGTTACAAATTAAATTCCCCCGAAAATATTCATCCAATTCATAAATATCATTGATACTTCTCATCTACATAATTGACTGTAATTAATTATCTTAAAAATCTACAAGAACATACCGAAAGTTTCACCAACAAAATTTCATCATGAACAAGTTTAAAGAATGATGTTGCACTTCAGAGCATAAATTAGCATATATTGAGCTTGCCAGCAAAAGGCACTACACGCATCATTGGGGCAGACCCCACTAAAGAAACAAAATAATGCAACAACACTCCATGCCATGATTATTCATTCTAATAGCAGTGGACCTGGTAACTTTGAGGAGGAGCCGAATTATGCTGGGTAGCTATCCTATGTTGCTTCATGATTGCCCATCTTCTGGTTAGTAATGGTATTAATTTTAAGGGACTACAGTCAGGTTAATAACAATGCAGCACGTTGCCTTTTCAGCAAAGTCACAGAGAAAGGAAACTTTAATGAGTTTGGGGTGCAGAGCGCTGGGTTTTACAACTCTATCCCATAATCACAGTTTTTTTCCTCTTTTTTTCCTTTCAGTATTTCATAGTCACAGCTTTTAATCTTGTCTTTTTTAGGTAAAAGGACATCTATCTCTGCAAGCAACCAATTCATTCTTTATCTGAACCTGGTAGTATTGTTTTTTATCAAGCCACACTCACAACCATCCAAGACAACCCTTTTTCTGGTAGTTCCATATAAAACAACCTTGCTTAATTGCTATATAATCATTAGGTGCACTTTTTAACCCATATAAGCACTTGTGAAAGATCCTCTTCTTCCATCTCTCAGATCTTTCTCTGAATATTACCATTAGGTATACTTATTCACCCACTTTTGGGTAAAGCCTCAACTTCAAAAAGGATTTCACTTTTATCAAGCTCATTATTATAGTGCCTCTATTTCTGCATCAAACTCCCCCAAGGAATCTCATAAATCCAAAAAAGAATTAATATATAAATAAAAGAATAATAAAGTGACATTGAAATAGTTGATCCTCTTAATCAAGATTACCTCAAAAAGAGACCTCAATTCCAAGTCTTCAACATTGCTGTTGATATTTCGGACAAAAAGGGTCCTAGAGGGATGCTCACCATAAGGATGCTCACCAGCCACTGTTCCCACACCATTCATAAAGGTATAATGTCCAACTCCATTAATGGCATTACCATCAGATATGCTTACCTTTGACATATTAAGACTTAAGCTCTCCTTTGGATCAACATCTAATTCCATTCCTCCTCCACTACCAAAAATATCATCTTCCTCAAGATCCTCCATTTGACTAGGCAACCCACTTAGGTCAAAATCATCCATCATTCCAGCAAAAAGCTCATCTTCATCAGGAAGCGAGCCTCCAATCGCAGGTGTTTCAAGAACATCTAAAGGATCCTTCACTTCATCTTGTTGATTAAATTTGCTTAACTTTGGGAAATTATCATCAATAGATTGAAAGTTCAGCTCTGAATCAGTAAAATTCACTGCAAGTAGAAGAAAAGGAGATTGCTTAAAGATAAATATAGGAATTTTATTTATACATGACACTCCATTGGCATATAGTTTTCCCACATCTGAAATTTTGATTGATAATATGCTAAAATTAACAGGAATTTTTTTTTTTTTTTCTGTAACACAAACATAAATAGAAGCAAATGAGTTTAATGAAATATGATCAGAATCATTTGCATACTTCAACACATATCTTGATCACTAAAAGGAAAACATCATGTTAACAGCACACTACTGTCTCAGTTCACAGTGGCACCTGAGGGTGGCCACTCAAATAACAATTAGGGATGACCATTTCTGTTGCCATGCCAATGACTATTTTATGTGGCCCATATCCAGCTGCTAGCTAAATACAATATATGTTTCTCATACTGATGACTACACACAATGATCGTTGTCAGACAACTTGCTGGTTATCAGCAACTCCCATCAGACATAGGGGACCGCCATAAAGAGGCAGTTGCCACCATATCAAACCACAATAGTCATACATTGAAAATCTTTCTAACTCTGAAAGTTTTTCACTTCCAAACGATGAAAGCATGTTTCCTGATATGCTATCCTCAAGGAAAAAGTAGTCCAAGGGAAACGTATTTTCAAATGATGATCCTTAAATGAAACTTATCAAATGTATAGATCACAAAATAACAGAGTATAATACTTACATTTCTCATGTGGAAGGACAGGCAATGAACTGGAGAACAAGCTAGCATCAGTTGATGCATGATGTGTATCAAAATTGAATGGAATTGCCCATACACTATTTCCTGCTTTCTTAGCCATCTTATCTGATGCAATCCCAGATGAGCCTGTTACACAAACATAAGTATTAATACAATGGTTGGAAAACATTTACAATCTTGTCTTCCCCAAGCGAAGAATCCACCACCAATCAAGTATTGTACAATGCCACAGACAAAGTAAATTATCCCAATTTCAATTTCAATCCATCACAAGAAAATACATGATTGTCAAAGAAGTTAAGCGGAGTGCACTGAAAAAGAAATGGAAGACCCAAGCTTAAGATATCCTAAATTCCTGCTTATGAATATGTGTACCTAGGACAGGGAATAAAGCTCTTGATCCAGGTACAATCACTCCATATATGCAAGGAAAATTGAAAAGCCCAGCGTTGAGGTAGTTACAAGACTATTTAGCTACACTGGTTGACCTGAATGCAGATTTTTTTTTTTTTTTTTTGGTTGATTACAACAAAGAAAGGTTTTCAAACCTACTAAAAGGCCGGCATTCATGCCACTAGCCTACAAGCACCTTGGCCTAAAAGTAGAATGTCACCATAGATTGGTCTCACAAAACCCATTAAAGCAATATTAAATTATATAACATTTACATCAAAACGTGTCTACAGCAATCTAAGCTCTCATACTTGCGTCAGAAATTGAAGGAAGAAAACTATTATGCAGTCTAGAAGGCCTTTAATACAATAATGAGTAATATAGCCACTAATTGTGTAGTCTAGTGGTAAAGTGCATTTGCTATTAGGGCCAGGTCTATGATTCAACCTAACCCAACTTACCCTGAAAACAAGAATCATATATACCATTCCAATCTAAGCATAAGTATGTATGTTATGCCTCGAACGACCAGAACCCATGTATTTTTACAGAAAAGAAAATGAAAGCCAAACCCGATCATATATTCCCAAATGGCACATTACAATACTATAACAGGATTTTTCCCCTCTTCAACCAAAGATACAACAAAAGAATTAAAAGGACAGAGAAAATAACAGCTACATACAGACCAACAACATTAGACAACTAGAAAGCAACAACTAGAAGCAATTAATTCTTATCATAATTGATAATTTCAAGATCATCGAAGCTCCAATAGCATGAAAATGATCCACAAGACAGATCCATAAGGCACAACGAACAACAACTAGAAGCAATTAATTCTTACAATAATCGATGATTTAAAAAAATCATTGATGCTTCAATGGCATGAAAATGCTCCACAAGACAGATCCATACAGCACAACAGCCATCCCATGGACAAAAACATATTAGGTTGCTCTTTTGTGCTACTGATTGAGCTTCAACATTTTATTCCTTGATGCTGTTAAGCCGATAGCAAACAAAAATTTTATATAGTTGAACTGTAGACAGTAATGAACATGTTGCCAATAAAGAGCCAAGTATTCAAACACGTAAGGATTTTTCCCTTTTCTCCCATTTACATATAACTAAAGCCGTCACATGAATTCAATTATCCCGGCACATGCAATTGGCACACAATTTTAGCACTAGGAAATTTCACACAGTGGCTTCCTCAATATCATACATTAACAAACAAAGTGATCAAACTATGTCCAATCAAACCATTATGAAATTCTCACTAACTGTGCCTCGATTATCCAACAAACCTAGACTACCTCAAAGTAGCAACATTTCCTCAAAGCAACTTGAGGGATTAAGCACCTAATCAACAAACGTCAACCATATTCTAATCAAGAAATAATACAACCAAACGATTTTTCATGAATCAGTCGACCCATAACAGACCAAAGATATCAAGTCCAAAGTCAAGTACAGAACAAAGAACATCACATACCTCTACACCAAGTCATTGCACAAAATGACCCATGAAACAAAACTCAAGTTCGTCGACGAAACTCACTCACAAAACATTAAAGGTACCAAATTTAGCAAAAAAGCAAACAACTTTGCATGATTAGTCAGTTGATCATAAACCATAAAAAAATAAAAAAATATAGAAAATAAGTAAATATTCAAGCTTTACCTTTTATTAAATTAACATTTCAAGTACAGCAAGAGAGAGAAAGAGAGAGAATTATTACCCATAAAAGGAAATAGAAGAAGAACCTACAAACAACAACCGACGACAAGAAAACAGTTAAAAAGAGTCCATTCTATGATATGGGTATTTGACGGATTCTATAAAAGGTCTCAAATTTAATCAAAAAACAGACTCCACTCTCACCTAGAGAGAGAGAGACAGAGAGAGAGATAGAGAGAGTGTTTCGTAGAAGGAGAGTAATTTCTTTCTTCTACTCCTCTACTTCCTCCACACTCGCCGAGAAACTAGACACGATTGATACGCAGAGAGAGAGGGAGAGAATCTAGACAGAGAAACTGAACAACACTTTTCAGAGAGAGAGAGAGAGAGTATGGACTCTGGAACTAGAACATAAAAATGATTGGAGAGAGTGCATAGTGATCTCGCACTTATTTTATTTGCTTAGTTTTTTTTTTTTTTTGTTATTCATTTATAATTTCTTTCTAGCATTTAAAAAGAAAATTAAACATTTTAAAATCAGAATTAGAAATAAAATGAGTGAATAAAATGGTTACATTAATTGAGCTGCCGTGGATATAAAGTGACCAACTGACCACCAAGTGTTTGGCTCCCTCTATCTTAGGGTTGATTGTTGAATATCAAAATTTCACAAATTTATTAGATCCCCCTCCTAATTTTAATTTAGATGCTATTCCAATAGAAAAATAAAAATAAAACGCTAGATTGATGTGGGCTCCAATTTTTTATATTATATATATATATATATAATTTTATTATAAAAAAAGATATAAATTGAAGTAACTAATAAAAATTTAAAATATTTTAATAAAATTTAAGTATATCTAAATGGATACTTATATAGTCATATAAATCGAATCAAATTGAACTCAAATTTAACTTAAAATTTTAAAGCCATACTTAACTTGCTTTATCAAGTTAAGAATTTTAATCTCGAGTTAAATTTGAAGTAACATTCAATAAGTTTGAACTCAAATCAATTGATTTCATTTTGACTCAATTTATTTCAAAAACAATTTTTCTAACTAAAACAATCTTAATATCTAAATTCAATTCAAATCTAACTAACATTTTAAACGTAACTCGAACATGATAAGACTCGTAAACCAATCAAGTAAAACATTATAAAATTTAAGTTTAACTTAATAAACTATTTAAGTAACTAGAGTTTTAATTTGACTCAATTTTTCTTGTGTCAATCTAACATTTTATCCAAAAAAAAAAATCTCCTATTAAATTCAACTAGTTTGCAAAAGTATGGTTGATGCATTTACAACCTACCTCTAATTACAAGGTATTATAATTAAAAATGTAAAAATTGAAGTATATCTGATATTTCTTAATAGATAACAATAGGTAATTGGTAGAAACATCATAGAGATAGCATAGGAAAAAATTTCATCAGAAGATTTTATTTATAAAAAAAAAAACTTATTACAACGCGTGTAAATGATATCTTAGTGTTTTTTTTTAATGCAATTAGAAGTATTGAAAAAATCGTTAAAAACAATCAAAACTTGATTAATTATGAATATTAACAGTATGTCTAGAGCATTTGTTGATAAAATACAAATATATTTCTTCAATATATATATTTTCTAAAATTTCCAGGAAAGGCATGGCAAAGCACAGAGTCGGTCAAATTCCTTATAATTCCAAAACAAGAATTCGACTGTATTTGAATCCTGTTTGGAGTCCGTTGACATAATGCCCCCAACTTTAGGTCTTATTTTTCTTGTATTCAATAATTAATGATTATTACAACTTTAATTAATACAATAATAACTGATTGTTAAGATGGATAAGATAATTTCACACGTCGCTTTAGCCTAAGTTTTGTAGAAATTACGGATCGTTTGGGTCTTTCGGTAGGTTTTCGTTATGTAAATTATAAGGAAAATTAAATACTTATGGTCCCAACTGTCAAATTCATATGGAAAATTAAATAACTTTTTTTTTTCTGCAATTTTAAAGGAAACTAAATTAGGTGAAATTTGGATAAATTTTCCCTTTCATTTTTCTTTTCTTTTTTCTAATAAGGAAGAGTATTTTGAAAATTCCCATTTCCTCCCCTTTCTCATTCCTTTCATCATTTTAAACATAAGCTTTAAATAAATCAATATATGGACTTAAAAAATTGCATTTTCTTGATGTAATTATTTAAAAACTAAATACATCCATTACCACAATTGAAAAACAAAAGAACATCGAGAGAAAAATAAATATTTAGAACTCAAATTTAAAAATAAATAAATAAGAGGTTTACAAGGGTACATTTTATGTGACATTTTCTGAAATTTAGTGATGTTAGAAAGCCTAATTATTAGTTTATAAGTCATGTTTTGTTGATAATGTTTATCAAAAGTGTCAATGTTATCTCTGAGTCTTTTGAAGCCTTTTGACAAAATCGTAGAGCCATGCTTAACAAAATCCTAACAAAAGAGAAACATGTTTTTAGTTTAAAACATAAGCAACGGGTGCTGCGTATTGTAGAATTGAAGTTATTATCATCTCCAATCGATGCCATCATGTATTACATGAATCAAAAACTCGAAATCTTCTTCGAAGTTGCAAATATAATTTCATTGTGCTTTTAAACGATATGCAAAATCATAGTCATAGTAATATCATACCTTAAGCAACACTCCATTTATGAAACTTCCATGGCATAGCTCTCTAATTGTTAATGACTACGATATGTCTGATCATGCAATTAATGAATGTATCATTAAATATTGTCTTATTTCTGCAAGTTCACATTGTCCATTATCATTTGCAATTGTAGTTGTAGTGGCCCTAGTGACGTTGGTATTGAATTCAAGGGATGTTCTCTGTTTTGTATAAATTTAATTAGATGGATTCTTTCGATGATTTTCATCGTATTAAATAGTACTCCAATGTTTTATAAGTTAAGGATAAGGGCATCCTTTAAGATACCTACTCCGTTTTGGTGGAGTAGTAAAGTTGAAGGAAAATATATATATGCTTGCACATGTTGGAATAATATTCCTTCCCCTTTTAATGCTTAAGATGGGGTTTTAGAGCACTAATTTTTTAAGCCAATTACGTTTTAGGTCAAACATATGTTGCACAAAGTATCATTAGCTTTTCCAACCACGATATATACTATAAATACATAGGAAAAGAGAAATTAAATCTAATCCAATTAAAACACTAGTATTTATACCACTATAGAGTTTTGACTAAGTGTTATTAGCCTTCTCTCAAAAAAAATCTCAAAAGAATTTCTTAAAAGATAAAGAAATTAATTTCTTGATAATTAAGGTGATTTGCCAATAACAAAGGCAAGGCCATCAATTTAAAAAAAAAAAAAAAGGAAAAGAAAAAGAGAGAGAACATTCACAAGGAATGCTCTTAAATAATGCTTTAAAAAAATTGCAAAATAGCATACACAAAAAATTATTCCAAAAATAGATTGCGAAGACACAGATCATGCATACGCATTCAATATACACCAACCTATACCATTACAACTAATCCGATCGTCAAATTTTTTGCATTGAAGATTGACCGTCCACATATACACTGTAACCCTGCAAACCTAGAAAAAAAATAAAAATAAAAAAAAAACACATGCTTGTAAACCTACACTTGTACAGAGTCACAAACACTAAAGTATGTTAAATTAATAATACAAACATATAAATAGAATACATTTATTTTAATTTTACCTTCTGCAAACTCTATCTCTTCATTTTTTTTCCTCTTATTCTCAGGAAGAGGAAGAACTTATTGTATTGATTCGAAACGATGGGATTTGAATGAGTATGCTGAGATCTATCATTTCCTCAACGAAAAAACTCAATTAATCTACATTTCGGTATGTATTTTAACAAAAAGTTGATTTTTTTTTTTTTTTGTTATTGTGTTTGTTTTTAGTATTTGAGAAAATCGTTTCCATGATGTTATGTTTTTTGAAATATATTATTACTTATTGTTAGTTTCTAGTGTTGTTATTTAAATTTACCATCCTTTTGTTGTGAAATTTTGGGAAAAAAGAAAGATTAAAATTGAAACGAAAGGATATTGCTTGTTTTTTTACAAATGCATTGTTAATTTTAAAGTACTGATATTACCTGGTTTGTGGAATAACTAATAATTTATATATACCGTGAATAAGAAAACAATGACTGACTACATGAAATTAATTATCTACATATTTGAAAATATTGTGGCTAATAATTAGAGACCAAAATATAATAAGGATCTAGTCAAGAAGTTGAAAATGAATAAGAAGGTAAATTACACCGAATTCTTGTACAGAATATATCGAAGTATTAGAGTGAATTCAATCGAAGTAGGGGTTGAGATAATTTACAAGCATCCTATTTTCTACGAGAGCAGTATATCATATGCCTTGATGGCAATTAGAGATGATGACGATGTTCAAAACTTCATTGAAACAGTTGTATCCTTTAGAGATCATCGCATACAACAATTGTACGTTAGAATTTCTAAAGATTTAGGAGGTCTCTCTAAAAGGTAGACATTCGCAGAAAGTGGGCACCCACATTCTTCACATAACATGGAAGAAATGCCTCTAGATCCATCAATGTTTGTTCCGACCCCTATGGAAGAGGCACTATCGGCGAATGAAGATGAAGTAGATAGGGCAGTTACTCTAGCGTTACAACGACCGGACATGCAAGATCCTTACGTTATTCGTTTAAGAATAGAAACTGCCATAGACACTGATGTTGGAATGGGTATTAAGGAGGACAATTCCAATTATGAGGAGAGCTCTAAGGAGGAGGATGAGATGAGATGAGTGAAAATGATGGAGATGATATACTTGAAGAGAATCCTCCAATCATACATGCATACTTGACACAGGTAATATATCAATCAGGACAGGTCGAACCACTTAATATACTAGTTAGAGATCCTACAACGTTGGTGGTAATAACGGTTACATCTATTTTGAGCAAGAGGAAAATGCAATGTGGAGTGGTTCGAGTAACAATGATGACTTCTATAAGGGCATAAGATTTAAAACTAAGGAAAATATGATTCAAGCAGTCAAGGCTTACCATGTGAAGAACCTCTATAACTTCACCATTGTAGAATCTAATTCTTCGCTTCAATTTGTTTTTAGTTCAAGGACAAATGATGGATGTAAATGGAGGTTTCAAGCTCGAAAGAAGATATTGGAGGGACTGTTTGTAGTTACCAAATTTAAGGGTCTACACACATGTATCAACTCAATAATAAGTCAAGATCACCCACAATTGGATTACAATTTTCTTGCAGGCTGATTTGTAAATCTTGTTAGAGACAATCCTAATATGAAGGTTGCAAAGCTCGTTTTGTTGTCGAACAAGAATTTGGTTACAAGATATGTCGAAGACAAGTTTGGGATAGTAAGAAATGGGTTATTGAGCATATATATAAGAATTGGTAGAAGTCTTACAATGAACTCCCTAAGCTTATAAATGAAATAAAAAATAAAAATTCTAGAACACGAGTTAATTAAGGGTAGAGAAGATCGACCACTCTTAGGGTGATAATCCTTAAGTGGGTTTTTTGGGCATTTAGGCTATGCATTGCAACATGGAGATTCCTTAGACTAGTTGTTACCATTGATGGAACTTTTCTGTATAGGAATTATACGCATAAGTTGTTGATTGCTTGTGGCATCGATGGAGACAACCATATACTTTCTCTAGCATTTCCTCTCGTAGATCAAGAGATGGCTGAAATATGGGACTAGTCTTTAAGGAAATTGAAGGAGCATGCGATTGGCGACTGTAAAGGCCGCGAACCCTTTTGCCTCATACCGAACAAACATGCTAGCATCAAGTCAGCAATTAAATCCCAAGCAAATGGATGGCACCCTTCATTTGCAATGTGGTGTTATTGTTTACAACATGTTGCAAGTAACTTTAACATAGTATACAAAAATATACAATGCAAGAAGTTGGTTACATACACCGGATTACAAGCACAAGCTCGAAAGATGAACTATTTGATAGACCAAGTGAGGACTATTAAGCCCGATGCCCTAGAATTGTTTAATGATGTGTTAATGGATATGTGGACCCTAGCTTATGATGATTGCTATCAATCTGGTTGTATGACTCCAACTTGTTGAAAGCTATAATTTCGTCTTAAAGGAAGCTCGAGGCTTATCTATGATAGCTTTGGTGAAGAAGACTTTCTACAATTATGTAAGGTATTTCGTGAAGAAGCATTCAAAGGAGCTTAAGAATATGACGAATGATAGAATCTTCACCAAATATGCCATTCAAAAGATAAATAGATGGAGCTCACGGGCTAGCAACCATAGGGTCATTGACTTTAGCAAGCAGTAGAGAATTTCTAAAGTACTCACTAGTAGTTATTGTGTTACGAGTGAGTTGAGGGGAGGGGGCTAGACACACATTATTGACGTTGCTTGTAATTTATGCACTTGTTAAAAGTGGCAAATATATCGAATCCCATGCTCCGACGCCTATGTAGTAGTTGCTTCACTCAAGCTTGATATTTCAACATCTATATCGGATTGGTACAAGTGGACATACTAAGAGCTCACATATAGGATGCACTTCATGCTCATAGGCAACGAGCTCAATTGGAAGTCAGTACAATTTTTGTTACTCTGTTTAAGACTAAACCTTGCACGGAAAAAGGGCAAACCGGGGTGAACAAGATATCACATGGAGATAAACATTAGAGAGCATCTAGATAAGATCACATGTGGACTTTGCTGAAGGGAAGGTCATAATAAAAGAACGTGCCCACATCGACACCATAATGGTATATGATGAATAATCATACGCATGATTTGCTAAATACTAGCTTACCCTTGCACATTTATGATATAAAATCATTGCCTCTGTAATGCTAATATTTTTTTTTTCTTTTGTGCAGATTAAATCAAGCCTCGACATTTCATCCACTCTATTTTAATGTAGAAGAAAGGAGATCTTTAATGGATGTTGTAATTTCTTCACATGTTGTAACAAATTATTTCATAGTTATTTCTTAACATTTTGTGTGTCTTTCATGGATGTTGTCAATTCTTATTTCACATTTTTTACAATAATAATAAAAAAATTACACCTTCAATTTTGCAAAATTTCACAAAACTAAAAACGCGTTCTAGGTCCACACCTTTACAACCTATTTTTGGAATAATTTTTCTAACACTATTTGCAATTTAAAAAAAAATGCATTATTTAAAGAGCATTCCTCGAACATTCACAATATAGAAATTTTCAATACATGATTTTCAATGCTAGCTCTAGTATCATGTCTTTTAACCTACAATATAGAAATAATGGCTCCTATTTTCTTTCATCCCCAAAAAATATTATTTTCTTTCAGCCCTAAAAAATATATACCTATAGAAATAATTTATAACTAATAACATAAAACTTCTCAACCATAATCTAAAATTTCAATACAAATAACAAACTCCTTAAGCTTATATGCACACATACCATATGTATATGTCAAATTCCTTAGCCATAATAACAACAATAAAAACTTCAATATAAACAATTACAATCTTACAGCATATCAACAAAGCCCTACATATACTCTAAAGTCCACAACCATAATAAATTCTCATTGAGACTAAGTAACAATAAGATAAGAATAAGAAATTAAGAACACAACTTAAAGAAGGCATGAAAAATTCCATTCATAACCTATTTAGTGTATGCAAATACAAATTATGTACAAAATAATTATGAAAATAAAGATAAAAGATAATAGAGTATTTAAGGCTATCTTTATCGTTGCCTAAAATTCTGCAATCCTTTAGTATCTGCCTGAGCTGCATCATTTGATCTATATCTAGTCATGTGATCTACGTATTATCCAAACCTAAGCCTAGTGGGATATAAGGAGGAGTCACATGCATCATAATTAGAACAAGCTCAATCACTAGGTCATCTCTTCTATGGAGTAAGAGTTGAATATAAGCGCTCAAGCTTTCCTATAGAAGTGCCTTAGGTGGCACCTAAATGGATTAGGTAAAAAGTCTAGCACCTAGTGACTACTTATACAAATCTAGCCATCATAAATGTGTGCTCCCAATAATTGCTTCTCCATCTACTAGGAGGCCTACTAACAAGGATATACACTATAACATGACAGTAAGCTTACTGGTCAAGATGTGGAAGGTGTATGTGTCTCTAATCCCCACCACCCACCAAGATGGTAATCAAATGCTAGTCTAATTAAATGAATGGCATATGCATCATACCTATAAATCTTACCTATTGAAGATGTAGCAAAATCCATGGATCTATCTCCACCTCATGTCCCTCATGTCATTGTAAGGTTACCTTTCGTCGATGGCATGTAAGCTAAATATTTGCCTGCATGTTACCATAAAGAAGTCGTGTTATGATGCACAAACAATGACATAAATGAGCTATAGAGTGGTTATTATGTAACTGCTCTACACTAGCTTTGACCTAAAGAATATCTAGCCACATAGCAATGAACTATTGGATGGCCCTAAATCCAACTGAGATCAAGAAAGAAAAAAGATATAAATGCACAATCAAATATGAAATGAAAGAAAATCAATTACAACATGTAAAATAAAGCACATGAATATAAGTATACACATGTAATAAATATAATGAGATTGATATTTGCAAATTGTACTGATGGAAGCTTTCACTGTTTACTATCTATTTCGATATGAATGTTTTCTTCTATTATGGCCTTCTCTTCCACACATGCTACATGTAATTCCAAGAGGCAGCTCCTAAATATCAATCTCATTCTAATACCATGCTTGTTGAAGCCTCTCATACTTTTTCCTTTTGCAAGTCATATGGTGTCATACTAGAATCTCAAGTGGGATCTAATTGGCCTTGTCAACACAATGCTTGAAAGAAGGTGATGGGAATCAATACCTAAGACATAAGTACAAGGATTTAAGGCAGAATAAAGATTCTATTGGAGTAAGACAAGTTCATAAGACCTAGGTTTTAAATAGTAAAAATTCAATGTCTAGGACTCAATTCAAAGTTCAAGGAATTCGTCTAAAAGAATTCTTGCAAGCTTTGATTCTAGGTGTAGTTTTGATAAAGATATTAGTTTTGAAAAAAGTTATGATGTTGCTTTTAATAAAGTTCCAAGTTTTCAAAAGGTGTCTCAAGTGGAGCTGTAATACACAGTATATATATATATACACACACACACACACACATACACATAAATAAATAAATAATATAAGGTTCTAGGTAATTTTGCAATTATGAATAAAGGACGAGGGTAGTTTTGTCTTTTCCAATGGGACAATATATATATGCAAACTAACCTAGGGTTCCTTTCTTTTTTGCACATGTTCACAATAACAACCTAGAGACACAAAAAAAAAAAAAAAAAGAGAGAGAGAAAGGGAGAGAGATCTTCTTCAAGAAAACCTAAAGTGATCCAAGGACATATCACAACACAATGAAAAGGTAATGATTTGGAGTTATTACAAGACCTATTCTAACAACAATGACCTAATCACAAAAAGATTTTGTTTTGTACAAGGGTTTACAGGAATTGAGCTTGAGGATGAATTGAACAAGCATGGGAATTGTTGGATTTAAAGTTTCAAGCAAGATTTTAATCAAGTAAGAGATTCTAATTCGTGTTTTGGGGATTTAATTAAGCTTAGGATTATGAAATTAGGAGATAGGACGAATTAAGGATAGAAAAATTAGAGTTTGAATGACATACTGAGGGACACATAACCATCTAATACAATCATGTTTCTCTTGTGTTGAATTTACAAAGTGTACCGAGACATACACGACCAATTAACACGGTCGTGTTGCCCCTGTGTTAAATTAAGAAAAACATGGCCTCTTAACACGACCATGTTCCAGCTGTATTGAAGCTAAATCTCACTAAGAGATACACAACCGCTAACACGGTTGTATACTAGCCCATTTTAAATAACACTGCCTCCAACATGACCATGTTAAGCAATGAACATTATGATTATATATCAAATTATCTTCTTAATTAACTAAGTTCTACATAACCAATAGAATTAGTAAAACCTTAAATGACCTTATAGATTAAGAGGAATTAGGTGAGTTATATTATGTTGGATTAGTATAAAGATCTATGTATTGATCATACATATATCGATTTAGCTTAAGCTTGGAACAAGAAGTGCATATGGCTAGGATTCTAGGTACGTGTTTACTTTGTTTGTTGTATGTGATTGTTAGGGAGTTATATATTAATGTGTATGTGAAATAATGAAATGTTGAGATATAATGTGAGTTAAGTGGTATTATGAAATAATACCGTATCATTGATTAAATGAGATATGTTGTTTGTGTTTGGCTTAGCCTAAAGGCTTGCAGTGGCAGATTCCTAAGAGGCACCTCGATGATCGGTATGCTGTGTTGTCCTTAGTGGAGTCGTGTATCGAAATGATTTAAGGTAAATTAGGGTTAGACAATACACGACTCTACTAGGGACAACGCGATATACAGATCATTAAGGTACCCCCTAGGATTTGCCACTATAGGCCCCTAGGCCGAGCCAAGTACAAACAATATATCTCATTCAACCAACAATACAGTATTATTTTATGATACCACTTAACTCACATTATATCTCAACAATTCATTGTTTCACATACACATCAATATATAACTCCCTAACAATCACATACAACAAACAAAATAAACATGTACTTGGAATCTTAACCTTACGTACTTCTTGTTCCAAGCTTAAGCTAAATTGAAATCTATATGATTAATACATAGATCTTAGTACTAATCCAACATAATATAACTCTCCTAATTCCTCTTAATATATTAGGTCATCTAAGGTTTTACTAATTGTTTTGGTTGTGTGAAACTTGGTTAATTAAGAAAATAATTTGATATATAATCATAATGTTCATCGCTTAACACGGTTAGGTTGGAGGCCGTGTTATTCAATACAGGCTAGTACACGACCGTGTTAAGGGTCATGTATCTCTTAGTGAGATTTGGCTTCAACATGGTTGGAACATGATTGTATTGAGAGGCCGTATTTCTCTTAATTTAACATGGGGGCAACACAACCGTGTTGATTAATCGTATATCTCTCGGTACACTTTGTAAATTTAACACGAGAGCAACATAACCGTGTTAGATAGTCGTGTATCCCTTGGTATGTCATTCGAACTCTAATTTTTCTATCTTTAATTCGTCCAATCTCCTAATTTTCTAATCCTAAGCTTGATTAAATCCCAAAAACACGAATTAGAATCTCTTACTTGATTAAAATCTCACTTGAAACTCTAAATCCAACAATTCCCATTCTTGTTCAATCCGTCGTCAAGCTCGATTCCTATACATCCCTGTACATAGCAAAATCTTTCCGTGATTGGGTCATCGTTGTTAGAATAGTTTTTGTAATAACTCCAAATCATTACCTTCTCATTGCGCTGCGATATGTCCTTGGATCACTTTAGGTTTTCTTGAAGAAGATCTCTCTCTCTTTTTTTTTTTTTTTTTTTTGAATTTCTAAGCAACTATTGTGAATATGTGTAGAAAAGAAAGGAACCCTAGGTCAGTTTACATATATATATTATCCCATTGGAAAAGACAAAACTACCCCCATCCTTTATTCATAATTGCGAAATTGCCCAAAACCTTATATTATTTATTTATTTATGTGTGTATGTATGTGTGTGTGTATATATATATATATAAGTACTGTGTATTACAGGAGCCTTTGACTAAGTGCTAGAAGCTTCCAAACGTTTTACTTCTAGCGAATCTAACTTACAACACATCGCAATCCAACTTTGTCACCTTACTAAAGATTCAAATTTCAAGATATTAAGAAGATTTTATTTAGTTTCTATTGCTATTTTTCTTTATCTAGTTCTAGCTAATTATAAATAGCAATCCTAAGAATTAGATAAGTTTTTTTTTTTTTAATATTCTTACTTTTTGATTCACTTAGTGAATTCCTTGTGAAACTCTTTCTAGGATTATTGAGAGTGTTCTGTTTTTCCAATCTTATCAATTAGAATATATTTCTGTGATTGTAGTAATCCATTATTTAGATTAATTGTGTATCATATCAAATGATCTAATTATCCCCTTGTAATTTCCATAAACTTTAAGTCATATTGATTGTGATTTTTTTTAGAAAAAGAAAAAAGAAAAACCATTGTCCAGTCATTAAATCTAATTTGATAATAGTTCATATCCTTATTATTCCATACATACACATAAAAATCATTCATTTTCGTTATTGATATCTTAAAAATATAAAAATATTCAATCTCTTAACTTTGCTATGCTATACAATCATGCAAGGAATCTATTTAAGAATTCCAAGCATGTCACCTTTTTGATATCAAAGCTTAAGGGTGTGATATACTTTATAGTAAGATTCAAAGTTCTTAACTTTGTTTAACATTTTGTTGAATTGAGAATTAGGGCCTATGCAGTATAAAGTCATTAGTGAATTGTGAGTGCTGGATGAGCAAGTTGTGTAGGGATGTGTGGATGTGATTTTCCTTATTATTGAACAAAGTTCATTAAATTGATAATGGGTGACAAGAGATTAATGTTGGCTTTTTTTTTTTTTAGCAAGGAGATGGTAATAATGTTAAGCAACATAATGTGCTTGAGGCATCACTTGAACAACAACTATCTAACCCTACAATACATAAAGAGGGCTATGATGCAAACCATATTGCAAAACATGAATACTCAGATGACTGTGATGAATGAGAATTGTAAACAAGGGTTTAATGTAGATATTAAAAAGGGTATTGGTATTAGATGTTATGAAGGTAATGGTTAGCATAAAGAGGTTGATGAATTGGCTAAAGGAAAAGGGAATAATTTTGGTTTATTGCGTGTTGGTGAAAGGAAACTATAGAATAGAGGGTTTAAAACAATTAAATTGAATATTCATAAATTTGATGGGCGAGGTACTCCTAATGATTATCTAGATTGGGAGCATCAAGTGGAGAGACTATTTAAATATTGTGAATATGATGAATGTACCAAAATTAGGTTGATAGCCTTAGAGTTCACAAGATGCGTTGCTTTATGGTTGAAGAATTTAAAGATTCGGAGAAAGGAAGGTGGTGAAGCAAAGGTAACCACCTAGGTTATGATAAAGAGATTGCTAAGGAGGAAACTTCTTCCACAATACTATAAATAGGAACTATACATGAGATTGTAGACTTAAAGGCAAGGAGATGTGGGTGTAAGGGATTACGCACCAGAGTATGGAACATTGCATATTGGATGTGAAATGAATGAGCCCATTGAGTAAACCATAGCTAGATTCATCACTAAACTAAAATATGAAATTGTGGATACAATAAAATTATAGCCATATGAGACTCTAGATAATGTAATAAAATTAACTTTTAAAGTTGAAAGGTCGGCAATGAGGTGGAATCAATTTACGTGGTTCTTCTTTTACTAGACCACTTGTAAACATTCCATTTTGCCCTCTTTTATATTAAGTTTAGTTCCTTTAAGTTAGGCTAGGTTTAAAAAAATAAAAAGCTGAAAAAAAAAATAAAATAGAGAAAAAAAAAGTCACAATAGGGCCAAAATGTTATTTTGGTCAAAAAGGAAATTTTATAATTAAAGTATATATGTGCGATTTGATAATTTCTAAACTTTAACTAAAGAATATTGAGTTTCATTGAAAATAAATATTTTTGAGCAAAGTCTAGTTTAAATATTTTGAGTCATGAAATAAAGAAAATTTAAAGTCATCATAGTTCTAAACGATGCTTTCATTTGATGTAAATTAATTATTTTATGAATATTTGAATTTTGAATAAACTAGACATTGAATGAATTGGAGTACAGAAATTTATCTAATTAACTCAAATTGATAGATTCTTTTCAATTTTGACTATTTAATTATCGTAAGGATATTTTGATTGAGTTAAAAACCAACTAAATCAAATATGATTTTTGACTTAAAAGCCAAAATCAATCCACCTCGATTCAAACCCTTGAAAGGGTTTTAGTTGCATAAATGAGCAAGAAAAGACTAGTAATTGAGCAACTTAGAGGGTGGTCCAGCATAGTAAAGTATGTGAGAGCAATTCTCCACCAATGCATTTTTTTTTATTGTTAACAAATTTTTATATGAAATTATCCTAAATCTCTTGTAGAATCATTATATCCTAAAGATTTGTAGAGATAACTTCAAATCATAGGTTGGATCGAAACTAAAAAAAAATCAAAGCTTTTTCTCTTGTGTCGATCAAGGTTGATATGAGCTTATCCACACATGCTAGTCCAATTCCAATCCTACTACTATAAATAGTTGAGTGTGAGAAGTTCAAGGAATAAGGAATTCAAGCTAAATCTACATCAATCAATTGTAACTGTATTTTCTCCCTTTAGATGGTTGGCCACCATAACTCCACCTTCTCTCTAGCTTTCATCCACACATGTATAACCTTAAAGCAAACCATCAATAACAAGAAGTTTCTAAGAATTCCTAGACCTATAAAAACCTAGACTTTTTGTCTGGTTATACGTCAATCAATTGGATTAAAAGTTCAAACCCATCACCGTTAGCCATTGTTGAATCACCACTCTTTATATGATTTGGGTGAGAACCAACACCACTAGTACATTCCTCACCCTTGAAAACCTTAAGGCCAATACCCTTTTGACCCTTGATGGCCACTAAACACACTTGACAAATCGCTCAAACCCATTGCCTTCTTCTCACTATTACGACCTATTTAGAGATTTGGTGCTTTGTATCCAACTCATTAGCCTGAGTTTAATTAGCACATATGATGTAGGCAAGTGCCCCCATTAGTTTATAGTATAGAAAATTGAGTATGAATGTCATTCCACTAGACCATAAGTACTAATACTAACTCTTATTCTATTATCTATCCAATAAATTTTTAATAAATTTAATAAAACTAAAATTCTTTGACTAATTAACCACAAAACTCTAAATTGTTAGAAAAGCAAAGTAACAAGAAATTAATTTCAAGAATTCAAGAATGCATATCTAGACATTATTTCCCCTAAAATTAAACATATAACTTGTTAAAGATCATTCAATTCCATCTTCAACTTCTTGACTGATAGAATTCCTTAAGTAAATTAGTAACTTTCTCAAGTTTACTAATTCATAATTCTAAGATAATAAACTAGAATCTCTTCCTAATCAATTTTCTTAAGATTGTATTAAATATTTATTTATTTTTTTACTAGGTTAATCCTACTTCGAAAGAATTATATGCTCTCCTATCTATAAGATAACATGCAATTCTTTCCAATAAGTTTAGATCTAATCATCTGCAAGATCTCTCAATCCATATCTATAATATCAAATAATTGAATTAATACCCTAGAAATACTAATTCAATTCAAAGAAAGAACACATAATTGAACAAATACTTAAAGATTTCATTAAATTTAAAAAGAAAAGATAAATTACATGATAATTTTAAGTTTCTCAAGTCTAGATACTAAAACTTTAAGCTCTAAACTTGATGTTCAAAGAAAATTGCAAGAAAAAAAAAACTTGAAATTAAAAACCCCTTGCATCTAATGATTCTTCACTCTTAAAGTTGAACAAGTTACTCTTCAAAGGCTTCTTAGGTCCAAGAGTCTCTAATTTCGAGTGTTCTTAATCTAATATAGGGTTTCCTTTTCTCCTTTTGTAGTGCATGTAAATAGTGTAAAAATAGCTTCAACACGACCTCTCCACATTGAAGTCATTTTAGTCAAATCTTCTTAAATCTCATGAGCACTATCCAGCTTTTAATGACTACACAACCATAACATGACCGTGTCAATCAAGTCATGTCATCCAAGATAATCAACCTTTAACATGATCATGTTGACCTCTCTTTTGGTTCCAAGAGTTAAATGACCTATTGACATGGTTGTGTTTCTTGCTTATGTTCCTCGCTACTCAACATGGCTATATCAAAAGACGTATTAAGTTTCAAATACTCATAACTTTTTCAATTTAACACTAAATTAAGTAAAACTTGATTCATTTTACTCCTTTTATTTTTTTTTTCTCAATTATTCATCAAGACTTGAAACCTAAAATTTTTATCTAATTAAGTACTAAATTCTATTAAAGCATACCTAAAATCACTAAAAATGTCATAATAACTTATCAACAAAGTTATGCAATTTAACACTTATCAGCATACAACTTGGTTCCTTAGGTAATCGGTTTTTTTTATTATTATTATTTTGGTTTTATCCTTTTATTTGATATGTTAATACACATACACACACACACACATATTTCTACAAATATGATTTAAAGTGATATTTGCATGCCGTTTTTAGTTGTTTTAGGCTTAGTTCCACATTATGTAATGATTGGCTAGCTTTGTATGTTTAGGTTTTCTTAGATTAATTGAATATTTATGTTATGTTTGACTAACCAAGCTTGCAAGTTTGGCATACTTAATTATGATGCTCAATTGATCTTAATCCTCATGATTTGTATTATTATTTCATGTTTTCAGAAAATTTACATATTCAAAGTTTTTAGGTTAGAAGCTTTGTATAGACTCCAAAAGATGTGATATAACTACCTTGTAGGGCCAATAAGGTTACCCATATTAGCTTCTTTTTCTTTTTATTCTTATTTTTTATTTCATTATTATTATTTTTTAGAAATTAGCATTTAAGGTTTTTCTTTATAAAATAAAAATATTTTGTTGCTTAGATAAGTTTTTCATAAAATAAAAAATATATATTAATCGGTGTTTCTAAAGTTTAGAAACATTAAGGTTTTTCAAAATCTAGAAAATAAAAATAAGGATTTTTTAGAATTTATTTAATAAAAATAAAAATGGTTGAATTTGTAAACCTATTTTTTTTCATAAATTAAATATATTCACAAATTAAAGTTTTATAAAATAATCAAAACTATGTAGCTTTGATTGGATGTATAGGCACCTACAAGACAATCTTGAAAAAGAAAAAAGAAAGTATTTTCCTTAAAATGTAAAAAAAAAAAAAAAGATGAAAATTTTGAAAAAAGAAAAACAAAGGTTTCTTTGCGTTTAATAATTTATCTTCTTTTGCCTTTTATTCTTAATTGTAATTATTTTTTTTTGAAATATAAAGATGGGAATATAAAATTAAAGCCTTTTAATTATTGTTTTTTAAGAAACTTAAGTGATAATTGGTAAGGTTTTAATAGGTTAGACCTCAAGCCTAAATTTTTTTGTTAAAGTTTTCTCTAAAAGTCTTTTTTTTTTTTTTTTGAAAAAAAAATTCACAAAATAGTAGCTAAAGTTAGGGTTAATCTACCCAATTAACTATAATTTCTTACTTTTCCAACTTTGGTTGGAGGTAAATCCTATTTTCAAAAATTAAAATTTTTCTTAATTTATGTTAAGTAATTTATATTAAGTTGGTCAAACTTAATATAGGTTAAAATAAGGAAAATGAAAATTTTGGGCTAGACACTACTCAACATGATAAAGAAAGGCCTAAGCTTAATCAAAAGCCTAAGGAAACAAAGGTTGATAGAAAGGAGTACAAGAGTTATGAAAAAGGGGAAAGTAGCCAATCAAATACTCCTAATGCATATAAGGTGTAGGAGATTGAACAAGGACAACACAAAAGGAAGATGCGTGAAATTAAGTTCATAAATGTCAAGGATTTGGACATTTAGCCTTAGAATGTCTGAATATGAGAGTTATGGTGATTAAAGGTGAAATTTTGAGATTTGAAGTAGAAAGTGAAGCAGAGGAAGAGGATGTAGGTGAAGATATAGAGGAGAAGATGAAGGAAATTGAGGATGATAATGTTGCTCATGCATATCTAATGGAAGGTCAATATATGCCACTCGTTCTTCAATGTGATCTAAGTTTGAAGCCACAAGTTGAAACTAAATAGAGAGAGCATTTATTCTTTCCAAAGCATTTAGTTCATAAGAAAACTTGTTCCTTGATCATTAATAGTGGTAGTTATGCAAACTTAACATCTACAACTTTTGTGCATGCATTTGGCTTAAAGTTAAAACCCCATCTAAAGTTTATACATTGCATTTGTTTGGAGTGAAGGGTGCGATACATATTACTAAGTAGGTCAAGGTTCATTTAAGAATTGGTGAATATGAAGATGAAATAGCATGTGATGTAGTGGTTATGGATGTTGCTCACATTTTGCTAAGATGACTATGATTATATAGTTAGAGAGTATTCTATGATGATTTTAGGAATATTTACTCTTTCAAAAGTTGTAATAAGCAAAATGCATAGATGCCAATTAGTCCTCCTAAGATATGGAGTAATCTGATTGCTAGGGGAAAACAGAAGCAAGGAATGAACTATTTATTTGCACAAGCCATTTTATTCTTATCACAAGCTTAAGAAGAAGCAAGATTCAAGGGTGAATCTTTGCTAACCTAAGTGAGATGATGGGAATTAGAACCTAAGACGTGAGTATATGGATTTAAGGAAGAATAAAGATTTTATTGGACCAAGATAAGTTCATGATAATAACAAAAGTTCAATGTAGGACTCAATTTAAAAGTTCAAGCAATTTGTTTAAGAGAATTCTTACAAGTTCTAATTTTGGGTTTGATTCTAGTAAATTACTAATTCTAAAAAAGGTTTTGATGTTACTTCTGATAGAGTTCTAAGATTTCAAAAGGTATTTCTAGTAGAGCTTTTGACTATGTGCTAAAAGCTTTTGAAGGTTCTACTTCAAATGAATCTAACTTATAGTAAACCTTGATCAAAATTTGCTAGCTTACTAAAGATTCAAATTTTGAGATTTTAAAAAGATTTTATTTAGTTTCTATTCATATGTTTTCCTTTATTTAATTCTATCCAATTATAAATAACAATGTAACCCTAGAAATTTAATAAGTTTTTTATGTATATTCTTACTTCCTGATTCATTTTTTGAATCCCTTGTAAAACTCTTTCTAGGATTATTGAAAGTGTTTCCCTTTTCCGATCTTATCAATTAGAGTATATTTCTTTGATTGTGGCAATCCCTCATTTGGTTTAATTGTGTGTCATATTGGTTACACTAATTAACCCCCATTTGATGTCCTTAAACCATAAGTCATATTAGCCATAGAATTTTAAACACCCCATGTAGTTTTATTATTGAGTCTAATTTGAAAATTGATCATATCCTTATTATTCCATATATAGACATAGTTATCATTCCTTTTTGTTATTAATATTGCACTCTAACTCTCTTTTCTAGCCTTTATGCCTCCATTATGGTTAAAGATTAAACAAATATTATCTATATGGTCTTTTGTTGGTCCTAGTGAACAATCAAGAAGGGAGGACTGAATTGATTAATACGAAATTAAATATTTTTCACAAATAAAAACCATTTTTAATTATTCTTATGATAAAATTTATCAAATTAACTAATTAACTTAAGAACTATTAGACTCACAAGAGAAAATATAATAAATAAACAACTTATAAATAGAATAGAATATGTAGGAAATTAAAGGAGATAGAGAGTAAGAAGATCAACTCATGTTTGTTTTGTGCTCTACTCTCATGGTCAACAACACCACCAAGCAAACTATCATCTAACACCTTATAGGGATATATTAATTTTAACTAAACCCTAGCTAGATAGTAATTCAATTCCATGCCATCACCACCACATCACACGTATCACACTACCAATTCACATGTCACTTACCACAAATTAACTAATAAGTTCACTCGCACCAAACCTTAATTCCAACTCATCACAATTCTTAAACTAAACCTCGATTCAATGGCTTAAACTAAAATTTTAATATGAGATTATGACATTTCAATACTTATTGATTGAAGTACATCAAATCTATGCTCTTATACCAAAATATGATGTACCTACAATCCAAGATGGATTTAAGATTCAAATTCTTGAAAGTCATGCTCATTTTATCCTTTTGCAAATTTGATCTCTTGAGCTTCCACTTGACTTTCGTTAGAATCTCAATCCTCATTAGGTGTTATTTTGTTTAGTTTTCAAGAAATTGTAAACCTAATACAACCTATATATATTAACAATCCCCTTTATGGGTCTAATTATAACACTTGTTAATTTTCTAATAAGAAAACCTTACACTGTTTCTAACAGTGATTATACAATTTATGAAAAATATACGCTTAAAGCATATGGGAACTCCAGCACAAGGATCACTATTTATGGACCCAACTAATAAGAGCGTTCTCCTCTTCTATTTACTTATCCTCCATATCTTTTTAGGTTCAACTCAAACCTTTTAGCTCATATATATATATATATATATGTATGTATGTATCTTTTTAGGTTCGACTCAAATCTTTATGGTATGGTTTGATTTCAAGCTAATATTGTACTAGATAAGGAAAATAATACAAAACAACACAAACTTTTTGTACCATGTCTTTTTGCACAAAGTATAATGCAAGTTTTTCTTTTTAATAATGTATGTTGTTTGTCAGACACAAGTACTTTTGATGTAATACTATTTATTTTATCATGTCTTTGTTTCTAGTTTGATTCAATTTTACCATTCCTATACTATTTACCACTGGCATCACCACCACCACCACCACCACCACTACCACTATATTATCATCGACATTGTAAACTCTTCACTACTCACATGGGGCCATTAAGGTCATAGTGACATGCATTGGTTCATTAGTGGTAACAATGATGTAATGAATTGGTGATGATGTGAGGGCAATAATGGTAGTAATGATTTAGTGTAGTGGAATAATTTGTAATGTGGCAAGTATAGTAATTATGGTGGTGGTAATGGTAGTGAAGTTACAATAATAGTACTACTAATAGTAATTGTGTAGTGGTGGTTTATGAGATTTATGAGCTACTAATAATAGTAATGAATATGTATAGTGGTGGTAGAATGAGAGGTGGTGTGGTTGGTGGTGGTAATAAATATGTTAATGGTACGCGATTGTGGTGGCAACAATTATAGTTATGGTGATGGTGAGGTGAGGACAAGGTGCTAATTGAAAAGAAGCATTAGTTTGGCATTTTTGTTATCTCAAGACTTTTATACCCTAAATGTAAGGGACACAGATCTTAAGATTTTGTCAACTACTAGAAGGAGAATTTTATCCAGTATGATACAAGCACTATAAGATGGTTTTTATCATGTCTTGTACCCTAAGAACTTGCAAAACAAACGTTGCCTATATATATACTAATAGTCCCCTTTACAAGTGTTATCATAGTACTTGTTAATTTTCTAATAAGAAAACTTTTTATGCTTTACATGATAATGGGAAGGTGGCTATGTGGGGGGTGATCATGGCGATAAAGATGTGGTAAGATGAATATATTAGTAACGTAATGACTATCACAATTATTGCAATATTGATGTTGCTAAAGTTAACAATGAGAGTAATGGTGATATCATGTAATAGTTTTGCAGTGTATGAGATTTTGAGATGGTAATAATAGTAATGAATTTGGTGTAGTGGGTAGTGGTGGTTGTGAAATGGTGGTGTGGTGAGGTGATTGTAAGGTGGTGATTGAAATAAAGCATTCATCTAACTTTGTTGTTAAGATGATTTGTTTTGTTTTGTCCCATCCCATGATTTTTATCCACCAAATGTAAGGGATAAAATATTTGAGATTTTTCAAATACTATAAGAAGATTTTTGTTTTATAATCTAATATAGTATAATGGGTTTCATCCTATCTTACACCTCAAAAAATTGCAAACCAAACGCTGCCTATATATTTTAATGATCCCTTGTCGAAGTGTAGCAATAATACTTGTTAATCGTCTAATAAGAAAACTTTTCATGCTTTTTGGTTGTGATTGTATAATTAAGGAAAAAAAGTGCAAAAAATTAATGTATGCAACTAGAGCACTTGCTAATTACTTAAAAAGAAGAAAAGTTAATGGTTTTTAGCTATGATTATACACTTCACTAAAAGGCAATTGTATGAAAAGGTGAAACATTTTTTTATTAGGCATCTTAAC
This sequence comes from Laguncularia racemosa, assembly GCA_037954665.1. Classification (NCBI taxonomy): domain Eukaryota; kingdom Viridiplantae; phylum Streptophyta; class Magnoliopsida; order Myrtales; family Combretaceae; genus Laguncularia; species Laguncularia racemosa. Next base: position 2,334,610 of record JBBMOL010000039.1, on the reverse strand, counting down.
AGATGGATCAATAACACGTTAACATTTTCCATGTATTAATTTCAATAGTTAGTGCTATTGTATCACATGGATTCAACAAGTAGCATTATTTATTTTCATAATGCATAATTACAATATATTTTATGTTTTTAGACAGCATAATGGGGTAGAACCTCCTTGAAACCAGCTCAGTTCATGAGGCGATTCCTCAAAATCGATAGGGTATGGGCCAATTCCATACCTCATGACCCATCTAGTCTTGTTTTTTTTCACCTCCTTTTTTTTTTTCAAGCATCAAAAGATTTACTTTTTAATTTTTAACACACAAGAATAATTTTTTTTTTTAAATCTATGTTAGGAATGCAACCAAGGTGGGTTTATGATGGGTTTTGAAAAACTTAAACCCACCCTGGTATCCTATAAGGATCTCTTAGAACCCAAAAAGAACCCTATAGGATTTTTGTAGTAAAACTCAAAACCCGCCTTAATAAGGGAATTCACTACCAAGAACCTACCTTGATTACCTTACTTTACTCTCTCTCTCTCTTTTTTTTTTTTAAGTTTGCTAGTATGGACGATATTCCATTTGCATTTGTACAATTTCGGCTAATGCAATTGACAGCTTAAAGAAGAAAAATAAAATGTAAAAATTCCAAAATGAACTTCCATCCTTCCTAAAAATCAAACAAGAGGAAGCTCCAATTTTATATAAATCTATCATTAAAAAACCAAATAAAAGCATCATAAGTGATAATAGCAGTAATGTTAATATTAATCTATATGACAGTCATAAACATACACCTATATGAAAATCATAAACATCCTCACATGCAAAAATTTCATAAACAACATCACATATGAATCATCATGGTCTTCTAACATATTATAGTAAAGACATTTGTAGTAATGGATCAAATTAATGAAAAAACTCTTTAAGTGTACATGTTTGCCATCTCATGTCTAATTGTCCATATAAAATGCAATACAATAGTGTAACCACATATATCATCACTGGAACTTAATTATCATACTTCATATCTTATCCTCTTTTTTAATTATCTCCATGCCTAAAAGGATAACAAATATATAAATTAAAGTAGATAAAATGGCAATAGAATATTGTTTCATTGGTAAAGAAAGGCAATAGTATGCAATAAAAAATATTAAAAAATGTATAAATTAAAGTAGATAAAATGGCAATAGAATATTGTTTCATTAGTAAAGAAAGGCAATACTATGCAATAAAAAATATTACCTCTTTTTTCACTTGATATCTAACTTTGAGAGCACATTAATGCCTTTATTGTTTCTAAACTAAGCCCACTTCTATACAAGCTAATTATCCATTCACTGGTACTGAATGCATATTAAAAAGCAATTATTGAAACAAGATCAACTAACGAATCCCTAGCTATTTGTTGAAATGTAAGATATTTGATTCCATTCAATTTCCACCAGCTAAGGGTATTTAAATCATTAGTCCAAGGTAACAAGAGCTTTTCTAAATATTGGTCTAACTTTGATTTTACCTCACCATTAGTATTAATGTGCTCAAGTATTGCACCAACTTTGATTTCCTCATTAAATCAGTAGAAGCACCATCACCACCCACTGAAGGAACTATAGAAGTATACACGCTCTTACTATAGCAAGATTTAACTTTCTATTGATATTCCTAAAGCAAATGATAACAAATGTTCTTAACATTTTGTACCTCCAATGAAGTGCTTGTTCCATAAAAAAATGAGAAACATAAAGTCTATAGCCTTTATCTTAAAATGTGGATCTATAATAATATAGACAGCCATGATAATATGCACATCACCTTGGTATTTTTCAAACTTCTCATACATTCTATTAGCCATTATACTAATATTCATATGAAAAGAATCTTTCCAACCAATCAAGGCTTTCTTAATTTCAAAAACTTTCTCAAAATAGTAATTTGTAGTTAGATATTAAGTGCAAAAAAAAAAAAAAGATTAGTTACCTTATAAAATACGACCAACTTCTTGCAAATTTCTTTTGCTAACTCTTAAGCTTCATCTATGGAAAGACTTTTCTAGTGTCTATTCATATGTTGAACTCCATAGAAAACTTCCCTTCTATTCAATGGCTGTGAGAAGCATATCATATGTGGAATTCCACAAGGTCTTACAATTCAAACAAAACTTCCTATGTTATGAAACATCTAGCTGCTTGTGTGCCTCTACAAATTTCTCCACTAGTGATGGTGTCACTGACCAAAATGCAACACTATCACAAATCCTATCTATTACTTTTTTATATCACAGTTACACATTCCTTCACAATCAAATTTAAAATATGCACACAACAACGCATATGGAGTATCTTCTCATGAAGAATTAATTCATCTCTTCATAGTTTCAACATTAAGGTTATCATCATGGCATCATTTGTTGAGTAGTCATCTACATGATTGTAGATAATTTTTTGTCCAAATTTCAATTCATAAGTAAATTAAATAGGTAATCACTTAAAACCTTGTTTGTGTGCAGAGTTATAACATCCACAAAACTACATAAAAAATGTAAATATAGTTAAAAAAAATTAATTTTCCATTAGATAAAATTATATATATATATATATGCTAACAAAAAAAAAAAAAAAGCTTACTCCAAGAGCCGACTTTAAAGCCTTCAATTATTGTCAATGAAGTGCATTGTGACAATCATGTATCCCTTTTTTTTATTTGATGTTCGCGTATTTGTTGTGATCACAACTTGAGAATTAACTCCTTTCAACAACACTCTCAATGTTTACTTTTCTACTTGATATATACTCATAATCTTTTTTTTTTTTCATAGTGGTTTGACTCACATGATTCACAAGGGGTTGAATACTACTAATATACTCCCTAATTGGTTGTGCAAGTGCTTTGTTCCATTTGCACTACTTGCTTTCAATTTTCTATCGTGTTGATTGCATACAACATAATCACCCCATTTATCATTTTCTTCACCATATCATTCCACATAGTAGAAGTTAACTTATGTTTGTTAGGATTGTCACTTTGATTCACATGGCTTATAACTTGAGGACTTGGTGTAGTTGATGCTTTTCTTGATGGTGCTTCCTTTTTAGGTCTAATTTTTGGAATTTCAATTTTGTCTACATCATTGAAATTGACATCCGCATCAATCTCAAATTCATCAAAATCCATTTTCCCTAGGCCATTACACAAAAGAATGTTTGAGCACAATTTGTTAAGAGGTCTTTACTTTATCAAATAATAGAAAAGTCATTTATATATTTTGGCATAACACAATAAGACAAACACATAGAATATGGAATATAAGTGAAGCATTTGACAAGAGTTTATGAAGACATGACAATGAGAGTTTACTCCAAGATACATTTAGATATATGCTTCAATTTATAACTCTCTAGTCTTCATTTAGACAAGTGTTATTTGAATTAGTGATGGACATATACTGATTTTAAAAGAAAATATCCTTGTATTCATCATTGCAAGCTTTTTTTTTTTTTTAATATTATAAGAATTACATAGGTGTGAGCCCTCTACATACTAGTTATCTCTAACCAATATTAATTAATGATTTGCAAAAAAAATTTAAGCCCAAAACTTTCATAACATAACTTTCATGAATTGATCATAAAAAAAGCATTTGAAATACAAGGGGGAAAAATTTTATGCTGAAAACACCAAAAAATTGATTTGTATACCACAAACTTTGATTGAACTTGCACATGAAAAATAAATTTATCCAGTCAAATCCTTCATTGTGAGTCTGCGACCCAAGTTTAACCATACAATACACCCATTATTACTTTATGACACAATCCTAGTACTAATCCTATCCAACTAAATTGTATTTAGAATAGGCATAACATCATATTATTGGTAATTCTACATTTTCATTGTCTAATGATGGTCTCATCACTAACATTTTTTCATATATAGGTAATAGCTAGAAGTAGATATTTTGCAATGGAAAAAATGGTTGCATCCATGAATTACTAAATGTTAAAAGCACATTGCAAAGGCAAAATCCAAGCAATTTGCAGACAACTCATGCTCATTTTTTTTATCCAATAAATAATAATAATAATAAACAATCCATGCAATTTGCTCAATTTTGGTTCAACAATCTAAATTTAAAAACTGAAACAATGAGACCAAACTTATTGATCAAGAATAGTTGTTATGGATTAACAACAAGAGAGAATAATAGAGCTCTAGAGGTGATAGGGATAGAGTGTCTTCACAAAATGAACTGAGTTGGCTTTGTCTATTATGTACAATAACTTTTACACTTAACCTTTTCCATCTTTGATGATAGGACATGAAATCTGAAATTTTCCATAACATTTCCAAGTAATATGTCAAAAACAGAGAATGCAATAAGACATGAAATATGAAAGTTAACTTACATTTCATGTTTGAAGCATTTCAAAATTTCTAGCTAAAAACATAGGGGATTAAAACTTGAGAATTTTCAAAATTATGGATGTGAGCTTTGAGCTGTCAAAGAGAGAAAGAGATCTTATAACGTAGATGTGAGCTATTTCTTATGGCAAAGAGTGTGACTTGTGAACTATTAAAGAGAGATCCTATCCATTGCTATGGAAGACAACTAGGGCAAATGAGATTCAAGATATAAAGGAGCTACCTTAAATCTAGATTTGGATTTGCAAGACTTGAGACTAATGGAGTGAATAAGTGACACTGTGATAGAGAGAACATAGCTAAGGAGCTGCACTATTGTAGTTTTGGTAGAGTGATTAGTGAATGGAGTTTTTACTTTACTTTTTTTTTTTTTTGGTGAGAATTGAAATTGTAATTAGGGAGTAGAGGATCTACAAACAAAAATACAGATAGCTTGGAAGGAAGAGATAGTGGATAGTAGCACATAGACAAAAAAGAGTAAAAAGCTTCAGCATAGTTTTTCTTATCAAGGTGAGTTTATAGTCGGGTTATAATGACAAACTCGAACCTAAACCAAATTCCCATCATGTTTGAAAATTAATCTTATAACCCGATTAAAAACCTTATAAAGTTTTTACTGGGTCGGTCAGGTATCCTATAAGGACTCACTCGTGTATATTCCTAATTTATGTGATGAAATTACCTTCTTTCAAAAAAAAAGCTTAACATTTAAATAATTATTTTTGAATTTATGGTTGGAAAAAAATCCCATACACAAGGGAGGAGAGCCACCTTAGAATTTTGTTAATTTTAAATGAAATGATACAAATATTATAGCGAGATATAAAACCTTACCTCTACTTCAAGCGAATCCTATATCTAAGGAACAAAAATAAATAAAAGAATACTATTCCCCTTATAAGCGAATCTTACTTTTAAGGAATTAAAATAAATAAGAGAGTATTACTCCCCTTATAAGTTTTCAAAAAGTTTTTTCAAAATTAAAACATTAAGCAAATAAATTGTGTTAATTACAATTAAATGAAACTTGCAAGCAAGCTAAAGTTAAAGTAGTAACACTATAATGTGTCCTTATTATAGTTAAATGAAATTGTAAAAGAGATGAATAAAATGACATATAAATTGTTAATACTCAATCACTTTGGTTGCAATTGGGGGTTGATCCAGTCATACTTCCACTAGATGGGTTGAAATTGTTGGAGTACATGTCTAATTCACTAGATTTGCCACATGGTTGTTGTTCTTGATATTGTGCTTGTAACAACCAAAAACTTAGAACATAACAACCTGCCACATGTCACTGCTATTTAGTGACACACAAGGATCTTAACCTACTTAAAACATAAACATTCATGTATTTTATCAGCCGCAATTATTCACTTGTAATAACAGCTTTAAACATGCACCAAAATCCATCCACTAGTTTTAAATTTTATATTGCAAGTAGAAGGAATAGCTATAGTCACTTTCATTACATAATCATTATCTCATAAAGAAAGATAAGTCTTATAGGTACTCTCACTCGATATTCACTAATCATCATAGCAGTAGGAATATTCCACTTCATCTTTGTTTTAACCATAATCCACACCTAATTCATCATAAAAGGACTATTCATCTATACTAGCAACTAAAAAGAGATTTCTACAAGGGGTGAGTTAATACCTAGTACATGATACCCATAAATACAAGCACATGACACACACACATAGTTCACATACATTTAAATGTGGATAGAAAAGCAACCATCATTTTATTATCTTTGTTTTAAGCCAGTCAATCAACATAAGAGTACTCATGAGTCCACACACTTTAATTATTAAAAGTTTTATTCATAGATGTAATTTAATACATTTGGGATACTACCATCTCCAACCCCAATACTATGGTATTAGGAACTATGACTTTAGCCCCAAAACTCATGAGTTATCTTAGAATCTACACAAATCATTTCAATGTGTTACTCCATTAGGCACAACATTACATAGAGATCATTGAGGTACCCCTAAGGATCTGCTACCACTGAGCCCTAGGTCGAGCCATGTAAAAAAGTAGGCATCTATGAATCGAATAATACTTAAATTCATTTAAATGCTATGCTATTAAGCACAAACATCAAACAAGGTAATCACGTAGCTAGAATCCTGCTATATGCTTGGTAACCAAATATACTAAATCTGTAACCTAATCCAAAGTACATGAATCTTAGAGCCTTAGCTAGTGATACTCCATTTCCTAACCATCTTAGATTATTATAGATATGCATAAAAAACCAAAAGATACAAGAAAAATGCATTTATTATCAGACCGTGAACCTCTCTATGATAGAGAGCAGGGGTGAACATGGGCATGCTTAACTTAGAGGGTACACAATCATAAACATGGGCATAATCTTGGCTGTGAACCTCTTAAGTCAAAAACTTCACTATTAAGTTCACACCTCCTGTTTTGTGTTCTTAAAGTGCAAGTACAAGAGTAAGATCATGATTGTGATCTTTCCCATGATCTTTTACTATTTCCCCAAAACGTACAAAAATCCAACTTTTCCTCTTCCCAAACTCTGATTCTTTCACCAATACATCACCATTAACTCAAATCTATATAAATAAACAACCTCTTACCTTCCTAGATCACCTAAACTCTTAACTTCCCCAACAACTTACAAGAACCTATGATTTTTCTGCATCACAAAGTTCCATCAACACCTTATCACCAGTGTATTCTAGAAAAGCATGGAAAAAGAAGTAATTTTGTAGACCTATCAATAGATTTTGTGTTGATTAGCACATATTGTGAGGGAAATCTACTAATGAGAGAGATCATTTTGTAGAACCTATTCACAAAAAGAGAGAAGGAAAGAAGGACCTAGGGCTGCATGTAGGGTTTAAATAATTACTTAAGAAAAAGACCTTATTGTTCCTTTTATTTAAAAACAATCACTTAACTACCATTATACACATGCATTTATAAATTATATATTTTTAGTTTCTTTTATCCTTTTTCCTAGGTGTTATAGCACTCTTAGCAATTTTCCAAACATGCCAGTGTTTCCACACTAATAGGCGAAAGAGTGTGTCTCCATTCTTCTTATCATAGACTTGCTGTGCTAAATTCTTGCTTTATAGCAACCATTGACGCTAGAGCCGCTAGCATTTGATATGCTACGCGAGATAGGATTAGATATGTGTTTGCATGCCTTCTCTACCAATCTAATATGTCAAACTCTTGAACACTTAGGTTGCTATCAAACTTAAACATTATTGTTAGGTAATTGTCAAGTTCCATATGGGAATTGACCACTACCCCCACCCCAATGTTTTCTAAATCTTTTTATTAGAATGTTGTCCCTATAAACCTCGAGAATTTATAGATTAAGTCAACAATTGCCTGAAGATAATTTAGAGATAGATCAAGGAGTCAATAGAAAAATCAACTCTAATCTTAGAAATTTTCATAGTTCGACTAAATACCTAAAATGAGACCTTTGAAAATGAGAGTTAGAACCTTAATAGAGCCTAAACCCCAACAATTACCAATTAGAACCTTAATCTAACCTAAAACCCTAAATTGAAAAGTAAACCCTAAAACCATAAGAAGGAACCTTAAAGATAGTGTTATTCCTTGATGTAAACATAAAAAAAGAATTGCAGAAAGTTAGCAAGTAAGAGCACAAAAAAAGAAAATAGTTTGAGTGTAAGAAAGTTAGCAAGTACTATGTAGAGGACATTAAACAAGTAAAGAATGTTAGCAAGTGGAGAATGTAGAGATATAAGCATAAGGAGTATTATTGTTGTTCTCCTCAACTGTTTTTCATCCTTTTTATATTGCAATAGTTTTCTAAACCTTGTAAAATGTTTAATAGGCTTAAGCTTGGGCTTAGGCGGTAATTTAAGGTAGAACTCCCAACCGTATACAATAGGCACATGGAGTGTATCATCTACTGAAGCAAAAGCATATGCTTGGAAGTCTTGCAAGCAATTCGACCAATATGTTAGCCAGCCATGATAAGCAACCCCGAAGTGACTTATAGAAGAAAAGTATAACTGCCACACTTCTGGATGAATGTTTTATAGTCACCTGGCAAGAGTGATCGACAACACAACTCGAAGTTGTCGGTAATATTAGTCACATGTGTTAACCCTTGGTCAAACCCAAGCTAGTGTACAAACTTGTGAGGAGAATATACTACAACCATTTGCTCTAAATAGCACTTAGAGGAGTCTTTATTATCTAGGAGGGATGGTAAACTCTCTAAAGTATACCATAGAATAAATCTTGCCTTAGAATTGTGGAGACCCTTACGCCTATCTACCAAGGTTACCTCATCCCTTGAGCTTGGAGGATATAATTCAATCTTGTCTTCATAACCAGTAACATGGGCATAGAGTTCTTGATGTTTGATTTTGTCCCAAAAGGTATCTTAAGAGATAGTTTCATCCAATCATGCATATTGAGGACTCGAGATCAGCGATGAATGCCCATGTCAGTGCACTAGTAAGTTTTTTTACTTGATCACTTTTATATTTTTTTTTCCCATTGATACACAATATTATCAATGTCAAGATGAAATCTGAATTTTTTTTTTAAAAAAGAAAAGGGTGAAGAAGATTAAATAATATGTATATATATATATATTATATACATAAGGGGCATGGAGACGACAATGTTAGCATGATATAACCCATATGGGCATAGTAATAACTCATTTTGAATTGCTCTTAGCTCTTGTGCATTCATACATACAATAGCAATAACAACAACAACAGTAAATCGATTTCATAGGCTTTGAAAGGGTGCGGAAATCGAAAAAAAATTAACAATTTTGAAGAATTATGGCATCATCGAGGGTGTTGACGTCATCAACGATGAGAACGACCAATCTGGATTTGGTACGTCGTGAATCCTCTATAACATCCCTCTCTACTCTCATGGCCGATCTCCAATACCCTTCTTCCAAAATTACCCCTCTTGTCGAAACCACCATGGACGACCTCCTCCGTAACATCTACCCTGACGACAACTCTGTCCCTATGCTCGACAAGTCCATTGACGAGGTCTGGAAGGACATTGTCACCGAAGATAACACCACCGTCGATAACTCCACCACCACTAACTCTGCCACCACCACAATCGTGAGTATAAAGCTAGTGGGATGACTTTGGAGGACTTTTTGTCTAAAGCCAGGGTGGCTACTGCAGAGGAGGAAGTTAAGGCTATTGGTTATAGAGGCATCGAGGTAGCGGTTGGGCTTCTAAGTCAGGTTGGAGCGGTTACTGTTGTTGGGAGCGGCTATGGAGATGGCAGAGTGGTCGTTAGTGTCAAAAGTAGGAGAGGGAAGAGGAGAGCTGTGGAGGAGCCTGTTGTGGATAAGGCTACACAGCAAAAGCAAAGGAGGATGATTAAAAACCATGGTGCATTTGCCTTTGTCCTTATCGAGGAAGAAAGCCTAGTTAATCTACAACTAAAGTTATGTAGTGAAGCTTGCACACAAAATGGGCATGACCATCATTATTACATTGCATAAATATTTAGGAAAAAGTAAGGGGTGAGGAAGGGCAAGGGGAAGTTGAGGGGAGGGGGAAACAAAGAGAAGAGCACCATGTTGCTATCCTTGTTTTCCATTGTCATTCTTTTAAAAGCTCTTTATATTCACGTAAATAGAGAAATTAAGTGTAGCCAAAGCCAGTATAGTGTGAGGTTAGCTACGTCATGGAGCTAGAGCAGATGTTAATGGTTGACTATTATACAGATTTAGGCTTTAGTAGTTTTAAAGAAGAGGATTAAAGAGCCTTCCCTTGATAGAGACTGCTGCCTTCGGTCTTTAGCTTCCTCAATGGCGATGACCATTATAGTACTAAAGCCAAAAACGTACTTAACGTCGTCACTATCAATCCCTAATTTAGGACTTTCCATCTCAATGGCTTATCTAGTGGATTCGGTTTATTTGGATCACTAGATGAGAATTCCACCCCAATTTCCGATTGCTAGTTACGATGGCTTGAATGAGATCATGAGGAACATTAGTGTAGGATTTATGAGAAGTGATGGCCCTAGATATAATAGAACATGGTGTGGGTGGTACAGTTGGAGGGTCTAGCATGTATAGGCCTTCAAGAAAAATGACGAGCATGGAAGAACCTCACCTGCGATGTTCGATGACATAAGATGCTAAAGCACAATGATGATCAGTGAAGCAATGATCCTTTATCCTATAATGGAAGTGAATATAATGACTCCTTAGTTATCAGCAACTGTGAGAAAAATATAATAATGGTATAAGAATTCAAAGATATATATATATTGCACGACCTTCAGCACTTCACTACTAACATGAGCACCTCAAGCATGAACAAACTAATTTATAAAGCAAGGGTGAAGTTAAGGGCGGCAACTGTCTCAAGACAAATAAGGAAAAGAAATATTGTGTCTGAAGATAGATTATGCACTTTCCATTTCATTAAATGGTAGACTTATATAAAGAATGTCAATTAATGGCATGGAAGGCGACAAAATCATTACTAGGCATAATATGAAGCATATAAGAAAGTGAATTTCACAAAAAAGATTGCCAAAGATATTATTACCTACTAAAAGAAAAGAAAATGAAGGGCGAAGACAAGTGTGATCTTCCATAAAAATTTTGAAATGATTTATATATGTATATATATATATATTATTTAGTTCAGTAATATATCAAAGATATACAACAAGCTAAGGTGATGCTAAATATGAAGTTATTATTATTGTCCAGAACTTCTACTCCTGTTAAAAATTAATGTGCACATAATATATGGATTTACTAGTGCATTTCCATGGATTAGAATCAGTAAGTCAATTGAAGTCATTAACAGATAATTGAGACATTGAAGATAACTTAACGAACCAAATACTCCAAAAAAATGGAAGGCAACTTGATAAGCCAGATACTCCAAAAGAATTATATATATATACATATATATATGTAGATTGTGATGTGCTTAATTGGCTAAAGCACATTTAAACAACAAATTGAAGTAATTCAATCTCCAATTTACACAAATGGCGTGGATCCCTTAAGCATAAAAGGCTTCCACGCAAATGACCATCCAATACCAATTGAGTATTCATAAATAACAACATACTTTGGGATCTAATTCCACTAAAATGGCATAAATCCAATAATAGAAAAGAAACCTAAAAATGGCATGATAACGTAAACAAACAAGAACAAACCAATTTTGTACTAGATATGACTCGCTAGTATGAAATTGGAATCAACTTAAAGGAATTTGATATTACTTACAAATCCTTAAGCCTCTACTCGCTACAACCCTTGAAGGAGTTGATAAGAGCCTTGTGAAAATAGAGCAAGAACCCTAGATCTCACTTGAAAAGGGGGCAGAATTTTATCTCCCCAAAAAGCGCTCTACAAACCCTACTTTAGCAAATATTTATACTTACTCCACTTAGGGTTAAAATGATAAAACAATTACATCTATGCCACTAAAGGTGGCCGGTCCTAAATCCAACAATTACAACCAAATAAAAATGTCCTAAAATGATTACAAAGTAACCGGTTCAAAGATAAATTATAAGTATAAAAATAATCTTCAACTAGCTAGTTCTTCAATGGAATTCATCAGTCCAGCTTATCTTCGTTTTAGATCGATCTATGAATAACCCACAAGCTGAGTCTTAGTAAGTTTGTCCATCACCCTATAAAACTCGATAAGTATGCCTGCTGGAATATATAATACATAAGTAATAGAAAAGATGTTAGTATACAAATAATTCTAAGGTTGATTTGTTCAAAGAGGACCATCATAGCCAAGATTTGAAATCCTTTAACTTTTGCCCTAATGATAGGTCTTTTAGGATTTTGATTCCTATCATCTCCTCAGGCATCAAAAAGATTTGTTCTTAAATCTGACAGATCAAATGCAGTAGAGACTCTATATCCTCCTAGCCAATTATTTGAAGAAGTATCATTGTAGAATCCTAGTATCTGAAATACCACAAGGGGTGATTGCTTTCTCTTCTTCATTTCTAGGATATACCTCATCTGCAACACATATATTGGTCTATTATCCACTAAGACCTCTTTTGTCTCAATCCGTTCCATTGATATTGTTGCCTTCATTCTTAATTCACCCGTATGTCTTTGACCCTCTTGGCTCTCTAATGGTTTGCTAACTGCTCATGAACCTCTAGAACCTTTGAAGGTAGACATAACTACCTCTAAATAGTTTGGTCCTCTGGTGGTTGGCTCATCTGACTATGACCCTTAGGAACCTCTGATGGTTGGTACATCTGTGTCTGACAAGTTTTGTTCTCTATAGGTTAGCTCATGTAACTAGGAACCTTAGGAACCTCTGAAGGTTGGCATATCTGCTTCTACACAATTTGGTCCTCTAATGGTTGGTTCATGTGGTTATGATTTTCAAGAATCTTTAATGGCCTACGAATTTGTTATTGAACCTTTTGAACCTCTAAAGGTGACATCGAATTCAGAATGATGCGTTTACCCTTTTTTTAGAATGCATATGTATTCTTAAAGCCATCATATAAGACCCTCCTATCATATAACCATGGCCTGCCAAGCAATATATGGGATGAACATATAGAAAAAATATCACATTCAATCTCATTACAGTACTTATCCCCTATACTAAAAGGTACCTTAACCCTTTTGGTCACATAAAGACTTTCCTGATCATTTAACCAATGTAATGTGTAGGGTTTAGGATGCGAGGTAGTTACAAGTTTCAATTTCAATACTAATGATGCAACTATAACATTATTACAAGTATAACCATCAATAATAATGACGCATAAGTTTCCTCGTACCCTACAAAAAGTATGAAATAAATTTTCTCTTTGCCTATCATCAAGAGTTGGAGAAGAAGTCAATACTTAATATACTAAATTAGTAGAAGCATACAAATCATTTAACATGGTTAATCACTATCTTCAATAAGCCACTACACACTTCAACACCCACGATGCAATCAAGCAACCAAGATAATAAATACTTCTTGTCACTTCAAGTATAGTAAAATAATTGAAGCACAAATAAATACTTTCAAGTAGTTAAGATATTAAATTCAACTAGTAAGTGTTTAAGTAATGAGTCTCATTAACCTTCACACTTAAATGCTTGTTTTTAATTCAAATTCCACTAATCACTTCCCTTTCTTGGTCATGGTTTCACACTCACAATTAGTGTTAATGTGCAACACCTTACACTACATACAATCCTTTAATTCTACACTAATTTACAAAACCTCAAGTGCAGCACCTTCCTTACATAACATAAACTTACAACAAGTGGCAATTCTTTCACTATACACTCACACTGCCACACACACTATACACATGCAACAATTCACTTCACGATGCACTCACTTCAACCCTCAACACCAATACTTCAAGTGTAGCAATTTCTTGCCTCAACTCACACAACACTACACATTGCAATTCTCCACTTCAAGACAACTTCACACCGCCACACACACCTCTCAATCACGGTGCAATCAACTTGCCACTACTACATACACCACGTTGCAATCTCTTCACTCAAAACACACACACAACGCCACATATACATACCATTCACTCATGGTGCAAAATACACACACACTTCTACAAGTTGCACTTCTCCACTTCAAAACACAATGCACACCGCAACCCACACAAAAAAAGGTAGCAACAACTCAAATTCAAATTACTTCACTAATTGCAACCTTTCTACAATTAGTAAGAAGCAATTTTCAAATTCAAATGACCACACAATAACTTCTTCAACTTAATGTTTGTTTTGAAAATCAAATAATTTCCAAATACTCCACACAACTTGAATCTAGAAATGATCAATTGTACTCCCTAATTCTGAAACAAACAAGTAAGGATTACACTTCTTTTTTCTTCACAAATTGAGGTACTTCCCAATTTCGAATTTGAATCAAGAAATGCACTTCTTACTTCCTTCCCTTCATGGAAAATTCAACAACAAAGGAGCTACAACAAGACCTCCAATTCTACTTCAACAAGTAGCAATTTCAATTTCCTCAACAATACAATCAAACTACTTAATCTTCAATGCACAATTTCGGATCAAAAGTTAAGAACCCTAGAAAAAAAATTTTCCAAAATCAACCAACACTAAATCACTTCTCTTAACTTGAGCTTTGATACCAAATTATGATATGCTTAATTGACTAAAGCACATTCAAACAATAAATTAAAGCAATTCAATCTCCAATTTACACAAATGGCGTGGATCCCTTAAGCATAAAAGGTTTCCACAAAAATGACCATCCAATAGCAATTAAGTAATCACAAATAACAACACACTTTAGGATCTAATTCCACTAAAATGGCATGAATCCAATAATAGAAAAGAACCCTAAAAATAGTGTGATAACATGAACAAATAAGAATAAACCAATTTTGTACTAGAAATGACTCACTAGAATGAAATTGGAATCAACTTAAAGGAATTTGATATTACTCACAAATCCTTAAGCCTCTACTTGCCACAACCCTTGAAGGAGTTGATAAGAGCCTTATGAAAATGGAGCAAGAACCTTAGATCTCACGTAGAAAGGGGCAAAATTTTATCTCTCCAAAAAGCTCGCTACAAACCCTACTTTAGCAAGTATTTATACTTGCTCCACTTAGAGCTAAAATGACAAAACAATTACATCTATGCCACTAATGGTAGCCGGTCCTAAATCCAACAATTATAACTAAATAAAAATGTCCTAAAATGATTACAAAGTAACCGGTTCAAAGATAAATTACAAGTACAAAAATAATCTTCAACTAGCTAGTTCTTCAATGGAATTCGTCGGTTCAGCTCATCTTCATTTTAGGTCGGTCCATGAATAACCCACAAGTTAAGTCTTAATGAGTTTGTCCACCTCCTTGTAAAACCTGACAAGTATGCCTACTGGAATACATAATACATAAGTAATAGAAAAGAGATTAATATACAAATAATTCTGGGGTCGATTTGTTCAAAGAGGACCCTCATTGCTAAGATTTGAAATCCTTTAGCTCTTGCCCTAATCATAGGTCTTGTAGGATTTTGATTCCTATCAGATTGTCTATTCAAGAAAATTTATGCTTATGTTATTTTATGATCAAAACCATTTTGATGAGCTTAAAGAAGACATGTGCAATTAAATGGTGTTATAAGCTTACGCACCACCAAAAAAAAAAATTATATGCAACGTTGGACCCAACCTCTTGTAAAACAAATCACGCAAGACATGTATGCGGCGGTGGTGCAGCTATTCCACAAGCACACATGCGCCAAGTAATTTCATAACTATTAGAAAAGCTTATCTAATGCCCAAACCCTTTCGATTTCATTCAAAAGATTTTGGTCAAGGGGCAAAATGTAGAGGGCTAAAAATATTATGTAAATATATTAGGCTAAACCCATTGATTATTTAACTTGACTCATCAAGTTAGGCAACAGGACTTAATGAGTTCAGTCCAATTATTGGGAGGACTTAGGGATGATTGGCTTGGTGGGCTCGGAACAGGGATTATTAGACCAGTTCATCCATACTCAACCTTTCTTAAGCAGATTAATGTACTTATGAGGAAGGCTATCGGTCTTAGGCCTATGACAAGCTCATTAGGATAACCATAAATTGAGTGAACTCTATCTTGCCCGTTAATCGCTGAAGTGATCTAATGGATGTCATCAAGCCTAATAGTCTATAAATACTCGGTCATTCTTTCTCATTAGGGGATCTTTTTCCCGAATTCCTAAGATCAAAGAAACGGTATTCCACCAAGAGTTTTCTGCTCTTAAAGATCAAATAAAGATCAAGCAAAGAACGATCTCCATTGCCCAAGAACTGCAAGATTGATGCTTGAGGCCTTCTATGCTTTCTTGTTTGTCACTTGTGTATTCGAGATACTTAAGATTGCCTACTCCTCCTCCTTAGCCATCTCATCACGTGATATCTCTGAATTGCTTTTCTTTGAATTCACATGCAGTGCAGTACCTGTATAATACACACATAACCACTTATACCAGGACCCCCCCATCTACAACTGCCAAATGTTCACACTTAAATTTTTTTTATAAAGATTCTCTTCATGTTTCCCTAGCATTCAAATTTTTTTCTACTTCTCCATGACCACTCTTTTTCAAAATTCAAATTTTATTATAGAGATTCTCTGCTCCAATTATTGCATTACACTTTATTCAAACTTTCACTAGTATATTTGCAAGAAAGTCTCCCCTTAATTTAATTTGCCATCCTTTCTCTAAACTTCACTTGTCCTTTCCTATCCTTGCTTGCGACTCTATTGTCATTCAAGTGTCCTCTCCTAGCAAAGACTAGCACATGTGATTGGGCTTTGCTTAATCTTTCTTTTTTTTTTTTCCAATGGGTTTGATGGTTGAAACATTAGGCACTTATTGGATCGTTAACTACCTTTGCAATTCTAGAACCTATTATATGGGGTTAGTTTTAGATCTAGACCCATTGGTTTGATTCAGTGACCAAGTTTGAATCAAACTCGACCCATATTGGTATATATATGTCTCTAAAAATAATAAAGCATTATAATTGTTAATAATTAATATTGAGGGATACATGAATCCTGTAAATCATATAGAGACTTATCTTAATGGACCTCAAATAAAATTGAGAGGTTTTATGGTAGGAAGTTCCACATTATGCAAATAAAAGATAAAGGATTGCAATGATTTAGAGGGACAAAGAAAGTTATTATTCTACGTTCCACTTTATGCAAATGAAAGATAAAGGTTGCAATGATTTAGAGGGACAAAGAAAGTTATTATTCTAAGTTCCATGTTTGAATATGGAGGGCTCAAATGGAAATAGGATGAGGGCAACTTTGGAGGGAAAAGACTGTATCCGGACCCATAATTTTGTTTTCAGTTCAAATGGGAGAGGAGGACTAAAAAGGTAAGGTTATCTCCATCTATTATGGCACCTTTAATGTGATGTCTTGCAAACTAAGATTGAGGATGTTATGATAACCTCGCATGGGAATTTGCTTTTTTGTACTTTAATTGTTCGACTATTTATTTTTCCCCCTTTCTTCTCCATTTAATTTTTCTTTTCTTTCTATACATAGCATGGCAACATGCTTACATAGCCTTAGTGTATACCAAGTCGGGCCGAAGCCGTACTCAATCTTTTGGCCCTGATTTTGATTTTTAGGACTGAACTGATGCCATACTTCAGGATTATCATATTAGTGCTCCCAACTAAGTTACCCATATAATTGGAGTAGTCTAAAACTTATAGTACTTATTTAATAATTACATGGTCTTGTTAATTAAATAATTAATTAATTCTTAATTATTTATTTCCAGTAGATTATATAACTTGTGCTATTTCATTGCTTGTTATTTTTGTTTCATTTGTTGCAAAATGTTAAAAGGGCTAGTCTTTTGTACTTTTCGTAAACATGTTTATATATAATATATATATATTCCTTTTGTAAAATTAAATATCTAATATATTTTTAGAAAATTGAATTTATTTATCCATTATTTCATTCATTTTTATAAAAATACTAATTAATATATCTTTTTTAATATATAAAAAATATTTTTTTGAACATTTTCTCTTAAAAGTATTTAAATTTTTATTTTCCAATTCTCATTTCTCAATCATTATTTTCATCATAATTATAAAAATAAGATAGTTTCTTAAATGCTAAATTTTAATTAAATACAAATCATATATAGATATGATACGAATTTTTTTTTTTAAAAAAAAAAATCAGTCCAATTAGGTCATAGACGATTGTGAGAGTAAAAGAGATGAAAATGTTGATTCTGTCCTCTCATTGTAAAAATGTAAATACAATGCTTATATTTACATTATATACATTTAAGGTTCCTTATTTTTTGAAATCAAATATTTAGACCCTTAAACTTTTAGGCTAGTGCTTTCAAGTTAATTATATGAGCATTTTCCTCTTGACCATACGCATATATTTTATCTATTTTCAATATTTTTTACAAGGATAAAATTATAAAATAAGATATAAAAGTTAAACGAATTTATTAGCAATCCATCCAAAAATAAATAAAAGGTACTCGGGACTACGCCTTCTAGCCTAAGTTTCACGCATTGTCGTAATCTTCATTATCCCTAGTCCGTAGATTAATAAAGCTAAAGTCCAAAGTGGATCAATTATTGGGTCGACTCTCTTATAGTAGTCAGGTTACACTTTAGTAACTCGTCCTTCAATCTTCATCTTTCTTTTTCTTTTCAGGCTTGCTTTATGAACAGGTGCAAAACGTAAGGTTCTCAATACCTAGTCCATACGCATTAAATTCAAAGTCTGAGTGACACTGAAACTGAAAGTATCGAACACTTCTATCTCATTTCAGCATCTAACCTTGGAGTATTGTCCAACATTAATATATGGCTACTAGACCTAGACCTAGACCTAGTCCAAGGCCAGAAATGGTATTCTTTGATTTGGAAACCATCATAGAGACTCAAGCCATAATAGAGTTTGGTGCCATAATAGTGTGCCCTAGGACGCTCGAGGAGGAGTACTTTACGACCTTGGTTCAGCCGGGTTATGTCTCTGACCTTGGTGATTTCCATGAACGAGAGAGTGGCCTCACAAGAGAAGATGTTCTTCAGGCACCGTTTTTCGGAGATATCGCCGACACGGTCTATGACATGTTAGATGGTAATCATCTATTGAATTGGTTTTCTGGCATCTCTTCGAAGAAAAGAATTCGATTATTACTAAATACTCTATTTATATTGATGGGTAATGAAGTATCAGTAATTTACTTCATCATGTGACGGAGTTATTGATTTTTTTTTTTTTTTTGGTCATGATAGTGAGCAGACTTTAAAAAACTAAATTTATATTTATAAAAATCACTGTATATAAAATTTTATTAGTATTTATGTGTTATTAATCAATATAGTGACATGCTAATATCATTGAATTTTTTCTCCTCTCTTAACATCACTTCTATTATAATTAGTATTTATGTTATAGTCTCCCAATGTCATGCTTTTGAAATATGAAGACCTATTCTAAATGTTTCCACATGGGAAGTAAGCGCAATCTAACATGATGTTATAAATGGGAAAATTATAAGTGAGAAAATTAATGTTTGAAATCAAATTTAAATAAAATATCAAACTTTTGAGTAATTAAAATATAAAATCTATATTACACTAATTAATTCAAATAAGAAACCCTATTATTGTGCCATTACGGACTATAATGGGTTTTCTATTTTAACCACTGAATATGTTTATAAGATAATAATAGATTCACCATTTGCATTATTAACATAATATTAATATTTTATTTTAATTATTTAAAAATTTAATTTTCTATTTGATCATTGAGCATAATATTGCTCTATTATTTTAATTATATAAAACCCAATTCTCTATTTGAATTTGATCCCAAACATTAATTTCTCATTTATAATTTTTTTTCTTTTACAAACACATAGGCTTGAAAACATGTGATTAAGTAGGTCTTCTACATAAGTCGAATTTCCTTTTTCTTTTTTTCCTCTTGAACATCAATTTGGAAATTTTACAGGAAAGATATGGGTGGGCCACAACATAATTGTTTTGACATACCACTATTAGAAGAGGCCTTTAGAGAAATCGATGAAGAAGCACCCGAATCACTGTACATCATTGACACTATGTGTTGGGCAGAGAGATATAGAGAAAAAGCTGGTGACCTCAAGGTAGACCATTTCGAAACCAATCTCAAATTATACGCTTTCTCTTCACCATTGCTTTCATTTGAGGGTCTGTTAATATTGTTATAGTGTTCGTTGTCATCATCTAAAGGCAAAATATGCACCATGTACTGCAATGGTGGAAAAATACTGGGTGGTTCAATGGGTTCATACATCATAATATATTTGCTTTTTTAGCTAGAGCTTACAATCATACTTGTTACGGACATTTAATCAATTATATGATCAACGTAATAAGAAATACCTTAATGGTATATGGGAAATGGTTTATTTTAAAGAAATCATTTTATTACATTTTTTATTTTTATTTTTTATCATGTTTGTGAAGTTATCAAGCAAGCCAATACTTAAGGAACTAAGATTTATCGATGTTAACATGCTGTGTGTATGGATGGACCATGGGTAAATACAAATCACATTTGAACGTATGGTAGTGATATTGGATAACTTTTAGAGAACTAGTTTTTATATTTTACTAAAACTACCACATGTCAAAACTTTACTAATACTTGTTTCATTCTAATAAATCCACATTGACGCAGCGAGTTAGCATAGAAAAGCAAGAGAATCACTCAACGAATGAATCTCACACACACACAATTACAAACTCTGGTTGCGCACAACCAGTAAACGGAGATAATTCTCTCTCGAAATGTATTTCAAAGTATGAATAAAACGTAACCCTAACATATCTGACAAAAGGGTATATATACTTCCCCGTAAAATATCTAAAAGGAAAAAATTTAAGCATACACGTGGAAATAAATAGTGATATACACGTCTATAACCCATCGTATACACGGCCGTGTATGTTTCTGGGCATGTGACGAGTGCAATATACGGCTTGTTACACGGCTGTGCCTCTAAGCCGTGTATGATTCTGTGAGTGCTCCTGACTGAATACACGGCCATGCTTCAGGCCGTGTGTAGATACCCTGATCGAATACACGGTCGTGCTTCAGGCCATGTGTAGAGGCCCTAATCGCATACACGACCGTGTGTAGAGACCGTGTATGTTTCTGTGAGTTCCTTCCAATCACTACACGGTCGTGTAACAAGCCGTGTATTAGCCCGTGTCTCTTGTATTTCCATCATTCTCTCCCACCAAAGAAGAACTCGACCCCGAGTTCTCTTCAGGATATAACGTCTCATCGTTTGAAGTAATGGATTTAGGCACCCCATGAAAACGTACCACTTCTTTGAAGAACAACTTGGCAATGACTTGAGCATCAGCAACCTTTCGACACGGGATAAAATGAGCCATCTTGGAGAACCTGTCAACCACAACAAAAACAGAGTCAACACCCCGTTGGGTACGGGGCAATCCAAGGACAAAGTCCATGGACAAATCCTCCCATATGTTATCAGGAACAGGGAGCGGAGTGTAGAGGCCAGTGTTTTGGGCCAGGCCTTTAGACGTCTGGCATGTATAACACCGTTGCACAATCCTCCCAACATCACGCCTCAAGTGTAGCCAGTAGTATCTATCACTGACTGCAGCAATAGTCTTATCCCTTCCTAGATGACCTGCTAATCCACCCCCATGCAAATCACGGATCAATTTCACCCTCAAAGAAGACTCGGGAATACATAGTTGATTTCCCCTCATTAAATACCCATCATAAATATGGAAATCACCGCTAAGCTGTTTAGTTCGACACATCTCCCAAGTATCTTTAAAATCAGTGTCAGTCCTATACAGGTCTTTCATACATTCAAATCCTACCACTTCAGTATGAAGTGTCACCAACAAGCTGGCTCGCCTGCTCAAAGCATCTACAACCTTATTGTATACTCCCGATTTATGTTTCAACTTAAACGGGAATTTCTGCAAAAATTGTACTCATCTTGCATGCATATCTTTGCTAATCCTGGTCCGATTACTCAAGTGTTTAAGGGCATCACAATCGGAATATAGCACGAATTCTTTGCCCACTAGGTAATGCTCCCAGGTCCTCAAAGTGTACACAACTAAATAGAATTCTTTGTCATATGTGGACCAATTGCGCCTAGACTCGCATAACTTCTCACTAAAGAATGCAATGGGTCTCCTTTCCTGAGATAGTACTGCCCCTATTCCAACCCCACTTGTATCACAATCGACTTCAAACAACTTATCAAAGTCAGGTAATGCAAGAACTGGTGCATTACACAACTTTTCTTTCAATAACCCAAAATTACTTTCAACTTCATCATTCCACTGGAATTTCCCTTTCTTCAGGCACTCAGTTATAGGTGCAGCAATGGTACTGAAATGCCAAATAAACTGTCTATAGAAACTTGCCAACCCCAGGAAACTCCTTAACTCATTCACTGTTTTAGGAATAAGCCATTCCCTAATAGCTCTGACCTTCTCATCATCCACAGTAATCCCATCACCACTAATAACAAAACCCAAAAATAGCAACCTCCTAGAGAGGAATATACACTTCTTCAAATTCACAAATAACTTATTCTCCCTCAGAACCTTCAACACCTCTCTCACATGCTTGATGTGCTCCTCCTCAGTTTTGTTATAAATCAGGATATCGTCAAAGTAAACTACTACAAACTGATCAGAAAAGGGTTTAAGTACCTGATTCATTACACGCATGAAAGTGCTTGGGGCGTTGCTAAGGCCAAAAGGCATGACCATCCATTCATACAGGCCCTCTTTGGTTTTAAAAGCCATATTCCACTCATCCCCTAGTCGAATCCGAATCTGATGGTAGCCACTTCTCAAGTCGATTTTGGAAAAGAACATAGCCCCACTCAAACAATCTAACATGTCCTCCAACCTTGGTATTGGGAATTTATAACCAATGGTAATTTTATTGATCGCCATGTTGTCAACACACATATGCCAACTCCCATCTTTCTTTGGGGTTAACAAGGCGGGCACTGCACAAGGACTCATGCTCTCCCTGATGAACCCCTTTTGGAGTAGTTCCTATACCTTCCCCTGCAATATTTCTGTTTCTTTTGGACTCATTCTATAGTGTGGGAGATTAGGTAGACTAGCTCCTGGAATCAGATCAATGTGATGTTGGATATCCCTCATGGGAGGCAATCCATTAGGTAGCTCCTCGGATGTTATCTCCTTAAACTCCTCCAATAGTTCCCATACCCTGTCAGGCAACTCTTGAGCACTACTCTGGCCTTCCTCCACTGTCATCACCTGGCAAACAATTAGCGCATGGACTGTTTGTGCCTCCTTAATTGCTTCCTCCATCTCCCTCTCAGATTGGGTGATAGTGAGCAAGGAACGCCCTTCCACTTTAGAAGCTTTAGGGTGGTGTGTCACTTTGAGAGGTAGAAGAGTGAACTTTACCCCATCCTTCTCTAGCCGGTAAACATTCTCCCTTCCTTCATGCTTAGCATCAACATCAAACTACCAAGGCCTCCCAAACAAAAGATGGCATGCATCCATATCCACGATGTCACAATAGACCTCATCCCTATACTTCCCTATAGAGAAAGGTACCTTGCATCGTTCAGTGACTTCGATCTTTTCAGCTGCTTTTATCCACCCAATAGTATATGGGTTCAGATGTTTTTCAATCGGCAAATTCAATACCTTCACCGTTTCTCTACCAATGATATTCTCGCAACTCCCACTGTCCACAATCAACTCAAACACCCGACCATCAACAGTACATCTAGTGCGAAACAACTGATATCTCTAGGTCTTCTCATCACACTTTGGTGCTAACATCAATTTTCTGATGACGTATGCCTCCTCATCATCCCCATAGCCATCATCACCATAATACTCATCTCCTCCATTCGGTTCACAACACACCTCATCATCCTCCCCTCTGTCAATAACATTGACTAGTCTCCTACTAGGGCATTCATTGGACCGATGACCCGGTTGATTACACCTATAGCACTTTCCCACAACTGGTTTAATATAGGGGTTGTTCTGTTTAGGTGCTTCCTTAGTCTCCATTGGCTTCCTGCTCACCACTCTATCATCTCTCTTATCATTAACCCCACCTTGCACTTCCTGGATAGCCTTCTCCTTGTCTGTACTTGTTGTATTGAATCCATCATTCTTAAACCTTCTGTTACCCCCATCAAACCTGTTGGTCTTCTCTTGCAGCATCATCTCTGCCTGAAGAGCCATGTTTTTCGCTTCATTGACATTGTGCAAAACATGAACTCCTATCTTATCCCAAATTTGCAACTTCAGCCCATCCAGATATCTAGCCACCTGCTGCCCTTCGCTCTCCCTTAGATCGTTCCTCTCAGCTAATCTCATGAATTCCGCCGTATACTCATACACCGTTCTCTGACCCTGTCTACACTTCTGATATTGCTGAAATAATATTTGTCCGTAGTCAGGAGGTAAGAAATCCCTTTGAATCAATTGTTTCATCCTATACCACGTCTGCACCGGTTGCTTGCCCTCTCTATATCGCCTGTTCTGCAATCTCTCCCACCATGCCGAAGCCCCTCCTTTCAATCTACAAGCCACTAACTTCACCCTACGATCCTCCGGCACTTCCATATAATCAAAGAAACGGTCTACCTCCGCCAACCAATCTAATAAATCTTCAATGTTCAAATTACCGGTAAAAGAGGGTATATCTACTTTTAATTTGAAGTCGCTGGTGTCCCCTTGATCATACCCATGGTGATTCCTGCGATATCCACTACCACCATATCCTCTCCGCTGTGGCTGTTGATTCCCGATCAACCAATCATCCTCCTCATCAAAATCCGCATCACATGCTTGGATTCTTTGATTCGCAGCGACATGTCTGTTGACAGGAACGCCAAGAGCAGGAATTGCCTTAGGTCATACTCCACTAAAATCTCTATCTCTGTTCGTATTGGTTCCCATCGCGTCGAAACACTCAACCAGATCATCAAAGTGCTGTTCGAAACGCTGGAGTTTCTGATCCATGGTGTCCAACACTGCCCTTTGAGCCTGCACTTCGGTTCGCAAAGCTTCCATATCCCGAGCAACGTCCGAAACATGACCGCCTCCTGAACTACCGTCACCTGATATCTCCACAAGAAATTTTCCTTGCTTTGATACCAACTGACGCAGGGAGTTAGCGTAGAGAAGCAAGAGAATCACTCAACGAATGAATCTCACACACACACAATTACAAACTCTGGTTGCGCACAACCAGTAAACGGAGATAATTCTCTCTCGAAATATATTTCAAAGTATAAATAAAACGTAACTCTAACATGTTTGACAAAAGGGTATATATACTTCCCCGTAAAATATCTAAAAGGGAAAAATCTAAGCGTACACGTGGAAATAAATAATGATATACACGTCTATAACCTATCGCAAACACGACCGTGTATCTAGGCCGTGTATGTTTCTGGGTATGTGACGAGCGCAATACATAGCTTGTTACACGGCCGTGCCTCTAAGCCGTGTATGATTCTGTGAGTGCTCTTGACCGAATACACGGCCGTGCTTCAGACCGTGTGTAGATACCTTGATTGAATACACGGCCGTGCTTCAGGCCGTGTGTAGAGGCCCCGATCGCATACATGGCCATGCTTCAGGCCGTGTGTAGAGACCGTGTATGTTTCTGTGAGTTCCTTCCAATCACTACACGGCCGTGTAACAAGCCGTGTATCAGCCCGTGTCTCTTGTATCTCCATCACATATGGCCTGTTAGTCTTATTGAATACCAACAAATAGAGGGTGATTGCCACTACTTAGGGAGTAATTTTTCCTATATCCTTAAAGAGTCTTTGTTTAATTTTATGTTGCTATGTGTGAAGAATATTTAATATGTATATAACTATTTGCATTCTCTCTCATATTTGATGATCTTATTAAGTTATCCCCTAAAGGAAGAATTAGCAACTCTAGACATAACAATCTATGAGAAATTGCAACAAAAACTCTTTTTAGGGCATAACATTTTAGGGCTTATTTAGATTTTTTTTTTTTTTTTTGTTTTCTATATTTTATCTATATTTAATTTATATTTGTTTGAAGTCTCATATTTGGGAAACAATTTTTATTTATTTCCGTTTCATAAATATGGGGAAGGGAATGAGGATTGAAAAGTAAAAATACACATAATTTTAAGAAAAAAGATTTTTAAAAATATATTTATACATTAAAAAAATAATTGATATTTAAATTTTT
Organism: Laguncularia racemosa; assembly: GCA_037954665.1. Taxonomy (NCBI): domain Eukaryota; kingdom Viridiplantae; phylum Streptophyta; class Magnoliopsida; order Myrtales; family Combretaceae; genus Laguncularia; species Laguncularia racemosa. The sequence continues at coordinate 2,308,351 of JBBMOL010000039.1, read as the reverse complement.
GTTATCTTATTTATTTTCTTTCCTTTTAGCCGAGTGATTTGTTTGTCAGAGTAGGGGCCCTTATCGATTTATTGGCCTTGTTAATATCTTAAATCTTATCAATCCATCTTATATACCACTGTGTGAATTGTTGGCCTATGCTTGTGTAAACATTTTCAGTTCATTAATTAAGGATATGGAAATTGTTTCTACCTTAGTACTTCTATAGCTTCCATACTACACTTAATAGCACTATCAACTCCACTTTACAACCATAATAGCTAATTACAATATTGAGCAATAAACATTAGACAATTAGAGTTACTGAATCAAAGGCATTCTATAAAAAATAATTTTGAATGTTTTATAAAGATACAGGGATAATTAGAATGGAGAGAAGGTACGTTTGTTTCCCAGTGTAAGTAAAGCATATATGCTCTTAATTGTTAGAAACTAAGAATAAACTTTTGCTTATAATATAAATTGCTTACCAAGGATATTGTTTACACCCTCCTATAATTAGCTAACTTTAATTATAAGTATATCCATTTACATTTGTAATGAAAAATATGTCCCTTATATACATCACGTGTTATAACATTTTACTCTTTATTTAAATTTTAGTACAAACTTACATTTTCTATATACACTATAAGTTATAATATTCATACCTAGTTTATATCACTCAAGATATTACCTCTAATTATGCTTGAAGGCACAAACGTGTGCTCTCTTTGATAATCATTCCAAAAAGATAGTACATATATATAGATGGGATGTCTTCTTTCGTTCTTAAAATCACTGCACTCAACCGTGTGTTGGTAACATGCAGATGGAAACCCTAGTACAATACTTTGGGCTCGGAGAGCGGCAAACGCACAGGTACAACTAGTCTATCTTTGCCTAGACGGGATATTTCGTCTCAGTATTCAAATAAAACCAATCTAAATTCAACCCCTTGATACTTCTAGTACATATTTGAAGATTTCTGACGATATGATAATGCTTATTTTTCAGGAGCTTAGATGATGCTCGGTTAAATCTCAAACTATTCCAATGCTTAATCTCGGTAATTTCTTTATTCTAATTGGCTAGCTAGTTAATCATACGACAAACAATTGCAATGCTTGAATTGATAATTTCTATATTTTACGTCATATCCTAAAACCAAACAACATGATCAGTTCAACGTATATTTTCCACATGGTAGGATTATGCAAGAACTGAAACTGCTACCACTATATATACATATCAACTTGAATAAATAGTTTTTTTTTTTTTTTTTTTTTCATAACAACTATTATGATCTCCAAAGTACAAGATACCCAGAGATTCTTAAGTCACTTAGATCCAACTAGATTTGCCTATATTACATTATCGTCAAATGCATTAACATTTTTCCCACTACCAAGCTAAAGGTCATTACCAAGATAGTCTTAACAGTCAACATCCTGAAACTCATCTGCGTTCAATAATATCTGCCCACATGGGAGAGAGATATATGAAGCCTAATAAAGGGATACTACATGCATACACATACATATGTCACACCATGCACATGCGTAGAGAAATATCCTAATGCATCAACTGTAACAAACAATAAATACCAATCCAATTCACCACCTTAGGCAAAATAACAATCACAAACAAATATCCTAATGCATCGACTCTAACGAACAACAACTACCAATCCGATTCTTCTTCTTAAGCAAAATAACAATCGCAAATAAATCCACAACAATAACCAACAAACACATATCGAAAATCAAAACCCATAAACAAAACCAACTCTAGTTTCATTTCCCATAACCAATTCTAAGACCTATATCCAATGCCATGACCAAGAACAAATCAAATCCACAAATCCTATGAACCAATAACAAAGACCAATATTGAAAAATAATAAAAGGAGATTTGGAGGAATTGAATTGTATTCCATCGTGAGGCATGAGCAATATAAATACATGTTTACAACACTAACTACTCCTTAAGTTTAGGCTAATACTAGGCAATCAAAGATACATATCAACTATTTTAAGTAAAGATAATCATGTACAAGGTAATGCATATCTTCTCTAAAGATACACATCAACTATTTTAAGTAAAAATAATTATATGCAAGGTAATGCATATCTTCTCTAATACTCCCCCTCAAGTTGGTAAGTGTGGATTCAGCACTCCCAACTTGCTACGTAAAAATTCAAATGTATCTTTACCCAAAGGCTTAGTGAAAATGTCCGCCAATTGCATTTTTGTCGAGATGTAAGCTAGCCGAATGATACCCGATTGCATTTTTTCTCGAACGATATGACAGTCTGTTTCTATGTGCTTTGTTTGCTCATGGAATACTAGATTTGTTGCAATATGAAGTGTTGCCTGATTGTCATTGTATAAAGGTGTAGCTTTCGCCTGTGATACCCGCAAATCACGGAGAATATACCTTAGCCATGTTAATTCTAGGCATGTATTTGCCATTGCCCTGTATTCTGCCTCAGCAGACGACCTGGAAACATTCATCTGTTTCTTTGATTTCCAGGATATAAGCGAGGGACCAAGGAATACACAGTACCCCGATACCAATCACTGAGTAGTTTGGCAACCGCCCCAATCACTATCACAAAAAGCTTTCAACTGCAAATCATTATTAGATGGAAAAAATAATCCTTGACTAGGCGTTCCTTTGACATGTTTGAGAACTCGAATTGCTGCATTACAATGAGTTCTACACGGCTCATGCATAAATTGGCTCAATACACAAACAGAATAGATAATATCAGGTCTAGTCACAGTGAGATAGATCAATCTGCCGACTAATCTCCTATATTTAATTGCATCGTGTAGTTTATCATCATCATCGAGAGCCAATTTTGAATTCTACTCCATCTGGAAATTTTCTAGTTTCACACCTGTAAGATCCGAATCTTGCAACACATTGAGCGCATATTTGCTCTGTGACATGAATATGCCTCGATTGGAACGGGAAAACTCAATTCCCAGAAAATATTTGAGGTCCCCCAAATCTTTGATGTGAAAATGTCGAAGTAGATATCCTTAAGGCGAATGATTTCTCGCTTGTCATTCCTAGTCAATAATATGTCATCAACATAAATAAGAATAACAATAATAGATGAGCCATTAACTTTGGTAAACAAAGAATAATCCACCTTGGATTGTATGTAGCTGACTTTTTGAAGAATATTAGATAGTATTGAAAACCAATTTCTGGGAGCCTATTTTAAATCATAAAGAGACTTGTAAAGCCGACACACTGTATTCTCCCCTTGTCAGCGTAACCCAGGTGGCGACTGCATATAAACAACTTCATTTAGTGCACCATGTAAAAAGGCATTTTGCACATCTAATTGGTAAGCAAACCAATTTCAAGTGGCAACCACAGTCAAAAGGCACCTCAAAGTGGTGAGTTTAGCAGTTGGAGAGAAGGTTTCTTTGTAATCAATGCCTTTAACTTGCATATAACCTTTAGCGACTAATCGAGCTTTATATCATTCAATAGTCCCATTAGAATTATATTTAATCTTATAAACCCACTGACATCCAATTGGTTTAATACTATGGGGAAGAGGCATGAGTGGCCACGTGTTATTCCTTGCCAATGCATCAAGTTCAGTAGTCATAGCCTGTTCCCCATGTAGGTGTCCGGCAACTTGATCATATGTCTGCGGCTCTGTATGGGCAGAAATACTTGCCAGAAAATGTTTATGTGAGGGAGAAAAATGAGAAAAGGATAGAAATGAGGATAATGGATACCTTGTGCTGCTTTGAGAACCCTTTATACTGAGAGGATCAGTGGACCGAGCAAACATTATGTAGGAGTTGTACCATACAGGAGGATGCCGCTCATGATGTGAACGATGAGGAGCACCGGGTTAAGGTAAATTTGGTTGTTCATCGAGCTGTGGAGCATTGACGGGAACAGTTGATGGCGGCACGGAATAAGTGGAAGGAAAGTTTACACCAGTGTTGGAGTTAGTGCCGGATGAAGCGGAATCATGAGGATTGTCTGAATTATGAGAAGGATCAGGTTAGAGCGGAATGCATGGTGAGGAGATTTTTGGATTTAAAGTAGTGATGGGAGAATAATCACTGGTGAGATTTGGTAATAAAGGAAGATTTATGGGATGAGATTCCATATTCATAAATGGGAAGGAATTTTCATGAAAAATAACATCGTGATTGACGATGATCTTCTTTGATTGAAGATTAAATAATTTGTATCCTTTTTTATCATGAGGGTAACCAAGGAAAATGCACTGTGTGGCATGAGGAGAAAATTTCTGTTGAGGATGGATGGTTGTGGCATAACACTCACAACCGAATACTCAAAGATGTTTGAGTGATGGAGATTTTTTGTGCAATTTTTCGTATGGGGACTGATTAGATAGCAAAGGTGATGGCGGTCTATTAATTAAATAAACAGTAGTAAGAACACATTCCCCCCAAAAACGAAGTGGCACATTTGATTGAAAAAGTAGAGAGCGAGTAACATTTAAAATATGATGGTGCTTTTGTTCAACTACTCCATTATGTTGCGGAGTGTAAACACATGTACATTGGAGCTTAATACCACGTGATTGTAAAAAAGGAATTATGGGAGAAAATTCTGTGCCACTGTCGGCATGAAAGGTTTTAATATTCGTGCAAAATTTATTTTAGATGAAGATCACAAATTTTTGTAGCAAAACTGTAGTTTCAGATTTATTGTGCATAAGAAAAACCCAAGAACAACTAGTGTAATCATTTACAATGCTAAGGAAAAATCTTGCTCTTGAATGCGTAGGGACTTTGTGTGGTCCCCAAACATCGCAGTGAAGCATTTCAAAGGGATTTTTTTGTAGATATAGAACTAGTAGGAAAAGGTAACCAAGTCTGTTTTGCTAATGGACATGTAGTACATTTGTGATTAACACTTTTATTGGGAATTTTTAGTGAAAAAGGGATGGAAGCAAGGCGAGATGAAGATGGATGTCCAAGTCTCAAGTGCCACAATTAAGAAGAGGACGAAGTGTGACATGCGGTTGGCACAGAAACAAAAGGGTGCATGTAATACAGACCTCCATGCTATCTACCCGAGCCAATCATCCTCCCCGCAGCCAGGTCCTACAAAACACAAAAAGTTGGAAAAAGGATAACACAACAATTAAGGGCGTTAGTGATTTTGTTTACTAACATTAAATTCAAATTGAATGATGGCACACATAATACATCTTTTAAAGTGAGTTGGGAATTAAAAGACATTGTGCCAATGTGTGTAATGCCGGCGATTGCGCCTATGGGTAAATTAATAATCGGAACTAAAGAGGGATGAGTATGTGTAAGGATAGAAGGATCAGACGCGATATAATCAGTAGCGCTACTGTCTAGAATCCATGGCTTAACAACTGAACTTGAAAATACATTAGGTAGAGAGTTTATACTTGTTGCATTAGCAAACACGTCCCCATTGCCAAAATTAATTGAATTTTTATTATAGTCCATTCATGTCAAGGCCTGCGCCAACTGCTGCAATTGTTCATGAGTAACATTTCCTCGGAAAACCGAACCTTTTGAGCCATTACCTGTTGTTTCGATCGCATTGTTAGTCGATCGCCCCCCATATCGATTATTCCCAGACTGCATGGATCTGGAACCCGGTTGCCATTCTTAAGTTGACAACGATCTTCTCTGTGCCTACGTTTGTCACAAAATTTGCAATGGAATTTTAGCGTGCGACAATCCTTAATACTGTGGCCTGAACGGTTACAATGTTCACAAGTTTTACCCTTCACAGATTTTTTAGTAGATTTTTGCAATGATTTGTTCTGGACCACGGTTGCGATGGAGAAGTTTTCAGTGGTGCCCAAGCCTATTTGTTGCTGGGTTTCCTCCTAGATGATCATGGAGTACGCCTGGCAAACATTAGGTAATGGATTCATCATCAAAATATTGGATCTCACGATTTTGAAGGACTCATTGAGACCCATAAGAAACTGCATCAACTGTCTTCTTCTTTTTCGGCCTAATGGTCACTAGTTCGGTTACAAGTCATAGGAGTACGATGAATTTCCAACTCATCCCACAAAGCCTTGATTTTGATATAATAGGCTGCTACAGACATCGTACCCTGCGTCATGGTTGCTATTGCTTTTTGAATTTGGAAAATAATGGTAGCATTTTTCTGGGAAAATTGGTCCTGAAGATCATCCCACACCTGTTTGGCAGTCACGGCATGAATGAAGCCGGATGCTATGTCAAATTCGACGGAGTGAGAGATCCACGAGAGTATCATGCCGTTACACTGGTTCCATTGTTCGAATTCAGTTGGCTTTGTTGTAGGTGACGGCATGTCAAGGGAGCCATCGATGAAACCTAACTTCTTTTTAGCAATAAGGGCGTGTGTCATTGCTTTGCACCAGGATTGATAGTTTCGTCCGTTCAATTTGGTTGGAACCAACATATGCCTCAGTTGATCTGAGTGATGGACGTAGTATGGATGTAATGGATCCATAACGTCTGGGTTAGACGACGAATTGTCAACTTCTTTTGATATCGTAAAAAAAAAAAACGGAATAGAGACAAGAAAATTTTATACTGAGCACCAAGATCAGTGCTCTGATACCTTGAAATATAATAAAAGGAGATTTGGAGGAATTGAATTGTATTCCATCGTGAGGCATGAGCCATATAAATACATGTTTACAGCATTAACTACTCCTTAAGTTTAGGCTAATACTAGGCTATCAAAGATACATATCAACTATTTTAAGTAAAGATAATTATGTACAAGGTAATACATATCTTCTCTAATAAATAAATCCATATATTCTAAGATACAAAGTTCAATAACCAATAATAAGACAAAAAAAAATTATCTTATAGTAGTGTCACTACTCGTATCAAACACTAGGTAACCAGTCTATTAGCACCATCTACAATTGCATATCAGACCACTATTACAACCTAATAATAGTTCCTTTCTCGAAAACTTGACTTATATTAGAGTAGTTTGTCGTATTGACGACTCACCTACTTGCACACAGTAGTTTAGTGTCTAACTCATAGGTTACTCTCTCTTGGACATTCTCACATCTCCCAACCATACATTTCACACAAATGACCAACAATCATTGTTTCATAACCAAACAACAACAAATATCATTTAATAACCAATTTTTTTTACATCTATTTTCTAATCATACATGCATGATTAGCCAATAGCAATTACCTATGTACTAAGATATAACTCACCATTTCAAAATTAATCTAAATTTAACCTAAAATCAATTATGCATCTTGACTCTAAATGCTCCAACTGACCCAATCTAATAAGTTAAGTATCAGAAAGGTCAACTTACTTTCCTAGGATGGCAACTCATTTGATCGACTTTCAAGCTAAGTCAACTTATTTACTACATACCTAAACCCAATTGACCTATCTTAAACTAAGTAGATTGAATGTAATCACCAGTACCACCTAGTTAGCCCCACACTTGATTTAGTTAGTAGGGTTTCCCTTATAATTGGCCTAAATGTAATTCAGTCAACCACTTTGCTTAGTTTGCATCCATTTCGATTTTCTAACCTAGAAATTCAATATGAGTCATTGTAAGGTTGAGTTTCAAACCCCAAAATCCTTTCAAAATTCTTATGAATCTTGAGTTCATCCAATTTTCCGTCACCATAGTAAGTCAATGATATACAATTTCACACTTTTAGTGATTATTGAAAAAACTCTATAATTCATCATAAATTGTTATAATTTTCATAATTTTATTGTTACCTCCATAAATTCTATAATTCCTTGATTAAATTTCCTAACTTTAAAACTCCAATGTAATGATTATAAGCCTAGAGGTAACTTCGCATATAGTATTGTAGAGTAAAAACTTAATCTAGATGGATTTAAACCGCTTTCCTCACAATGAATGCATAAGAGATACAATTGCAACATGTCCTCAAACATGTCTTCCTCTTTATTTTTAGCCTTACTTATTCCAACGATTGGATGATATTAGAAATAATTCACCTTGATTATCATTGGCTATTTTCCTACTTAAAAATTGAGGTTTGTCTTCTTCACAATAGCCATAACCAAATTTCCTCTTCACCATGCTCTTTCCCCCCCCCCCCCCCCCCCCTCAAAGATCAACTAGAAGACTTGCCTATTAACAAAGGAAAAGTGAGAAACTAGGGTTAAGAGAGAGAAAGAGTTATGGGTGATTCTCTAGTGTTTCTGAAAAAGAGGAATTCATACGTTATTAGTTGGAGTATGCCATTCTAATTAGCTATCTAGTTAATTATGTTGCTTTAAAGTCTAACCCGAATCTAAATTATTAGTACGAGGACCCCTGAGAATGATAGGATGTCCAATAGCAATATGATCAAAATAAGGTAACTTCACTTAGCTATTTGAAGAACTATAACAACAATTTAGGGGGAAAAAACCTTAAAAAAAGAAAAATCAACTATTGATTAATGACATGCAAAAAACATGCGATCTAACATGATTGTTACAAATTATCATAATATCACACCTAAAACCTCTTGTTAGTTGTTAAATAGGCTTTCTAATTGAGCATTCATCTGTTTATGTTAATATCCATGTAATGGTCATTAGTGATTTAGATGGAAAAATGGAGCAACAATATATCACATGCCTAGAGTGGAATATATAGTAGCTCTATTTACTTATTGATTAAGTAACGATTTGGAAATTTTAATTTTAAAAATTAAAATCTTATCAATTAAGTATTAAAAAAACATATTGAAAAGCCAACTGAGTTAAAAAAAAAAAAAAAACTAATAACCTTCATCATTTCTTAACCTCTCATTATCCTTTACGGTCACCATAGCTTATTCTACTATTACCACTACCTTTATCTTTTACGCTATGCTCGAATTAAATGAAAGGAAGGGGATGGTAGGGATTGGAGTGGAAAATATTCCTTTCCCCTATTTAGAAAAGCATGGAAAATGGGAGGGAATGAATTTAAGAGGAAAAATATTTCCTTAGACCCCACAAAAACCATTCCCTCGACATGTGAAAAGAATTGGAAGGAGATTAAATAAAATAACTTAAATAATCTTTGAAATTAAAAGGCATTTTAAAATTTAAGGATGTTTTGATACTTTAACAAGTTTAAAAATTATTCAATTAACTTTTCCTTCACAATCATTCATTTCTATTTCTTTCTTATCAAAAGAATTATTTTCCTTGATCTTATTAGAGGTGAGACCTATAAAACTAGGTTAAATTAAAATTTTAGAATTATAGTAAACAATTTAAGGACTTTTTAGTGCTTAGTTGGTTAAGATTTTAGTTGAGATTTGTGGGAAAAGTTAGGAAGGTATTGGATTTTTGGGTTTTTGAAGAAGAATTTGAAAGTTGTTTATGAATCAATGAGGTGGTGGTGGTCACAATTCCATATCAATGAGACGGATGAAGCCTTACATTATCAGCTATTTGCTTTCTTTAATGAGTTTGAGAACATAAGGATACCAAACCTCGCAGAGCTACAAATTTTCTTATTTATGAATTAAGGATTCATAATACTAAGAGTTTTAGGCTGGAGATCAAATTTTTGGAGAAATAGACCAGAAAGGATCATGAGGATGTTGAGCCTCCACCTTTCATGCTTAATGGATTTGTTGTGCTAACTAGGTATTCGGTTTTTGCATTACTGATTTGAGGAGGATAAAGTCAAATTAAGATATATAGAGGTTGGAGAAAGCATAATAGAGGGTTGATAACACATGAAGCTGCAAATATATTCTTCACCTTTCTAAAAATATTTCTACTATCCAATATCACTGGATTTAATGCAAGACCCCATGACAATAGTAGGTCATAGCCTACCGTGAAAGTGATGGTTGGCAATAGCTTCTTCTTCTTCTTTAATTATTTTCCTATGATTTTACTTCTTTTTTTATTTTCCTGCAATTTTTCTTTTTCTTTTTTTTTAAATTACCTACATTTTAGTAATTTTAATGCCATTTAATTAAATATATATAATCAATTACAATGTAATTGCTACATAGCTAAAATTTACACTTAGGTTGCCATGTTACTTTTTAAGGGGATAAATACCAACTTTTGAAAAAGTTGGGGGTTTATACAATTTTAAAGTTTTTAGGAATAGTTCGTATAATTTAACCTACATAATTTATGAATTAAATCAACTTTATAATACATTAAATCTTTGAAGCATATTGTTAAACACTTTAAGGTCATAATCTTAACTTAACTAATCCTAATCAAATTTCACTTCTATAACAACATATAATCAGCATACTTCATGATTCAACATTACATCCAACAATTGATCATAAGCAAACTTAAGATCAAAGATTAGACTTCCAACATATGAGTTTTGCCAAAATCCTCTCAAGAACATCATCTCCGTACCAACTTAATCAACGAATAATTGTCAATCCAACTTCATTTCAACTTCTATTGCATATATCAATCTAGATCTACTAAATTAACATCCTTGAAATCAAATAAATTCTCCAAGCATCATCAAGCATTACCCCAATACACATACATTATCCAATAATTAGCAATCTAATATCTACTATAATTACTAATAAAAAACAAACTCATCTCTTAGATCTATCTATTTAAAGCATAGATCAATCTATCTTACCTTTAATTAAGGCTTTAAAAAACACTAAAGCTTAAATTGAATCCAAAACTACTAGATCCTCCACTCTAGAAAAATCCAAACTAAGCTTCCATATATAGATCATCTCATCTAAAGTCAAATCCACTTCTTAATTTCTCCAACTTTGTGATTATTCAATAATCACAAGTTACTATACTTATAGATCTAACTTTAATTGAGCTTCCAAGAATAAAAAAAAGAAAAAAGAAAAAAACTTACTGAATTGATCACATCTTTTGGATTAGATTTCTTTACTGAGCCTCTAGCATCTTTGATTGAACTGAATCGATTGATTGAAAAGGAATTGGATCCCCTATATCCTATGGAGGTTATGACAAAGCGATGAAGTGGATGAGAGAGTTTAGATCTAGAATCCTAATCTTCTTGAATCATCTTTTAATAATGGGCTTCATTAATGAGCTAATATATACGGCCAACTTAAATAGGCTTGGAAAAAATCACTTTACTAATTACCATTAAAAGCTTATGTTGAAGTTAGAGTCAAATTAGTAATTTGCTTTTTTACCTGTCTTATGACTTACTTATGGAACTTCCCAAAATAATCTTCCTTACTTATTTTCTCAAATTCCTTTGTAATATTATTTTCTTGACTTTAGATATTTCGTGGCTATTGTAATGTTGCCTTGTACAACTCGTACAAATGAAGCAAACATTGTGCCTCTTGATCATATGCAATAGCATACTTGAAAAAATTTGGCATCCCGATTTTTGCATAGACGTTCTCAAGGAGGGAAGCGCCATAAAATTTAACTGAGGATCAAAATAATATTGCAACATAATAGGTAAGGAAAGGATTCGAAGAAATCTCAAAGTTTTGCTACCATTACATCAAAGGTGGACTGTAGATTTCGATCACCAACATATGTAGATAGCACGTTCAAGATGTGAACAAGAAGGGGAAGCATGGCATTGCTCTTAGGATAGAAGCAACTTGACAGGTGGTTGCTGGTTCGCAGAAGGCCTTGAGAATGACTCGCATTTTCCTGCACGTTGCCCAATCTTCCTTCAGCATCGGAGTAGTGTTGTTGGTGTTACTTTCATTGCGAAATGCGGTTAGACCTTATCAAACCTATAGGGTCCCTATGAGCATGTATATGTTCAGTTCCACTGCATTTGATAGTCAAGAGGTGAAAGCTTTTGGGTAATGATCGAAATCTACATTACATTGCTTCAGCTCGTTATGCTTATATTTAAAAGTACATATGCGATTTGCCAAGAGGCATTATGTGATCGGGAGCATGCAAGCATTTAACCCAGTGTGCATCATCAAATTTAGGATATGATAGATACACCAAATATGAAAGAATTTTCCTACACAAATTAGAGACAACATGGTCTTCAATGTTTTGATTGAAACTGTATTGTTTGAGGCATTGTCAAATGAGATGCTTGACACCCTTTGTATGTGAGCTTATTGGAGGTCGTGGTAGCACTAGCATCGGTGTAGGCTTCAGAGAATAAATAAATGCAATAGACCCTTTAACACTTAGCCCCCATGGCGATATTATAGTTTTACTTTCTCTGTCACCCATCCCCTAAAAGTTGGATGTCCCTTGACAATAGAAGAGATACTAAACATTGTCATTATTTCGGTAGGACCAAGTTCATTTCTTCGATTGAATATGAATTTGCTGGAGGCGTTGGGTGTGTGTGTGTCAGGGACATTGGTGCAATCATAAGGGCTATTTCCTTGAAACTTGACAGCATCATGGTTTTCAATGTGTCGACCAAGGTGACTGATATCCTATCCAAAGTCCTACAATAATGATCGGTCACAAGTCCGATACATAGATTATATTCTATCATTCGGTTCAAGAAAAAAAAAACCTCCGTACATTGCTAGTATGTTTTTTTGCTTTTCTCGATCCAGCTCAAATTTGCAATGGTAATGATGAGTTCGTCTTGCTTGGCTATGGATTGATAGGCATGGTTACCGCTTCAGATCGAAGGTAGACGTGAAACGATGTTTAAAGTGCCATAGGCACCATCATCCGCCTTGCTATTCTGTATCGTTGTCCTTATGCTCATCTTGGGAACCTTAGTTTAGGGGTAGGAAACCAAAGGTTTGTAGCTTGATTAACTAGGATGGTAACTGGGTTTTAGTTTTGAGGCCATAGTAGAGATGTGGTGCTTCATGGTAGAAATCATTATATTTGAACACCCAAGGAATCATTGCCATTTTTTTGTTAGTGATGTAATTGTCTTTGCCAACATGAAGAAAAATTGCAAGCAATGAGATTTAGAAAGCTTGTGTTAGGAGTGGAGAACAAGATGTGAGAGTATATGGTGTTAGATTTATAAGAAAACTGCATTCGGGAGGAAATAGTGGCATGTTGCTGTATTATATGCCATTGTTAACCTCAAAAATTCAAGAAAAATATGGCCATTGCACCAATGTTAGCATGTCTTATGTTGACTATTGGCATGTCAATGCTGCCCACAACTGTCTAAAAAATAATAAATAAATTTGCTGGGCCTATTTTGACATGTTGACGCACAACATGCCTATGTCTTGCTTAACATTGGCATTTCGTAAAGCCACGTGCTAACATTGGACTCTTCAACTGACGAATGTTCATGCTAAGTTTTTTGGCACCGATGTTGGCAACATGCCAATGCTGGTCTCTGCACATGGAGCTAGAGGCACTGAAGTGCTATCCTCCTTGAGAGGAAGAGAGGCCTAAAGAATTGGCCAAGAACTTAAACTAACCAACTTAAAGAATTATTCGTGCAAATGATTAGTAAGCACTTCTACAACAACAATTCTACAATCTGCTAGATTCAAGGATAGATGTTATGCAACAAAATTTATACTCTGAAATTTGCTTGGTAAGAAAGGAATTGCATGACCGTTTTTGGGATAATCCATCACCATATCTATGTTCGGCGTCACCTTTACATGATCCACCTTCACTTTCACCCCCATAAAATTGGCCATGGTTTTTTCTTCTTTTTTTTTTTAAATGTACTCTTTTTTATCAACTTGTAAATTGTAATTTTTTCTTGTAGTAAAATATCTAATTCGAATTTGATAATATATATTTTCTTGAATTTTTTATGCATAGTGATTTAATAATTACATGGAAGAAAAACATTGTAAATTTCCAAAAAAGATAAACTGTAGAGACAACTGGACTTGTTTAAGGCACACAAGCCACCTAAGCATGACGTATGAATAAATGGACAACATAAATACAATATACAAAACAAATGGGCTCGTAGGCACGAGGTATGCCAGGCTTAGGTACAATAAAGCACGTATAAATGACTGTTTAAGCATGGGCATGATGCATTTAGCACCCTTAGTTACCTCGTAGGGTTGGAAAGACCAACTCTTTTTCACTTATTCCCCCTTTTTACTATTCGCTATTCAAAAGAAAATAACATTTTTATTAATTTTAGAATGCAAGACATTTGCATTAGTTATCAATTCACGCGACTAACAATAGTAATAGAGATGTTTCAAATGCTAATCTTGAAGTGAAAATTTACTTACATAGCACATTTAGCAATTGTGAAGTCAAAGTGTAACATTGCAAAAAAGAACAATTTTTAGGCAGTGAAAATGATACTATCCCATTAAATTATTGGTAATTTTAGTGATAAAAAGTAATCAGTGTGGTTGATTTTTATTTTTATTTTTACTTTTGTGTTGGTATCATGGGCAAATCCTTAACGTATGGGATGTGATGAAGCTATATGCCTTTAAGGTCTCTTCAATTCTTGGGAATTTTATGAACTTTTTAGGGTACCACATCAACAATTGAATAAACTTTCCTTTCAAACATTTCCACCTATCCCTAAGAGCCCTATATCGTGAGATTCATGTTTTCCTTTTTTTTTTTTCTTTTTACTTTTTTTTTTTTTTTTTGTTAACAATTTTTAAGGTTGAAAAATAAGAAGAGAACTACACAATAGCATTTCCAAAGAGAGAGAGAGAGAAAAGAAAGAATTAGTCCTTAAAGAGAGAACCAATCCTTCCCTAGGGACACAACTTAATCCTATAAGTGAAGGTTCGGGATCAAGCACACAGCAGTAAAGATGGCCTAGAATAAACCTTAATACATGCAAAACTAACACCTAATATAAAATTTGCTAAAAAGTTTTTCCTTAATGCAAGAGATAATAAAATTTATCAATTCTAAAAACGACATTTATTAAGTATAATGTATTTAGAAAATAAAATAAAATAAAAGGCCAAAAAGTTTGTTCTTTCCACTATTTAAAAGATGAGTTACAACATTTATAGATAAGGAACTTCTTATATTTCGAATTAACAGGATTACAAACTTTCGGGCATAGTCAAAGAGGCAGCAAAAGCTTGCAATTCAATGTTCTTGGAGCCCATGGAAGTTTCAACTCCTTCGATTCGGATCGAGCGTTCTAACTTTCCATTTGATCAGCTGAACTTAATGCACAACAATTTTCCTCTTGAGCTAGTCTGTAAAAGACTGAACGTGAGATGGGGGATGAAATTTAAGTGGAGCTTTGTGGTGGATGCACCACCGGAGCTGAGTGTGGTGCTTGAGAATTGTGACCAAAAGGCTCAAAGACGATTTGCTGCCACTTCGACTGGCCGGTCCAAATGGAGAGAAGTCGTAGAAAGAAGAGGATATCTTCGTACGGTGAGATTACGGTAAGTTAGACCAGGAATACTTTGTTTATATTTGTCTTCGGTTGATCATCATTATTTCATTAGAGAATTTCTTGTTAATTATTACTTTTCAATTTGGGTCATCTCAATTTAGCTAGAAAATTTATCTTAATTCCTTCATTTTGATATGATTAAGTTTTATTTATTTATCTTTTTTATTTCTCTTATTTGGCTATCTATGAGACCATCATCACGCACGAAAAAAAAAAAAAAAAGATATTTAGGGATGATTCTCATCTTATATGATGTAAGTGGCCAATGTGTTGTCTTTGCTTTACCTTTTTTTTTTTCCAATAATATATTGTTTTCATTAAGAATTATTTTCTAAGAGACCAAAGAAAAAATATTTTCATTTTCTATGATTGATTATACATTTACCAAAAATTAAGTATACAGAAAATAACTAAACAGAGTGTCCACTATATTGATGTTGTGGAAAACTTCATATTTAATTCCTTTTTCTTTTTGTAATCAACATCAACTAAAGCATTCCTCTAATTTGATATTAATTTCTGTGGTAATAAATAAAATACAAGTTTTTAAATCATAAAAAGTGAAAGAGCTAAAAATAAATCAACAAAACCGCCGAGTCGTGCAATGCCTCGGGACAAATCCTAGTGCAATATTGGGTATTTAAAATATACTTTTTGTCATGATGAATACAATGGGTAACTTTTTCCATATTTCACATTCCTTGTTTATTCTCATCTGTCGGTCGACCAATGTAAAACAGCTGATCCCACCACAACATAACGGGTCATCTTTATTTTTTATTTATTTCTTTTTCCTTAAGATTTGATTTAATATAGAGTAAAACATACCAACATGCCCTACAGAAAATTAAATAGGGAAAAAGAATTAAGAGTTAAATGCCAACTTAATAATAATAAATGAATGAAGAGTTAACATTAAATTTAATGTTAGCTTTTTATAATTGTTTCATAGCAAATATGGATCCATTAGATCTTGAATATATGATGCGTTCAAGGAAGTAAACCGACTTATGTAATGCCCAATGTATAAGTTATGAGCCATTAACTTTTTTTTTTTTGGGTAATTACTCCATATATTTCACAAATATTTATTTTCTTGTCCTATTTATTGATTCATCTAATAACTTTTATATGAGTTATAACCATTAATTTCATTATTTTCACTATCCTTCTTCTTAGGATACCTAATCCAGAGAGAAATTACACTGCTATATGCCTTAAGGAATCACCTGATGGATCAGCAGGAAGGCTTTTACTGGGGAATTTAGATGAACTTCCGGCTTATTTCACTGCAGGAAAAATCGTGGATGCTTTTCTATCCTTGCAACTATATCACTACAAGGGCAGTGCAGGCATTAGATTGGTGGCAAAGAAACTGATCGTCCACACCAGTTGATGGTATATTAGAAGGCCATATATGATCATTTGGGGCTCAATGTTATCTATAAGCGAAAAAGTAAAAGTAGATACATATTAAATATTTACATTCATGACAATACATCTGGGATTGAAATGTGCTAGAAACTTGTTTGTTTCATGCCAAATTTCTTTTTATAATTATTGTGTGGGTAAGTGTAAGGTCCAAGGGGCCGCCTGACTCTATATGCTTTAACTTTTATATGTAACTTCAATTGAAACGTGGAAACTCATATATTAGATGTTAGCATTTGTTTTCCAATGTATAGTTATAGATAAGGAAAATAGCACAACACGACAAAAAAAAAATGACATAGATTACAGCACAAGCTTTTTATACTATATTTAATGTACAATTGATAACACGAGATTATTATTTTTTCAATATGGTATAGTTTTTGTCATGCACAAGTAGATTTGATGTTATACTATTTATGTCATCGTGTATTTGTTTTTATTTTAACTATATTTTCCTATTCAATCATTATTCTACCACTAGCACTACCACCATCTCCATTGCACCACCATCACTATAATACGTCACAAACGTTGCAGGCTCTACCGCTTGCATTAGACCTTTGGAGTGATAATGGCATGCATTAATCTATTGGTAGTAGCATTTAGGAGTTAGGACTCTTTGTAAGCATGATAGTGGTGATAATGATGTAATGTCATGGAGGTATTTAGTAATGCAGTAGCTTTTGAGATTATAATAGTAGTGATGATGGTAAAGTTGCAATAATAGTATTGGTGATGTAATGCAATAGTAGTGTTGGTGTATGAGACCTTGAGATGGTAATAATATTGGTGAATGTGGTGTATTGATAGTGGTATTGGTGGTTGTATGAGTGATGGCAATAGTGTGGTAGTAATAATATGGTGATGCTGTGAGACAATCGTAGCAATAGATGTAGGGGTGGTGGTGGTCATGAGGTGATGATAAGGTGATGATTGAAAAGAAGTATTAGTTTGCTATTGCAAGTGAATGTGGCACCTTAAGCAAAACTAGAGCCCATGAATCAAATTGAATCCTCAACTCCTTAAAGTTCAAAAGTCAAATCATCTTATATTGAGTTAATCACTAGTATCTACCATTGTTAGTTTAATCCAATGTCACCATTATAATGGCATTCCATACCACAAGTGTTATTAGTTGACAACTTCTCTTCAAATTTCTTAACTTGTATCAAAGCAATTCTGCCATATTGATGACTTGCTTATTCACACATGGTGGCCTCAATGCCTTAACTACCAATCATCTTAAACACCCAATTCTCCATAAGCAACAAACACTCGATCAGTTACCCACCCATTTAAACTAATTACCAACCCTAGCATACACATAAATAATAAGCACAATTTAATAGTTAGATATCTAGTAGGTTGAATATCTAATTCTACATGAACAAAAGACAATTATCAGTAACCTATGTACATAGAATTCTCAACAACTTATAAAGAATCTAACTTTGAGGAAAATCCTATGATTACTGAGAAGATGATCGATTAAGACCTTAGCCAAACTAAAAGATCATGTTTCTAACTCTAAAATCCTTAAACAACCTAAAATGGTTATTGACAAATAAATTTAGGTCGATCATATCCCCTTATAAAGTAAAGTGGTTTTAGTTGACTGCTCTTCCCCCAGGCTACAATGTGGTTAGTTTATTTAGAAATTGATTAACCATATTGCTTATGTGGTTGTCTATCCTTTAATAAAGTTGGCTGCTTTGGCCCTTATTCCCAATTTTTCATCTCCTCTTGTTATGGGACTAGAATTGAGGCATCTTAAGTTGACTTCTCAACCTTGAAACCCATTCTCCAACACTTTCTCGACTCTATAAACATTAAAATAACTATTAAATGCAAAATTAGTAACTCTAGTAATTCTCTCTCAATAATACTTTATAGGTCATTATAAGTTTCCACAATCTCCACATGTTTATGAAATATGTCAAGAATAATAATAAAATAAGATTTAAATCCTAAAACAAAATTTTATTTTTCTTTAATTAATGATTACAAAACTAAAAGATGATTCAACCAATGTGAAAAAAAAAAAAAAAACACTCATTTAAGTTTAGGATTTAAGGTTCTTGCCTCATTGCAAAATGTAATGAAAACTATGAAAATTCACCTTGATCACAAAACTTCCCTTGTAGATTTCAACATAAATGCTTGGCATTTCTCTTTTTGGTTTCTTGAATAAAAAGTAATATAAAACATAATAACCCTTTTTTCTATAAATGATCTATTTATATTAAGAGTATCCATATCTTGGAATTTAAGAATAACTCATGCAGTGACAATAAGATAGGGATATTTAATGGTGTGACTATAAGGAGAGAAGCAAGAGATTCTTTCTAGCTTTTAGAGTTTTGTAAAAGTGGCTAGGGTTTTAGTCCTTTTATAAAAACAAAATGGATGAATTTACTATATTACCCCAAATTTTAGGACATTAATTAGGGGGTTTTCAATAAATTTATTGCGTAATTTAATTATAAGTAACATTTAGGGGTGCAAGAATATTGTATATCTTAAATTGCTAGTAGTGGAAAAAAAAAAAGTGGAATACATGATGGTGGTTTATGAATTCAATTTATAGTTATAACACCATTAAATTTGATAAACCTATTAAATAAGATGAGAGAGATACTTCTGGTTTAGAGGATAAATGAAGGAATATAATAGATAGAAGAATAAAGCATATTGAAAAAGGTGGATATGAGAGTTCTCTTTTAGGTTGTTCGGGATAAAGGATAATTATATCAAAATCTAAGCTAAAAGACCTTATACAACTATTTTACCAAAAACTAGTTTTTTTTGTTTTCTTTTTTAAGGTGGAAAGTAGTAATTTGATCTATAATATATTGTACACATAACTACTTGTCACCAACTTTTTTTTTCTTGGGTTAATTTAGTAAATTTAAATGTTATAATATAGACAAAAATGAGAGTTTGATGGACTTCTTTTACCAAACACAATCTAAATACTTTGAGCTACCCAGTAAAGAAAAGACAATCACCTTTGTAGGCAACTTAAAAGAAGAAGAAGAAGAAGAAGAAGAAGAAAGGAAAGGAAAAAAGAGGGAGAGAAACCCAAAAAGGTCCTATGTATAATTAAACGCGAGCAAAAAAAAAAAAGGCTTGAAAGCACTAGCTGCAAGTGTAAAAGCCACCGGTTTACAAACCTCTAGGAATTACAAGTCAAAGCTAAGTCCCATCCATAATACCACCCCTCTCTAAAGGACTTTCAAATAAAAGAAAATATGTTGTAATGGATAAAAATTACTTTTTGAAACTAGGGAAAGCACATTTTTTGGTTTTTCCTAAAGGTTTTTAACATGTAGACCCATGTTGAAAAATTATTCTCTCGAAAATGGCCTTTTCATAAATATCTTTTCCTTTGAAAGCCATTGACCAAAAATCCATTGCAAGTCCTTGAAAGATCTAACAGGTTGATTAATGTGCATCACTTACAAGACAAATCCTAATTTTTGGAATTATAGTCATGAGTGAAATTTATATTTTGAAAGTGTGAGGAAATCCTCTTAGACTAAACGATTTGATGAGATATCTTTATAATAATAGAAAACCAAAATTAAGAAGAATTAATATGCCCCTTCAACAAGAAGATGTCAAGATGATTAAAGACAAAGAGTGAATGGTACATAGACACAAGTTTGAGTATGTCATTTGTTTCATTTAGAGTCAGTAAATTTCCTCTACTCATTAGTGTAAAAGTGAGAGAGAGAGAATTTTTCAAGACAAATAATTTTTTTTTCTTCCAAAATTTTTATGTATTTTATAAGATTTTGAGATTTTTCACAATAAGAACTTTAGTCATCCTTTAATAAGATCTTTTCGAGCATTCGACAAGAACCCTAAGAGCATATGCCATTTTAGAAAGCAAGAGCTTTAGCTATCCATCAATACCTTGGTCATCACTTGTTTAGGGGTTTCAAGTTATTCTAAATTTAAGATTTTTTTAGTATCATTTGGAACCTTAGTTATCCTTATTTTTGAAACTTCAATTATCCTCGAAAATGGTAGGAACTTAGGTTATCCTGTGACAAATAGGAATCTCGAGGAACTTTGGACTATCCTTTGAAAAATGAGAGTCTTAAGTTATCTTTACGAACTTTTGATTATCATTTGAAAAATAGAAATCTCAGTTTTCCTAAATTAGGAACTTAAATCGTCCTCAAGTTTTGAAAATCAAGTTATCCTTAAAATTAGGAACTTAGGTTATTTCATGAAAAACAAAAGTCTCAAGTTATCATTAGGAACTTTTGACTATCCTTTTAAAAATAAGAATCTCAGTTATCCTTAATTAGGAACTTAGATCATCCTTAAGTTTTGAAAACTAAGTTATCCTTAAAATTAGGAACTTAGGTTATTTCATGAAAAAAAAAGTCCTAAGTTATCATTAAGAGCCTTTAACTATCCTTTGAAAATAGGAATTCCAGTTATCCTTAATTAGGAGCTTAGATCACCCTCAAGTTTTGAAAAATAAGTTATCCTTAAAATTAGGAACCTGGGTTATTCCATGGAAGGAACTTTTGAAAATAGGAATGTTTGTTATCCCCAATTAGGTAATTTTCTAAATATCTCAATCATCATTGATTTTAAGATCTCAATCAACCTTATCCAAGACTCTGATCATCTACTCAAAAATTTGGTATCTAAGTTATCCTTTAATTTAGGAACCTTAATCTTTGAACAAAAGACTAAACTCGAGTTAGATTGGCAACTCATTTCTTTCATCTTCATTTTTCAATCCTTGACACTTCCTTAAGTCCTCATTTACTTTTGTAATAGTCAGCTCATGAGAGCACTATCTTTATCTCAAATGGCTAGCTTGTCAAAGTACCATCCAAACTTTTCAATTTCAGGAAAAAAATGATGTTTTTTTTTTTTTATGGTAAAGTTTCTTTCAAACTTCATCACAAAGAAAGCCAACTATAGACACTCTATTTTTTGTCCCCTCTTAGTTTTATTTATTTATTTATTTTTAATAATCAAAAGGTGTTAAATAGAAAATTACAAAAAAAAAAGAAAAATTATAAGATTATAAAAAATGAAAAAATAGGAAAAAATTGAAGAAAAAAAAGGGAAATTTTGAAAAAAAAAAGGATAAAAATTAGGAAAATTAGAAAATTAGGAAAAATAAATATCTTAGACCAATTGGTGGTCAAAAAGTTTCATTTTAAGGGTTAGATCGTTTTTAAGGGCTAAATGAAATCAAAATGCACATTTGTGATTTAACGATTTCGAGCTTAAAAAGATAATATTAAGTTTTTTAGAAATTTTATTTTAACCATGATCCAGATTAACTATTTTTGTATCATAAACATTAAGTCAATTTAAGTTGATTATAACTTCAAAGGGTGCTTCAATTAAATTTAAAATGGCTTATTTATAAGAAAATTAATTTTTTAATTAACTGGATAAACAATGAATTGAAGCTCATAAAATCATCAAATTGGACTTAATTTGAAAATTATTTTTCATAGGTATACTAGACTTATCATTCAAAAATACTACATTTTTTAGGAACCAAGCATTTAGGGTTGAATCAAATCTAGTTTTCTAAATGGGTTCAGGGAAAATATGGTTTTAAGTAAAATTTAAGATATAGTCAAGTAAAGAACAAAGCTTAGTCCAATTAGTCAAGAGAGCGAACATGTTACTTACCACTTAGAGGTCATGAGATCAAACCTAAGGACAAGTTAGTGCCACGTGGCAATGATGTCATGATCTCCTACATTACCCTACCCCCCACTTTTGTGCATGTTTTTCAGCCCATCAAGCTTACTTTAAGTACATTTTGAAATGTATTCTACACATTTTGGATCTCAAGTTTTGTTCAGATTCATTCAATTATGTGGATAAGATTAAGCTCAAAGTCAGAAAGAAAAAAAAAATCATTTTGTGCCTAAAACCCATTAACAATGAAATCTAAATTTACTTATTTTTATCACTTTCTAAGCTCATCTAAGGTTTGCCAAGTATAAATAAGGCCTAAGGGGAGTGTTTTGATCATCAAGTATCACTCAAAAACCCTCATTCAAACACTTATCCGAGCTTTCTCTCTCTAAACCCATATTGACAAAGCTCCCACTTCTCTCTAAAAATTCTTCGCGTGCACTCAACTTCAAAGCATCAAGTTGGTGTCTTTGAGTTCTTAGAGTTGTCTAGTTTCAAAAAACACCCATCCTTCGGTTTGATTCTCCCATATTTATTCTAGTTAAGTTCTTGAGTCTTGGCCACCTACTATCGTTGCTACCATCATGTCTACTATTGAACAAACAGCACCACACAACAATGATTGGTTTGCCTTGAGTGAGACACCTAATCTTCTATCCTCTTCTTTGCTTGAATCAACCTAAGCTCCACCTAAACCATCATCCATAACCCGTGCACAACCATGATTCTGTTTAAGTACTTTTATTTTTAATTTTTATTTATTTCTTTATTTGATCTATATTTTTGTTATTAAAAAGGAATAAAATAAAAAGAAAGCAATACATAAAAATGTAATAAAAATGGTGATGAAAATACAAGGGAATAAATTTTCACATGTCCTTTAATGTCTTATTAGCATTTAAAGAAAGAAGTGTAGGAAATAAGAGGGAAAAAAGGATAAATAAATAAATAAGTGAATAATAATAGGTAAATAAAGTAGGTGTGGTTTTTTTTTTTTTTTTGAATTACTAGAAATTTAGGAAAAATCCTTAAAAAATAGAAACATGGTTTTTAAAAAAAAAATAAAGGAAGAAAAGCAATAATAAAGAAATATTTAAAAAATAAAGTATAAAAAAATGAAAATAATAGGGGGAAAAAAAAAAGAAGTAAATCTTTGTCACTTAGAATCATCCTTTCTTTTCTCTCTCTTTTTCCAAATAAGAGAATGCAATCAATCTTGGTATGATTTTTAATTTTTTTAAGGCTTCTGCTCCAAAATTTAGGATATATTCCTAGCATGTTTCTCTTAGTAAAATAAGTGAATAATTACTTAAATTTGACCGTTTTTGAAATAAAGAAAAACAAATCATTATAATTTAGAACATGCGAACAATGGAAGATCTAATCCTAATTAGCAAGTATGTAGATACTTACGAGGCAACCTTAATTAATATTTTTTTTTCTTTTCCTCTTGTAGATAAAAAAAATAAATTTTATGCAATATCTAACCTTAGAGTAGGATTGTTTTTTAATAGATGAGGAATTTTAATAAATGAATTCTAAATTTAGAAGGTGTAGGTGGTAACTATTTGGTTTCAATAGGTTAGTTTCTAAATTCAAAACTGTAGTTTTCAAAAAAAAAAATTCTTTTTTCAAAAAGATTTTCCTTATGGTTAATTGACTAAATTAGAATTGATTTGCTTATTCAATCCTAACTTACCATTTTATCTCTCGATATTATTGGATGGCAATGCCAAAGGTTTTCTAAAAAATACGAAAAATAATTTTTTTTCCTTAACTCTTAGTCAAAGATTCATATTGAATAAATATAAGGTTTAATATGAATCTAATTAAGAAAAACTGAAAATTAAACTCGATACATTCTATATTAGAATTAACATGACCACAACTAAACTATGAAAATAGAAAGGAAAAAACCATTAAGAATTCAAAGACCAAATTAACATTTCGTGTAGGGAGTTGATTATCAATGAGGATTTGAGATTACCTACAAACAAAATGGAAGTAGAGGGTAAAAAAAAATGATAAAAGGTCATATTTTTATTTAGTATTTCTTTCTATTAAATATTGATGTCTGATGTGACACAAATGATGATACAATCAGATAATTCCAATTCCTAGGCGATAAATAATGATAATCGAATCCAACAATCGAATTAATGAATAAGAACACAAAATAAACCCTAAACTCTTACCAAATATGACGCACTAGCAAGAGAGTAGTCCTAGTACGAATTTGTTGATATGATACACAACAATCCAATGCCGTCACTCACCATAATCCTATGGATTGATAAAAGTAAAATGATGAAGATCAAACTTCAATATGCAATTTCTCAAATGTTCAAAAGTCCCTCACTCCTTACATTACAACATATATATAGCAAAAGAAAACAAAATGTGAAAAGTCACAAGATTTCAACCGATTTGCCTACATAAGCTGACGGCCTAGATGGCTGGCTTTGGAGACTTAAGTCATTGGCCTTTGAAGCCAGATCAAAAGGGGCGCGTCGCTAGCTTAAATGGGTTCTTCACTAGTCTATGTGATTTGAATCTTCTATTGAATGACTTTGTAAGCGACTTGATTTGATTCCCATCAATGCCAAAACTATTTATATTACATTGAAAAAAAAAGTTACTTATCAATATTATATGGTTTTAATAACATTTAGTTTTATATCGCTACTTTTTGTTATACTGTCTCAATAATATTTCTTTCAATCATAACATAATAACATGACTACTAGCATCAATAAATCATTTGATATAAACATTATTTGCTAGATTTCCCCCTTTTTATTCATTGTAAATTGTATAGCTACCAATGAAATTACAATATGATGCCTTAACAATGAAGGTAATATCAACATTGGGGTCCATTTATTCAAGTTGCCAATAATGGATGGAAACAAATGAAAGTGGCTAGTGGTAAATGAGTGTGAATTAAAAATGTGTTTGAAGTGCAAATGAGTCAAGTTTAGTTGCAACCTTTTCGAGTTAGAGTCGATGTTTATATGAGGTTGAATCACTAATAATGAAATCGAAATCGAGCTTAAGCTACTCGAATAAGTTATTTCTTCCTTTTTCTTAGAATCAAACTTTTCCCTACCATAATATTTCAGTTCTTCTATTCATATCAATGAAACAAGTCGGATCCTAGATATAGAAATATCGGAAGACTAGGCCCTCTTTATTAAAGAAAGGATATTCTCATGGATACAACACATAATGAATTAACAAATTTGCTTGAAGTAGAAGCGATTAAGAAAGCTAAATAAGTGAATATGTAACCTACAAAAAAATGGGCTAATCTAACCAATCATGCTTGTACAATCTAAAGAGCCACTGATTTATCTCTCCATCAAATCAAATTAGTTAGAG
The DNA here is from genome assembly GCA_037954665.1 of Laguncularia racemosa. Classification (NCBI taxonomy): domain Eukaryota; kingdom Viridiplantae; phylum Streptophyta; class Magnoliopsida; order Myrtales; family Combretaceae; genus Laguncularia; species Laguncularia racemosa. Next base: position 2,282,537 of record JBBMOL010000039.1, on the reverse strand, counting down.
GTGTGTGTTCCTAAGCTAATAATAAAGTTCAAATCAATTCTTTCCAATATCCTTGCCAAGAGATTAAAGACATAAGTTCGATAGCTACAATAATCATTAAAGAGCCTAACATAGCTAAAGAGATAATCAAGTATGCCATGAGGTTGTTAGGATCTCATATAGGCCTTTATAGCCCTAGCTCGTAAATGGACCTTTATGGGCATCTAAAATATCTCTTAAACCATGCCTAATGCCCTAGTTGGTCATATACATGTGATCTAGTTTGAATTTCTTGATATTTGACTCAACTAGTTTAAAATCTTAATCGAACCTTAATTAAACTTAAATATTACTTGAGCTTACATCAAGTTTGGATGTTGGTGTTGTAATTTGAATTCAATCTTGAAATTTTAAATTTATCATCATTTCATTTTGATCTTACTCATTTACAATCCTTAATGAGCCTCATTATACTCTACGAATTATTAACACGTAAAATACCTTGAGTGATCAACTCCTTATTATTTAAGGATGATATTAAAATTACTATTTGAAATTTGTGTATTTTTTTTCAATTTTCCATCCAAAGTTTGAAATTACTAATCACATTTCATCTATCAAATTTACTACTTTACATTTAATTCTTTACATTTGTATTTTTTATCCAATAGGTATATTGTCTTTCACAAGATAATGAACATAGTACATATTTAAAAGTTCAATTGGCATGAATTTTGACAACTTTAAATTTAATGTAAAACTTAACAAGTAAACTCTTGATTAAGTATTTAAAAATTTTAAAATTAAAATTTTAAGTGTAAAATTAAAAAATATAAAAATATTCCTTTAATGTTTTATTGGCATTACTACTTTTATTTGTCCTACAACTAGATTGCCGTCAATATATAAAATAAATACTGCCGTCAAAGGTCTCATCATACACACTCCTAGGTATGTTCACCCAAAAAGGCCATGAGGTGTCCCCCCTTCTTTATTCTCACTATTATTAAATTAGTACAAAAATCTTTTCTCAAAATTGAAAAATGAAGTCGATGTCCGTAGCTTCATTGCCTAGTTGCTGCTGTCATTACCCAAATTTCTCTCTCAAACAACAGAAACTCAACTCCCCTCTTCCTCTTCTAAAGACGACCCGAACCCACTGCACAAATCCCTCTTCTTTATCTCTCACAACCACAGGCAATTCCAGTAAGCCGCAAGAAGCCCAAAAAAAGACGTTCCAAAACGCCCAAAGTCACATCTTTATCCACCAATTCTGCTCCTGTATTGGCCCCAGTGACGATAAGAACAAGGACCCAGATGCCCAAATCAGATCGAAAACACAAAGAGATGAACAACTGAGTCAGAAACATAGTGTACATAAAATTAGAAAAGGGAGAGGCATTTTCACAAACATGTGGTGGGCAGATTTGAAAGGCGCTTTTGGACAGAGCATTAACTTCGAAGGGATTCTTTGTTCGGTTGGGGTTTTCGTTAAAGATCGTCACTTGGCTTTGCCACATGTTTTGATACCAAATATAGGACATCTTGATTGGTGTGAATTGAAAAGGAAAGGTTTTAAGGGTGTCGTATTTGATAAAGATAATACAATTACTGCTCCTTATTCACTAAAGCTTTGGGGTCCTATTGGGTCTTCCATTGAGCAGTGTAAATCCACTTTTGGCCAAAATATTGCCATTTTGAGTAACTCTGCTGGTAATTTTGTTGCTTAGTTTTTTTTCTGAAACTGTGCATTGAGTATGCTAGTGTTTATGTTAGTGTTAATTGTGTTTGATGTGGTAATGCAGGGTTACAAGAGTATGATCATGATGGTTCGAAAGCAAAAGCTCTTGAATGGGCAGTTGGGATTAAAGTCATAAGGCATAGTAAGTTTTTGCTTCCTAATCCTAAGCTTTGTTTTATTGAAAAGATTTTTGGTGTTTTTAGATGGTTTCTACAATTGATTTTTATAATTGCCAACATGGTAAATGTGCGAATGTTGTGCTAAGCATTAGCATCCGATGGTGGAGGTGGAGCTAGTGGCCATTCACATGCTGTGGACATTGATGTTTGTATTACAGCAAAAGTTTTTCCCTTTTGAGTTTAAACCATAACATTTGCTTTCAAATGAAAATTGTCTTCAATTACGTTATCTTCTTAAGATCTGTGAACATTTCATGAGAAAACAAACACACCCTTAAATACATTTTCTAGACTTTTTTGGACATTTGTCAGAATCTAACTTTTAAAATTGTCAAATATTATTGTAATAATCTCAAGAATCTTGCTTACATTACTAATGACTTTTAGTATCAAATGATGGTGGGAGGCAAAAGTGGCAGTTGATGGTCGGTTATGGTAGCTAATCATCATGTAAAATTTTCATGGAAAATGGTTTCTATTTTTAAAAGAAAAATATCAATTCCCTCATTTATCCATTGATAGTTGTTACACTACCTCCATTGAAGACTCACTGCTGTCGTTGTCTTCTAACACTATTAATTGTTAATAACTACTAGTATCTGCAATTTCTTAATATTACTACAAGAATATTTTTGACAATTGCAAAGATTTGCTTGTAACATATGTTAAAAGAAGGTCTAGGAAATTGTTTTTCTCAACAAACATAACCTTAGCTTTGGATTAAATTCATGTTGGATTCTGGACAGGCTTCTGAATGCTGAAGGTAGCTATGTGCTATTGCGTTTGACATAAGATAATTTGCTAGGACATATTGCAATTATTGTGTGCCAGACAATTGTTTCATATGTAATGCCTGGAAAACATTGATCAGAAAGAGAGAAATAGATACTACAGTTGTGTTTGCAGAATCTCTTTTTCTCATCACTTTATTTATTGTAAGTAGGTTTGGCATGATTTGCTAGACCCTGAATCAAGAAATTATTGCATTTAGAATAAGATCCCATCATTGGCTTCCCTTTTGCCCCTTTTGGTGAGAAATAAATGGAGGTCTTGTTTACTGGCATGTTTTTTCTGGAAACTTCTTTAATCTGGTCACACAGCCAACACATTTATTTTATTCCTGAAATATGTTTCTTGTGCATCAACCCAAAAATAAAAAAATAAAAAAATATATTGCCATCATAGTGTAACCGGGTTTATCTCTCACTCAGTGCCAATAGCCTTTACATGCTTATAAAACCAAAAGCCTCTCCAAATTATTTTTTCTTATTTGAAACCATATTTTGTATCCAATTGCAAGCATCATTGTTAGTTGATCTGTTCATTGTTTAGCCTGCTTAGTTCTAAATCTTCTCATTCTTAGGAGTGAAGAAACCTGCTGGAACAGCTGAGGAAATAGAGAAGCACTTTGGCTGTGATTCCTCTCAACTCATTATGGTCGATAAATAACTTGGAACTGCTTTGTTGTATGGCTCCATGTATTCATTTTGAGCTCTACTATTTACATGCTGTTTTCTCTGTCAGGTTGGTGATCGGCCCTTCACTGATATAGTTTATGGGAATCGAAATGGTTTTTTCACTGTATTAACAGAACCCCTAAGCCTCTTGGAGGAACCATTTATCGTTGGACAGGTCAGTGTTTAATATTTTCCTTCTCTAGTATTTTCTTTTTATTCTTTCCTTTTTATAATTGTCTTTTCTGATTGCTGTCTATTTGTTCCCCACTGTAAATTGAAGAGGGGAGTGAAATGGAATTTTCTTGAAATCATAAGAATCAAGTGATGAAATGATATGTTTGTGTTGTCTTGAAAGCAACATTTATTAATGGAATGAGCTTGATTTTACTTGATGCTGAATGATGGCTGCTTTTTGTTACATATATCCTTTTACTGAATCGGAACTTGAATATAAATTTCTCAAGTAAAGACCAAAACAAGTTGCTTGGCCTCTGTTTTTTTTGCATTCCATTCATTAGGCTTTTGATGTTATATGGTTATTCCAAAATACATGCTCCTTATTAAATACTAGGTTTGCATGGTATCTCAATATGTAACGGACCCACCCGACTTGATTTTAGAGAACTTTGTACACTGCACTCTCTGTGGTATAAGAGTGATAGAATTGTATTCTTTATAAGGATTGTATTTCCACTGGATTATCAAATGTCTTGATTTTCAGACCTTGGAATTTATTCCAGCCTATGAACTGTTGTTCAGGGTTCAGCACCTCTAGTGTTTTTTCTGAAAGCTTGGAAGAAGGCAGTGTATTTGCCTTTTTATTTTGGAGCAAATTTTCATCTGCCACGTGTTGAAAATTTTTATATTTAACTTCAGATTGGACCATACTTGTATGTGTAAGCATGTGCATATGAAAAGAAGTGGATGGAGAATTGGTGAAGTTGAAATCAGAACTATATTCAGCATAATTCGTCTTTTACTTGCATTGAAAGTTGTAAAACCATGTTCCCATGTTTTCATTTTTGTTAATGACTGATTATGCTTTTAAAAACTTTCAGGTGAGAAAGTTGGAAACCTATCTTGTCAACCGTTGGTTGAGGAGAGGATTGAAACCAATGAGCCACAGATTATTACCAGATCCCATGCAGTGTGTAAAGGACCTACCACCTAACTAAAATGTTTCTGTTGAGTATAGGAAAATTTATTGCATTATAGCCTGCTGAATAACTATTGCCCATTTATTTTTCATCGTAGCTGAGAGGGAATGTATTTGATTTCCCATGGCTGAATTTTGTTCTATTGTTCAAATATGAAAAAAAAAAAAATTAGCAAGAAAATTTTGAAGAAACGGAAATTTGGTGCAAAACCATTCACGTAATTGTTGCTCTTGCCTATTAACTCCTTTATTTGGGGTCGGGAAACTCTATTCCATGTTTTGCCGTGAAAGCCTCCTGTGCATACCTAAGTTCGTTTTAGGATAACTGGTGATTCTCGTGCATCTGCTTCCAGTGATGGGCGAAAAGCGGCTATATCAGATTTTCACTCAGTTTCCCTGATTTGTCCTCGTAACTATGTTTTGCTCTTGTTCTACGTGATTTGCAATTCTCCAGAACCAGAGTGGTGATAGTAAATGAAGAAATGTAATTTGCTTCAATATTTTGAAACAGAGCTATTAGCTCTCCTCCCACCTTGATGATGTCTTAGATTCTAACACAATTAATAAGCACAACAAAGAATGAAGTTACGGTTTTTTATTATTATTATTATTTAGCTTTTCTAGGTTAATATGCAGGAAAGAAATATCATTGTGTGTTTCTAGATGAGGAACAACGAAAATATAAAGGATATAAAGGAATCACCACTTGATATGGTTCATGAATAGTAAATCAAATTGGAGTTAATTGAACTAACAATCGATATGACTCATATTTGATAATACAATTTAGGTGTTAGAGAAATAAACCGATATGAATCATAAGGAATTTATTAATAAATCTGTTAATAAGATTTGATACGATACATGAATCATAGAGATTGATAAAAATAAAATAATTCAAGAAAACTCAATCAAAAGAATAAAGCCACTCAAAAGATGTCTAACAAGATGATCAATCTTCCACCTAAGGTTATATATTTATGTTAGGGTAGAGAAAAATCGATAAAGAGGAGACTATATGAAAAGGAAATAGAATAAGTGTAAGAAAAGAAGATAAAATGACTATCCTAAAATTATTCTTAAATATTTAAATTCTTTATCCTTTAACTTGCCAAATTCCAAAGATACAAAGTAGTACATAAAACTAATTTAAGATTTGCTTAGGTAACTTCTAGAATAATGTCTTTAGATGCTTACTCACTAAGTAAGCTTGGTTCTCTCTCTCGCTTAACTTGATTAAATGACCCCCTTTTAATTAGTGGTGCCACACTTTAGCTAATCGTGCAACCCATCTAGTTGTTGGGTTGCAATGTGACCACAATCCATATAGTTGATTGGCCATTGGTTCAAGTAGGTTAAGAGAGGTGATTGACGTGGTCACACTCCCATGTGGTTGTTGGTTGCTTGTCGCTAGTTAGTGTAGCCTAATTGTGAACCATTTGGTTGCTAGGTTACCAAGGATAGAGGAAAAAAGATAGGTAAGAAGGCTTGGATCTAGTAGTGAGAACATTATCATTATATATATTGGTTGGGTAAGCTAAAGTTAAGTAGGGGCATTTTGGTCTTTTCATTTTTGGATAATATTAAAATCATTAGTTGAAAATTAAGTATTTTCTTAGATAATGTCAAAATTATTTCTGAACTTGCCTAATTGGTAGGTCATTTATCAAGTTGAACTAGTCATTCTAAGTTGGTTTATGATTCATAAATTAGGAGGTTGATTCGGATTGAGTTGTTAGTTTAATTAGGTCATTTACCCGTATCTACTGCGACTACTGTAAATTGAGCAGTAAATGGTTAAAAACTGAGTTCCCATCATTATCTAGTAAGAAAGTGGCCATTGATGAACCATGACCCATCACAAGCTTACTCGCGATAGATCATGCACGCTTCTGTGGCAACATATAATAGTATTTTTTTTTTCTGGGAAAATACGTAGAGGGATATGGCAATGTAGTTAGATTGGATTTACTATCTCTGCAATTAATCGAGTGAATTCTGAATGCAGCCACTAGGTTTTATATCATATATATATATATGCCTTCCTAAATCCTAATCCCATTCATAGCAATATTACTCATAACATGTCCGTATATAAACGTAACAAAGGTCTCGTTTTCTTTGTGGCCAGTGATGTTTATGGAATTTTGGCTCTAGATTGTGATGTAAACATTTCATTCGCAACTTTCACTTAATATATTTGTGTGTGTGCGCGAGCGTGCTTTATTATTATTATTATTATTATTACATAGCTTGAATATTTATAATTTTTTATTTTGTATATATAAGTTATTATTATTATTTTTAGTTATATAACTTGAGTTTTTTGCACTTTAATAAAAAAAAAACAAAACCGAAAATTCATGCTATGAAATGAAAACAATACCATATAAAGAAACAGTTCAGGCATAGCAAAAATAATAATAATAATAAATAAATAAAATTGTAAAATCATTATTAACTCAAGCGAAAATGAGAGGGAGGGGGCCCACGCGTTTTGTAATTATGAAATTTCAGTTTTTGTGGGGGTGGGGGGTAGGGTAGGTAAAGGCAAAGGGATCTTAAGAAGAAAATTTTCAAGAAAGCTTTTCCTTATTCCTGAGAAATTCGTGAAAGTATTTATTGGCTTCAGCCTAGCAAATGAAATGGCTTACATCATATCATATGTCATTACTAACTCTAAAATATAGTTTGGTCCTTAAAATGTTGTAATTGTAGCTCGGATAAAATATTTTGTTTTTTTTTTAAACAAAAATAATCTTAAAATATTAAATAATTTCTTATATTATATAATATTTAAAATATATATAAAAATAAAATTCATTTAATAAAAACATAAAAAAATCTTATCAAATATTTTTTATATCGTATTTTTACATTCAAATAGTAATATTATAAAAAAATTTATTCAATACTATACATACTAAATATAATATAAAAAAAATTATACTACCGTATTTTTTTATTTTATATTATTAAATTCTTTTGTACTGTCGTTTATTTAATTGCAATGCAAGGTTTTATAAGAATCATGCATGAAGAAGTGTCTTCCATCTGATTGATTTCTTTTTATTTTTAATTCCATAATTTTCTGACACTATACTAAATAACAAATGAACAGTTTAGACATTAGTAATGCCTAGGACTAGGACAGAGTCATTGTCTTGGTGTCACCTTAAACTCTTTTACCAGAAATTCACCCTGAAAAGGCTGCGGAAACCGGAAATTGCAGTGGCTGAGCTCAGGGCTATGAATACCTTGGATTAGGTTAACCTTTTTTTCTTTTTAATAGTACTTATCTTAAGTATATTCAACCTTATTTATCTTTCTTTTCATTTTCTTTTTTTGGAAAATCATAAAAATATGATGACGAGTGTCCTAGCATTTTTGTAAATTCATGACTTGCATTTTTATTTTTAATGAATTTATGATCTATATTTTATTATTATTTTTTAATATTTAGTAAGGAGACATGGTCTTTATAATAATTAATTTAATAAAATAGTATTATATATATAATTTAATAATAATTATAAAAAAAGCATATATATATATATAAAATTAAGCTAAAGGTTTAAAATCTTCAGACTTCTTATGGATCACCCAAAAACCTAGGGTAGGCCACCAAGAGACCATACGATCCACCACTCCACGTTGGCGGGTAGACTCTCGAAGTTAAAAGAAAATAGAAAAATTAATAAAAGGACAATCGGTTGTAGTTTGGTTATCACGATACGACGACGTTCATTGTCATTGACTATTTTAGTTAGCAACTTTTCTTTTCTTTTAAAAAAAGAGAAATCACTGGCCTGGGTGGGTCAAGACCTGCTAGAGTTTGTAGCCCTGACGGGATATCCCAAGCCTTGGAATGCTCAGCAAGGGGCTTTAGAGTTTCAAACATTTTATATTATATTTTTTGCATATAACTTTTTTTTTGGGTCTATTTGGCCTTTTTAATATTTTTTATTATGCTATTAATTAAATATATTTATCATATTATTTTATTAAATCAATTATTATAGATTAATCGAAAATTTTATGCATTTTTTACTAATATTTATAAATAATGTTAAAATAAAATTCATGAGTTTATTAAAAGTGGAAATGTAGGTGATGAATTTACGAAATACTAAAACATGGTTTATATTTTATAATTTTCCCTATTTTCGTTCCTTTTCTCTTACACTATCCACGCATATGAAGGATTCTCCAAGATGCAACTACTTAATTGGTATTCGTGAAAACAAATTGATTTTCTTTTCTTTTCTTTTATAATATGATGTTTATATTATTTATTTATACAAAGAAAAATGTTAATGGATACTTTAAATCACAAATTGAAGGTGAAAAGAAGGAATTTTTAAATATTTCTATGCGATTGATTTCTCATAAATCATGTAATTGTTGTTGAAAATGGGAAATGTTTTATCTTTAGGCTTCTTAATGAGCATTTTACAATAACTTACTTTGCTTTATTGACGTTAAATTTGGCTTGATTTCTAGATTTGACAAACATGATTCGAATTCTGGAAAAAGAAAATTAATTTCCTGCAACTGTAGGCCCTCATTTTTTCTCTCAAATGGTAGGGGCATTCAATGGAGTTTACAGGCTACATTTACTGACGTACTCCAAATGGGACAGCTCAGGCAGTGAAGCACAGTAAGCCTAGGAGGTTGAAGCTGTTGCTGTTCTTCATAGAGGCAGCTCATGAATTGAATGGAAAATGAAGAGAGAGAGAATAAAAAAGAAAAGAAAAGAAGAAATGATTTCACTCAAAGAGACATGTTTTGATGAAATGGATTAAAACCCAGACCCCAAAAATACCATCATCGCTGTATCATTACTCCATCACTTGTGTATTTTATGCTGTCTCACCTACTTCTCTGTCACATTTATTAAATCTAGAGGGCTCCCCCCCGCGCCCACCCTACTGCTTATGTTCCACTTAAATGGTCCTTTTCTGCATTTTTATGTTGGCACTTGTCATGCTCAAGTTTTTTTTCTTTCTTTCTTTCTTTTTTTTTTTCTGTTTAATAATGCTAGCTAGTTTGTTGCAATTTCTTTCAATGGAATTTGTGGTTTTTATTTTCCTTTATATAAATTATTATCACTTGGGAGGGAAAAAGAGAAAGAAGACTGTGGAAGCTGTCTTTGATGATTATATAATATGAATGTCACTTGGATGATTATAGTATAAATGTTGTCATTAGCCCGATTGATTGTCCTTGTCTCAATTCATATATCGTGGTTGATTGAATTTGACTTGTTATCATAATCATTAAAATCATGATTTTATTTAAAATTAAATAATATAAAATTAATAAAATCAGTAACTTATAAAATCATATATCTAAATACATAATTATATCAAAAGTTTATACTTAAATAATTTTTCTTCTATTTTGATTATAAAAAATTTGATAAAATTATAGACTTGTAAAATCGTAAAATTAACTTATGATTTTAATAATTATACTTATTACCAACAAACTATCTAATTGGCCCAAGATCCTACGATTCCGGACGGATTAAGCCTATGTCTCATGACTACCCGTAGATGAGCCTCGTTAAACTTCATTTCGCTTCCCTTTCAGCAACAGCGGGTAGGTTGAGAATACGAACCACAAGAGTCTGTCAAGTGCCCATACCATCGCCACCTTGTCCATTGATGTTTTATTGTTTTGTTTTAAAGTGGAAAATTACGGAAGCATATATATTATCCCGTATTGTGGTTCTAACATCCTTGGTAATTATCAAACTGTCTTTTGGTGGTTGGATGAAATTGCTAGCACTTGTCCCTTAATTACCTCAAACTTGCAAAATGATAATTGAATGATTTAAGTAGAAGAAAGCCAGCTAAACAGGATTTAATATAAAAAGAACCAGGAAAAAAAAATTGTATTTTTAATCTAACAAGCTATTAGAAGATAGATTGATTACATTTTAATTATATTTAAATATATGTTAATTACTATTCATATTTTCACATATTAAAATTTTATCAATATTTACCCATTATTAATATATTATACATTTTCTGTGATGTATTAATAGAATCAAAACTTAGGGATCTTTCACTCACCATTCATGCGACACAAGTTTCATAGAATGGGTAAAACCAACTACATAAAAAAGATGTTAGGGTTTCATCACATACGTACATGGAAATTGCAAATATGCAAATATCGATATGGGATACAACTGGCTTACATTACTCCAATCATGGACTTCTTTTTCCTTGTGTTATTTCGCGTATTTATTGCCCTCACTCTCTCACGGTACTTCATATTGATTATTAATAAGTGTAGCATAACAGGGTCCACGAAGAAAAATTACTAGAGCATGCATTGGCCAAGAAGTTTATATCGATTATATATTTTTATGAAAAAATAAGTATACAAATATTAATAAATTTCTCTATTAATTTTTTTAACAAGCATCCCACAATTGACCTTTCCTTCGATCAAATAATTCTCTAACATCTCTTTGGCTAACCTTTCTGACTCTTTTGTTTTGCATTTTCTATGGGTTTGAATACAAATAATGTAACTCAACTCGTTTTTTTTTATTAATTATTATATTCTTCTAGCTTGTATTTGGATATCATTATAACATAAAAAATAAACATATTAAGCCAATCGGACATTCTTCTAGTACGATTTTTTTTTTTTTATTTTAATCGAAAATTTGAGGACAATGTTTTGTGTATGCATATCGATATATGTATGTGGTATATATATACGTATCAGCAATGAAAACGACCATTCTTTTAATTGAAGGAAGAAATCGACCTTTCAGTGCGGACGAACACCCCAGTTTTTCCCTTCGATCTGGTTTTGAATAGCAGCTTGTGCAGAAGTATTTATGGTTCATAAATGCATCTTCTTATCTCGAAATTGAGGTTGCTCATTCCATGTTTCATATTTCGTCCATTGGATGTTTGGGATATAAGTAAAGATGAATAAATATAGGGCGGATAAGTTATAAAATTAAGGTATTTTTCTTTCTTCTTTATCTCAAATATACAACTCAAAAACTAAACCCAATTTGAGAAACCCTTGGAGCACTTATGGTGGATGGGTTCTCATCAATCACATTCTACTATCAGATGGCTTATAGGATCAATAATCAAGTATAAGATTTATCTCTCCTAGAAGAAGGAAAAAATGTTCTCTTCATCTTGTGGACATCAATCATGTGCCAATAATGGTGCATGCTCCAAAACATGAGTTATGAGTTATGAAAAGTTGAACTAGAGCACTATTCCTATTCGGTCCATTGTTCCAACTTTTATAAAGAAAAGTGATGGTACCATTACCGTTAGTTTTAAGAAAGAGAGAGAAGAAGACACCATTTATCTTCTTCAAATATCCTCATAGTAAAAACCCATGGGACTTCGAGTCTTGTTGAAGCTTTCAACCAACTTTAACCTAAGCTAATCCTAAAGATAGCAATGGTTGAATTCGAAATCGAAAGCTTAACAAACAATCCAAATGGATCAACCAAAGAAAATTCACTTAAAGAGTACAATGGTGAACAAGATGCTGAAAGTTCAATAAACAAAGATTGGTCATCATTTGACTCAAGATAACAACCTGGATGAGATACCAAAGAACAAACTGTTGAAAATTCTTTGAGTCCCATTGACTCTCAAAAATCAATCGCTAATGCCCCTATCCTCATGATAAAGGGAGAAGAAAAAAAAATAAGATTAGAGATATCTAATCCTAGACTTGTAACAACCAATAGAAGGTCATCCAATGGTAATATTACATTTATTGTTGATGATTTTCTTTACTCTAAGTAACCTAAAAAGCTATAGGAGTTTCATACATGGTCGAACATAAGATCTTTAACAAAACAATAGTAACTTTGAAATACAATTGAGTTTGTTACAAGATTCATAGGAATACTAAAAGATTAGTGGAATTCAACACACCTAATAGATCAACATGTCTTCTTAGATCAAACAGACTTCAATCATGTGATCAGAATCTTATATACTTTCTTGATAGGAAACCCTGAGGACTTAAAAGAGGTAAAACGAAAGGAATTTTTTGAAAGAAAATTTTGCTCATATAGAAAGAAAAACTTAGATCTGTACTATGAAAAAATGATACAGTTATTCTATTGACTTGGAACAAACCTAACTCTCAAACCTGTATTCTTATCTTCTATCTCTAAATCTCTTTCTAAGGGAATAGAAAAGTTCTTCAAACTAAGGAATCACAAGATCATAAACATTTCTGTTGGAGAAATTCGACAAGTCTTGCACCTAGTAATAGATAATATATGTGAAAAGAAACAATTATTGCAAGAAAAAAATATTTTTAGATTAAATGCAAGCACTCTAGTAGGGCATGTAATTGTTCAACCAGAAAAAAGAGACATCATAAGAAAGTTTCGATAGCAAATCCTTATGGATCTAGGAAAAGGAGGAGAACAAAATGGAAACATTTCAAAAGGAAAACTAAAAAAGAAAGGAAATCTCCTCGATGTTGCAATAAAATGGGATATTATACTAAGCAATGTACATCCAAAGGAACACGAAAGATAATCCAATTGATATTTCACCATATTAGAATCGAAATTGATAATGAAGAAGATTAGGAGTTTTTGTTCTTAAAAGAAGAAGAAACTACAAAAAAAAAAAGACCCTTTTCTCACTTAAAGTGTATTCACCTGCTTCCAGTCCAAACTTATCAAACTTTAGAGAAGAATCATATTCGGTGCAACCAACAAAAGAAAGGGTGCTTAAAATCTAAAGCATTATGCAAACTTTACGTGTTTTTATCCAAATCATCATCGGGAAATTTGATAGACCTATTTAAGTGATATGATTTATTGATACAGGAGCATTGGAAAGTATTCTCAATCCTAAAGTGCTGCCTAAAAAATTTTGAAAGCCTTACAACAAAACTATGAGCAAAAGCTTATGCAAAAAAATACACAAAATTTCTCAACAAATGTAAGCATGCACTATGGCAAAATGAAAAATTCTTTATAAAGATTCATTTCAAGAAGAATGAAGATATCAACCCAACTAAAGCAAATCCTTTAAGGATGAACCCTTAACACTTTAAATTGCTTCAACAAATGTTAATTGAGTCATCAAACTCACAATGGGCTTGTGAAGCCTTTTATGTAAAAATAAGCAATTTAAATAAGCTCAAGGTGAACTAAGGCTTATGATCAATTATCAACCACTGAACCATTTTGTTTAAGATGATAAGTTTCCTATTCTTAACAGGAATACGATTTTTTAGAACATTGTCAAAGCCAAAATATTTTCTAAATTTGATTTGAAGATAGACTTCTAGTAACTTGGAATTCATCCTAATGATAGGCATAAAATAGGGCTTTGCATTCCAAATCATCATTATGAATGGAGAGTGCTACCATTCGGACTCAAGATAGCGCTTTCACTCTTTTAAAAGTCCACGATAAAGATCTTTGAACCAATCATTGATCATTCAGTCATCTATATAGATGACATCCTTCTATACAACTTAGACAAATACACATATGCTGAATTACTCTCAAATTTTCATGAGATAGTTATGTTAAAATGAGTAATGCTAGTGGAAAGAAAGATGAAGATAGCTTAGACTGAAATAAAGTTCTTGGGGATGAAAGTAAAAGATGGTTGTACTAACCTAAGCCATCCATCGCACAAGAACTACTCAAGTTTCCTAACTCCAATTTCACCACTAAGAAGATATAGCAATTTTGGGGGATAATCAACTATCTCAAAGACTTTGTTCTAAAGATTTCAAGGCTTACAAGTCTACTCTCCAAGATGCTGAAAAAAGATAATCCAAAATGATTAAAGTTATCTAATTGCTGAAAGAGAAATTATAGAGTCTATCACCACTAAAAATTCCTTTATAAGAAGAATTCATCCTTTGGATCGATGTTAATAACAAATATTAAGGAACTGTGCTCTTAGAGTAAATCAAAGAAAAAAGGCATGTCTGTGGCTACAAAAGTGGTCGATTTAAAGATTCTAAGATCCATTATTACTCCACCTTCAAAGGAATTCTTATGGTAAAAAATGCCATTCAAAAGTTTGAATATCACTTGATAGGTTCTCAAATCAAGATGGACATGAGTTCTTTCCTTAAGACACTCAAATTCAAGCAAATAATAGTGCCACATCCACAGCTACTAAGATGGTAGGAATGCTTTTCTAAATATTCATATGAGGTTAAGCACATCTATGGATAGAAAAATTCGGTTGTAGATTTTCTCTCCAAACCTCAGTAAAATCATTAAGCTTTGTTGAATCCATAAGTTCTAATAGAAAGGATGCGAGAATCCATAAGTTCTAATAAAACATGAATTAGTCCATTAGTTTGGCCTTTGCCCCAAGATTCACATGTAGGTGATATTCATGCACCTTTAGGTTGTATTTATGCATCATCAAATCTCGGTAACCTTTGGTTAAAGGGTAAAGCACTCCAGATGATAGCCATGTATTGACCCTCTTGCAATTTTAAGGACTTCTCATTTTCCAAAAAATTCACAAATGCTGGGCCCTCATCTTTCCAAAGATCAAAGGCAACATCATCAAATGCCATATCTGGCTCTTCCATGGAAAATCTTTAGTCTTCAATAGCATCTTCCTCCCACATACATACAAGCCAAGATATCTATGTGAAAATAATACCCCCATAAATAGGATAACTCATAACAAAAAATAATTTCTTTGAAGACACTAAAGCAATAAACTAGGAATGTCAATATCTTATCTTCAATCAACATAGAAGATTAAATATCAAGCCATATAGTCTTCGTTCAAACTATCCATTCATTCATCTACATATATTCCATTTTGAAGGACCATTTCCTGAGGTCTCAATCCATCTACCATCTCATTCTTCCACCACTATCTTTACTATTGTAGCACTTTAAGCTTGTCGTAGAGGTGTACCATTTCTATTGTCATTCTTCCACCATGTTCACCATTGTAGCCCTTCAAGCACACCATGGAGATCTACCATAGTTTAGTGTAGTTGATTTATTTCAATCATCATTGAGGAGTGTTTGTTTTTTTTTTTTCCTTTTTTACTTTAGTTTATCCTTATGTAGGTTTACTCTCGAATTAGAGGACTAGTTTTTTAATTCTCATTGGAGATTTTTTTTTTTTTTTGTGTAAAAGGTATGTTTGAACCCTTATTTTATAACAAAGATGTATCTATTGTAGATTAGGTTTCTAAACCCCCATTTCTATATTCGGTTCTTATTTTTTCATTGTACTTGAATGAGAATTTCAGTTCTTCTAATATAAAAAAAAATAAAAGATAAAAAATAAAAAGATATAAAACCCTATCGATATTCTATTTTTATGGATACAAGTTTTCAAACTTTGAAACAAAATCTTACTTGTAACACATAGGGACCTTCGAGGAATTTGTACCCTATAGGTATTATAGAGTACAAGGTACTTGTGGAGTACGTGAAATTTTTTATTAAAATTTATATAATATTTATTTGATGTAAGTTGCTAGTAACCTATTATTATCAACTTGGTAATCTTCAATAATTTAATTACATACTTTTGTTATATACTTTTCATAAAAACATCTATCATGAATATGATAATATAACTATAAATAATTTATCATGAAATGTTATTATAGAATTACAATTTTTTACAAGGTTTAGGTTTACTTATTTCAATTACTAGATGCAAATGTGATGGTGGAAAATTTCGCACTCGGAGCCAAAATCTTCAAGCTACCTAATCATTAATTTGGCAGCTAAATATACTATATTTGCTACCAAATACTTTAATTGGTAGCCAAAGGCCAATGAAAAATATTCAAGCATAAACTTTTAACTACTAAAATAAAATCACAATTAAAAGGTAACTTTTGGCTACCCATTTAAATTTAGTGTTTAAAACATCAATTTCAGCTACCAATAAAATAAAACCCTATTTCCATTATTCTTCCCCCTTCTACGCTCTGTACGTGCCACTAATTCTCCCCTTAAACAAGATACCAAATCTATTATAGTATTTTTCAAATATAAAAATATCCCATGAAAAATAGCATGCAAAATGAGATATAAAAGATTTGAGCTAGTAATAGTATTTTGGAAAGAAAATAAGATACGTCAAAAAAAATGAAGGATGTAATATGCCTTAGAGTTTTACTCTTTTTTTTTAATGGGCAAATACAAGTTTAATCTTGAATATATGTTGAGTTAAATATATTATATTTGTTATGTTGAATATTATTAAATATTTTTTTTTTTACATCAAATACCCTAAATATTATATCCGGTATAACTTAAGATAAAAGTTTCAAGATTACATGGTGTGGAAATACTCTAATTAGTATCCTACTTTATGGGAGTAAAGTTTATAAATTTAGAATTGAAACTTATTATATAACCTTCAATATACATAGAATCAATTTAACCATATAAAGTAAAGCAAGTTCCAGTTCATATCCTTATTTCTCTCTCCACAATTTGCATCTTTATGAATGATAATTTATCATCGTTTTCATGTGTGTAATATAAATTCTCTTACTTGAGTCTTGCATTCAAAGAATTTCAGTGATGTATGAGAACAATTATTTAGAGGATTTAATGATTTCTCATGGAGCTTAAATAGTAAAATACTCTACAAAAATAGGGAATATGTGGAATAATTTTCACTACCTTAAAATACTAATAGTTATGACCATCCTTCACAGCGGCTTTGGTCGTTAGCACAGCGATCTTCATGCCATTGACATCCTTGACCTTCAAGCACTAGCCAGGCATAAACCCCAGAATCTTACGACATTCTGATTTAGTATTTATGGAAAACGGTCATCCAAGGCCTGGTCATTGCAGCCTTTTATCCAAGGAGACACCTCTGTTTGTGAAGTATCGGGCTGTTTTGCTGACATCTTAGAGGTATATAAAGAGTCAGAGGCAAATACATGCGACATGTCTATGGTAAGTTCTTACCAGGTCTAGTCTTTTTTTCTCTTCCATTTTTTTTTCTCCTCCTCGGAAAAAGCAAACCAAATCTCATTAATATTGTACCAGTGCCGACACACATATGTTAATATCACCGTCATCGCAAACATCTATATATAGCTTATTTGGTCTATATTTTTTGCTAGTTAGTTTTCTCTCCTTATTTGTTAAGAAATGAGTATTTTTACAAGATCTAGAACAAAATTGGTATTCATTTCAACATAAAAATGGATTTAGGATATGAAAATGTGATACGTTAGACTCATTCTTGTCATTTTTATCATTCTTATAATTTCACTTTATTGAAGTGGCACTTATGTTTTAGTTTAATTTGATTAAAGACTATTCAAATAAAACCTAAGTACAAAATTGTTATAGGCCAATTCAATCATGGATCTTTGAGTCCATTTCGATCAAGCCTTATACCTAATAAGATATGTAATAAATATGAAAAGTACATTTAACTTGCCAAAAGCATGCTCCATATAATCTCTCCTAGAATAAAGTAGATGTCTTTAGGAAAATTTTTCTTATCATAAATATCATACTACTCCAACACAATAACTAGAGGATTACCCCAACTAGTTAAAGAACCAAAACCTTTCCATTAGATTGATTACATTTGCCATTACGGTACTTCTCTAACTTGAGCATTGGAGTCTAAGCATTAAATCGAATAACTTATGTTTGTTCATCTTGCAGGTCAAATCTTTGTTCAATTAAGGATTTAACTTGGCCTAAGTCCCTTTTTGGCAAGAGTAAGAATCAACAATTAGCGCCGACCATCTATGGCCTATAAACCACCATGGTTAGTATGAGATCTAGAAGAAACTCAAGCAAAATTGTTATTAGCAATCACAACCTGCAAATTTATTCAAATAATGCCCCTCTAGTGTCTCTAGCATTGTAAGGTACATAGCAAGGCATAGAGGATAGGGTTTCATCTTGAGTAGCAACTGGACAACCTAGTGGTTGGGAACAAACTTTTGCAAGCCTAAGTGAATGAAATTCAAGAGTGCACCTAACGTAATTCCCAACCACATGGTGAGTATCAAGGTGATAATGTCTCGCATCACTAGGGGAACATGCAACAACATCAAAATCGTGCTCCTCACCAAAAGAATGACGATTCCAAGGCTTAGTTAACTTGTTTGTTGGCCAACCCATCATTGGATGAAATCAATGATATGATCAAGCACCTTAATGAATTTAAGGAGATAAATAAACCTAAACCTTAAGACATGTTTACCATAAAAAACTCTCCTTTTATGTAGGAGATTTGAAATGAACAACTCCCAACACATACCCACATTCCTTTAATGGAGTTTTATGATGGGACAACTAATCCATCCAAGCACATGAGCTACTATACTGCTTAAATGAATCTCCTTAGCATCTTCGACACCATTGTTTGCAAGGATATTTTAGGTAGCTTCAAGAAAGTAGCTCTTACTTTGTACAAAGACCTCAAGTTGAACACCATCTTAAGTTTTAAAGAGCTTGTCATGCGGTTTTATCAGCACTTTCTAATAAGCAAGATACTTGAATGCAACTCCTCGACTCTCAACTCTCAACTTGCTAAGATAAAAGTATGATGGGATACTCTGAGACTATAGTTAATATGATACATACTTAAAGGAAGTTGTGATAAATATGGAAAGTCTATCCAACTCTTTAAAAGTATGCTCCACAAAATCTTTCCTGAAATAAAGCAAGTGCCTTTAAGGAATCTTTACTTACCATAAGTATCACATTACTCCAATATTATAACTAGGGGATTACCCTAACTAAGTAAGGGGCCAAAACCTTTCTATTAAATTGATTACTCTTGCCATCACGTTGCTTCTTTGATTTAAGCATTAGATCCAAGTGACAAAGACAATTCTGGCATCTGATAGCTCATGTTTGTTCATCTTATAAGCCAAAACTCTATCTAATCAAGAATTTAACCTAGCCTAAGAGCCTTTCCAACTAGAACAAGAATCAACAAAAATCAAACCAAAAAATATATTTAAAACCAACTTACAATTTCAATTTACATTTTATTTGAAAACCATCTAACAAACACAATTATTAAAAAATAATAATAATAAACAATGTTAAGTGGACTTTCATTAAGAAATATACCACAACTATGGTATATAATTAAGCAACTATAACAAGTTATTATATAGCATAGACCATAAATATTTCCATAAGTGACAAAAAGTATTTTCATGCTATAAGTTTAAATTAGTTATGTATCATATTTTATTGGACAGATAGTAAATATACTCTATTATATTTACAATATGCATTTGATTTTTTAATCTTTATATTTAAGAAATTGGTCCCATGAATTTTAAAAATATACTTTTAAATTTCCTATTGACCATTTTGACACTCATAAATTGATAGGAAAAAAAAATTAGAATTACATAATATTAGAAAATGGAATGAGAACTTCCATTTTATTTTACTTTTTGTATTTTAAATATCTCATTATAATTAATTCTTTTTTTATTATTTTTTCTATTATTTTATCATTTACTATTGGTTTGTTTAAGAATTTATCCTAGGAGGTACGTCTCTGTGTATGTACATGCCATGTGTATGAGTTAATTCTTAATTAGCTAAAATACTCATGATTCCAAAAGGATCTATCTGGGAAAAAAAAAACTCCCTACTAATCTCAAATTAATATTATGACCATGAGATCAAGGGTATGTTAATCTCTCTTTTGTCCTAATTTTTTATATTTAGCTTTAACATCGTTGTACACTAAATATGGAGAATTTTTTTCCTTAAGAGGGAGATGTCATGTATAATATTTAGGGATAAATGTTTGTTGTTTTTAATAAATCCTAACTAATTGCATCAAGGTTGAGCATAAAAAACTAATCAAATTGCAACCCGAATTAAATTGAACCATAAATTAGGTTTGAAAAAATTATAAACCAAACTGAATTGTTTTCTTTTAAGTTCAAAAAAGTTATAAATCAAATCGAAATGAACTATGAGAAGTAAAAGGGAGAAAAAAAAAGTGGTAAAAATCTAAAGAATGTATAACAAAAAAAGAAGAAGAAGATTTCATGTTGTTTATTTAATTCCTCTTCTTATTTAGTTACCATCAAATAACTCACTATCTTTTTTTTTTCTTTCTTATTTTACTTATTAAGTGATTTAGAAACTAGAATTACCTTGAGAAGAAAACAAAAAGTTCTTAAATATATTAAATAAGTATTAAAATGGTGAATTATATTGAAGAAATGATAATTAAGTAAATGTTATTATATATCGAACTACATCAATCCACCTTTTTTTTCTTAGTTTGAAAAAATTATAAACTAAATTATATAGTTAGGTTTTATTTTTTTTATTTTTGAAAAAAAAAACAAATTGTAATATATGGTTTGGTTGGATTTGAGAAGCAAACCATACTAAACCGAACCAAACCGTACCCATCCCTAAATCACATGCACACCCTTAATCTAAAGAAGGGCTTCAATGATACTAATATACTATGTAGATTGATTGGTGTTATACAAATACAATAAAATTCTAATTCGATAGAGTAAATTTTTATAATCGTATACTAATTTTTTATTTGAATGTATTTATATAATTGGTGAGGATACACTTAATATGGAAAGTTGGAAATAATAAATATTTAGCCAATATTCAATGGTACGATGTAACAAAAATTTAATACTAAATTAAAATTTGTAGTCATATTTGTTTTTCGCTCCTAATATAAGGTAAGTTGAAGAAACAAAGGGTAGTAATAACTAATATTAGATGGAGATCTAGCTGAGGATCTTGTCAGAAGAAGCTAGCCATTCCAGTATATTAAGGCTAAAAAATTAAGAACGGTGCTTTTTGCGAATAGAGATGAGGATGCCTGGTTTACACCACTCGTACACATGTAGAGCTATGGATACCCAACATAAATGCACCCCGTAAAACATCAACTAACCACGTCTTCATCTACCTGCAACTATTTACTCCCCCCTCTCTCTCCCCTCCCCTTTATATTCACACCTCTCCACGCTCCACAGACATACTCAAACTCAACGTTTTCACTGTTGTCCTTGCATATCTCTGTCTTCTCCTCTGTAGCTTGCTTTTGAAGGCAGTGTTGAGGATGGCTAGAGATATGAGTAAGAGTAGTAGTAGTTGTTGTTGTAGAAATGTAATAATGTGTTTATGCATAGTGGGTTTGGTTAGCCAAAACTTGGTTATCCATGCTGTTGCTTCCTCGAGCTTTGAAGATCAGAAGAACTACTACCCCATTATTCCTGATCCCCACATTGGAACTCCTCCCCCAGGTCCTCTCTCTCCCTCTCTCAAAATTTTCTGCTGTGAACAAGTACTGGTATTTTGCTCTAATGGTGTCCATATAAAATTTTTACACTAGTGTAACATTACACAGTAATGTTTCCTAAACTTTTGTAATGAAATTGTCAATAACATCAATCTACTTAAAACTCCCTCCTTTGTCATGGGATTATTTTTGTGATCTCGTGTAGTATATGATGTTGTCGGTTGATGCCATGATTATTAATTAGTAACACCATATGATGTTATTTTTCGTGAATGTGATTGGATATATTGATCATGGTCATACGTATATAACATAGACATAAACTTTTGCATGCACAAATATTTGTCTTATTTCTTTGCTAATTCCTTATTATTCCTTTTATTTGCATGAATTTTTAATCTGATATGCTTCTTCTTTTTTGTGTTTTTTGAACGCGCTTTCAGTTTCGTATAACAATCCATCTCCACCCTACAAGAGCTCTCCACCAAGTGGACACGGCGGAACACCACCATATCATTCCACTCCTTCACAGCCTACACCTTCAAATCCACCAAGTAACTGCGGAAACCCGCCGCTCGTCCCAACTCCATCGAGGCCATCACCCTCACATGGTGGCCACTATCCCCCAGCACCACACGACTCAACTCCTTCAAGGCCACCCCCATCACATGGTGGCTACTATGGCCCACCGACTACCCCTAGTGGCACTCCACCACCCACTACTCCTAGTCCCGGTGGAACCCCTCCAACTCCTCCGGTTGTAAACCCACCAAGCCCTCCAAGCATTGTCCCTGGCACGCCAAGTTCTCCCACAATCCCCATCAACCCACCTTTCGACCCCAACTCAAATCCCTTCTCATGCGAGTAAGTCGCTCTCTACGTTCTACTGAACCCCAACAAACTCCCCCCACCCCCCCCCCCCCCCCTTTTTTTTTGCAAGGAACCACATGCAAGTCAATTAATTTTCAGTTTCATGTCAATGGGATGAAAAAACTATTATGTAGCCTGATAAGCCCTTAAAAAATATAAAATACATACTAAACTTACGTCACCCTGATACTAGGAATCCCTCTATATATAATTAATGTGATATTTGTTATTGGTCTTTCATTCTGGCATTTAAAAAATATATATATATTTGTAGAGAGAAGAGGAGATGCTTCCCTTTCTTTCTTTTTTTTTTTCCCTCTCCATAAAAGCATACATATATAAGCTCTTGGATTAATTGCGGACACATTTGAATGTTTAAATGCTGGAGAAAAATAATTGTTATGATTTATGGTCACCACTCATCACTTGTGCATGCACGAACGTTAATTAATGTGCTCACGCTCACGCAGCTACTGGAGGAATCATCCCACATTAATATGGACACTTGTTGGGTGGTGGGGTACGGTCGGCGGAGCCTTCGGCACGACAACCAGCGTCCCGGCTCTCCCAGCCAACATGAACTTGCTAGAAGCTCTCTCTAACACCCGCACTGACGGTTTTGGTGCTCTCTACAGAGAAGGCACTGCTTCTCTACTCAACTCCATGGCTATCAAGAAGTTCCCTTTCTCTACCACCCATGTCAGGAATAGTTTTGTTGCAGCATTGGGCTCTAACCGTGCTGCTCAAGCCCAGGCCCGAGTTTTCAAGCTTGCCAATGAAGGCCACTTCAAGCCCAGAGCATAGTTGAAGTTGTTTGTTTGTTTGTTTGATGTTTTTAAGGATTGTCATTATTGTTATTATTAGCTATTGTTCGAGTCAATTTATGGTTCCATGCGTCGGATCTTTCAGTTTAAAGTCAAGCATCTTATTTTATGTCAAAGTTCAGACCAAACAGTCTGAATAGTATGAAAATTTTACTTGTTTAGTCCGAGCTCTAATCTCTTATTATTGAATTTACATATCAAATTTTTCTTGGGGGTGGGGGTTGGATTTGGGGAAGAAAGCAAGCCTATTATGCTCAAACGAGATAGCAATATATGAGAAAAAGTATACTCAATTAGTTAAGTGTAAGGGAAATGTCAGGGCAAAGGTGATACTTAAACGAAGAAATCTGCTATGATAATCGCTTGACAAAGTAACCTACTATCAATTTTGTACCCAATGGAGTAGTTTGACAGAAAAGTAATGTTAGAAAACAGAGAACAAGAAGAAGAAACAACTAAATTTGTAATTGAAGGCTGGATATTTATATGTATTATCAAAAGATCCAACACTAAAGCCTCAAGTGTTAAAAAATACAGCTTATATATTTGTCAAAATAAAACATTTACAATTTATATATTTAGCATCTCCCCTCAAGATGGTGAATGTAAAATTCCCAACTTGGCATTGCTCTTATCATTAAGTCTACAACCTATTTTTCTAATGTGTTAGGTTCTGCTATGCAAACATAGATTTTATGTTATTAACTGAGCTAATTATTTTTCTAATGTGTTAGGTTCTGCTATGCAAACATAGATTTTCTGTTATTAACCGAGCTAATTTGCTATTCGAGAATAATTGAACAAGCAAAATAACCGATATGTGTGGATCATGCAAAAGCAATTTTTTTTTTTATAATAGATACCATAGCTTTGTATTTTGTTTCAGTTGACAAAGTAGCAACTGTAGGTTATTTCTTCGTTTTCCAAGATACTAAAGATGAACCAAGAAAAATAGAAAAACCAGATAATGATTTTCTATTTATTCTACAAGATCCCCAGTCAGGGTTATAGTATCCATGTAGTGATAAAGAAGAAGATAAAGGATAGAATAATCCACTGTCCATTGTTCTTTTGAGATAACAAAGAACATGCATTGTAGCAGATAGATGTATAGTTAGTGGCTGAGACACAAACTGACTTAATTGTTGAACTATAAATGAAAGATCTGGTTAAGTGATTGTCAAATAAAGTAGTCATCCAACAATTCTTCAATACATTGTTGGATCATCTAAAAGGTCACCGGAAGTTCTATTAAGATGGAGATGAGAAGGAAATGGTATTTTTTAGGTTTAGCTACTGTCAATCCAACATCTTCAAGGATGTTTAAAATAAACTTTCTCTAATTTAGCATATATCCATGAGATACATGATAAACCTTTATTTTAAGGGAAAATCTGATTTCACCAAGATCCTTACTTGTAAAAGCATGATCAAGAGCCTTTTTGATAGTAGTAATGGTAGAAATATCATTTCCTCATGATCAGTACATCATTCACATATACTAGTAAAGCAACAAAACTTTTTACAATCTGTTTTGTGAATAAGGAGTAATCATTTTTGGACTAGTGAAAACTATGAGAAACAATAAATTTAGTGAACTCTTTGTTCCATTGGTGAGAAGCCTATTTCAAACCATATAATGATCGAACAAGTTTACACACTTATCCTTGAGAGGCATCTGTATATCTAGTTAGAGGAACCATGTATATTTTCTCATTAATGAAACCATGTAAAAATGCATTATTTACATCTAATTGATGAACAAACTAATTTTGAGCTGAAGCTATAGCAAGCCATATTTTGACAATAGAAAGTTTGGCCATGGGAAAAAAATGTATGATAATATTCAATTCCTTCTACTTGTGTAAATCTTTTGGCAACCAATCATGCCTTATGTCTTTCAATGAAACCATCTACTTTATATTTAATTTTAAACATCCATTTGCATCCAATGGCTTTCTTTCCAAGAGGTAAATTAGTTCAATCCCAAGTATGATTAGATTCTAAGGCCAACAATTCGTTATTCATCACTTTAACCCATTTAGGATCATTTTCAGCTTCATGGTAACTTTGAGGTTCATTAATAGTGAACACCTGAGCTAATGATGCAACATAATCCTTAGGATAATGAATGAAAAAAATTTGATGAAAAAGAGGATAAGAAACTCGAGAATGTAAAGATGGTTGATTGATGGATGTATGAACTTGAACATTATGTACAAAGTCCTTTAGCCAAGTGGGTGGTTTACATGCGCTGTTTGATCTATGAGATACTACAGAATCTATGGGAATTGTGGATAAAGTTTATGGTAGTGTTTGATGAGCAAGAATTTAATTAGAAGAAGAAGAGGAAGAAGAACTAGAACATGCAAATGAGGAAATATAAGGAAACAAAGTATCAATTTTCGAATGGGTCTACTACATTTGAGAAGGATGATTTTGTGCGAAAGGAAATGTTTGTTTAAAAAATATCACATCTCTACTAACGAAAATATGTAAGAGTTTAGATCATATAATTTGTAACCTTTTTTATTTTATGGATATCCTAAAAATATACATCTTCCTTTAGGATCAGATTTATCTCTAGAATGAGCCAATGTTGATGCATAACACAAGCAACCTATAGTCCTTAAGCTTGTGTATTTGGGAATTTTATTGTAAAGAAATTGAAAAAGACTTTTCCAATCTAATATTTGGATAGGCATTTGATTAACAAGAGTAGTAGTAGATAAAATACACTCTCCCTAAAATTTCTTAGGTAAATTTGCATGTATTTGAAGTGAATAAGTAGTATCTAAGAGGTGTCTATGTTTCCTTTCAACAATGCAATTTTGTTGAGGAGTATAAATAACACTCCTTTGACGTATAATTCCATTTTTTATTAAACAAGGCTTGACATTCTTGAGAAAGAAACTTACTACCATTATCTATCCAAATAGTTTTTAATGTAGTTTGGAAATGATTATTGACATAAGTAAGGAAACTAATAAGAATAGAAATTGTATCTGATTTGTGTTTGAGTAAGTAAGTCCAAATACTTCTTATCTTATCATT
Organism: Laguncularia racemosa; assembly: GCA_037954665.1. Classification (NCBI taxonomy): domain Eukaryota; kingdom Viridiplantae; phylum Streptophyta; class Magnoliopsida; order Myrtales; family Combretaceae; genus Laguncularia; species Laguncularia racemosa. The sequence continues at coordinate 2,255,995 of JBBMOL010000039.1, read as the reverse complement.
AACAATAGTTAAGAAGAAATTTGCACCAGAAATAGACAGTGTATTGCAAGGTCACCACAAATCTATATGAATTAATTTAAAAGCATGTAAGGAATTAGATGAACTGGAATAGAAAGGTAAACGGTGAAAGTTTGCAATATGACATGTATTGCAGACAAAGTTCAAAGTATTGAATTGATTGCAACTAGGAATATGTTTCATTCATGAAAATGACATACGTTCTAACTTGTTGTGTAACAATTTTTGAGATATTTTGTTTGTCACACTAAATGTTTGAGAATAGTCCGTTACATGATCATCGATGTTATGACATGACTTCATAATAGAAGAGCAAGAACCAAATTCTTTTGGCTTGGACTCAAGAACATAAAGTCCAAGATATACCTCCAACCTGGGCAATCTTTTTGTTAGAATTCCAATCCTAAAAAATACAATTACGTGCAATAAAGTAAACATTCAAATTAGTATATAAGAGAAGAGGTTTGCTAATTAATAAGAGATTGTAATGAAACTTAGGTACATACAGTACATTAGTTAGTAAAATGCGATTATTGATCATCACATTACTAACTAGATTGATAGAGTGAGTTCGACCATCAAGAAGCTTAATATTGATTGGATTGATTAGTGTGTTTTTCTATGAAAAGATGAAGAAAATGAGTCATGTGATCTAAAGCTCTAATATCCACTATCCATTTACTTGAAGTGCTATTTGTTGAAGCTAAGAATGAAAATAGGAACAACTCATACTTGCAAAATTCATTGCTAAAAATGATCTTTCTTCACTAGTGTCCCGTTATTTCCCTTTCATAATCCTCATAACCTCATGATAGACCTTTGATATAAACTCTTTCTCATTAGAATTATTTATTTATTTTTTTTTGCAAATCTATTGTATCATGATTTTGCAAATCAAGTAGAGTATCAAATCCTTTGTTACTAGTTTCAACATTTGCTACCATTCTATGAGAAGATTTGTCCCTCGGATTTTCCTACCAATTTAGAAATCCCATCAACTCAAAACAATTCTTTACTATATGTCTTGGTTTCTTGCAATACGTACACAAGAATTTATTTCTAGACTTACTCCTTCTATCTCTCTTATTAGTTCCAATATTCTTCTGCTGTTGACTGCGAACACTGTAGATCACCATCTCTTCATTTTCAATTGTTAATCTACTCATTTGCTTTTTTTTTTCTTCTATTTGATAAACCAAATAGTATGCCTTGCTTACACTAGTCAATGATTTTATCGAAAGGATTTGATTACGGATGTTCTCATACACATCATTCAGACCCATGAGAGATTGAATCAACTGATTCCTATTTTCAATTTCTTGAAATCTTTCATTCAACCTACATTCACATTGCTTAAAAGCCTCGCATGTACACTCAAATGCTAATGCTATTTAGTTCATCCCATAATCTTTTCATCTTATTGTAGTACATTGTAATATTTGCTCCTCCTTATTTATAATCCACAATATCATGTTGCAACTTAAACAGTAAAGGTCGATTCATAATACCAAATCGTTTAACAATGTTATCCTATAATTCTTTTGCCAATTTAGCATACAAGAATCCTTCTAACAATTCTTTAATCATAGAATTTAGAAGCCAGCATCGAATCATATAATCACTTATAGTCTAATGATATATTTCATTTGAATCTTTATCTAGCCTAATGCATGAACCTTATATGAATCCTAATTTAGCCTTTGCCTCTAATGCAGGTTTAATTGATCTATTCCAGCCAAGAAAATTTGAATCATTAAAAATGACATTGGTTATCAATTCCTTAGATTATCCGAACTTAACAAGGACAGAGGGCCATTATAAATCGAATTATGATTATGGTTCGCCATTACACCAAAGATAGAAAACGCAACAAGCTCAATGAAATTTTGTAAAAGAAACTTACACAAAGAATGTGAAATGATCTTGCTTCGATACCATGAAGAAATCTACTATGATAATCGTTTGATGAAGCAACTTGTTATCAACTTGAAAAAGAAAGAAGTGATTCTATCATTGAAGGTTGTAACTAACCGTACGAGAATTTGGGTATCTATATGTGTTATTAAAAAACCCTAGCACTAAAGCCTTAAGTATTAAAAATATTTACAGCTTATATATTTACCAAAATAAAATATTTATAGCTTATATATTTAACATTAACACTTGCTATTGCGTTCCTTTCTTGTATCCCATAACACCAAACCTCCATTTATTGAATTGGAATCGATTCACTTCATTGGAGCTCGACTCACGTATAATAGAGTCAATCTCAAGCTCAAACTATTTGAACAGTTTAGATTTAACTAGGCATGCTCACAAATACAGCCGGATCAAGCTCTAGTTTTAAGCTCAAGGTCGGCTTAATTCGGTTAGTGGAACCTGAGCTCTGATAAAAGGGTAGTCTGAGATATAGAGGCATGGTCAGGCCAAACTCTTAGCCTGTCAGGCATCAAACAAAGTTGCTCCGAGCTAAGCTTTTGAGTTTTCTGATCGAGTTAAAGCTTGAACTTGACACAGTGATCTTGCCTTGACTTGTCTAGACTCCTACCCATAAACACACTGATCCAAGCTTTATACGCAGAAGGAAAGAAGGCCACAGGTATGCAGCCAACGTATGATCGGTTAAATCATAACATCTCTAGCTCTTAGAACAGTACAATTGAAAATGTTTTTTGTAAATCTCATAAACTTATCTTCCAGAAAAAATGCCCAAAGGAAAATCAAATGATCCAATCGAATCATAACCATTTCATTAAACCTATGTTCGAACTCTTCCAAAAAAAATCATCTCATACCGGTATGCACCTGAGTACAATTATCTGTTACCTATATACAACCAATCAAGAGAGAAGTCATAAAATAATAATAATAATAATAACTACTTATCTCAACTGTATTGGCACTTTTTTGCCAAACGAAAGCCTACATCAGCAGTGAGCTACCTACATGCCATCCAAGCTAAATAAAGGTTACTTTGATGACTATGAAAGCTCGTCCATCGCAAGAAGACATTAGGTAATGCAGGGGAAAGACTTTCAGCCTAAATGAGATTCAAACCATTTGAAGATCTGCTCAGAAGGAACACTAGTCATTTCATGATAAGCAAAAGCTAGATTCAGTTCCTCTTGGACATGTTGAATCCATTGCTTATCCAAAGATATGTCCTTATTCCCATGAAGGGCTGCTTTCCAGCGTGTTCTCCGGCCATCACTCTTCATATATCCTTTTTCATCTATGAAGCCCTTCTTGCAAAGCAGATCAAATAACTTAGAAGAAACAGTTTGATCAAGCCCGGGAATTCTGTCAGCTAAAGTATTTGGGGACAAAGCGAATTCCACACACTCAACCTCTGCAACATCAATGCCTCTGTTCCTTAAAACTTCCAAATACTCATCGATCTTTTGTTGCCGATAGTTATCTTTGGGCATGTGGACAAAAAGGGTTGGCGGGTAATCCTTTGGGACATCCATTTGATCAAACAGACCCTCAGCAATCATCAACACAAGACTACTAAACCTCAAGTCAGTGGCAAGGGCTGAAACAAAGTATCCTCCTGATGATGCCCCTAGAGCTACAATAGGAAGCTTATCGAGCTTGTTTTTCCTCACCCACCATCTAATAATATCCCTAACAAGTAACCTTTCTTCCCCCATTGTCCAGCAAGTCCCCGCACTCGATATGGTAAGAACCGCAAATTTCCGTGAAAGAGCATTAAGGACAATCAGCCTTTCTTCAGGCAAGCCAACACATTTCTGGCAGGAAGGGGACCTGTCCCAAAAGTTAACTGCCCTTCCGTTGCATCCATGAGCAATAAAAAGCACAGCTTTGGGAGAATCAGGGATCTGCCATATCAAGTCTGTCCCGTTTCTATACTCTATAGTTGGATGAAATTGCACTAAAGACTCAAAACTATTCCACTTTTGCTGTGTAAACTCTAAAGACGATTTCGATTCTGGGTTCTTCTCCCCGTAGAACAGAATCAAAACTAAAATAACCAGAACAGCCACTATGAACAATCCAGCGATCCTAAAGTTTCCTAGGCCATGCCACTGCTTCATTCGATTCCCACGTCTCGACATCACTGCAAATTACAAGGACATTCCTCTTCAAACTGACACAAATTACCATAAAGATTGCACCGAAATTAAAAATAAAGAGAACAACTTACTTTGCAGAGTTGACAAGATATGGAGCTCGAAGAAACCCCTGATTTAGCGATTTAGAAGGTGCCGCTGTCACCGATCGAGAGAATTTTTTTTTTTTACTTTCCGGAGGCGCGTGACAGTTACTCGCTATTCTGCGAGTTAGGATGCCACAAGGAAAACTGAGGCTGCTGTCTGGCACAGGATAAAATTATATACCACGTTAGGGCCTTCAGCTGTCATTGTGGGCCGGACTCCGGAATCAACTCTTTCAGCCCATTACTCAAAATGGATTCACCCGTTCAAGATGATTGTGTAAATCAGATGGTATGTTATGTTTAGTGTGTGCAGTGATAGATATATATTTTTGGAATATGTTCATTTTTTTACTAGATAGAAAGAAAGATATGGAATGTATCATGATTTAGAAACTTAGTATAAAGTTATTTTTTAAATTTTTATGATTGATTTATTTATTTATTTATTTTATAGTATGAAATAGGTTTTTCTAATATTAAATATATTGCATAAATTTTTTTAGTTTTATTTCAGTATTTCGATGCCTTATATACAATAACTAAATCAATACATAAATAAAACGATAAATTAAATAAATTTATTCAATACTATACCACAAAAATACTAAAGCTGAACTGCATTTTTCAACCAAGCCAGACTCATTTGAAGGTCCTGTTAAATAACAAGATATGAAATTGATGCTTCTTGATTCCCATCTGTCAAGGCCAACGCTGGTCCATGGGGGCCGGTTCTGGTCGGCTCTTGACTGGGTTTATCATGTGGACACCACTTCATACGATTTATAGTGGATACAACCAAATGAATATTGATATGTTAATAGTTATTATCAACTTTACAATTGTAACGTATCAAATTCTAATTTTTACCTACTCCTAATAATGGATTGAAAAACCATACCATTTGACATGAATTTCTATGATAAGACAACATACTAATAAAGAATTATGTTTATTTGAAGGATCTTGTTGATAAGTATTACTACAATAATTATTTTAAGTCTAAAGGAAGCTTTCCCCTTTTACATTTTATTTATGTTTTACATTATCTTTCAAGATAGATGTTTCTATTCAACATAAAATACTTGTTTACGTTTATATGAGCAAAATCTTATTATGTGACAAATTTATTTTTGTTATTTAGACTAGGAAGATTTATAGTAGGATTTATTAAAAAGAAAAAGAAAAATACAAAGCCATCTAAGTTTTTAGATAATGAGTGCTCGTAAGTTGCTAAAAAATGTTAATAAAGCAATGTTATCTTACAATAAAATTTCAAACAAGCCTTTTATATTTAAGTAGTATTATAATTTTCTAAGCTAACAATTACGAGTGAGAGATTAATCTTGTTTTATAGAATATCCATTCGTGTCCTATATAACTAGATAGATTTCAAGGGAGTATTGAAGATTATAGGGTAGATTTCAAGTAATAGATTTTCTTAAACCTACTTTTATAAAGTAGGAGTAAGCAAAAAAATTGATCAAACCAAACTAAACTGAAAATATGATTTTTTTTTTTTCAATTTGGTTTGCAAATTTTTCAATCTAAATCAAATTGAAAATTTATAGTTGATTTGGAGGAGTAATCTGAACCAAACCTTTTTGAAAAAAATATAATGATATTTTACTCGTAACTTAATTTTTTTTTTTTGGTAACATAACATTTAAAAGAATTTTTTAGTTTACATTTATTGAAAAGTATAAGTATTTAAATTTTATAATCATAATTTAACAAATATATATATATATATATATATATATATATAGATAGGTTGACTCAAAATTTATGTTATATACTACCTTAAGGAATAAATTAATTGTATTACATATTTAAATTTTTTTTAGTTACTTGAGTATTGACTTTATCAATTTCTTATATGATATTAATATATGTTATTATTAAATGAATTTAATAATACTCATATAAGATTACATGTTAAGTAAATATGTTTTTATAGAAAATAAAATATGATTTAATCCATAAACTAAGCTATTTTTTTTTTTTGTTTAGAAGAACTAAAATCAAATCATATGACTCAGTTTGAAGCGATAAAAAACCAAATCATATTTTTATGGTTTGGTTTGGTTTAGAGGAAAATTCGATCCAATTCGATTCGAGTCCACCTAAGGTAAAGTATGAGTATTGGGTTTTCCTATCTTATACCCCTTGGAGCCTATATTTTAAGGTATTTAGAATATAGGTTCCAATATACCCTGTAATAACTTTATAAAAAATTATTAAATAATATTAATAAATAAATAAATAATAACATTACATTTTTAGGCTAATAAATATTTTAGTAAAAAGAAAAATTTAAGGGTATAGGCTCATGAGTTAATAACTTAAATGGCTAAACTAATGCTACTTTGCTCACTATACATTTTCCATTTTGTCTCTCAGTCTTTCCCATTTTCCTCTCTAACTTTATATTTTTCATATATTTTTTTCTCTTTTTATTTCTTATTTGCTAAGTAGTAAAGTTATATAAATTTGAAATAATGAAGGAAGAAAAAAATTGCATTTTTTTTAATTTTATAGATTTTTTTATAAGTTCTACAAGTTTTGTATATGAAAAACTTACAATATTATATATAAATTACGTTTTTAATATTATATAAACTTGAAGAAAAATAAAATTTATAGATTCCACATAACACTTTATATTGTATAGGTTTTACAAGGTACTAGATATATGGTGATTCTAAAGTATTATAGAAAAGATTTTGATTCCAAAATTTAAGAATATATACCTTATATGATAGGGAATGGATGGATCCTAAAATATAACCTACCTTATACTTCCTCACCTCTACTAACAATATTAAAGTTAAGTTGATTTTGATAAGTCCTATGGAAAGATAAAATATCAATGAAGTCAATAAAAACTTTTCAATTGGGCAATAATTAAGGTAGCATGAAAAGCAATTGCAATAGATTTCATATGTAAACGATTTATTAGGTACTTCACTATATAATAAATTTTATCATATTTATATTTTATATTTTAAAATTGACCAAACAGTGAGTCGAACTAGATTGGACCGATTGAATCATAAATGAGGTTTGAATTTTTTTTTTTTTTTTTGGGTTTGAAAAAGTTAAGAAATGAACTAAACAATTTTCTTTTGTTTTTTGGTTAGAAAAAATTATGAACTAAATCGAATCATGAGGAATAAATGAAAAAAAAGGGGGGGGGGGGGGGGTGGGGGGGTGGTGGGGGGGGGGTGTAAAACTCTAGAGAATATATGATTAAAAATGATGATTCTATATTACTTATTTGGTTTTCTTCAAGTAATTCACCATTATTTTCTTTTTGTTTATTGATTAATATAAAAATCAGAATTATAGATAATAAAATCTTTTTAAATATATCTAATAAGCATTATGTATATTGAGTAATATTGGAAATGATAATCAATTACATCTTTTCATGTCTAACTTAATTTTTTATGATTTTTTAACTTATATATGGAAAAAATAATAATAACATGTATAATAATGGTTCGAATTATGTACCAAACTAGATTGAACCTTTTTTTTATGTTTAAAAAAATTATAAAACAATTCATATAATTATATTCTAGTTAAGAAAAAAAAGGAGATTATAATATATAGAATCGTATTGAACGAAACCGTGATCACTATATAAATTAGCATATACAAGTTTTTCTACCTAAATTTATTATAATCTTAATTATATTACAAGAGGCCTCATTATTCCTACATCTTAGAAACATTTCCTTGGGACTTCAAAATGGGCCATAATTCACATCAACGACCATTTAGTACTTCATGTAACTATGCCCTGAAGTTTCTGCAGAATTTCATCATTTATATTTTGTATTCCAATATTTCAATCACAGTACTATGGAATAAAGAAAAGCAGAGTGTTTTGCATGAACATGACAGACAAATTACTTCGTATAAATTTAAAAAAACCTAGACTTTTGTATTTTAGCGGAGACATTTTAAGCCAATTTTGCAATATCGTACATGTTAATCTTTGTAGAGTAAATTGAAAATAAGCCGATAATTTTTGTCACAATGATAAAAAAAAAAAAGTTAAAGGAAAAAAAAAGTCATACTGAAACGATATTATACCTAATTAAATTGTAAGTATAGATAAAAATAGAATAATAGAATTGTTTTCTATCATATTTGATGTGTATAATAATAGATATATATTTTTGAAATATATTTATTTTGTATTAGATATATAGAGAGAGAGAAATATATAGTGGGTTGATAATTTAGAAACTTGATGTAGAGTTATTTTAAAAAAAAAATCTATAATTTATTTATTTCATATTATGAAATTTTTATATCATTAATATATTGTATAAATTTTTTAGTTTTATTTCAATATCTCAATGATCCTTATATACAGTAACTAGGGTCAATATATAAATAAAACAATAGATTAAAAAAAATTATCCAGTACTACACCATAAAAATACAAAAAGGAAAGAATAACTTTCAATTGCCTAGCTTTAAATACCGCCAAGCCAGACTCATTTCAAGGCCCTGTTAAATAGTAAAACGTGAAATTGATGCCTCTTGATTCCCATCTGTCAAATCCAGCACGGGTCCGTGGGGGCTGGTTCTGAATCGGCTCGTGGCTGGGTATATCATCTGGACACCACTTGGTACGATGGACAGTGGATGCAAATACCATTTTTATGATGAGACATCATACTAATAAAGGATTATGTTTATTTGACGGATCTCGTTGATAAGTATTACTACAGAAATCATTTTAGGTCTAAGGGAAGCTTTCACCTTTTACATTTTATTTATGTTTTCGACCTAAATTTATTATCTTAATTATTTTACAACAGGCCTTATTATTCCTACATTTTAGAGAGATTTCCCTTAAAACTTCAAAATGCGTCGTATCAACTATCATTTAGTAGTACTTCCATGTAATAATGCTGTGAAGTTTCTCAGGCATAATTTCATCATTTATATTTTATATTCCAATAGTTTGGTCACAGTACTATGGAATAAAGAAAAGGACTGTGTTTTGCTTGAGTATGACAGACAAATTACTTCGTGTAAATTGGAAAACCCTACATTTTTGTATTTTAGCGGTGACATTTTGAGCCAATTTTGTAATATGGTACATGTTAATCTTTGTAGAGTAAATTCAAAAAATGCCCATAAATTTCTGTCACAACGATAAGGAAAAAAAGAAAAGAAAAGAAGAAGCAAAGAAGTCATACTAAAATGATATCTATACCTACTTAAATTGCGAGTACAAAATGTCTTGACTCCTTGAAAGGAAAGACAGAGACATTTGCTGAAATAAAGGCTTGGGCTAAGCTTTTCCATGTGAGTTGGATTAAATTTTCATGTGATTTAAATGCATGCACGCTCACGTTACTCATGTACAGTAGTCATGTGAATGTAGGCTCACATTATCCTTGAACAAGTAGGCATTCCACAACCTTTGAGACCAAAACACGTAACACATGGTTGCAATGAATTTGAGTTGAAGCAACAACTGATTAATGGACATGAAGTCTTAGAGTGTGTAGAATCTCAGCCTGATACATTCATGCTAGGGTAGGAATATACGATGAATTGACTAATACTATTTGAGATTCAAGATATAATAAATAAAATATCATTCCAAATACAGAAAGGTCGGTGGTTCCATGCCAATCCATTTCTCGAAGTTCCACTCCAATCACTTGTAATTTACAACTCCACGTCTTCAATAGCGATCAATCCACATGATGTTTAAAAGCGATATGGTGTACCGATTGCTTGCAGATGTAAATCTTGATTTGCTTTATCGGAGCGTACTCCACCCTATTACTAACATTAAGCTTTTTAGCTGGAAGCATACCTTGACAAATCAATAAGACCACAATGTCCGGAGCTCATATGTGCCGAGTAAGTCATCTAACATTCCGGACTTTAATAGGCAAAACCACGTACGGGGAGGGGAGGCCATGTGATGTCTCCCTTGTGCTCCAGAATGCCCATAGAATAATTTACACAAACCTGTGCAGCCCCATTATTCTTAAAGAATGTCACTTCCACAAGATATGTAGTCCCAAAAGTGATTTTTTTTTCCCCTCAAGTGATCTGACTTTCCACCTCTTATGTATTTCAAAATTTCCCTATCATCATAAGATATTATTTTAAAGTAGGCGGTGGTTAAAGAACGGTGTAAATAAAGTTTATAATAACTACGGACGTACAATCATTATAAAATAAAGTGGAGAAAAGCATATAAATAAAAAGTATTTAATTCTTGATGTTTAAAACTATATGATAAGATAAAATTTACTGCATATTATATTAAAAATAAACTTGGTATGAGATGAAAAAAATTTCTTTTTGCCCTTCCATTTGGTGTTGCAAAACAAAAACCATATTGTCTCTTCTTTTCTAACACCACTTCATTATAACAAATACCACGACCATCACTTCACAAACCACATTCATTGCTATTATCAATACTATTATGTTACCATCATCGTCACCAACAAGAAGACTTTACATCACCTTACTTTTACCATCACATTATCATTGCTAGGGCACCATGTCTACTAGCACCTTTACTATCACTAAAACCACATACACTACACTGAATTATCATCATCACATCACTGTACTACCACCACTATCATCACCACCATGCTCATATTACCATTGCCTCTTAGGCTATTATACATATCAATGCAACAGTGAAATGTTGCTACCACTACAATAATGCTATGGTTATGGAAAAGCGTCAACAATAGTGGTGGCTATTTAGTGATGGTAATATAGAGGCAGTGGAAGTGATAAAGGTGATGGTGAAACGACAAAATGTAGTTATATAAATGTAAAAAGCCATAACTGGTATAGCTATAAAAACCACTATTTTAATGTATGGATTGTCTATGTAAGAAGTTTTGATGGTCGCAAAAATATGTTTTATGTGAAAGTATGAAATAATATTTGTTAATGACTCGTATATTCCTTGTAAATAGTACTTAGCACATCTGCGAAGATGCTATATTTTTTAAATGTGCTACATAAAGACACATAAATACTCGAAAGCCCAACCATATCAATTGAGCATACTTTCGGTGGCGGATTTGGGCCCATTAGAGTGATGATTTACATACATAAAAGTTAAATTTAACTATTAGTGAGAATTAAATAAAGAATTTCAATATTTAAAAGGATTTGGTGTGTTCTATTTTCAAAAAAGATACACCATTTATTACTAATGTTATCTTATAATGAAGACCGATTTTAAATTCTCCTAAAAGTTGAAGAATGAATGAGATCTATTTAGCATGATTGTTTTCCATCTCTTCGATTCATTTATCTTGAATTTATTGAAAATGTAAAGGATATTCTTCCTACCACTATTTTCAAGAAGAAATTTTTTAGAAATGCTCTTATTTTGAAATTTTAGGTTTTTAAACAACAAAGATATATTTTGGTGCAATTTTAGGCTTTGTGTGTGTGTGTTATGGAATGAAAATAAAAAATGTATGGACAAGATCAATATTAGACATTATGCACGAGTGTTAAAATCAAACTAGTTGGCAATCAAATCACAAACCGGTATTACACATAGTTTGTTTGTAAAATTTTCATGAGTTTTAAAAGAAATGATGTGTCATACATTGAGTCAATCAATTGTTTCACCACAATTTAGGTTTAGATTGATAGGAACACAAATTATAAATAAAGTGAAAATATGTTACTTAATGTTCAAAAAGTCTCAAAGATAAGGTTTCAATACTGAAAGATAATTTCAAAACTCAACTTCTTGACCTATTATCAGAATTTTCTTATTTATAGGCTCATAAATAAAACTTGGGACCCTTATGGAAGTTATTAAAATAAAATAGCATCTAAACAAAATGACTTATATCATGAATGGACATAAATATAATAGTAGCAAATAACATAAAATAAGGAAATAAAACGAGTGAAGCCTATGCATCCCATGGAACCGGCCAAGAGCTAGCCTTAAAGCGATTCTGATGGCATGATTGGTCGACCACCCTTGGTTCCGGCTTTGGGTTGGCCTCTTGGTGGGCTCTTCCATGATTGATCTTGCACTGATTAATCTCTTGAGTCGCCATATGCCTAAAACCGCTTCTGAGCTCTGCCTGTATTAATTGGCTTGTCTTTTGTCCTCGATCTCATTCCATGGTTTCATAAGGCTAAAAAAGATTTATCCTCAAATCTGGTTTCTTCTGGTACCAAGATTTCCTTAGACAGAAGAACAAACTCTATTGCCCCTTTGTTTCCTTAAAAAATGCAAACTTTCCTTGTCGAACTTTTGTTGGACTCATGGCGAGCAATTTAAACAATTGACTTGCATTCAAATTCTGAACGGTACATGTGTTCCTGTCTCAGTCATAAGTTGCTCCATAGCTACACCGCTAAGGTCTTTCCGGTAACAAATGAGTACTATCTATAAAAACTATATCACAAAGAACCTTGCTAGTATATTCTCCAATAACTAGACACTTATTTATAAACATGTGCAACCCCCTGATTGTTCCAGGGAAGACTATAAGGTTTTGGATGCTACATAACTTGCAACCCTAATTTGTTAACGAATGTGCAAAAATGACACCAGCATAACCGCCTCCATCAATCACAGCCATACAAGTCTTTCCCTAATCTAGACAACTGATATAGAGAAGATTTTTCCTATGCCATTAGTCTGCCTCTAGTTGGCCTTCAAAGGATTTTAAACTACCACTAACGCCTGTTTCTTAAAATAGGTCATCTCATCTTTGTTTCTAAAATACTTTTTATATCAATACCATGCTCTAGAAAGTAATCAAAATCTATGAAGTCTACCTACACAACCTTTGTAGTGATGAATTTATCTAAGCCATTTGGAATTTCCTCATACTTCATCTTTGGAAGAACCTTTGCGTGTAGAGACTTGTATTCCGGAATTCCTCGTTCTTCATTTGCATTCCCTTTTCCCATCTTTTGAGCAAAGGAAACTTTTGTTCATGAAAACTGGATTCAAAAGATTCTACCTTGGAACCTGTGACTTCGTTAATATAGCTTTTGTTTTGAGCGGCCTCATCATTTTAAGAATATGATTTCGAGAGTGAAACAGTTCTCTTGAGATTTTCGGATTTGGATTTGTGGTGCTGAGTTTGACTGGAGAGAAGGTGTTTGGAGTTTTTAGATGGGTACGACTATATGTTACTGTATCAATATTAATAAATATTTTTTCTTAAAGATATTTGAAAAGGTTCCTTTTCGCATGTTAAAAGAGCGTTTCAAGTACTGAAAATGAAAAGTTTTTATATTTTCCAAAAATTAAATGCTAAAGGTGAGTGCAATAAAAACCGCATTTTATATGGAAAAAATTAATTTTCCTTTCTTACCCAAGCCAATTTAAGATTTTTCCTTTCGTAACTTTCTTGTCTTATTTTTTCATTTTCATAAAAACAGTTTGTCTCTCTCTCTTTTTTTTTTTTTTTAATTACAGGAATAGCATGAGAAGTTATGGAAAATTCTGATTTTGGCATGGATAGTTTTGAGATCTATACTTCTAAAATAAGTAATTGTAGTATCTTCTTATGTTCTTCCTTATGAAGGAAAACTTTCTTTCTTTCAAGTGATTGATTTGTACCTTTTTTTCTTTATAGTCATTTTGTTTAATATTTGTGTCCTTGGTTTTAACAAATATTGTTTGTAGAGATTGAGCATTCTCCTTTAAAAGCAATTCCCTTTTTATATTGTTGTTGAGCTTCTAACTTGTTATAAGATTATTGAGTTTCTCTTCATTTTTGGTAAACTTATTAAAGGTATTATTTCACATTGAGCTCCTTGGTTTCCTATTTCAATGTTACTAGAGGATTTTTCACTTGAATTGTTGACTCTTTCTCCTCCGTAGGAGATCATTTTCTTCTATTAGAGTTTGATTAGTTTCTTTAAGACTTTCAATCTTGTCTCAAAGTCTTATTCTCATTGTTTAGTTGGAAATCTTGGCATTTGCTCTAGAGAACACATTGAATGGCTTTTTTAATTTCTACATATACATCATTTGACAAATTTTTATTATCAAAATTTGAGCATTCTTTGGAGTCAAAATATTCCTATGAATTTGCCATCAAGCACAATTTTGACACACTTTCTTCTTTATGAGATTTTCTTGCCTTATAATTGTTTTGATTGAGTTTTGGACATTCTCTATAGGTGTGACCTAGTTTTTGGCATTTAAAGCACACAATTATTGTTTTAGAAATTTCCTTTCTTTTGATCCTTTCTCATGCTATATTTTCTATTAGGTTGGGTTTCCTTTGATTGACACATGATTATATTCTCAAACATTTAATTATCACACACAATAGATATGGATCCAACTTTAGGAAAAGAATTCAATATATTAGATAACACTACTTTCAAAAAACACACACTAGTCTTGACAAAACGAACTTAATTTCAACCACACTTTAACATCACTTCAAGGTATTAGGAAAATAACCTATTGAAAGAGCACAGTTGCTTTGATGCCAATTGTTGTTAAAAACTAATTTTGTTTTGTTTTTGTAATTGTGTAAAGTTGGTTATTTTTAAGCTATACAACAATATATATATATATGTTATACATATCCTACACTACATGTGTGTACACAAAACTATAACTATACTAATATATCTAATATATCTAATACTCCCCCTCCCTCAAGATGGAGAGTATATATTAATGACTTCCATCTTGCATAATAAGAATCAAAATTATTCTACAGTAAATCCTTTGGTAAATTTGCAATTTGCTTTAAACTTGGCACATGAATAGGTAGAACAACATTTGTAGCCACTTTATCACGCACAAAATGTAAGTCCATCTCCAAATGTTTAGTTCGTTCATGAAAAACCGAGTTTTGAGCAACATGAAGAGTAGATTGATTGTCACAAAAGAGTTGAACTAGTCCTTTAGAACATAAAACTTGAAATTCTTGTAACTAAACAAGAAACTAAACAATTTCGCAAGTAGTAGATGCCAACGCACGGTATTCGGATTATGCTGAACTTTTGGAGATAGTAGATTGCTTTTTAGATTTCCAACTAATAAGAGAGTCACCAAGGAATATACAAAAACAAGTAGTAGAACATCTAGTATCCTGACAACCACCCCAATCACTATCACTATATGCCCGAATAACTAAATAAGAAGTATTAGAAAAGAAAATTCCTTGACCAATAGTATTTTTGATATAACATAACACTCGATCTAAAACCAATTGATCTGTACGACGAGGTTTGTCCATAAAATGGCTAAGAATGTGAACAAAGTATGTAATATCAAGCCTTATGATTGTCCAATACAAAAGTTTACTAATGATGTGTCTATAGCTTGTAGCATCAATAAATTCATAATCATCCTCATGAGATAACCTATGATGTACAACAATTGGAGTATTAGTAGACTAAGAACCAAGAAAACTAGTGTCTTGTAATAGATTTAAAGCAAACTTGCATTGAGATAAGACTAAACCCTGTGTAGAACATGCAAGCTCAAGCCCAATCAAATGCTTTAGAACTCCTAGATCCTTGATTTAGAATTGTGTATGAAGGAAATCCTTAAACTATTCAATGAGAGAAAGATTCTTGCTAGCAATTGCAAGATCATCAACATAGACTAACACAATATCATTCCCAGATCCTTTAGTAAACAAAGAGTAATCACAACAAGATTGTTGAAAACCAAATGCTAAAAGAGAAGTAGTGAGTTTAGCATTCCATTGCTTGGATGCTTATTTAAGTCTGTACAATGACTTATTAAGTCTACAGACAAGCTTCCCACTATTAGAAGGCTCCCCCTTAACTTCTAATCCCGGTGGAATATCCATATACACCTCTTCAAGTAAATCACCATTTAAGAAAGCATTATGAACGTCCATTCGATGAATATGCCAGTTGAATACATCAGTTAAACAAAAAAATAATCGAACAGTTGTGTGTTTAATAACTGGACTAAATATTTTAGTAAAATCAAAACCTTCTTTTTGACTATATGCACTAATCACTAATATGGATTTATATCGATCAGTACAACCATTAGCTTTTGTCTTGAGTTTGTAAACCCATTTATAGCCTATAGTATGTTTTCCTAAAGGTAAAAGTATGACAATCCACGTATTAGTTTTTAAAGCTTCTAGTTCTTCATCTATAGCTTTAGACCATGGCTCTAGGTTCTTAGCTTGACTATAAGAAGATGGCTCAAAACGTTTGGTTATCTAAATAGTAAAACCATGAAATGGAAAAGACAAAGAAGCAAAAGACAAAATTTTGTATTGGATGAGTAGTGGAAGAATGACTAGAAATTGAGGAATCAAGGGATGAGTTAGCTAAGACAAGACTATGATGATAATCACAAGATATAAAGGAAGTTTAGATGGTCTACTACTACGTTGAAGAGATAAAGAATGAGGAGAATTAGAGATATTAGGAACAAATTGCAAAGTGGAATTAACAAAATCATTGGAAACAAAAGCATTAGGATCAAAATGTATACTAGGGGCAACGGGAGAATCAGAAACATGATGTGTATTAGGAAACTAGGAAAAAAATATGATCTACATATGAAGATGTTATATCAGGTGGTAAAGCTAAATATAAGGATGTATCATTCTTAATTAGAGCAGAAAATAGATGCTACTCGAAAAGGGAAAACATGCTCAACAAAATTCACATCCGTTAACAAATATATTTCTTTTCTATTAGATCATACAACTTGTAGCCTTTAGTGCCTAAAGGATAACCAACAAATACACAAGGATAGAAATAAGGATGAAATTTATTATGACCTCTTTTAAGAGTAGATGAGAAACATAGAAATCCAAAGACACGAAGATGAGAATATGAAGGCAATTTTTGAAACAAAAGTTGATATAGAGTAGATCCTTGAGAACAAAAGTGGGAATACGATTGATAATATGAGTAATAGATAATATTGCATCTCCCTAAAAACATATGGGTAATGAAGACTGAAAAAGAAGTGCTCTAGCAATCGAATGTAAATGTTGATGCTTGCATTCCACCACACCATTTTGTTATGCCGTTTCTATATGTGACACTTGATGAATAATACCATTTGAAGAATAGAAATCAGATAAGAAAAACTTGCGACCATTATCTGTGTGAATTATCTTAATATGATAACCAAATTGATTAGGAACCAATTTGTAGAAGGCAAGAATGATCAAAGACACTTCGTGTTTAGCTTTCAAAAGATATACCCAAGAAGTTCCTGTGTAATCATCAATTATAGTAAGAAAATATTTATTCCCTTCTAAAGTAAAAGTAGCATGTGGTCCCCATATGTCAATATGAACTAATTTAAAGGCACAAGTTGTATTTCTAAGATGTAAATGGCATGGAAGATGTTGTTTTTTTGCCAAGGGACAAATGAAACACTTAAACTTATTATAGGCAATAGACTTATCTAATTTATGAATATCTCTCATTCTATCAAGAGATGGATGGCTAAATCTATAATGCCACAAATCAAACTTATTTGACAAATCATGAAGAATGTGTGAAACAAAAGATGTCTCAAGTGTTTTACATAGAAAATCAACAGTCTTACAATCTCAAAAAGATACATTTTGCTCCAACAATGCAACCTAAACTTAGCCTTGGCTTGACTAGTCACTTTTAGAGTGGAAGAGGCCTGAATGAAAGCAACACTCTTAGTAAATAAAACTGCATGCTTGTTATCAAATAGCAATTTTGAAATTGAGATGAGATTGAGCTTAAATGAAGGAAGGAAAAGAACATTGTAAAGAACTAATTGAGAAGAAATTATCACTGAACCTATATGTGTGGCTTGCAAACATTATTTATTTGGTAATTGAACGTAACTATTTTGAATTAAAGTGTAAGAATAGAAAAGATCAAGTGAACTAATCATATGATCAAAAGCACCTAAATCAAGTATCTAAGTTACAAAACTGCTTGGAGAAAAATTATTATAATTGTTAGATAATGAAGTACCTATTGTGCGATTTGTGTGAACTGCATTACTAGATGAACTATTCTGCAAGTAAGACACTTGACAAGCAGTAGATGATGAAGAACAATTAGAGCTAGAACCTTTTGAGACATTTAGTTAATTTAAAAGATGAAGAATTTGATCTTTTGAAAAACCAGCAATATTTGAACTTGTATTAGAAACAACCCTCCAGAAATAGGTGCACTTGTACTACGATCATTACTAACAGCAATATCTCCAATAGCTTTAGAAATAACATGATAGCATTCTCGACTTATTGTTGAACTTAAAGTGTGGAGGAAATTTAATCAACTTATAACACTTCTCCTTCGGATGTCCTTTCTTATGACAATAAGCATAGACTAAATCATTTCTATTTCTCTGTTTACTCATGTTAGTACTAACCATAGTTGAAGCATTAGTAATAACTAAATTATTTGGCCTATTTGACCTTTGAAACTCATATTTAACAACTAGATTACAAGCCTCATCCAACAACGGAAATAGTTTTAGAACTAAAATTTGCGATCTAAGAGTCGAAAAATTTTTATTCAATCCATTAAGAAATTTAAAAACATAACCTTTCTATGCCATTTTCACAGATTTATCAAAACACTTATGATCACAAGATCCACAAGAACAATGTGGTAAAGATAAAAAATTTCTTAATTCTTCCCAAATGATATTCAATTTAGTGAAGTAATCATCAACATATTTATTACCTTAAACTATAGTACTAAGTAGATGATATAATTGACAAATTCATGTATCATTAGGTTGCGGGAATCTGACCTATAATTTGTCCTAAATTTACTTGGTTGAGTTCATGTAAATCATAGTAGAAGTAATCGGAGATGATATTGATCTTAGAAGCCATGCTACAATTTAATTATTGTGCTTGCTCCAAATCGGAAAAATAGAATTATCCTTTGATGGAATAGGAATTGAACTATCAATGAAACTAACTTTGTTATGAATTGATAGAGCTAAAAGAAAAGATTGGCTCCAAGTATTGTAATTCAACCCAATTAACACCAAAATAATTGAGATTGATCTTAGAAGCCATGCTACAATTTAATTATTGTGCCTGCTCCAAATTGGAAAAATAGAATTATCCTTTGATGGAATAGGAATTGAACCATCAATGAAACCAACTTTGTTATGAATTGATAGAGCTAAAAGAAAAGATCGGCTCCAAGTATTGTAATTCAACCTAGTTAACACCAAAATAATTGAGATAAAGTTATGCAAATTTGAATGATGAATATAGGATGGTGATGAAATATCCTCTAATGGAGAAATACTCATTGTTGATTAGAAGGAAGCAAAAATCACTGCATGGATAACATGATAAAAGTAAAGAAATGAAATGACGAAGAAGAAGAAGAAGCTGGAAAACAAGAAATTGGAAAACTGAAAGAGAGAAAAAAAAACTAATTTTGTAATGTTTTTGTAGCTATACAAACTAAAGAGTAAAGTTAGTTATTTTTAAGCTATACAGCAATACATATATGTTATACATATCCTACACTACACTTGTGTACACAAAACTATAACTATACTAACATATCCAATATATCTAATAGTAGCAGTAAAAACAAGAATAGGCTTAACACAAATTGTACCAAGCTTAAAACATACGGTTCAATTTGTTGACCCACTTAATACAAATTGCTCATGAAGATTACTATGGATGAGCTTGAAAAATTTTTCCCTTAATTTTTAATTTATATTAAGCTTGACTTAATACAAACCGCTCAATAAAAAGTTAAAGAAAGTATACTTTTTCTTCAAGAAATATTTTGGAGTTGCCATCGACCATAGTTGAAAAAATAAAATATTAAAATTAATTGGGTGAGGTAATTTTAACCAAAACATTGGTCTCTTAAAATCAAGAAATTTAAAGTTTGAGGACATTAGAGTTTAAAGCCAATATAATTAATAATTAAAAAGTAATTTTTTTTAACTATAGAAGGTTTGATTTTTTTTCTCTCAAATTTGACTAGCTAACATGAACAGAAAGTCTTTATGGGAAACAAAACTGTTTTGAAATTTTTATAATCTTTTTAAAGATTTTATTACCAGTATATATATATTCAAAGGACTTTTCTTACTTTGAAAAGTTATTCTGCTATTTTTACAAAAAAATATTTTAGGAAGAAGTTTTTTCATTCAAGGAAAAAGAAGTTTTTTTTTTTTTTATGAAAAATGTTTTCTATTTTTAAGATTTTTTTTTATCTTTTAAGTCATTATAGAGGGTGTCTGCATGCCTACTATTTATAATCAAGTTATCATAGTTTTTTCTTTTCATTTTTTTTTCAAAGTGATTGCTTTTCTTTCTTTCTAAAACTTTTTATTGTTAATTTTATTTTATTTACCAATTCTAATTTTTTGAAAGATATTTAAACAAAAGTAACATAACAAAGACTTGCTATTGAAAACTAAAAACTTTTTTTTTTTCATTATTTCTTTAAAAAACTAATCACACAAAAATCCTAGAAAATTAATTGAAATTAAATATATTATTTTTCATTTCTTTTTAAATTTATTAATAGTAAGTATAGTAAGAAAGAACAAAAGAAAAAAAAAAGAAAGATTAAATGAAGGGCTCCAATTAAAATTGCATTGGTCAAGCTGGATAGAGAGAGTGGAGATTGAGTTCTAGTTCACTTAGGATACCTGAGTGTTCACTAGTAGTAAGAGTTGTGTTAAACCACCACTCCTAGATGCGACAAACATGGTAGTAGTGGTGGCTTGCTTTAGAGTGGCATGCTAGAGTGGTGAAGGATCATCAACTTAAAGCTTCTCTAAGTTGTTTTTAAAATATGAAGTGTAATTTTAGTATGATCAAAAGAAGGTGCCAAAGTGGAGTGCTTTGTGGTGTTGATTTTAGTCAAGAGTGTTTATAAAAAGTTCTAGTTTAGAAGGGAATTTCATCATAGGATTTTAAAGTAAAGTTTGTTCCTTTAGAATAAATTCAAGTGTGTTTGATGCATATTTCAAGTTTAGTGAGGTGTTTTATTTTTAGTAATGATTTTATATTGGAAGATAAAGCTCAAATCAACCATAAATGAAGCTTAGCATAAGCTTGAGGTTTATCGTCTTTCTTTGATATGTATTTAAGCTCAAATTGATTGATTTTAATGAGGTCTTTTGAGCTTAAACATTTATAGCCACTAATTAGGATTTAAATTCATTAAATGAGTGAAAGCATAAAGGAAATTAAACCAAATCTAGATAAATATCTTCAAACCTTTGGTAGAAGGTTGAAAGTGATGTGCATGTAATACATGTATGTTTAGAATAACAACACACCCAGGTATTAGGAAGAAGCTCTTGCACTTTTGTGATAGTTAAAGAAGATTTTCACTTTTCAACTCTTGTTATACGGTAAGAGTAACTTGACTGTAAGAGTCTTTGATTTTCTAATCTTGAGTTGGACCTTTGATACTTTGAAACAAGGTAGTTGAACGTTAGTTCTAAGAAGTGAGAAGCTCAGTAGAATTTATAGTGTTTGGTAATCAACAGCCAGAATTGAATGATCTTGATGGTTGACAAATGAGAGAGCCAAAGAATTAGCCTATGTTATTTTTTAGCCGAGCCCATTTTAATTTATTTGTACTTTAGCCCTCTAAAATTTGCAATCCCTAAATTAATTGTAAGGTGCAAGTTTTCCATTTTGGATGTTGTGTAACTTCCACTAGTAAATGTTTAGTAACAATTAATTCCATTTTCGTTATGGATTTGATATCTTTGATTCATAACATTATTTATGCCCCAAACTTTAGCATGTTATTGACTATGGCAATAACTCATGTATGTTTTAACATTTTTGGTATATGTTAGGAAATTCTATAATGTAGCCACTCAAAAGTGATTTATATGATATTGTTATTTTCTCGAATATAGAGCATAGATAAAAGTTTGAATTATAATTATAATTTTATTTTTTGAAATAGCAAATGTAGACATAATTTAATGTTTTTATATATTTTAAAAAAGTATTATTTAATGACAAGATAGTGGCTTATAAAAATGTATCAAAAATATAAAATATGAAAATTAATGTGACAAAGATAAATCTTTAATATGAAGCATATTTTTACATAAAATATGGCATAAAACTTAGTCATTTCGAATATTTTAATGTAATTGATAATGTAATCTATTAATGATAATATAGAATAAAATAATTAAGAAATTTTACTAATTCTATGGATAAAAAGTTTTTTTTTATATGCAAATATTTTCTTAATTAAAGTACTTCAAATAGTAAGTAGTGATAATTTAAATTAATTGAGTAATTTATGATTTTGTTGGAAAGTTAAATTTCACTTAATGCTATATTACTGATATTTAAAAAGATTGAAATGATTTTATTTATTTATAATGTAATATTGGTTCATGCATTCATCCTACTTTTATTCATAGTGTCATTAATAATGTCATTATTAGATTTCCTTATATTTTTTTACAAATTGATATTGATAATCGTTAAATTGGATCATCCTTAAATTATAACATTACTTGGTATTGATAATACTAAAATTGAATTATCATAATTTATATATTTTTCAAAGCCAAATAACCAATAAAAGATACATAATTAAATGATAATAGTTGGCTAAAAAATAAAAAAAATTAATAGTGAAAAAATAAAAATGGCAAAATTAAAAATAAAAGCATTTATAGATTAAATACTATATATTATAATTAGCATTTTTATGATGAATACGCATAAAATTGTTAAAGATATCGATTTTTTTCCCCATATTTGCATCCAACACATCTTTTTCATTAATATATATTTATTTTCATAGACTATAATTAGCACATGATTCCATATTGCAGAAAACTTTGTTGATTATTTTAGTAGAATTATAACATATTTATCAAGCTTTACAAAACCTTTTTCGGGGGAAAAGAAAAAAAAAAAACCCCAAAAATTGGGAGAGAAAAACTCTTGATTCCTAAATGTTTTAACTACTAAGGATACGCATAGTACAAATCTAGCCGTGATTCTTGGTTATGAAAATCTCCAAAATCTAAACTAACAATTTCTGAAGTACCATAAATTTTATTCTAACGAATAGTCTTCGCCAAACAATAATATGGAGTTACATAAATTAGTATTAATTCAAAAACACATTCCTCTTCTAGTCCCCGATCAAACAAATTCCACTTAGGATATTCGTAATGTAAAATGGCAATGAGTGTTTTAGTGTTATCACAATTCTAAATGGAAAAACCTTTTACCATTCTTTGTACTTTTTTTTTTTTCAAATATAAGATTGATAATGAAAAGTAATAAAAATCTATTTTCATATTTAATAAAAATCTCTAATAATGTGATTTTGATATAAAAAATACTTAAATAAATATAATTTTTATAAATTCAATCACAAACTATATAATATGTAACAATTGATCAATATATAATAATAACATTAGTTACAAGCATTGACATATTTGCTACATGTGAGTTTATGATTGCATTTTTAATTTTTTTTTTATTTTGATTTCCTTTTTTATTATTTTTTATTTTTTGCCTTTTATTATCATGATGTGGGGGAGAGAAAAATCAAATCCAATTCATTCCATTAGAAGACTAGTGTTCATTTGGAATAGGCATTATTTGGTTCATAAAAATGTGATTCGATTTTTTATCACTTTTAGCCAAACCATGATATTTAATTTATAAACTTTTTAACATTATAAAACTTTGATTTGACTCGATTTGATTTATAGATTGAACTATATTTAGTTATTTAAGAAAATATATTTTCTTAAAATGTAAAACCATATGATAAGTATTTAATTTATTTAATAATAATAAGTATTAATATCATATAAGAGATTGATAAACTCATTAATCAAGTAACTAAAAAAATTTCAAATGTGTATTAATAGTTAATTTTATTCCTAAAGGTAGCATATAGTTTTCATTTTGAGCTAACTTTTATGTATAGATACATATACATTTCAATAAATATAAATTATTTTTTTTCTAAATATTATGTTATATTGAAAGAATTTATTTTAGTTATAGGAAAATTATTTTTATGTTTGTTTTTTTCCAAAATGGTTTGTTTTAGCTTTATGGTTTAGTTTTATTTATCCATCTAAATCAACCATATATTTTTAGTTTAATGTGGATTGGAAATTTTTCTAGAAAATAAATTTTTGGCTTAATTTGATTAGTTTTATGAATTGATTTAATTTGATCTTTTTTTTTTCTTACTTCTAGTATTTGGATAGCTGGGTTATAAAAGTTTTGAAAACTTTCCTTTTTATTTATGGGCATCCTTGTTACACATTAGGTGCTATGTTAAAAAGAAAAGGTACCTTCTATCATTTTTTTTCAACATTTTAATAGATTGGTTCAATCTTTGATCTTATTATTAATTTATATTATTAAATTTTTATTATTTATTTATTATTAGATTTTTATTATTAATATGTAAATTAATTATAAAATTAAAAGTTTGATCAAAATAGTAAAAAAAAAAAAAGGTGAGATCATAAAAAATATGACCAAAATAAAAAGGGTAGGAGTCGGTGATTGGAACTTCCTTTATGATCAGGTAGGGTGCCATGGTTCCAAAAACCTTAGGTGCCAACATATAAATGGCTCAAGTCTGCGACATAAATGGTAGTCTCAATCAGTCTTAAAAATATTACTAAAGTATAATCACAAAATTAAAGTAAACTAAACAAGCCATTAATGCAAATCCATTGAGTGCAATGTCTATAAATAGCCCGCCTCTAACTGCCTTCTCTCTTCACCCTCACAGATCTCCCCCTTTCTCTCTCTCTCTCTCTCTTCCTATATCTGTCTTTGATTTCTCAACTTCCTGAGAAATTGCGTGAAAATATCAGTACCAAAGATTTCAACTTTTTTTTTTTTTTCAAATTCTGTCCACTCTCAGCTCCGTAAGTATGCTTTCAATGCAAAGATCGTGTCTTTTTCTTTGTTATTTATTTATTGTTTTTATGCAACGTTTCCTTAATTACATTGCCCATAATTGCAAACTTAATCGTAATGCGTTAAAACACATAAGTTGCTGCTAAATCTGATTCTTATATCAATACTGCGTTTTGGGTATGCTTTTCTATACTGGGCTTTCCTGTGATTCACAAATTTTCTTTTGTCTCTGTCTTTTGTCCTGTGCTATTTCAAGCTGTTGTCAGGCATCCATTTTGTGCTCTTTCGGAATATGAATGATAAAGTTTGAGATCTGATTTACTTTTGGGCTCATGTAGATCTAGTTGTTGAAGTTTCAATTTGAAGGGGTGTTTTTGTATGTTTCATATAAGCCGTGTGGTGATTGTTGATTTTAAGTTTATAGAAAGTCCTATGAGATGATCAGGTTTGGATCTGGTCGAGACAGTTGAGATTCAGTTGAGATGTTATGCTTTGCGTTCACGCCTAATGCCTGTATGTTAACCGACAATGAGCGTATAGCCCTGCCTGTGTTATGCACTGCCTAACTCAGATCATGTATCCTGCATTTAGCATTTTTCTATTTTGTATATAAAGAAGGTTCCTTTTTGGTGTATGGGTGTAGTGTTTGGTGATTTTCGCAAAGTGTTTGTGAGGTCAGAAATCTTTTTGATCCTGTCTATGTTAAGGGTAGAAATCTGGAATTTTGCTTGAGGATCGAAATTTAATCGTGCGTTGGCCAATAAGGTTGTTGTATTATGATCGAGACAGCATTCTGTAAATACTGATTTATAAACCCAGATCTAGTTAAACTGCCTCTGTATAGTGCCATATCTATTGCGTAGTTTACACGAGCAATAAGGTTGGTTTTAGGGTTTGTCCATTTGAAAGGAGAAGGCATCTCCACACTTATTTATTGTCAGTAAAAGTAAAGCCCTGTTGATGCCAAAACATTCTTCTGTATTATCATTGCCGTTGAATTCACCTTTTGAACTTAAGTGGGGTAGACATACTTTAAAAGAAACCGGAATTCATGTGATCTGCTATGTTGCTCTTCCTTTTAAAAATCAACCGTACCATAAGAAGCTGACCTGTTATGTTGCTCTTTTCTTTTTGTGGATTGCTTCAGTTTTTGTTCTTTTCTAATTTCCATTTATTTCCTTTGACATTTTAATCTCATAGTGAAGTCTATGTACTGGAGCATCCTTTTGCTGCTTCATCCCCTTAAATATGGAGCTAGCATCTGACTATTCTCCATTTGATTTGTAGAAGCTGAGGATATGGCTACTCCTTACACTCCTAAGAACATTCTTATAACGGGGGCTGCTGGTTTCATTGCATCCCATGTCTGTAACCGGCTCATCAGGAACTATCCTCACTACAAAATTGTTGTCCTTGATAAGCTTGATTATTGTTCAAACTTGAAAAACCTGAATCCATCACGATCATCCCCTAACTTTAAATTCATCAAGGGAGACATTGCTAGTGCCGACCTTGTGAATTTCATTCTTCTCACTGAGTCGATTGACACAATCATGCACTTTGCAGCTCAAACCCATGTTGACAACTCATTTGGAAATAGCTTTGAATTTACCAAGAATAACATCTATGGTACCCATGTTCTTCTTGAAGCCTGCAAAGTTACTGGCCAAATCAGGAGATTCATCCATGTAAGCACTGATGAGGTGTATGGGGAGACTGATGAGGATGCTGCTGTAGGAAACCATGAAGCTTCTCAACTACTTCCCACAAACCCCTATTCTGCCACTAAAGCTGGAGCGGAAATGCTTGTTATGGCATATGGAAGGTCATATGGTTTGCCTGTCATCACTACCAGAGGAAACAATGTCTATGGGCCCAATCAATTTCCAGAAAAGTTGATTCCAAAATTCATTCTTTTGGCCATGAAGGGGAAGGATCTTCCAATTCATGGGGATGGATCAAATGTCAGAAGTTATCTCTATTGTGAGGATGTTGCAGAAGCATTTGAAGTCATTCTCCATAAGGGTGAAGTGGGCCATGTTTACAACATAGGCACTAAGAAAGAGAGGAGGGTGATTGATGTGGCTAAGGAAATTTGCAAACTTTTCAATATGGATCCAGACACGCATATAAAGTTTGTGGAAAACAGGCCTTTTAATGACCAGAGATACTTTTTAGATGATCAAAAACTGAAAAATTTGGGATGGTCTGAGAGGACTAGATGGGAGGAGGGTCTACGGAAGACTATGGAATGGTATGTCAGTAATCCAGATTGGTGGGGAGATGTTTCTGGAGCATTGCTTCCTCATCCAAGAATGCTGATGGTACCTGGAATTGAGAGGAAATTTGATGGGCCTGATGTTAACAATTCTGAATCCTCTTATGTTGATGGCAATACTCAAAGCCACATGGTTGTGCCCACTTCAAAGAACAGTACCTCTGCTCCAAAGCCATCCCTTAAGTTTCTGATTTATGGTCGAACAGGATGGATTGGGGGCCTCCTTGGGAATATCTGTGAGAAGCAAGGCATCCCATATGAATATGGAAAAGGAAGGTTGGAGAACCGCGCGCAACTCATGGCAGATATACAGAGTGTCAAGCCTACTCATGTTTTCAATGCTGCTGGAGTGACCGGTAGGCCAAATGTAGATTGGTGTGAAACGCATAAGACTGAGACTATCCGCACAAATGTGGCTGGTACACTGACCCTGGCTGATGTATGCCGTGAGAACGGCCTCTTGATGATGAACTATGCTACTGGCTGTATTTTTGAGTATGATGAGGCACATCCATTGGGTTCTGGCATTGGCTTTAAGGAGGAAGACAAGCCAAATTTCACTGGTTCTTTCTATTCAAAAACAAAAGCTATGGTAACTTGCCTTTTCATCTCCTTTATATCCTTTTGTTCATTTATCTGATTGAAGTTGTAATTCATTTTGCTTTCTATGGCAGGTAGAAGAGCTTCTAAAAGAATACAACAATGTTTGTACTCTTAGAGTACGGATGCCTATTTCATCTGACCTTAGCAATCCACGAAATTTCATCACCAAGATTTCAAAATACAGTAAGGTGGTTAATATTCCAAATAGCATGACTATCTTGGATGAGCTGCTACCAATTTCGGTTGAGATGGCAAAAAGAAACTTAACGGGCATATGGAACTTTACAAACCCAGGAGTTGTAAGTCACAATGAAATCCTGGAGATGTACAAGGCCTATATTGATCCTGACTTTCAATGGGTAAATTTCACATTGGAAGAACAGGCCAAGGTGATAGTTGCCCCCCGAAGCAACAATGAAATGGATGCATCAAAATTGAAGGAGGAGTTCCTGGAGTTATTGCCCATCAAGGAGTCTCTGATAAAATATGTCTTTGAGCCGAACAAGAAAACTTCAGGAAATTAGTAGGCTCTTGCATGTCAGTGTAGTTTAGGGTGCTCACCAGAGAAGCATTGAAGAAACTGGACATTGTGAGTAGTTTCTACACTCACTTTGGCTGTCAGGGGTTTTTATTTATTGTTTGTCATTCTATTTATTTTTCATCATTATTTATCTATTTAGCTCCAAATTTTTAGTTGTTATGCCAGGCACCAGTGGTAGCTCGGACTGCTCTAGATGCCCACGTAGTTTTTGTCAGTGTGTCTAGGGAATGTTTAATTCTTAGGTCTGACTGCAAGTTCAGGGGATGTAGTTTCTTGCAACCTTATCTGTCTATTTATACATTACATTCAGTCTAGTGTTCCTGCATTCAGTGCTCAATTTCTAGAATGTTATGGCTACTTAACTCTAAACACCTAACAACTAATACTGATCCTGTTTCGATATGCTTTCATATCATGCAACGCAATAAATTTGATTCTGCCTAGAGGTGCAGCGTCGTTTCTTGCTTTCATAAATGTGAGACTTATTGCACGAAATTCTTCATTCCCGCATAGATATCCTAGCAGTAGCAGCGGAAAGGACCCTAAGCATCTCTCACAGACAGTGCCAAAGTGTCATTTCTTTTGCTATGTGCAGCCAACTGTATAGTTGTTTACTATCCTTTGCCTATGGTAGCATCTCATTTTGTTGCATAATTCCTGTTCCTAACTGATTAGTGCTCCTAGTTAGCATATGAAAGGTCTGCAGTCCTGATTCCACTGTGCCTAGTCTCTTAAAGCCAATCTGTTTGATGATTCTGTTTTTTTGAGAAGGGCACGGCCATAGTTTAACTATATTCTTACACACCTAATTTCACGATATTCTCACTCGGAAGACATCCTATTGCCCATTCTAAAGTTCGTCACTGTCATCCTGCTGGGTTTGTTATCTGCATCGGGCCCGAGCTCCACTCCTAAAGTAAATTGATTAATGACTTGCCTATGTTGGTTCAGAATGTCGTTGGATTGCCGAGTTGTCACCACCGCTCATGCATGGGAGTCGATAAAATGCGGTCAAGAGAACTAGCTTCCTTTGTAAGGAAGCACTTACGGACTTCATTGCAATTGCAGCAACAAATTACTGTTGTGATTCAAAGAGTCCAACTATCCTTCCCTTCCAGCATTCACTAGTTTGTGCTCTCTTATCTTGAGTTCCAAAAGCTATGGATAAATAATGCAATTGAAATAGGCAATGCAAAATGCAAACAAGCTTAAGCGCAGCAATGGCACATCACCATGTGTGACCGACAAGGGTATGAATAGGCCTCTAGTATAGAGGCGGAGGTCATTTACTGGGGTGTTTCATTAGGCTGTGATAACTATGTTATGGGGGGAATGCGGAAGGCTCAATCGAATTATATAGAACAAGGAGTTAAAGACAGAAATTATGATGTCATACAACGTGAAAAAGAAAAATAAAAATAAAAACCAATTAAGTCAAAACAGTGAAGGCTCAAAGAAGAGTGACATTATAATTATGCAAAAGATACTGCAATGGAAATACTCAATATCCATTCACAAAACTTGTTACGGATAATATGGAATAGTTGTGCTCTATTTATTTTGCAGGTCATTCTTCCTTCCTTTCCTATTTTGTTAATGTGTTTGGGGTCGGTATAGAGTGAGTATAACGATCTCAGGAATTGCCAAACTGTCATTTCGTTCACGTTTGAGTACATGCAAACTGCAGTTTTTTCAAAGTACTTGCTACCTATCAATTCTCCTTCATGAACTCCACTAACACTTGATTCATGTAACAGAAACTGACCAAGTCTACGTCTACCCTACAACACATCCAGACTCGAAACAAGGTTCAATAAAATTACACAACAAACACACAAATGAAACACAACATCAGTTGGAGAACACCAATTCCAATGTATCAAAACTTCCTTGCGGTTATCGCCACAGTTGATCCTAGTGTGCCTCCATTCTTATGTGGTACTCCTCATACAACTCCACAAAGCTTCAAATTGCAGCATCAATTTCTTCAATTCCTCCTTAACTGCCGGCTTTGTTACCAGTTTGTTATACGATCTTGAATAATATGGAGTCGTTGTGCTCGTGTGTGCTTTGTTGGTCTTTCTTCCACTATTTCCTATTTTGTACTAAGGGTTTGGGTCACCCAACAATTTTAAAATAACTGTGTTAGTGACAAAATTAGAAGTTGCCATTTTGTCATTTCATTCATGTATTATATACGTGTGTATATTAGTATAGTGTTTCGTGTGTGTATGTTCGTATAGCATGTGTACATTAGTCTAGTAACAGTATAGAATAAATAGTACAAGAGCATATATATACTATAATATAGCTGAACCATGATTAATTTTTTCCTGATTTACTTTTAACAGTTGGAGATTTGCTTTCCATTTTTCTTTTTTCTTCTTCCTTCTTCTATGATATAGCTCAAGAACATTTTTTGTATTTTACCTTTTCTTTCTTTCCTTCTAGAGTTCATTGTACAAGAACTCATCATGTTTTGCAGAATTGCATCAAACTAATCACGTTTTGTAGATTACTTCATCCATCTTGGCATTTATTTCTTTAATCTTCATCATGGTATTTGAGCACTAATTTTCTTCCGCTTTCTTGGAATCAATAATGATTGTTTCGCCGTTAGAAAACGTTTCATCACCCTTCTACATTCCTCATTCTAATTCACAAAATTCAATTTCCTTCACTCTGATTCTAACTAGATTAAACTACAATACTTGGAGTTGATATTTTCTTTTGGCTTTGTTAATTTGTAACAAAGCCGATTTTGTTGATGGTTCAATTCTTATATTGCCAAAGGATGATGCTATCTTTCCGATTTGGAGTAGATGCAACAATTTGACTATGGCTTGGCTTCTGAGATCCATATCACTTCCGATTGCTTTTACTGTGATCTACATGAACTTTGTTAAGGAAATTTAGGATAAGTTGAAGGTTAGATTTTCGCAACGTGATGACACTCCATACTAATACACATGCATATAGATATATATCTAACATGTATAAAAACATGTTAGTTGCAGTTTTCCCAAAGTAATGGCTTTTTGTTAATTCTCCTCCTTGAACTTTGTTAACCATAGTTATCAAAATCATAATTCTATTCATACAATTTTACAAGTTTACGATTTTAGAATATATTTTTGAGTTAACTCAGATATAAAATCGTTTCTATATAAATTTATGGTAAAATCACAAGTCTATGTATAAAATTGGTAGAATTTTATATTTTTAATTTGATTTACCATTTTTACCTATTAAAGTTAAATGGGCTAAAAATTAAATGATACAACTTTGCTTTCACAAAATATGAATAGAATTGGTTCTTTGAAAGACTTGAAAATAAAATATAAGGATATTATTAATAGTAGTATCAATAATAATGTTGATATTGATGATGAAGATGGCAGTGATGATGATTATGGTGATGAGAGAGTTGACTATGGTTTTTTACTTTTAATGATAAAAAAGAGTTGATTTTTTTTTTTAGCTTTGTGTTTTATTATTATAATTTATATCGTAATACATTTCATATTGATACTATTATTCATATTATAGTTTTATGCATTGGTATAATAAATTATGATAATTTATATTTACTATAAGTATATAACTTTTATTATGGGTTGTAATTGAAGTTTATATTGAATTTATTTATTTTCATTTTATATTTCATGTTTTTAATAATTATAGTAAATAAATTTATAAAATTTTAAAATTATTTTATATAAGTTATAAAAAATTATATTTTTATGTTTTGATTCAATAATCTGATTTTATAAACTTTTTAACAATTCTAAATAGAATCGTAAATTTAATAACCTTATCGTAAATACTTGACTTAACCGATTGATACTGACTAAGTCTACTTCTACCTTATTAAATGTCTAGACTTAGCACAGGTTTTTGTAAAATTATACAAAACAGAAAAAAATGAAATAGAACAACAATACAACACAACAATGAACAATAACAGCAAGCAGCTTGGAGCACGTGACCTCATGCATGAATAATTTAATAACCCGAATTTACAACATACTAACTTAGGAATAGCCACTCATAACTTTAAAATTATATATATATATATTAGTTGGGTTTTATTAGAACCTTTTATCATAATCATGTGTAAGGGAATATAGGAAATAAAAAAGAAGACCGATACACAATCAAATTGCATGGTGGAATCTGAGAGGATCGAAAGTTAGAATACTTGTTACTCAATCTTAGGATTTTTGAAAATGTGCTCAACAGTCAGACGAAGCAATCCTATTAATTTAAAATTTCAAAATGAGTTTAGTAAAACTCAATTATTGTTATATATTTTAAGTTTATAGGTATAGTCCTTTATCTATTAGAGATTCGAAATTTAAGTATAGAGACATAAAAAAATACTAGAGATATTTAACTTGTAATCTAAAATAATAAATATCTATGAAGTATTAAGAATTTATTAGAAACACATGGATATTAACATATGTATGCATTTATAATGATAGATTATCAAAAGTAAGTAATGCATACTGTAATGTCCCAAAACCGAGGAGCATTACTGGTTGTTACGTGTCTTTATTATACAAGAACATGTTGAGGTTTTGAAATTACTCTAAAATAATTTAAACTTGCAAATTCTGTAATCTTAATTTAATATATGTAATACTACCACACAATATGATTACATCTCAATCATCCTTCAAACCTTGAAACCAATTTAATATAAAATCTATAATTTAAAAATTAAAATATTGGAATATTCATAAACACTAATCCATTTTCTTCCGATATCTCAATGCTCACTACATCTATGTAATACAATTCCTATTGAAGTCTAGTTACCATAATAATAATGAAACTCTTATTCCTCTCCCTCTTGCACATCTACTCCTAAATCATCATTATGGTTAACCTATGCGTTTGTACAAGCATTTAAAAATAATAATAATCTCCAAAGGGTGAGTTAATGCCTAATACGTATAACATAAACACATATGCATGAACAAGTAGGAACTTAAATCACATGCATTATGCAAAACTTAAACAGCAATAAACTAGTTCATGATATTCTTAAGTCCACAAACAAAATTAGAGTACTTACGACCCCCTCAACACATTTCAAACACCAGGTCATTGAATTGGTGATAGGAATTGCTACTATAGGCCCCTATCCATGAACACTTAACTACTTAAACTTGGTGATGAGAATTGTTACTACGAGCCTTACACTTATGAACACTTAATACTTAAACTTGGTCATGGAAACTGCTACTACGGGTGTCACACTCATGAATACTTAACCATTTGAACTTGATGATGAAAACTGCCATTGCGGGCCCCACATCCATGATCGTTTAAACCTTAAACCAACCCAAATAATTTCTAAACATGACTTCACTAGGGATAATGTCATACAAGATCATTAGGGTGTTCTTTAGGGATCTGCTACTATAGGCCCTTAGGTCGAGCTAAGCACATATAACATTCACTTAAACAATTAATCATGATCCTTACAACTTAATCAATTTCATTATATACACTAACTTAAAGAATCACAAGAAACACATAAGTTATACGTACCTAGATTGCAAAAATTTGATTTCCTCATACTTTTACAACTTCACGATTTCTCCAAACTTATACATGTTCTTAATTACATGCTCTTAGAATTGTATCTCAACAAAGTAAAACAACTAGGATATGTTTCAACTCAACACAACCATGTTAGAGGCTATGTAACTTGACATGGGACAATACATGGTCGTGCTAGAGGCCATGTACTTTTTTGTGTATTTTATATTTTGACATAGGGTGGGACACAACCATGTTGGGGGACCATGTATCTTTTTGTATAGTCTGGATTTAACATGAGGTGAGACATGGCCATGTTGGAAGGTTGTGTATCTTTCTATACAATTTGAGTCTAACACAGGGTGAAACATGGTTGTTTTGGAAGGCCATATATCTTTTTGTGCCCATTCACAAACCCTAATTTTTTTTTTTTACCAATTCATTCAATTCTAATTAATTTACATGGATTGGAATACTTCTAAGTTTACGCAAATATAATCCTTAATCGATTGATTTTTCATGTTCTTCATGTCTGTTTTGGAAGGTCGTGTTTTGAGAGCTTTTTCTTTTTTCCTATTCTTGTCATTGTGGAAAATGGCAAAAGCAGACACTTTAGGTTAGAAATGAGCTTATATACCCTGATTGTAAAAAGATAAAATTACCCCCAATTCTTATGAAATTACGTTTTTTACCTTATCTCTCCTTTATAATTTATATTAAATAAAATCTTAATTTGAGTGATTACACAAACTCTACGGTAGAGTAATTTATTTATATAAAATTAATAAAAGTAAAATTTTTGGGTTCTATTTGTGGTAGGGAATTTCAGTATGGAAAATTGCAAATTACACCCAAGAGGTTTATTAAAGTGACACCTAAGGTATACCACTTAAGATACGATATTTACTATCTATTTACTTGAAAGTATTAGAAAAAGAATAGTATGATAATTATCTATCTGTTACTCCTCAATTCATAAATTTGATTGAGATGAGATTATGAGCACAAGCTACAAGTGGATTGTCATGCATTATCATATTCTTTTGAAGGAGCACTTGGTTTAGCTTATTTGCATGTAAGGATGGTAGGTTTGGAACAAACCACAAATACCATGCTTAAATCAAATTTCAACAGAGGCCCCAACTAAGTCTTGTGGTCCTCCATTAGAAGTAGGCATCACCATTTCCTACTCAAACATGACCGTCCACAGTATGATCCAAGCTTTATAAGGTAAGTCTTAGTCCTCTAAATATGAAATTATAGTAATATGTGTATATATTTATAACTATGCAAATTTCATATTTAAGTTTTACAATGAGCTCCATTATAATGAAACTATGCAAGTTTCAATGATATAAAGCCTAACGATTATCCATTAAATATGAACTATGAAACTATAATCTCCTGCAATTTTGAATATAAAGCCTTAAGGAACAAAAGGAGCTATTTTTCAAATGAAAAGTGAAGTCTAATTTCATATTTATAATGATGTTATTCTTATAAATTCAACTGTATTGATTATTTTAGGGTAACTTGTAATGTTTATGAAAAATAGTCTTATAGCACTTTTCTGTAACTTTATAAATTGAATCTATGTTTTGATATGATTAAAATTTGTTGGGTAAAATCCCACATCGGTTGTGGAGGGGCATGGGTGCCACTTGATAAGTGTGAGGGAAAGCCTTACCTCATGAGCTAGCTTTTGGGGTAGAGAAGGCCTAATAGCACCCAACATTGGTATCGGAGCACCAAGTTTCAAAAGAAAATTAGGGTTTTGTGTTTTCAATCACAGACATGGTTGAATCTTCAGGTACGATGATTAAACTTAACTCTTTTAATTACTCTATTTGGAAGTCGATGATGGAAGATTTGTTATACTGCAAAGATTTGTATTTGCCTCTAGGTGGTGATGTTGCAAAGCCACAAGATAAATTTGATGCAGAGTGGTTGATACTACATAGAAAGACTGTAGGATACATTAGACAATGGGTTGATCAGAGTGTGTATCATCATGTTGCTCAGGAGACTAGGGCTGGTATCCTATAGAAGAAATTAGAGTCTATGTATGAAAGACAAACTGTCCTGAATAAAACATCTTTGATAAGAAGGGTAGTTAATTTGAAATACAGGGAAGGCTCGATTATGTTAGAGCATTTAAATGATTTTTAGGGACTCGTGAATCAATTGACTGCAATGAAGCTTGTGCTTAAGGATGAGATCCAAGCACTCCTATTGTTGAGCTCATTACCTGAGAGTTGGGACACTCTTGTAGTATCAGTTAGTAATTCAGCTCCATATGGAACCTTGACCTTGTCTATGGTTAAGGACAGTTTAATCAATGAAGAAGCCTGAAGGAAAGATTTGGGTACTGGTTCTGAATCCAGGGCACTTGTCACAGACAAGTATGATAGGAGGGGTAGAAGCAAGAATAGAGGAAAGAATGAAAAATCTGACAGAACAAATAAGTCA
The DNA here is from genome assembly GCA_037954665.1 of Laguncularia racemosa. NCBI lineage: Eukaryota > Viridiplantae > Streptophyta > Magnoliopsida > Myrtales > Combretaceae > Laguncularia > Laguncularia racemosa. The sequence goes on along the minus strand of JBBMOL010000039.1, from coordinate 2,219,438 downwards.
ATGGGGAGATCTAAATCAAGGGGCAGAAAGAACATTAAATGTTTTTTCTGTGACAAGCCAGGACATTACAAGAAAGAATGTAGGCTGTGGAAGAAAAAGTAAGGAAAAGCTGATGATTCAGATGAAGACACCACTGCAGCAGAAAATGGTGAGATAGTGGTTACATGGGATGAGGGTTGTGTTAGTCTTGCTGGTCATGACAGTGACTGGGTAGTTGGTTCTGGTGCCTCTTTTCATGTGACAGCACATGGCGAGTTTTTCTCATCCTACACTGCTGGTGATTATGGTAATGTTAGGATGGGAAATAATGAAATCTCAAGGATTATAGGCATTGGAAGCATAATCTTGGAAACTAATACAGGCTGTAAACTCGTTCTCAAGGATGTGAGACATGTACTAGATATCCGCTTGAACCTAATCTCAGTAGGAAAATTAGATAATGAAGGCTTTCACAGCTACTTTGGTGATGGTAATTGGAAGCTCACGAAAGAGTCTCTGATTGTAGCAAAAGGCAGAAAGGATAACACACTTTACTTAATGCCAGCAAAGCTAAGTAAAGGTGAATTGAACTTGACTAATGATGCTACTGTAGAGATGTAGCATAGACAGCTTGGGCACATGAGTGAGAAAGGACTCCAGATGCTTATGAAGAAGAAGCTTCTACGAGATTTGAAAGGTACTTCTTTAAAACCATGCACTAACTGTTTAGCTGGTAAACAACACAGAGTTAGTTTTCAAAGAAATACACCCATTAGAAAAACTCATATATTAGATTTGGTTCATACAGATGTGTGTTATATGAAGGATTTAACAATGGGTGGTGTAATGTATTTTGTTACATTTATTGATGACTACTCTAGGAAGCTCTGGACTTATGCATTGAAGTCCAAAGATCAGGTTTTGAATGTATTCAAACAGTTTCACTCTAGAGTGGAGCGTGAGACCAGTAGGAAGTTGATATGTGTCAAGACAAACAATGGTGGGGAGTATAGAGGCCCGTTTGAACAGTATTGCGCTGATCATGGGATAAAACTAGAGAAGATAGTCCCAAAGACACCACAACAGAATAGTGTTGCAGAAAGAATGAATCGCACTATCACTGAGAGAGTGAAGTGCATGTTATCTCAGGCTAAGCTGCTTAAGTCATTTTGGGGTGAAGCTATGAGGACAGCTGTTGATTTGATAAATCTTTCTCCCTCATATGCTCTGGATGGTGATATCCCAGAAAAGGTTTGGACAGGTAAAGATATATCTTACAATCACTTACGAGTCTTTGGTTGCAGGGCTTTTATGCACATTCCAAAGGATGAGAGAGCAAAGCTTGATGCCAACTCCAAGCAATGTATTTTCTTTGGATATGCACATGATGAGTATGAGTACAGATTGTGGGACTCTATTGATAAGAAGATTATTAGGAGCAGAGATGTGGTTTTCATAGAAGACCAAACAGTTGAAGATATGGAAAAGACTGAGAAGCAAGCATCTTTAGGTCAGATTCCCACAAATGTAGACCCTGCACCTTTATCTGATCTTACTGATAGAAGATTTATAGAGGACTCAGGTAATGAGTTACAAGAGCCACAACAGCAGGCTGAGGTGAGGAGATCTTCTAGAGATAGAAGACCATCAGTGAGATATAGTCTAAATGAGTATGTGATGATTACTTATGGGGGAGAACCTGAATGTTATGAGGAAGCAATGACTCATGAAAAGAAGAAAGAATGGGTGAAAGCCATGCAAGAGGAGATAAAATCCTTGCATGAGAACAAGACCTATGACTTAGTTGAACTGCCTAAGGGCAAGAGACCTCTAAGGAATAAATGGGTATATAGATTGAAGACTGATGAAAGTACTTCTTAGCTAAGGTACAAGGCAAGGCTGGTTGTGAAGAGGTTCGGTCAGAAGAAGGGGGTCGACTTTGAAGAGATTTTCTCACCTGTGGTGAAGATGTCATCTATCAGGGTTGTGCTTAGTATTGCTGCTAGAATGAATCTAGAGGTTGAGCAGATGGATGTGAAGACAGCATTCCTCCATGGTGAACTAGAGGAAGAGATCTATATGGAGCAGCCTGAAGGGTTCAAGATCAAGGGGAAGGAGAATCTTGTTTGCAGACTGAAGAAGAGTTTATACGAACTGAAACAAGCTCCAAGGCAGTGGTACAAGAAGTTTGAGTCCTTCATGATTGATCAGGGTTATATCAGGACTGCTACAGACCATTGTGTCTTCATTAAACAGTCAACTAGTGGTGAGTTCATTATGTTGCTACTTTATGTAGATGATATGCTGATTATTGGCAAGGATGTCAAGCAGATCAAAGAACTGAAGATTGCATTGAGTAAGTCCTTCTCTATGAAAGACTCTAGGTATGAGGATTATTAGAGACAAGAAGAGCAAAAAATTGTGGTTATCACAAGTGAGGTATATTGAGAAGGTGTTAGAGAGATTCAACATGAGCAAAGCAAAAGCTATTTACTCTCCACTTGCAGGTCACTTCAACTGAGTTCAGCTCAGTGTCCAAAGAGTGAGGTAGACAAGGAAGATATGAAGCAAGTCCCATATGCTTCAGCAGTGGGAAGTCTTATGTATGCCATGGTGTGTACCAGGCCAGACATTGTTCATGCTGTAGGTGTGGTGAGCCGCTATCTCTCAAATCTAGGCAAAGAGCACTGGACAGCAGTTAAATGGATTCTCAGATATCTCAGGGGCACTTCTAGGTTATGTTTGCAATTTGGTGGTGACAATAAATCTGCACTAGAGGGGTTTTTAGATGCTGACATGGCTGGTGATTTGGATTCCAGGAAATCCACTTTAGGTTATCTGATTACTTATGCAGGGAGAGTAGTGTCCTGGTAATCGAAGTTATAGAAGTGTGTTGCACTTTCCACTACTGAGGCTGAATATATTGTTGTAACAGAAGCTTGCAAGGAAGTCTTGTGGATGAAAAAGTTTTTAGAAGAGCTGGGTCAAGAGCAGAAAGAGCTGAAACTGTACTGTGATAGTTAGAGCGCTATACATCTCAGTAAGAATCCGATGTTCCACTCTAGATCAAAACATATTGATGTTAGGTATCATTGGATCGAGGATGTGCTAGAGTCTAAATAGTTGAAGCTTGAGAAAATTCACACTGATGATAATGCGTCAGATATGATGACAAAGGCTTTACCCAAAGAGAAGATTATTTGCTGCAGGAAGATTGTAGGGGTGATGGAACCCCCCATATGAGTTGGAGGGGGAGTTTGTTGGGATATAGATCTAACACATATGGGTATATACCAAGGTTACCCTAAGTATATGAAGTATACTTGGATGAAGGATTGTTAAGCTTGAAGAAAATTGCCAAAACCAAGCGAAACAAACATACATGGAGCTAAGCCGCCAGCGTTGGTAGCTAGGCCACCGGCGTTGGTAGCTAGGCCACCGGCGTTGGAAGATAAAGGCCGCTGGCGTTTATGCCGGCGTAAGTCCTAAGTCGATTGATTATTGTTAGAATATATATATAGTTGTATCCTTTTGTAACCTAGGGTACAGAAGACGAAAACATAAGTGAGGAAAACCTAAAACACAACAGGCGTGATTCCTAAACCTAGAGAGAGTTCTAGAGAGGGAAATCATTGTATTTGATCCACCGGCTTGTGGTGTGACTGTGTAATTCACTAGTGAGACTAGTGAAGTGTGTAACTCATTATTTTTTATAGTGGAAGAGTTTGTGTGTGGCGGTCCCGTGGGTTTTTTCCAAATTGGGGTTTTCCACGTAAATCCTTGGTGTTGAATTTTGTTTTAATTCCGCATTCTATTATTGATTGTTTATTGTCAATTGTGAATCGCATAGGTAAGAGGAACAAAATGGGAGCTTCTTTTCTTAACAAGTGGTATCAGAGCACCAGGTTTCAAAAGAAAATTAGGGTTTCTCTGCAAATTGTATTAGGGTTTTGTGTTTTCAATCACAGACATGGCTGAATATTCAGGTACGATGATTAAACTTAACTTTTCTAATTACTCTATCTGGAAGTCAACGATGGAAGATTTGTTATATTGCAAAGATTTGTATTTGCCTCTAGGTGGTGATGTTAAAGCCACAAGATAAATCTGATGCAGAGTGGTTGATACTACATAGAAAGACTGTAGGATACATTAGACAGTGGGTTGATCAGAGTGTGTATCATCATGTTGCTCAAGAGATTAGGGCTGATGTCCTATAGAAGAAATTAGAGTCTATGGATGGTTGATCCTATGGGCCGATGTAAGATTAGGGGGAGATGTTGGGTAAAATCCCACATCGGTTGTGGAGGGGCATGGGTGCTACTTGATAAGTGTGAGGGAAAGCCTCACCTCATGAGCTAGCTTTTGGGTAGAGAAGGCCCAATAGCACCCAACATTGGTATCAAAGCCCGGTTTACAACATCTCCCGGTTGAGCCGGATATGGATGATTGATCCCATAGGCCGATGTGAGATTAAGGGGAGATGTTGGGTAAAATCCCACATCGATTGTGGAGGAGCATGGGTGCCACTTGATAAGTGTGAGGGAAAGCCTCACCTCATGAGCTAGTTTTTGGGGTAGAGAAGGCCCAATAGCACCCAACATTGGTATTAGAGCTCGATTTACAACATCTCCCGGTTGAGCCGGATATGGACAGTTGATCCTATGGGCCGATGTGAGATTAGGGGGAGACGTTGGGTAAAATCCCACATCGGTTGTGGAGGGGCATGGGTGCCACTTGATAAGTGTGAGGGAAAGCCTCACCTCATGAGCTAGCTTTTGGGGTAAAGAAGGCCCAATAGCACCCAACAAAATTGTATATCATAGGTAATATTTGGTCAAATGTCAAATATATAAAAGGTTACTTATAATATTGTACTAATATAATATCGTTGAAAGGGTCATATATATCACTATAAGTCTATGTGTTTGCATGTACAGAATATAAGGCTACCATGTAGCTATATATATGTGTGTTTTTTACATTAATATAATATAACTATACACAAGAGGAATATTACATAAATATATTGTAACTATACAAAATTATATATATATATATATATATATTATATAGAGGAATTAACTGAAATAACATTTCTATAAGCTTTACAAATCTTATAGCTTCGTTATGTTTATAGGAGTTGATATGAAAGGAGTTGCAATGTAGCTAGTGTTCAACTAATTACAGTGCCAAGTAAGTGGTTTTATACTTTATTGCATTTATGGGTACAATTTGTGTACTTGGAGATCCATTGTACTTGCATATGGATGTAAGTAGCTATGATGTGCACATACTTGCTTGTGCTTGGAAGCTGTTTGATTGCGTAGTAGTAGTAGTTTTATATGTTTAGTGTGCTACTTTATTGTACTTTGCTATGTTGTGGAGTGTGCGAAATTGATTAGTCACCTGTTAAATGACTTAACAATGATTGGCTTAAATTTTAATTAGACACGCATCTCAACTCATTATAATGGACATTCACCAAATATCGACCTTTTGAGGATGAATAAAGCATCCTTTTCCTATACTTCAACAATCAAACTGGCAGGGGAGGATGCTACAACATTGGTCAAGAGCTTGGTTGTTAGGTTTTTGGGAGTAGCCAAGGTGTCTTCATTACACATTCCTTGGTTCGTGTCATTTGTATTCAATCAAACTTCTTAGCCATCACTAAAGTGAGGTCGTTATCTTTATCTTTACGATGGACTGGACAGTGTTGTGTGGATGGCAATTGCTTGTTCTTGCATTACACTTAATAGTTGCTTGAAAACTTTGTTTGTTATTATGTTACAATATAATGCTTATCTCTTATCTCATACGAAGTTGTGGTTTACTCATTCCCTTATAGACTCTATTATAGGTAACTACCCTTAAGTTCTTGACAGCATAAAGACGACTATGAGTGGGTTTTGCTGTGAGGAAATGCAAGAATAGGCTAGAGTGGAGACTCGTTTATTATTATTATTATTATTATTATTATTATTATTATTATTATTATTGTTTCAATTGCTAGGGTTGCTCTTGGAAACCAACGTAGTTGCTGTGTCTATATAATGTAAGAAATTTTCATGAATAGTTTATCCATGTTGTAAAAGTAAATCCTATTTTCTATATATATATATTTTAAACTTTTACTAACTAAAGCAATTTCATTATAGAGTCTTATGTATAGCAAACTATGATAGCGGCTTAGTGGTTAGCTTCTATATAGAATGGTGTACACTATACATAGTGGACCGTTACAACAACAAACGAGGGATATTCATCTTCCTATGAAGATTCGGTTGGACAAACCTATCCTAGTGCACCCAGACTTCCTTGTGGTATCTACGTTGATAGTTAAGACTGTCGTGCCTCTATTCATGCGTGATCCTCCTTACACAACTCTACAAAGGACTTGAGTTGCTGCTGCAATTTTTTCAACTTCTTCGTAAATGTGGGCTATAAAACCAAATTGTTATAGAATAATAAAAAATATAGAGTACTTATCCACATTTGCACTTTGTTGGTCTCCCTTCCTCTCTTTGCTATTTTGTAACAAGGGTTTGGGCATATTATAACGAGAACGCAAATATCTCAAAAAAAGACTAGCCATTCTATCATTTTGTTCACGTATAGGTACATGCAAGTTGCAATTTCCCCAAAAGTAACTGCTTCCTATTAATTCCCTATCTTAAGCTCCATTATCACTTGACTCAACTAACTTATACTGACCAAGTTTGGATCCACCATATTATAGGCCCAAACTTATAATAAGGTTTAATAAAATTACAAAAAAAATAAATGAACAAAATACAACATAAAAAAGGGCACAAACAACAATGGCAGCACAACAATAAATAGTAAGAGCAAGCAACACTAACACACACAATTCACATTCTTGCAAATTCTTTTTCCTTCGAGTATAGAAATGTGGATATGGTGTTCTAGCATTATTCCCTTCTTCAAAAGTGCACGTGACCTCACATGTGGTTGAGGGATATCTTTGTTGAAACATTTCTTCGTCTACTCACAATGCTTCAATTGGAGAACACCCATCTTGATGTATCAAAACTGATGTGCCTAGAACCTAGGATCAAAATTTTAACACAATCTTGAATCGTAGCAAATTATCAAACATGGATTTACATTGCTTTGGCACTAAAATACGATATGCATCGATGCGCAATAGCAATGAAGTTTAAATCTTTTTAGATTTTCTAAGTTTATTAAATGAAAAAAATATTTTTTTTTGGATTTTAATGTAATTATAAAATAACAAAAGTAAGAGGGATATGGACAATGATTGAATCATATTCAATTGTTGAACTGATTTTAATTGAAGTAATCAATACAATATATGGTTAAATTCAATTAAGAATCACCAGAATAAGGATGATACTTTGATTGATAAAATCAAAGGAAAACCTTCAATAACTAATGAAAGTTTTCACATAATATTTAAAAAGAGTAATAAGATCAATATTCATTCAATATCGTATATCCCATTCCACATGGTTATAGGGTATTTACATATGAATGGCTATTAACATGGAATAATTGTCATAAGACAAAAATACTAAAAAAAGGGAATGAAAATAACTGCTAAAAGGAAATAAATAATTATATAGATAACTACAATGCTAATTCATCAAATTTTGCATGGTTTACTTTCCTAATTAGACTTATATGAAATATTGTTCATTCAAATTAAGATTTGCCCAAGTAAAATTCCCTTCGGAAGCGTTGTTTTTAGAAGCTTCCAATGCGCTTGTCGGAAGCTCTATTTCTAAGTGTCTTCGCATGCTTAGGATCACTGTTAGAAGTAGCACTAACTCTCGTTCCAGAACCAAAACCTTTAACAATACCAAAAGTAGGATCAAGTTCAAAACTACTAAGAGTTTTATTGATGAGCCAATTGCGCTACTGGGTTGAGTCCTTTTGCAACACAGAATCTTGGTTAGTTCTATTCAACCCACGTGTATTTTTTTACCTGCTGATATCGGATTTGGGAATCTGATTCCCATTAAAAACTTCTTTGTAGTTAACTGTAACACCAGTTGATCCTAGCGTGCCTCCATTTTTACACTGTTCTCCTTATGTAACTTCATAAAGGAATCGAATTGCTGCTACGATTTCTTGAAGTCCTCTATTAAAGCCAATATTTATACCAATTTGTTACGTGATCTTCATAATATGGAGCAGTTGTGCTTGTACGTGCTTTGTTGGTCTTTCATCCTCTTTTTCCCATTTTGTAAAAAGGGTTTAGGCTCATTATAGAGGGAATTGAATGATCTTAAAATATTAAAGCGTTTATGGGAAAATCAGACTTGCCATGATACAGACGAAGTCTACTCCTACCCTACTACACGTTCAGACTTATAACAAGATTTAGTAAACTTACACAACAACAAACAATTGGAGTACAACGTCAAACAGAGTACGAATAAATATGGCAACGATACAATGAATAGTAAAAGCAAACGACACACTATCTAACACATTTCACTATCTTACAAATTCTTCTTCCTTCCACTCACCCCTTTGAAAGTGCATGTGACCTCATGCATGAGTGAGAGATATCAATGGCGAATCATTTCTTGATCTTCCCATAAAGTTTTAATGGAGACTATCCGTTCTAATATATCAAAACTTCCTTGCAGTTATCTGCACCGCTAGCTAGTTATAGCATTCCTCCAATCTTATGTGGTCTTATATAACTCCACAAAGGCGTCGAATAGCTGCTGTAATTTCTTCGACTTTTCCATAGAAGACTACTCCAATATCGATTTTTTACAAGATCTAAAATAATTTGGAGTAGTTGTGCTCATGCTTACTTTCCTTGTCTTTCTTCCTCCTTTTTCTATTTTGTAATGAGTGCTTGACGTCACTATATAGGGAACCCAACGATCTCAAAATAAGAAAGTATTCGTGAGATAACTGGAACTTGTCATTCTATCATTTCATTCATGTATAAGTACGTGCAAGTTATAGTTTTTCCAAAATAACTTCTTCCATATTAACTATTCTCCTCAAACTCCACTAACATTGGACTCAATTAACAGATATTGACCAAGTCTACTACCACCTTACTACACGTCTAGACTTAAAACAACGTTTAATAAAATTAAACGACAACAATAAACAAACGTAATACAACATCGAACTTCATAAATAACAACGACAGCATAACAGCAAATAATTATAATAGCAATGCACTCATGTAATTCACTATCATGCTAATTCTTCTTTTTTAAACTATAAACACAAGAATATGGGGTTGCCCTTTCTTTGAAAATGCACATAACCTCACATGTCAAAGAGGGATATCTTTTATGTATAATTTCTTCATCTTCTCATGAGGCTTCAGTTGGATTAGACTAGTCCTAGTGTGCCAAAGCGTCGATACCGTTATTTGCGCTGCAAGTTGATTCTGGTGTCTCTATTCCTATGTGATCCTCTTTATACAAATCCACAAAAGCCTTGAATTGTTACTGCTATTTCTTTAACTCCACAAAAGCTGACTATGCCAACAATTTGTTATAGGATCTTAAATAATATGAAATAGTTGTGCTTGTGTGTGCTTTTTTAGTCTTTCTTCCTTTCTTTCCTATTTTGTAATAAGGGTTTGAGCTCAGTACATAGAGAACCTAATGATCTCAAAATAATAAAGTGTTTATGTGAAAAATAAGACTTATTATTCTCTCATTTTATTCACATATAATTACAAGCAAGTAGCAGTTTTCCTAGGGTAACTTAATTGCTTCATATTAATTATCTTTATTGAACTTCACCAACTCTGACTCAATTGACTTATAGTTACCTAGTCTACTCCATCCTGTTGCACGTCGACTTAAAATAAGGTTCAACAAAGTTGCACAATAAAACAAAGGAAATACATGACAAATAGAACATGAACAACAACAACAATAATACAATAATGAGTGGTAATGGCAAGCAATACACCAACTGACGTGCTTCACTATTTTGCTAATTCTTCTTCCATCAACTATAGACATAGGGATAAGAGATTATAACGTCACACTTCCCTTTCAAAGCGTACATGACCTCAAGCGTGAATGTAGGATAGCTGAAATACCACAAATCATGAAAGAATAATAAAATAATAAAATAGAATTTAAGTAATAGAGTAAGGAAGAATAGTTTATAATTAATAAATTTAAATTTATAAAGGCTAAAATTTAATTGAGAGAGTTAACAAATTATAAATTTGACAATCTAGTCAAGTAATAATTTCAGGCCTATTTAAACTAGTTTTTAGAATAATCATTTAATTAGGTCCCTTGCTAGAAGATTTGAATAATATATTATTATATTAACTTATATAGAGCTACAAATGAGTTGAGGTGAGATGAGCTTTTACCAAGTCTAAAAATTACAAGCTCAAGCTCGAACTCGTTCTCATTAAATAATTTAAAGCTTGAGCTCAATTTATCTAGATCAATGAGTTCAAGCTTGTTTATCTAAATGAGTTTACTTATAAGCTTGTTTACAAGTCTACTCATTAACAATATAAATGAGAATCTACTCAATAACATATTCATGAGTTAATTTGTTAAAAATATCATGAGAGTCTATTCACAAATCTATTGACAAACTGATTTGTTAATAATATAAATGAGTACCCACTCATCAGCCTATTTGCGAGCTCACTTATAAGACTATTTGTAAGTCAGCTCATTAACAATATTCTTAAGTCTATTCCTGAGCTGACTTGCGAGTCTAAACAAATGTTTGAGCTTAACTTATTTAAATAAACAAGTTTTATTTTGAAGTCAAACTTAACTCATTTATTAATCGAGCTCGAGTAATTCACGAGTAGCTCAATTTGTTTGTTGTCAATATTTATAGTAATTAAATAGTATGTACTAAGTTTCTTATTTGATAGTAATAACTATTATTTTATTATAATCATTTATCTATTTTTCCAAATTATGATAGCACCCTCACATGCTCAGGCGCTCTCTGTCTCTAGAAATTTTGAAGTTATGCATGCTCATTGATAGGCAATTATAATACCTAAAAATTAAAAAAAAAAAACTATTTTAAAATGAAAGAAAATAAATATAATAATAAATATTTCTAGGTTAGAGTTTTGAAGTAGATATTTTTGTGAATTTAACTTTTCAAAGGCTATGGAAAGGTCAATGATAAAAATTGAAAATATTAACATTAGGAAAAGTATATTGAAAATTTTAAAAACATTAAAAATCAATAGCACAAACCATAATCACTAGATGCGTGTTTAGTATAATGTCTTTATTGAATCTACACTAAATTAGGATTAAAAGTTGATATGATATTTTATAATAAGTGTGCAAGCGTCTATCATTAGATAACATATATGTTTTTTCGAAGTTATGTATTGGCATTTTGTTATTTATACATATAAATACTCTTTCATTAAAAGTAATTCATAATAGATATATGCATATATGTGAGATAATTACTTTATATTCGTGAATTGATTTATTTCTAATATTATAAATTCTAAATCTATACTAAAATAGTATTTACAAATAATCACATCTTATGATAAAAGTATAAGTATTCTTAAATTAATATTATGTATATCTATATGTTTATGAAAGATATCGTATTAGTATTCACTGTCTATGCATATAAGTATTATTTTCCAAAAAGGTATGTAGTAGTTTATAAATATACAAATATAGGCCACATATATACAAACGTACCGATTATTGTATTAGTGAATTGATATACAATATCTATATTTCATTGTACACATAAAAGGGTGTATCTTTTATATTATTTATAATTATACCTTATTTCACTATGAACCACTTTTCAAATGCTTTTATAAGAGTATTTACAGTACTGATTTGAATAGTGATTCATTTATAAATTATAATTTTACATATTTTGGAAAGATACGTAGTGTTACGACTTTTCAAAAGCTTTTACAATCATATGTTCTAATAAAACATTTTGTATATGAGGATGTTCTTTACATAATTTATAATTTATTTCGTATTCATCATTTGAATTACTTACGAAGAACTTACGTGAATATGTTGCATGCGTATCAAAGCTATATATAGTATGGTTTATCTAAAATATAGTCTCTATATTGTCCAATATATCATATTCAACATCTTGACTATTTTCTTAAGCTTGTGTAGATATATATATATATTGTTTATTATACAAGTCATTCTGTATACGGAATATAATTTTATATCTTTTCACTATTTTTCAAAGGTATTTGTGATAGTATGTTTATATATAAAAGTTATATTTTTATAAATGACTGTAAGTATACTGAAGTTTTGGAAATTTTTTGTCATATATATCACTAAGAGTAATTTTGTTAGTACATGGAAACAAAGTAATTATAACATAATATAGCGTTTCTTTATTTAAATATATGTTGACAGAAAATTTCAATATAAAAGAACTTGTTTACCAAAACCTTATGAATAAATTTAATAATAAATGAATGGGAGATTACATAAATAAAAAACTAAAATGAAAAAAATAAAAGTTTTAAGAATATATTCGTATTTAATAAATTAAAACTAAGTTAAATATGAAGTTTCATCGAAAAACGTTATAGGAAGTATATTTAACGGATAGACATTTTGTGTGTAATTTGGACTGAGAATTTTCAAAATTCCCCTTTCATTACTTACTCCAAGCGTAGTATCTCTCTAGGAAGCAAACTTGAATATGCCACCTCACTCTTCAAACACAGGACCAAGCATTCCAAATCACCACTTTCCTTTTTAACACTAGAAGCTAACCTATATATAAAACTTTCTTTCTCCTCTCGTTAAAACTCCAAAACATAGTAGAGTCGATGTGAAAATAGATTTTCTAAAATTATTTTAGTTAAAGTTATAAATTAATTCTAAAATATCACATCAATATGAAGATTTTTTTTTTCTAATCTTAACTATTGATTATATATGTCAAAATTTTATAGGGTAAATTTATGATAATTAAAATAATTTTAGAGGATTTAAATCCATTTGAAGAATTTCAATAACAGTAGCAGATTTTCTCTTCCTCCATGTTCAACCTCTTTAACATACTAATTAAACTTCATTCATGCTTTATAGAAAAAACTAGTGAAGTTCTATTCTATGACTTGCAAGATTGTCAAACTCCCAATTTTATTTAGAATCATTAAAGAGTCTATAGAATCAAAACATAACAACATAAGTTTCTACAATTTATATAAAATAGCTTTAAAAAACAATAGATATGTTTACTATAGTCATAAAAAAAATAAAATATAAGATAGAATAAAGAAATTTAGTATAAATTTTAGTTACAATTTATAATAAAAATTATATATTTATAGTATAAATAAATTAGTATAAGTTATTAAGCTAATATATAAAACTATACTATAAATAACAATACCAATATGAAATAAATTACAATATAAATTATAATAATAAAATACAATACTTAAAAAAATCACTAACCCTTTTATCATCATTAAATGTCAAAATTATTGTTGGCTCTCTCTTCACCATCATCATCTCAATACCCATATCATTATTGGTACTATCATCAACTTTACCTTATATTATAATTCCAATTTTTTTAAAAAACTTACAATATTTATATTTTGTTAAAGTTAAGTTATATTTTTCAATTTTTAACTCATTTAACTAAAATATGTAGAATTGGTAAATTCGGTTAAAAACATAAGATTTTATTAATTTTGCGTGTAGATTTGTGATTCTATCATGAATCTGTATAAAAAAGATTTTATATATGATTAAGCTCGAAAAGATATTGAAAAGATATTATAAAATTATATAAGTAAAATTGTGATTTTAATAACTTTGATGACTTGTATTCAGGGTGTTTTGGTTTTTATGAAATCACAAATTGCTTGAAAACAAATTCAACTCGAGGAAGCAACAAGTTCTTGGTAGAAACTAAAAGTATGAACGTTACAAAACTCAATTCATATTCAAACACAGTGGACTAATTTAAGTTTGGGGTAGCCAAATAGCTTACTAATGGATGGCTTTGATTAATTATAGGTGAGTCCTTTGATTTGTCACATCGACTTAAAGATTATTTCAGCTAAAACAGGAGGCAAAGGTCAGTGGGAATTAGATAAATTACAATACATGTTTTGCTTGTTGATTACTCGATGGGTTTAGTATGTTGCAGTGTCATTTGAAACGGTGTTTGATTGTTTATGAGGTCAGAATGGAGTTTGTTGTATGTTTTGTGAATGATCTGTATGTTATAGCAAGCTTCAAAGGTAAACAAAGCTTACTGTCATGATGGTAGTGAAGCTATCATCGTGATGGTAGTATTAAAACACCCAATGTTATGGCAGTAGCAAAGCCACCATCATGGTGATATTACTAAAACACATACCATCCAAACGCTAGAAGAACTAGTGTCCAAACCCCAATTAAAATAACCACTGGCTTTATTCCAAGATGGTGTCCAGTCCGACCGGTAGGGGCCTTTCCCTGTTCCTTTTTTTGTCCCTTCTTGGTCATGTTTAATCACCCCCTTTCATAAATTATAAACTCCAGCATGTTCTATTACATTAAATAGACATAGTCGTTATCGTAATATAACTCTGTAGCAAACCCGGTGATATAACTAAATTGGTGTTGGATGAAATTGATATGATTTCCCATGTGAAACACAGTACATTTTTTAATCATTTGATTAAATGGTCACATATGCTTCCTTAGCGAATTATTATGCTTTGTGAAATGATTGGATGTTGGAAAATATTATTTAATCACCTTAAAATAGACTAATAAATGATTTGGCTTAAGTTAAAATATGACATAAATATTTGCATTGATTAAAGGTTATTACCATTACATGGTAGATGGATAGGTTTGCTCAAACAAGAAAAAATCTTACGACGTTATTTGTGAGCCACTAACTTGAAAGTTGTTCATGCATTTGACTGAGCTCTCGTGAGATCCCCTTATAATCCTCAAAGCTTTACACCAATGGGATTCTTGCAAGAAGCTATGCTAGTATGCGATATTTGCATCACATATGGTTAGTTATGCACACAAGAGTAAGTTAAAAGAGGAAGAAAAAATAAAAGTACAAGATTTTATCTTGATTCACCCTTTAATTAAGGCTACGTCCAGTAGAGGATTCCATTATAATTAGCACTTTACTCTCTCATTTTTCATTACACAATTATAAGTGAAAAAGATAATATATAGTAACAACTATTCATGGGCTCAAGCCAAACTTTTAATAAACAAATATGAGCTTAATTACTAAAAGCCCTTTGGTTTCCAGAGGGCGTTGCCTTTTTAAGCTACAAATGCCTTTTAATGAACAAATATGAGTAGGATCCACGTACTTTTCTATCGTAGGGGAGTATGAGCTACACCCCAACATTCTCTCACTTGGTGAACACTTTCCATGCCTTTTTAAACCCAACACAGTTGTACACCATTCAAACTTTTCAACATTTACTGCCTTGGTTAAAAAATCTACACTATTCACCTGTGTGTCAACTTTTTCCAGCACTATAACTTTCTGTTTTAATTTCTCTCGAATGAAGTGATATTGTATATCAATATGCTTTGTTCTTCCATGAAAATCGGGATTTTTAGCCAAAAATATAGCACTTTGGCTATCACATCCAATCTTCACTCCTCTTTGTGTAGAACTAAGCTCTCTACACAATTTACTTATCCAGATCACTTCCTTAGCAGTATGAGTAAGAGCCATGTATTCTACTTCAGTACTAGATAAAGCAACCGTGCTTTGTCTCTTACTCATCCAACTTATAGCTTTGCTGAATAAGGAAATAACATAATCGTTGGTTAAGCTTTTGCTATCAATGTCACCTCCCCAATCAGCATCAACAAAACACTTTAGTTCTAATGCTTGCTGTTTATTTGAGCTTTCCATGCCTTCATAACATAACTCAAAATCAGATGTACTGTGAAGATAACAAAGCACCCTCTTTATAGCTATCTAATGCTCTTTTCTTGGATTGGACATATATATGCTCAATACTCTCACTGCTTGAGCAATATTTGGACAAGTACATACCATGACATACATCGAGCTCCTCACTACACTTACATATGGAACTATTGCCATCTCTTCAATTTCCTCTTAAGTCTTGAGACATTGGGATGCTAATAACTTGGAACTTGTGGACATAGGAGTCTTTACTGACTTATAGTCTATCATATTGAATCTTTTCAGCACATCTTCAACATATTTCTTATGACTTAACCACAAATTTCCATTCTCTTGCTCCCTTTTTTATTTGCATGCCTAAAATGAAGTGGGCCTAAGTCTTTCATCTCAAACTCTTTTCCCAACAATCTTTTCATAGTACTGATCATACTCATACTATTCCCAACTAGCAACATATCATCAACATATAAGGTTAAAATAACGAAATCATCATCTGACCTCTTCACATAAACACAATGATCAACATCCCAATGAATAAAGCCAAGCTTCAATGCATAGGAGTTAAACTTCTAATACCACATTCTTGGAGATTGTTTTAGGCTATATAAAGACTTGTTTATTTTGCAAAAAAAAAAAAATCTTCTTTTCCCTTGACCACAAACTCATCCGGTTGCTTCATGTAAATATCCTCCTTCAAGTCACAATGTAGGAAAGCTGTTTTTACATCAAGCTACTCTACCTCTAGATTATATGCAACTGCTACAGATAAAATAAGTCTTATAGAATTTAATTTAGTAACTAGAGAAAAAATCTCACCATAATCGACTCCTTTTATATGAGAACATCCCTTTGCAACTAAACGAGCTTTATATCGTTCTATATCTCTATCTGCGGATACCTTCTTATTGAATACCTACTTACAACCAATTGCCTTCCGATTTGTAGGTAATTTTACTAAATTCCACGTTCTGTTTTTACCCAATGAGTTTATCTCATCCATCATGGCTTTCTCCCACCATTTTGCATCTTTAACACCTTTTGCTTCCTTAAGGTTATTTGGATCATCACCTGTAATAGTTAAAGCACAATTTGCATTATTGGCAAATAAAGTATACCTCTCAAGTGGTCTTCTTTGCCTTGCGGACCTCCTTAAGGCCGGTTTAGGTAGAGCTTCAACTTCAAACTCAGTATCAAAATCTACAATATCATCCTCCACATCAAGCTCATCATTTTTAGAATTTGAATTTTCTGTTTCAAATTATGTAGCCTCTGTCTTTCCTTATAAACCAACATCTAACTCAACTGTCTGTGATTCTTCAGGAGTCTGTGAAACAATATGATTTATCGTAGATTCTCTAAATACCACATCTTTGCTGTAAATGATATGTTTAGTATCAGGATTCTACAGCTTATACCCTTTAATACCATCTTTGTACCCAATGAAGATACACTTCTCTCTTTTGCTTTCAAGCTTATTCCTCTTTTCCTTAGGTACATGCACATACGTTTCACAACCAAATACTCTAACATGAGATATATTTGGCTTCTTTTTGAATAGTGCCTCAAATGGTGTCTAATCTTTCAAAGCTGATGTGGGAGACCTCTTCTTTAGATAACACGCAGTAGCCACTACTTCTATCTAAAATTTAGTTGCTAAGTTTGCACCATTGAACATACTCCTTGCTTTCTCCATGAGGGATTGATTACGTCTCTCTGCTACCCCCATTTTGCTAAGGTGAATATGGTGTGGTTTTCCTCCTTGTTATGCCATTAGTTACACAGAATTAATTAAATTTCGCTGAATAGAATTCTCCTTCATTGTCAGTTCGCAACACTTTAATCTTTCCATCAATTTGATTTTCTACGAAAGCTTTAAATTCACGAAAATTTTCTAACACATCATCCTTTCTCTGCAAGAAATATATCCACACATATCTAGAATAATCATCAATAAAGGAAACATAATACCTTGATTTTCTAACAGGTGAAGGACTGAAAACGTCACTGTAAATTAAATCCAGAATCCCTTTTGCTCTCCCCTCTATGGATTCAAAAGATACCCGATTCTGTTTTCCATGTAAACAATATTCATAGAATCCGAAACCCATTGAACAGCTTGGGATTCCATCCGCCATCTTCTTTGAAGCAAGGGTCACCAATCTTTTCTCACCAATATGACCCAATCTCCGATGCCATAGCATTGCAGAATCTTCTTTCACCTACTTTGTGATATAACTCTCACCACTAATCACTGTGCTTCCTAGCAATTTCCATGGCTTCCTACACTGTTCGCCTCTAGTAATCACTATAAATCCACGAATTAGCTTACATGAATACTTATCACCGATGAAAGTAATACCAACATCTACCATATACATCACATCTGGAAGATTCCTAGTAAGACCAGGAAAATACATCATATCCGGAAGATTCTTGACTGTCCCATCCTTCATCTTCAGCTTCACCTTTCCACGATTGATAATGTCAAGTGTTAAATCATCTCCCATTTGCATTGTACCTCCTTGATATGGTTCATAACAGTAGAACCAATCTCTATGAGGTGTTATATGAAAAGACGCTCTAGTATCAATTATTCACACATTGCGGTCAACCTGAGATGAGATACATGGCTCTCACATTACTATCATCATCTTTCTTTGTACTAGACGATGATATGTCATCTCGCTTCTCTGGACCTACACTTTTGCTTCTACAATCCTTCTTCAAGTGTCCAATTTTTCCACACTTCCAGCACTTTATTTTGGATCGATCACAACTTTTAAATCTTCCTCTGGACTTATTCCTGCTAACAAATCTAGATTTGGATCATTCACTATTCCTTCCTCTTATGAAAAGAGCATCATTCGTTGCATTATCAAAACCTGCTCTTCTCATCTCCTCAAACAATAAAGCAAACACAACATTCTCAAATGACAGCGCACTAACACCAGTGCCAATCGAAACAATTATATGTTCCCATGAATTAGGTAACGAACACAACAAAGTACATGCTTTATCCTCCTCATCCTGATTAACATCAATAGATGCAAGCTACCTACAGATAGTATTAAAATCGTTTAAGTGTGCAGAAAAGGAATCACCTTCACTCATCCGAAGGTTGTATAGTCACTTTCGTAAAAACAACATGTTCACGAGCGATTTGCTCTAATAAAGGCTTCCTAATTTAATCTAGAGATCCTTCACTATCTTCTCAGAGGTCATGTTCACCAAGACGTTATTAGCGAGGCATAGCCAAATCAGGCTTTGTGCTTTCCGATCGTTGCTGATCCACACCTTCAATTGAGTGGATGTAGTCGCAATCTCTTCCTCCTTCGCTTTCTCCATGGTAATTAACTCAGGTTTATCTTCTTCAATTACATACCACAAATCTCTATCCACAAGCAAAGCCTCCATCTTTAACTTCAATAACTTGAAACCCTTTACATCGAACTTCTCCACTTCAATCCATGATTGATCGGCGAACATCTTCCCAAGATTTGATTTTTTTTTTCTTTTTAGATCTTTCATCACTAAGAAAACCCTAATCTCAAACCTCGCTTTGATACTAGATTTTAGGGTTGACGCACAAGAGTAAGTTTGTAACGGGGGAAATCGAATTAGGTTTTTTGGTGGAAAAGTCGAGGGTTTCTTATTGTGAAGATGAGATAGTCGAGAAGCAGAAAGGGAAAGTAGCTGGAGGAACAGTTGTCAGAGCTGGAGAAAAAAGAAGTGAAGTGATGGCACGCGTGTAGTAGGTCCGGAAGAGTACTGTGGTCGGTCACGGGTAGTGGACTGAGGCCGGGTAGTTGGGTAACAGGCTAAGGCTCGTGGACAACTATGCGGCCTATGAAGAAGAATGGCCCAATGCTGTAGGCAGTCCATCATCCATTAAAGCCCGCCCAGGAAATCAGATTCCAGAAATACCATAACTCACATGGGTTGTTAAGAATTTAGCAACAACCTTATCTAAAGAAGAAAGAGACAATAATACATATATTCATGTAAGAGAGGAAAAAGAAAGTTTTTTTTAGTGAATAAAAAAAGCATAAATTTTCCTCCGAATTTGGCTGATCAATTTGCATTCGAATTGACCCAAGTATCCCCATTACAAGTGGTATCAAAGCGGTTGTTACCATGGAGACCCATGAATCCAAGAAGCTTGATGAAGCCGTGCGTTATGCTGTGAAGGAACACACAGAAGAAGCCCTTAAACCCATTCATGACAAACTCAAAAGGATGCAAAAACTGATGGATCAACATATACTCACCATTGCAGAACTAAAGACGAGTAAATCTGACCGGTTGGAAGCATTTGGCTCTACGACAATAGATTCTGGTAAGTTGCCTGAAAATGATGATAAACATGGGTTAGCATTAGCTCACACTGTAGCTATAGGAAACCATTTGCAAACACGAGCACCTAGGGTGGATTTCCCAACTTTTGATGCCCACGACATTAAGGATTGGTTATACAAGGCACAACAATATTTCAAAATTGATTCAACTCTAGAGGACTGGAAAATTAGGGTGGTAGCCATGTATTTAGAGGGAAAGGCTTTGAAATGGTATCATGCATACAGTCAGACCCTTGAGGAAAACCATGTTGTCACTTGGAATGAATTGGTTAAGGCTTTATAAGCCAGATTTGGGGAGAAGGCTTATGAGGACCCTATGGCTGAACTTAAGGAGTTACACTAGCAAGGATTGTTGCAAGATTATCTAGAGGAGTTCGAATACCTAGTTACTCAAGTTAGACTACTAGAAAATTACTTGATTAGTTGTTTTATGAGTGGTTTGCATCCATCCATACAGTACCCTATTAGAATGTTTAACCTTCAAACCCTACAAGAAACTTACTCACTAGCCAAACTGCAAGAAGCTAACTTGTTGTCCACCAATCAGTACCTTAAGACACCCCATATAACCCACAATTCAAATACATCCAACCTTAACCCTTACCCACCTTTTAGTAAAAACCAACATCAACCCAAACACCAACAATCCCACCAAATACTACAACCCACCTAGACCATCAAACACATTTAACCCTCAAACGTGACTAACTAAAAGATTGACTCCTAAGGAACTATAAGAGAAGAGAAGGAAGATGCAATGCTTCTGGTGTAATGAACCCTTTGGTCCAGGACATCGTTGCAAGAAGAGATTGGATATGCTGGTAGTGGATGCAGAGGAGGAACCCATAGGGGTAGAGGATGAGGAAGGATCTCAAGTAGGGGTTGAGATGGACTTTGCCAATCTCACTCTCAACGCCTTGGATACTGGAAGAGGACACACTCTAAGTAGCATGAAGATACAAGGGAGCTACAAAAGAAGGAAGGTGGGAATTCTCATCGACACTGGTAGTTCATTGAACTTTATAGATGAATGCCTTGCCAAGGGATTTAAATTCCCTCTTACTGGCATTTCCCCAATGAAGGTAACCTTGGCTAATGGCACCGAGATTTACAGCACGAGTAAAATTTCCAATTTTACTTGGAAAACGCAAGGATACGAGTTTGTGGTAGAATTTTATTTGTTAACCTTATCTGGATGCGACATTATCCTAGGGCTACCTTGGTTGGGATCATTGGGTACTATACGTTGGAATTTCTAACACTTAACCATGGATTTTGAGTTGAATGAACAGAAATACAGATTGGTGGGAAACAGGGAGCAATTGAAGGTTATCAAATCATCTGAGTTGAGTAGAATTATTGCTAGTGGAAGAGCTGTGCAGTGTGAGTGTTGGATGGTACAGGCTAAGGATGAGAGGGCTCAAGATGGGTCTCATCAAGGTTTGCACCCTCTGGTCATGGATATACTGGAAGAGTTCTTGGATATATTCGAAGAACCCCATAGATTACCTCCAGTCCGGGTATATGATCACAGAATACCATTACAAGAGGATTCAAAGATAGTCAACATAAGACCCTACAGGCATTCTGCAGTACAGAAGACGGTATTGGAAGAAATGGTCAGGGAGATGCTGTTGAGTGGTACTATTCAACACAACCACAACCCATTTGTTTCACCAGTAGTTTTGGTGAAGAAGAAGGATAACACGTGGCGAATGTGTGTTGACTTCCGCGAGTTGAATAGGCAGACGGTTAAGGATAGGTTTCCAATACCTATCGTTGAGGACCTATTTGATGAGTTAAATGGATCTACCTATTTCAGCAAACTCGATTTAAGATCGGGCTATCATCAAATAAGGATGTGCCCTGAAGATATCTACAAGACAACCTTCAAGACACATGAAGGGCATTACGAGTTCTTGGTAATGCCCTTTGGCTTAACGAATGCTCCATTTACCTTCCAAGGACTTATGAATCACATATTTAAGGCCTATCTGTGGAAATTCGTCTTAGTCTTTTTTGACGATATTTTAGTGTACAGTCTAACTCTTGAAGACCATGGACAACACCTACGAACTGTATTTGCTGTTCTTCGACGAGAACAGCTTTACCTTAAGAGGTCTAAGTATGTCTTTGGAGCCACACAGATTGAATACTTGGGGCATATTGTGAGTAGGGCAGGAGTTGCTACTGACCCTAAGAAGATCGAGTCCATTGTTAAGTGGCCAGTTCCTAAGAATATAAGGCAATTAAGAGGCTTCTTAGGATTGACGGGCTATTATAGAAGATTCATCCGTGGTTAGAGTGTTATTGCAAGACCCCTTACATTGTTGCTAAAAAAAGGACAACTTCCATTAGGATCATACTTGCTTACAAGCTTTTGAAACTCTCAAGGCAGCTATGGTAAGTTCCCCAGTTTTAAGTTTACCAGATTACACTAAGGGGTTTGTGGTAGAGACGGATGCTAGTAGGGATGGAATTAGAGCCGTTTTGATGCAAGAACGACACCCAATAGCCTTCCTAAGCAAGACCTTATCTCAAAGACAACAAGGGTTATTTGTATATGAGAAGGAATTGCTAGCCTTAGTATATGAAGTGGAAAAATGGTAGCACTACTTGATGGGACAACACTTTGTGATCAAAACTGACCATCAAAGCTTGAAGCACTTGTTGGAGCAACGACTAGTTACTTCTAGTCAACGTAAGTGGTTAACTAAGTTGCTAGGGATGGATTACGAGATACAGTACAAGAGTGGACAAACTAATACTGCTGCTGATGCCTTATCCAGATTGGGTCCTGCTGAGTTGAAAACCCTGAAGGTGACCATCACCACCCCTGAACTGATTCAAGAAATTAGAGATAGTTGGAAGTTGACAGGAGGATACCAAGATGTCTTGAGCCAACTGGAAACAGGGAAGGTGTGTAAAAATTTCATCTTGAATCATGGAATGTTGAGGAGGAAAGGTAAGTGTGTGGTAGGACCTTCGAGTCCCTTGAGAAGGAGACCATTGGGAATGTATCATGATGGGGTAATTGGAGGGCATTCAGGGGCCCATACTACTTACAAGAAATTAGGTGTTGTGTTCTATTGGCTTAAGCTAGAAAAAGATGTGAGGCAATATGTACGAGATTGTGAAATTTGCCAACGACACAAATTTGAAAATATAGCTACACCGGGGTTACTACAACCATTACCAGTACCTAACACCTGTTGGGCTGAAGTCACCATGGACTTCATAGAAAGTCTTCCTAAATCCCAAGGGCGAGAGGTGATTATGGTAGTAGTAGATCACCTAAGTAAGTATGCACATTTTTTGGCCTTGCCTCACCCATACATAGCTCCTCAAGTGGCCAAGTTATATCAGGAACAGGTGTTCAAGCTGCATGGGTTACCAGAAAGTTTGACTAGTGATCGGGATCCTATATTCATTAGTTACTTCTGGCAGGAATTCTTTAAGCTACAAGGGGTTGAGTTGAATTTGTCCACAGCTTACCATCCACAGACGGATGGACAAACGAAGAGGGTCAATAGATGTCTGGAAACCTATCTCAGATGTATGACCAGTGATAATCCTAGGAAATGAGGGCAATACTTAGCGGTGGCTGAATAGTGGTATAACACTAACTACCATTCGAGTACTAAAAAGACTCCTTTTGAGATCCTATATATATATCCACCTCCATTACACCTTCCGTACATTCCAGGGGACTCGCATAATGCCACTGTGGACAACATGTTGACTAAAAGGGAAGAAGCAATTAAGATCCTAAAGTTTCATCTCCGGAGAGCCTAGAATAGGATGAAACAACAAGCCAATAGGAAGAGGACTGATCGAGAGTTTAACATCGGAGATCAGGTTTTACTTAAACTTCAACCCTACCGACAAGGAAGCTTAAAGAGTACACAAAACCCTAAGCTAGCAGCTAAATATTATGGGCCCTACAAAGTAATAGACAAGACAGGGAAAGTGGCGTACTGCTTAGAGCTGCCAACAGAAGTGGGAATACATCACACCTTCCATGTTTCATAGTTGAAGCATTACCACGACTCTGGAAGTGACTACCTTCCCTCACTACCTGCAGTAACTGAAGAAGAAGAGTTAGATCCAGCACAAATATTAGACAGAAAGATGGTTAAGAGAGGGAATGTAGCGGAAACCATGGGACTCATCTTATGGCGAGATCGTTCCCCAGCAGATGCGACCTGGGAGTTTTTGGAAGATTTGAAGCTCAGATATCCTTACTCTTCCTTGTGGACAAGGGAATTCCGAGAGGGAGGAACTGTAACGGGGGAAATCGAGTTAGGTTTTTTGGTGGAAAATTCGAGGGTTTCTGATTGTGAAGATGAGACAGTTGAGAAGCAGAAAGGGAAAGTAGCCGGAGGAACAGTTGTCAGAGCTGGAGAAAAAAGAAGTGAAGTGATGGCACGCGTGTAGTAGGTCCGGAAGAGTACTATGGTCGGTCACGGGTAGTAGACCGAGGTCGGGTAGTTAGGTAACAAGCTAAGGCTCGTGGACAACTACGCGGCCTGTGAAGAAGAATGGCCCAATGCTGTAGGCAGTCCATCATCCATTAAAGCCCGCCTAGGAAATCAGATTCCAGAAATACCATAACAACTCACATGGGTTGTTAAGGATTTAGCAACAACCTTATCTAAAGAAGAAAGAGACAATAATACATATATTCATGTAAGAGAGGAAAAAGAAAGTTTTTTTTTAGTGAATAAAAAAAGTAGAAATTTTCCTCCGAATTTGGCTGATCAATTTGCATTCGAATTGACCCAAGTATCCCCATTACAAAGTTAAAAGAGGAAGAAAAAAATAAAGGCACAAGATTTTATCCTAATTCACTTGTTAATTAAGGTTACGCCTAGCAGATGATTCCACTATAATTAGCATCTCACTTTCTCATTTTTCATCATACCATTACAAGTGAAAAAGGAGAATATATAGTAACAGCTATTCATAAGCTCAAGCCTAAACTATTCATGGGCTCATGCTCACGTATTTTCTTATCGTAAAGGCATAGGAGCCATACCCCAACAAGTTATGTATAGAATATGGTTGATAACTTATTTATCTTTATTTGTGTTTGTAGAATAATGAGATTGCACTTCTATCTTATTGAATTGCAGTGTGTGCTTACCTTCTCAATAGATTATTTTGCACATAATATCATAGAAGCTTAAGATGAGATATAACTTGGTGTGAATGAGAGCTATTCCAATTAAGACCGTTGGTGTAAGGTTTATAGCCATGGTAGAAGATTATGTATTATATTAGTTGAAAAACTACATAATATATTCGTAATAACCCAAATGTAAATAAATCTCTTTTTTATCTATTTGAAACTTAGAATTTGCTTTAGTAACTACCTATTTTACTGCTTAATAGGGGATTCTAGTACGTATCTTCGATTTCGCCTTCAATCAATCTTCTTTTTCTTTTCTTTTTTTTTTTTTTCGGTTAATTCATTTCCATCTCTGTTTTCTTGTTTTCCAGTCGAGAATGCTTTGTAATTCCGGCGAATTGCCTAACTCTCCTTCTCCAGTATTCTTCTCCGGCGAAGTTGCGTTTTTTCTCTCCGTTCCAGTCTTTGACAATAAGTGTAAGTCCTTATTCTTAAATCGCAATCGGTATATTATCATTACATGATCATATATATTATTGTTAAATTATCGTTAATTATTATTTTTGAATTTATAAATTTTAATTATTATACGTTATTTGGATATTTAATTTGCATCCAAAAAAGATTTAGTAGGATAGGCTCAGGATGAATTCATAGTAACTGCCTGAGTTGGATCTAATTTTCAAAAAAGATAATGATTCGCTTCATCGTCTTGCAATAAATGGATTTAATTAGCAATCATAATAATGTTATTATTATTTAACTTCATCAAAAGTTTGTTAAGGCACGTTTTAGTATAAGAGCTTTTCTTATTATGAAATTCTTTTCGTTCATTTCATTGTACTATATTGAGTGAACTCAGTTTCTTCACTCCCTATCTATAAGCTCTTTTCTTAACTTTTCTAAAAATAAATGGAGTAAACTATAAAATATTAACTATAATTGGTTTAATTAATTCAAATGTAACACATATTGAATTTAGTACATTAATAGCATGATAAACATTTATCTCATCTACCGTAGTTTTATAGTTAAATTTCGACTTGTATTTTGTGATGATGATCACAATGATCTGTCTCTGGTTTGGTCACAGTACAAGAAGTCTAATAATCGATATTACCATTAATTTATAATACTAATAAATTAATCTACATCATATATATTATCAATAATATTCTACACATTCGAATTGTGTCTCGTTTTTGTTGATTTATACAAACCATTCGGTACATTAAATTAATATGTAGTAGCAAGGGGGAAAGGCACCAAATACGTCTCTATTTTTGGTTTTAAATAATTTAATATTTAATATTTCATTCTTTAATAACTTAGTGTTAAAAATTTTAGATTTAGGACGATTTAGTATCTCAATTAGGTACTAAATTATAAAATAATGAAATTTTAGCCTCTAAATTACTTAAACCCAAAAGTATAGATACTAGATTTGCTTTTATCCCTAGTAGTGGTGATGCCATGGAAGAGGAAGTTACATTTCCTATATAAAGGTGCCCACCCATCACAAGACCATGGGCTTTCAACAATAGTCCAAACAATATGATATGGATTGTGATCCACCGCTATAGGTGAGTAATGATTATTGACTATCACCCACAAACTTTTAGGGTGGTGGATGATTGCCTACACCCTAATTTTTTTTTTTTTTAAAAAGTCAACTTAAAAACCATCAAGTCATAGACTTGATTACAACCCAATGGCTTTTTTAGTCAAACTTTCTTTTCTTTTTCTTTTAACTTAATCCTAAGAATGGTGGGTAAGAGGATGGCCCACATAGAGAGTTAAGTAGCCATCCACCACCATGGTGGATCTTGACCAACTATATTATTGGGATTGTTTTTTGCCACCCCTCAACTTGAGAATAGTTGGGCACCAAATAAGAAGGGTAACATGATCCCTTCACATGGTGGTTAGTGGTAGGGTAGCTAGAAACAACCTCAATAGTATTTCAATGAAAGTTACTTTTTTCTTTTAATTTTGTCATGTTTTTCTTTTTTCTTTTTCTTTTTTTTAAATCTTCTACTTTTTTATTTTTTTAAATAATATAATGAAATATATTTAATAGTATTATTTTATTAAATTAATTATGTACCGATAAAAAAAATAATACATGCCCTTAATTAACGTTAACAAATAGTTAAAAAAAAAGCATATGTTACGTGTTTATCAAAAAAAAAAAAAAAAACAACAGAGGTCACTTATTTGTAAAAGCTCCTAAATATAGGTTGTATTTTCTTAATTTTCCTTATTTTTAATTTTCATAAAATATATCAAGGGACTTAATGAAAATATATTAAAATGGCTAAGTCTAATGACAATTTGATTAATTATTTTGATTAGTGACAAGATCTAAATAATTAAGTTTATGTTTGAGATGATTTAGGGAATCTTGGATTGGTAGGCTTGGAATAAGGTTATCAAGGCTCACTTGTCTAAAAGTAACCTTTGTTAACATGCTTATGTATTTATTGATTTCCTTAAAAGGTTATTGGGCTTATACATATCTTATCTAGAGACCCATTAATAACTCTAAAAAAGCCTAATCAATAATTGTCCAATGATTATCAAAACAATCTGATGGTGGTTGTCAATTATTAAACTTCATCAATACCACCTTATTCTTCTCCTAAAGGGCTAATGATCTCAAGTTTTAGAAGATCTAATCTAAGATGGAATGATTGAAGCTTCTTGCATTAAGTTGTCATTGCTCTAGAGATCCACCACTACAAAGTTAAGGGGTTCCAATTCTCTAATTATCACACCATTAAGTGGGTCTATTGAAATTGCCTTTTCCTAACCCCACCCTTATTTTAAATCATAACACTTATCTCTTATTACATAAAGCTACACATAAAATTCTTGTGAAGAATCTAACATCTACAAATTGATAAAATGTTTTATCAAATTGAAAACTACAAATTTATATTTTTAATGTAACAATTGAGGGTGCCAAATTATTTCAACTAAGGATTTAAACAAACCAAATGTACTCATAAGGTACTTAAATTCAACTCAATATTTACTCAAGTATGATCAACTTGAGTAATTTATCAAGTCGAGCTTGAATTTTAACTCCCAAGTCCAATTAAGCTTAAGTTAAATTTAGAGTAAGTAAAGCTTTGAGTCTAGCTTTTACATCAATGTTATTTTAATTAGAAAAATAATAATAATATATTGTTTAATACAAAAGGAGTCTAAACAAATTCAAAGAAACCAAATTCAACTTTTTTTAGTAACAATTCGACTTCAACTCGAACTCAAAATTCTAAATTTGATTAAAATCAAATCAAGTTCAAGTTTCAATCTAGTGTTGTATTATCTTGATTTTACTCATTTTTATCCTTAAATTCAATTATTAATGATGCTGAACAGGTCTAAACCAATAAAATTATAAGTACAACTATAAACTAAACCCATGTGAACCAAATACTCAAATTCTCCTTGTGATGAATTCTTGGATAATAAACTGTGTGACTTCTATACATGGGATGGATGAAACCAAAATGGAAAGAAAATTAAATCTCAGAGATAGAAATTGCGTAAAAGTGAAGAAAAGACTAAAATAGATTAGGTCATATCAAGAGCTAACAAAGATATAATTATCTAACTAGCTAGCAGTGCACCATGTACCTGACTACCCCATATGGTAAAGACTTTGAGAATAGTTTAATCCATCAAATTTGATTATGCTATATATGGTTGCTCGGTCACTGGATGAGTCTAAGCTCTACGTTATGTTATAGAGTAATTGCTGCCCCGTACTAGGGTGGCTTCAGGTATCAAGTGTGCGTTACGTTACCTTGTCTTCATCATCAGTGAAACCTCGTTACATATATGCTGGTATCCAATTGGCCTGTGTACTGTGAGTACTACATCGTAGGTGCCTAGATTCCTAGCTAGTGGAGCGTACTGTCTTTGTGTATTTGGATGTTTCTTTCCCATCTTTAGGGTAATTTTGGGTACAAGCTTCAAACGGGATGTACGATAAAACAAGACATGGAAAAGGGGGGAAAAAGGTATATATATATCCCACCCAAAAAAAAAATAAAAAAATCTAATAGATAATCCCCGTGAATTTTTATGAAATATTCAGTGACATTTATGGGCTGTTTTGTATGTAAACTTTTATCTAATATTTAATAACTTCTTTGGAATGTGTTGTGTTTTGAGCTTTTTGTCCCTTATTTTTAGGTTGTAGTATGTAATATTTGCGTATGGATTTCTATATTTCAATGAAAAAAAAAATTGATATTGAAATTTTTATAGTAAATATTATGGATAATTGCATCTTCCTAATGAATTTATATTGGTTTGCAATGATTAATTTTATGTATCAGAAATTATTTCAATAAAATAAATTTTGAATGAAAGAATGGTAGGAGGTCTCGACGAAGAATAAGCATATCTTGAAAAATTAATTAGCGGAGCTAGGTATATCCTAGAAAAATTTCATATTCTATGAGATAGAGTTGTCTTGGAGACTTAATTTATTTCATTAAAATCATTCTAAAGCATTTAATAATGCGGTATGAAACATGAAACACCACAATATGAGAAAGAAAATAATTCATAATATTGATAAAAGTTGATAATCATTATTGATTATATTGTTTAACAACTATTTGTTAACTAGAAACAATTGATTTAATACAAAAATTGAGTAAAAATGTAATAAGAAATCAAATCATTAAAAAATAAACTGTCCTATTTAAGACTTACTTAAAATGTGCAAATTTGACATCAGAGTCAAACCCAAATGTTGGAGCAATTTGCTTGAACTCACAATAAACGTAATATTTTTATGAGTTTAATATATTATGAGTTTTGTAATTTTTCATAAGTAAAAAGTTTTGAACTTTCAAAGTTAAGCAAAAAAAACCGAGCCTGTTTAATAGTTTTCAACTCTTTCTTATGCTTTTCAATAGCTTCTGACTTGTTCGGAACCTAATTGGCTTTGTTTTTTTTATCTTCTTTTGATGTTCAACTTCTAATCCCAAATGCCTCTTTTGAATCTTTTGATTATACTACTTTTGATGATGAAAATATTTCATAACTTGTAATCCTAATTTGTTCGAGTAATTTAAATATTTGGTTTAGGTTAGTTTGGTTTAATAGGATTTTTATGTTTTTTTTTTAATTTAAAGTATCCATCCTTATTAGAATGGTTATGGTTAGATAGACAATAATAGGTTAAAAATTACACACACGTATATATACTTACTATTCCAACAAAACTAGCCAAATATAGGAGTATTTTTCCTTTTTTTTTTTTGGGGGGTGGGGGGGGGGGGGGGAAGCTGATACCACTTTATTGGCCAAGATAGAAAGAAGTGACGAAATGACAAACAAAAATTTATTTACAGAAAAGAGAAAAATGCTAAAATGTTGCTATAAATGCATACTCATAAGTCAAAGTGATTACTTAATTGCTTTCAATATAGAAGGTAATTTAAGATAATCTACTGGTTCACCCTTGGACATGTTCATTTATCTCTTTCTATTTGAAGCTCAATTAAGTGAAGGGAGCAACCATTCTAATTAAGGTTGTACATCTAGATTTGACAAACATAACAGATAACAAAACAAAAACATTCGTCCAAATAAGTTAAATTAAATAGAGTGCCATGTTCTCGTACTATCCGAAAGCATCTCACAAATAATCTTAAGACACATGATTTAGAATCTTAATGATAGGTATAGAAAAGTTGTAAAGCACCTAATATCTTCTTGGTAAAAATCTTATCCCCTAACAAGAGTTTTGCCTCCAATAATCCTCTCTTAAGTACATAAACTGATAGCTTAACAAAGAGAGAGATAAGGTAGGGAAATTCCAGCAGCAATTCCACAGATTACCTGCACTCACCATGGAATCGGATACTGGTTAATCAGTATGATTTGCTCGAAAAAAGCATCTGTTTAGTTTTGTATGATGAAAAACTATATCATAAAATTTTGACCTATTAATTAAGAGAGACCAAATTACAAGAATGGGATCTCTAGTCTCTCAAATGTAGGAATTGTACGGGTGTATGCATGCTTTATCAAGTATTTGACCATATAATTTATCATTAAAGACAGTGAGAGAGGGATAGGGCAAGTGGAGTGAAAAGGGTTCCTCTTGAGATGTGAATTAAAAAGCAGTAGCCCTACACGGGACTTTAAAAAAACAATTGTGTGCAGATAAGTAAAAATGCGACTTGCATTTGAGATTATTTTGTGGGTTCACTCATTCCATTTGCCTTAGTAAATTAAGAGTGACCAAGACCTAGTAAAGGAGAGAAGAAGAAGTAGAACCTAGGCATATCCATGTAAATTAAGAAGACTCATAGGCCATACGATTGGTAACTTACACAAGTTGAAGAGCAGTCTGGTCACCACGGGAGTAGTGGGGATTGGGATCCAAGAGGTTCACAGAAAGGAAATTCCGATCATAGGATTGTGGTTGCATCGATTGATCATAAACAGATCCCTGCATCATGTTGTTTTGATGCTGTTCTGATGCTCTCTCTGATTCCGCTATCTGCAAATTAAACACACCCATTATTAAGTAATTAATTAATTTATATATATATATATATATATATATATATACTAGTAGATGCCGCATTGTCATTATAGGATGCTTAAATGAATCACTTATACAATTGTTTGGAAAAATGTAAATTTCACATATTTATAAAGCTCTCCTAGATAACATCATATATACCATTTGCTCTAACTAACATGCAACTATGCTAATTGTAATTTTCATATTTTAATTATATACACTTATAATTAATTTTAAATACCTGAGTTAAAAAAAAAAAAATCCACACTCCCTGATAATACAGATAATATGGAATTGAGAGAGAGAGAGAGAGAACACACCTTTGCCCTTAGGTACATGTTGTCATTTTGTAGCTCCACTTCCTGCAAGATGACTCTCATACGTGTCCATGACATCATAAGAATGATATAATGAATTAGAAGGCATGAAAATAATCTTTGTTTTCTCGCCACAGACTGCTATAAAAGTTATATTTGAAAGTGACTACACACGGACGAGAAGTGGTAAATTTTGCAAATCAATTTCGTTGTGACATTTGACAAGCACGGCTACCTTAGACAGTAACCTTTACATTGAGCCAACTGTTTCGCTTTTTCAGCACTGGGTCTAGCTAGGATAAGATAATACAAGCCCTAGTCTGCCATCTCAGATTTACATGCCAGATCAACAATATTGATGGCAAAAGAAAAAGTTTCATTGTAAAGTTTCTTCGGCCTTGAAAGCTGCCATGAAAGCATCTTAGTACAGAGTTCTATTTTTGTGCATTTCTCGTAAAATAATTTACTCGCAGGTAAGCATCTATCTGACCGAGTAATACAAATATCTTCCATCATTAAACTCCTCGAGAAGCATGCAGCAGGAAGGAGCCACATATTACTGAGTCTTAAAACTTTCAGGCATTGCCTGCATAAGCTCGTGTCAAATCAACTTAATGGTGGAAGAGATTTGTATTTACTACCTACAAACCAGAACCTCAAATCTAAACACGGAAGACTCAAGGAAAGGATGTATATAAACTGTTTCTGCACTTCTCTCCTACAGTCATACATGGAATTCTATACTTACAAATATATACTATTCACTTTTATTGTCACTTAAGAGATCACAATCCCTCTTTAAATAAATGACATCCTTCTCATGTCATCTTACGATTGAACTCGGTCCTTCCTTAGGTCTTGCCTTGATAATAGCCCTTGCCCTTGCTAGACTACCTCTTTAGGTTAGGACACCAAAAGTCTACCAACTTTCATATCGTAGTTCCTCCCTAAATTATACACATATTAGTAAAGGACCGGATCTAATACCATTTACAATAACTTTACCAAATAATAGTTAATAGTTAAACTAATAAGTAAGTAATGGTTTATTTCAATCCATTTAACTTAAAAATTCATAATTAGTATTAACTTGATATTTAATATCTTGACCTTATAAAATATCATTTCTCTCTTTTACAGTCTATTCTTTGACTTCTAAAAGGTTACCATCTCTAACATTCACTTCAACCATCACTTGCACTATCACATACATTGAGGAAAAAGGTCAACAAAGTGATATGGTATCGAAAGCCACTACATTATTACCATCACCAAGTCAGTCCCCTCATGGTGCTTCACCAACAGGTGGAAGTTCTAATAAAGGGCCGAGGAGGATGAAATGAGCAGCATATACAATCTCTATGATAATACTAAAAGAATGTATCATGGTTTATATTACTTTTGTAGATAATAAACACTTTGAATTGAGCATACAAATCAAATAAAAGTAAGTGAAGAAAAACTAGTTAGGAGATTTGAGCAATCAAGAAGAATGACACATGACGACTTGTCACACATCCAATCTACCAATCGGAATGAATTTGATGTTCAACATTGAAAAAGAAAAGCTAATGGAGAAGAGTTGGGGAGATACAGAACAAGGTTCCTTTTAGAAGTTATAACCAACATCAAGCTATAGATGATGA
This sequence comes from Laguncularia racemosa, assembly GCA_037954665.1. Lineage (NCBI taxonomy): Eukaryota > Viridiplantae > Streptophyta > Magnoliopsida > Myrtales > Combretaceae > Laguncularia > Laguncularia racemosa. The sequence goes on along the minus strand of JBBMOL010000039.1, from coordinate 2,185,533 downwards.
AAATCATTTACAGCTGTTGCACTCTTCACAACCCTTGGATTATTTATATCTTTGTCATTTAGTGAAGAGAGAAATTTTAGGCTTTGCTTTAGAAAAAAAAAAAGAAGAGAGATTAAACTAGCATTTTCATTTATCTTAGCAAAGTATTATCATTTTCATGTAAAAGCATAATCTTTTTCCAAGATTTCTATTGAAAAATATGTATTGCTTCTCAAATTTTGGGCATATACAAGGCCTTATTGGTTTCTAAATTTTCAATCTAGTTTCATGGAATTTGATTAACCATAAAAAATTTGGTAATTTATGATGAATGGTTAATGGTTATGGAATATTGCTATTCCATGTGCTTGACTTATAGTGAATACTTGAATGGTTAGTAAGATAAATAAATAGAAAGACACAAAGAAGAAGATGAAGGCAACAAGAAGAAATACTAGAGTGATAATTTATTAGAAGGGGTAAGGTGCAATTTTTTAGGTGTAACTTGTGTAATTTATATTTGCAGGAGGAAGAAATTACCAAAAAAAAAAAAGGCTAAAGTGCAAGAAACTGAAAGCCTCAAATTAGGATAGTGTCTAGTTTGAAAAAAAAAAACAAAAAACAAAAGAAGTTACACTAAAAGCATTTAATAATAATCATGAATCTAAGAAGCTAGCAAAATAAAATCCTTTTAGCAAGTGAGAAGGATTGGTGGCCTCCCTTTTGAGAAGAATGAGTTGTAACCATGCCATGTTCGATACATTGTTAGCAATTGTTGCAACACCTTAAGAGGGTTAAAATGCATAATAAATCAACATACCTGCTGTTAGCATATTAGCCAATTAGCTAACAAAACTGTCTTTGAAATGGTTGTTTATTGTTCTAACTATGATTCCTTAAGGAAGTCTCTTTAGCAACACCTATCATATGTTGGACAAAGTGTGTCCAACTTAGCATGGGTTTGCTAAGGTGACTTCAATGTTATGAATTCCATGTTCTAGAAAAAGGGTGAAAACCTAAGAGTCAATTGAGCTATGAAGGACACTAACTTAATCACAATTGGGTGCAAGTAGGAAGATGTTTGGTTTGGTGGTGATTTCTTCACATGATCTAATAAGCAACTATGCAATCTAGTTTTAAGGACAGTGGATAGAATTTATATGAATCACCACTGGTTTGATGTAATTTTGAAAAGTTAGGCATCTTTCCATCAACATTTCTTTTTGAATTAAGTTGTTGCTTTGTGTATGGATTTTTTCCATCCCCATGAGAAAAGTAGCTTTTGAAATTCTTGATTTCTAAGGGGATAGTAAGGATTTCCTCCCTATAGTAAGTTGAGTGTGGGGCATTAAGGTGGTTAGTTTTGTGTGTTTATGATGTATCTACATTGAGGTCTATTAGTATGTAGGAGGCTATTAGATCAAGATAAAATAGAAAATGTAAATATGATGTTCGTTTAAATAATTATCAAAGCAGAAAATAGTTTAGATGTCTAGAATTGGAGAAGTTTTTATATATTTCCTAGTTTTTTTTTTTTTTTGCTTGATTACAAATGAGTACGATATACCTATTTATAAGCTTTCCCCTCCTCAGTTGATAGTAAAGATCAATTTAATTAAGCAATATAATCCATGGCATAGAAAATTACAACTACTATCTAAATTGTTTCACAAAAATATCTCAATTATCAAATTCTAAAAACCACACCTAATATCTTTTCTTTCTTTCTTTCTTTCTTTTTTTTTTTTGTTTTTTAATGTAGATGTTGTGAGGAACTTAGGCTCAGATATGAGTTAAAGTGAATCAATTTTAATACTCCTCCTTGATACACTTTGGTGTAATTCTAAACATTTTTGTTAGTTGGGAGGTTTACAAGCTCCCATATTTCATTCTTCTTGACATTCTTCATCTCTTCTTCAATGGCTTTTACCTAGTCTTCTTGCTTTAAAGCAATCTCAATGCTTTTTGGCTTTCGAGTTATGAAATTCCAACTTGCATATACATCTACAAGGAATCTTGTCTTTTTTATTAGTGAATCTTGAGATGATTTTTCTTCTTCAATTGAACTTATCGTTGATTTACTTAGAGACCCTTCTATCTAATCATTGCATCCTATTGAGCTCTCAATTCTTAGCATTATTATCCTCTGCTTCTCCACTTTTTCTTTCTCTAAATCCACATAGCATACTCATTAAATTCAACATCTCTACAAATGATAAGTTGCGTGGTCCTAAGGTTGTATATTTTGCATCCTTTAGATTGTGAATTGTAGTTAAGGAACATATCTCTTTTAGTCTTCTCTTCCAATTTATGCCACTATGTTGCTGGAATGTGTACATAGCAAATGCTTCTAAATACATGAAGATGTGCTAATAGCTTTCATCCTCCTGAGGCTTCAACAGGTGTTATATCTTATATGACCTTAGTTAAGCACCTATTGAGTATGTCGATTGCAGTTTACACTACTTCTACCTAAATTATCTTTGGCACACTCTTTTCTTTTAGCATTAATTTGGCCATCTCCATAACTGTATGATTTTTTCTTCTTGATATACCATTTTGCTTTGGTGCGAATCTAATTGTAAGTTGGTGTTCAACCCCTTTATCTTCATAAAACTTATTAAACTCCTTTAAGAATATATTCTTTACCTCTATCACTTGTTATTGTTTTAACATTATATTCAATATGTTTTTCAATAATTTTTTTAAATTTCTTGAAAATATCAAATGCTTCTATTCTTTATGCATAAAATAGACTCATGTTATCCTAACGTAGTCATCAATAAAAAGGATGAACTACTTACATTTTCTCAAAAGATGGTATTCCCATGGGTCCACACATGTTTGTGTGTATAAGGTCAAGTAATGCTTTATCTCTCCATGCTTAGCTAAAGGGAAATGATTTCTTGTGTTGCTTCCCAAGCATGCAACCTTCACAAACATCTGCAACTTCTTTTATGACTAGTTGATTCGGCATCATGTTCTTTTGTTGTAATATCTTCAACCCTTAGAAATTTAGATGGCTAAGTCTTTAGTGCTAGAGTAATGGCTTTACTTGATTTTCTTTCATAGTCACTTCTATTTTGTAGTGCCATTTGGGAAATTTCTTTGTTGTTGCAACTTGATTTAGACAATTTTCTTATTCTTGTCTCCCATATCGTATATAGTGTAGGAGTCTCCTCTAAATAGCAAGGAGTGTCCTTTTGCCATCATTTGTCCAACACCGAGTTAGATTTGTCTCCAAACTTGGTAGCAACAAGGCATCTTTAATTAGACACGTACCTTTCCGTATCTCAATGAGAATAGTATCTTTTCCTTCAAATATATAGTGTAGGAGTCTCCTCTAAATAGCAAGGAGTGTCCTTTTTCCATCATTTGTCCAACAATGAATTTAATTTGTCTCTATACTTGATAACAACAAGGCATCTTTAATTAGACACATACCTTTCCATGTCTCGATGACAATAGTATCTTTCCCTTCAATATCCACTAGCTTGACATTACTAAGCCTCACTTTGAAATCGCCAAATGTGTTTACGTCTTAAAAAATATTTTTATTACTTGTCATGTGGTTGCTACAACCACTATTTAAATACCATGTATCTCCCTTTTGTCTTAGAAGTAACATGACAAGTATAAAATAGATAATCATTTTTCTCATCAAAGAAATTGGCTTGGTATTTCTCCTTAAAACAACAATCTTTTATAAGATAACCAAATTTCTTACAATTTTGACATTATAGTTTTCCTTTGTACCTACAATTTATTTCCTAATGATTAATGTAGCTAGCTATGTTAAAGAGAAATTTTATCATTAGGTTGATTGCTAAGTGATCCCTTCTTATTCGATATCTAGGGGTGTCTCCAATATCTTCTAGGGTATGAGTTATAGATTGTGAATGACTAGTTTTAGTCATTATAAAGTGCATTGATGCTTTAATGTCTAGACTCCTTTCATACACAAGGATGATCCAAATGATTAAGTATGTTGCATGGCCTCTATGTTTAATTTGCAAAAAATGGAAACTTAAAGCTCAAGTAGTTATTTCACAACTTTCTATGAGGTAGTAAACTGCAAATATCTACAAAAGATAGGTGAAATAGGAAAGTGTTTATGTTCTTGAGGTTAAGGGAAGGCTAAGTATTCTAAGATTGGAGGAATCAAGTAAGGGGGCTAAACTTAAATGCCTATGTAATCTTTATTAGTTTGAGTTAAGTATTAAATCCTCATCATCTAAAAGGCAACTATTTCTACTCTGTAAATCCTCATCATCTTGTTCATGGAGCTAGTGCAAATTCCTTGAATTGTGCCCTTTGGCTTTGCACTAGTCCAAATAAAAAAATAGAAATGGAAATCGAATTTCTTCATATTATGATTCTAGATTACCATATAGCCCTTTGATCGACAACTTTAAACTTAGAGAAATTTCCTCTTCTAATATTCCTCATACTACACATCTTTATCTATCATTAAAGATGTATCTTGATCATTCCTCAAGGTGATGTGTGGCAATAGTTGGTTGTACCCCTAAATATTACATAGATTCTAAATAGAGTTTTTAGGTTGGTTAAAAAACATCCTTTTTTAGAAAATTCCTAGTTAAGAGTGCCTAGGTGAAGATGTGCACTATTGCATAAAGAATGACATGGGTGAAAGTAGTCTTCATTTCATAATTTGATTCCTTGATATGCTTTTGTTGGTTAGTTAGCATGGCATATTATGCTCTATACCTCGTCAAACTTGTCGCATTAGTTATCACCTAAATCATTTTGCTATCATTGTAGAGAAGAAGACGAGACTCACATGCACCACCTCTTTGATTGTGTTATCTCAAAAGGAGTCTATTGGCAATGCGTATGAGGTAAGGTATTATTTTAAGAATTAAAATCCTAGCAAAGGGGGTAAGAAAAGGAACAATATTTCTTCTTGAATTGGATTCTTAGCTCTCTCTTTTTTTTTTTAAAAAAAAAAAATATCATATGGTGGAACATGAATCCTAGTAAACCAAACAAAGCCTTAGTGTTGACTACAAACTTAAAGCTATAATCTATTAAGCTAATTAAAGTGGAATAATCTTTACCAATGGCATATCTAAACACTTCTCGTTAAGATAGATTAATTTTGGTTTATCATCACATGTCTGATTATTTACTTTGATTAATGAGAGACTATAAGTTAATGAACTTAGGTCTTCCCACTTCATAATTCATACATGATTATATTTCTCATATAGATTGTTAATAATTCAATGCTTCTAAGAATATATGACTAAATTTAGTATAATTATAGCAACCAATTGGAGATTTCTCGTTTCACTTCTCATTTGTTAGATGAATTATAATTTATTTTTGTTCATGCCCTCTAGATTGTTGCATTCACTTCAATACATAGAAATAATTAGGAATTGAGTGACAATTAAATGATAAATAAAATAGATAAGCAATTGCTATTGCACAATTGTTACTTTGTTTCTTTACAAAACCATCACATAAGGAAGTAGATAGAATTATATGTGTAATGTCCATTAAGCACTTATTACATACCTTAGAAATCCTAATGCCCATTCTTCTTCAACTTCATCTAAAAAACCCTAATTGCCACCACTATATAGATGTCACCATGAAAACATGCATCTAACTCCCACCTATATGCATACCTATGGCGCATTATGAATAACCCTAAGCCATGTGCATAGCTTACATCCATGATGCAATTTGAGTCACATTAAAAAACCTGCATGGTTCACACCTATGGTATGACCTTGGTCAAATTAATATAACCTACAAGGTACACCTATGGTGCAACCTAGGTTACATGGACACGAACTAGTGGCACACGATAATAACTCCCCTTGTGTGGGTTCAAAAGTGGCACCTGTTCATGGTATGATGGGATTTTCGATGGTTAAGGTCATAGTTGTTCTAACTTTATAGGTGGTATAGGTTCATTAAAGTGGTGGAGAGTTGTGGTAGGTTAATATGGATATGCTAGAGTGAGGGTATAAAGTAATGGATCTAGTGAATGATATGTCTTCTTGTGCAATTATTAGGCTACTATATGAATTAAGACTGACTTAAGTGTATGCCATGAGGAAGTTGTTTGACTCAAACTTCAAGAAAGAAGTATAGATCACCAAGGTCTTTCATTACAAATTGACGCGATAGAATGGAAATATAATAATAGAGAAGAGATGGATTGCTTCTAGTAAATATGACATCATCAACATAGAGCAAGAGAACAAGTGTGCTAGCACCTTGAGAGTTGACAAACATGGAACTTTCAGCCTGCTTTGCTTGAAACCAATATAAAGTAGAAAACTGCTAAAGCGGGAGAACTAAGTACGGGGGAGCTTGTTTAAAGCCATAGAGGGATTTTGGGAGTTTACACACATGAGTTAGGTAGTGATGATGACCAAACCCAAGAGGTTGTTTCATGAAAACCATTTCACTAAGAAAACTATGAAGAAAGACATTCTTAACATCGAGCTGACAAATAACATTTTGAGTAGGATGTGGTGGAACCAGTATCCACATTTTGTTTTGAAGAAGAGAGTCAAACACTTCCTTTATAGCAGTAGCCCAAATAGGGTGATGAAGGGCTTCAGTGTAATGGCGAGGTTCAAATGGGGAAGTATATGTATGGAGGTTGAGAATGTGTTTAGGTTTATTTATGCCAACCTATGAGCATGTAAGCATGAGATGTGTGGGTTGAGTGTTATGAAGGGATGATGGAAGATATGTTGAGGAGGAGGAAGTTGAGAGAAAAGGTTTATGTCAATGTTGTTAGCTATGATGAAAAACGTGCTTTAATAGTGTAAAGCATTAATTTTACTTCACTTAAGCATTTAGCTAAGTCCATAGGTGAATACAGTACAGAGGAAGATGGAGCCTAACAAGTCCAATGAGTAATAGTGACTTGGTGGACAGAACGGAAGATGGTGCTTAAAAGTCCAAGAGTAACTATGAAACATGGCTTGTATGTTAACTAATATTGAGTAAGAGGTGTAATTGATACCAAGATTTATAATTAGACATGTTGTTGTAACAAGTGAATGACATAATCTTTGCATAATATCAAGGGGGCTCGCAGGTGATGTAGTAGGCTAGGTAGTTCAGAGGCAAGAATTTATAGGACTCAAATAAAAGAGATGAAAATAGGTGTAACTTGTGCATATATACATGTTAAGTTATTAAATTCAAGTCAAGAAGAAGATTTATTATATTAAATTCATATGAAACTCATATTAAAGTAGATCGAAAGAAGTGAAAAATGGAAAAGCTAAAGCCACAGCATGAATTAAAGTGGGGGAAGGTCGACTAGTATGGTGGAGCCTAAAGGTTTAAGAAGTGTTTGCAAACTCGATCCCTATGCTCCTGGATATTGAGTAAAGAGGGCTTATTAGTTTCAAGGTAATCTAGAGGTAAGAAGTTGACAAGACAAAATGAAGGAGCTAAAAATAGGTATAACTTGTATGTATATGCATGTTAGGTTGTGCAAATTCAAGGGAAGGAGGAGATTCATTTAGTATCTTAAATTTATATAAAACTCATATTGGACTGAGAAGTAAATATGTGACAAATGGGAAAGTCAAAGCTACAACACATATCAAAGTTCATGGTTAGTTGACTAATAGTAAGTGTAGTTGATTATTGGTCCACTTTGCTAACTAGTCTATGACTTATCCATCGAGCTTGGTACCTCGACATATGGGATTTTCCTAATTTAGATTTCTTTTTGTGTAAGAAATTCCCTACATTGGGAATTAGGATTTAGGGCTCATATGAGTCTATATTACATTTTATTGATGAGTTAGAAGAGAAAGTAGTGGCTATGAGAATTATTTTGTTTAGTAATTTACCTTAATTGAATTATTTGCAATTTTACTCATGGGTTTTCACTCCGGTATATTAGGGTTTTTTATGCTAAATTTTGCACGTCCTAGATTTTCAACATTTATCATTTTTTCTTACGTAGTCTTTGACAATATCTATATCATATGTTGACGTTTATAAAATAATCAAATTATTGATTGATTTATTTATTTATTTTCAACTCAGCTTTCCACATCATGTTTACTAAACATGGTTCCTCTATTAATAAATTACCATCTTTAACATTAGACCGTGTGATCAAACTGTTAGGCGATGAATTAACTTAGTACACTTGATTTACAATTGGAAAGTTCGAAAAACTGAACGAGTGAGATCATGATCGTCAAATGTAAAATACAATAATCATATTATCGCTTCCATGTGTTGATTTGTAGGTAGATTCTAATTAAAATATTGATATGGTATTATGCTCAAGGAACATTTATGTTGTCACCATAAATTTTTCAAGGGAAAATATTGAGAGAATGATGATGGTGTCTCTTACCCTTTTCTGCATGTACTCAATTTCTGCAAATAGCATCTCATTCTGCCAAAACAAGATAATACATAACAGTTTAGGATAAAACAATCATTAACAAAGTTAGAATAAACAATAACGAAGACATCAAAATTACTGCATTATAGTGAGGCCATCTACAGCATATGGTTTACCAAAAACAATGTCCCCGACACTTGATGTGAAGATACTTAATTAAAAAGTAAAAATAAAAAAAAAATGTTTTTTATACATCTTACAAGATAAAGAAGTGCATCGAAAATTCTAAATATTCTAAATAAGTATGCTTAAGTTGTATTCGGGACACTGAACAGCAAAATTGTTATACCATTTCGGATGTTTAATGGTTAACAAATTATAATCAATACTAAGCATGTGATATTAAACTTTGAACTTCTATCTTGTCCTCTATGTTTATATCCAAATTCAATCAACATTCTCTATGTTTAATAAGGTGACTCATTTACGTTATTTATGTTTGTATCGTCGTACCCCATAAGACGTTTATATTTGTGATCATATAATATAGGAAAAATCCATTAAGTGATTTCATGTGATGATACAATCATAGAAAATTTAAATGGATAACTTAAAAAATAGAGAACTTCACTAAATTTTAGTGAATCATTTAAAAAATAGAAGATTTAAACGAAGTTTAGCACCTGCATAAATTATCACTTGTACTGCACTTATGAAAACATAACTTAATAATGGAGTGACCAACCTTTTTGGATCTGATTCTACCAATGGCCTTCTCTAATCTTCCTTCCAGGTTCTTGAGATCCTTGAAGTTCATAGTGCTAAGCCCCTCACCAAGAATATGCCTAGACAGAACACATTTTCTTAGAATATTTAATTACTAAGAAAAGCAATTTATGAATCTTAAATAGAGTCCAAGGTATACCTGTTCGAGTTCTGAATTTCCCGAATCTGTCTTCGCAGCTTGGAGGCTTCCTGCTGGTAAAACTGCATTGTTCAATTCAAACAAGTTTATTTCTTCATATGTAACGATATTGTAAATAATATGACATGGAAAAGGTATATATATTCCCGAATAGTGAGTTTTAAAAATACATCTGAAAAGTACGATTTCCTGAAAAAGTAAAACTAGAAATATATAATATTTATAAAGTAACTGCCTTACCCAAAAAAATAATAAAAAATAACCTTACCCAAAAATACATATAAAGTAACTGAAGATCTTGGTGTCTTATGTTTATATAGTTTAGAAAACATATTATTCAAATTCATAAAAATAAATAAAGAAAAAGAGTACAAGAGAGAAGTTATTTTGAATTGCTATAGAAAGGTATGTGTCCGTTGATATATTATTTTTGAAGAAAACACCCTCTATTATATAAACTCCAATTCCAACTATGTGATCTAAGGATAAAAACAAATCAACCCACAAATGTATATGTAGTTAGGGATTTAATACTTAGGGACTATTAATAAAAGGTGTGGAATTCAACTTATTTTGGGAATGAGCCACTTATATGTAAAGGGATTTGTGACAATATGTTAGCTTTAAATGTGATCAAGGGATTGCTAGTGAAGTGAAGCATAGCAAGAGCAAGTGTTAAAAGATCATAAACTAAAGAGTCCACGCTTATACTTTCAAGCCTAAGCTAACTATACATAGTTTAGTTATGATATCAATAAATTTGGCATAATTACAAACAATCCTCCTAACTTTTCTGTTTCGCATGAAAAGTGACTTTATCTCTCTAAATCTCTATTAAAGCATCACAGATATAGCTTTTGGTGATAATTGAGGAGCTAAATCCACTTTCTAGTAGTAGGGAGGTTAAGTGCATATAAATGGGTATAAGTGTAATTTATTATAAATATAGACTATACTCAAAACCTCATAAAATGGCGTGGATATACCGTCTAAAAGACTTCAGAAGCCATGTATCTCTTTAATTCCAAATTCTGTGCAACTCCATAAGTTAAGAAGGAAAGTCAAATCAAAAGTAAGGGTAAGGCTCTTTACAAGTGCAATGAAAGCTCCCTAAATTTGTACCATTTCTTCCCCCCCGGGACCCCTCACCAATCCAAGGCCCCACACCCCAAAACACCAGTTAATGTTTTTCTCTATTTGTCAACTCGCTAACTTTCAGAAAGAAAAGAGTAAACATCTGAATTTCTATGCAACCACCAATTCAAGTCCAGTCATTTCCAAAAGAAACCATTTATTAGTGGAGAAAATTTATGTTTTCTTGAAAATAACATGTTTTTATGCATTTGATTACATTTACAAAAATATGCTGAAAGGATTTTTCCAATGTTTGATTCAACAATTTCATGTAAAATGTGGAGGTATCTAGATCTTTTTTTTTTTTTTGGGTAATAACATAAATTATTAGTAGCAACCATAAACATATTATGCCAAACCTTTTACATAAAAGTAAGAGTGTAAATTGTAGATGCATTTTCAATATTCATTGTTACAACTTTCTTAACTAATTCATCGATGATTTTTCAAACCAGTGATATGAGTTTTCTTCTACACTAAAGTCTTTTGGATTTTAAAATATAATTTATAGGTCAGTTCTAATCAAAATAAAATAAAAATTATTTTCTAAGAGTTAGAAAGTGTTTTAGAGTCTAATTTGTAAAACGGCCTTCTCTTTGGAAAAACATGAGTCACTTTTCTGGAAAATACCAGAAATTTCCTTTGAATGACAAGACATTTTCTCTTATAGAGGATTTCTACTTAAAACGTTATTCTCAGCCCAACAAATACAAGAAATATGGAAAATGCTTTCTAGATAATATTTTTCCTAGCACTAAAAATAATGATCTTGGGTTTTTACTGGCCTTAAAGAATCTTGGATTTACACCAAGGATTAAATTCATATATTGTGTGGTGATTTGCAAGAGCTCGACAACATAATTTTCGGTCTGATGTAGTACAAAATATTCATTTTGTATATCAAAATGTAAGTTTGAAGTGCATTTATAATTTGTATTGTAATTTGATAACAATGAAATTGGATAACTTTATAGTGTAGTTTGGTATTAGCAAAAATTTTAGGGGGTATATAGGGGTAAGGACAACATAACATGATCTCTTGATTTCTAATTTTCTTGGAATTTGAATAATCCCCTCTCCTACAAGTGATTATTTTTTAAGAAAATAAAAAATTATGTAACTCACATTCTTTTTTAACATTATTACCTGTATATTTTATTCAAGCCATATTATGAAATTCCTTTCTCTATGATAAAAGCAAACGAGGCTTCAATTGAAAGGAAAAAAATTTAAATTTGTTCTATCACAAACAAAATGGATGTATAACATTAGAAGCTTCTGCCGACGATAAAGAGAGAAGTAATAAAAAAAGAATCCCAACGTCGGTGTGGAAATAATAGAACATATATACCTGAGTGTTAGCTTCAGAAATAGATTGCGAATTTGAAGAATCAGAGCAGGCTTTCTTGTACCTGTCGATCGTTCCTCTTACGCTGGTTTGGCAAAAAAAAAAAAAAAGAGCGCGGTAAGTAATGATGCTAGGCACAAAACAGCAACCATGAAATCAATTTGGAACTATACATACGTACAAGAATTTTAATTAAGCCTGCTTTAAGTCATCCTAGTATTGATGTATATTAAAACATAAGGCAAAAGATGGTTTTGACATTTTAGACACATATTGATCATCTCTAGAAAGTATTATATACTGCCAGGACAAAGTTTCAAGAAGGTAATGGCTAGATGTAGATATATATATATATATATATATAGAAATAAAGAAATGAATTCTCATTGAAAAATAGGACTTTTTGAAGTGCAACATCTTTTGTGATGGTGATGATTAGCCATTGATTAATATTAATGTAGTCTATCTATAGGAGAGTTAGGATTCTATATGAAGATGCGAGGGGTCTAAACAAACTTTAATTTAAACGTTTATTCTTTATCACTTGAGCCAGGCTATATTAGTGGGAGCAGAAAGATGTATAATGAGAATTCTAGGATTAAATTGGTTATAAAAATAATTATAATAATAATACTAATGTGCCTAGAAGGGTCAAGGGTATCGTCTAGAAAGTGAAATTTGAGAGATGCCTAAGTCAAAAAGGAACTGTAAAAAATTATAAAACAGATGATACTTATCAGGAATCTCACAATGATTTGTCACAAGCTATCCATACTTTGCTACATATTGTTTGATAAAGTATGGATACTTTGTGACATATTCATATCGAATTTTATGATAGCTTCCCTACCCTGTACAGTTGCTTAAGAACTATTGACAAAGGATCAAATAATTTTCTTTTTTTAAGAATTCAAAAAATGTATTTTTTTTTTTTTTAGTAGGAAAACAAAACAAGAAGCTATAGTTGAGCGAGGGTGCTTGTTAGATGACTCAGGTACTGAGGAGGGTGGATCAAATTACATTGTTGCTGGTCTAAGACGGATTTGGATGTTGTTAAAAGTGAAGATGGAAATGAGACACAAAGGGAAAGTCATCAAATCGGTCCGTAAGAGGTTAGTGAAAGGACCAAAGTAACAGCATCGATTGATCAAACTTTGTGCTTTCTTTTTTCCCTTTGTTCTTTTTCTACTTTGTTAGTTTGGTAAAAATACCTATAGGTGTGACTCAAGAGTTTCCTATGAATAGTCTTGCATTAAGATACGGTTTCAAGTCCTAATTTATCCACGCTAATCTTATATGAACTTACCAAAGATATTCAAAAGATAGAACTTGAATGTGAGTATTAGGTAGTAAATTATGGATATGAGTAGCGATGAGAGGGATATGTGAATGCTAAGATGAATATGCGGTCACATAAGAATGATGGATAAGATAAGGAATACAATACTTAAGAGAAAGTTGTAGTAGCATCCTTGGATTAGAATACGAGGGATGCACGTTTAAGAATATGTTTATCCATGTACAAAAATGTGATTTAGGAGTACCTATTATATATGGTGACACTTTTAAGGTCACTACGCTGAAACAAGGGCTGAGAGACTAAAAATTACATGGAGTGAAGTGAATGACATAGCTCACTTATAAGTAAGCCATAGTTGCCATTTGATAGGGTTTGAAAGTTTTACTGACTTGTTTAAAAAATTGGTTCTCGGATACTTGTTAAGGATTTATTTTGCACACACACACACAAACACTCTAATACTCATTAGTCGGTTGATAAAAACTATAGAGAAAGATGAAAAGATTCTTTATTTGGTTTCTTAACAAATGTTTCGACTCATGAATATTTTCCAAATTTCAAAAGAAGTTTTTGAAGTTACATGCACTTTAAGCATTTGACACACAAATTGAAGAGCCAAAGAATGTAGAAGCATTGATAATATTTCTACTCGTGTAACAATGTACAACTTGAGCAGAAAAGCGGTGCAAATGAAACTTATTATTGCTGCATTATAATGAAAGATTAAGATCTGCTACACTTTTTCACCTTCTCTTATCAGAAGCTATTAGCTGCTGAATATTATCTACCTGCTATATGCATGTATTACAGTTTATTCAAGTCCTCCAGAACTTGTCTCCAAACAATATATTTTATCCTAAAGTGGATATAGCAAGGTGAAAAAATAATTACATCATAACTCAAATCCTACGGCAACATCTGTTAGGATGCTCATGAAATTGTAAATTTTAACTTTAATTGGACAAAAGGTGAAATAGGGATGGAATCAGGTAGGGACTTTTGTCCTTCTCAATGTACTCCGGCAGTGATGTAACTTTAAGCATATATTAGACACAGCATTAACTACTTAGTCCTCAACAACAGTAGTCCGATACCTTAAATTCGTCGAGCCACTGATTGGTTGGGTCTGCCACAATGGCAAAAGATACCAAAATATGATTGGCTCCCTTCAAAACCTATTCATGTCTTCTCAAAAGACCAAATCACGTGCTAAACCTCACAAATTATCTACTGGTCAATGACATGGTTAGAACCGTTAACACCTGATGGCACTCAAATACTCAGCGGGCTATGTGAAAGTTATAAAGGGTAAAAGGGTGATTTTATCAGTGGTTTGAATTGTCTAGCTCGGTCTGTCCTCTGCGTGTGAGTGTGAAATCCCTCTGAGACTGAGACTGAGACTGTGTAAGTCTGAACTCTGAGCATTGCAGCTGTTGGAGCATGCTCCCGTTTTCCTTCCTAGCAAAAGCGCAGAAATGGCACAGTGCCTTTTTCTATTGGCTCGTACATTCTTAGTTCTCAGCTGGTTCAATCAAACCTTTTAATCTCGCCTGGGAAAAATCCATTCGTGTATGTATGCGATCCAACTATATAATATATTATTTATGTATCTCTATTTATTATGTTTTACCAGGTATTATCTGTAGTTTAGTTTATTACCGACCCATAAAACCAGGTTTACGCAAGTATTTTACTATTTCCCTATAGCCTGCCCCCCTCCACACAAAAGATAAAGAGATTATCATTTCTGCTTATTGCCTTGTTGTAGATATTGTTAATATAAACTAATGAGACTTATATCTTATTTATCATTGCTTTTCATTTCTGTCCAGCCGAACTGATAGTACAAGTACAATCCTTCGATTTACATTGTGTGGCAAAGTTTTATACAAGAGAAAGGAAATGAATGGAAAGGAGGAGAATGTGTGGAAATGGAGAAAAAAGAAAAAAGAAAAATGTATTTTTCACTTTATATTTTGAAATATGAGAAAACGAAATGAAATATAGATAAAAATTTCTATTTCCTTTACTTGGTTGGTTTTGTAAAAAAGAAATGAAAAGAAAGGAGTTTGATTAATTTATAAGATTGCTTCCGGATCTAGGCTTTATGTTTTTTTTTTTTTTTTTATGTGATAATTAGATTAGTCTTACCAAAGTTATTGATTAACAAAATTATCTCTGATTTATTTTGATGTGCATTTTTACAAGAGTCAATTTATAATTGTGGTTTCATTTCCATTCATTTTTCTCCAATTTTAGAAAGAAAAATTTTAAAGTGGAAACTTTACCATGCATTTCTATATTTTCTGTTCATTTTCACTTTTAAAAACAAAAAACAAAACAAAATAGAAAGATGTGGGTGGTGAAAATAGTGAAAAGGAAGGATGGAAACCTATGTGATCTAAGAAATATTAATAAGATTTTAGGTAGTGTATAATAATTCGTCCTTGCTAATTAATCTAAAACTTAGCTTGTAAATCAGTTTCCATTGGACAAAAAAAAAAAAAAAACTATTAGTTACTATCAAATTTATTTCCACATGAATGTTTTCTTAAACAATTTAATTTCTGAAAAAGGAAAATGTTAATTGAGTGTCTCGCGGGTACTTAATAGAAAATTAAAAAAAGAAATGTCTTACTTTTCAATTTACTTTTTCTCTTTTTTTTAAAAAAAAAATTATAATCAATCTTAGAATCTAGAACAAGTTCCACTTCTAGACCTCAATAAATGCCCAAAAGCACTCATGAACGAAATCCTTTTCAGAATGCTTTCAAACAATCCACTCGATCATTTTACTTCTGGTGAAGAAAACTTCCATTTTTGCTCTTGTTTTGTTACCCTAAACGAGATCAATGGAGAATATATATCTTTTGTTTTCCCTACCACAAATATGAAAGCGAGAAAGAAAGAAGGAAGAAAAACAAGAAGCAGAAAAAATGAACTGTCACATTGTTTTGAAAGTGTCAAAAATCAACGATTGAAAAAATAGTAATGAATTGGCAAAAAAATTAAATAAATAAATAAATAAGATAAAAATAGTAATGAGCTTTGTTTGCAAATAGTATTACAATTTTTTTTTTTTTAAGAAAAAAGAAATAGCGGTCGTAGACATGAATTTCCTTAATGAGAAAACTTGTAAAAAGAAGACCACAGGACACGCATGGGCCTTAACTTCCATAAGGGTGAAAACCTTGTTTCTCACAGATTCACAGAGATTTATGTATTTGGGTGTCGACACTGACGAAAAGACACATAGAATCCTCAATCTTAAGGACTTCCTTAAACATGAAAACCTTTGTCATTTTACTTTGTACCAATAAAGTTACAAAGGGATAAATAAATAAATACAGTGAAGAAAAAGAAGATTTTCACATTAACATCTTTTCCCCTATTTTGTAGGATTTTCTTTTCTTCGTTGATCATATATTTACCAAATGACCAAAACTCAGAAAATCTAAGCAACTAGTAACTAAAATATTTTTTCATTTTCTTTTAATTAATTGATTTGTCACAAAAATAATTGGTTGGATATAAATAAAATAGAAGACAAGAAAAAAGAAGAAGAAGAAGATAAATTTAAATAAAAGGAAAAGAAAGGAGAACAAATCATGACAAATAGTCACGCTAGCTTATCCTTGTCCCAAGCGGCACAACTGAAAGATCACTTCTGACGTGACCCATCAAATCTATTCTCGCCTCACTCCGAACGTAATAAAACCCTAACTATTATATGCTTTCCTTCTTCGAAAAGTACTGTCGTGAGACAAAATCTGATGAAAAATCCAATCTACGGAAAGCATCCTTTTGCGACACTCAGATTATTGTAACTTTACGAGTTAAAAAGGTTTTGTTAATATTAAAAATCAGAACTACTCAGATCTGGGATCTTGGAAACCCTAATCTTTTACGTTTGTACTCAACAAAAGAAGCTTTGTGAGAAATAAACGGTGCTGTGAATGGGTTTTGGACTAATGAATGAATGACACGACACCCACTTTCTACTAAAGCTTTTGAACTACTAGTGTGAATTCTTTTTTGTTTATGTTACCGAATTTAATGATCTATACAAACAAGAATTTATTTCTTCTTCAACATGAAGATCTGCCTGTGAAATACAGAAAAGGAAATCTTAAATGGAAAAAAAAAAAGGAAAAGGAAAAGGAAAAGAAAAAGAAAAGAGAGAGAGAGAAAGCTTGACATCAGAAAATAAGATGAAAAAATATATGCAAAAAAAATGATGGAAACTTTGATATTTACAATAGATTAAGAAAGAAGGTTATGATAATAATAAAGAATAGAGTTGATGAGGCAAAGAGAAATGATATGGCACTAAGATCATCACCTGTTATTGGCATACTCATAGAGTCGACCGCGGCTAGAGAAGATGACAAGGGCAACTTCAGCATCGCACAGGACTGATAATTCATAGGCCTTCTTGAGCAGTCCATTGCGTCTCTTACAAAACGTGACCTGCCTATTTGTTGTGTTTTCGATCCTCTTGATTTCAATCTTGCCCCTTCCCACTTTCTTATGGGAAGGGCCTTCCGGTGATTGGCTCGGAAACTCCGTGGTTGCGGTTCTGCACCAAAAATCAAAAACCCAAAAAAGGAAAAACAGAAAAAAAAAAATCATCAAGAGAAACAATTGTTGAATATGATCTAAGGATTTAGTTTAACTCAGTTACCAAAAAAGAAAAAAAAAAAAAAAAACAAAGATTGCAATATGAGCTTTTTTTTCAATTTTTCTGTATATGGGGTTTTACTTTTCTCTTCTTCTTCTTTTTTTTTGTTTGTTGGTTTGTTTGTTTTACCTGGTGAAGAATTGATTAGGGATAAGGGATGAAAATCAAGAGGTTGGTGTTGGAGCTTGTTCTTGGTAGAGATGAGTAATGAGCAACAATGGTAGTACAAGAAGTTTCAGAGAAAAAGAAAAGTGGGGGGCTGGGTTTAAGAATATGGATATTTATGGACAGTAAAATAGACCCTCGAACTAACACACACAACCTGACACTGTAATGTTGCTTTTTTACTAGGATAGGAATCTTTTATTTCTAGATTACAAACTTTGTCTTTCTAGGTATTTAGAAATGGGGTATGGGACTACTGTTGAAAGAAATAGGGGTATGGGAATAGGGATTTTATGAACATATAACGTTGGTGTGAGTATGGTGCTGTGTATTTTCGACATTCTATTATTTCTTCATGTATGGGAAAAAGAGAGGGTCATAATTGAAAAGATCCTTTTGGAAAGTAAGATTTCATTCTAACTAGCAAATGTATGCCTTTGATTTGTAGTTTTGGTTTTCCTCTTCTCATTGGTCCACCTATCATGTACAGAACCTTTTCATTGTACTTTCGTCATCGTCATCCGATTCTTTGAAATAAGCAAATGTTGATAATAATAATTTCAAAATTCTATTTAAGCAAATAATTTTTCAGCGGAGTGTTAGAGCATTTGTTGGAGCTTAAAGATTCTAAAAGAAAAGGTTACCAAAGGCTAATTCTTGGACAAACCTAAAATATAAACGGGTAATAATAAAATCATTACCTAAATGTTATAGCTTTTTGTCTAAATTTTGTGTCTAAAGTTTTAAATTGTTAAATTTCATACCTAATCAAACTTTTATTTACTAAATTTTATGCTTAAAAATTAAAGTTACTAGATATTATACCTAAATGAAAATTTACACATTATATTTACTACATTCATCAGCTTTGGAAAATGACATGACAAACAAATTATTAGTTAAATAGTAGAAGTATATATAAGATAGTAAATCTAACAAGTAAAAATTCGATAAGTTATAATATCTAAAAGCTTTAAACTTCAAGAATAAAATTGAAAAACTCAAAACTCATATAATGAATTTGATATCATCCCAAAGGTGTATCATGTATCTTACTTTAGATCTAGGGCTAGGTAGAAAAAACCAGCTGGACCGCAAACTAGATTTGACTATGTTATGTTCTCTCTAAACTACTTTGATGATAACAAAATGTGCTAAATGGTTTTAATGAGTTCATTTAGTGTATAAGAGTAATTATATTTATAATTCGATTAAGAGTTAGAAAATCAGTATTTAGGTAATATGTTTAATTTGTTTCACTAAAATAAGAAAAATATCCATGAGGATCTAAGTGATTAATTTTGGGATTAAGATATTTTGTTAAATTGTGATTGATTTCGTATATTTGGTTCTGCTACAAAAATATTAGTATTAAAAGGATTATGTTAGATGTTTTAGATATCACATATTTTCGAAATTCAAAATTTAAATTCAAGGATAAGAGAAAGAGTTCTTAGATAATCCACAAAATCAGTATGTAATTGATTTCATCAACAGGTTTTGTGCAGATGATATATATCACAATGTAAGGATGTATCTAGACTATTTTTAATGATACATTTGATAGAATTTCCATATCATATTATGAAGATATCATATTTAAAATTTAAAATTCAGTTGATAACTTCAAATCTCTTGGGATGTTTATAAAACATTCAAAGCAAGATCTAACAAAGTAGCGATTACTCTTCGGTGAATAAATAGAGCTAAAGTTCAAAGATTAAAAAGAGACAAGATACAATACAGAAAAGTACAACATTCTTTTATCAAAAAAGAGCATTATCAAAAATCGGAGACAAACTCAAAAGCTACTATGTCTTTTACATATTTTTATATTACATTCAAATTAATTTTTAGAGGATACAAATTCTCATTTCCTCTTCTTTTTTTTCTTTTTTGATATTTCCTAAAAGCTAGATACATGTATTAGTGAGAAGTTCCTTGTAACTCTATATATCTATGAATAGCCTTAGAGATAGGCTAGATAGGTAAAGTAGGGTATTTTTGAAGCCAAGGTATCGGTAGAATGATTGTAATCTCTCAAATTTATTTTGGATTTAGTAGAACGATACCAGTGTAGAAGATCGAGTCCCAAGCAATAGAGTGAGAAGAGAAGGCTGATGCTTAAGACGAAACCTCTATAAATAGCTTACTTGATTCTCTTGTCTCTATCTTTTAATTTCTATTCTATAATATTTTGTAATTGTTTATAAATACTTGTTTTCACCATAGTTAAATTGAGTAGTTAAAAGGGTTGTTTTTAACCAGCAATTTTTTTTTTTAAAATTTAGCAAATAATCAATTCATCCCTTCCCTCTTGATTACTTAATTTGGGATTAACATTTGGTATCAAAGTAGGGGCTTTAATAATACTTTGAGTTTAAGATCTTATGGCTGAAAATAGTGTTTCTATTTCTACTAATTGTGCTCCTTACTTTGATTGTACTAATTTGGTTATTGGAAATTTAGGATAGAAACTTACATCAAGACGACAAACTTTGACTCATGGGAAGTCATACAATTTGGAGATGAAATTGTTGTAAAAGATGGAGATCAGACTATGATAGGAATTAAGAAGAGAAAGCTTGAAAAGAATCATCGAGATAAGAATATGTTACTTGCTACAATAGCTCATTCTGAATATTACTTGATTTCTTCTTGCAGGAATTCGAAAGAAATCTAGGACATATTATGTGAAACTCATGGAGGAACATCAACAATTAAAGACACTAGGATTAACTTATTAATGCAGAAATATGAGTTGTTTCGGCTTAAGCCTGATGAAAATATTAAGGATGCCTTCAATCATTTTACAATAATTACAAATCAATTATTTTTACTTGATCATAAATTGAAAGATGCTGACCTTGTATGGAAAATTTTAAGAATTTTGCCTAAATTGTGGGATGCTAAAAAGACTGCAATCGAGGAAGCTCAAGACCTAAACAAACTAACATTAAGCTAGCTGAGAGGCAAACTATTAGCAAATGAATCTCACATTAAGCATACTTTTTATCAAGACAACAACAAAAGGAA
This sequence comes from Laguncularia racemosa, assembly GCA_037954665.1. Classification (NCBI taxonomy): domain Eukaryota; kingdom Viridiplantae; phylum Streptophyta; class Magnoliopsida; order Myrtales; family Combretaceae; genus Laguncularia; species Laguncularia racemosa. Next base: position 2,164,597 of record JBBMOL010000039.1, on the reverse strand, counting down.
AATAGCATTCAAAGTTAGAGAAGTGGAGAATGATCCTGATATAGAAGCAAAAAGTGATGGAGATGAAAACATAAATTTGCTAACTAAACGTCTTAATTGATTTCTCAAAAGAAGAGGTAAGAAAACATCATTTAATAAAAGGTTGAGTTCTAACCGTAGAAAGTTTGATGCAGGAAAAGATTATAAAGAAAAGGAAGAAAAGAAAGAGAAAAAGAAGGAATTGATATGTTATGAGTGCAAGAAACTTGGTCGTATAAAATATGAATATCCGATGCTTATTAAGAAATGGTGCGCTTGAATTTAATTGATCATTTTAAGTTTTAAATTTATAACTAATAAAATCTACAATTGAGCTAGGCAGTGTATTTATCGACTATAGTATAGATTTAATAGGTGTCGTCCTCTAGGATCTAAAAAACAAGTACTAATATTACCTTTCTCTAAAATCTAGCCTAATTTACGATGTGGAAATTATGAATTAAATTATTAATCAACAAATCCTAACAACCCTGGAATTAAATGGTATTATCTTAAAAATGTATTCAATCACAAAACATAACCCTCATCTTATTCCACCCTAACCCTTAAATTCTTAAAATAAGATATCGATTAATGAATCGATTTCCACTTTGCACTGTAGCAATTCTCAAGTAAAATCAATTATTCTCTCGAGTTAATCAATTCTTATCATGCATAAGATAATAGAGACCTCTCCCTCACTACCATCATGTAAGATCCCATTAAGTTCACAATTTCTTATTAAAGTCTTAATCTTTATTGTAGAAAATCAATATTTTCCTACCTTTAAGCAAAACATGTAATCTCTCTACTCATAAAGATCTAATTTAGTAGACAAAACCTCTTCCAATCTAAATAAAATCAAATATGCAATCAATATGTACGCATAAATCAATCACAAGAACAATGGAAACACATGAATAGATGCAAAGATATAAACAATTCATTAATCAATCAATGTTTCAATACATGGGTTAAGGTTTCACAAGATGAGAGATATAAAAAATTACTCTTCCATGGAGTTTTCAATAAAAACAGATAATCTAGAGAAGTAAAAATGATTTATGATAGAAAAAGTAATCCCTTATGTTGTTTTGTGATATCCAATGATGTTCGGACAATTCTCCTCTTGAAGTTCATAATAACGCTCCCCCTGGGGTTTTCATAACGGAGCTCCAAAAAAATAATAATAATCTAGTTAAAATAAAATAAAGTGTCTATTTATAGTTATGCAAAAATAGGGTTTAGCATAGGTGTTAGCATGGTCATGCTCGGGGCAAGGTTGAAAAAAACAAACTTGACTCTTTTTCTTTTGAAAAGAAAAAAAAAAAACACTAGCATTAGCACAAGTTATTATGAACTTAGGGCGCACCTTGATATAGCTACTGGTCATGTTTTTTTTTTTTTTCATCCAGTACCAACGTCTGCATGGATTAAGTTGAAGGTTGTGTTGGACTAAAAATCAATTTTCTTCATTTTTTCGCCGAATTTCATCTCACCTTTGCTCATATCATCTTTAAACCTTTCTTTTGTCTCCATTGAAGCCTAAAATTAAAATTTATTTTATATAAGTACCCTTTTCTTCAACAAATCACGTGAAATCCACATAAAATCATAACTAATAAACACTAGAATTAATGGTCTTCCGACACTTATCAAATTTCTCCATACTTAACCATTTGCTTATTCTCAAGCAAACAAAATAAGGACAAAATAAATATCCTCTCATCAATTGTACTTGTTGTTAAACTTTAAATCACAAGTAGCATTATCTATTTAATTCAATCTTAGTGATTCATTAGAGCCTATCGCTTAAACCTACCATAACTGTATATGTACCTGGCATACAAAAAATAGAGTTTATAGATTAATCCAAGTAAGTTAACTATTACCCTCACCATTTAAGAAATGTTTCCCAAGTTACAAAGAAAGTCAAGCAAAGCAAAAGTGGCCTAGTCCTATCTCACCACTTATTAGAGAATATATAAACCGTTCAACTACCTCTTTTAAGCACAACAGCCTCAAGTGAAAGCATATGGCATCCATCCTTCCCCTGGATTTTCTTCCTCTTTTTGTTAAACCTCTCAAAAAAAAATTTCCAAGTTTTCCTCTCTTTATGTATATATATATATCTATTATATTAAGTTATTTAGGATCTTGCAACCCATGTAACAAATGTTCAACTGATAATCCCGGGCTCATCACCCAAGTTAACAAACGTTATCCCCTCAATTGAAGGCGTCCCTACGGATTTAATTATTCGAGTTACAAAACCCATCGAACTTTACCCTTTTTGTATACCATCTTGTATTATAATATCATCAGTCGGCTGATCCCAAGCTAGACGACCTTAAGTGACCGGTTTTAAAGGGACCCCATCGAACCTCCATTATCCTAACTTTAGGGATTCATAAAGATACTCTTAACTTGGAGAACCTAAGTCATTAGAGTAGCGACTTATTATTTCTTTAATTGATTAACTAATCAGCAACAAAGTTAGACTTCACTCTTCTAAGGGACCAAAGCCTGCTCATACTGACTAAGCTTTTCACATTATTGCTCAATTAGCACATTAATTAATTAATTTTCAAAGAGATTACTTAAGAGGACTCACTAAGTGACAAACTTCATATGAAAAATTAGAAGAGCTCTCAAAGTTTTTGAAAGGTAAATATATTAACCAATAAGCTTAAAAATACAACCATTTAACTTTAAACTAAGGACTTCGATCTATTTCATGACTCCAAAATTAATAATTAAATAGCAAGTAAGATTATCCCACTTAGATTTCATCCTAAAATTCTAACTAAGTATACTAAGTCCAACAATAGGCGAGTAAGGAACACAAAATCATTAACTTTTCTTCTTCTCTTCAAGAATGCTATTTTATTTTTTTTTTATGAGCACAATTTCAAGGATCTCACCTTCTAATGATTCAAGATTAGCATTCAAACTCAATTGCGAACTTGTAAATGGGGGAAATTTAATAAGATAGTGCATAAATAACACAAGTAAAACAAGACCCAAATTTCTCAATTTTCTTCGTTCCATATACCCTTTTCCCACGCTTATTTAAGACATTGTCCCCAATGTCTTCCCAAATCAAGCACACGAAAGGAAAAGGAAAAAAAATAATAATAACAGAAAGAAAAGGACACTAAGAACTTCTCCAATTTTTATATGTAGACGGTTCCATGTAGAGTCCATGGCCGAGTATAAGAGCAAAACACTAATGGCATGTCATCATTGGAGCTGTGAACCCAAAGTTTGTGCTGCATCATCCTAAAAAAACAAGAAGAAAAACAAAGAAATTAAAGGTAAAAAGAGAAGTTAGATTATCCTAGTCTAAATAAATGATGAAATCACCCAATGGATCTAAAGTCTTCTCTAAAAAGGGATCTCCACAGCATATACAAACTATAGTAAAAGAAAATGTCAGCAAAAGTCTTATGTAAAACAAAGTAAACAAACAGCAACATCAATCAATCAAGTCATAAAATCAATCCTCCTCCTTATTGTTGTCTTCATCATCCTCTCCTTCTTCATCACTTTCTTCCTTATCTTCCTCAACATTATCAGTTTCCTCTTCACCCTCTTTCTCTTCTTTCTCTTCTTCATCACCCACCTCTTCCTTTGAACTAGAGGACTTAGTGGCCATAAGAGCCTCCTCATATCTCCTTGATGGCTCAAGAGCATTGTTTTCAAATGAAGTTTGGTCGGGAGAAGACTCATATGTAGGTAGATTAGCTAGTGAAGAAGAGAAACAGCCAGCAAACCTCTTCAAAAAGGACCAGATAGCTGCTCAAAAGTGCTTATTCTTCTTTCTTTCCCGTTGGTTCAACTTCCTTTCTTCTTGAAATTCCTGCCTCAATTGCTAGATTTCACTTTCATGGGTGGGAGGTCGGGAAGTGGGTACAGTGCATGGAGAAGAAACTCCTCTAGGCAGAGTGGAATATCTAACTGAAGAAAGCTAGTCAACCAGTTTTACCAACCTCAATTTGTGGACACTTAAGAACCCTAGACATGGCAATGTGGTGTCATTAGTAATAAAAATTTAGATCATTCACATCCCATGACTTCAATAACCTTTAATTGCATAAAGATCACAAAAGCCCCAAAAATTTCAACAAGCATCAATCAAGAACCCTAGCAAGAAGAAACACAAAGCACCGTTATCAACCTAAAGTGACCTAGAAGACTCAAAAACTGATGTAGAGAGTTTTGAAGATAAAGATGAGGAAGCAAACGTGTGTCTCATGGCAATGTCTAAGGTACATTCTGGTTCTAAATTAGAAGAGGATTTACCTGACGCTGTTTATGCTTAAATTAAAAAATTGTTAACTGCATTAACTAAGGCATATGTTAAAATTAGCAAACTTAATTTAGAAAATAGAGTCTTATTTGATGAGAAAAATGCATTGACTCAAACGGATGCACTCTTATTTGATGAGATTGACCTATTAAAAACTGATTTTGAAGTTCTACAGATTGATGATGATAATCTATGCATAGCAAAAGATGCTTTAACTAATAAGAATGGTTTATTAAGAAAAGAAATTAAAGATCTTAAAGTTAGAATAAATGAACTTTCTCAAATAATTGACAACACATTTAGTAAATTTAGTGAAAGCGATAAAAAAATATAAATGTTAATTTATATTCATAGAGTTGACAACTCAAAATCCGGTTTAAGGTATAATAAGGCAGAAAGCTCAAATACTGTAAAAATGACTATTTTTGTTAAATCAAATAAAAATCTAATTCAAAAGAATGATGAAAATAATAAAAATAAAGACAAAGGCAAAGTTGTATCACAAGACAAAAAGGTACATCAGAGGGTACCCACATCAAAACAGAAAATATCCCGTCATGGGATATAACAGGAGACTAGTCAGAAGGTATCTTGATCATTGGCAATCAAGATAAGTAAGTAACTGGTATAATGTAACTAATACTTATGCTTGTTTCTTCTTTAACAAGTTGGGGCATATTGAAAAGCATTGTTATTATAAAAATAACAAGTTTAGTCAATATCAAGTTAATCAACTTAACAACACGAGCTTGAATTTTAAAGGGCTCAAGCTTATTTAGGCTCCAAAAAGGGTATGATCCTTTTTTTGATAATTGTAGGAACATAAAGCAAAACTTAAGGGTACATGGTATCCCAATAGTGGATGTTTAAGTCATATGACTGGTAATGCTTCGTTGTTCACATGCTTTGAGTGGAAGGAAAAGGGACATTTGAAGTTTGGTGATGATAATAAAGGAGGAATCATCGCAACTACAACTCCTATATCAACTTCAACCAAGTTAGATGTTAAAAGGTAAATGATAAGCTTTATAAAAATTTAATTGATTCCCTATTATACTTAACTGCTTCTCGTCCTAACATATTATTCAGTTTTTGTTTGTGTGCTCATTTTCAAAGTAATTCTACTGAAATACATTTAGCAATCGTAAAAAGAATTTTTAAATACATTGCACATATTACTAAGTTAGGTATCTGGTATCCAAAAAATCAAAATTATGATTTAATTAGATCTTTTGATGCGGATTATGTGGGGTGCAAAATTGACAAAAAAAAAAGTACATCTGGTACTTGTCAGTTTCTATGGGACAAGTTAGTTTCTTGGTCTTCTAAAAAACAAAACTCAATTGCTCTTTCTACTACTAAAGTTGAATACGTTTCTATAAGAAATTGATGTACACAGATATTATGGATAAGACAACAATTAATGGACTATGGTTTAGTATTTAAGAATATACTAATAAAATGCGATAATACTAGCGTAATTAATTAATTAAAAAATCCAATGCATCATTCTAGATCCAAGCATATAAAAGTTAAGACATCATTTTATTAGAGATTATGTAAATAGTGGAAAAATAAGTATTAAATATGTTTCAACAGAAAATCAATTGGCTGATATCTTCACTAAATTGCTAGATAAGGTAAAATTTGAGTTTATTAGAAATGAAATTGGTATTTGTTATCCATTTTAGTTATTTGTAATAATAAAAAAATTGGTACATGGTTCATTGATGAATGTATTTACCTTTGCAATATTTTATATGTTTTCCACTCTTTCAAGATTCTGATATACACTTGTATGTTGATTATCTTATATATTATATTGAGAGAGAGTTGTATTACTTCATGATGTCAAAAAGAAGGAGAATTAAAATGAGAGTATAGGATTGTGATATAAGAATGAAGATGAGAGTGCTAAATAATGATTATTGTGAAGTATACAAAACCAACTAGCCTACAGCTAATTTTTTTTTTTTTTTGTGTTCATTTTATGAGAAAGGGTTTTGCTATCTTAAAAAAGGGAGATAATATTATGTTCTCTCTAAAGTATTTTGATGATAACAAAATGTGCTAACTGGTTTTAATGAGTTCATTTAGTGTACAATAGTAATTATATTTACAATTTGATTAAGAGTTAGAAGATCGGTATTTGGTTAATATGTTCAATTCATTTCATTAAAATGGGAAAAACATCCATAGGTATCTAAGTGATTAATTTTGGAATTAAGAGATTTAGTTAAATCATGATTGATTTCATATATTTGGTTTTGCTATAAGAAGATTAGTATCAAAAGGATTATCTTAGATATTTTAGAGATCAAATATTTTCTAAATTCAAATTTTGAATTCAAGGATAAGAGAAAGAGTTCTTGGATGTTCCACAAAATCAGCAAGTGATTAAGTTCATCAACAGATTTTGTGCAAATGATGTATATCACGATGTAAGGATGTAACTAAACTATTTTAACAACAAATTTGATAAAATTTCCATATCGTATTATGAAAATATCATATTTAAAATTAAAAATTTAGCGGCTAACTTCAAATCTTTTGGGACATTTCTAAAACATTCAAAGTAAGATCATGATAACAAACTTTCTAGTTAAAAAAAAAAAAAAAAAGATCAACAAAGTAACCATTACTCTTCAGTGAATACATAGAGCCAAAGTTCAAATATTCAAAAGAGACAAGATACAATACAGAAAAGTACAACATTCTTTTATAAAAAAAAAAAGAGCATTATTAGAACTCAAAGACTAACCTAAAAGCTATTATGTCTTTTACATATTTTCATATTACACTCAAATTAATTTTTAGAAAATACAAATTCTTATTTCCTCATTTGTTTTTGATAATTCTTGAAAGCTAGATACGTGAATTAGCAAGAGTTTACTTGTAACTCTATAGATCTATTAATAGCCTTAGAGATGGGCTAGATAAGTAGAGCTGTGTGTTTTTAAAACTAAAGTGTTAGCGGAATGATTATAATCTCTCAAATTTATTTTAGATTAGTGGAACAATACCGACGTTGAAGATCGGATCTACAGCAGTAGAACTGGAAGATTGGACTGATGCTTAAGGTAGAATCTTTATAAATAGCTTGCCCAATTCTCTTTTTTCTATTTTTTAATTTATATTTTATAATAGCTTGTAATTGTTTATAAATACTGTTTTCATGTCAAAGTTAAATTGAATAGTAAAAGAGGTTGTTTTTAACTAGCAATTTTTTTTTTTAATTTAGCAAGTAATCAATTTACCCCTCTCCTCTTAATTACTTAATTCGAGACCAATAGACTAAACCGAAGCGAACCATAAATTAGGTTTAAAGCATTTTTTTTTAAGTTTAAAAGAATTATGAATCGATCCAAACAATGAGAAATTGAAAAAAAAAAAGAAAAAGAAAAAGAACGTAGTAATCACTATATTGATTGTAAAAAATTGATGGTGGTGCCCTTCACCAAATAATATGGATTTCTTTCATCTATTTATTTTTATTTCCACCTCTAAATAAGAATATAAATAAATGATGTAAAACTAAATATTCTAAATATTCTATTCACATTTTGTAAATTTAAGAAATAAGTGAAAATGATTCTTTTGTATTTGTCCTATGTTTGATTTGGATGCTATCAAACTTCTTAAGTACCAACTAAATCATAGTAGGATTTAATGATTATTTATAATGTGTAGTGCCTTAATGAATTATGTAAAATGAAAAAAAAATGTTGCCTCTATGAAAAGTTTCAAATTCTTAATTTCGAAACTGCATTGAAGATATATTTTCCTATTGAGAATCAAGAAAACTTGTATTAAAATATAAGTATTTCTCTAAGCATGTTGAGAATTAAGTTTGAGTTAAATGAAAAGCCTAAGCATCTAACCATAATATTATATTCAGTTCAATTAAAAGAGTTCGTACCAAACCTAATTATGCAAACCCTTTGGTTACACCTACCTCCTGCTCCGTCTACCCCATTATTTGGTTTATGGGCTTGCTAAGATGAACAGGAGTTTCGACCATCATTTGTCTTTGGCAAAAAAAAAATTAAAAATAAAAAGTAAAAAACGTTCTTTGTCGATTTGGTTATCCTCCAATGGAGGTTTCTCTTTTTGTTTCGAAAGACTTGCATGATTGTTTCGCCTAGAAAAGAGACTCCCCATACCTAGATAATATAGGGCTTTTTATGCCTTGGGACTTGATTCTTTTTATTTATTTATTTTCTTTCATCTTTTGTGTTTCTTTAATTTTTTTCATCAGTTTCTTTCATTAATGAAGTCATTATTTTTACCCACCAAAAAGAATTTACGAAGTTATGGCACCCACTTAGGTCTTTCGAGGTAATGTTGGAACGTAAAATTAATATTTAGTCACTCATTATAACAATTAATCATATCGGAAAATATAACGAAGAAAAAAGGTAGATATTTCACTTATGTAAGTCAAATTCTTTTCGATGAAAATTTCACATTTTCATTAAACTTTCACGATGTATCAACTATTACCATTATCGTTACTTTTTGTAGCCACGTAATATCTACAAATCAGTAAGGGCAAAGGGCTACAAGTACCCTTTATTACTAAAATTATAGTTGAACTAAAAAGATTTAGATCATTGCAAAGATTGAAAAGAATTCAAAATTGTTTTTTTCCATAGAAAAAGCCCCAAAGTATAAATAAAATTGTTTGGGCGTAATGAAACTAATCAAGGTGTTAGAAAACGACTGTCCAATCTTAATTAAATTGGTACTTAACGAGGGTTAAACTCAAGCTTCAATACATATGCAAATAGAGGCACAAATGTTTTTCATTCGTGATTCAAAACTTGCTTCCATGATTGTAAGATATCAACTTGGAAATGGATCTCTCAATTTTCATCCTCATAATTTTCTTTAACTTACAAATTAATGGTTGAGATTATCTTCTTATAGTCTCATCTTAACTGCCGAATAAATATGGAAATATCTTAAAGGGTATATAAATCAATGGAAATTGAGAAAACATAAATTAATAGGTAAGTGCTTTTTAGTTTTCTAAACACATGCAATGAAGAAGATTGGTTGACCAAAGTCATTATTGGGGGAACTTATAGTTAACAATCAATATTCCCCCCAATTGGTTGACCTAAATTTATGTTCGTTCAAGCAAACAACCAAATGACCTAAGTGATGTGTACTCATTCACAATAGGCTAGCAATTTTAGACCCAATCAGTGATCCAAACACAATATGACTCGATTATAAACGGGTTTAGGTTGGCAAAAATTGATACAAATGATAAGTGGGTCAGAATTAGAAACAATACGCTAAAATTTGTGTCTAAGTTTTGATCTGACACATAGACTCATTTACGAACCTATTTCTTAAACAGGTCATGGCTTCGACTCATAAATTTATTTAATATTAATAATATTTTAAATATTTATATTTTTCTTTAATAATTTATTTTATCTTACAGTACACTTTTTAAGTTTCAAGGTTTCACCAAGAGTTTAAGATTACCTTTCATCCTTTTTACTCTTCTTTTCATCTATATTTTTTCTTAATTTCTCTAAGCAACAGCACAACACAAGCAAAAACAATCAAATCCTTTCACTTTTTAGGTAAATCTTTTTCTTAGTTTCATTTATTCTCTTATCAACTTATCTCCATGTAGCTCTGTTAACTATTCTTTCTTTTATCGTTTCACTTTTTAGGTAAAATTCTCATTTCACTTAGTATTTGTCTCCAAAATTCACTTCTTTTTTCTTTTTGGTTCTAGCCCTAAACCTGTAGAGTTATTAGCTTATAATCTACTTTTTTATTATTTTTGTAGCTTTGTCATCTATGCTTTTGTTAAGTTATTAGCTTATGATTTGGTTTTGCTTTGTGGTTTTCATGTCAAACACCTAATTAAGACTGAGAGAAAGCATTCAATTGAAGTAAGTGCACCTTGTAAATGGTAAAGCACCATTCCACTTTGTAAATGTTTCTTTACGACTAGAAAAGCATTTAGTTGCTATATCTACTAGTTCTAGCTTCATAAATACTCTCAATATTTATTTTGGCCATATATATGTGATAGATCTACTTTTGAAGTAAGTTTCCCTTTTTGTTAAATGAGGTGCTTAAGTAATGCTTTATTAGAAGCCAAAAGCTTGAGGTTAAAGGTGCAATGCAAGTGGCATCTTCAAAACTTTGTAACATTAATATTTGTAAAAGTTAATTTTAGTATCACTCTTTTTAACGTTGTGTTCATAAATTTATTTATAACCTTTTAATTGATAAGCAGATCCAATCTAGATATGGGATATACAAATTGGATTACGAATTTAGATTTTTATATACAATTAATAAATAGTTCATGACACGAGTTGAATTTTTTAAATACAAACCCATTTAGATACAATACAAGATATGATATACTAACACAAATTGCCAGCTCTAGTTCTTATGTCATAATAAAACTTAATACATATGTCTTTTAGGGTTTACTTGGTGGCTTTCTCATTAATAATTATGTTTATAAATATATTTTGAGAGTTTTATAAAATCTTAAGAATTCTTTATAACTTTATTTGCATTTGTATTGTTTCTTCTTTGCTCATTTATAGTTTTTTTTCTTCTAAATTAACCAAGTAAAATCACTTTCTCTTTTTTTCAATCTTCTATTCTCTCTTTATTTATTTTTTTCTATTTGTTATTGCTATATCCTTTTGGTTTTGTGTTTCCACGAGTTTAGCATAACAATACAATTTCTTTTATCTTATACCGAATCTCAAGTTTCATTCAAACTTAATCTCCTCTTAAAGTTAAATAAACTTCCCCCCCCCCCCCCCCCCCCCCACCCCCTCAAAAAAAAAAAAAAAAAAAAAACTTAAGAAATATCTAAAATTCGCTGCTTTAACTCAATAAACTTTGGAAGTAGCTTCAACTTAAATAATTATCAAACCATACTAAATTAACTAATGCGACTATTACAACCAAGAGAGAAAGACCATCTTCCATTTGTTTCCTCCTCCTTCCCTCTTCTCTCTCTTTCACTCTCTCTCTCCATGCACGTTCATGGTGTCAGGTTCCGGGGTCATTTTCAATTGTGTGACGACGTGACGTTGTCAATCCAAATATGAACTATCAGCTTCATCGGTCATATCATATCAACCTGTTTGCTGATGATGAGTCATGTGGTCAATCCATCGCCTGACCCGCTTAATGGTTTGCTCCGAATCGATTTGAATTATGGATCGATTGATTTTATACACTTTATACACTCTTGCTCTTAATAGGTAATTCTCATTTCATTTTAGATATTATATATAATATGTATTTTACGTAATAGGTAATTATAACAATGATATAATATCACACTACGTTAACATGTATCTACAATGATATATGTATCATATGCTACATTGCTAGGGCACCATACGCACTATTATACTATATCATAAGTAATACGTCTTAACGTTCAAGCTCAATAAAAAAATTATGCTATCAATCTATTGTAATAATATATACAATAATTTAGTATATCTATAATTGCATTACACATCAAACATGTATCACACATGAAAGATATCGATTATCTTTAGATATATACTCATATAGATTTTATTTTGTGTTGGATAATTATACCAATTACAATATTATACATAATTGTGTATGACACCAGATGGTTGAATATTAAATGTTTCATTGAAAATCATATAATATGCTACATAAAACACATTGCACTATGTTGAGCTCGAAAATTTGTTCTCCTTCCTCAATTTTAATTTATATTAATCTTGAAGTACTTAACATGAATTGCTTGATAAAAATTAAGAAAATAGTTTTCTTGCTAAAAACAATTTTTGGAAACTTTTTTTTTTTTTAGTCACCACCAACTAGGGTGAAAAAAAATAAAAAGATTAAAATCAATTGAATAAATCAATTCTAACCTAGATCACAAGTCTAATAAAAAAAAAAAAAACTAAAATTCTGGTTTCTAGCTAGAATGTTAACATTTAAAGTAAAGTCACTACCGAGGGTCACCTTTTTTTTCTTAAAAATTGACTAAACAAATTAGAATTTTATTATTTATAGAAGAAAAATGAAGGAAAGGGAAAAATTATTTTTATATTAAGGAAATTCCATTTTTTCGGATGCCTATCAGAGGGAACAAGCCATTATGTTTTCCTTTTCCAAAAATCTCTTTTGTGGTTTTCTTTTAAAAAAATTTCAAGTGTTAGGGTTTTTCAAATTTTCAAGTTTTTTTCTTTCTTTTTTCCCTTTATTGAAAAAATAACTTTTACTAAAGAAAACCATCATTATATAAATATATACATATATATAATCCTATTGTCTAATCAAATCTAATATAATGATTCTGAGAAAACACTTATTATTAAAATTCAAATCCAATTCAAAATATTATTAGATCCTAAAACCTTAAAAACATAAAAATCACATTATGATCCTAATCACTATTTTTCTCAATTTTTGTCCCATAACTCAATTTTCCTATGAAGCCTAACCCTAATGATCTTGATTTGCAACTTAAACTTATTATACTCAAAATTATGTCATAAACTCAAAAAATAAATAAAATAAAATAAATCCTAATTCTTATTTAAAGCTCTAAATGAGTCTCTTCTTCAATTCTTATTAAAAGAAACCTAAATACACATTTTTTTGTTAATTTACCTTAAGAACTTATTTTTTATGAAGATCTTACCTATAGACTCTATTGAAGTGTGATTCTTGCTCCTTGAGTTATTGGTTTAGCTCCTTTATGTTTATTGGACCTCTAAGGAAATGGGCTTACAAAATAAATATACTTAAGCTATCAAATGGCACCAAAGATGACTCTAACTTTGCCACTCCGATACTTAAGTTAACAAGGCATAGGAGCATAGAGAAATCACAATAACAATATTGAAAGAGAGGGAGAGAGTTATGTGTTCAACTTATTATCCTTTAACCTAGCAGGATCTTTTAGCTTATTTAGGCTTTCAAGGGATAAGTAGTATCTCCGGCTATATTTGATGTTTTGGCGGGTTGTTTAAGTGTTGAGGCCAATTATAGCTCGTCATTGGTCCTATCAAGATATGACTCTCTAAAAGCTTGCTATCTTCCTACCAAAGAGAAGGACATAAGCCAAACCAAGAGTCTTGGGTTAAGGTGAAGTGGGCATCTCAATGGGTTCAAGGCCTATTTTGAAATGGCTACTAATAGACTCTAAAATAATATTTTGAAAAAAAAAAAAAAAGCTCAAGCTTTTTGATGAACTAATATCTAACTAAAAAAAAAAAAAAGCTATAAAAGATAAGCTTTATAAAAACCCTAAATTGAAATATTTTTTCTTTTTCACTTTTTATTATGAAAACACAATTATCGGGCAAACATAATTAAAAAGCATAGCTTCCTAAAAACCCATTTATTAATAATTTTTTATAAATATTATTTTATTAATTATTTAATTAACAAATGAAGAAAAGAAAAAAGAAAGTTAAAGGTGGAAATGCAAAGTGGCTTTCAATGATGATAGGGGTGGTGCAAATGTTTCTAGTGGCGATGTGATTCACTTTAAACCATGAGTTAAGTGGGCCAAACTAAAGCAACTCACTTTTTAAGTGGGTCGAAAAATTTAATCTTTACCGATTATTTTAGTTTGCTAAACAGGTAGCCCTTTTGGACTAACTTATTTGCACAGCTTTAATTATAGTTATAATATGGTTGATTATGTAGATATAGCTATTGCAATTTTTTTAAGTGAAATTTAAAAAAGTTAACTTTTATTTTAGAATTTTTGCAAATAACTAACTTGTGTTTTTTTAATAAGCTATTAATGCATATTTTACTCCATTAAGTAATCATCTCTTTACCTGTTAATTGTGTCATGTGACGAACACATGCAATAAAAGGCAAAAAAACTTTTATCATAGTATTCAAACTCACATTCATTTACATCAAAAGCATGAATAACCTCTTGTTGTAATTACTAAAATCTCTTTAATATGATCTTATCTTTAAATAAAACATAGAAATAAGACAATATAGCCATAAATGCTTTTCATTTTCAGTAATTTGATGGTAGTGTACTCTGGTGTAAGGATGTCTTTGTTAATGCTTAATTAATACCGGTTCATTTTTGTAGAATTGATTTTTCTCTTTTATTTCTAAAAAATATTAAAATAAAAAAATACTAATAAAAATTAGCCTTAGATAAAAAAAAAAATGAAAAAAGAAATATTAAGCACTCATTAATATGTAAAAAAAAATTATCTTATCTTAATTTAAAAAATTATTGAAAATTAAAAGAAACTTATTATTTTGCTTGAATTTGGATTGTGCATAAGTTTTGCATATGACAAGTATACTTTTAGCAAACTTTATATCATTGTGAAACTTCTAACACATATTTTTTCTTAAAATAAATATAGTTCATGTTTCAATACTACTTGGATTAGGCAAAATTTTTAAATTGTCATAACTTGCAAATGATATGCCATTTAGCCTCGAAACATGAAGTTTTGCACTCATTGAAATTTTAGTAAATTTCTAGTAATGTTAGGCTATTGGCTTTTCAAATTTTGTTGCTTCATCACTTGCAAATCAAGCATCACATGACCTATAAACTTACAATTGTTAGAAGCTCATGTTATAATCTCTTTGAAAACTACTAGTTTGATTTGAAATTGCATAGTTGAAAATCAGCTATTGTTTAAGTAAATTGACTTAACTCATGTATGTATGTATGTATGTATGTATGTATGTATGTATGTATGTATGTATGTATGTATTATTTTTGAAAATTGACAAGATGAATTGTTAAAATAATGAAAATTAGAAGAGAGTTAATGCGATGTAGACCATCGTAAAAAACAAAGGAGAGTTGTAAAAATACATGAAATCACTAAAATAAAGTGTAATGACCTACCTTCAAAGTTTGCTTAACCTATTAACTAACCTATACACTCAAATCTAGTACCTGGAAGACAAATTCTTGAAGAAAGGATTAAGCTAAATGAGATCAAGATAAAAGTACACAAAATATCTCTACTTTCATATTTGAAAATTTTAATGTCAAATTTCTTTTTTTTTTAAATTTAGCACTAAACAGAGATACTATGTTGTACATTATTTCAAAATACAGATACTAAATTTCTAAAGAATGAAACTTTGTGAACTAAATTTCCCAAATCCGAAAGTAGACATTTTATATGCCTTTATCCCAATGAGATCTTTTACCTATACCTAGCTTTCACATTTAGTATAATTTCATTTGAGCCTAAGCTTGGTTTTTACAATCTTCATTAGTATTTAAATTAATTAAATTATATTGAAATTTGATTTCAAATTTCATTTTGGCATTCCCATTCAAAAATCCCTAAAATGCCTATACACTATGCATGATCAACTTGTGATATGAGTTCCAAATATCTACGCTCGTTGGTCGGATCACCACTTGATATATTTAGTCTTATTTAAGCATTAGGTTGTAAAACAAGGCTAACTAATCACCATACTTACTTGAAGCCACTAATCACCTAAACAACTTGAAGCATATGTATTAAGGTTTACAAGATGATAGCCAGAATGCACAATGGCCTTGTATATTTACACTAAATCAACAATTTATTCACAACATAACTCAGTGATACACTAAACAAGAAAAGTAATGAAAAGCCAAAGTTTCTTCCATGTTAAACTAGCTGTCTTAAAAGTTCCCCAAAAGCCCAACTATTGTCTTCATCATTTGTACTTATACCAAAGGCTAGTATAACACTAACCCCTTAGCTTCTTATGAAGCAAAGTGAGTATAGCTAAAGATAGAAACACTAAAACATAATTGGAAAAAAAAAGTTATTAAGAAAATAGTCACCAACCAAGCACATTCACACCCCTTATGCAACATGCAAATGCTATGCTAATGTACATGCTATGAATTGACAAGTATACTAGATTAGTGGCATTAAGTGGATTAAACCAAGCAATCAAGCAAGCAAGATAAGATTAGCACTAGACGAATCTAACTGAGCAAATGTAACTATATGCTAAAAACTAAGTTTCTAAACTAGGAACTACGTTATCCAAACTAAGTTTTTGAGGAAAAAGAAAAAAGAAAAGAAAAGGAACCCTTAAGCCCTTTTCATGTTATGCTATGAGAGTAATCA
The DNA here is from genome assembly GCA_037954665.1 of Laguncularia racemosa. NCBI lineage: Eukaryota > Viridiplantae > Streptophyta > Magnoliopsida > Myrtales > Combretaceae > Laguncularia > Laguncularia racemosa. The sequence continues at coordinate 2,148,133 of JBBMOL010000039.1, read as the reverse complement.
CTTTGAATCCAAGCATATACTCCAATCATATCTAATAACCAGAGATCAACCATTCTCAAGGCAATAGAGTAATCACATAATCATACTAGGCAAACTCCTAAATCAATCAAACATAACACTTAGAATTTAGTTAACAACATAAAAATAACCAAGCAACCACTCTATGATAATACAAAAGTATCAAGTAAAGCTAAAAACCAATTTCAAATATCAATCAAAGATCCTATTTAAGAATTCACTTAAGTGAAAACTTGTGGGAGAAACACATCAGAATGATTGATAGGAATCTAGTCATTATCAAATGTGTAGCAAAGTTTCAATATTTTTGGTATTTTTTATTTATAATGCAAAAAGTAAACATATGATAAAGATAGGGGACATAGACAACTAGTTGAATTGGTATTCAACAATTGAATTGGGAAAAGGGGTGTTCAAACTTCAAAAATTGATATGACCTACAATTTATAGAAATCAAATGGGGTTTTAATTGAATTAGCTTGTATGACCCACAACAAGTTCAATTAAAAAGAGGATAGCTAAAATTAAAAAGAAGGCATGATTGATAAGATTGACAATGACACACTTTCAATAATAGATAAAAGGTTTCACACAAATACTCAAGAGAGTAACAAAAGCAATATTCACTCAAGGATAACAACCACCAACCATATATAAGGTTACATGATATTTATAAACAATTACAAGTAACTTCTAGGGGAAAAAAAAAAAGGATATTAGAAAAGGAAAATAACTACCTAGAAAGAAAATAAAATAACTATATTCCTAATTTTACAAGCTCTGCAATATTCTCTTTCTTAATTTAAAATATTTGAACTATTGTCTAATTCCAATTAAGATTTGGCCGCATAAATAAAGTCTTCAAAAGGTTGTCTTCGGAAGCCTCTTCCAATGTGCTTGTTAGAAGTATTCTTCTAAAAAGCCTTTTTCTTATTATTGGAAGCATCATTAATTGTGTCCTTAGAATCAAAACCTCTCTTCATTCTGAAAGTTAGCTTGTAATTAAAACTAACTCCATAAGCCTTCCTTCTTGATTATCCACTCACACTTCCAACTTAAGTTCTTCTATGATTCCAATCTTGTCTTTCATTAAATCTTTTGCAACCAAATGTTCTGTAATCTTCATTTGTATAATGAACTTCGTACAACTTTGGAACCTAACTTTTATTAGCTTATCTCTTGCATTCAGAACCTCAAGCAACTCAATTTGAATATAACTTCCTCTGCAACCTTTTGAAATTAGGTTTAAACTTCTAATGTCTTCTTCATATCTCTAACTTGCACTAGTACATAGGCTTTGTTCATGGCATCTGCATATGTTACAACTTTGCTTCTCTTCAATTCAACTCGAAAATAGATATCTAAACTCGTTTTGAATTTCTTAACTTTCAATTCTTCATCATTTTGGTAGGTTACTAAAGTAAATTTTAGTAATCTACTAAATTCCCTCTCATATTCCAAAATACTTTTACCCGTTTGCTTTAAATGATACAATTTTTCTCTCATCTTATCTTTAACACATTCTGGAAAGTGCTAATTCAGAAAAACTTCTTTAAAAGCTTCCCACGTGATGGGTGCTTCCATTAACTCTTTCATGACACCAATCAATCGTAAGTAAACTCCTATAATAATACTATGGCATAATCAACTTTCTTATTATCATGTACATCGTATAACTAAAAAGCTCACTCAATTAAATTAATCAATGTCACCATTGTAGTGGGGTCTAAGCTTTTACCATCAGCCATTTGTTCCATTAGATTTTGTGGAGGTGGTGGTAGAGGCAATCTTTCTTATTGTTCATGTTAAACCACATTCCGTAGAGGCCATCCTCAACCACACCTTTGTCCTCTTCCATTATCCATTTACTATAAGCACCAATCCAAGTCAAGACTAGAATATATGCAACAACATGGTCTATCAACTCTTATAATGAAACAAGTACTTAAAATACTGCATAATTTATATATTGTTTATCCTACTAAAAGATATTGCTCCTCATTACATCACTAAAATTGAATCAATCATATTTAGCCTTATACAACTAATAGACCTAATGGATATAAATATCTTAGTTTGAACTCAAAAGGGGCTACAAAACACAACTATATACTTATAAACACCATCTTCTTTACACAAGGTCACTTAACACAAACATAACCACACCTATTTACATTATAAAATTAACAAGCACAAAGTGGAAAAACTAATCAGTATCCAATTCATCCAAATCCGATGGTAGGGCCCAATCATGGTCACTCTACCATGATTCCATGTTACATAGCATGTCACTCTACTAGAATCTTCTTCAAAGGTTAGAATTGAACTTGCTTCACTTGCCACTTCCTCCTCACTATCCAAGTCAATAGTAATCAATTCAAGGCTAGATTTAATATTGATCATCTCATGTATTTCATCATTAGGGTCCCCATTTCCTTCTAGAACTATCAGTTCATTCTCATACTTGTCTTTCTTAGATGAACTATGTTCTAATTCTAATATGTCCTTTTTAGGAACCAAATCCTCATAAGGGAAATGTGGAGGTGGGTTATCCATTCCTAACTACAATCTCAAAATAGTTAGTAACCAATTTCATTAACATAATGGAAATATATTCTAACTTAATTCTTTTACACCCTTTGTAATCTCAATAACATACAATGGCAAAATCCCATCATTAATTTTAAAAAGCCATTACATTCATCGTAACAGTCAAAACAACTCCATATAGTTCCTCATCATTACTCTAACTATCCTACACAGCCTCATACGTAGTTCTATTGATCAGTTTCCATATATTATAATCTATTTTCTTCTTTAGGTACACTATACTCCACAGAGTTCAAATCCCTTCTCAATTAACTTCCAATAGTGAACTCTAAATTCATCCGGTCACAAGCATGCTCTAATACCACCCTCTAATGACTCACCTTCCAAGTCTCTACTTAATCTGTTAACAAACTTGTACACTCAAATCTAGCACCTAGAAGATGAATCATTATACCATCCTCAAAGTAAGGAATAGGTTAAATGACATCTTTTACATGTACCTATCTTTCACATTCAATTGATTCCATTTGAACTTAAACCTAATTTCCACAATCTTCATTAATATATAAATTAATGAAATTATATTGAAATTTTCTTTCAAATTTCATTTTGGCATTTTCCCATTTAGAAATACGTATAACAGCTATGCACTATGTATAATCAACCTATAATATGAGTTCTAAATATCTATGCCCATTGAGTGAATTATCACTTGATATATCTAGTCTTTTTTAAGCACTAGCTATAAAACAAGGCTAATAATTCACCATGCCTACCCAATGTCACTTATCACCTAAACCACCTAAAGCACCTGTATTAGGGTCTGTAAAATGAAAACTTGTATGCATAACTAACTTGCATATTTACACTTGATTAACAATTTATTTACAACATAACTCAACAATACACTAAACAAGAAAAGTAATCAAAAGTCATAGTTTCTTCCATGTTAAACTAGCACTCTCAAAAGTTCCCCAAAAGGCCAACTATTGTCTTCATCATCTGTAACTATACCTAAGGTCAGTTAACACTCCCCCCTTAGCTTCTTATAAACCAAAGTGAGTATAGCTAAAGATGGAAACACTACAACATAATTGAAAAATAGTTATTAAGAAAATAGTCACCAATTAAGCACATACACACATATTGTGAACTAATTAGTATCCTAGATGAATGGCATTAAGCAACTTAAGCTTAAGATGAGCAATAAGCCAAGCATTAATTAAGCAATAAAAGAGTGGCACTAGGTGGCTCTAACCAAACATTAACTAAGCAAATGCAACTATATGCTAAAAATCGAGCCTTCAAACCAAGAGCTTTGTTATTCAAACTAAGTTTTTAATCAAATTTCACTATAAAAGTTGGATTAATTTCAAGTAAGTTATTTCCAATTGTATAAATAGAATTTGATGAACTATTCTAGGGAATTCAAACTATCAAGGTATGATAATAGAAAAAGGATTGATTTAAGTTGATCAAGTTGAAAATTATTTACTGAATCAAGATAATGAAAATTACCTACAAAATTAAAATTAACATTGTGGAACTTAAGCTAGGTAAGTTTTTACTAAGAAGGTTAGAACTAATTTTTGAACCCTTGAAGAATATTTGAATAATTTGATTGAATCAATTAGAAATCTGAAGTGCATATAAAGCAAGTTCTCAAGATATTCTAGAGATTTTATTATTGCATTTCTCAAGATTTGAAGAATAGATTTAATTTAAGTAGCTCTTAGATTTAAGGGAAGATATTTTTAAGTTTTGGAAAAAAAATTCTATTTTAGTTTGAATTATTTTTGCTATAACCAAATTTGTGGGAGATATACCTAATTTTTATTAAAGTTTTCAAATTTAAAACATTAGATGATGACCTATGAAAAAGACAAACAAGAATAAAGCCTATTTTTCATAAGGTCTTTTATTGTTAGGATTTATTAGTATGTTCTCATTTAAATTATTTTTTAAATTCAGCTTTATCAGTTGAGTTTGGTATAATTCTATGGATATCCATTAAGATGTTCTATGTTTCTATCTTAGAATTGTTTAGCCATAGTTTAGGTTATTTCTCAATGGAAAACAATGCTACTAATGTAGAAAGTTTTAAAGAACATTAGGATATATAAGGATCAATTTTTAGCAAGAAGATTGTTTTACAAGATTTAAGGGATTTCATTTGAATTGGAATTGGAATTTTAAATTCAATTGAATCATGCTTATGTGGAGGATTTTATGTTATGAATTGAAAATGATTGAAGACTCTACAATAGTTATGAAGAATTTATTTGTCAATTATTCATCTCAACAGTCAAGATCTTGTTTCAAGCCAAAAATATCTATCGATTAGTTATTAGATTCTCACGAGTACCTAAGCAAGCTTTTTAAAATTAACAATATTAGAACAAGCATTGAAGAACATTCAAAACTAAAATATTCAAGTGCTCCCCAATAGAAACCAAGTAATCTCACTTGAGTAGATTTTGTTTATTTATTTTATTGTCAACATTGAACCTTAGAAGAAAAATATAGAAGTTTATCTTTATACAAAAAACTTTAAGGATTTAATTTGTTTACCTCATCTTTTCTATTAGATTTCTTAAGTTTGTTTAAATGTAGTCACTATAGTTTTATGAGAGCTTTGGATAGAAACTAGGGGATAGATTAGTAATTAATTGTAGCAAAAAATGGCCATACCTTATTATGCCTTTTTTTTTTTTTGATATAGTGGATTGACTGGTGTACATAACTGAATCCCCAACAATGGAGCTAGAAAAGCAGACTATTGACCAAGGCGAAACCACTATATTATTGCTATCTAATCTTCTTTGATCCCTTCTCTTTTACTTTTAGTTGTTATTTACTTATTGTGCATATATTTCATTAATTTGCTATACGTTTTCTTAAGTAATCATAAAGAGAAGAGTTAATAAACTTTTAATTTTTAAAAACCAATCAATTTAACCCCCTTCTTGATTACTTTATCAAGACCATTGACTACAATATAATAAGTCATGTTTGGGTTTTATGAGTGAGCTAGGCTCAAGGTAAGATGTGATCCAAATTAGTGAATTGTAGTCTAAGTTTAAATATTATCTCCAATGGATATAAATGCATAACAATAGTTAGTGTAAACATAGAAAAGTTGTTAGTGTAGAAAACACAAAAAAAGAAAAGAAAAGAAAATATACACAAAGAAAATTCAAATTGTTATTGTAGGAGCTAAGCTAGATGTAAACCTTGAAAACTCATAAGTTGAGACAACAATCGCCTATAGATAATTTGAAGATGGATCAAGGAACCAATATGGAACTTAGCCTTAATCTTAAAAATTTCCTTGGGTCGATTAATTACCTAAAATGAGATCCCCAAAAAATGAGAATTAGAATCCTAATGGAGCTTAAACCTTAGCAACAATTGATCAAAACCCTAATCTAACCTAAGACCCTAAATCAAATGGCAAACCTTAAAACCATGAGAGAAAAAACACTAAAGATGGTCATAAACTTTGATTAAAATCTAAATCAATTTGGATTCCCTAAACCTAAAGGTTAAAATTATAAGAATGACAAAAATCGATATGATCAAGTAAAATTAATTATGACCAACAATTGAATAATGCTAATCAACATGAATTAATTAACAAGCCTACTCTAAGAAATCTTAATGGCATGCGCATGTGATAAGACTTTAGATGCCACCCTTTTTTTTCAACTTAAACACAATTTAATCTAGCTAGCTAAGCCACCCTAAATTATCCTAATATATAAATATAAATTAATCAAATTTACAAACATGACAAGAAGAATATATATATATATATATATATATATATATATATATATAGAGAGAGAGAGAGAGAGAGAGAGAGAGAGAGAGAAAGAAAGAGAGAGAAGAAGAAGAAGTGACATTCCCTTTTAACATCTAAGGACAATCCATAAAATGAGGAGTAGATTAGGTAGTAGCCTAGGGTAAGGTGTTACATGGGTGTAGAGATTTGCCCAAAATGGGAGGATTGGACCCTAAAACCAAGTTATTATCCAAGGGTTAACCATAATACACTAATGACTTTGTCTTATGTACATTTGTGTCATTTAAGAGAGCCAAAATAGAAAAATTAAACACACACACACACCCTCACACCAAGACACACTATCGATTAATCAATAAAATCTACTATCGAGCTAAGCAGTATATCTATCGATTATATTATAGATGTAACAGGTGTCGTCTTTTGGGATCTAAAAAACAAGTACTAGTATTACATTTTTCTACTATTTAGTCTAATTTATGATGTGAAAATTATGAATTAAATTAACAATTAACAAATCCTAACAACCCTAAAATTAAATGATATTATCAAAAAAATGTATATTCTATCACAAAATATACCACTCATCTTGTTCCATGCTAACCCTTAATTTCTTAAAATAAAATATTGGCTAACAAATTGATTTACACTTTACACTGCAGAAATTCTCAAGTAAAATCAATTATTCATTTGAGTTAATCAATTCTTAATCATGCACAAGATAATAGAAACCCCTCCCTCACTACTGTCATGCAAGATCTCATTAAGTTCACAAATTCCAATCAAAGCTTTAATCTTTATTTGAGAAAAATCAATATTTTTCTACCTTTAGGCAAAACATATAATCTCTCTATTCATGAAGATCTAATTTACTAGATGAAACCTCTTTCAATCTAATAAAAATCAAACATGCAATCAACTCGCGTGCATAAAGCAATCACAAGAACAATGGAAACACATGAATAGATACAAAGATATAAACAATTCATTAATCAATCAATGTTTCAACTCATGAGTTAGGGTTTCACAAGATGAAAGATATAAAGAATTACTCCTCCATACAGTTTTCAATAAAAACAGAGAATCTAAAGAAGTAAAAATAATTCATGATAGAAAGAGTAATCCCTTATGTTGTTGTGTGATTTCCAATGATGTTCAAATGATTCTCCTCTTGAAGCTCGTAATAACACTCTCATAGGGTTTTCAGAACGAAGCCAGAAAAATATTTCTCCCCTTTAAAATAAAACAAGGCGTCTATTTATAGTTCTGCGAAAACAAGGTTCAGCACGGCCATGCTCAAGGCCGTGCTGACTCTGAAACACGTCATTTTCACTGCCCAGTTCAGCATGGTCGTGCTCAAGGCAGGGCTGAAAAAACAAACTTGTATTCTCATTACTAGCGAGCTGTACTAAACCTAGGGCACACCTTGATATAGCTACTGGTCATTTTTTGCATCCAGCACTAGCATCTACATGGGTTGTACTGAAGGTTGTGTTGAACTAAAAATCAATTTTCTTCATTTTTTACCAAATTTCACCTCGCATTTGCTCATATCATCCTTAAACCTTTCTTTTGTCTCCATTGACACTTGAAATTAAAATTTAATCATACAAATACCCTTTTCTTCACAAATCACATGAAATCCATATAAAATTATAACTAATAAGCACTAGAATTAAGGGTCTTTCGATAATTATCAGGGGTAAAGATTGCCCAAAATGGGAGGATTTGATCCCAAAACCAAGTTATTATCCAAGGGTCAACCATAATACACTAATGACTTTGTCTTATGTACATCAGTGTCATTTAAGAGAGCCAAAATAGAAAAATTAAACACACAACCCTTACACCAAGACACACTAGCACACACATTCACTCACCATTTCCTTCACTCCGTTCAATTTTTCACTCAAGAAAACACAACACCTACACACACCCTCACACCAAGTAACTTCTTCTTGCCTTTCCATTTTATTTCCATCTCAAATAATTCTTAGATTAATCAAGAAAAAGGAGCTACATGAACACTAACCCCATCACCACAATCACTCCAAACACCACCACACCAAGACCCATACCACCACTAAAAACCACCCTAACTTCCCTCAACTGAAACGAAACTTAGTGCACTACATAAAGATACTTGAGGAGCTAGTAAGCAAGAGCACTTAGCAGCAACTTCAAGCTTGGAAAGGAGAATGATGAAGGGGGAAGCAAGACTATTACAACCAGAAGGCATCATATAAGATTAAAGCACTCCTTGTAAATACCTTTCCTTTTCCTTATAAAGTTCTTATGTATTTTAGACTAGAATAGCATAAAAGTTTCTATTCTTGTAATATTTGCACTTGTACATAGGGTGTTTTAGGAAAAATATTCTTGAGCAAGATGAGCATACAACTTCTATTTGTAACAATGTACGTACTATCTCTATTTCTTAAGTGTAGAAGAGGAATAGTAAGAAAAACTTAAAAAGGATGAATTTGTGATGTCTTCACTCTTTTGGTTGAAAACTTTAAGGGGCTCTAAGAACACATTTCTTTGACTTATCAAGTTTTTTGCAATGTTTAAAAGTGAGGAAGTTGGAAATCACATAAGCAATGGTCATTTAACCCCTAATCGACACCCCTAATGATCAAAATTCTACCACTTTCCAAATTTTCAGACCTTAAAAATAATACAAAGTCAATAGAATGGATTAAGAAGTAAAACCCCATAAGTTAATCCTATCAAGACCATAGAAAGGATTACAAGCAAAACCAAAAAGAATAATGCCAACACTATCCTAATGAGCTCAAAACACAAAACACACAACAAGCAAATTGACCCATCTACACTAAAAGAAGGCCCAAAAGTGATTGCAAGTCAAGTTAGAAGTGGATCCTTAGGTCTTAGATACAAAACAATACAAAAGGCCTTAGAATGAGCCCAATAAGTGGACCCGCAAATCTATCCAAGACTTTCAAGTAGGTTTCACAAGCTAAACTACCAAAATGGCCTCAAAAATGAAAAGTGCACATAAAAACCTTCAAAACAATTATAAGAACATGAAAAACAGACTTAAAATGAAAAGGTTGTGGCTAAAATACAGAATTGGTTAAAATCGACATCCATAGAAAATTTACCTAAGAAAATAGTATCCATTAATGCACCCAACCCCATACTTATAAAATATTATTGTTTTATTCAAGTGATACTGACTTTGATTCAAAGCTACCACTCGACTACTACGACCAATAGCCGATGGCTAAGTGAATATTCTTATGACTACTATATTTGCTTATGATTGTAGAGTAGTAAACTTAATTGAATATATGAAATTGAATTTTGCATGGAGCGTTATGGGAAGTACGTGTGCATGATTTAGTGTGTTTTATGTGACAAGATACTCTAACATATATTAAAACCATCAAACTATGATGATGATGCATTAGACTTATAAGATATTAAATGTCTGTGAATAATTGGTTGGTTACTAAATAATCGGACTTAATTGAATCTGACTTTAAATAAAATAGATCACACATTTTATAAAAATGCATAAAGAATATCATCAATATCACATAGTGGTATGAAAAGGCTATGAAGAGATGTATCTCCTCATGTAACCTTACCTTGACCTTTGAGAACTACTTGGTACCAGGAAATACCACCATCTAATTAAGGTCTAGTCTAAGGATTCACCACTTAGGAGTAGATGAGACTAAGGGTGTTATCTACATCCACACACCAAATGGGAATATATGTATAAGTATGTATGAATTCAAACCTATTTTATTATATCAATAGAGTAACAATTTTCAATGACCCTTCTAAAAGGCTAGCCTGATGTGATTGGAACCTAAGGTCGACATGTAATTTTGTTATCTCTCAACCCCTGATAACAAAGAGCTTTAAATTCATATCATACAGAGCATTCAATTGATTATATATAATGCTACATCCATATACTTATCATGCATTTATATGCTTGATTAAATAATTTTCTTGTCTATTGCTTAATAGTACGATATGAGAAATACTTCATTAAGTTAGATGTCACTTATATCCCCATAGTATATTTTGTTGTAGGAGCCCTATTAGCTAGAGCTTGGCAAACGTATGCTAGAAATTGGTATCGGAAGAACGGGACAAGGAAGGGTAATATGAAAGCATGAAAGTTCATTGACTTATTTTTATAGGCTCTTAGTGTTATTATGTTTTAATTATCTTTTGTATTAGTGGATACTTAAACTACCTTAGATATTGTTATCCATCAATCACTAATATTAACCATTGAGTATTTTGGAGGGATGTTAGTCCCTTGCTATTATTATTATTCTATTTAGAATTAACCTTTTAATTATATTACTACTAAATTGCTTGGATATGATGATAAGTCCTACTCATTGTAACCAGATATGAGTATGTTTTTTTATACTATATGCTAAATCCTTAAATAACAAAGGGGTTATTCTTGGATTTCCATACAATGTACAATGGCCTGTTATGTCTAGGGTATCAATCGAGATGTGACACTAGACACATCAACACTAAGAATATTTTTCTAGTAGGGGAATATTACAACTTTGTAGGTAAAGCTCATTACAAATACATTCAAAAACGATTTGTCTCCTTTTCAGCATTTCTCTACGTCCTTGCCTTAAATTACACGATATCTCATTGAATAATTTTCTTTCTCCATAATCTCATCCACCCAATAGTGTTAGACATAGTTCTAAGAGAATAATTGTTTAGAATGAATTTAGAATAAGGAAGGGGAAGTGGAGTAGATAGCCTCTCTTGAGTCAAGAAATTCTTGAAGAAACAATTATAGATTGTGTGGGTTTGAATAAAATCAATAGGAAACATGTAGGGTGAGGGTAAATGTAGAGATTATTATTAATACACTAATGTAATGACAATAAAATTAAAAACATAGTTTTCTCCAAAATCTAACTATATTCAACTACTACGCATTCTACTTTTAGAGTACATATTCTTAATTTTCCATCATTTGTTGCAGAATCACTTAATTCTACCAAAATTTTAACTTATTCTCAATTACTGCACTATTATGACTTTCTGTGTTTAAAATTCTACCATGCAATAACCTTGAATTGTTAAAAGCTACTATGTTCTACATTCGGAGTGTATATTCTTAATTTTCCAATGTTTTACCATTTCTTGTAGAATCACTTAATTCTACCAACATTTCTACTCATTCTCAACTATTGCACTATTATGATTTTTTGTGTTTAAATTTCCACTATTCAATAATCCTAAATTATTAAAAGTAGTTCAGTTTTGTAGAGATTTGAACCAAACCTAACCATGAACACTGATATTGAAAACAACATCATTTTGTCCTTCTAAAGATTAAAATTTGTTCAATCAAACTTGACAAAATATTTGTTCATGAGTCCACTTACCATTTTAAAAATGATAAAGCTCCATAAAATTGTTAGGAAGGCTGGAATAAACTATTGCACAATGGAAAAGTCGAAAAAATAAGTCTTGGATACATGGTGACACGATGAGGATGTTATGTGATTAAAAAGAAGAGATTATGAAAACTTAATAAGCAATTGGAAGTGGAAAGCAAAGAGTATAAGTTCTATGGATGGATTGAGGTGAAAACCATGCTTTATAAGCCTAAGACTATTAATACGAAATTAAAATTACAAATTACCTATAAAACCTTAAGGCTTATTTTTTTTTTCTAATATTCCAACATTCTCGAGGCAGAGCTATTGGATATATAACTACGTCGATTGCTTCAACCTAAATGAGAAAGAGAATTTTTCGACAATTTAAGGACATATGGAAAACAAGCACAAATGGGGTATCCTATTTCAACACATGAGCGAACATGTCTTCAAGGATTTAAATAAAAAAAATTCATAATACGTTCAGCAAACAAAAAGTATAAAAATATCATATGAAACGTTGGAAAATTTGCAAGTAAGCAATGTATTAGTACTCCCTATAATCCCAATCATCAATCTATAAGTCTATTTCTACAATTCTAATGATACCAATGATAGTGATCACATTAGCTGAGATGTGATGTTTTGACATAGCATCGAGTCTTCTATGAATATGAAAAGATCATGGTACTCTAAGATATTGATTTGTTAATAATTTTTAGAATAAGCAGCTTTTTTTTTTGTCCGTTTTCCTTTTTGCTTTCTTTTTATTGACATTTCTTATGTGGATTATGTCATCCCTTCTATGGAATTTTTCATACTCACCAATGTGACATGTTTCATTTATATAGGAGAATTCATATAATTCCTTAAGTGGACAAATTAACATGAGGAGATATGTTAGTCTATCCAATTAGGTTTTTATGCCCCCAAGTCTTCCTCTATGAGCTATCTTATATCAATTTTTTTCAATGGATGTAACCTTTTTTTGTTACATGAAATTTGACATTATTGGTAAAAAAAAATAAAAATAAACACAAGATTCTTTTACTTAGTGTAATTTTTTTCCAACTTTATAAATTCTTTAAAATGTAGTAAAATTAATAATTATTTTGTTTAGGGACAATTTCATACCAAAGGATGAACAATTAGGAACAAGTTCAAATAAGTGATGAAATTTTTTGATGATTTAAATAGAAGATGAACATCGTGTAATATAGGATAACATTGTGGACTCGTGTAACGTCGTTATATCTTGTAAACGTAACACATTAAATACACAATATTTATCCTCTAGTCTATATTTTTCACCATTTATTTGAATGTAACTCGGTACTCTAATTGTATTATTTTATGTAGCGTCTTCCTCTATATATATCATTTTATATAATGTTTATATTAATTTAAATCACTAAAAAGTTTCATTGTTTATTTAAATTTAATCTCAAATGTTCATCTCTTTTAGAAGATATTCACCTTTTTTTATTTTTTGGTAGTTTTATGCTTTTATTTTTTTGCATTATCAATATCTACAAAACTATTTTGGATATTTTTCCATGCTTGAAGGTCATATATTTGCACTGCATGCATGCATGCATAGATCTAATTAAATTACTAAGGAAACTTTATTTCCTCTTTTGAAGCCCTGTAGTAATCAAACACGTACAGTCAGTCATGTTTGAAGTGATAACATACACCAAAAGTGGGTGAAAGCTGTAGACACAGGAAAAGTGGTCTCACATGATTAAGATGCATTACTAAAAAAAGAGACCAAAATTCCTTTGGACTCTAAAGAAAAATCGACTCAATGTACACCAATAATCCTTTTGTCAACAAATTATATTCTACCTGAAGAACAAATATGGTGGGAGAGGGACCACCATGCCACCATTATGATCAATTTTGGACGTCCAGAAATTATGATGTTGAAAGATGCCTAAATTGAAAAGCATACCTAATACCATAAATGCTTCATGATAATACCCTAGTCACCATCTACTGGAATTGAAATCTTTAAATGAATCCTACAGAGTCATAAAGTCATAGCAGTCCATCATATATATTATATACATCGTAGATTTTGGAATTCAACTCTCTAAAATTATTTTTTTTTATAATATATTAACAATAGTTAATACTACAAGAAAAAAGATGATACTATGATAATATCATAAGTTATTATTTATAAATTTAAAAAACTTTAGAAAATAATAACTTTAAATGATCTTTTGGACTTTTTTTTTTTTTTTTGGTTGCTATTTCATGAATTCATCTCCTGGATTGGAACAACCTTATTCGGTAGGTTTGAATTATAAATCAAATAATTGCTAGAAAGAAACAAGAGTTTATATTTATACACAAATAACGAATCTTCGGTACCAATATATGGTGCACTATAACTTTGATCAATGAAAATTTATGTATATAAATCTAACTACAAAGTATATTATATATAATATATATAGCTATTATTTTTGCATGTATACATATATCTTCTAGTTTATATATAGATTTTTATCCTTTTTACTTTTTCCTTGTAGAGGACAAAAAGAAAAAAGAAAAGAAAAGCAACAACGTGTTTTTTGAGTTATAATTGGCATGGTACACACTACATAACATAGAAAGTTTCATTCATGAAAAAGGAATAGGAAAAATTACACTTGACATAACGTGCAACTAAGCTGAATGGCCAGCAAGTCATGTTTATTTTAAGGAACTCAAATAGGTTTTGCCGATTTTGGCAATAGAATAAAAAATAAAATAAATAGGCCAAACCAAAGAGAGTTTTGTTAATATAGTTAAAATTAACTCATATAACCTCTTTTCTTTTCCAACCCAGCAGTCCACATATGTAGAAAAGTTCTTATTTGGCCAAAAAAGATAGAAAAATAATAATAATGATAACTTAAATCCAAAAAAAAAAAGAAAGAAAAATGAAAAATAAAACCGGAATTCAAAGAAGAAAACGCAGATTTCGTATACGGGGCCATGTAGGGCAAGAATTGTTCAATCTTCTCAATGGCGAGGCATTTGGAGACTATCACGGTTCCGATTCGATCCGGAATCGGTGCAAAACTACCGGATCATGGGGATTAGGATAATTGGACCTGAAATATGTGATTGGTTTATGAACTGGTTTATTGACCAGCGGTTCACAGGCCAATTTCAGACCCATGATCCCCTTTTTTTTTTTTCCTTTTCTAATCAAATTATTTTTTTTTTTTTCATTTTTTCCAATTCTCCTTAATTCTTTTTCTGGTATAATTCGTTGTCATAAAATTCACAAATCAATAAATTAAATTATTACACTAATTGCTAATAACTATCTCTTATAATACAATTATTTTGCATCAAAATATGTTAAAAATCAGATATATATATTTCATAGTTTATGATAGGTAAAAGTCTTGTACATGGGATGAGGAGCTACTCTAGAATTTTATTAACATTAAATAAAATTATACAAATATTAAAAAAGGACATAAAATATTATCTTTATTATAAATAGATCATATTTCTAAATAATAATAAGTAATGTTTCTCTCTCATGACTTTTACCTTTTATTATTTCTATTTATTTATATATTTATGTTTTTCATTAGATTGACATTCACTTATTCTTTTTTTTCTTTTTTTCTTTTTCTTTTACTTTATACTTTGGCTACTTTCTGTTTTTTTTTTTTTTTTTCACGGTTTTAAACCAACGACTCTGACGAATGGACCCATGGAACTTATAATTTCTATACAAGTCATAACCTATAAGTATGAATCACAATTTTAAATCGAAAGTACTATACCGGTTCTAGTCCAAATTATTATTTCTTTCATTTTATCCATATTAATATCGTCACTACCATTTATTATTTCTTTCATTTTGTAGTAAATTGGACGAATGCCACGCTCCAAATGACATAACAACGAGACATGTTTGGTAAATTCACTAAGCAAGTCAGGCTCTGGGTCTGTTCATCTAATGAATCTTTAAAAACCGATATAAAAGCATAAGCCCTAATTCTATAATATATTAAATATTACTATTTCATATCCACAATAAAACAACTAATTAATAGGATACCCTTTTATGGCACGTAATGGTTCTATAAGAAAAAGTGCAGTTGAACTGAAACTCAATCGCATTTTACAATTTAATTCACAATCCATTTTCGGTCAAAGCCACTTTATCCAAATTAAGTGTGTCATTCTATAGAATTATGTGATTTTTTTTAGGTTTTTACACCTTTTGACCAAACTAAATCGTTAAATCTATTTGTTTAGACAAATAGACACCTTTATTAGAATAATAATGTATCCTAGTTATGCTTGAAACAATGTGTTAATATCTAACGATGCAATGATTATTTCAAAATTGAATAAAAAGTCACCATTCAAGTATTTTCTGAACTTGACGGATACATTAATACGAATTCTCCTCAGTGAAGATGATCAACCACTTTGTTTTCTGCAAATTAGTTCCCTCTCTCTCTCTCTCTCTCTCTTTAAAAACACAAGAACTTTCTACTACATTTCTTTGGCTAGAGATTTAACTTTGCTAATCAAATCTCTAAGCTTAGCTGTACCCTAAGAGAGCTAATCAAAATTTCCTTAGTAAACTTAGTGAGGGACATTGCTTCTAAATTCAATACAAATATTTCATATGATGGGATTTTGATTAAGCATGATTATTTCGATTAGTGACACCAATAAAGGGATGCTTCTTTGGTTAATTTTGTTCACTCGTAGGAAAATTTTAGTCAACATGGGAGAATAGTTGAAAGGAACTTGGTAGCATGGAATTGTGTTATGTCATGTTTGTCTATGGTGTTTTTAGATAGCATGACATAACAATCTTGTTTGGCATTTTCTTTTCTTCTTTTTTTTTTCCTATACCAATTTGAGAATGTTTATGGACAAACAGGCATCAATTTAAAATATATTGAAGATCATATGGTATAATTTGTTATTCAATTTATAGTTTAACAATACATACCTATTACTTCCCATAACCAAAACATATTGAGAATTACATAAACAAATTATTATTTAGGCATCAATCCTTCATTTCTAATAATTATTGCTGAAATTTGGTTTTTCCCATAATCGACTCAACATTGATAACGTGTAAAAGATGAGATGCTAAAGTAGAAGAAATGCGTCGGTTACAGCAAGCTCAAGATAATAGGGTACAACTTTTGACTTGTCTCAATTTGAAGTGTATTTCTGCCGTTTCGAAGTGTGTGTTTGTTCAATAGTGTTTTGGTTGATGGTTTGCTGTTTGCGTTTTTCTTAAAGCTTAACTAAGATTCAGTCTTGTTTACTTGATGGTATTCAAATTTACAATTTTTTGTGTAACAATGTTATGAATAGCTAGTAGAGTCTTTTTGCTTTCTATGATGAGGTAGATATTTTATACTTTTCATAAGATCAATTTTATAACTTGATTTTGATATTTTTGCAGTTGAATCAATCTTTCAAATATTACAAAGGGTTTGTTTGAACTTATCATCTAATTCAAATGATTTATCAAACAAAACTATACTACTTATTATATGGTTATGAAAATGAGTAATCTGAAGTCTTTATACATTTTGTCTTATAGATGGACCAAGTAACAAGAATTTTGTACTTTTTGCAATGCCACATTATTGCAATAATGATAATGAAACCAAAGACGAGAGCAATGGAAGTGAAGACATGGCTACACAATGATAGATAATTTATTTAAATAGCCATTGTACTATAGTTTGGACAAACTTTTGACTTGGAAGAATTTTTTTCACAATACTTTCTTGAACTTAAAAATTGTTTATTCAGAATGTCATGGAAAGTTGTTATAATTTATAAAACCAATCTACTTGGAAATATTGTATTCCCAATTTACATATTAATCATTTAATATAAATATTAGGTAATTATAAGTGAAGATTAAACATCACTAAATACGATATTTTTGTAACATTGAATGTAACTACATCTAAACCATGGTCATATTTTAGTGATGTTTAATATCACTAAAAATTGTTTATAGTAATGTTTAAACGTAATAGAAAATCAAACTATTTATAACATTTATAAATTTATAATGTTTTCCTTTTAAATGTTACAAAATACTTTTTTGTAAGTTACTTTTTATGATGTTTATTAAACATTACAAAAATGGTTTTATAACATTTATTTTAGTTTTAATAACATCCAGTAAATGTTATGAAATATCAAAATTCTTATAGTCTTCTCAAGTACCCATTTTCTATATTTACTTTGCGATAGCGATAAGCATTTTGCTTTCCTATCATATATAATTTCCATACACAATATTGTTTCTGTTAGCCTCAAGTCCTTTGATTGCTTGACTCTTTCTCTATCTTCAAAAGGGAAAATTTGTTAAGTAAGGGAATTGATTTACACCTTTTATGCATTAAAAGACCTAGATATATCAATTGCTACTTTTAGGATCTGGATTAATAAATTTCTTCCGTTTTGAGACCTTCATCTATTTATGATTGCCAGTCACCAATGTCGCACCTATTGACATTAAATATGCTAACGTGGACAGGTTAACATGCACTTACTCATCCCACTACGTATTCATTTTCTATTTAACCTAATTCTTTTTACTTTTTATATATTGTTCTTCATCTTCATTAACCAAAAGTTGCAATGTCTCTCTAACGCAGTGTTAATTGGTTTCAAATACACAACAAAGGCTTTGGAGATCAACGCGAAGCTTTAACGACTTATCTGAAGTATTATATAGCTTGGAATTATCAAAAGCTCACTGTCAAATACAACATTAAGCAATCGAACTTTGATTCACAAGCTATTAAGTCCATTCTTGATGAAGAACTCCGACTATTCGTTTCATCCTAAGTTTATATTCAAAAAAGCTATTAATTTAATGTGATGCCTTTGTCTCCTCTCTAGGATCAGGATCGGGTTTCATGTGTATGAAAGAAGAAAGGGAAATGGATTTTATTTTTCTTTTTCTTTTTGGGTTTTTGAATTTGCATTCCTTTCAAGTGTGCTTTTTATTTCTTAAGTTGTTTTTATTTTTATTTTATTTTTTTTGAGTCACTTTTGTTGTGATTCGGCTTTATTTCGTGTTTTGTTTTTAGGATTTTTTTATTTTTGGTTTTTGATTTTACTTTTTCTCTTCAAGTTAACGGATTTTCACATTTGAAGTTTAATTTATTAAGTCCATTACGTGGATTATAAATGGGACGTCAACGCATGACATGGCACTTGAATAGGTAAGTATGAATTATCAAATTAAAAAATCCACGTGCAAGATATTATCAGCTAGATGACTGGGTTTGTGGTTGGAAACCCAAAAAAAAAAAAAAAACAAAGGTAACAAGCTGTCAAGTAAACTTTGAATCGGGTGTATAATTTGATAATTTGAAAGTTAAGGTGTAAAATGGCAAAAAAAATGTAAAGTTGAGGTAGTGAACACAACATTAGCGTATAATTTGACAACTTGAAAGTTGAGGTATAAAATTATAAAAACATGCAAAGTTAAGGTAATGAATGCGACACTGTCCTAAACTTTTGATAATAAAAAATTTTGATTAGATATGATATTTTGCAACTTCAAATTTTAGATATGAAAAAAAAAAAGAAAAAAAAAACACTAAAGGGTTAAGTAGTATCTTTGATGGTACTCCTAAAAGAATCTAATTTATGTATCATTATTTAGGGCTAACAACAAGCTATATAAGCTTTTCTTCAACTTACACACTAATAGCCCACTCATTTTACTATATGGAATGAGGAGGAATTAAATATAATAGACAAGTAATGACCTTTTACTTTCTTTAGTTGAACAAGAATATGTATATTGAATACATAAGGAATAACTAAAATTGCAAAATTACCCATAGGGTTTCAATTTAAATCTAGTCATCATCCTTAACCTTAAACTCTAGCCACCACCTACTAACCACCAACAATCAATTTTTTCTCCATTGTTCATGATCCATTTCATAGTGGGGTGACTCTACTTCATAGTAGTGTAGCTTTGGTTCATCGTCATGGTAGCACAGTTCAAGAATTATAGTATGTGGTTTTTAGCTCATGGATTATAGTGGTGTGGTGGTTGGGTAGGTTTAGTGGGGGTGGTCAACCATCTATAGGTAGTGCGTGGTTTGGACATAGGTTTAATGGGTGGGTGGGTGGTTAGGTAAGTGAGTTCAATGGGTAGGTGGGTTTACTTGTGGGTGTAATGTCTAGTTTGTGAATCATATAAGCGTGGTGGTTAGGTCGCATGGGTGTAGCAATTGGGTTGCATAGGTCATTCTTTAGCATTGTCTATGGTCATGGTGTACCCATGGTGCATTGTCAAGTAAATGGGAAGAAGAAGGGTTTTGGCATCACTAAATAGCTATTCAAGGCTCTAAAGTTAAGAGCATCAATTCAACATATTTCACATGGGGTTAAAGTTTAACTAAATACTATAATACTATTTCCATAAGAAATAAGAGAGAAATAAAATTGTTATTTCAGCAAAGTAAATAAATCATAAGTGCTCTTTACCCTTTGCAATGAAAACTTAAGGTTACTCCATGTAAATCTTCCTCTTCTAGGAGACCATGGGAAAAATCGCTTTCATGTCTAATTATTCCAACTCTAGGTCAAAAAATGTTGTGAGTGAGATGATTATTTGAAATGGGAAGACATATTAGATACCAATGAGAATGCTCCAATAAAAGCAATGCCCTTTTGTTGTTTATAATCTTTGATTACTAATTATTCTTTTACCTGACATGTTCATGATCATTCTTCAATTGAAACACACATTTGTTGAACAAAGGTTTCTTTCCTCTTGTTAATTCTATCAAGTCATGTGTGCCATTTTGATGCAAAGAATCAACTTCTTCATGAATAGCTTGTTGCCGCTTCTCTTTTCTTTCACTTTCAACCACTTCTTGAAATGACTCAAGTTCACTAACATCACTAAGCATTTGCGTATTCACTATTCAAGTACCTTCTAGATGGTTGATGTACTCTTGTAGACTTTATGACCTGTGGTGTGAGTGGTTCATGGAAAGACTCTTCACCACAATCTCCTTGAACAAAGATGAAAGGATTTTATGTTAAAATAATTATCGATTTTTCAATCCATAATTTAAAGAAATAAGAAATGTATAAAAAATTTACTTTAATAGGATGAAACACACACTACTATCTTAAAGTTGTGCATGACAGCAAGAGGAGAACTATAGCAATATCTCCACGAGAATGGAGGTGGTGGCACGAGGGAGAGAAGATGTAGAGCTTAGGGTCTTTAGGGTCTAAGATTTGCTATAAATTTATAAAGGGAGATAGGGGAGGAAAAACACCTTCTTACTCTTTATTTTAAAGTAAATTTCTGTAATATTTCACTCCTATAAATATTGGTCCTTACAAGGTAGTAAATTAAAAAGATATATATATAGAAACTTAAGATCAAAATATTACTAAAAATCTCAACACTCACCCTCTTTATTTATGATAGGAATGATATTCGTATTGATTGCGTTGAATCCAACTCCCATGAAGGATGGAAACATGTCTTATAAGAAAAAGATTTATGACTAACGTAAGTGCTAATATGTTAATGCTCCTTTTAGGAGTAATGATCCAATATGGTGGCAAACAGGGCCGCAATATAACTTATTAATGACCAACCAGTTATCCTCTAAGAAAGAGAATGATTTTTCTGAGATTTCACTAGAATTTTAAATATCGTCATGAAGTCGAACAACTTGTAAACTTTAAGGTATAAGGTATCAGGTATACTTATTAAATAAAAAAATAAAAAATTACATAAAGTATATACTTGGAAAAGTCCCTACAAGAAAAATCCGCACATGGTAAAATAGAGTATTTATAGCAGAGATTTATAGCGTCGAGTACATATTCAAGTTACGGCACAAATTGGGTTTAATAGAACATAATTAGTTGCATTTTAAATGCAGAAATTATGGGAACTTTACCTTAAGTGAACCTTTTCAAATTCAGACTCAGTCTTTTGGGAAAAAAAATGAATAAAGGGATTTACGTGTGAATATAATTAATAGAAAGTATGGTATTTTTAGTTATAATAAAACCATCAAGAAACTCTTACCTCATATAACAAAAGTTCCAGATTCCAATATCCCCGTCTTTTATTACACTTTGGTCATTGGTAATAGGTCTATGAAAGATATGATTAAATTGGAAAAATGTATCAAAAGTCTTAGTTGAGATTTTGTAGTCAAATTCTAAAATTTTTTATTCAAACAATTAAGCTGTAGAACTTTTCTAAACATACATTCATATTTTTCTTGTGATGTGATGCCAAGTGCAATGCAACGTAAGGAAAGCTTTTAGAATAAACAATATGATTTTAATTAAAAAAAAAACTAAATTATTATTAAATAAAAAACAATTGACTAGGTTACATAGCTTTAGAAAAGTTTTTTATTGCTAAATTGAAAGTTTTATATTGCCAAAATCGATAGCTTTATGAACTTGATTGTAAAAACCTTAAAAGTTTAGAACTTTTAATGCAATCTGTCCTATTTAAGTTTAATAAAGATAATAACTATTTGAATGATTCAGCCACTATTTAACTCGCAAGATAACGCTAAGAAAATGGCCTCATTTTAACAAGCCATCTAGATATGGTATTTATAATTTGCATTATAAAGCAATAGGAGCTTCTTTAAAGATTATTGATTTGATATAGCCAATTATATATGGTATTTAAGTACTTTTTTTCAACGGAAGCCTATGCAATGATATAAAAACTAAACACAAAAATAACAACGTGAATACAACATAACTTGCAAATTCAAAGGTACAAAATTCTAGGGCAATTCAAAAGGTTATAGGTGGATTATGGTATTAAGCTTAGAAAACCTATACCTAAGCGTTTAGTATTAAGTAAGATTTCTTACTCCATCCCACCCAATACACCTAAATAGTAGCAGTGAGGATTGAAACTTATGGGACTTTGGAATCTATGATTACCTTGTACAATCAAGAAACTCTAAGTTAGTGGTTAGATGTCACAAGATAGATTTTAGGTTCAAAAATGTGCAAAACTCATAGTCTTAGGAGGCATGACCTCGTAGCCATTGTGGAACCTACTCAAAATATATGCTCTATATGTTACGGTTCCAAGTTCTAGTATAAATGTAATTTCTTGATATGTATTAAGTATCATTAAGTTGACCTGTACAATATTACTAATCTACGTAACTTAATACGATAAAGATTATGGAAAATCAATTTTTTTAGTCTAACTTACAGCTCAATATTTAAGGTTAATACTCAATTAGATGATCAAATCTATCTCAAATCTCCAATTTAAGCTAATATCATGGTTTATACTTGTTTTATTTTATTACTGCTTTTCGCTTTTATTAGAGTTCATTAAATTTATATTTGTTTTAAGTTACATTTATATTAATTTGTAATTTTGATATCATGATATTAAACATGAGTTATCAATAATATTTTAGTTTAAAAAAAAATAAAAGAAAAAACTTACAAGTTCTATAGGAAATCTCAAAACCTATAAATTTTACAAGGTTAAAATTTCTATAATGGTTCCATGAAAGATGACGATACTTTAGGAGAAAATTTCTTTTGAATATCAAACAATTACATCAAATGTGAAAGTGAATGTGACAATAAATAGATTTAATTTATTCCTCAGGAGCAATATCCGTGTAATATATATGGGCATTACCCAGATAAAAATTCAACGAGCATCATGGCCATGCTTCCCGCTGCATTCCCAGTTTAAGTCTTAAGAGACTGAATGAGAATGAGCATTAGGAAGAGTCGAATGTAATGAAATTCCATAAGAGTTTCAGATCAAGCTTCCCTGTGGACACATGGTGTTTTATGTATATCTTACTTTTTACATTATTTAAGATGGTTTTCCCCTCTATTCGACTGGAATAACTATGTAAAAACATTAGGATTATCGGGGGAAGGGAAAAAAAGAGTAAATTAGGATAAATATTACTTTATTTTTATACATGGTCAGCCAGGGCCTAAATGGGCTGTTGTCCGTCGGCACACTGCCCAAAGCCCAGACAGAAGAATATTTAGAGCCATTTTCTTCGCCCAAGCTCAGCTATCTAACCAACCAATGGTCTCCAGCCCTGCCTGTTATCAATTTGCAGTAGGTAGGATATACATGGGAAGTACTTACTATAGTAATTGAAGTTACATATAAATACTTATGTACTAATTTTATATATGATATAAGATAATTAATAAATAAAAATTGTGGATCGATTTCCCCCTTACATGAAAAACATCAAAAGGTAACTCTAGGAAAGAAATTGTATATCTTAATTTGTGTTTATTATTTCAAGAAGTTTCCGATTTAGTAGCTTACCCCCAAAAACAAAAAATGCCTGTCAAACTTACTAATGCATGAAGTACGTTAGTGAGATCCATTCAACGTACTTACAAATAGAAAACAGAATTTCAATTACAGGTGTCCAAAGTTTCTGGTTTATGGAGACACCATTCAAAGTGTTCGACATAAACATCTAACTCTTCTAATTGAGTTAATTTACAGACATGGGTACAAAATATTGGTTATCCAATTATTGACCAAGACTAGAAAGTACCCAATAACATTACTCATTAGGCCCCCCCTCCATGTCCATGATGCTCATGTGCACGCACCATTGATTCTTAAAGAAACTGAATGGGCACAGCATTTTTTACAGATTCAAACTACTAGATCATCCCGGAAACATGGTCATTTTGCAGAAAGCTTCCACTCATACTCAAGCTGTTTAACTAACTCTAACTATCCTCAGAAACAAGATGAAGGAAAAAGAAAAGCTAATTTGATTCCATAGCCCTGGTACTATATGCAATGACAGCATAAAGACATCGGATTCATCTCCCCAGTCTCTGCCCATCGACAGCTACAGCCGCTTTCAAGTGTCCATATTTAATAGCCAAGGCAACACTTGGAAAAATGTTGGCAGAAGATAAACACTACTCTTACTTGGAAATCATTAATTTTCCTGTGCATCAAAGCTACCTATTAGAACTGGAGATCCAAAGCCATGCTACCATAGCATCTCTAACACAAAAGAAAAACCCATGTACGTAAACTTTTAAGTCAACTTTCTAGTTCACTCTGTATCCAATCCCGGGAACACATCAACGCTTGCAAAGTAGATGGCCCGAGAGAACTGTGATTACGGTCAAGCACTCTACCGCCAGTATGGAATGCAGTCTCAGATAAAACATTGGACATTGGGATCACTAATACATTTCGGACCATCATAGACAGAATAGGGTACCTAGGAGCGTGGACCTTCCACCAATTTAATACGTTAAAATCAACATTGCGTGGGAAAAGTGGCTCTTCTAGATACTTGACAAGGTCTGACTTCACAGCTTCAATCAGAGATGTTTCATGGAGGTACTTATCGAATCCAAACAACCTGTCCTTGTTTTCATTCCCATTAGCTGGGTGCACAGGACCAGACGTTAATGGAGAACCTACAGAGTGTTCATTGTAAAGTGTCTTGATACAGTCAAGAACACCATTTATGTAAGCCTGGGCTTCACTTCCATAGATTTGAGGAAAATAATACTCCACTAACTTCATTTTGAACCGGGGGTCCAAGAAAACTGAAATGGCCAGTCCCAGGTTACATCTCTCCCAATAGTCATCAAATTTCTGTCTCAACTTCACGGCCAAAGAACTGATATAATTATCTGAACTTTTAGACCATCCAATAAACTTCAAGTGAAGGTCACAAATCAAGGGAAAATATATATTTGCAGTTGAATATTTGCTTCTAGTGAAATCGAAAATAATCTCCACAAAGACATTCAAGATGTGGACAAGTGCACCCACTCTTTCCCACTCTTCATCATCAGGACATGTAAATAATGGGTCATCTTCTCGTAGAAGCTGAAACACACCCTTATACTCCAAGGCAACTTCAAGCATTCGATAAGTTGAGTCCCAACGGAGTTTATTATCCAGAAGCAAGCATTTTTTAGTATCAATACTCAATTGTTGTACCATTTTATTGAACCTCTCTTCTGCAGCTTGTGAACTCTTGATAGATCGAATGCTTTCCCTAATCTTGTGATTGACCTCCTGCAATGATTCCATTGCTTCCTGGACCATCTGGTTTATAACACTGGCTGCACATCGCACATCAAAAAGTTGGCCATCACCACAAAGAAACCTATTCTGAGACAGTCGATCTTTGATTCTAGAGATAATATTGTTAGAGGAGCAACCCTCAACTGTCATGGAAAACAACTTACGATCAATATCCCAGTCCATTAAACAGTTCATTATTGCATCAGCTTGCACATCCTCAGTCCATGAAGAATCGACCATCATAAAGCTCAGTACTTTCTTCTTTAACTGCCAGGATTCATCAATGAAATGTGCTTTCAAGCAAATGTACTGGATGTCATCTGAACTGGCCCACAAATCGGTACTGACACTAATTTTACCAGGCAATTTATCCAATGCCTCGAACACCTTTTCCTTCTCTTTCCCATAAATTTCCAGGCAATCTGCCTCAACTTTATTATAGGTTACGAGCTCAAAAAGTGGTTGTAAGTTCTTGACAAACACCTTGAACCCAACATGTTCAACCATAGTTAATGCATAGCCATGTAAGATGATCATACGGGCAAGATCAAATTGACTCCTCCTTTGGTCAAATGTACTAGCCATGGGATTCACAGAGTCCTCCTTCACCTGATCCTGCTCAAATTTTATATTTAGAAGGCCTAATCCTTCATCCTTTTTCTGCTCCTGATTATAGCTAAAATTCGTAAGGGCAAGAGGTCGCTCCCTTTTCTTGTCCCTTGGGGAAAAATACTGACTAATTTCAGGACTAGTGGAATTGGAATTTCTCTGACACCTAATTAAATGGTTTCTTAGATGAGATGTTCCACTAGTACTCGATCCACTCAGCCTCTTTTTGCAATGCCTACATATGGCCACATAGGTCTCACCTTTCTTTAACCGATCAAAGTCGTTCCATACAACAGATTTTAGTCTACTGGTATTGACAATGACCGCATCTGACAAATCCATTGCGTTAACCATGTGAATTTACAAATCTGCATGAGTTGCAAAGAAATCACTCCATCATTCTCAACAATTCATGTAATCAGTGGTAACTTTAGGGATGAGTTATTTGACCAAAAGGGGAAGGAAAAAAAAAAAGGTATATAAAACTGACATGTAACAACCCATAGCTTGACCTAAGAAAAAGAGAAGAAGAAGAAGGCAATGTATTCATGATTAGGTTGCATAAGTAAGACATTACAAGATCAACAAAATGAGGGAAGAAATAAATCTAACTCACACAAGATGGAGTATCTTTGGGCCACTATTATTAGAAATGTAAATTGTTTTCCTTATTTGTTAGAAAAATAACATTTTTCATAAATGTACCCATAAAACCGTTTGTTAATAACCCTAAGAAGACATTAAATTCATTAAGAATATAGGATGAAGATTCTCAAAGTGTAGTATCCAACAAAATCTCTTTAAACTAAGGAGAATAGCATTAAAGAATTGCCTGTCATGGTTAAAAACTTTGCATAGGGTAGGTAATATGGATTGTGAAGGAGAAGATAGTAATTGCTAAGGATCCTCTTAGACCTAAGTTCCATATATGTATAGGAACAGGGAATAATATTCATTGTTAAAGAATGCCTCCCAGGAAAAGATAGAATAATTTGCATCAGAACACAAGTAATAGGCTCATAAAGGACCTCCTCTATTACAATTTTATAATCTTATCCCCCAAGTTGGAGCTAACATCATGCTCAACGTAAGTTGATTAAGATATATCAATCTGATCAAATATAACAGGTTAATAATTCCGGAATTCGGATATGTCCATAATTCTAACAAGACTTGGAAACCATAGAAGACCTGGCATAGTTTGTGCAATAGCACGAGGGTTGCTGCAAAAGTATGTTACCAAACAATGTCAATGCTTCAAGCATCTCTATATTGTAAATAAAAGATACTCATTTCCTTTCCCAGACAGCTCTTAAACTAACATTATATCAGCTGCACAAAATGCCAAATTTCATGAACTTCCCGTGATATTACTATACACTTATTTATATATCTACACTCAATTGATTGAATATAACTCATCCTAAATGCGTTTATCACAATTCATCTTACAAGACTAGCACGTTAAATGAATCATAGCTCGTGATATACACTGTTAAAAATAGCAACCCAAGCAACACGAACTAAAACCAGTTTCGTGCTTTTGTTTCGATACAGCTCTATGTAGATTCCCAAGCAAATTAGCACAAGCGAGTCTTAGAATGTATCAACAATTATATATACACACACATACAAGCAACGTTAATATTAGCAAAATAGAGTACTGAAAAAAGATAAACCCTAATCAACATTTTTTGCTCATGGAACCTGGGTCCTATATAATAATGTAGGCTCATATCGGGTCAGAAAGATCAATCAAAAGGGTATGACCCGATTTGTGAAAATCGGGTCGGATCCTCCGAGAAAGAAAGCATTTTTGTATATTCTTTTTCATGGTATCCGGAAAGGGGAAAAGGACGCGCTTTCGGAGCAAACGAAAAGAATGAATAAAAAAAGAACCCACATATAAAGTCCAAGCATGAGAATAATAAATAAATGAAAAACACAAACTTTAGGGGTTGTAGAGATTACGTACGATTAGATGAAGAAGCTTGAATTAGGGTTTCGGGTTGAGAGTTGTGTGTCTTAGAGAGAGAGAGAGAGTGGTGTGGGGGGTGGTGACGGTTGTGGTGATGGAGATTTGTTAGTAGAGTGGATTTTGCAGTGAAACGGGGAGGCGCGTAAATGGGTTCCTTGGGGAGGGAAGAAGGCGAGGAATTGAGATAATACGGCCGGTCCGAGGAACAGCGCAACGGTTGAAGCCATGATTAGCTAGCACTTCGCGTAGGTTTTGTTTGGGGCCTTCCACCATCTCGTTTTGATCCCGTCACTATGTTAATGAAATTATTTAATTTTTATTTTTATTATTTAACCATATATATTAAATATATACCATTAACTATTATTAAATTATATTATTAATATATAAATTAATAATAATATTAAATATTAAACCAAATCTCATCAAAAACAGGACGAAACCATAAAAAGATCAATTAGTACAAGGATAAGGTTAAGGGATTGAGGAGTCGACACTAAAACATTATATATATTTTTATCTTACACGAGGACGGACGCCGGAGCAAACGATTGGGGGTTGGATCAAGCGAGTCTAATTTAAATTAATTTACCTTTAAAAAAACATTTACTAGTTTTTGTAATAATAATTAATCTTATATACATAAAGGAATTTTGTTAATAAGTTTGCTTATAATACTTTCTAAAATTCAATGAGAATGGGGATCAAACTTTTTTGTGAAATAATCTTTGGTGTTTAATGCATTTCAAAAAAAAATTAAAAGAATAAACTTTTTATCCTCTTGTTGCATATTATATTATATATATATATCAACTAAAATTTGATTACCAGCTTACAAAAAAAAATGGAATGAATACATAAAATATGTATAAGTTTTGTTATCAATAAAAATAAATCACAAAAAATATTTTTAAGAAATCCAATTCAATATAAATAATTAGGCAATAGGTTGCTTAATAATACCCCTTTGTTTTTATTACATTAATTGTAAAAAAAGAATGTTAGATATTGAGTAATATCACTTATTATTTACTAATATTTTATGCGATAAGATTAAAGTTATTGTAGCATTGATAATGTCATTATTATTTATTGTATAAGTATTAATAAATAAATAGTATGCAATTGGAATTTATTTAGTTAACTATTGTTTTTAATAAATGAATTTAATTTTATTAGATATTAAGGAAAGAAAAAATGTAAATAATGAAACCCATTTAACAAGAGACAAATTATAAATGTAACTTGGAAAGGTAAAATACTTATAGCGAGATTTAAACCTATAAACTTTTATTTACAATGATATAAACTTAATCACTTAACCATACCTAACAAGTACTCTTCAAAATATTTACAACTTGTTTATTTTCTAAAATGGAATAAATAAATAATAAAAAAGTTACATTTTGATACTAACTATTATCAAAAATAGGCTAAAAAATTTTATTTTAGTGTTCACTTTATGTAAATTTTTTTATCATAGGAAATACTTATTCTAATGTTTACTTTACTACATCAATTGTAATATTAAGTTAGCAATACAAATAAAATTACTATTTTGTCCCTATTTGATCATTAGTTATAGTATTAATAAAGGTATAATGATTATGATATTTAAACTTTTTATTCCCTCTATAAAGAAAATAAAAATTTTCATATTTTCTCAAATAATATCTATTCGTGATGGAGTACAAATAGAAAAATAATAGGAATTAAAATTTTCTTATAACTTTTTCAAGTAAATATGGTAATAGACAATTGAGAAGGAATAAATATTCTATTCCCTCTCTATTATCTTCAAATAAACAAATTGTTAATATACAATCTATTTTTTTCTTTATAGTAAATTTCCTTTATTATTTTTCTTGGGGGCTTAAGAGAGCCAAGGCTCCTTTAAGCTGTCTGTTAGGCTTACTTATGTGATGCTTGCAAATTTTTGAATTAAAAATATGTATTTATGTTCTTCATAAGAACTATGCTAAAATCAATAGCACTCTCAATTGAAAGGTAATTAAACTTATACATTATCGTGAATATACATTTGAAACTAACCAACCTATTAACAATATATTAATCGATTACACATAGCTATATAATAATAATAATAATAATACCAAAGCCTTAATCATACTTAGAATGAAATTTATATATATATATATATATATATATATATATATATATATATAGTGAATACAACATTAAGCTCACATAAAAGAAGGGAACAATGTTAGTGGGAAATGTATGAAGAAATTATGAGTATTGAGTCAGTTTGCCCTTTGGAGTAAACTTATTTTTTAAAAACAGTTCTAACAAAAGTATTTGTAGAAATACCATTTCAAAATCGCATTGGCAACATGCGGTTTAAGTAAGCACCATATCCTATAGAAAGATAGCTTCAAACTATGATTATTGACTAAAAGTCATAGTTTCAAGCTACGAGTACCTAACCAAACCAAACAATGCATTGAGAGGTGAAAATTAAATGTTTAAAATGCGATTTTTTTGTCTCTTATATTAACATAGCAAGTTATCTGCAGACACCATTTATGCTGTAAACGCAAGTCGTCCCAATGTGTTATCTCTCTAAAAAGCGCTCTATAAAATGCTCTTTCTAAATTAAAACTTATCATTTATTTTTACAATAACCTATCATAATGGTGGCCATTCAAGAAGTTTGTCAAAGCTAGAGGAGAGAACATTCAACTTGCATGTCGGAGAGAAAATGGCATATGCAATCTATAGATAGGGAGTGGAAAAATCACATTTTAGCCCTGTGATTTCCACCCAAGCTAATCAATCTTTGCAACTTAAATTTATGACTTTTAGCTATAGTAATTGCAGTTTTAACATGTGACTTATGTGAGATTTGATACTTACTCAAATTGAATGTTGTCAATGTGATTTTGGAATAATATTCTTGAAAATACTTTTGATAGAATCTTTTTTTAAAAATAAGTTTATCCCAAATGGGCAAAGTGACTCCATGCTCAAGAAATTATACTAAGTCTATCCGAGATGTCCACAAATTTATGTATTGGAGCTTTGACCATCATCCAAGTATTGACTTCTTGTTGTAGTTGGATAGAAACAAATCAGCCCAACAATAAGTTAGATCAACTAGTTACTGTAAGAAATGAGAAAAACACGTGCTGAAGAATATCCCTAAACATAGGGGATTTGCAGAACAGCAAATATCCTTTTTATTTCAAAATCTCGGGTAAACTGATGAACCCACATAAAAACCATTGTCTTTTCTCCATAGCATAAGATACACCCAGTTGAACTCGTTCCATTTTCAATGTCATTGCCCTTTTTTCCATAAACAAAATCCTATTTTGGCATCACGACTTCAACTCCTCCAAGGTTGAGTCTTGCCTTCTTCCAATTTCTTTTTCTTTTTCTATTCCTAGTCCTCTGTCCTGATTTCCTTTTTCCTTTTTATAGCAAGAGTATAACTACTTGACAGTGAATAGGACGCCCAAAATTACTCACCCACACGTGCTACTTAACATGGAATAGTAAGCCACAACCAGCCCATATATATATATGAGTTTCATTTCCTTCTTTTCCCTTTTTCTTCTTCCTTCCGAAGCTGGCAGCTTGTTCCAAATAACGAAAACAGAGCAACCAGCCGCGCGTTGGATGCTCATCACAAGGAAGGAAAAAGTTCAGCTTGGAAGAACAGATTAGCCACACGTGTGACACGGTGAATGTCGACCCTCAATTGTGATTTTATTTTTTTCGACTACCATTAAAGATGCACCTGACCATGTGATTTCTTCCTTTTTCTTCTCCTTTTCCTGGCATGAACCAGCCTCCCCCGTTTTCGTAACATAAAACAGAGAAGCAGTCACCGCGGCGCCACTCAATTTCCAACCGCTGCAGAACACATTGAAAGAGTTAAAATACTCACCCTAAACTCGACTACCGCGAGCCAATGAATTCAAAGCGTAATGACCTGTCTTCCTCGCTTCCTCCTCCATTCGAAGAGAGTACGGTTTCCCAAGGAAGAAGAAGAAGAAAGGAGAAATTACACCTATAAACACAGCCTCAATCCAAGGGTGTCGTTCGGCTTGTATCTTATTTTAATCATCAATTGTAATGGATCCATAATGTATTGCATGTGTGTCCCATATCACCATATAACACCCGTTATAATTTCTCTTTGCTTTCAACAACCGTTATTCAATACAGTTTCCTTCTATCGATTACACGATGAATATTGTGGAATGCTTTGGTAAATTTAGAAGCATAAGTGTGAAGTTGAAATGTAAAAAATATCCTTCAATAGGGTAAAAGTGTATAGTTGTAAATGTTTACCAAACCTTGTCTAGAATTTGTTCAATTGAGATGTTATGGAAACATCGATATGTTTAGGTTGTTGAAGATTTACATCATAATTTTATATTATAAAAATGTAATAAAAAAATATACAAATTCTTCAAAGTAACATGTACTTTGTAGGTGATTCAAGATATATGCTTTAGAATTGATTTAATGTGCTATAATTAGGTTCTAATTTCAGAATTTGAGAATTGATACCAACATGATATGATATGGGTAGAGCTTTATATCATATCCATCATGTACTCACTTAAGTTCACCCACGACTCTATTTAATACTCAAATGGAATTTTTTGATAACTTTGCAACATTGTTTCATTGGCAATATTACGAAAAATATTATTTTCAATAGGACAAATTTCGTTTTACATACCTAAGTTTTTAAATTTGACACTTTCCATATATGTATTTTTGCTTTTGAAATTTTGTATATCTAAGTTATTCTCCATCTTGTCACGATACCCGTGCATCCCATTAAATTAAGATTACTGACATGATATTGTACATGTCCCATTATAGCTACTAATGCTACGATTTAATTTATTGCGTCCTTTTAAACTTGTCACATTAACTTAAATTTGTTGTATTGTATTCACACAAATTTCACAAGAACCTTTGACTATCGAATGGTTTATGTAGCTCCTTCGTTCTTGAAAACCTTAACTAGTCTTCATTTATCCGACTGTGATCCTCTAGAAATAAAGCCTAAAGGCACATCCAAAGGTGCTCAAGTTCTATGAGAGTATAGCTCATAAAGGTGATGAAGAAAACAAGAAGGCTGCAGATTTGAGATGTACCTAAAACCCTAATTTCGAAAGAACAAAGTGCAAAACTAACAACTACTCAAAATTAGCTAGGCATAGAATTGAATGGATTGATGAGCAAAAGGAAAGTAAATCTACATCAGAAGTATAATGAACCGAGAGGTGCTCGCTTAACGAGGGTGATGAATAAACCGAGAAAGCTGCAGTCACGAGAGAGAATAAAATACCATTTCTCTCTTCCTGATTTTTTACTTTCCAGGAAAAGGAAATACAGTTTCACGCTTGCAGGTCTTGTACTGTCTTGAAAGAAGAGAATGAGCCGCTGCAAGTAAATGTAACATGCCAGCTTCCACTTATAGCTGGGATGTGAACTGGAATAGGATCGAGTTCTCTATAGCTGTTAGATTGCATGGAATGCAACTACAAATCTTGCATGCTATGTCAATCATAGAAACTCGACTTTTTATTCATTACCATCCATTATGCAATAGCTTTTCTTTTTCTTTTTCCTTCTAAAGAAATGCTTTAACCCCTTTAAAGTTAATTATACAATTCATGGAAAAAACAAAAAAAAAAAAACAATTATTACCATTTTTCTTTTTTTGAAACGCCCAATATTATTTTAAATGAAATTTGACTTTATTCCATCCAGTTTTACTCAAAAGTGGCAAGAATATGCGGTATTTAATCTCTTATATGGATGGAACATGGAAGTTAATACAGTGAGGAAGAAAAAAGTAAAGAAAGGAGATACACTATGGAGGCATATGCGTACTTTTTCTTGCAATTGATACACGGTTGCGTTTTCCGCTTTAGTATTATAGTTATCCATAAACGTGATTAAAAACCTAATAAATTCAAGCTGTTATATATAAAGAAACAAAGTTTGTTTGATAGAAGTGTCAATGCAAGCTATTTATCAAGTAAACAATATTGTTTTATTTTTTTTTTCCGTCTACTTGCTTAATTACGGTTGCAACATGTATATGGATTGCTCAAAAATGCCACATACATGGGGAAAGAAAATAAATATTACTATTTTTGCAAATAATCCCGTAAATATATCAATTAGAAAAATAATCCTAGAAATATACCAGTTAAAATCAACACTTGAAATGCCGATTTTAGGTTATACTACAATTGGATTTGTATAAAATCCAATCCGGTTATATTTTTTATTTATGTAATAAAATTAATTAAAACTTATTTAATTTTTTATAATGAATTAATCATTCCTTTTGCAACAAATAATTTTTGTTTAATATTGAATTTTGATTCATACGTCGTTACAGAATTCTATTTCATAATTTTAGTGGTACTAATCGATACCTTATAATAAAAGATAAATCATAATTATAATGATCCATAATCAATTTTTGCATTGTATCCTCATACCATATAAGATTAAGGTTAGCACAACTAAGCGAAGAAATCGAAAGTTTTAATTAAACATGCAATTGTATATACATAAGTACAGACCAAGCATCTCTAGAGAAATGACTAACAACATAATATAACATGGAGCTACTGTTGTTTCCTCCTCCATTGCCTAACCATAAGTGCACTCTAATCATTTGGCATAGGGTTAGGCTAAGGTTACACCATCTAATCCATATCTATCTATGTAATATGAGTGTCATATAAACCTAAATCAAGTAAACTATGTAGAGGAGGCAGGTAAAAAAGAACAAGAGTGAGCTCAACCTGAGTAAAACCTTCACCCATATCACCCATATTTGTTAAATTATTATTATAAAATTTAAGTACATATACTTTTCAATAAAGGTAAACTAAAAACTCTTTTAAATATTATATTACAATAAAAGAATTTTTTTTAGTTATAAGTAAATTATCATTATATTTTTTCAAAACAATTTGGTATGATTTTACGATTTAATTTGAATTAACCCTCCAAACTAATTATAAATTTTTGGTTTGGCTCAAATTGGAAATTTTCCAAACCATATTTTTGGTTTGGTTTGGTTTGGTTAATTTTTTTTTTCCTACCCCTAAACCTAGGTCTAAACCTAGGTCTGTCCTATTTTGCCTGCCTATTACATTCAAGGTATGTTCTTCTATTGTGGTCATTTCCCTCACACTAACTACATGTTATAGCTAATGGCAGCTTATGTATGTCTATCTCATTTTGAAATCATTTTTGTTGAGGCCTCCCATGCATTCTTCTTTGATGAGGCATTGGGTACTAAATAGGGAATTGAAGATTTAGCCAATCTTTTTTGTCAACACAAGGCCTAAATGAACATCCGTAAACTCACTATTGATATTCCCAAGTATAATAATGACCAATAAAGGTAAAGCAATCTATATATAGTGTACTCATCACTGCTAGGCATGTGAGTATGGAATTTTGTAAGTCTACCACTTCATGCATATGCATATGCGTACCTTGATTTCCCCCTTGTGGTGGCTATCCCTTTTTTGGTCATGTATCGAAGGGTATGGTGCAGTTATAACTTCAAATATCTACACTTAATAGTCAAATAGGACAACACAATGGCACTGAAAGCTTTCAACCACCTTTCAAACATTTTGGCAACCACCTTTGTTAATATCTGGCCAATTGCTAGTTTTCTGAAAACATCTACCATTTTCCTATTGAAGGAGTTGTTGCAATTGCAAAATGTCTTCTTCACCAATGCGGTAATGGGTAAGTTCCCTACTACTTTCAATGCAAAATTGTAACTCTCTAACATATTTGAGGTCTCAATTCCAAACGTGACTCCCCCATCATAAGACAATGTCCACATACTCAAGTGAAGATTTCGAAAGTATCTATTCATGATTGAATTAAGTCATCGCACCTCTATGTAATACTTCTAAAACTTCCTTGATTACAACTAAAATACAAACTTCTTCAATAGTCCTTGCATTGAGTGCTCTTAGCTTATTTGTGAAGTTACTTGCAACATCGCCATGGCCAACCCCTTGGCTACATTGCATTCTCACCATATATAGCAAACTTTACACTTTCGTGACGATTAGAGATTAAACAAATATCGGTCAAATCCTTAATAACAAATATAAGAGCACATCTCAAGAACCAACTCCAAGTGTCTTCAAACTCTTTGTCCACCAATGGGAATGTTAAAGGTACTATGTGGTTTACACCATCTAACCTTGTCACTATGAATAACTTGTACTTATATTTGTCATATAGAAAAGTTTTGTCAATTGTAATTAGTGGTCTGAAAACATTGGAAAAATTCAATAGGCAATTTCATTTAGTTTGGAAGTTTCATATACCTATAACGGGATTGGTTTTCTATAATACCTATAATAGGTAAAGGCATCAATGCATGGTCCAAATGCCTAGAAGACTCTATCAAATATCACATGTCCCTTAAGTATTGAAGTCTAGATATTTCCAATCTACGATCGTGCTCAGGTTTACCTCCTAGATAACAATTAGTAGGTGTCGGAGCATAGCATAGAATCCTACCACCTGCCATATATGAGTTCAATGGCCTTTCGCTTTGCCTCTCGAGCTCTCTTAAGGTATACGATATATGCAAACTCCTTATAAATGGAGATCTACAATTGTTTAATCTTCACATTTAGGTTCACTTCTACCTACAATATAAGACATCTAGCCATGTTTATAGAGTCTAATTAAGGGTAATCTTGGTTAATTCTAGGGTCAACACATGTATGAGGACCCTCGAACCTTGTTATCTAAAAACACCTAACATGCTTTTTCAAGCATGCATAAAGTCTCTACTTGCAACCGTTGTAGCTACTAACACAACTCACAACCCAAAACTTCAGAGATGATTTATTCACGACATAGCTATGACAATTTGCTACATAGTGTATTTTAATTGCCTATATTTGATGCTCTTTCATCTCAAATGTTTTCCTACCTTAAACTCATCGTTGAATCTCTAACCCCACCCCCCTCACCTGTATTCTAATCATCCACATATCCATTGCCCACTTTAGCTATAAAGACAAGTTCTAACCTCCCAACAACATCGATGTAATTTGGAAACCTAAACCACTAATCCCTTCTTTGGCTTAGCTCATATGGCTCATCTAGTGTCTATAACCAACCTTCATCACTCTCCCCATCATCTTCATCACTAGATGAGTTAAGATCTAAATCATTACCACAAGTACGACAAGCTACATCATTTTTAATATTTGTCTCCCTCATTGGTTCACCCATACCAATGTTATGGATCTCAAGCTAACTATCATTAAAACCTACTTCTTTGGCAGTTTCAATGTACTAAGATTCAAGTAGTTAAGTTAGAAGCAAATCATGAATTATATCATCACATCCTAAACCAGTATCCACTGAATCAAGTAACTCAATTTCGCTTATTTGCACATACAACTCAATGTACCACTACCCCTAAAGTGCGCCAATGAACTTGCTAAAATTTGGTTTACATCATAACTATCATCGACAGGTATTGCATAGCAATGACAGACATTACCTTATATTATTGGACACTTATAGAGCAACTCAATCTAGTTGGTCGCACTATCAATCCAAAGACAAGTACAAATAATACCCAATAATTGTTCATAAGTTGAATCAAGAGGAACTCTAACCACTATTATCGAATGTCTATCATAGCAAAACCCATCGGCTCCATCCACAATATTTCCATGAGCATAATAGATGACTCTAACCTTAAACATTTTCTTACTTAGTGGATCGAAACATTTCAATGACAATTTACATTATATACTATTCACACATAGTTTGTAAAACTATTTGTAGTCAAATCTAATTGTGTATAATATGTAAAATTTAAATTCAGTAACTACAATTTGCATTACATATGAAATCAATGATATTCAATCACTATGTCTTTCATAGAGAAAGGAGTTTTATCAACTAACTTTGTTAATATTTCTTCTCAAATAGCCAATTAGAGCATGATATACATTACTTTCAAGAAAGCTAAAATATCGCTTAGAAAGAGATCTATATAGTAGTACTGAAAACGCTAACATATACATACATATATATATATATATATATGTATGTATGTATGTATACTCCAACTATTATATATATTACAATTATTAAAGTATAAAAGCTTGAATCAAGAGGACATTAAAAGGCTAATATTTATACTGTTAGTTACAATGCGTTAGCACTAACCTTTGTTAGTAAATTGCACATTTTGTAAATTTGGAGTATGGCATTTGTTATTTCATATTTTTTTGCAAAGTAAAGATAACGAGTCACACAATATCCTTATATTTATTTGAGTTATGACTCTAATGGTAAAGGCTTATAGGATACCATTAAGGGTTTTAAGAATATTTCTAACTTTTCAAAGTAGTTAATATAATTTAGGAAAATATCTTAGTATATTAATTTAAAAAGAAAATTAGAGCAAAATACGCTCATGATATATGGCTAAAAACAAAAATTTACGTAAAATATGCTCATAAAAATGTAATTTTTATCTTCTTCTTTTTTCCTAAATAATCTTTTACTGAGAAGTAATACTTTTAAAATCTCTTATGTTTTCATTTATGTAAAAATGTGGTTATTCTTTACATTTTCTATAAAAACTATGAAATGGGTTGTCAAACAACTACTTTGAGTCTCCTAATATAGATACAAAATATGTGAATATCAATGGATGGTGGATGATACATTGAAAAAATGTTAACAAAAAAATTTCCTCATTTATACCAATAGATAAAGTAATCCTAATAATATGCTACTTAAAATCGCCACTTCAATTGCCAATTTCAATTTAACAGGACAAAAAAAATCTACAAATTGGAAAAATAAAATACTACCTAAACATCACAACACAAACAACACAGCATTAGAATATCATATTATCCTACGATTACACATCTACGATATCATAAAAACTTCAAAATATCATAAAAGTATTAACCTTAAAGTTGGTTGCAACTTTTAGAGGGGGGTTGGGGTTGTGTTGAAAACACTACAAAAAAACACTTATTCCACACAAATTTAATCACCAATTGAATTATCCTAATACTGAAAACTTCTTATTAGCCTCCAATTTGAGTTAAAATTGTCTAAATGAGATTCAAGCTTTTTAGAGATAGAGAGAGAAAGGGCTACTAAAATTAGGTTTGAGTGAGAGGGAGAGAGAAGGAAGAAGGGGAGCGGGGTTAAAAAGGGGCCATTAGAGATTAGCACTTCAAGTGTCGATTTATAGTGGTATATTCATGGGATTATTTTTTCAGTTAGTATATTTTAAGGAATTTTTTCAAAAATACTAATATTTATTTCCTTTCCCCCTACATATATGATCTAATTTTTTGTTAATTAACAAAAAAAAAGTGCCTTTTTTTCCCCTAACTTAAGTGGAGGTTCTACTAATTAGATGGGAAGTCCAACTATACTATAGCCTAAAAAACCATATTCAAAGTGCAAATGAATTTACTAGTCCCAAATCATTCTAGCATTTATTTTCTTTCCTTTTCAATCAGTGGTTAAAGAGATAACAAAATCCACAAACCATAATAGTTTAGTTCCACTTAACATAGAAACATACAAAGAATAACAACAAATAAACAAACTACTAATTACATGGTATTAGATCACTACTTTATACATTTATTAAATGAAAATATTGATGGGTATTAAAAGGAAAATTTGTTAAGAAGTAAAAAACTTTTCACTTCTAATTCTAACAACTCATTTACTTCATCATCTAGAATAAAGGGAAATTGAATTGCAATTTAATGAGAATTGAATAAAGGTATAATCATTATTACATGTCTATTACATTTTTCAACTGATGTAAAGTCAAAACATCAATTATACCCCATGTAAAAAATAGGACTAGAGTGATGTAATTTATAAAGACAAAGCATTTATGAAAAAAACAATAAATGGACCATTGAATAGCGATTCATGAGTTGGAGTTGTGAATTGCTATTCAATATTTTAAGTAATAACAAAATTGCTATTTATTGTCTAAAATTGAACTGAATACAGTAATAACAACTTGTTCGTAAATAAGAGGGCAATTGAATAGCTATTCCCCTAAGTGAACAAGCATTAATAATGTGTAACTAATATCGAAAACATGAAAGTGCCATGGAACTTGTTAATATACCCTTATTAAATTGCGTGCTTTTGATGATTCAAGTATCTACCTTTAGGCACCCAGTTCTAAATTAATTACATTGAGTCTATATTAATATAGCATTGAACTTGAACTTAAGTTTGATTTAAAACTTCAAAAATCAATGATATAATAGGCTCTAAAAAGAATTTGTCGTATAAAAATTATTCTAGGAATTGGAAAGGTATTTGGAATATTTTTGGAAGTTTAATAGTAGAAACAAAAAATTAAAGATATGTTTAAGGATTCTATAGAGTAATCACAAAAACCCTAAACTATCTACAAGTTTCTAATAACAAACTAAGTATAGCATTATGTTAGAAGAATTACATACTAAAGGTGTAAAGATTTGATACAAACCACGCCAACCCATGACAAAACCCAATACCAATACGTTCGGAAATTTGTTACCTAAGACGCCCAAACACCTAAAGTGGAAACCGCGACCCGTTGTCTATAAGCGAGACAAGAACCTTGGTATAATGTGAAGACGCCACAATCGGGATGAAAGACCGATTGATAAGTCGGGATGAACGCCACGGAAATTAATCCGATAAGTTCTAGTTAGTTCTTGAAGAACCAAGAGAGGAGCCTCTCAAAAAATGTTTAATGTTCTAAGATGTTTGTTCTATTATGTATTCTAACCTTAGGAGCTTATATTAGGGTTTACAATGCGTAACATTAAAGCCCAAAACGACATAACTTAGATAAGTTGCGTAAAAACACAAAAAAGAACAAGAAAGCCGGCGGTGTAAACATGAAGGCCGGCAGCGTTGGAATGAAGGCCGGCGGCCTTGAAGAGATACACGGCCATGTACTTCTAGACATGTATCTTTCTGTGGATTTGCTTGACTCCATACACGGTCGTGCCTTTTAGCCGTATGTCTGGCCGTGTATGATTCTGTGCAATCTTGAGATTCCTACACGGTCGTGCCTTGAAAATACACGCCCTCTTCATCCCGTGTCCGGTGTGACTTGTACAAGAGCAAGGGTCTTCCCATGGTTGTTCCAATCCGTTCCAACTTCATAATTGCTCCAATCCTTTCCGGCTTCATGGACATCCTTTATCAACCCATTAAGTGCTTCCTTGAGTCATTTCGCTCGACTTCTTATGATAGGTCCATGTGATACTTCAAGAGGATCCTCATTCCTTCTTCCGACTCGACTCTCATCATGGATCTCATCATTCCCCTCCTCTTGAAAATGATTTGTCCTCAAATCATCACCTACATCAAAAGGACTCAGATCAGTAACATTAAATGTAGCACTTACTTGATACTCACCAGGAAAATCTATCTTGTATGCATTATCGTTGATGCGCTTAAGAACTTGAAATGGTCCATCGCCTCTAGGAAGTAGTTTAGATCGACACTGCACGGGAAACCACTCTTTGCGCATGTGAACCCAAACCCAATCTCCAGGTTTAAAGACAGCTTGTCGACGACCCTTGTTGGCTTGTTTCACATACTGCTATGTTCTTCGCTCAATGTTTAGCCTTGCCTTCTCATGGATCTGTTTAACAAATTCGGCCTTCTTCTTGCCATCTAAATTAACATACT
The DNA here is from genome assembly GCA_037954665.1 of Laguncularia racemosa. Taxonomy (NCBI): domain Eukaryota; kingdom Viridiplantae; phylum Streptophyta; class Magnoliopsida; order Myrtales; family Combretaceae; genus Laguncularia; species Laguncularia racemosa. Next base: position 2,105,879 of record JBBMOL010000039.1, on the reverse strand, counting down.
CAGAAACAAGCAAAGGTGATAAATCCAAAGGAGTTAGTGGATTAAAACCATACACAATCTCAAAAGGAGTAAATTTAGTAGCAGAATGCACTGTACGGTTATAAGCAAATTCAACATGCGGCAAACAATCCTCCTAACTTTTAATATTCTTTTTAATTATAGCCCTCTACAAGGTAGATAAAGTTCGATTTACTACCTCAGTTTGACCATCAGTCTGTGGATGACAAGTAGTAGAAAACAATAACTTAGTTCCTAACTTAGCCTACAAGGTCTTCCAAAAGTAGCTCAAGAACTTAACATCCCTATCTGATACAATTGTTCTAGGCATACCATCCAATCGCACAACTTCCCTAAAGAATAAATTAGCAATATTACAAGCATCATCCGTTTTGTGACAAGGAATGAAATGTGTCATTTTAGAGAATCTATCAACAACTACAAAAATAGAATCTCGACCATGTCTAGACCTGGGTAAACCTAATACAAAATCCATAGAAATATCTACCCAAGGCTCATGAGGAATGGGAAGTGGGGTGTAAAGCCCTTGAGGTTGGACCCTAGATTTCGCTTGCTTACACGTGACACATCGCTCACAAATCCTCTCAACATCTCGTTTCATGTGAGGCCAATAGAAGTGTTCCTGCAATACCCCTAAGGTTTTAACTACTCCAAAGTGTCCCATTAAACCTCCTCCATGAGACTCCCTCATGAGTAATTCTCTTAAAGAACAAATTGGAATGCACAGTTTACTCTCCCTAAACAAGAATCCTTCATGTTTATAAAATTTACCATGCCCACTCTTCTCACAATGCACATACTCCTCACAAAAATCTCGATCGGCAGCATATAATTCCTTAATGTGCTCAAAACCAAGCAGTCTAGAACTAAGAGTAGAAATAAAAGTATACCTTCTAGAAAGTGCATCAGCCACGACATTCTCTTTACCTTGCTTATAGTGGATGACATATGGAAATGTTTCGATGAACTCCACCCAACGAGCATGCCTCTTGTTCAGCTTATGTTGCCCCTTCAAGTACTTCAAAGATTCATGATCAGTGTGGATCACGAACTCTTTTGGCCACAGGTAGTGTTGCCACGTCTCCAGGGCTCGAACCAATGCATATAACTCCTTGTCGTAAGTAGGGTAGTTTAAGGTTGCCTCACTTAGCTTCTTGCTAAAGAATGCAATCGGTCTTCGCTCCTGCATAAGCACTGCTCTAATACCTAATCCTGAGGCATCACACTCAATTTCAAACGTTTTAGCAAAGTTAGGTAAAGCAAGTAATGGCGCCTGAGTTAGCTTATTTTTAAGCATCTAAAAGGCCTTCTCTTGTTGCTCTCTCCATTTGAACCCCACGTTCTTCTTAATTACCTCAGTAAGTGGTGCTGCAATGGTACTGAAATCCTTCACAAATCTCCTGTAAAAGCTCGCTAGTCCATGGAAGCTCCGCACATTACTTACATTGGTTAAACTATGCCATTCTTGGATCGCACGAACCTTTTCTTCATTAACCTGTATTCCTTGTGCACTAACAACAAAACCAAGAAACACAAGTTTGTCTATGCAAAAAGTGCACTTCTTGAGGTTAGCATATAATTGTTCCTTTCGAAGCACTTCTAAAACATCCCTCAAGTGAGATATATGATCTTCCAAACTCTTGCTGTAAATGAGGATATCATCAAAATAAACAACCACAAATTTTCCAATAAAGGTCCTCAAAACATGGTTCATAAGTCTCATAAAAGTACTAGGTGCATTAGTTAAACCGAAAGGCATTACTAACCACTCATACAATCCATATTTTTTTTTTAATGCAGTTTTCCATTCATCACCTTCTTTCATTCTAATTTGGTGATATCCAGTTTTCAGATCAATTTTGGAAAAGACACTAGACCCATGTAACTCGTCTAATATATCATCTAAGCGAGGAATGGGATGACGATAATTTACCGTGATGTTGTTGATGGCGTGGCAGTCAACACACATTCTCCATGTCCTATCCTTCTTAGGCACCAAAATCACAGGCACTGCACATGGACTCATGATTTCTCTCACATACCCCTTCTCCATTAATTCATCGACCTGCCTTTGGAGTTCCTTTGTCTCCTCCGGATTGCTCCTATAAACTGGCTTGTTTGGAATCGATGCTCCGAGTACAAGGTCAATTTGGTGCTCAATACCACGAATAGGTGGTAATCCCTTTGGAATCTCCTCAGGAAGATATCTTCAAAGTCCTGCACAAGAGACACAACCACACTAGGTAAAGAGTTAGATAGTTCGTTAGTAGTCAAACATGTTTCTTTAAAAACCAGCAACAACATAGGTTGCCTCATCACTAACGCTCTCCTTACTACACTCGCTCTTGCCACACAACTCTCCTTTTGCAAGGCTGCCCTCTCCTTTTCACTCACCACCAAAGTTGATTCCCCTTTAACTTGGCCTCTCACACTCTTTCCAGCCTTCCTCTCTTCTTCCTTTTGATCTTGACTTTTGTATTCCTTTTCTTTCTCATTATCTTTTGCTCTCTCACTCTCCCTCTGCTTTTCACTCACCTTATGTTTTGCAAAAGACTGTTGTAGCTGCAAATGGTCCTCATACACCTACTTAGGTGTTAACGGTTTAAGATTAAAGCTTTTCCCCTGGTGAACAAGCGTATACTTATTAGAAAAGCCATCATGAACAACCTTCCTATCAAATTGCCACAGCCTCCCCAATAACACATGACATGCTTGCATTGGCACTACATCACATAACACCTCATCCCCATACCTACCAATGCGAAAACCAATCAATGCTTGCTTACTCACCTTAGTCTCTCCACTATCATTCAACCACTGCAATTTATATGGACTAGGGTGTCTAACAGTTTTGAGCCCCAGCCTCTCAACAATAAAATTACTCACTACATTGGTGCAACTCCCTCCATCAATGATCAAACTACAAATGTGATCTCTTAGATAGCATCTAGTATGAAATATATTCTCTCTTTGCACCTCCTCTTCTTCCTTCACCTACACATTCAATGCTCGCTTCACTACTGCCACTAGCCTTCCCATTGCAGGCTCCTCATCATCACTAGCATCTGCTAATGGAGGCATATCATCTTCTTCACTATCCCCCTCAGTCTCATACTCTCCATCATCACGCAAAATCATCACACACCTATTTGGACATTGACTAGCAATATGGCCTCTACCTTGGCATTTAAAACATCTAATGTCACGATTTCTAGAAGTAGAAGAATCAGGTTTACCTTGGTTACCAGGAGTAGAACCCGCTTGCCTCAACTCCCCTTTTGGTTTAGTGGGTAAAGGCTTTTCTTCTTTCTTCCATTGGTTGGTCTTCCAAGTGGATGAACCATTACCCTGTGGAAACCGTGCATTACTACTACCTTTCCTCTTGTGCTGGTTCTCAACCTTTATAGCCATGTGAACCATATCCTCCAATTCTACATAATGCTGCAATTCAACCATATTTTGGATTTCTCTATTCAACCCAACAAGAAACCTAGCCATTGTAGCCTCTCTATCCTCCTCTACATTCGCCCTGATCATAGTAACTTCCATCTCCTTGAAATACTCATCCACACTTCTGCTTCCCTACCTCAGAGTTTGCAACTTGTTGTGCAATTCACGATAGTAATACGTAGGCACAAACCGCTTCTTCATCACTCTTTTCATCTCTTCCCAAGACTCAATAGGTAGCTCGCCACTCCTTCTCCTATTCAACATTAGTTTATCCCACCACACTATAGCATAATCCGAAAACTCAATGGCAGTAAGTTTTACTTTCTTTCTCCCACTATAGTTGTGACAATCAAACACCATCTCTACCTTTTCTCCCACTCTAAGTACGCCTCGGGATCATTCTTCCCTTGGAAAGGAGGAATCTTCATCTTCATGCTACTTAATTGATCATCCTCTCTATTCTTATCTCCTCTATCTTCCCAATCCCTAGTTCCTTTATTCCGACCACTATATCCTCTATAACTCCCAACAGAAGGCTCATCAAAGTCATCATCCGACATTTCATCTCCACCCCTCGGTACTCTCCTAGAACGACTTTCCCTCTTACGCCCTTGGAATACATTTGTGGATTGCTCTAATCTTTGCTCTACCATCTCATGAATTTGTTCCATTCCCTCTTGGAACATCCTCTTCATCTCACCCCTCAACGCCTCAATTACTAACCTAGCATCAAACCTTCCCTTCTCACCTTCAGGAGAATGTTGTCTCGACATTGTCCCTACAGAAAAGATTAGTACTAACACAAATATATATATAAAATTAAACCTCACGATACACTCCCTTACGTGTTTCGCTCAAATGATGATATCATACAGTCACTTGTGTATTCTCACAAACAATGATGATATCAACTCGCCAATTCCTCTTCTCAATTCTCTTGGAACTAACCCGAACTACACCAATTCCCTTCCGTAGAATTCAAAACAACTCTAGGGTTCGTAAATTTTCCTCTATTTTTCTATTCGAATTTTTATTTTTTTTGTAACAATCGACTAGTAGATACTACACTATCAAAAGACAATTAATATTATGAAATTGAATGCTAACAATGGATATGAACGATTGGAGTTAGGGTTTTGATGTTACATTCCTCAAACAGAACTTGATGTTTTGACAAACCTAAGCTCTGATACCAAACTGATACGAACCACGCCAACCCGTGACGAAACCCAATACCAATACGTTCGGAAATTCGTTACCTAAGACGCCCAAACACCTAAAGTGGAAACCGCGACCCGTTGTCTATAAGCGAGACAAGAACCTTGGTATAATGTGAAGACGCCACAATCGGGATGAAAGACCGATTGATAAGTCGGGATGAACGCCACAGAAATTAATCCAATAAGTTCTAATTAGTTTTTGAAGAACCAAGAGAAGAGCCTCTCAAAAGATGTTTAATGTTCTAAGATGTGTGTTCTATTATGTATTCTAACCCTAGGAGCTTATATTAGGGTTTACAATGCGTAACATTAAAGCCCAAAACGACATAACTTCGATAAGTTGCGTAAAAACACAAAAAAAGAACAAGAAAGCCGGCGGTGTAAACATGAAGGCCGGCGGCGTTGGAATGAAGGCCGGCGGTCTTGAGCCGGCCTTGAAGAGATACACGGCCGTGTACTTCTAGACGTGTATCTTTCTGTGGATTTGCTTGACTCCATACACGGCCGTGCCTTTTAACCGTGTGTCTGGCCGTGTATGATTCTGTGCAATCTTGAGATTCTTACATGGCCGTGCCTTGAAAATACACGCCCTCTTCATCTCGTGTCCGGTGTGACTTGTACAAGAGCAAGGGTCTTCCCATGGTTGTTCCAATCCGTTCCAACTTCATAATTGCTCCAATCATTTCCGGCTTCATAGACATCCTTTATCAACTCGTTAAGTGCTTCCTTGAGTCGTTTCGCTCGACTTCTTGTGATCGGTCCATGCGGCACTTCAAGAGAATCCACATTCCTTCTTCTGACTCGACTCTCATCATGGATCTCATCAAGATTTATTACCACAATTTGACACACAAACTAATAAGATCAAGAACTATAAGAGTCAAAATTGTAAGAGTGCAAAAGAGGATTCTATTATTCAAGAAAGCAAAAACTGAAAATTGTCATAATATATAAGTATTTATAAGTTCCTTTAACAACCCTAAGGACATAGATGTAAATACATTCACTAAAAATATGAATAATAGTGAAAACTAATATCTATTTAAAGAAAAACAACTTGGTTCACAAGTAGGAATCATGAGTGTGAACCATAACGATGATCCTCTCTAAAGCTTTAACTCTCAACCTACTTGCTTGGATGTACACGGTCTAATTCATGACTAGTTCGTGGTTTAGTTCATGGCCATGTTTCAAGTTATGACCCTTACTGTTTCCTTGTCCATTCCATTCACACTTCAAGATTATGGGCATGATCTTGGTGACGAATCTCTCTGACCTTTTCCAAACGTCCAACATTTTCACTAACTTCACTTATGGCCTATAAACCTTCATTCTAGCAAATTAAAGTCGTTCTTTCACCAATTCCAAATGTATGAAGCTAAAAAGTTACCACAAATAGCTTATCATCTTCATTCCCAAGATCATTAATAATTCTTCGAGTTAAACTATGAAGTCCTCATGCTCTTGGTCTTGTGATAGGAACATGATAGCCACCACTCAAGCTTGATCAAATTAGAATTTTGAACCTAAGTCGACTTAAAATGGTACTCAACAAGTTCAAACTCGACTCGATTAAGCTCATTCAAAGTCAATTTATCTAAATTCTTTTTTTTTTTCAATTTAAAATTATATCAATATCTAAACTTGACTTCAACTTAATTAACATTTAAAATTGACTCAAGCTCAATTAAAATTTTCAAGCAAGTCAAGTCAAGTCAAATATTATGAAGCTTGAGCCATCTTAATAAACTATTCAAGTTGTTCAAACTTGAGTTTGATAATATTGTTGTCTACTCATACTCAAATAAATATCTAATCGAACTCAAGTAGTTTATTGATAGGTTTGACTCATGTATTACCTAACAATAACCAAAAGAGGGGAAAAAATATGTATAAGTTTATGCTAGCTTGACAAATAATGGATATTTGACTAAGCAATAAAACTAAAGGGGACAAAATGCCAATAGATAGCAATAGAGTTGATACATAAATGCAGGAATGATGGGGCATCAAAAGATATGAATATATAGTAAAGTAAACTCAATATATTTGATGTAATATCTATAAATAAATAAATAGATTTACAATTAATGGCAAAGAAAATGACAGAGTTAATGATGAGGGCTTTATGGTCTTTGTGTAGTGAGGGTATTTAAACCCCTTTCACACCCTACTTTGCACTCTTTTCCTTTTTCGACATCATTACACACGAGAAGGATAGACATCTATTTCTCACTAAACTATAACAAATAGTGTAATTTTCACAAGCTAGACTCTCAATTGCTTTAACTAGTTGTTCTCACTCTTCTACTTGGTCGAAATGAAGTGTGTTGGGTCTTATTGATAGTTTAAGGGACAAGTGGTGCAAAGGTAATGAAGTACAATTGTGGGTTTAGAAAATTTTGGGGTTGGATCAAATAAACAAAAGCAAGTTATTTTGGATTGCATTATAATAGAATTCTAATGTTTTTGCTGTCTTAAAATCATGAATCATAGAAGAAATTAAGGTTTTTGCATATTTTGGGGATATAGTTAAGATCACGATTAAGATTATGGTCGTGATCTTACTGGTGAACCCGCGGTACAATTTTAGAACGCAAAGCATGGACTTGATGATCTTAATGGTGAAGAATGAAGTTTTGACCAAAGAAGTTCATGGCCATGATCTCACCCATAATCCTATGAGCTTAGTTCCCACCCATGAACATGCCCATGATCACAAACTCTTCTCTTTTCATCATAGAGTGGTTTATGCCCATGATTATGCCTGTGATCCTACCCATAAACCTTGTTTACACCCATGAACTTCACTACTTTCACAAAATAGCATTTTCTTATATCTTTTGTCTTTCAATGTTTTTCTAACACTTTTTCATCAGCACTAGGACAATTATAAGATAGACTATCACTAGCTAGGTTTCTAAATCAAGTTTTTCATGCAAGCAGAATGTTGGATTAGCTAGAATTTTACAATACAAATAGGGTGACACTAGGTACATGTTTACCGTGTTTATTGTTTGTGTGAGATAATGATAGAAATTGAATGGACAAACTAACTATGCAGCTAAAGACTTGCTTGTTGATTATGTGTGGCTTGACCTAGGACCCAAAGAAGGCAAATCCTTAAGGGGCACCTCGATGATCAATATTGGGGTCTAAGGTGGAAATTCCTAACCTTGGATATATCTATTTATATATAATATATGATGTGGAAGGGTCATGAGTATCCCTATGTAGATTGATGATTGATGTAAGGATAAATAATGAATTGATTATAATATATGTTATCACATCCTTCGCATATGATTACTATAAATGTGTGCCATGAGCATGTGTTTGTAGTACTCACGTACTTAACTTAAACTCAAGCCTTTTTCTTTTTCAACTGTAGGTGGGTGTAAGGAGTGCACGGAATACGATGAGTATGGTGATGTTTATTATTATTATTATTAACGAAATAGGGATAGTGGAGATGTTTATTACTACTATGACAATGACTAGTGTTAAGGAGTCCCATTACGAGATGATTTATCCATTAAACTAGATATGGAGACTAATAGATTATGTTAGACTATTTTCTACAATGATTTTATTACTTTTGTTTATTAGTTAGACCTTGTTAGTATGAGAGTTGTAATTATGGTTGAAATGACTCGTCTATGAGTAATTCATTTTATTAATTGGAGATGTTATGGTTAAATTGAGAATTGAAGTAGAATAATTTGAAGTTATAGGTGTAGTAGAATGCCTTTGTGTGTCGTTACATAGTAGCAACACATGGCAAATTATAACATTCTAAATTATAAGGCACTACAGCTTAGGTTATATCAAAGCTTAAGTTTATGATCAATAGAATATAGATTTACTTAGGCTTATGATCAATAGACTATGCCTATGATAAATAGGACTTAGGTTATAGTCCATAAGATTAAGGTTTATAATAAGTAGAGCTTAGGTTATGATCTTTAGAAAACTTAGGTGATAGATTGTAGGACGATGAGATGTAAAGAGAGTGGGTAAACATATAGGCCAATATTGTTTTGAAATGATTACTATTTTAGTTTGTTCTTATATATATTATTTTCTTTTGAATCAATTATCTTACATCCCTTTATATATTATCTATTGCCTTCTTTTTATTTTTATTTGATTTATAATTACCTTTATATGCTTCTTTTACTACCTTCCCTTATAGAATACAAAGTAAATAAAAAGTTGGTATATATATAGGATACATATTAATTCTTATCTTATATTATAATACATATACAAGGTAATTTAATTGTCAATTAAATAAATCTCATAGCTATAAGTTACGAGCAATAAGCATATAATTAAAACATAGTCATAAAAGCACATTAAAATGTGTTTGACCAAAAAGAGTTGACTTGTAAAATCATGACTTAAGAAATTAATAAATGAAAAAGTAATAAAGACGACAAGAATAGTATAAATAATTATGCTTAGTGACAAACACAAATATAAAAATTTTGTAACGAATATACATCAAAAAATCGTCTTGAAAATATTATTGACCAATGAATAACAAAACGAGAAATTGATAAAAGACAATTAAAATGGAAGATGATAAATAATTTTTATAATGACATAAAAAAAAAATCAACCATGGCAAACCCAAGGTTAACTAAAATATCCAACATATTCACAAACTTAATTTGTCGCCAAAATATTGTTCCAAATTTCTATAAACGAAGACAAAAAAAAAGGGGGTCTTGATCACCTCCCTTAAAGACTATAATGCTTAACAATAAAATAAAGATAATAAATAATAACATAGTAGTGTTTATTGTGAATTTAACTCCAAAAGTAAAATAAGCGTCTCACTATACCCTCATGGTAAGATGAATCGTCCATAATAAAAGAATAATCGCATGCCATAGAAATGACTAATAGAGATAATAATAATAATAATAAATAACTAAATAAATAAAAGAGTCTTATAAAATTAATGATAATAGTAATGTAATAAATAAATAAATAATATGAAAATATATATATATATAGTATAAGCTTATAGTTATAATACATATAAAAGAAAAGATAGGAAGCATATAATTAATTATGATAAGAAATTAAAGAACAAAAGAAAGTGATATTAAAAGATTTTATTAGTATATATATGTATACGTATATATATATATAATGACGAATTCATATGTCTTCTCTCCTTATCTTTTCTACGTCATGTGTGTCATCTTGTGTTGAGTCATATCATGTCGTATTGCATCATGTGGTGTCAAGTCAAGTCTCGTCTTAATGTGTCATGTTCAAATTCGTCTCCCCTACCTGTATAACTATGTATACAAAGTTATATAAAACACTATAATAAAATTAAATAAAATATGTTTATATATTTTATATATTTACTATATGGATAATATATATAGTGACACCAATAACAATAATAATAAACTTAATAATAAAAGAATCAAAAGATAACAATAACAACAATAATATTAATAATTATAATAAAGATAAGGAAATAATAAAATATAATCATAACAAGAGCATGACTGTATATATAACTAAACATAATGAATAACTAATATATATATATATAGGAAGAATTAATAAAAGAAACTTATAATAGCCTTTCTAATCATTACATTGCCGAAAGGAATTAGATATAGAAATATCAAAACATGAAATATCTTAAGAGAGAGAGAGAGAGAGAGAAAGTGATCCTTATGGTTTGACAAAAATAATTAAAATACAATACTATACTATAAAAGACTATATAAAATATGTACAAATTACTATAACATATGAAAAGACAATTAAATAATAAGTACGCAACTAAGGTATATACTTATACATATATATTTTGTAAAACAATGGAAAAGTAAATGATACAAAATCTAAGCATGTGAAGAGTGTAAGTAGCATTAAGGCTAAAACTAAGTAACCCATATGAGATATATGCCAACCCTAGAAACTATAGAGATTAGCTTAGAGTCATTTAGAGGTACTCAATGGACTTGCATTTGGAGAAATAAATGAATAGGATTACAGTTTTCCTTTAGCAAATTATCTCAAGGAAAATTTTGTGGATACGAGTTGGAAAAATTTAAATCGCAAATATGTGGAGAGATATTAGCTACAATTTAGATGAATTAAGGAAATGATCTTCCAAATGCAACAAACTAATTTTCAATAAAAGATGAAAGAAGTATGATATGGTGGCTAATGATAATTGATAGTAAGATATTAGAAAATTTATGAGGCTTAAAGAAGCCTTTAAGTTATGGAAACATATTTATAAAGTTTATTGTTGGGAGATGTTAGCTATGATTAGATGGAATTAGGAAAATTATCTATAGAAGCTTGAGCTCTTAAAGTTGAATGAACCAAAGGATTAAAGAGATTGTTTTGCGTTTTGACTAAATATAAATTATGAAAGTCAAAGAGATTTAATGAAGTTCATTTGGCCTATAGAGACTTACGAACAATAATCAATGACCTTGTAGGTAATGCAGTGGTTTGTAATTAGGAGACTAATAGTAAACTTAGGAATGAATTTGTAATGAGTGAGAAACTCAAGTAAGAAAAGTAGCTTCTAAAGAGAAAAATCAAGCAAGCATGATAAGGTCCACTTGAGTAACCACGAGTCAACAGTGTCGAATGAAAATAGGAAAATAATTGGATCCTGATTGAGAATATAAATAGACTTAAGAAAAGTATAAAAAAAAAATCGATGTTACAATGATATCAATATAGATAAGGAGTAATTATAGGCAAATTAATCCGAATCTAAGCATTACGATTTATTTAGATGATATAATGGAAGATGCAACAAAGGAAAATTCTAATGTGAATAGAAATTTATTAATGATACTTGAAGATAAAACGGATGGAGTGAAGGTATGCATTGGGAGACTAAAGTGAAGGAGGAATGATTATGTGAAGAACTAGGTACTCAATTCTTTGCTAAAAGCAAAAGTTTTTAATGAAGAAATAAGAATAGCAAAGTGCAGATATATGCGATTTTGAAATCTTTCTTGCTAAAGAATTGTGACTAAATAATTAGAATGAACTTAGCTCTAAGTAATATAATTCAAATGGAGAATTTGGAATGGTCTTTAGGATATCTAGAGGTCGTGAGTACAAATAGGAAAGAAAATTATGCAAATTGAATGTAAATAAAGCAACGGTTAAGAGATGCAAATTGAAAGCAAAAGCATAACGATATTCTTTGAATTTAGAAGTTGATCTAATAAAATCTTGTAAGATGAATAGTGAAGGAGTAGAGAGGATGCAATATGGGATAATTGAGGAGTAGTATGTGGTAAAATAGATGATGCTTAAAAAGATTAGTAAAATCAACTAAGGACAATTCTATAATCAGAGGAAGAAATACTATTACAAGATAGACTAAAAGAGATAAGAGATATTGAATCAAAATGGGTGATTTACTATCAATATTGGAAGAATTTGTGAAGAAGTGAAATATGTGCTTAGAAGACAAAGAATGAGCTACGAATGAGATTGTGAAAGGAATAGATATACAGTCTATAGCTAAAGGTAAACTTTCAAAGACAAAAGTTTCTTTTAAGCGGGAGAGAATGTAATATCTGAAAATAAATAAATAAATAAAATTACCATCAATGGTAGAGAAAATAGTAAAGAGTTAATGATATAAGCTTTATGGTCTTTGTGTAGCATGGGTATTTAAACCATTTTCACACCCTACTTTGCACTCTTTTCATTTTCCACCACCGTTACTCACAAGAAGGACAAACATCTCTCTCTTGCCAAACTACAAGGAATAACACAATTCTCACAAGGTAAGACTCTCAATCACTTTAACTAGTTGTTCTTACTCTTTTACTTGGTTTGAATGTAATTTATAGTTTAAGGGATAAGTGGTGCGAAGGTAATGAAGAAAAATTATGGATTTAGATGATTTTGGAGCTAGATCAAACAAAAAAAGGCAAGTAAGTGTATTTTGGATTGCACAGAAGTAGAATTTTGATGTTTTGGTTGTTTTGGAGTCACAAATCGTAGAAGAAATTAAGGTTTTTGCACTTTTTAGGGACAGTAAGGATCACAGTTAAGATCACAGTCATGATCTTACTAATGAACCTACAATACACTTTTAGAATATAAAGCACAGACGTAATCTTAATGATGAAGAATGAAGTTTTGACCAAAGAGGTTCACAACTATGATCACACCTGTGATCTTACCTATAAACCTAGTTCATGCCCATGATCACAAACCCTTCTCTTTTCATCACAAAGTGGTTTGTGCTCATGATTACGCCCGTGACCCTACCCATAAACCTTATTCACACCCATGAACCTGCCTATAAACCTCACTACTTCTACAAAATAGCATTTTCTTATATCTTTTGTCTTTCAATGCTTTTCCATCTACACTAAGACAATTATAAGATAAATTATCACAAGCAAGGTTTCTAAATTCAATTGTTCATGTAATTGTAACTAGGTGTTTGATTAATTAGAATTTTACAATACAAATAGAGTGACTACGGGTATGGATTTACTATGTTTGCTGTTTATGTGTGATAATGATAGAAATTGAACGGATGAACTAACTATATAGCTAAGGACTTGTGATGTGCCTAAAACCAAGATTAAGCACATGAAAAACCAATTTGAAAGACAATCAAACAATGTCAATCAAACTAGTAATCAAATGGCGTAAAACATCACTACTTGTAACCAATTCTTCAAACAATGGTGTGATTAATCTTAATTCCAAATATGATGATGCTTTGATACCAAATTATGATGTGCCTAAAACTAAGGTCTAAGCACACATAAATGAACCAAAGGAACAACTTCAACTCTCAAAATCAAAACCGGTTCAAAGGGGTAAAAATTGTGTGAACCCTAGTGAAGATGCAATGAGATCCAAATACTCAATGATACAATTACAATTCCACAAAGATAATTTCTTCCAACATAACACTAATCACATGTAAATCCACGTGAACAATACACAAGACCAACAAATCTTCAACTCTAAGAACCCCTTTCCACTAAATGCTAATCACGGTTCAAAAAGCATACACAATGGATGAACCGAATTCAAGTGCAAAAGTAACTCAATTAAGCACAAAAAATTGAAATGATTATGAAGCAAATCTGACCAAGAACTATCTCAATTCAACCCTAGATATTACACACTAGAGAAGAAAGGAAATCACAATAAAATGAAATTGATATTACTCACAATTTCAAGTGTTGCACTCACTACAATTTCAACTCCTGGGATTGAAATTGATAAGAGTCTAATGACAATTAGGAGAACCCTAATCCTTACAAAAAAGCGTTTGCCTAATTCTGAAAAATGGCCTCCTCAAACCCTACTTTAAGCAAGTATTTATACTTGCTCCCTTTAGGGTTAAAAAATGTACAAAATTACAACTATGTCACTTTTAGGATGGCCGGTCCTAAATGAAAATTACAATCAAAATGAAAGTGTCCCAGAATGATTATGACATAAATAGTCCAAGTAAATAACAAATATATAAAAATTAGTCTTCAAGATGCTAGCTCTTCTATAGAATTTTGTCGGCCCAGCTCATCACCAATTTAGGTCGGTCCATGGATAACCCACAAGCTAAGTTTTAGTGAGTTTGTCCATCGCCCTGTAAAGTCTGATAAGTATGCCTGTTTGAATATATAATACATGAATAAGATAAAAGAGGTTAGTAAACAAATAATTTCAAGGTCAATTTGCTCAAAATAGGCCCTCATCGCCAGGATTCGAAATCCTTTGGTTCTTGTCCTAATGATAAGTCTTGTTGGATTTTGATTCCTATCATCTCCTCGGGCCTCAAAAAGATTTGTCCTCAAATCTGGTAGATAAAATGCAATAGAGACTCTGTTTTCTCCTAGCAAACCATCTAAAGAAGTATCTCTATAGAATCCCAATATCTAAAATACCACAGCTGGTGATTGTTTTCTCTTTTCCATTTCTAGGATGTATCTCATATGCAACATAAATAATGCTCCATTATCCACTAAAGTCGCCCATGTATCAACTCGTTCCACTGAAATGGTTTTCTCTTTTTCTAACTCATTTGTACGTCGCTAATCCTCATGGTCTTCTAATGGCTGGCCCAACTGCTCATTGCCTTCTGAAACCATTAAAGGTGAACACAACTATCTCTGAACAGTCTGGCTCTCTAATGATAGGCTCATCTGACTCTGACCCTCAAAATCCTCCAATGGTTTACTCAACTGCTCAAGAGCCTCTAGTACCTCTGAATGTAAACACAACTACCCTTGAACAGTTTCGTCCTCTAATGATCTGCTCATCTGACTCTGTTCATCAGGATCTTCTAAAGGTTGGTACATCTGTGACCAACAAATTTTGTGCTCTAAGGGTTGGTTCAACTGCTTATGGCCCATTGATGGTCTACTGATTTGTTGCTGAACCCTTTGAACCTCGAAAGGCGACATCGGATTCAAAATAATTCATTTTCCCTCCTTTTGGAATACATAAGTATTCCTAAAGCCATCATGTAAGACCCTCATGTCATATAACCAAGGCCTGTCAAGCAATATATGGGATGTACACATAGGTAAAATATCACACTCGATTTCATTACAGTATTTATCCCCTACACTGAAAGGTACCCTAGCTCTTTAGGTCACATGCAAACTCCCCTGATCACTAAGCCAATGCAATTTATACGGTTCAGGATGTGGAGTAGTGGCAAGTTTTAGTTTCGATACTAATGATGCTGCTACCACATTAGTACAACTACCACCATCAACTATAAGGATACATAAATTTCCTTGTACCCTACAAGAAGTATAAAACAAGTTTTCCCTTTGTTCATCATCCTTAGTAGTAAATGTAGTCAATGTCCAATGCAATACATTAGCATAATGAAACATTTCACTAGAAATGATTGTGTTCAAACCCAACAACACAATAATTATCTTTACACTTCTAAGGTTCAAGTACACAACCAAGCTACAAGTGAAGTACACTCAACTACTTTTAAGTAGATAGAATTAAATTCAACTACAAGTGTTTAAGTAACTAGTTCAATTACTTTCACACTTTAATGACTTGTTTAAATTTCAAATTCTATTAATCACTTTCCTTTTTCTTGCCTTGGTTTCTCACCACTTAAATACACAATTGGCAGCAATTAAATATATATACAATACTTAATTCACCACCACACAACTCCCCTTCTACTCACAGTCCCAATATGTTCACGCCACTAGCAATAATTATCTTTACAATATACACCAAAACTCATGCCAAATGCACACACTGTTCACTAAATTTACAAAAACACAACTCCACATACATTCCTCTTCAAGCCACAGTGCACTTTCCCCACTTCCACACAAATATCAAACCGCAACTTCAACAACAAAGGCAACTCAAATTTCAAATTCAAAATGAGCTCAATAATTGTAATATTCCACAAATGGTAAGAGGCTTTTTTTTTTTCAAATTCAAAAGATACACAATTAACTATGACTTAATGTGTATTTGAGATTTCAAATTGACCTCTTACTGTACACTTTCAATTCTGATTTGAAATCTGAAAATAATAATTGTGATTCCTCCAATTTTCGAAAATGCACACACTACACAATTCTACTTCACAATTGAAACACCACTCTTCCCCTTCACGGTTTGCTATCAATGCACTACACTCTCACACTTTAGCCTCAATGTGTAGCACCTTTCTCCACACAACTTCCACAAATTTACACTGCCACACACATAATAAGTCACACCACCACTCACTCTTACACACAAAACTTCACTAATAATTTTTTTTTTTTTTTTTACAAACACAACTCTGCATGAAAACAACCACA
Organism: Laguncularia racemosa; assembly: GCA_037954665.1. Taxonomy (NCBI): domain Eukaryota; kingdom Viridiplantae; phylum Streptophyta; class Magnoliopsida; order Myrtales; family Combretaceae; genus Laguncularia; species Laguncularia racemosa. Next base: position 2,089,348 of record JBBMOL010000039.1, on the reverse strand, counting down.
GTGCACAACCTCCCCAATTACAACACAATTTCACGCCACTTTACAACACCTCAAGTAAACACACTCACACCGCCACTTACACAATACACACATCACATGCAACACAAACTTCATCAATTCACTACTCTTCCTCAAGGCAAATTCAAGGACAACATGTTGTAAATTCTTCACTTCAAACACAATTCCAAACCGCAACTTACACAAAAGGCAGCAATTTAAATTTGAAAATCAAACCACTTCACTAATTGCAACCCTTCCACATTTGGTAAGAAGTGATTTTCAAATTCAAACAAACACACATTAACTCCTTCACTCTTAATGCTTGTTTTGAAAATCAAATAACTTGCCTTTTCCCACACTACCCAAATCTAGAAATTGCAAATTGTTTCTCCCCTAATTTTCCAAAAACAAACAAAGTAAGAATCACAATTCTCTTCCTACACAATTGCACTTCCGAAATTGCATTCAAAAAATGCATTATCTTTCCTCTTCCTTCACGGTGAAGTCCACAATAAAGAAGCTTCAACAAGTACTCAAAAATCACTCCAACATGCAGCAAATTCAACTTCTACTCAAGACAATCACGCCACCTCAAATAACCACAACAACACTTTAATTCTACTCTCAATTTCGGAATGAATATGTAAGAACATAAACCCTAAATTTCCGAAATTCAAATTGCAAATCCCTCCTCTTAAACCTCAAGCTCTAATACCAAAAGATGATGTGCCTAAAACCAAGATTAAGCACATGAGAAACCAATTTGAAAGACAATCAAACAATGTCAATCAAACTAGTAATCAAATGGCGTAAAACCTCACTACTTGTAACCAATTCTTCAAACAATGGTGTGATCAATCTTAATTCCAAATATGATGATGCTCTGATACCAAATTATGATGTGCCTAAAACCAAGGTCTAAGCACACGCAAATGAACCAAAGGAACAACTTCAACTCTCAAAATCAAAACCGGTTCAAAAGGGTAAAAAAACCCTAATGAAGATGCAATGAGACCCAAATACTCAATGATGCAATTACAATTTCACAAGGATAATTTCTTCTAACATAACACTAATCACATGTAAATCCACGTGAACAATACACAAGATCAACAAATCTTCAACTCTAAGAACCCCTTTCCACCAAATGCTAATCACGGTTCAAGAAGCACACACAATGGATGAACCGAATTCAAGTGCAAAAGTAACTCAATTAAGCACAAAAAATTGAAATGATTATGAAGCAAATCTGACTAAGAACTATCTCAATTCAACCCTAGATATTACACACTAGAGAAGAAAGGAAATCACAATAAAATGAAATTGATATTACTCACAATTTCAAGTGTTGTACTCGCCACAATTTCAACTCTTGGGATTGAAATTGATAAGAGTCTAATGATAATTAGGAGAACCCTAATCTTCACAAAAAAGTGTTTGTCTAACTCTGAAAAATGGCATCCTCAAACCCTACTTTAAGCAAGTATTTATATTTGCTCCCTTTAGGGTTAGAAAATGTACAAAATTACAACTATATCACTTTTAGGGTGGCCGGTTCTAAATGAAAATTACAATCAAAATGAAAGTGTCCCAAAATGAATTCGACATAAATAGTCCAAGTAAATAACAAATATATATAAATTAGTCTTCAAGATGCTAGCTCTTCTATAGAATTCGTTGGCCCAGCTCATCATCGGTTTAGGTCGATCCATGAATAACCCACAAGTTGAGTTTTAGTAAGTTTGTCCATCGCCCTATAAAGCCTGATAAGTGTGCCCGTTTGATTATATAATACATGAATAAGATAAAAGAGGTTAGTAAACAAATAATTCCATGGTCAATTTGCTTAAAATGGGCTCTCATCGCCAAGATTCGAAATCCTTTGGTTCTTGCCTTAATGATAGGCCTTGTCGGATTTTGATTCCTGTCAACTTACTTACTAGTTGTATGTGGCTCAGCCTACGGGCTAGATGTGGCTAATCCTTAAGGACACCCTAATAATCGGTACTTAGTGTTATCCCTAGTGGAATTTCATACCAAAATGATCTAAGATAAATTTAAGGATATTGGGGCCAAAGGTGACAACTCCCAATACTATTTTAAAAGTTTGGGCTGGAGGTGACAGTTTCCAACCTAAGATATATTTATTTATATATGATATATGGTATGACAGGATCATAGGTATCTATATATTGATTGATGATTAATGTAAAGATAAATAATGAATTGATTGTGATATATGTTGTGGCATCCTTTGCATGTGATTATTGTGAATGTGTGGCATGCACATATGTTTGCGATACTCATATATTGGGTTTAAGCTCAACCCTTTTTCTTTTTCAATTGTAGGTGAGTTTAATGAGTGCACAAAATATGATGAGTATGGTGATGTTTATGATTATTATTATTATCAGGATAGGGATAGCAGAAATGTTTATTCCTACTATGATAATGACCATTGTTGAGGAGTCACATTACAAGATGATTTATCCATTAAACTAGATATAAAGATTGATAGATTGATGTTAGACCATTTTCCATAATGATTGTATTATTTTTATTTAGTAGTTAGACTTTATTAGCATGAGGGTTATAATTTTGGTTGGAATGACTAGTCTATAAGTCATTTATTTTATTAATTGGAGATGTTACGGTAAATTAAGAATTGAAGTTGATCAGATTTGGAGTTATAGGTATAGCAACAAGCCTTTGTGTGTCATTACATGGTAGCGATACGTGATAGATTATAACATCCTAAATTTTATGGTGTTATATTTTTATACTTTCATCATTGAATTGTATCATAGATAGTTGGCTTTAATTTAATTTTTCAAATTTATTGAATATGTTGTTATATCATCCATGCTACAGGATAGCTTAAAGATTTTTTTTTTTTTAGTACACGTGTAGTCTAATTTAGAAAGGATACTCTCACATACTATTACTTTGATTGTTATGGATGAATCAAAAGTGGATACGTGTCCATGGATTAATAGTGATATATAGAGTCAAAACATTTGTATATAAAGTGTCAAAAATAAAAATAAAAGTACGTAAAGTATTAAAAAGATAAAAACAAATGTATCCAAAGTGAAATTTGCCCTATACAAAGGAAGTGCAAGATTGAGAATAGTTAATCAATGATTACATTAAGGGAAATATTTTTATTTTTGTTTGAAAAAGTAGACTCAATGATGGAAAAATTAAAGACTCCACAAATAAAATGTGTTTGTTTTTCGTTTACTGTATACGCATCAAACAAAACAAAACAAATAGGGAAGAGTTTTTATGGCTAAAAAAGTGAGAGGTTATGAAATCATATTGTACATGCATTAATACGCATTTGTCTTTCTTTCATTTCATTATTTGATGATTTACCATTGGAGGAGATGGTATAAATAAAACAAGAGAGTTTAAACCTCTATATAAGTTTAATAAAATGAAATATGATCTTCTTTTTTTTCCTAAAAAATTAAGTTTGAATGAACTTATTTTAATCAAGTTTGAGTTTCTCATAACACTTCAAAATGAATTTGAGCTAAAGTCTAAGCTTCATTGAGATTGAGCTAAGCATGGGTTTCAATTTTTCAAATTGAGTTTGAAGTGGTATCATCCGATTTAATACAATTCTCCAAATTGATATCGTTATCCAAGGGGGTGGCCATTTCAAAATTTAAGTTGTACTTCCTCTCTTTATTTACTACCCTCACCCTTAGGCTCCCAAAACTATATAAGGTTTATTTTCTCTAAACATACTGGAAGAATTTAAGTGAACAGTTGAAGCAACCAGAAGTTGATTTGCTTGCTCAAGCTTTTGTGATGTTGCTAAAATTGTATTGAATGTGAATTTGTATTTGGCAAAAAGAAGAAGAAGAAGAAAGAAAGAAAGAAAGAAAGAATTGTATTTCTTACTAATGAATGCATGTTTTTACTTAGTGTATATTGGTATTTGCTGAATTAGTGTGAAGCAATAAATATGTCAAAGGGTGGGTGAGTATTAATTTTGAACTTTTCTTCTACCTTACTGATGTTTCATTATCCTACATCTAAGAATATGAGACACAGTAGTAATAGAAACTACTTATCTTAGTGTTGATTGCTCTTATCGTCTCAAGCTGGTCTCAAGCTAGATCAAATCTTTAAACTAATGAAATCTAACCTATAAGATAAACAAACATGAGCTATTGGAGCACTAGAGGTGTCTCGAGTACTTAGAATCCGACTCTCAAATCAAAGAAGTAACATGAGAGAGTGGCAATCAAAGTTTATAGGGAAGTATTTGATATCTTACCTAGTAAAAGCAATCCCCTATTTATATTATTGGTTTAATATTATAGTTTTGGTAAATAAATCTTTTCTAAAGACATCTTATTTATTGTAGAAAAGATTCAATAAAATGTATTTTTAAAAGGGTTAAATTACTTTCCTAATCTATGTTGATCAACTTATGCGCTTTTTTATTCTGGGACCTGAGATATAGGCTTTGGGCCCAAACTTGCCCTCCACCGTCATTAGTGATGAGGTATCAATGTAAAAGCCATGGTAAGTTTCCCTCACAAAATAAGCCTAGAAATGTTGGGTGACCTGTCCTAAGCCAAGAGGCATCATTCCAAGCTAAGGAGTGTCACAGCCAACCTCGGTGCTCGAAGCACATTGTCCTAGGCCTTTTAACAAGCTGCTCTTCAAGTTTTGATGTCATGCTCGAATGATCCCAAGCTAGGGAACAATTCACTCGAGACGGCAGACCGGAGGTGATCCATCGAGCTAGCTGCGGAAAGTTTGACCCAAGGTTTTCCCAGGCGATCCACGTTGATGATAGCGAACCGCAATGCCATCTTAGGTAAGCAAGATTCAATAAGATTTCTGTACCAGTTAGAGCAGTGGCTACCTGGTACTGCATTTACTTGGGTTTATGCTTTTGCACATGCCAATCCTGTTAAATCTGAATCTTGAGGACATGATGAAATGTTCGAATTTCCTCCAAGGTCCATGAGAGATTAAATCTGAATCTAATGACATTAAACAAGATTAGAATTTTCTCCAAGTATTATTCAGGCAATAGCCTCCAAAGATTCAAGTAACAAACAGGAGTCATGCCATTTTCTGACCTTGAACTGTTAAGGAAACCTACGTTTGTTTAGATAGTATTTATTATTAAACTTTGTCTATGCAATAATCGCTATGTGCATTCAGAGGAATCAAAGCAAAAGATCCCGGACTCTTTCCCAAAAGCAGATATGCATGACTTCTAATATAACCTTTCAAAAGTTACCTAATCTCCCATTGAAAATTCCACCATAAACCTGAGGCATCGTGGACCAACACGTTTGGCCCTTAAATCTGCATAGCCAACCTGGAAATGAATAGGGAAGTATCTTTCCCCTCAATGGCATTATTATACTCTTTCCACTTCTCTGGCTGCTCTGTAGAATCTGGAATTTAAACCCTAAGATATATTACTGATCATATCCCAACACAACACATGAAAATGCCATTGAAACACTTCAAGCAACTACTCTCACTCTGCTCACTTTGCTATTTGGATTATGGAAGAAGCTTAAAATATCCATAAGTATTTCATTTTCCATTGGCTGGCAAGCTGTACAATCATATAACTGTAAGGTGTAATTCCCAGTACTCAGAAGATTTCAGCATAACTGTGTCATTCAAAATGATGCTACAAGATACAAAAGGATGCAAGGACAATGATTAGAAACCTGATTTGAAAGACAATAACACCAGATCTTCTCAAGCTTATTAACTCTTATAAAGAAACTTGGGAGAGCAAAGCAACATCCAATTCATCAAATGCTGCGGGAAGAAAAAGAATCTAACCCAGTTCCTTGATTTTAGGTACCAAAGTGACAGCCAAAACCAATTTCTATAAATGACAACCAAAGCAGTCATGGGCTTATTGTAATTAGATCAGTCACGAATTCTGATCACTTGTGATGGAGAGAAGGGCAAAGCAGCCAGTTCAGCCACCTCCATCAACCTTGGCATATCTGTACAGGTTTACTCCAAACAATAGGCTTCTGTAAGATGTTGCAGAATGCAAATTCAACCTTGAAAAAACTAGTCTCTGATTTAAGAGCATGTCTGCACCTCTAGGAACCCCAAGCCACAACCAATATCACCAAGAGAAGTCCAGCAACCCATATTTATGACAATGATGAAGCTCTTAGAAAACTGACTGCTCATTTACTCATCTCAAGGTGGAACGAGATGATCGAGTTTGACTGCTTGGATCTGAACGATCTTTTCTTAACAGGGCCCCAATATTTTGAAGACATCTGAGTGGCCCGACCTGTATGCATGCGTAACATTGCAGTTAATTTGTCTCATTCACAAAGATCATCTGAAGCTCTCAGCAAAGACACAATCAGTAGCTGAAATAAACTATCAATCTGCTCATTAGACTAAACGAAATTATCCTTACTTGAATTACTATTATTCACTTTTCGTAAGGAAAAAGAAAAGATTCACATGCTGATCCCAGAGTTGTGACTTTCAAAACACATCCGTCAGTGCAAATTAATATAGATCACAACCTGTATAGAAAATACAATTTGCAAAGCAGTGGTGTCACTCTTGCAACTTTGAACAGTGCTACATTTGACCTCACCTAATTGACTAATCTTGCTCTGATTGTAGTTGTTGCTATAGCAGTTTTCAGAAGAAAACATCTTTTCCTCTGATTTCATGGCATTTCATTTTGCAAAATTATTGCATAAACTATTGATGGCTAAATATTTGACCTCAACTATTTGATCTAATTTTGCCACGGACAAGGAAGCTCATGTCTTTCCTAGTTTTCTTTCAGCTCTTCATTTTGCAAAATCATTTAAGATTTCACATCAAGCAAGTACTTAATAACAGTTTTCACCTATCAAGACAAGACCTAGTTATCGTTGTCATGACAATATTGGAAAATCATGATGTACATAATAAAAATCACAAAAAATAAATAAATAAGTAAATTCAATGCTTATAATCCCATAAGCTGGATGATATATATAATACTTAGCAGGTGTTCTCAAAGAAGTAACTTCATCCAAAGGGTAAGTACAACAACTTTGTTTTTCAGCAATTTATAAGTGGAGCAACTTTCTGTACTTAGGTAATTGCATTGCACATATATGTTGCCGTGTTAAAGGTCAGAAAAGTATACAAATATACATATGCTTATAAAAGAACCTATCGAACAGGAATGGGAAACAGACCTTCCAGCGCTCGGCATGAGCAAGCTGATCATTGATGTGATCTAACCGCTTAATTATTTGGCCGAAAGTAGGCCTGAGATATGGCTCCTCATTCCAGCAGTCTTCAATTATGCTACATCATAAGTTTCAGAACTGATATTACAATAGAAATATTGGTGGAGCAATGAAAACCAAAGCAGAAGTTTTAAAAGGGAGACCTAGATAACAACGAGGCACTCATGCCACTCCTATGTTTGCAAAAAAATGCAGCTAGATCAACTAAAAAATATTGAGAATAAAAAATGCATACAAGTCAAAAGAACAGATTGAGCACTTCAGGACAATATCCCACTATGAGGAAATTTTTACCACAACATCAGTACTTAAAGCACTGGTTGGTGTATCAACTTAGTGACATGTGGTTCATGTTGTATTTACACAGACACAAAGCTTCAGAAGGGACTCTGGCAGAAACAAGACCTAAATGAAAGGATGAAAGGACTATCAATCGACCAGACACCATGGTTACCCAAATTAAAAATAATAAAAAGACTAGGAAAATGGCAGCTCAAGAAATCATATAAGGATGCATCTATCCATTACATAAGATAAATTATACAACAGCAAGCATCTCAAATCCTTTACAAACATTTCACGAACACAGAAATAATAAAGTTCCTACACCATGTCCACTCAACTAGTAATGAATGAAATTTAAATTTAAAGTTAACAGAGAGCTAAACTTTGATTTTAGAGATTAAGTTGGATAAATACAACAATAGGTGATTTATACCTATTATATTTGTAAGCAGCCACTGCTTGGCATTCTAGAAGCAGACACTTTTCCAGGAAATGCTTTCAGGTAGTGTTTAGGAAAAATAAGAGGACAAAATTTTTTGAATACTTAATTGGAAACTAAAAGAAATGGCAGCTCAAACCATTTTCATACAAGTCTCTGCTACTCTACTAAAACAACTCCACAGAAAACTAACTACTCCAACTCATCCACAGAGGAATTTGATTTCTTAAAATGTTTGGACACCAGAACAAGTGACATGATTCACAGTTTTCAAGTTGATGAATTTGTTTTCTTAAAATGTTCAGACACCAGAACAAGTGACATGATTCACAATTTTCAAGGTAATCATAGCTCACAGTTTTTCTTCTCCTCTTTTTTCCGATAATAACTCACTGCTTTTGATCAAATAACAAGTCATCAGTTCAGCGAGTATGCATTTATCACTGAGGATCTTTCAACAGGTTTGAGCTTATTGAAAAGGAACGTACCCTCTCAGTCCATGAGGGTATCGCTTTGGTGAAGCTCTAAAAGGAGGGCGCTCATTTGCGACATATGCTTTAGGAACTTCATATTCTGGCCTTGAAAGAAATGGCGGAGAACCTTCAATCATCTACAAAAACAAAGGACACAATGAAATGGACTGCCATTACAACAACTAGTATCTTCTTGCGATCAACAAAAATATGCCAAAATATAGGAGCCAAATGCTTGAGAGTGCATATAGGTATTGGGCTTTCTCAGAAAGGTGATTTTCATGATTCCAACTTTTGAACTGACACAAGGTAAGCATGTTATTACCATGAAAAGGCTCAACCTGAATCAACATGTATGATGTGATAATTATAGAAGGAACTTTACATAGCACTCAGGCCATTTTATGGCCATACCTATGGCTATACTCATGGATCGTTTCTATGAATCTTTCAAAAACCCAATTGAAAAGCACATAGCAATTTAATACCCATCAAAACTGCTAATACAGCAGACCAAGATAAAATATTTATTTTAAAAAAGGGATATATGTGAGATTGATGCCACTGAAGAAAATAAAGAAATGCATCCTTGCAGTGTACATCTAAAGTGTGGGCATTATATTACATGCATTGATTAATCTTAACCGTAGGAATGCTATCGTTTTGAGACTGAAAAGTTTCAACATAAACATGACTAGGAGACATTCTCAACCAACTACAGAACTTGAAAAAAAATTTATCAGCTGTGTCCATGCATATAAAAAAGTTCAAAAAAGACATCTGCAATTGCTTTATCTTCCATTCTTTCAGTTGTTTCTGTGGCAGATAGGGTGTTAGATGCATTGTATGGCAAGATAAATCTTTATAGATTTATGGCAAGCAAATCAATGTGAGGCATAATGAGAGGAAGAGTCATACCTCCTGTAAAATCAAGGCAAACGAAAACACATCCACTTTAGTACCATATTCCTCACTTCTATAGACCTCCGGAGCCACATAGCGCCCTAACCAGAAGATTTATGAATTCAAAAGATTGATCAACCAAGTTGCTGAGCACTGATATTTTAAGCTACTGTGGAAATTTCAAAAGAGCTATCCTAGAAAACAGGAGCACAAATGCATTCAAAATATTCAAAACCTTCTTTGCTCTTTTAAGTGGAACATAAACACTCTATGGCAAGGCTTTGCAAGAAAAAATTCCTTTTGTTAGCAAAACCCACCCAAAAAATAAAAGAAAAGAAAGGAAAAAACTTTAAAGTTTTCTTGTATATCAAACTAGCAAATTATCAAATACAAAAGCCCACAGCAATTTACAAGTTGAAGCTTTAAATTTGATGGTTGTGAAGCTAAATCTATCAGAGTTGAAGGTCCTAGGTTCAATTGTCATTTGACTCCCTATTTAATCATTTCCACATGATAGAGTCAATATCCAAGCCCAACATCAACCTATAAGCTTAAACTTTTAGATCTCATAGTTACGTGGAGCTATATTTATCACAAACAAGAGTCTAAAGTTGACGTCATCATACTACATTGCAGAGGATTGGGTAAAAAAACAGAACATACATGAAGTGTCGTGATGGCTCACAGATAAATCTTCTTTAATAGTTTTTGCAACTTTCAACATCTTGCTGACTCCAAAGTCTGCAACTTTCAGATCTCCAGAATCATCCCGCAGTATATTTCTGTTATCTTACTCATGAAGAATTAAAAAGCTTTCGAAACACCTAAGCATATTGATCAACTGATAGAGCACATGCAAACTGTCTCTTGCATGTGTGCCCACATACTGCTCATAAATTTACAAAATTGCCAGAGAAGCCCTTCATTAACAGATGTTAAGACTTGCACATGGAAATAGACGGAGGGGGAGAGAGAGAGAGAGGGAGATATAAAGAAGGATGGGAGGAGTAGAGAGAGACATACGATGGTTCCAGATCTCTGTGTATTATAGCTTCAGGTTTATGTTCATGCAAGTAATTCATTCCCCTGCAGACATAAAGATGCATTCAATCCCCATCTACTTAGCAAACAATTTACGTTTTTCTGCTGTCCCTAATACCGATCATCATAAACCAAAGAGGTAGCAAAATCATGGACCCACCACATCTATCCAATTGATGCCTCGTCATTTTAGATAAATTTCAAATCAAAGAGAGGAAAAGGAAAGTTTGTGTTCACAGAAATCACTTTTAAATTCAATCCTCTCTCTGATTTCATCAGCTTTCATAAATATGCATTGATTAATACATGGAACATCATAAATGTGGATCTAAAAATGACTCATGTACATAGAGAATGCAAGAGATAAAACTAACCTTGCAATGTCAAGGGCAAACTTGACAGCAGTTATTGGCCTTAGAGCACCCCTGCGCTTTAAGTATGCACCAAGATCACCCTGCAAAAGAAAATAGAAGTGCGTCAAGGCGTACTTTGCGTGAAACCATCCCGAATGACAAGAGACAGCTTAATCTCCAGATTATACTTCTGTGCAAGCACAGTATACTATAAATTGATGGGCATAGCAATGTGTGTTCTACCATCTGCACTTTGCCTTCCTGATCCCATGCAACCCACATTAGATGAAACTTTCCTCACCCAATTTGTTGTGTTACAAGGACCTGAAGCTTTCTGCCCCATTAAAAGATTTTCACCCATTCAACCCACACCATGCAAGCAGTTCAGTGGTGAGGGTAGTGAGGAAGTCCAATCTCCCCTCAAGCAAAAATGTCATGCGGTTGAGGATAATGTGATGGAGGTTGAGATGGAGGAGGTGGTTGAGAATGTAATTGAGGCAGTGCCTTGAAGGAGGGCAAAAATGGTGATAGACAGGTTCAGGGAGTAGATGAGGAGGAAGCATCCAACCTGCACACTAACCCCGGCTTGGAAACAAGCTGCAACACCCCAACACACACCCTCATACGAGAATCATTAGCCCAGCAGGAGGACACCCATGATCTAGCTCACATGATTGTCCAGCCTGTCCAATCTATGAAGGATAATGAGGAAGAGATAGAGGATTTTGAGAATACTCCACTAAACAAACTTCTGATCCAAATGAACCATGCTTTAGGGGCTAATCCGAAAAATGCAAGAAGCTCTAGTTCTAGTTCTTCAAGCCATAGAAAGAAGAAGCAATATAAGAGGAGGAAAACATTCACCTAGCCGTGAGGCTCCTCTCATCGTAGCACAATGAATATTGCAACTTGGAATATTAGGGGGTTTAACGACCCCATCAAGGTAGTGGAAGTTAGAAGAGTTTGTAAAGCCCAAAAAATAAATTTTATAGGATTACTTGAAACGAAGGTGAATCTGTCAAATGAAGAGTCAATTCTAAATGTCTTGGGGCTACAGTGGCAAGTTAGGATAAACACGGTAGCGAGAAAGCGTATGTGGTCAGCTTGGAATCCTAGTGAATGGCATGTTCAGGTGGAGATTGAGCATGCACAATTTATACATTGTGCAGCTACCAACTTTCCCCTTTTTGCAACCTTCATCTATGGATCCAACAATGATAGAGAACGAAGGTCCCTATGGAGTAACCTAGAGACTCTAGCCCTGACGTTAAACCAGTCTCCATGGGTGGTTCTTGTGGATTTCAACTCCACAAAATCTCCATCAGAAAAAATTGGTGGAAGATTGTGCCTAATGGAAGACATGGTGGAGTTCCAGAACTGTATCACACATACAGAATTAGAAGAATCGAGATATATTGGGGATTTTTTTACCTAGTCTAATAGGGAAGTACATAACCCAATATTGAGGAAATTGGATAAGATCCTTGTGAATCAACACTAGCTGACCGTGCTCCCTAGAATGCAGGTGAAATTTTATGTCACCTATCCTTTCAGACCATTAGCCATTACATGCATGGATTTTGGATCAGGTATGAGGAGGACACCCTTCAAGTTCTTCAACTTTTGGATTGAACATAAGAATTTCAAGGATTTGTGATCAACACATGGAAAAGTGAAGTTCAAGGATCAAAGATGTTACAAACTATCAGGAAACTTAAATTACTTAAGGAGGAATTCAGAAGGTTCAATAGGTATTAATATTCCTAACTTCCTAGTCGTGTGCAAATGGCCAAAGACAACCTACTACAACTGCAAGCTTCCATACATAATTTTGGTGATACTTCACAAATGGAGGAGCAAAAAGTTGCTTTTAAGAAATACTATTTATTGAGAAGGGCAAAGGAGAGTTTCTACTAACAAAAATCAAGGTATAAATGGCTAAAATTAGGAGATAAAAACACATCTTATTTCCATAAAGCCATGAAGAACTTACAAAACCGAAGCTCTATTTATCTGTTGTCTAAAGAGGATAGAAGTGAGGCAATTGGAGATAATGAGGTTAAAGCCCTAGCAGTAGAACCCCACTTCTCTCTTCATTGGAGATGTCATCTTTATTTCGCAGATGAACTCCTCATTTTCACGGAAGGTGATATTGAATCCATTTCCTTGGTCAAAGAGACCCTTTAGCATTTTCACTCAATTTTTGGACCAATAGTGAACAACAATAAGAGTAACATATTCTTTTCTCAAGTCCCTGTGAGAGTAAAAGAGGATATCTTAGGTCTACTCAATTTTAGGAAAGCCAGCTGCCAATGCGCTATCTAGGGGTCCCTTTTATCTCCACTAAGCTGAAAAAGGAGGATTGTGTTGCACTATTGGAAAGAATTTTGGCTCGCATAAACTCCTAGAACTCTAAATCTCTATCCTATAGAGGAAGATTGCAATTAGTTAAATTTGTCCTCTTCTCAATGCAGGTCTACTAGAGTACTGTTTTCCTTTTGCCTAAATCTATCATAACAAAGATGGACTTGTTACTTAGAAACAATCTGTAGAGTAGGCATCCAAATATCCATTCAAAGGCTAAAGTTAGGTGGGTTAATGTCTACAAACCTCTAAAATGTAGCGGCTTAGGGATTGCTAACCTAAGTCAATGGAATAAGGCTATTTAACTTAAGCACATCTAGCATTTGTGTAAGGAGGGACTCAAGAGTTTATGGCCTGTATGGGTTCATTCTAACCTACTGAAAGAAAAAAACTTTTGGTCATCAAAAGCCCCTACCACATGTTCCTAATCTTGGAAGAAGCTTTTAAAGCTAAGAAGCCTAGTCTATTCTAGCTTCCAATGGGAACCTAACAATGGTCTAACTATTTCACTTCAGGCAGACTACTAGCTTCTAATAGGCCCATTAGACACTATATATAGTGCAAGAGAGAGAGGTAGCACAAGCTTTCCACCCATTACAAAACTCTACTCTCTAATAGAAGACAACGAATGAAGCTTACCAGATGGCCCGTTTTGGGCTGATATTCATATCCCACCATCCCTTCAACCCAACGCTTCCTACCCTGACAGACTCAAATGGATCCATACTAGTACGGAAGTTTATACAATAAAGAGTGGATATGCTTTTCTAAATCCATTGAGCCCAATTATGCCTTGGTACAAGGTGATATGGAACAAAACTTCATTATTAAGATACTCCTTTATCTTATGGTTAGCCTAGTTAGAAAGGCTATCTACTCTTGATAAATTGATATCTTGGGGAATTACAACTTCTGCTACCTGTTTCTTATGCCAACAAGGTTCAAAAGATCACTCCCACCTATTTTTCTATTGTAGCTACACCTCCCCGATCTAGAGCTTGGTCTGTGATTGACTATAGTGTCTGTCTTCTTTCAAAAACTAGCAGGGTGCTACAACGTCATTGATGGTTACAACTAACTCCTTATCCCCCACGTTCCAAACATGGAGAGCGGGGCTTGTTGCAGTAGTTTACTATATATGTAGAATGCGTAAAGAAGTGCGTTTAAGGATAGTCTTCCAATCTTGCATTCCATTGTAAACCAAATTATAGCTTACTCTACTTTATTGTAATCTAGGGAAACTATTTCCCTCCTACCTTGTATTTTGCTTTTTGCTCATGTGATGTAAATATACCCATCTTAGATGGGTGTACAACAATTTAGATTAATAAAGTTTTAATTATCCAAAAAAAGCCCACACCATGCAGCCAAGATAGTTAAAAGAAAGTTATCTTAGTAATGCCCTCCCAAGCCCAATGTAGCAGTGCTTGTCCATTTTCTTTCTCCCACTTGAACTGTCATAAAGTGGACTAGCCCAAATAGGATTGACAGAAATCTAGTAAGAAGGCACAGGATTTCCAGCTATTTACTTTACTTCTTCACCCAACTTTGTGAAGGGTTGAGCGAAAGAGCAAGCAAGTGGGAAAGCTGTTCTAGAATCAGCAGCTGTAGTTAATTCTTATCTCATGTAGAATAGAAATATTACCAGAAAATTCTTATAAAGAAAAAAAAAAAAAAGAAATATTACCAGAAAATGCCACGAACATAACTAGGTCAGTAACCTAATAGTAGGAGATCTCTAAATTACTAGCAATCAAGAAGCAAAACCTAAAAAGAAACCATAAAGTAGAATAACTTATTTATTCAAAGTGTCAGAAGAAGGAAAACCTTGGGTAGATACTCCGTGACAATCATCATGGGGCTGCTTTGTGTTACTGCACCCAGAAACTGGACAATATTGGGATGGCGCAGCTTCTGGAGTAGTGCGAGCTCATCCCTAAATGCCTTTCTGAAACACCAACAGGATGTCAAGAACAAAAAATCATGAAACTGTGTCATAAATAAAACAAAGTAAGCCAAAATCATCAGAAAAGAAACATCCAATGGCTGAAACCTACACTTTCTCCTCATCAGTGAACACCTCCTCCCCAAGCGTTTTAACAGCCACTTCAATCCCTCGCCATCTTGCACTACGGAAGGTCCCCTGTTAAGTTTTTCACAAGAGATAAGCCATACTTGTATGATAATTTTCTGAGAGGATGATCACATACTATTAAATAGCTAAAAACACAAGTTATTGTTAATATGCGGTGCCCGTGTTTAGCTTTAGCTTAAACTTGCAGTAAACTGAAATTAAGGCAAAGATCAGAGAAGAATTGTTCAATAGATAAAGATCAAGAGCTAGGACAGAGATCGTTGTTCACTCTTTCTTTTTTTATCTGTTCAGTAATTTCTGGGCTTAATCTTGCGCATCAAGTTCAACAGTCAAAAGAATGGGGTAGTTTATAGTTTCATCCATTGAAGGATGATCCTCGAAATATGGTCTTATATGCCGTAATTTGTGCTTCTTGTATCCTAACTAGGGTGTAAATGAACCAAGTTGACTTGCAAGCTTCTCAAGCTTAGCTTGATATTACTCATATTCAATTCCATCACTGTCAAGAAGAGCTCAAGTGCAAGCTACATAAGTAGCTTATTGAGCCAAGCTCAAGGTTCTAAATATTCAGCTTGACAATTGTGCTAATCTAGTCGAGCTTGATCCAAGCTTCAATTTACTCAGTTTTAAAGGATGAAAATTCTTCATTTTAGGAATAGGGTCTTATGTGCAATGATTCATTTCCTGTGTGTCCTAATTGGTGTGCAAATGGAAAAAGTTGGCTTGAAAGCTTCTCAAGCTTGGCTTGACATTTACTCACATTCACTTCCACTATATTCAAGATCAGCTCAACTGCAAGCTTCTGTTCAATTGAACTTAGTTGAATTTGGTAGAATTCAAGGTAAAATTTAAATCTAATCAGAATCTTTTTTAGTACAATAGGGGCAAATCCAAGATGGAAGGAACATACCTTTGTTATGTTGACACTCTTTGTGAAATCAAGCTCGTTAGGATCAATTTCGTACTCAGGGACTTCCTTATAATCTTTTACATGCATGGGAGCCATCTGAACAGTAACACATCACTGCACTTTTAGATAAACCTTGACAGGAAACACAGCTAGAATATCAACTCAAATGGTTGAACCAATAACCCAATATATGCTCAAACTGCATGCCAACTAATATCCATACCGGAAGCTTTGCTCCATGTTTCTCCAAAAGCTTGATGACATCTTGATTCTTGTAATATATTGCATCAGCCAAAGGCTGTCAAATCAGTCATAGAAGTGTTATAATGCACCACACAGAGAAATTTAGAAAAAGCAAGGAAAAAAATGCTTAAAACACTGTCTCAATCACTTGAAGGGTTTCTTTTTTTCCTCCCTTCTTTTCGGGTAAGTTAAGTTCTTTACCTCAAGTCCCATAAAATAATACTAGCTGAAATCCCCAATCAGCATCCACTATTTTTTTTTTGCATATTGATACAGCTTTTTGTCAACTCAGAAAGAAAAGTCAGCCCAGTGCTAGGAGCTTGAAAGCAAGTTCTAAATTTAAATTCAAGATTCAAATTTCATAATTCAGTTAAGAAAACCATCACACCTCAAATAAAAATCATAAAAACCCACAAAACAAAATTCTAACCAAATGCCAACTCAGTATCATCAAAACCATCAAAATTTTACAATTAGAGTCAAAGCCAAATTCACAAAACGATGCTTTTATCCTGCAAAACCAGATGTGAACCAAGACCTAGTGACTGGCCAACAGAGACTAATTTCAGCAACTGCCCAAAACTTATGGAGTTCCACCAGAATTGTCCCTGAAAATTCATTTCTCCAAGAGCTAGACATTTTGTCTATTGCAGTTTTTCCCATCTAATTTTTCTCTTAAAACTAAAGCTTGTAAAATCTCTTATATACCACTGACGGTACCCTCATATATACCCAAAAACAGACGAAACCTTTCTATCCACATTCAGTATTCCATCCTCTATATATCACAAGGGGTCATGTATGATTAAAAATGCACAAATTGGGCGTGCATTAAATATTACACAACGTAATTGATAGAAACCTAAACTGAGATATTGAATGGGGACAGAAAGTTCCATCACCCCCAAAACGTACACACACGAACCCCAGCAACGTCAGTACTAAATTATCACCTAAACTGACTACTGACTACTGACTACTGGCTACTGACTAGTGGCTACACAAACTATCCTAACTTAACCAGATAACATATCACACACAATAACCTCAAACAAACCCAAGAAAATATAAAAAGAAACTCATAATAATCAAATCAAACAAAACCCTGTGAGTACCAAAACCACAAAGGATAAAAATTTATCTTCTTAAATTCAGCTAGACTAAGTCAATACAATAATGTCAAACCACAGAATTAAATTATACCGTGCTGCTCCATCTGTCCTTTGGGTCAACCACTGCGCCGCGATCGATCAACAGCTCCACGACGTCGGGCTGGCCCTGACAAGCGGCGATATGGAGAGCCGTACGGCCATCGACATCGGTGAAATTGACATCAGTACCGGAGTCCAAGAGGTCTCTGACGGCGTCCAAATCACCTTCGTTGGCGGAGTACATAAGGCGGACACCGGATTCGATGGTAGCGGAGAGTTCCGGCTCCTCCTCCTCCTCGTCCCGGGGTGAGTTGGAGTTGGAAACAGACCGGTCCGGCGCCAGTGAGGATTGCCTGCCAAGGGTAAAACGGTGCTGGGATTTTGACTCCATGGATGGGGGGGGGAGGGAGCGAGATAGGGAGGTGGAGTGTGTCTGTGCAGGTAGGGCTCTGGAGAGAGAAAATGGAAATTCACTGACGCTCTTTGAAGTTACTGGGAATTGGGATTATAAATTAATTTTCCACTTCTTTCGAGATTGATTTGATTCCATTAGAGCATAGGGGTTAAGTAAGTAAGTAAGTACATGCACTAGGATCCTTTCCGACTCTGAAGTAAATTTTTATGACCTGTACGGTAGCGCAGTGTAGTGACACCAAAGAACATTGGGCATTATAATTTAAAAATAAAAATATATATAGATAAAATGAAAAACTAATTATAAAATATTATATATTCGTATCATATTTTAATAAATAAACAAACACGATATGATTACAATATTCTTAACATAATAAATTTTTATCTAATGTCATAATATGTCAAAACCCGTTCTAAGTTTTGTTGAAATTTTGTGGGGTTTTTTTTCTATCATAACCTATCTAATTAATTAATCTATTCTAAATATTTGAATCATGTGTTTATAAAAGTAAAATATAATAATAAGTAATATTTAATTACTAGTGGATGCAATTTCTCTATCGAACTGTAACCTTATCCTTACACCCCCTCCAAATAGTAGGATTCTAATATTTTATTTAAAAATTCATCATAAATCCTATAAGATATTACTTATTAAGTAAACATCACGTTAAAGCAGATTAGGTAGCCCATAAAAAATCACCTACTTTACTTATAATTTTGTAACTTGATTCATAAAATATCAATAATGAATATAAATTAATTTAATAAATATATTAAAAAAATTTAACTAGATTTGTCAAAATTTTATCCTATTATTAGGGCCAACATTTATTTAGATATTCGATTATCTAATTTAAGGTGGAAATTTTTATCCTATTATTAAAGCTAATGCACTTCCTGTACTAAAAAGAAAGTATAAAAATATATAAAAAAAATTATTAATCTTTATTATCATTCTTCTTTTCTTTTTGGAATATAATGATTCTTGAAGCATCATTATCATTGAATATATGTCATGTTTTTACTTATTTAACTAAATAAATAAATAAGTAAAAAAATATCAACTATTAAATTAAAAATAAGTAAAATACAAAAATAAAATTAAATATTATTAAACCATAAATAAGTAAAGCTTCTTCTTTTTTGTTTTGTTTTTTTTTTTAACCGTATGGCAGTTACATTGCCTATTAGTTCAATTCCAAAATATATAAAATATGTCCATTAATGATTGCATTTAATGTTCCTACTATTACACTGGACAAAGTAGGAAATAGACTGGAATAAAATATATACAGGACAGCTAAGAACAACCTAGGCCTAGGGGTTACGCTACTAAATTAAATTAATAAAGCAAGCAGACAACGAAATAGTATCCAATCCATTTTTGATGGAACACGACAAAAAATGATGGGTAACTTGTCGTAAAATGAATATAAAATAGAGAAGGTTAGCAAAACCAGAAAAGAACAAAGAAAAACAAAAGTACATTTAGTAGCAAATCCTTGTGCCTTCAAATAATTAAATTCACGATACGTGTTAGCATATATTTATTATAGGTTCCTTCCACGGTTTCTTATATAAGCTGGAGTTGCTGTGTTATGTGAGATTTAAATAGAGTATTTTATAATTACATGATAACAAAAAAAAAAAAAAAAAGCATTGATGAATTATTTGCAAAAATATAATAATGTCTTTGTATTTTTTCCTCTTTAAAAAGAAAAAGGAAAAAAAATATCAGCTTTTTTTAATATTTTAAAATATAATATCTCTAAAAATATTATCAAAAATAAAATCGTATTTTAAAAATATAATTTTATTTTGTATTGAAATCTACATAAGTTCTAAAAATCATGAGTTCGACTCACATTGACAAATAACAAGAAGATAGAGCGGATAGAGAAGATAACAGACAAGAAAGAGGGAAAGTGAGAGTGTAAAGGCAAGAAGACAAAATGACAGGAGAGGACAAACGGGATAGAAAGAGAAGAGACAGAAAGAGTAATATAAAAGTGAACGAAGAAAAAGACAAAGGAAAGAGTGTGCGTGATGACTTGACACATGCATTAATTACACGCATGAATATGATTTTAATGTAATTTAAAATTATTTTTTTAGGATATAATTTTATGTCTTGTGTTTTTGGTTTTTTCTTTTTTTACAGCTGAATTTTCAGGAAAAAACTCTTCTTCTTTTTTCATTTTCCCTTAGGCTTTATCCCAACGTTGCTCTACATTTTTTTTTTCCCTTTCTAAGAACATTGCTCTATGCTATATTTACTTGGTTTGGTATGTGAATTACAAAGTTAACTTATTACATCTTATTTGTGTGGCAATAAATATATATCTAAAAATGAAAAATATAACTTTAATATACTTTTTTATTGCGAATTTAAACTACTACTCCATATTCACAAACTCATCCATTTTATAATAAATTATATGGAGTTTAATAACATATTTTAGATAATACTCTAAAATATTATATTTTTTTTAATTTAGAAATATTGTATTCGAAATAATTATTCATAAAATAAATTTTGAAAACACAAACACAGTTTGTGACTTCAGTATTAGGAAAATTTCCAAAAATAAAGGTACAAACTGGGTCTGTGCCTTTAGTACAATTTATATTGAAAATGCAAACTTGGTGTGGACCTTCAGTTTTGCCATCCCAAGCAATCCCAACATCCTTTTTTTTTTTTTTTTTACTTTAACATCCACTGTCAATAGAAAGAGCAACCCACGCGACAACAATATAAAAAAATTAATAATATAAATATAGAAACAGAAAATATTTGCTTTAATTTTTCCATCTACAAACTTTAAATGTTTTTTTTTTCTCTTGTTTACAGGAAAAAAAAAGAAGAAGAAGTGTTTGTGCAAAGTAAAAAAGAGAGATTTAAACGAATACATTGAGATTTAATATTTCCTCAACAATAACAAGAAGAGTTCCGATGAAAAAAATGGGAAAAGTGAAAATGATAGAGATGAAGTACCTGAAGAAGACTTTCCAACCGTACATACGTACTAGGGATAGGCAATAAATCAATTAGAGCAAGCTAAACCACCATGCATGGCAATTAGAGATCTTGTTTCATACTATAATGTTGGTGGTGGTAGTGATGATTACATTTTTTTCGAGTAGAAGCAAATTAATGTTTGTAGTGATTCGAGCAGTAGCGACAATTTCTACAGGGGGATGAGATTTAGAATGAAAGTAGATGTGATTCAAGTAGTGAAGGTGATATGAACTCCGTCAATTCTATGCCAAAACCCAAAATCCTGAATTGCATCTAACAACCTAAAATCGATCAAGAATGGATGGAAATCGTGACTCGTTGCTTATAATAAAGCAAGAACCTTGGTATGAATGAAAATGCAACAATCGGGATGTAGATCTGATTAATAAGTCAAGGATGAACACCATAAAACAATCGATAAGTTCAAAGCTCTTTCAAGAACTAAAGAGATTTATTTTTAACTTTTAAGGATTTTTTTTTTTTTTACAATGTGTGTTCGGTGACTATTTATAGTCTCATAAAAAGTGACAAACAAAACGACATAACAAACCCTAGTTTGACTAGGGAAATAAGCAAAGCCAGCACTAAAGGCTAGCGGCTTTAAGTGCATCAAAGCCAACCTAACTTTTCCTCCAATGCCAGCCACATGAGCCAGCGACTTTTCCTTTAACATAGGCCATATAGGCCAACGGTTTTCACCCCTAACGGCCGGTGACTTTAATTCCAAGACTGACGACTTTCAAGCTTCCTCAAGCGTCTTCAATCCGTCTTCGTTCTTAAGCTCTTGAACTTCAATGACATGGATTATTCTTGGTTTGTTATTTGTTTGACACACGTATTGCTCCTCATCTTGAACTTCTTTGATTAAACTGTTAAGTGCATCCTTAAGCCTTTTAGCTCGAATTCATGTCATAAGCCCAACTGGAATTTCAAGAGGATCCACTATCCATTTCCTAGCTCAACTTTCATCGGAAAGCTTAATATGTGAAGAACCATTATAACTTCATTGTTGTAAAGTCTAATCCATTACCATGATCTGTTTATTATTTGAGAAGAGACGGAAACTATAAATGGAGGCTTCAAGCCAGAAGAAGAAGTTGGATGGAATGTTCGTAATGATGAGATTTGAGAGTCCACATATATGCAATAACTCACTGATTAGTCAAGACCATCCACAGCTGGATTACAATCATCTTGCTAGCTGATTTGTAAATCTTGTTAATGACAATCCTAATATGAAGGTAGCGGAGTTGGCTTTCATTGTCAAATAGAAATTTAGCTACAAGATCAATAGGAGACGGGTTTGGGAGGGGAAGAAATGGGCTATAAGCATGTGTACAGGAATTGGGAGAAGTCTTACAATGAACTCCCTAAATTTCTGAATGTGATAGAAAATACAAATCTCGAAACATAAATTGGTTATAGGTGAAGTAGATCAACTACCCCCAAGGTGTCTACTCTAAAGTGGGTATTCTAGACATTTGAGTTATACATTGCAGCATGGAGATTCCTTAGACTAGTTGTTACCATTGACATAACTTTTCTGTATGGGAAATGCATTAACAAGTTGCTAATTTCTTGTGGCGTAGATGGCAATAACCATATACATCCGTTGGCATTTACTCTCGTAGATTAGGAAATAGTTAAGATATGGGGTTGGTTTTTGAGGAAATTAAATAAATATGTTGTTGGCGACCATGCAGATCGTGAAATCATTTGCCTTGTATTGGATAGACACATGAGCTTAAAGTCAGCGGTTGAAGAAGAAGCCAATGGATGGTGCCCTCCATTTGTGGTGTAGCAGTTTTGTCTATAACACTTTATAAGCAATTTCAACTCGGCACATAAAAATATGCAATGGAAGAGATTGGTTGCGTATGCTGGGTTGCAAGCATAATCTCACAAACTAAACTATGTGATGTAAGCACAACTGTGCCTTCAGTTTTGGAAAATTTCCTAACACTGAAGTCGCAAACTGCATCTTTGCCTTTAAAACCTATTTTAAGAATAATTATTTCTTATAAAATATTTGATTTTTTTTAATATAATATTTTAGAGTGTTGCCCAACATATTTTGGAGTAATAGTAAGTAATTATTTTCTATTTACAACCCAGTGTATATTTTAATTGTTGCTTTACTTTTAAATTCATTGATATAGCCATTTAGTGTAAGAACAATAAAAAAGATCTCTATAATGAAATATAAGTTAATGGGAAAAAAGTATATTTTTAATCTTCAACATTTATCTACTTTTTTATTTAAGTTATTAAACTCTTTTTTTTTCTTCTATTTGAATTCTTAATATTTTCAAAATCTCATCAAAAAGAAAAAAAGAGACTTTCACTGAATTTATTAAGTTTTCTATCAATTCATGATATCTATCAACTTCAAATTGATTTATAATAATTAAATTAACAAAATGATGTTATTAAATATATTTGTTTAAATAATATAATAAAAAATAATATTAGATATATTTGATGATATAATATAATAAAAATATAAAAATAATTAAAATTAAGAAAATCAACTAAAAAAAATTATGTGTACCCTTATCATCTTAGATAACTAGCTTAAGGCTAATTGAAAGCTAATATATGCTTAATATGAATATAAAATTTAACGTATTTAATGAAAATTCCTATTTTTATAACTTTTTAAAAATGCCGCAAACTCACATAAGAGGGGGAAAAAAAGATTGAGAACTCCAATACAAATGTATATAAATGTTAAGGACTAAAATTATACTTTCCTAAATTAATATAAAAAATTTAAACTATGTATGTATGTATGTTAAAAACAAAAATACTAAAAAAATTGTTAACCCTCTTGTTGATATATAACTATCTCATTATCTAATTCATTAAAACATAATAAAAGGAAAAAAAAAACATAATATTATATAGTATAATTACAACAAAATTTTCTTCATTGATATCGATGTTTCTTTGACCAAATAGAAAGAAAATCTTATTGTTGCACTATAAAGTCATGTCCACTTATAAATTTGATATTCAACTATATAGTTTGAAGAATAATAATGTATATTTATCAAATGAACATCAACCATTTCGTTTATTTTCAATCTCTAAGCATCAATATTTTAAGAGTACCAATAATTTGATTTTGAACCTCTTTGAATTTAATGTTCTTAAAAATTGAAAAAATGAAGTAATATATAAATATACAATCATAATGTAACTATCAATAATTTTCTTTCCAATGATTATAATATTCATTATCCATAACCCCACTAAGTAACAGTTACTTTCAAGTATCATACTTTTGCTATCCCTAAATTCTCTTTGCATTTTTTCTTGTGGCTCTTCATTTGTGTTGTAAAAATTGATCCCACCTTGTTGAGACAACTCTCCATAAAAAAAGGATGGATTCTTAAATATCAAGTGGTAAAACGATATATCATAGTTCATTGCTCAAAGGTTGTAGATGTTGCTTTCTTCGATGGAATTTCTTTTTCTTTTTCTAATTTCTTAAGTAATGATGGAACACACTTTTCTAAGTGGTTTACACAACCCCCAAAAGCAATTCCATACAATGATTGATAGCCATCTACCATCATGAATAAGCTGCAACCTATCAATATCTTAAGTCATTTTTCACCCAGATTAAGATCTAGGGATGGTTGGCAACCACCATCGAGTAGTCATGCTACCTTCCCCCTGGAGATGATTGTCTACTCTTTAACCTCGAGGTGGCCAAATGTACTATGTAAAAAAGGACACCATGACCTTAAGCTGTGAGCATTCAAAAAAATTCGCCGGCTTACGGAAAGACAAGTCCCAAATAGCCTATAATATCAAACCGTCTGCATAAACTATAGTTTTGGTTGTCACTTGCAATTTTTCAAGAACTCACTTCTAATTTAAATGGCAAGCTACAAAAGTTCTTAATTTCACATTTTCGTATGTTTTATTTGTTGAAATTAGATATCTTATGCTGTATGTTTTGTTGCTGGTTAGGTAGAACCAAGTGTGAAAGGAAAAGGTAGTTAAATGAATCTTTTTACAACTTTGATATTTCTTTTGCCTTTAATATATTATCTTATTTGTGTCTCATCCATTGTGTAGGGCTACTTATGGAAAAAAAGAGAGTACAAAATGGTGCTTGCGACAAAGAGTTTCTATACATATTAATATATTAATATATGATTGAATAAGATATAAACAAGTTTTCCCTCCACTGTTAGAATCATTAAGAGAGAAAAAAAAAATGAAGGAGTTTACCATTTGAAAACAGGTAAATTTTATCCAAACTTAGTAAAATTAAGAAAAAAGGTAGTTAAATAGAAATAAAAAAGATGCATTTGTTTTCACCTCTATGTCTCTACTTTTTCATCTGCTTCTACAATCGAGCATTTGAGTTTGTAGCCTTTTTTATAGGTTTCATATACCTATAGGATCTATCATTAAAGTAAGAGTTAAAGGGTTATACAATTTAACAATGAGGATCCTCTTTGAATAATCAGACCTCGAGAATATTTGTTTATTATCTTCTTTTCTATTATATATTTGTTGTGCATTACAGCAAATACATTTGTCAAGTTTTACAAGGTGGTGGGTAAATTCACTAATGCTCAATTTGTAGATTATTTATGAACCTACATAAATCAAAGAAGAACCAGTCCAACAATTGTTCCATAGAAGTGAAAAAGCCGGTTACTTATGATGAGTTTACTTGTAATTTTCTTTTGTTGTTAAAACTGGTCACTTGTGGGTTTTTACTTGTAATTTTGTTTTGTTGAATTTAACCTATTTAGAGCAAGTATAAATACTTGTTAAGTAGGTTTAGAAGGGGACTATTGAACATTTTACAAAATTTGATTTTGTGCCATGGGAGAGCTCCTCTACAAGCCATTTTCACTCTTATCAATTTCATTGTTGAGATTGTAGTGAGTTGGCTTAAGGACTATTATGAGTAATATCAATACTTCTTAAGTTGCATCCATTTATTGTGAATGAGTCATATCTAGTGTGTAATTAGATTTGTTCTTATTGTGTTCTTGATTTATACAAATTAAGGTTTAATTTTCAATCTAGGGTTTATGCCATTTAGTTGGAAATTGGATTCAATTATGCTTGTTTCTTTTATTAGTATTGGAATTCCAATTGAGTACATTATAATTTTGTATCAAAGCAATTTGATTCGTGCAATTAGGGTTCATATGGAAGTGGAATCACGCCATTTTTGTGAATTGTGTTTAGTTGATTCTCTAATTGGCTTTGTGTAATTGTAATTGGATACTAGGCACATCATAATTTTTGGTATCAGAGCAAGGTTTTGAGAAGGAAAATTTCGTGAATCACAAATTAGGATATAGGGTTCTTGATCCTTTATTCCAAAATTGAATTGTGTGAACTGAAACTTAAAGTCTTGTGTTAAATTGTACCTTGAATTGCTTACGTGATTTCCAATTGAAGTGTAGAAATTAAATTGCGATCCTTGCTGTGAGTTGATTGTGTGTGGAAGAAGGGAAAGTTCTTGAATTTGAATTCCATAAGTTGAAGTAGTGTTGATTGGAGCTTTGTTGTTTCTTTGAAATTTCAGAATTAGAAGTGTTCATTTTCAAATTTGCTCATCTTGCATGGAGAATTTAGAAACAATTTGAAATTAAAAAATAATCATTAAGTTGAAGGAGTTATTGTGTATTATTAATCATAATAAACTTTGACTAGTTTGAATTGTTTACTTACCATTTGGAGAAGCATCATTAATTGTTTCCATTATTGCTTGGTGCCGTGATTGGAAGTGTGTGTTGAAGTGAGTGTGTTGCACCGTGAGTGAGGAGAGTGTGTGTGGCATAGTAAGTGTGTTGTGATTGAAGGTTGTTACACCGTAGGTGAGGTGTGTGTGTGTGTGTGGCGTAGTGAGTGTGGTGTGGTTGAAGGTTATTACACCATGGTGAAGTGTGTGTGTGTGTGTGGCGTAGAAGTGTGTGTGTTGTGATTTGAAGGGTGCTACACCGTGATTGTGTGTGCGCCATGGAGTAAGTGTGTGTTGAAGTGAATATTGTGTATTGCATTTGACGTGAAGTATATTGCAATTGTCTTGAATTGTTTTTGTATTTCAACAAATCAATTCATCAACCATGTCGAATGATATTATGAATAGGGGACTTGACAATGAGGCTAATAATCGGGAGGTAGGTGATTTGTATTTATCTATTAATGTACTACGCCGAACTTTGACTTTGTTTCCTACCATTGATGATGAGTAGAGGGAAAATTTGTTCCACACCTCTTGTAGAGTATAAGATAAACTATGTGCTATTATTATTGATGGTAGTAATTGTACTAATGTAGTGGTTGTATTATTAGTATCGAAATTTAAACTTATAACTACCCAACATCCAAAACCATATAAATTGCATTGGTTGATTGACTAGGGTAGTCTGCATGTAACCTAGAGGGCTAGGGTACTTTTCAGCGTAAGGGATAAATATCATGATGAGATTGTATGTGATATCCTTCCCATGTATGCATCCCTTATATTGTTTGGCAAGCCTTGGTTGTATGAAAGGAAGGTTTTGCATGATAGCTTCAGAAATACTTATATGTTCCAGTATGAGGGTAAATGTATAATGTTGAGCCCAATGTCACCATCAGAAGTCCAAGAGGTTCAGGGGCAGAAGAGTCAACCTTTAATGACCAAAAATCTCAGAGGCAAATAAATAAACCTTTAGAGGTCCAAGAAGTTTAGAGGTAAATGAGTAAACCTTTAGAAGACCAAGAGGTTAAGAGACATATAAGTAAAACTAGGAAGAAGAAGACCTTGGTGGGATAGTATGAGTTAAGAAAGGCCATAGTAGATGGGAGACCATTATATTTATTGCAGATGAGGTATATCCTAAAAATAAAGGGGCGAGAGCATCTACACCCTATGGTATTTCAGGTATTGGATGACTACAATGATCTTTTTACAAATTAATTGCCAAGAGGATATAAAGTCTCTACTACATTTAATGTTATAGACCTGTCACTCTATTTACCTGATGATGTTCATGGAGACCTATTAGATTTGAAAGCAAATCTCCTTGAGGCCCGAGGAGATGATAGGAATCATATTCCTATAAGACCTATCACTTGGGTAAGAGCCAAAGGGTTATAAAATTTGGCAATGAGGGTCCTTTTTGAACAATCACTCGGGAATATTTGCTTATTATTTTCTTTTCTATTATGTATTTGTTGTGTATTCCAACAGATACATTTGTTGGTTTTTACAGGATGGTGGGTAAATTCACTAATGCTCGGTTTGTAGATTATTCATGGACTTACATAAATCAAAGAAGAACTAGTCCAACAATTGTTCCATGGAAGTGAAGAAGCTGACCACTTATGATGGGTTATTTGTAATTTTCTTTTGTTGTTAAAACTGGTCACTTGTAGGTTTTTATTTGTAATTTTGTTTTGTTGAATTTAACCTATTTAGAGCAAGTATAAATACTTGCTAAGTAGGTTTAGAATGGGACTTCTAGAAATTTTACAAAATCTAATTTTGTGCCATGGGAGAGCTCCTCTACACGCCATTTTCACTCTTATCAATTTCATTGTTAAAATTGTGATGAGTTGGCTAAAAGATTATTGTGAGTAATATTAATATTTTGTTAAGTTACATCCAATTATTGCTAGTGAGTCATATCTAATGTGTAATTAGATTTGTTCTTATTGTGTTCTTGATTCACACAAATTAAGGTTCAATTTTCAATCTAGGGTTTACACCATTTAGTTGGAAATTGGAATCAGATGTGCTTGTTTCTTTGATTGGTATTGGAATTCCAATTGAGTACATTATAATTTGGTATCAAAGCAATTTGATTAGTGCAATTATGGTTCATGTGGAAGTGGAATCATGCCATTTTTGTGAATTGTGCTTAGATGATTCTCCAATTGGATTTGTGTAATTATAATTAGATACTAGGCACATCATTTTTAAAGGCAAGCCTAATTCAAATTAAGAGAATCATTCAACTTTTTTAAGGGTTCAAAGAGTCTATTGCTACTACTTTCTATTACAACTCACAATGTAAAAGTATAGCAGATTGAATCGTCTAAGATACTCCCAAATGTAGATGGCTCATAAAATCTTACGAGTGCCTTTACATCCTAGTAACTTTTTATGATTGGAATTTATATCAAATCTCTTAAAACCATCATTAAGGATGCAATAGTAACTTTTTGGACCCTATAGGTGCATATTTCTAAAAGCGAATAAGGAGGTAAAGCCATTTTAAGAAGTTAAGGTCAATCTGTAATACTTGACCTTGCAAGTACTATATATACACATACCCACAGGACACTTGCCAAACTTTCCAGACTTTATTGATCTCAAAATAAAATACATCTTGGCAATTACAGCCAAGCAAGAAGCTGTTGCAATTGAGAAACAATATTACAGTAATAGGCTAAGAGATACAGCAGCAAGTAACAAACCATGGAAGACCATGACAAGGCATGGAATTCAGGATTGCTGTTGTTGATATAATAGAACTGGCATGGTTTAGCTGCTCCTGAACTGGCAGCCGATCTATTCCCAAAGCAATGCCCAAATCAGAAGCAAAGTTTCTAAACTCTTCTATCTAAAGATCTTCTGCCTTTTGAAGTTGAAGCACAACCCCCTCCAGAAAACATACTGGGTTTCTTGGTGGGAGAAACGCTGGAAGTAAAGAAAGAAAAAATAAGAAATGAAGCTACTACAATGAAAGCCATCAATGGTCAATGGAGGCTCCACTTAAAACAGAAGAAGTTACATCAGCTGAAGATTTTACCATGGTATTCTTTGGATCGCATTCTTCTTCATTGCCGCAATATTTTTAACCTCTTGACTGTAAGACAGGAAATGATAGAGAGAAACAGTTACTGGAATTAGACAAGCATGAAACACAAGCAGCACCCAGGTCTTCAAGGCATGAACAATACAACTACACCCCTGCAAGGAATATTTATCTGTATGATAGCATATTTTTAGCATCTCCTCGATCTCTCATATTTTATGTTTTTGGGTAATTTATCTCCCATAGTTTTCATCTAGTCTCTTATAACTTCTACAAAGAGAAGCTATGAGTTCAGAAATAAGACTAGGGGTTCAGCTGCTTTCTATTTTTAGTTAATTATATCAGTGTGGGATACGAGGACTTCAATATGAAAGACAATGACTGAAGCACGTTTAGTGTATTTTAAATTGTGCTATCTAAGAACTGGTAGACTTTATGATTACCATGCAGACTCTACAATATATCATATTCAAACCATTCCATCAATCTGCGAAATGAGGACTCAAGAACAAAATGAAAGACAATGACTGAAGCACTTCTAGTGTATTTTAAATTGTGCTGTCTAAGAACTGGTAGACTCTATGATTACCATGCAGACTCTACAATATATCATATTCAAACCACTCCATCTGCAAAATGAGGACCCAAGAACAAAGAAAGCTATAACTTTGTAATAAGGAAATCACCTCTTTAGAAGATCTATTTTTGCCTTTTTCATAATGTTGCTTTTCATATTGGAAACATTGTAACCCGGTCCATTCCCTAAAGAAAGATAAGGCAAAGTAACAAAGGGGAGGAGGGGGGGGAAGAAAAAAAAAAAAAAGTGAGAAGAATTGATTAGTGACATTCTCTTAGGTATTTTACAATCTAAAAGCAGAGGAAGAACTCACCAAAGCATCTCTTGTTGCTCAAAGGTGGCACCTTAGAGCAAAATTGAACTTGGCGACTTTGTTTCTCTACAAAATTGATCAATTGGTTAGCTAAAAGTGCAGGCAAGATAAAGAACCCATGTGACAGGATCAATTGCTGTAGGTGTTCCCCTAATTCATAACTGGAATAGAGACGATAATAAATTAATGATAGCAGTCTTGATAACTTAAACAAATTTGGCTCGGTCTGATATGATGGACAAGGTCATAAGCCATGACAGACAGAAAAAAGGAGCATAAGACAATGATAGAACAATGAAGCAACTGAAAAGAAGTTTCTTTTTGCATCGAGTGCAAAGTTGACATAATATTAACCTGAAAATTCTGTTACTAACCAAGAATGTAAGTATAAACCAAGACTTGTTGAATGAACTTAGAAGAGCCATTGAGTATGACTTGCTCCAGTAAATGAGTGGAGGACTTTTAGATAAAACTTTTTCACAGAAATACCATAGTTCTAATATGCAAAATGTCAGTTTCTTGCATCAATGTGCCCAAGAGTATTTATGCACCCTTGCTGCCTTCAGGTCTATAAAAACCAATGAACGTTCTATCATACATCAAGTCCATGAAAATATATTGCTCCAAAAATGGTGTTTCCAATTTCATTACATGATAGCATCCATCTGAAGTAATGAAATTCTAAAGCCAGATGCAGCTGTGATAAGGACACTAATCAAAACCATTTTCTGTTAGTGGCAAGCATTTGTGATCGTGTTTTAGGTTTAGATGGTTCTGGTTGTGGGTTTAGAGTTTGCTTGTTAGGTTTCCTTCCTAATTTACCTATGGTTACCTAAGGGTTGGGCTCGTTGGAGAGAACCCAAGATCTCTTGCTAGGGGGTTGTTTGCTGGAAGTTCAATACTTTTCATTAATCTTTTGTTTTCCTTAAATACGACATACAGCACAATGCATAACCTAGTCCACTACCTACACTAATTTTGACCCATTAATCCCTACTGCCCCACTACTTGAAGACACAACGCCCACGTCCTGCTCCCTTGCCCTTGTCTCGGTCATGGCTTCCTTTTTCCCCCGGTCTCCTCTCCCATGTTTCTTCCTATCGTAGACCTTGTCAAATGGCTTGATTCCCCAGCCACTATCATCACTCCCCCCTTCAACCAAGCGCATGACCTTGTGCGCAAAAGAAGGGTATCACTGGCAAATCATGCTCCGGTTGTGCTGGAGGTGTGCCATGGAATGGTTTGAGGATGGAGATGTGGAAGACTGGGCGGATCTTTACCTCGGGTAGCAAGCATAGGCGATAAGTGACAAGTCCTATGCGTTCCTTGATGGCGAAGGGTTCGTAAAACTTAGGTGCCAACTTCTGGTGGGATCTTTGGTGTAGGGTTGACTGCCTGTAAGGTTAGAACTTGAGCCACACCAGGTCACCTATCTTGAAGCTAATGTTCTGATGCTTTGCGTCATAGCTAGCCTTCATCTTCTGTTAGGCACATTCCAGCTAGAGTTTGAGTTCGGCTAGGACCTCATCACGATCCTGTAGCGCTCTCTCCACTGCCTCCATTTTAGTTGTGCCGATTGTGTACAACAACAGCTAGGGAAGAGCTCGCCCATAGACCACTTGGAAAGGGGTGGTTTTGAGGGACGAGTGGTAGCCCGTGTTATAACAATACTCAGCCCACACTACCCACTTTGCCCACTTTTGTGGATGAGCTCCCGTAAAACACCTCAAAACATCTCCATGGTTCGGTTAACCACTTTGCTTTGGCCGTCATTTTTGGGGGTGGTAAGCTGAGGAGAAGGAAAGCTTGGTGTCGTATAGCCTAAATAGCCCCTTCCAAAAGGTGCTGGTGAAGGTGGGATCATGGTCGCTTACAATGGACTCTGGTAGTCTATGGAGTCGAACTATGGTGTCGAAGAAGAGCTTGGCCACGGTTAGCGCTGAGTAGGGGTGGCTCATAACGACAAAGTGGCTATAATTGGAGAGCCTATCTACTACCACCATGAGGACTGTCTTGTTGTGGGACTTTGGGAGGCCATCTATGAAGTCCATGGAGATGTTGGCCCAAACTTGACTTGGGATAGGGAGCGGTTGAAGGAATCTCGCCGGTTGGAGGTGTTCTGATTTATGTCTTTGGCACTGAAGACAGGCCTTCACAAGCCCCTTGATCTGCTGGCACATTCCCTTCCAGTAGAAGTCCCTAGTGATTTGATAAAGGGTGCACTGATATCCTTTGTGGCATTAGTTGTAGAGAGCTTGAGCAATGGCGATGAAGAGCTCAGATGAGGACTCTAGGAAGATTTTATTTTTGAAAAGTATCAACCCCTTTAGAAAGCCCATTTTGGTCCCATCTCCTGTGCTTGTATTTGAGAGGCTAGTTTACTTAGTTCGGGTGATGATTGCATGGCTCGCTGCACCCATTCAAT
The DNA here is from genome assembly GCA_037954665.1 of Laguncularia racemosa. Taxonomy (NCBI): domain Eukaryota; kingdom Viridiplantae; phylum Streptophyta; class Magnoliopsida; order Myrtales; family Combretaceae; genus Laguncularia; species Laguncularia racemosa. Next base: position 2,056,271 of record JBBMOL010000039.1, on the reverse strand, counting down.
CAGCTGTGGTTGTGGGGTGGAGATGGCGAAGGCCGACGCTGTTACTTCCTCCTTCCTAAATGGGGCATCGGCTACTTTATTCTTGCGGCCGGCCTTATATTCGACCTCTAAGTCAAATCCCATGAGCTTGCTAAGCTAGTGCTGTTAGGGGGAGGTGGAGACTCGCTGATCCAACAAGAACTTAAGGCTATAGTGATCAATTCGTACCTTGAATCGTCTACCCCACAGATATGCCCTCCAATGGAGGGCTGCCTTGGCCAAGCCAATGAATTCCTTCTCTTAGGCTGCCAGCTGGAGGTGTCTTTAGGCGAAGGGTCAACTGAAGAATGCAATTGGCTTCCAATTTTGTTGGAGGACCGCCCCTAGTCCGTGATTAGATGCATCACACTTCACCACAAAAGGTTGCTTGAAGTTAAGGAGGGCGAGGATCGACACTTGGGTCATGACATTCCACAGGGCAAGGAAGGCTTGCTCCGACTCAAGGCTCCACTGGAACCCATTTCGCGTTAACATGCGAGTTAAGGGGGCCGTAATAACGCCATAGTTCTACACAAACTGTCAGTAGTAACCCGTGAGTCCAAGGAATCCTCTCAATGCTGTGAGAGTTGTGGGTTTTGACTAGGACAACATAGCTTCTACCTTCTGGGGATCGGCCTCCACTCCCTTGTGTGAGATGAGGTGTCCCAAGTAGGCAACCTGCTGCTGGCCAAAAGTACACTTCGAAGGCTTCAACCACAAGTGATGCTGGTGGAGCAAGGAGAAGGTTCTGCTAAGATGTTGAAGATGCTCCACCCACAATTGGCAGTAGACAAGAATATAGTCGAAGAATACAGGGATGAATTTTCTCAGTTGTCCCTTGAACACCTCATTCATGAGAGCTTGAAAAGTCGAAGGGGCGTTGGTGAGGCCAAACAGCATGACTAGGAACTCGAAGTGCCCGTGGTGAGTGCAGAAGGTAGTCTTCTCCACATCTTTGGGCCTCATTTGCACTTGTTGGTAGCCCAAACATAAATCCAACTTAGAGAAGTAACATGCCCCCCTAGCTCTTCGAGCAATTCCTCAATAACCGATATGGGGAACTTGTCCTTAACAGTTTTCTCATTAAGGACCCTGTAATCTACACAAAACCGCCATGTGTTGTCCCCCTTACAAACTAAGAGCATCGGGGAAGAGAAGGGTGATTAACTAGGTCTCATCAAACCCTTTCAAAGCATCTCTTCGCATTGGTGCTCGATTTCATCCTTCTGGCCGTACGGGTATCAATAGGGCCTCACCATGATAAGTGGTGTTCCCAAAGGTAGCCTGATGGCATGATCGCAAGGGTGAGAGGGGAGTAGCTCTTGCAAGGGTTGAAATATGTCCTCAAATTCCGATAGTAGCCATTGCAACTCACTATCTTCCTTTCTCTTCCTTGTGACCGTTACTATTCGGAGCTCCTCCTTGCCCTAGGTTTCCCCCTGCAATTGCATTCTCTCCCAGCCTTAAGAGGAAGCTCATTTTCATCGCAACAAAGTCCCATGAGATGGGACCTAAGGATTGGAGCTAGTTGACTCCCAACACCACATCCACGCTGCATAATGGTAAGGAGTACAAATTTGTGGTGAAAGTCCTACTGCTCAGTTGTAAGGGAACTCGCCAGCATACTCCGTCACTCCCAACCTTGGCTCCATTCGCTACCATAACCTTCAACCTTTCCCGTGACAATAGTGGCAAGCCAAGGTGGGACACCAGGTTAGCACATATGAAGCTATGGGTATTGCCTGAGTCGATCAACACAGTGATCGATCACCCTTCTATCCTTCCTCGCACTTTCATGGTTTGTGCTTGGGATAACCTGATCATGGCGTGCAGTGAGATCTTCAGCTGCCCTTCCGTGGAAGCCTCCTCTTCTTTGCCCCCTTCTTGCTCTTCCTCAGTTTCCCATTCCAACCAAAACAACTTTTTGCACTGATGCCCCACCGTAAAGGGCTTGTCACAATTGAAGCATAATCCCTTGCTCCTCCCCTCTTCCAACTCTGCCCTGCTCGATTTCTTGGTGTAGGAGGGCTTGTTCAGTATAGTGGGAGATCGCCTCTTGAAATCCGCCTCTTCCTTGGGTGTCACCCCCCTTTTTTCATACAGTTGGGCAAGGCTCATTGCTTGCGAGAGGCTCGTAGGGTGGTGCAGCTCTACTTTCACCGCAATAGCTTCCTTCAGTCCGTTGATGAAAATAGCAATCTCGAGCTTGGGAGCCAAGTCCAACACCTGGGCCAACAGTTGTTCAAACCGTCGCTAGTAGTGCTCCATAGAGCCCACCTGGCGAAGCTTGGCTAGCTCACCTACCTTGTTGCTACGGATTGGGGGCCTAAAGCGTAAGCCACATAGGCCCTTGAAGCCTACCCAACTCAACCGGGGTTGTTCCCTTTTAATCTTGAGGAACCATAACTGAGTGTCCACTTCCAGGTGGAAGGTTGCCAACTTCACCCTTTCCTCCTCCACCACAGGCTGGTCCTCGAAAAATTGCTCACACCTATTAAACCAGCTAAGAGGGTCTCCATTCCCGTCATAGCACGGGAAATCCCATTTGGCCAAACATGCTGTCAGCATGCTCCTGTCTCCCCTGCTGCTCTCCGCCAACGCCTCCCCAATCTCTTCAATCACGAGGGCTAAGGACCTCTACGGGTTTCCTTCCCACGTCAGGCTTTCAAGTTGGGTGGCTAGATGATCTTGTCTCGCCTCCATTCACTTCAGGTGCGCTCAGTCATCCTGGTGCATGGCTAGCAGCACTTTCGACTGCTCTTAGACCTTCTTCCAATCGTCCATAATGGCTTGCTCTAATACCAAGTTGTTAGCAAAAAGCATTTGTGATCGTGTTTTAGGTCAAGATGGTTCCGGTTGTGGGTTAGAGTTTCCTTGTTAGGTTTTCTTCCTAATTTACCCATGGTTACCTAAGGGTTGGGCTCGTTGGAGAGAACCCAAGTTCTCTTGTTAGGGGGTTGTTTGCTGGAAATTCAATACTTTTCATTAATCTTTTGTTTTCCTTAAATACAGCATACAACACAATGTGTAACCTTAGTCCACTACCTACACTAATTTTCGACCCACTAATCCCTACTGCTCCACTACTTGAAGACACAACACCTACGTCCTGCTCCCTTGCCCTTGTCTCGATTGTGGCTTCCTTTTCCCCCCTGGTCTCCTCCCCCACGTTTCTTCCTATGGTAGACCCTGTCAAATGGCTTGATTCCCTGGCCACTATCATTTTCACAGCCACATAAGGTGATTAAATACTCAGGTAGGAACTGAGATCACATTGCAAAGAAGGATGATGAGCATTGAAAATGAGATAAACAGCAAGATTGGAGGCTCCATTGACAAATCTAAATATCTTAAAAGAGTTAATCAAATAAGGTCTTGGATCAGTATGACGTACTAGCATCTTCTTTCTTGTAGAGCTGCCTGATTCGGTCAAATGACCTCTTTTCATTCTCTTCCAGATCCTTCTGTTTAGCCTGTAAGTAAATTATCTCAATTCAGCCAATGCAATCACCATAAACAATGAGCAGCCAAGGTGTAACTTGTAATTGCCAAGGGCTCCCTCATTTAAGGAGAGAAGATTGTATGAAAAACACCTAGCAGTTGAATATATTTGTTGAAGAAAACAGGAAAAGATACATCACCTCGTACAATTTTTTCCATTTAAACGATACTCCATTCTGCTTCATCCTTTTAATAACGAGATTGAGACTCTCAGGACCAAAATTTTTTTCATAAAACTTCTTCCATAACTTATTAGTAATTGGACTTAAATCTCTTTCCTGCAATATAAAAAATGAACATTCAGTATCTTTTTAAATCATAAAATTTAAAAGAAGAATGACAATGCTCAGGGTAAGAGTTACATTGTCTTACTTTTGTGGACTCCTCTATGTGCATTAATTGATCAACTGTACAATGTGGCAAAATTCGATCAAGAAGATTTATATCTGTCTCCCCAACGTCACCTAGATATCTTAAATTGTCTATTGCTGTACGAATACATAGGTCAACCAGTGATGGAATCCTATGTATTAATGGCATACTTCGTTCTGATTTATCGTCTGTGTATCTGTCAGCATGTATTCACAATTTAAAGCAAAAAGAATCTGAAATATGTTGCTCAATTAGACGTGACAAAACAAATACATGAACTAATCTCAATGTTTCTGTTTAGTGTATTTGTTTCAATCTCTTTGCTTTAAAAAGGGTCAATAATTTTACTTAATCATTTCCGATACAGAGAATAACTGACAATATCATTACGTCCTGAAGTGTTACATACTAGCTGCTACTAGATAGCACATTGTCTTCGGGTCAGCTAGGTAACATTTTGCAACAACAAATCCTAGACACCCCCATATAAGTTATATAACTGCATGATGCCCCTGAAAACTACTATAAAGATCAGCTCAATGAATTTCATGGATGCAAGTGACCGATTCAAAAAAATCATAATTTCTAAAGTTTACAGGGGTAGTAATTTTCCGATTGAAAAAATACTCGAAAAAATTTTTAGGTTAAGATCAATTAGTTCCATTACCCGACCAGAAAAATTGAAAGAAAAGAAAAAAATCTGACAAAGTTATTAGATTAGGAAATATTAAAGCCGTAGAAGCAAAATAAGCTGATGAAATTCAAGTAATTACATAAATTAGATCAACTAAGAGCCAAGAATTAAATCAATCAGTCACAAAATTAACCAAAAATGAACGAAACTTTATCATCGACAGGAATTAATCAAATCCTACTAGCAAAATTAAAGAAAAAAGAGCTAGTAAATTAATCAAAGAACATTCAGATACCAAAAAAAGATGGATCTCTAAACATATCGAATCGAAGAACAGAGGATATTCAAGAGCTTACCGATCAATCCTTATACGAATTAATTATAGGATTTGGATTAGGATCAGATTAATTGGGATGGGTTAATGGATATTGCGGAACTATCTGACTCAGGAAGAAAAAGGAGAAGAAGAAGAAGAAGAGAGAAAGTATGATGATGTGCTGGCGGTAGAATATGCTAATGTGCGCCAGATGCTTTGTGAATGAACGGTGTGGTGGTGAATAAGGACAATCGTGGACGTTCGTTTTCCGATCGTGCTAAAATGCGCGGGAGTGCGCGGGAGTTGCGTTACTTGTGGTTAGCCTACTTTATCGGGAATCTCCGTTTAGTGTATGTATTATCGTATAATGAAATTCTAATTATCTATTTTTATTTATTAAATTTTTCTCAATAAACTTTCTTACTATTTATCATTACTCATATCTTATATATATTTGTCCTTTTTTAAAAGAATAATACATGGCTTTTTCAACTATGATTAGATATTGTTTTCCTTCCTTCCCTTTTTGGATTCTTTGATCTCATATTGCCAGTTTAAAAAAAATAAAATTGATTTATCATTACCGGGTTTATCGTCATGATTATCCCTAATAAGTTATGCAAATGCAATATATGCATCCAAACAAATTATATCGATGCCAATAACATCATTTATTTAATATTTTATTTTCTAATTTTATGAGATATTTGATATATAAAAATACAACCGTGTTTTTGGATATTTTTATGTTTAAATGCAGTACATTATTGATTTTAAGAAAAATTATAATTTCATTTCACATCCTTCCTAGGCAACAAGCTAATTAATTAATATTCAACTTAAGATAGCACTTAAATATATTAAATATCTATACTAGATTTCGGATGAATCTTTTTTAGGACACACTAAAAGCATTCGTGACATTTAGTATAACGTTAATTTCGATAGAATTAGGACTAATAGATTATTAATTCAATCTATTACCAACTTTTTCTTTTTTTTTTATAATTTGATAAAATGATAATTTATCCAGTAAAATTGGCTGTTTTTGGTAATTTACCAATTTACACTCTAATTTTATAAACTATATGCTTATTTGGTAAATTCATGTTATTGTGATAAATATCAAATTTATAATTTATTATCAATTCTTCTTATGATTTGATAAAATTGTACTATATCTACTTTAACGGTCTGTTTACAGTAAAATGTCAAATTTATCATCAATGCCAACTTTTCCTCAAATTTGATAAAATATATGTATATTTGGTAAACTTCTATGATTGTAATATTATCATCTATTACCGACTTTCCCTAATATTCAATACTAATGTTCATTCTCTAGTGAGACAGCATGCTTGGAGTAAGCTGTCCACTTGATCAATAAAACTAACTTTTCTATTGATTTGGTAAAGACTTGCATATTTGGTAAAATTTTCTAATTGTGATAAAACCTGAAGTGTACGAACTATTACCAACTTTTTACCGAAACCGGTAAATTTATATCATATCAAGTAAAAATTTCTCTTTGTGGTAAACTGCATATTTCACCATCAGTATTAACTTTTCACGTAATTTAGTAAAATAGTTGTAAATCTTGTAAACTTCTCTGATTATGATAAATATCAAATTTATGATCTATTACTAACTTTTATTATAATTTGATATGATTGTTTTTTATTTAATAAAATGGTTTATTCGTGGTAAAAAGTTAAATTTATCAACAATACATTATAAAGCAAGTTATTTAATATTTCAACCTTTTATCGAATATAGTAATATATATAGATATATATACTTCTTCGATTATGATAAATATTAAACTTATGATCTATTAGTAATGTTTCTTTGTCTGGTAAAATGGTTTACTGATAATAGCTATCTACTTGATCAATAATACAAACTTTTTGTTTACTTTGGTAAAATAAATATCTCTTGAATCCTACCAAATTGTGATAACTAACCAAAGTTATGAACTATTATCGACTTTTTGATAATGTCAAACAAATTGATTATTCAAAAGATATGGTCAAGTAAATCACAAGTAGGCTTGGCTCATTTATTCCATTAGAGTTCGTTGTATTTAATTGATAAACACTTGTCCACTTGTTTAATCTTGTTCACGAAGACCAAGCCAAACTTCCAACCACTCTAATTCTAGTTTTTGATGCAAATTATCTTATCTTTTATTCATGATCTTGAGATTTTATTGATCATGAATGAATGTTGGGTATTCATTATATACAAATCAATCAAAATCTTGAATCTCATAAACAAACATATTTTTGATGAATTTAAAGGAAATTAAAGTTGAGTTTTTATAAAGAACAATTTGAATGTTAGGACAAACTAGACGAACATGGTTGAAAATCATTTAATTTTCCAAAAATTCTTAAAATCAACTGTTTCCTTTTGAAAACTCTTGAGTTTAATAATACTAAATCAAGAACACTTCATGTCTTTCAAAATCTTGTCAAGAATACCATTAAATGTTTATCTTTAGATTCATCTCATTGAACTAATTTTCCAAAATATTTCTAAAAAATTAACCAACATTCAAACTCAACATTTAAACTCCTATACTTCCATATTCACCACCATTCATAACAAAATTCATCAACATTTCAATTAATCAATTGGGATCATACTATAACATTCCAATCCCTATATTCAACATGCTATTATCATAATCAACATTAAAAATAAAGCTCAATAACAAGATGAAATCATCATATGTGTTGTCATTGACAACTCTACCAATCATGTTTACATTCATATCATATCCAAACTAAACCAACATGTAACCAAGCAAACACATTCTAAGCATGCTACCAACTATCAATTGAATCAAATAACATATTCAAGAACAAAATTAAACCCAAATACCCATATGCCCTTAGGACAAGAGTATATACCCCTTCAAAATCAATTTCAATTCCTTTTTTTTTCAATCAAAACCATTTTCTATTACACATTTGAACTCAAACTAAATCATATAACACAAGATAATTCAATCAAATACCCATACACTAACCAATCAATGAAGCGAACATATATATGCAACTACATATTATATTGTCATCCATATCAACAATTAAACATTCAAATAACAAAATAGCATTATTTGGAACAAGAATCAATCCATTTAACATGTATGTTGGTGGTGCCAATACCTATATACATCATGAAACCAATTTAACTTTAACTTAATTCTAAATTTCACTTCTAAATATCAAATCTCAAAAAATTATTCAATTAAAACCCAAATCGAACTTAAGATTAAAGATACCCACCTCAATAGAAGCTCTAGCACCTTGAACTTGAATTGATAACATGGAACAAATTGATGATTCAAAAGATATAATTGAGTAAGTCATGAGTAGGTTTGGCTTATTTATTCCTTTAGGTTTCCTGTAATCAATTAATAAATATAAAAAATATTAGCCTAGTATGTAGGAATTGGGGGTAAGTTAAGGTGTTTAGCTATTACTTTTGTAAAAAAAAGAAAGATACTTAAACGATTCATTTATGGAAAAGTTTAGTACCATCACATGGAAATAGAGAAGTATTAATCAAGTCCACCACTAATGAGATACAAACCAAATCTTGAGGTAATACTTACTTGTCAACATTTTATGGTATTGGATTAGAAAAAAATTTTAGTTATTTGTTTGATTTGTATAATGAACTAAGTCATTAGATAAAAGAAAGGTACTTGACAAAAAAAAAATATATCATATATTTGATAATACAAAAATTCATTTTAGTGAACAAAATGATTACAACATCAACCCCCCTTAATATAACCATATATTGTTATTTTTTTTTATTATTGTATTGACACCAAAACTCTTTTGATGAATTCTCATATTGATGCAAAAAATAACCCAATATCATTATAAAAATGTGTCTTATACTATATAAACCAAACATAATACAAAAGAAATATATTATATTATTCTTCTTATACAATACTGTCCTATTCTCTCTATGTCATTTAGTTCTATCAACCAAACACTATTGGTAAGATTTGGTCGCCATCATTTTTTTTATACTAGATTGGACAAAATCCTGAATCATTTGTTTGATTTGCATAAAAAACCAAGTCAGTAGGCAAAAAGGGCCTTAAAGTATTAGGTAAAACAAAAAAAAATTCATACCATATCTTCTATGAAACAAAATTTTATTTTATTGAACGAAATAAGTCCATTTTTAAAACATAAAAAAATAACTTCATATCATCATCACTTTTTTTATATTCGATAAGTTCTCATATTGATACTAAAAATACCTTATATTGTTACCAAAATTGGTATCCTATATTACACAAATATGATAGAATAGAATTATCCAGCATTGTTATTCTTGTATAGTGTTGTTCTCTTCTCTTATATTATTCAATTTTGCCAACTAAATAGTCAGGAGATTCAAAGCCTTGTAGCTAATTCTAGGTGGGACCAAAAGGGGTATTTCATCGGTGGAGTTGGAATGTCCTCTCTAGAATTCCAAGTGTTGCAGCACCCGGTTGTTATTAAACCCATGGAAGAATGCTCCACGGAGCTGCAACAACTTGCTATTCGAGCCAGTCCTTTGCTATAGACACCCTCAGACATGGCCATCGAAATCCTCCAACCATTAAACTCAAAGCGGATGGTACTTTCAAGAGCTTTTAATATGTTGTAGGTTTAGTTTTGCTGCTAGAAACAGCAAAAGCCGCCTGCTGACCACGGTTTGTTTAAAGCGTTATGCTTCTTTAGCAGAGATGGGGGCATCCGATTTACACTTTGTAGAAGATTGGTTCTATATTATGATAAGAGTTGGATGCTTTCGTTGTTTTTGATAACATCGTTTGTTATTAAGAAAAGGGCTATTTAGTGCGGTGCTAAGCATTAAGAAACTATATCTCCAAGACTTCACTGGATTCGGATTCTTCCCAAACCGGTGTTACAACCGCACGGTTTGGGGCTTCTCTTTGAAGGCTGGAGAAGACTTGTTCCAGATGGCTCGAGTCCACTTAAGAATTATAGCAAGTTTAGTTCACTTTATAAGGTTGGAATGTATTATGAAATTCTTTGCCATAAATCTATTTTTTTATTTTGTTAGTGGAATAATTATTTTATGGAATTACTATTGTTATAAAACGAAGAATTGGAATTCTTTATAGGATTAACTAAATAATTATTCTATGATTTCTTTTCAACATATTTCCATATCTATTCATAAGATGACAAAAAAATCACGAAGAATAAGTATTTCTTTATTCAATTCTTCTAAAATTGCAATTCTATTTTTACTTTATTTCATTTTACAAACCAAACATGCTATTAGTAGAGTGAAACCTTGTGCATAATATAGGAACTTTCGGTGTGGATAAACCAATAAAATAATGAGCAATCTTGTTTGACTAGACAGCTTTGATACGATGGTATCTTAATTACTACTTGAATTTTACTTTTTTTTATATAATATTTAAAATTTAAAATTACTAAATGTCAATATCAAGCTGAACTTTTATTTAACAAACTTTACACCTGAAATTTAAATATGCTAAGTTTTCTATCTAATTGATCTTTTGCAGTCAAATTTACTGCTTTTATAAGATAACATAACAAGCACTCAAATAGTCAAAAGAGTATAAGTGAGATGTATGGTAGGAAGTTTGATAAGTAGAGACACAAATGACATTTAACAATTTCAAACTAAATAAAAAAAGAAAAAAAAATTAAGCTCGGTTAACGATTTCGATATCCTCCCCCGTTTTAATTCTACCACTGATAAGCGATTACTTTCCAATAAGATATCGGGCTGCGTCTTAAGGGCTCAACGGGTTGGTATGTCATTTCCGATGAATCACCCTCCAGTGTCTGCATTGTGCCACCGTAATTAAGCTCTTTGAGCATTCGTAAGGGTTTCTGATAGGCGATTGACTGCCATTGTTAATGATTCATACCAAACCCATATCTGAACAATGTGGCGAATGGAGATTAAATTCTTTATCCTCTTTTATGTGCTATAAATTATTGGTCATAGCTAATTCAGATGTTTTCTTCGGCTTTGCTATCTTAATCCTTTCTGATATGCCAAAACGATAAAAAGCGACGCTTTAAGTAGTATAAATACCGGTTCTTCATAGGATGGATTGGGGAATTGTAATAATATAGTAGTTTAAAAAAAAAAAAGAATGCTACGAGTTGTCCACTAAAATGACATTTATATGAGCCATTGGAGGAATATACCATATCCAAAACAAGAGGAATAAACAAGCTGAACTGCCATTTAAAAGCTTTATCTAAATGCTATATTACATCAAAGGAGCTGCTCATGGGTGTTCCCATTCCCTAATTTAAGGAACCAACATTGCTACCATGGTGAAATTTATAATCAAATGCAGATGTTCATGGAACTCTCGGCTAAAACCGATGGATTCATCCCCCTGTGTATATCTTCCAGCTCTCGACCCAACATTGCTTTGTGACATGCGGCAAGCAGACGGATTTAATCAGTGCTTCTTGCACTCTTGCTTCAATATGATCAAGGATTTGAAATATTATTCCTCTAGGACAAAATGTCATCCTCTATAATGGGTGGAATAAATCTGCAGCCTTTCAGGGTCTGCTCAAATATGTGACCTACCTTGAGCAATTTTTCCTAGAAAAAAAAAAAGTTATATTAATATATAGAATCAGAATAAAAGAATCGCTAAATAGTGAAGAAAACAGATGACTAAACTTGTGACAGAATGTCATGATAGTGTGCTTCTGAAGAGCATGATGGTGAGTTGTGATAATACGAGCATCCGTACAGATGCTTAGACAAGTAAGATGAAGAATTCATCAGAACAATTCCACTCCGATGTTTGAGAAAATTGCAAAAAAAAAGCCCAACTAAAGAAGGCAGGAAGTTGAAAGCTGAAATAGGTCTCCTTTGAGATGTACATGGGGAAGATGTACTGATCTCATAAGACAGACAGTGACTTCATTCAAAATGTTCTTTGCTGGATTAATTCTTCCCCCTCTCAAAGAATAAATATTAATATTCACCAAAAAAAGATAAATATTATTTGACTACCATTCACAGAGCCCTCAACTTTAACATAGAATGGTTAGGGAAACTGGAATGCCAAGACAAACATGCAAAGATAAAAATCAACTTTCTTAACACGAGCATGGATGGAATTGATACCTCATCAAATGCTGCACCAATCATTTGAAGACCAACAGGAAGACCAGCTGGTCCTCCATCAACAAATCCTGATGGCAATACTAGTGCAGGTAACCCAGCCAAGTTGACATTTACCTGTTCCAGTCAAAGAATTACAATATGAAAATAGGGGTGGAAATAGTTAAAATCAATGATAAAACTTGCTCTTTTCATGAAATATTGGATTCCATTTGAAAAGCCAACAAAGTATCAGATGAACTACATTTATTGACCTTTGATAAACAGGGAAGAAACATGTGTAAAACAGTGGCTCCAACACCTCACACATCTACCAAAATTGATCACCCAAAGCCAGATAGTAAATACATACTTCTGAAGCAGAAAAGAGATTCTTGTATCTGTTTTGGCTTTTAATGATAATTAGTTTGGAAAGAAAAAATGATTTGAGAAATCAAAAAATAAGGTTCAGGAAATAAGATTTTCATTATAAAAAAGTAAAACAGATGAAAAGTTAAGCAGCTGATGTATTGCACAGGAAAATCACCATAACTCTATATTCCTTATTTAGATGCCACTCACCAAGTCATCATTGTCCATTTTGCATTGACAAGACTACCTCCATGCAGAGCATAATCACCAAGAGAAAGATGTTTCTAATTGCAACATTATATATACCAAGTATCAAACTACTACGAACTATTACAGTGTATATTACCCCAATTTGGCAACTTTTTACCATCTTTATACCACGGCATCCATACCATACAAAGACATTGATATAACTCCAAGAATAAGACCTCCCATATTACAAGTGTATAAGAGGAGGAGAGGGGACAAGTCCCCAGAATCTACTTAGTTTGCTGTGGTGTTGTGTGTTATTCATGTAGGGTGTGTGGTGTTGCTGCAGTGTTATGTTTTGTGTGTAATGTGGTGTAGTTTGTGTCGTGCATGGGCTGTATGGTGTGCAGTGTGTGTACATGTAGTGTGTCTGTTGTACGTATGTGTAGTAGTAACTGGGTGCTGTATCGTATTGAGGAGCTCTGTGTTGCTGTGTGTAAGTGGGGGTTGTGATGTCAGCTTGTTCTAGAATTATCTAGAACCTTCTTAAATAATGATTCTCAGAGGAGAAAGGTGGTTTGGGTTGGGTTGGGGTTGGGGGGATGGGCCTACTATAAAAAGAGAAGATCAAATTAGTCAGAGGAAGGAAGTTCATTTGTTACAAGTCTGGAAAGTGACTTCAGCTGAGCACGTCAGGTATGCTTTTGCACTAGTCTTAGTTTTCTAAACCCTGATTCTGCAATTTTTCTAGCTAAAGCACATCATATCTGTACTGGATCCCATTAGACATGTCCAATTAAAAAATATGGCATGCATTTATCTTTCTGTGTAACTTTTAAAACCAATGCTGTAGTTGAGTAATCGTTTCTTTTAGATACACTTCGAATACATCACGTATCTATATACTATCCTACATTTTTTGTGGAAGCTTTTCATCAACGGGGTGTGCTCCTTTTAATGAATACTGCTTATTCTGGTGTTTACAAATGGTGGTATACAATCAGATCACACACTAACGAAGATCTTTATACGGGATCCCTGTTTCTATTATTTCTTTCTGCAGTATCTCACCAAGACAATGATGGCTATTGAAGCCACCTTGATCAAGAAGAAAAGTCATTTAAAATATATTATATAGGTAAACTACTTACCGTCATGTTGTCTCCAGCATACATGGCCAAGGGATCATTTATCTTATCACCTACAGTGATTGCAAGCTGTTAATTGCTGTCATAGGTAAAAAACTGATTGTAATGCAAAACTAAATCAAGCACAGTCAATACCAGCTTTATAAGCAGCGGATGGTGCTGAAGGAGAAATAAGGACGTCATTTTCTTCTAGTGCTTCCTTAAAGCCTGTTTGAATTATAGTTCTAACCTGAAATTACATATCAAAAACAGATTATTATTTTTGGATGAAATGTCAGCTTGTATATTTCAAAACTAAAGTTAAAAATCGGCCAAAAGCCATTGTACAAAACAAGAACTCCCAAGGATACCTAAGAGCTCAATATTAGCACCCACACAACAAAAAGGTACTAAGATGGAGGACTCGACTAGTGAACACAAAGGGAGTAACTACTAGAAGCTAGAAAAAAAAACCATATGAGCAATATCCGCAGCAGTTCAAGAAATATCAAAAACAGATTAACCATAAGCATAATTTAAAAAGATGGTCTTGACGTATACCACCACAGTGCTAATGTCAGCATTGTTCACAACTGATTGCAATGTTAATATCAAAAATAGAAATAAAAATATACTTATATTCTTCAGGATTCCCTAAAGACCTTGTGTAATGGTATAGAGCTGGTCAATTCTCCCTTCCATTGAACATGATAACAGAGCATCCACAACAAATTTGTATTACCTGCTGAGCACGTTTGTAGTATGCATCATAATAACCAGCAGAAAGAGCATATGTCCCCATTAAAATTCTCATCTTAACCTGTGAACATGGAAGTGGAATTATTATAAAACATCATTATAGGACCTTTTCTCAAGGAGTCTTCTTTTAGAGAGGATTTCATAGCCAGCTGATACAAAGAAAAGATAACGCTGCAGATTCTTTTGTGTCAAAAGCCAGAGAAACTAGAACATGGGAGATCCTCAGAGAGGCAACAGCACATGTACCTCTGAGCCAAATCCTTTTGCTCGTGAATCCCCATAAAGAGCATTCAGCTCATCTGCAGCAACTTGGCTTCCATACCTGAGTGTGGCATAGTTATAAGTGAGAACTCAACAATCATGTGGAACCCATTTTAGATGCTTCTCTCCCCTCTCCCTCACGCAGATACCATGATGCAAAAAGATATAAAGACATCAACACATAGGAATTCAACAACTACAATAATTAAAAAGTAAAAAAAAAAAAAAAAATTAAAGTAAGAAAGATATGATAACACAGCATTGAGATATTAAAGGGAGAATTTCCATTGATTCAATCAATTACCTGACACCATCATATCGTGATAAGTTTGATGATGATTCTGATGTTGCCAGGATATAGTAGGCTGGTAATCCAAGAGAAAATGATGGCATTGAAACCTGATTAAGATTTTAAAACAAATAAATCTGGAGATAGCCTTATAAATTAAAACAACATCAATAGACAGGTAGGAGAAAGTAAAACCTCTTTGATAGCGCATCCTAATTCTTCCATATGAGAAACAGCACGATTAATTACAGAAGCTACACCTGGATCAACACCTTCACCTAGTGTTTCACGGATAAGACCTACTCGCAGCCCTTCCAAAGGTCTGGATCCCAGTATATTTGCAGTAGTAAATTGAGACACAAAATCAGGAACCTCCTGAATGAAAATAACATATCACAAACACCAAACATTTACTAGATTAAAGATTCTAGAAAAAAAAATGAAAAATTGTAACCGTTGTAATAATGCAGCATCTTATGCATTGTAGTTATGTTGGCTTAAGACATTAAGACACATTGGAAAAAAAAAGGAAGTGAAAAGATGTGTTACTAAATAATGCAGAATATGAGGGCTAGTACTTTCAGATCAACTATCCCATGAACTGAGATTACAAAAGACTTGAAAAAGAATTCATAGATAAAAATTAGAAGTAAAGAAAGCTTACTTGCTTGCTGGTGGTGGCATCTAGTTTATCATGACCGGCAATAGCTCTTAGAAGAATTGCTGTATCAACGACTGATGAGCCAAAGCATCCAATGACGTCAAGTGATGACGCATATGCCATAAGTCCATATCTTGAGACACGCCCATAAGTCGGTTTCAACCCAACTACACCACAGAATGATGCTGGCTGCCTCACACTTCCACCTGTATCACTTCCAAGTGCCACCACACACTGCCTCGCTGAAACAGCTGCAGCTGACCCACCAGATGATCCTCCTGGCACCCGAGATACATCCCAGGGGTTTGCAGTCACCTAACGAAGCAACATATGCATCACCTGAGTAAACCAATTTCAGTAACCAGTTGGCAATTAGACATTGGCAATCTGGTACTACACCTTCCTAAATTAACTTAGCATGCTAGAAGTATGCCATGTACAAATCATAGTTTTGAATACTAACACCATCTGTTGAGTCGTAAACAATTTTGCAAACCAGAACTATGCAGGACAAATTGAAGACTCCAGAATACACATAAAAAATCACTTCAAAATATGATCATGAATATAGGTACCAAGTTGGTTTCAAACAATATCAGCCAAGAAAAAAACACAAAGAACAAAAAAGTTACTCAAAAAGAGAGGATAAAAATAAGCATTAATAATGCTATTTTTAAGCTCAGCCTGAAAATTCGAAGCTTGAGGTTGCTCGAGCTCGCTCAAACATAGAGTTTTGAACTAGAGCTCGACTCAACTGTAGTACTCCACAGCTCCATCCTCGTTTAGCCTCGTTTTATATATATATATATATATCTTTTCCAACAAAAACAATACTAATGCTCAAATGCGACATGATATATTTAATAGAATAAAAATGTGTAACCTTATAAGCAGAACCTTCAGTAGTACTCCCCATACCAAACTCATCCATATTAGTCTTCCCCACAACGATCCCTCCCAATTCCTTCACTCTCCTCACTGCAGTTGCATCGAACGGCGGCCGGTATCCCTCCAAAACCCTAGAACCACCGGTACTCGGCATCTCGGCGGTACAGATATTATCCTTTACTCCGACCAATACACCACTCAACAGCCCTACTTCCTCATTCCTCTTGATTCTTTCATCAATGCGTCGGGCTTGTTCAAGCACTGAGTCGGATACGTGGAGGAACGAATTGAGTTGGGGTTCGGTGAGTTTGAGGCGAGTTAGGTAGGACTCAGCGAGTTGGCTGGCGGTAAATTTGCCTGAGAGGAGGGAGTGGCGGATGGAGAGGATTTGGGATTGGGGTGGTGGTGACGTGGCGGATGGAGATGGGTCGGCGAGAGTGGAGGAGGAAGAGAAGGAGGAAGTGATGGAGAAGGGTTTGAGAGAAGGTGGACGGAAGCGAGTGAGAGATCGTGGAGAAGGGAGCGTAGAGATCATGTTGTGCTTGTTGATAATGGAGGAATGGACAGAGAGAAAGAGAGAGAGAGAGACGAGGATGGGGTTTAAGGATGTAGGAGAGAGAAGCAGGCTTTATTTTTTATTTTGGATCGGGTTTGAAGAAAAGAGAGAGTGTAACTGAAAGTTCGTTTACCGTTTTTTTGTTTTTATGGATTCTAAGTCGCCGGCATATACCCTAGGGCATGGACTTTTGGTGGGGATGTGTAATTAATATTTTGGGGTTTTTTGAAGAATTATGTCATGTACATTCCTTTGGTTAGATACGCTTAGGATGTCTAATGGACATTTTTTCTAATGAAATTGTTATTACTCTTTCAAATTGAAATTATAGGGCATATTTTATATGGATTTTCAATCTTTTTTAAGTTTTCAAAAAATAGTATTTTAAGAGAAATACAACCATGGTTTAATCAAGTAAACACCAAAATCATTTTCTTCCACTGATTTTGGAAAAAGGAAAAAATAATCCCTTTTAAAAAAAAGTCTCTTAAAATATAGCTAAAAAAATAATAATTGAAATCATATTTTAAAAATACGATTTTTTATTAAAAAAGAAATTGTAAAACCGTATTTAGAGTGTTGTAGTTTTTATATTAGTTTTCCTCATGCTTTTTATATCGCCTTTAAGAAAAAAAGAGGAGATTTTAATAAAACATATAGATTGAGTATTGCAGCCTACAAAACCTATGACCTGTCAATCCTACATGATTGAGACAAGTTCTAAGATGAATATGAAAAGAAAATAAGTTTCAATTCTGATTTTGTATACTTGTAACAATAGGATAGAGCACATAATATGATCATGTATACTTTAGAACCTATTTAAAACTTGTGTAGACTTCAAGTTCTAATGTGCCCCATAATTTTTTAATATTTAGGCCTAATTTGTGATATCCTAGTGTTTTTTACTACTACATTGATTTAGGGCACGATCAACATCCACCAATTTAGATCAAACTATATGATGATGGCACTTTTTTTTTAATGATTATAATAGAATAAGAAAGATTCAAACCTGATTAATTTCATTTGGGATATTAGTATTTATATCATTAAACTACAAGTATCTTGACTATATTATAAAATTTAGTTGATGTGACCCTTTTCAAAATAAAGAGTATAGATAAATTAAATTAATCATAAACATAGATTAATAGAAATATTTTTTTATATATTGAAAACTCAAATATTAAATTCGGAAATATAACCAAACTTTGGAGATGAATTATTTGACATAGAAAATCGATATTCATAAGTTAAAAATATACTTTTAAAGATGTGATAATTTTCATGTGCACATGGTATATATATATATATTGGAATAAATAAATATTTGAATATATATAAATTATACCCATCAATGGAAAAATTAACCAAATAAGAGAATGAACTTCTATAGGATACTTGGGAATTTCAATGGTGCTGGCATAGAATCAAATAGAATCCATGACACTTAGCAGCTAGAATCCATAGTGCTATTAAGTGATAAAACCAAAGTTATTCATTTTTCTTCCAAAAATCAAAAGCCACCACCAACCTACATTTTCTCCGGCTCCAAGGACATTAACTAAAGTAAAGAATGAAGGGAAATTCAAGTTAAGTAGGAAAACATAGGAAGATAAGTAGTATATAAGAAATTGCTGGCATTAGCCACCGGGACCAACAGGAGACCGCCATGGGAGGCCGGCCGACACACTCCCATTACTGGAAAGTCACCGAAGCTCCGGCAACCGGAATACCCTATTTTCCGCCCGGTAACAATTTTAAAATTCTAAAAATATTAAATCATCAAGATTAATTTTAGAAAAATGTACTCAGGGGTTATTTTAGATGTAGTTTATTTTAATATTTTTATTTTTGCATAATTCGGAGGTTCATACTATGTCCTTAAGAAATGCTCTATTATAAATGGAAATTCAATTCCATTATTGAAATTGTAAATGATATAGTTTCCAGCTACTTTGATATTTTTAATAATCAGTATTACAAGTATTGATGGAGATACAAGAGACACGGGCTGACACACGGCTTGTCACACGGCCGTGTAGTGATTGGAAGAAACTCACAGAAGCATACACGGCCTCTACACACGGGCTGAAGCACGGCCGTGTATTCGACCAAAGTATTCCACAGAAACATACACGGCTTCCATACACGGCCGTGTATTCGGTCAGAAACATTCACAGAATCATATACGGCTTAGAGACACGACCGTGTATGCGACCGTGTACTATGCTCGACACATGCCCAGAAACATACACGGCCTAAAGGCACGGCCATGTATCCGACAGGTTATAGACGTGTATTTCATTATTTATTTCCACGTGTACGCTTAGATTTTCCCCTTTTAGATATTTTACAGGGAAGTATAAATACTCTTTTGTCAGATATGCTAGGGTTACGTTTTAAATCATATTTTGAATACACCCAAGAGAGAATTATCTCCTTTATCGGTTGTGCGCAACCAGAGTTTGCATCAAAGAGTGTTTCTTTGTTGTGTGAAACCAATCCACATTCGGGTTTGTTTCGTTTTTGTTTTCGCTTTCCGCGCTGCGTCAGTTGGTATCAGAACAAGGCTATTTCCTATGGAGATGTCAACTCATCAAGGCGATGATAGCGGTTGTGTTCTTGACGGTGTTCAAGATGCAAGGTTTCAAGGGAACCATCAATGGGTTCCAAGGGCAGAGTTCGACGCAATGCATCAGAAGGTCGGGCGTATAGAACGGTGCCTTGATGAACTGATCGAGCGTTTCGATGCTCTCGTGGTAGACCCCAATAGGGCTGGAGGCGTTGGCAGGAATCCACCACGTACGGTGGAGGAATTCGGGGGACGCGTAATCCGACCTGTCGTTGAGAATAGGTGGGGACGTGTGGATAATGAGGAGTCCAGCGAAGAGAGTGATGATACGTACGGGAATAGGCCATAGCGAGGGCGCGGTGGAAGAGGTGGTGGTTATCGGATGGCTCATCATGGAAACCACCCTAGAGAAGGTGATTATAGGAGGAACTGTGGAGGCTATGATCAAGGGGATGGCGGAGACTACTGTCTGAAAGTCGACATCCCATGGTTCGATGGCAGCCTCAACATCGAAGGCTTCCTCGATTGGATTGTGGAAGTAGACCGGTTCTTCGTCTATATGGAAATCCCCGAAGACCGTCGTGTAAGGCTGGTAGCATGCAAGTTGAAGAGTGGTGCCTCGGCATGGTGGGAGAAGCTATAAAGTAGGCGGCAAAGGGAGGGAAAACACCCGGTGAGATCATGGTATCGCATGAAGCAGTTGCTACAACATGATTTCCTCCCATCGAACTACGAGCAGATATTGTTTCAACAATATCAGCGGTGCCGCCAGGGACAACGTTCCGTGCATGAGTATACGGCGGAGTTCATGAGGTTGGCTGAACGGAATGATTTGAGAGAAAGTGAAGGTTAGCAAGTTGCAAGATATGTCGAAGGATTGAAGCTCCAAATTAAAGACAAAATTCGGGTTACGATGGTGAGAACCTTAGTAGAAGCAAAGAACTTGGCTCTCCGAGCTGAACTAGTATTGCAGGAACAAGGGAGTAGATATGGAGGAGGACGGAGGGATATGTAGGAGAAGCTGTAGGTAGTGGTAGTAGGTCGGCGTTTGAGAAGAATAAAACCACACCATACAAGTCAACTGAGGACATGGCCAGGAGGGAAGAGAAGAGTGAAGGGAAGAAGCCGATGGAGCAGAGGGGAACTCAGAAACAGAATAATCCCTATGCCAAACCTATATTGGGCAAATGTTTTCGATGCAATCAATCGGGTCATAGGTCAAACGAATGTCCTGTGAGGAAAAGCGTAAACATCCTTGATAGGGAAGATGATGAGGAGATTTGCTGTGAACCTGACGGAGAGGGAGAGTATTATGAGGAAGAAGAAGAAGTAGCAGAACCCACGTATGTAATTCAGCGCATGATGCTAACCCCAAAGCAAGAAGAAATCACGCAAAGGCACCAGTTGTTTCGCACACGGTGTACTATCATGGGGAAGTTGTTTGAGCTAATAGTAGATAGCGGCAGTTGCAAAAACATCATAGGAAGGGAGGTTGTGAAAGAACTGCAGTTTCCCATCGAGAAGCATCCGAATCCGTACACCATTGGTTGGATTAAGGCAGCCGAAAAGATTGAAGTCAAGGAAAGATGCAGGGTACCTTTCTCAATAGGGAAGTACCGCGACGAAGCCTATTGCGACATTGTAGACATGGATGCTTGCCACATCTTGTTCGGGAGGCCATGACAATTTGATGTGGACGCGCAACATGCGGGCAAGGAGAATGTCTATAAATTGGAGAAGGAGGGTACGAGATACACCTTGTTACCGTTGAAGAGGGAAGGACACGCTAGGGGAAAGAAGGTTGAGAGTCGTTCGTTCCTAACCGTCACTCAATCTGAGAAGGAAGTGATGGAAGACTTGAGGGAGTCGCGGGTGGTACACGCCCTCATCATGAAAGGTGTAACTGAAGGAGAGGAGGAGGTTGATGGAGAGGTGCCAGGGGCAGTGAAGGATCTACTTGAGGAGTTTAAGGAGGTGGTTCCAGACGATTTACCCGAGGGGCTACCCCCTCTGAGAGACATTTAACACCAGATAGACCTGGTGCCCGGAGCTAGTCTCCCAAACCTCTCGCATTACAGGATGAGTCCCAAGGAAGCCGGGATTCTACAAGAGAAGGTCCAAGAGCTTTTGGACAAAGGGTTTATCCGGGACAGCTTAAGTCCTTGTGTGGTTCTAGCCTTGTTAACCCCCAAGAAAGATGGGAGCTGGAGAATGTGTGTTGATAGCCGAGCTATCAATAAGATTACCATAGGGTATAAATTCCCTATCCCACGCATCGAGGATATGTTGGATTGGTTGAGTGGCGCTACTATCTTCTCCAAGATAGATTTGCGGAGTGGATACCACCAAATTCGGATCCGTCCCGGAGACGAATGGAAGACGGCGTTTAAGACCAAGGAGGGGCTGCATGAGTGGCTAGTGATGCCATTTGGGTTGAGTAACGCACCGAACACCTTCATGAGGGTAATGAACCAGGTATTAAAACCTTTCAATGGTCGTTTCCTTGTTGTGTACTTTGATGATATTCTAGTATTCAGTAAGTCTGAAGAAGAACATTTAGAACATCTAAAGTGTGTGTTATCTACACTAAAGATGAACAAACTGTTTGCTAATCTTAAAAAGTGCATGTTTATGTCAAGGCGACTGTTGTTCCTTGGGTTTGTGGTTAGTAGTGAAGGGGTAATGGTGGATGACGGGAAGGTGAAGGCGATTAGAGAGTGGCCTGTTCCGAGAACTGTCACGGAGTTGAGAAGCTTTCTTGGCCTAGCTAGTTTCTACAGAAGATTCATTAGGCACTTTAGTACCGTCGCTGCCCCCTTGACTGAATGTTTGAAGAAGGAAAAATTCCAATGGAGCGAAGAATCTGAAACGAGCTTCATGAACTTGAAGCAAAGATCGTGTAGCGCTCCTGTACTAGCGCTACCAGACTTTGAGAAGTTATTCGAGGTAGATTGTGACACCAGTGGGGTTGGAATTGGTGCCGTGCTATTACAGGAAAGAAGACCAATAGCCTTTTACAGTGAAAAATTGTGCGAAGCAAGGAGGACTTGGTCTACATATGACAAGGAGTTCTACGCCGTGGTGAGGGCCCTTAAAGTATGGGAGCATTATTTGATTGGGAAAGAGTTCATTTTGTACTCGGACTGTAAGGCTCTTAAACACTTGAGTGGTCAAACCCAGATTAGTAAGGACATGCACGCCAGATGGATTGAGTTCTTGCAGAGGTTTCCTTTCAGGCTAATGCACAAGTCGGGTGTGCAAAACAGGGTCGCAGACGCCCTGAGTAGAATGGCGAATGTCCTACTTACTTTAAGTGCGGGCATTGTCGGTTTTGAGAGGTTAAAGGAACTATATGAAAATGATAGCGACTTTAAGGACACTTGGACTAAGTGTGCTAACAGAGAACCGTGTGACGACTATCATATCCATGAGGGGTACTTGATGAAAGGGAATCAGCTGTGCATTCCTGAATCTTCCTTACGGGAAAAGCTTATCCAAGATCTGCATGGTGGAGGATTGGCGGGACATATGGGTAGAGATAAGACCCTAGCCGCAGTTACTGAAAGATACTTTTGGCCTCGGATAAGGAGGGATGTGTATCGGATTGTGGAAAGGTAATACATTTGCCAGGTGTCTAAGGGGCAATCCCAAAACACTGGCCTATATACCCCTCTTCCAGTGCCGTCAAACATTTGGGAGGACTTGTTGATGGACTTTATACTTGGTTTACCTCGTACCCAGCGAGGTGTTGACTCTGTGTTTGTTGTAGTTGACAGGTTTTCCAAGATGGCTCATTTTATTCCCTGCAGGAAGATCGCCGATGCACGGGCTATTGCGCGGTTATTCTTCAAGGAAGTGGTGCGGTTGCATGGAGTCCCAAAGTCCATCACTTCCGACAGAGATAGCAAATTCCTTAGTCACTTTTGGAAGACGCTCTGGTATATGTTTGATTCGTCCCTGAATTATAGCAGTACCGCTCATCCTCAAACCGATGGTCAAACCGAAGTGACTAACAGGACCCTCGGAAACCTCATCAGAAGTATTTGCTGTGAGAAGCCGGGACAGTGGGATCAAGCATTGGCTCAAGCTAAATTCGCTTACAATAGTTCCGTCCATTGAACTATTGGGAGGTCACCGTTCTCGGTGGTATACACCAAGACACCACAACATGCGCTGGACTTGATCAAATTACCTAAGGATATGGTGGGGAATGTGGCTGCTAAACATATGGCGGAACAACACCAAACCACTGCCGAGGAAGTTAAACGCAAGATAGAGGAATCCAATACCAGATACAAAGGGGCTGCAGATAAGCATAGGCGGAAGAAACTCTTTGCCGTGGGCGATCCGGTAATGGTTTACCTCCGAAGAGAACGTTTTCCTGTAGGTAAATATGGGAAACTTCAACCCAAGAAGTACGGACCTTATGAAGTTGTGCATAAGATAAATGACAACGCATATGTCGTACAACTTCCGGAAGATATGAATATTTCTTATACTTTTAATGTTGCGGACTTATTACCTTTTCATTTCGATGATACGCCTTTATATCCTGACGAGAACTCAGGATCGAGTTCTCCATTGGTGGGAGAGAATGATGGAGATACAAGAGACACGGGCTGACACACGGCTTGTCACACGGCCGTGTAGTGATTGGAAGGAACTCACAGAAGCATACACGGCCTCTACACACGGGCTGAAGCACGGCCGTGTATTCGACCAGAGTATTCCACAGAAACATACACGGCTTCCATACACGGCCGTGTATTCGGTCAGAAACATTCACAGAATCATACACGGCTTAGAGACACGACCGTGTATGTGACCGTGTACTGTGCTCGACACATGCCCAGAAACATACACGGCCTAAAGGCACGGCCGTGTATCCGACAGGTTATAGACGTGTATTTCATTATTTATTTCCACGTGTACGCTTAGATTTTCCCCTTTTAGATATTTTACGGGGAAGTATAAATACTCTTTTGTTAGATATGCTAGGGTTACGTTTTAAATCATATTTTGAATACACCCGAGAGAGAATTATCTCCTTTATCAGTTGTGCGCAACCAGAGTTTGCATCAAAGAGTGTTTCTTTGTTGTTGTGTGAAACCAATCTACATTCGGGTTTGTTTCGTTTTCGCTTTCCGCGCTGCGTCAAGTATATACTTTTGTGAGTTTGCAATATTTTTTATGAAAAATTCGGACCCGTATGCTATTTATTACATGATTTAGTCGATATCTTTCTGTATATTAGCTAAATTTCTAAATTGCAAATAATTTCATAATATATTGGAGAATTACATCACTTCAATCCGATATTTTGTTGAAATATAGATGCCGATCAGATTTTGAAATTACAAGGAACTATCGCATGTAATTGATTATTTACATGTAAATGGAGGTAATACTAAGAATACGATGATTTAAGGGTAAAATGGAGTTGCATCCAAGGGTGTTTTTGTATTTACAAATTACAATGCTAGTTAGGTTTGGGTTTCTCGATATATTTGAATAGTACTTTTGATAATGATCATAATGATATGTAGTATGTTAAAATTAAATAAGAAACAAGTTAATTATAAATTATTAAAAACTAAAAAGTAGAAGGAAAAGTTGATAAGCTTATTGGGTGAGTTATACTTGTTAAATATGACTTATTGAAGTGCATTTAGGGATATTATGTGTGCAAATTGATTTTTGAATCCATCTTACTGGTGAGGTGGTGGGATGCACTATGGCCCAAATTGTAGGCCATACGTTTGTTGGTTGTTCAACCTTATATAATTACTTATTGTGGTTTTTATAGAAGGATTTGTAATGGGATATATGGTTGAGAATTGAGTTTGAATGTTGATTGTGTTGTGATTATTGATATGTTGCTGTTTGATTTGAATTATATGAAGCATATTAAGATTACTAGTATGTGGAGTTGGTGCAAGAAACTAAATATATAATAAGTTTGCATGTTTTAGTTGTGGTTCGTGTGCGCTTTGGACTTTATAGTCTATGATGTGTATATTTAGTTATCCGTCGAGCGTGATTTCTCGGCTTGGTATTCCCATGATTGAATGGTTATATATTTGTAAGTTATATAAATACTCAACTATTCACAAGTGGAGTAATCTTTCCTTTTTTACCCAGAAAAAAATATATAAATACTCAACTTGCTTTGAATATATAAGCTTTGCTATTGATTGTGTACTTTGGATTCATCTTCATAATGTATTTGACTACATTCATGGCATGACATGTAAGGACCCAGGGTTACATTTTTAAAGAACTTGGTCTAAGGAAATAAAAATACATAGATTTGGGAACTTCATTTTACAACATATAGATTGCACCTAGACTCTTCTAACTAAGCTGCTAAGTGTTGTCCACTAATTATCTTTAGGATGAGTTGCTAAGTGTTGCTCACTTAAGATCTAGTACTAGTGTATATCATGTGCATTAGCATGGAATCCATGCATTGTACAAGAAATTGTTGCACTTGAGCATCAATTGTATAATTGGATATGTGTACCTTGGTTTTGTTGTTATTTTATTTGTTTGTTTCATGCTCACTTAGCTCTATAAGGAACTGACCTCAAGTATCGAAGTACAAGTTTGAGGGCTGATTCAAGACATGGACTTAATGAGAGAGTGTTAGAAGCCGCTTTAAGTTATTTCTGTCATGGTCTCTTTTATGGACTGTATATATGTTTATGGCTACTAGAGTATATGTTATGAAATACTCTTGTTGAAAAGATAATGTGTAAAGCTTGTAAAACCAATTTCAAGTATGTTCAAGACAATTGTGATGAAAAGCTTAGCATACTTTAAGGTTTTGAACAAGTTTGTGCAAACTTTTATTCTGATGTGAAGTATTGATGGGAATCAAGCCATTCTAGTTACTAGAACGCTTACTCTAGTTAGAACCTTACATTGAGAGTTCTACTTAATCAGATGGAACCCAAGGAGAATCACCTAGTTTCTTCATTTATTTTCCATGATTATTTTAACTTCAATCAAATACTTTTGTTAATGCTTCAAGATAACAACCGAGTATGCTAAATGACCCAAAGTAAGCATGGAACGTTACCCTTAAGAGCTAGCAACTTATGTTGTTAAAGTTGGCGGCTTACCTTGAAGAACCGGCAGTACATGAATAAAGGCGGCCATAAAGGTTGGCAGTGTATCTCTACAAAGCCGGCGATGTATCTCTACAAAGCCAGCGACTTTCCTAGGTGACTTACAATTTTAGGCCGATTGCTTTATGTTGTTTTGAGCCAATTTTTCTTTGTACTATAAATACCTTTTTGTAATGGAAACACGAACAAACTTGCATATTTTCATAAATACAAACTTGAGTTTTCTCTCATTTTCTTATACTCTTATCAATCTTTAGATTGTGGCAAGTGACGATATCGAAATTGTTGTGTGTCATATCAATAACTCCGTGTTAGGACTATCCTCTTGCTAATGTATCATATTTGGTAAAGGTTTAGGGTTTTTGTCTTGTTATTGCTATTTGTTGATTTCAAAATTGATTGTTGAGAATCGTCGATTGGGATTGCGATTGCTTGATTCTGCATTGGGATTAGGCACATCATAATTTGGTATCAGAGCAGATTAGGTTATTCAATTTGGAACTTGTTGCAATTTGTTTTTGGGTTTTTTGTGATTGCTTGAATTTTTCTTGATTTTGGGACATTATAATTTGGTATCAAAGCAAAGGTTCAGAATTAGGGTTTGTGTGATTGTAATTAAGGCTTGTGACTTGGTTGTTAATAGTGAATTGAAATTAGGGTTTATACTATAAATTATGCTATTGGTTGATTGGATTTGAATTAGAATTGAATAAGGGTTGAGAATTTGGGTTGTCTTGTGATTTATGTGAATTGAGATTTGGGAATTCAACGAGGGTTGACGTTAGGGTTATGTTCCGATGTGTGTGTGTGTGTGATCGTGATTTGGGAATTCTTGTGTTGAGACTGCAATTAGTGAAGTATGTTGAACGATAGTGTGAATTGAGGAATTGAGAATGAAGCCAACAGTCAGGTTGGAGGAGGAGGTTAGGGACATCGTGATGTGAGTGATAGGAGAAATTTGGAAGAACAATTACAGAATCTAACCACCATTGTTGCTAATCTAGCAATGTGGATGGATCATATGACATTACCTTGACAGCTAGTGGCAAATCCGCACATACCCCTACCTCAGGTAACCATTAATGATGCACGTAGGGAAAAAGCATTAGCACGAAATAGGGGAAGGCAAGTTGGAGGAGATTACCACGTTTACCGAGAAGAAATAGATGATAATTTTGAGGATGAATTCTATCTTAATTATGAGTTCAGGCCACTTAGCAGTTTAGAATATGTAAAATTACAGATGTCTTCATTTGTTGGAAGGGGATCTGTAGAGGATTATCTTGATTGGGAGGATAAGGTGGAAAGACTTTTCAAGTGTTATGAAATTAATGACAATACTCGAGTGCATTTGGCAGCAGTTGAGTTTACAAGGTATGCCGCCTTATGGTGAATGAACATTGTGGCTAGTAAGAGAAGAGATGGTGATGTTGAGATCCATACTTGGCAAGAGACGAAGCAAGTCGTGAGGAAGAGATTTGTTTTAGAGCATTATAAGCATGAACTATTCACGTACCTCCAGACCTTGAGGCAGGGAGGCCAAACTGTGCACAAGTATGTCAAAAAATTTGAAGCACTGATGATTTGATGTGGGGCCATTGAGCCTCTTGAATAGACAATGGCATGATTTATGTCAGACCTGAAGTATGAGATTACTTGTGTTATGGAGTTATAGTGATATGACACCCTTGATGAGGCTGTCCAGTTAGCTTTGAAGGTTGAAAGATAGAGATGTTCAAATCCATACAGAACGATGAATAACAGGTATGGATCCTCTAATAAGTCGTACGATTCAGAAAGTAAGAATGTAGATAAAGGGGGATTTGGTAAGAATGTGGAAAAGAATGCAACTGTTATAGATGTTAAGGGGGAGAAAAGTATTTTTGAGAAAGGGAAAGTAGTTGCTGGGATTGAGAATAAACATATAACAACCGGTTCGTCAGGAGGAAAGACTCGTTAAATCCAATGCTTCAAATGTTTAGGTTTTGGACATATGACTGCTTAATGTCCAAACCAAAGAGAGATGACTGCTATGGAGGTGGAGAGTAAGGATGACAAGGAAGAGATGCATGAGCCAATGGATTTGTCAGCAGTGCTAAATGAGTATTATGGAGATATAGATGCTGAGGCGCATGAAGACAAAGGGAACGATCAGTATTTGGCTATCAATATATTATGCAGGGTGATGATTACTTTTCTTGCTAATGAGGAAGAGCAGAGGGAGAACCTATTTCATATTTCTTGTAGGGTCTAAGACAATTTTTATACTCTTATTATTGATGGTGGTAGTTGCACCAATGTAGTGGCTGCTTCGTTAGTTAATAAGTTGAAATTTGATACTACTCCACATTTTAAACCATATAAGTTGCATTGATTGAGTGAACGAGGTAGTCTATATGTTACTCATAGGGCTAAAGTCCCATTTGGCATAGGGGAGAAGTATAATGATAAGATTGTATGTGATATTCATCCTATGTGCACATCAAATATACTACTTGGTAGACCGTTGTTATTTGACAAGAAAGTATTGCATGATGGGTTTAGGAACACCTGTGTTCTAGAAGGATGGTGAGTGAATTGTTTTGAATCCTATGTCACTAGTTGAGGTGCAAGAGGCATAGAGACAAATCAATAAAATCACTAAAAAGAAGTCCTTATTTGTGGGGCTTTAAGGAACTGGAAGAAAACGTGAGTGGAGTGGAGGGTTAACAGGAGATTTATAAGCTTCATCAAATGGCTTTTGAACATCTTAGAAGACTCAAGAGCAACAACGACTTCAGGGCAACAAACACAGGCAGACCAAGATTTTCAATCCAGGTGACTTTGTTTGAATTCATCGCAATAAGGATAGATTTCCTTACAAGAAATCATAGAAATTTTCACCTAGAGCAAATGGACCATTCAAGATTTTGAAGCGCATCAACAACAATGCTTATAAGGTGGAGCTACAAGGAGAATACAACATTTCTACTACATTCATTATTGTAGATCTATCATCTTACCTATTAGAAGACTGTCATGAAGAACCATTAGATTTGAGGGAAAATCTTCCACAGGCCTGAGGAGATGATGAGAATCAAGCCATTCAATTACCAGACTGCTTACTCAAGCTAGAACCTTACATTGAGAGTTTTACTTGATCGGATGGAACCCGAGGAGAATCATTTAATTTCTTCATTTATTTTTCATGATTATTTTAACTTCAATCAAATACTTTTGTCAGTGCTTCGGGACAACAACCGGGTATGCTAAATGACCAAAAGCAAGCGTAGAATGCTACCCTTAAGAGTTGGCAACTTATGTTGTCAAAGCTGGCGACTTACCTTGAAAAACCGGCAGTGCAGGAATAAAGGTCAGTGGTGTATCTCTATAAAGCCGACAGTGTATCTCCACAAAGCCAGCGACTTTCCTAGGTAGCTTACAATTTTAGGCTGGCTGCTTTATGTTGTTTTGAGCCAGTTTTTCTTTGTACTAGAAATAACTTTTTGTAATGGAAACACGAACAGACTTACATATTCTCAAAAATACAAACTTGAGTTTTCTCTCATTTTCTTATACTCTTATCATTCTTTGGATTGTGGAGAGTGACGGTATTGAGATTGTTGTGCGTCATATCAAGAACTCCATGCTAGAAATATTCTCTTACTAGTGCGTTATATTTGGTAAGGGTTTAGGGTTCTTGTCTTGTTTTTGTTATTTGTTGATTTCAGAATTGTTTGTTGAGAATCGTCGATTGGGATTGCGATTGCTTGATTCTGCTTTGGGATTAGGCACATCATAATTTGGTATCAGAGCAGATTAGGTTATTCAATTTGGAACTTGTTGCAATTTGTTTTTGTGATTGTTTGAATTGTTCTTGATTTCGGCACATCAAGTATAAGTGTACAAGTATAGATACATATTCAACTCTCACAAGAGCTTATGGAAGAAATAGGTATTCTAGTTTGTTTATGTAATGCAGAAGTTTGTACCTTGATTACAGAAGGTGGAGGTTATCAAGCAGAACGTCGTAATTTGAACTTAGAAGAATAAGCTGTAAAATAGAAGGTGTGCTATGTAAATGCGTACAAAATGTTTTGTGATATAGGTTTTAAATTATGAAAAACTTGTTCTTACTTTAAGAATGATATAACTTTCTTTTAGGTACGATGATTGAATGGTATAGGTTGTGAAATAGGTAAAGTGAACATCTAAAGGTGCGGCATTACATAACTTATAACCCACAGTGTAGACCAAATCTTAGTTAGATTATCAACTCAAATCTCAAATAAAGCTTAATATCATGGATTATGTTTATTCTACTCTCCTATTATTATCTATTCTTATTAAAATTTGTAATAATTCACATTTAAACATCATGATTTTCGATATGAATGATCAATCTATACATATTAAACGGATACATCCATTTCTAGACTCAATACTCCTTTAAACATTTCTAATGTATAAAATTAAAATTTTCAGCTTACTTTTTTATTTATTTACATTTTACCACTAGTAAAGGTACATTGCTCTATAATTAAAATGCGAATTAATGTTTTATATTACATGAACATTTCATCATTCTACTTACATCAAAATTTTTGTTTCTTAATATTCTAATGACATGATTATATCTTATCATATCATTTATATTTTATTCTTTTCAAGAACCTGCATCATGGATGCATAATCGTGCTAGTGATAATTTAACTTAAAACAAATATAGATTTTACATACTACGTAGTTCCATAAAATAGGTTTCAAATTAAACTTTTTAATATGTATATATAGGATCGAATCTCTACCCTATCTACTCCTAATCCAGTTTGCTTTATCCGAAAGCCAAAATGATCTAAATAATATCCTAGTTCTGAAGTAACCATTCTAATACGCCATATTTATGGTAAGCTATTCTACCCAGTACCATACATGAAATTTTTATCTCACATGGCCCCGTGTTCAATTCTATCAAAAAGCATTAGATTTTCCCCCCCATTGTAGAATTTCCTACCTTCTTCCACTGTCCCGTTATATAATTAGTTATCCAGAATGTTATCTGAACACCCATACTCATGGGATTCATCTTAGCACCCTACAAATGTCTTAGTAATCAACCCAAACAAAAGATTTTGACTGTACAGTAACCTGATAAGTTTATTGATTACCATAAACAAGTTTTCTTGAGTAAAACCACAATGCCATTAACAGGTGCCGTGCTTGATCACATTCATGTTGACCTCAGCCAAATATAGACCTCCATTAACTAGCCAACTTACTAATATTTAACACGTAAATAGGCTCTTAACTAGCAATACTCATCAATTAAGCACATTGCAATTCAGCTAGAAAGCAATAAGATATATAAGATACCACAACACAGCGTTTGGTGGATTATTTTGAAGATAAAAATTCAAGTTTATAGGAGGAAGCAAAAGATCCTCAAATCAGAGATTAAGCCAAATGGAATCTTTCACAATTATAAAGCATAACCCAGAAAAAGGCCTATTATAATGGAGTTACAACAGAAAAAAAAAGACTGGATAATCCATTCGATAGGTAATGGAGAATGGAGATTATGCTGATATACTTTTGCAGGGCATGTGAATTTACAAGCAACAATTCACAAGTCACTACACTACATGAGAAGACCAAAACCATATACCATGTATACTAAGTTGTATGGAAGCTATTCTTAGTGGACCTCTCTTCTCTACAATATAAAAAATCGATAAATATCCTATAAGTACTCTATTAAGTCTTCTTCATTCTCCAAGTCCCAAATTGCCACTTTGCCATCCAGCCCTGTCATATAACGGACGCATCATAAAAGGATACCAGAAAATTACGCTCAGTTAAATTATGAAAGACAAAAAGTCTGGGAATTACAAACCTGAGGTACTGAAACGAGTTGTGGAAGACATCCCTGCCTCTCTAAGTGGCAGAATACCACTACAGTCACAGGGAAACAAGAACAAAACAATTAGTCCAATTTCTGCGGTTATAGGCACAATTGTGGTGCTTTATTTTAGAGGAAAAAAAATTTCCTAATGTCTTTTTGTCACTGATTGTAATCTACTATTTTACTATTGTCGAATTATATTATAGCAACATGGTAACAGGCAGCAAAAGGCAGTGATTAACAGTTGGTGGTACCATGGCAAATGTTAAAGGAAAATCATTTTCCAAGGTGGTTAACCACAACCATCAACCACATGCTGGCCCCTTTATCTTCCACCACTACCTATTCACTAGTTACCACGATCTCTTAAGCTTATGACCAATCTTCACAATTGCCGAATATTATATATGATTATATCTATAATAATTAATAGCTACATGATATAGCATAATCCAAGTCTAGCCTTGATGATACAGGTGTCAAATTAAAAGCAAAATAACAAAAACAGCTTCTAAATGGCAAAGCTTTAGCGAGCAATTTATGTAGACTAAAATGAAAAATTTGCTTTAAAAAGTATTAGGCATGTGGAAATACTTTATACAGTTCTCATGAACACCTCCACGTTGTCTTGAATGTTCAACACCATCATTGCTTACTCCATACCTCGATTGTCCATAAAATTTCCCAAATGCTTCAGAGAACTGCCCCACAAAAAGGATATTTATCACTGTAAGAAAACACTTAACCAGAGGAAGTTCAGCTCTACAGAGGTCATCTTTGATCAGCCAGAAGATTTATACCACTGATAACATCAAAGATAGTGATTACCAAAGGTTAAAAAAATATCTGGTAAATCCAGTCTATCACCAGGAGGTGGCATCAAAAATCTTTTTGGTCCATCACCCTCAAGGAAGTTAATTTCCCTTGCAAAAGGATGAAAATAAAAAGAACAGCCTAGTCTACCAGGTGAACCATGAACAGACCTGTGAACCATATCTTGCACCAGAAGTTGGTGTCTTCCTTTCCCCAAGTAGTCTGACAAAACTCCTGCAAATTTGCAATAAGTAATGTAACTAGATTACTTTTTCAAAGGATCACATTTTGAGTTGATGCTTGGAGAAATAATTGCACATTATGAGAGATTTAATGAAACAAAAATCACATTTAAATGCACGCAATTAATTATCAACTGTGTTCCTTTTCTTTATATTTTTTTTGGGTTAATTAACTGAGCATCAACTGTTAACAACTCCAACCAAAATAAACTAGTTTTCAATAAAATGAATTTTATTCTACACTCCATCTTCAGAGGGAAGCAGTGCACCTAACATAATGAGAGATCTGACAAAGGGTAAAATACATAAAGAAATGGCATGGCAGGAAGATGGATGAAGAAAACTTATGAAACATTTTAAACATACACATACCACATCCGATTTTCATCTGCAGCAAATACCATTGGCAAACAATCATATCCCACACCTATCACCATTCTCTCAGAAACAAATAAGACCTGGAAGATGCAAACTTGTTAGCACAGTTGATAAATACCAAGTAGAAACATAAGCTATGAACATATAACTAGAATGGATGCTGACCCACATCACGTAGAGGCAAATCACGGAAAGCAACACTCTGTGCTAAAGGTGAAGGTCCAACATCATCAACAAAGTAAACCATAGAGTTGTGACCTGCACAACATAAAACAGGAACAAAACACCCCAATCACATGCAGGAGACAAAGTGCAAACAAATTCTGAAGCCAACATTATTCCAAATGTTCCAGCACCAAGTAATACAATAAAGGAAAGAGGTCATCAAATATGGGGAAACTTAGGAAATAAATTCAAAAAACAAAAAGCAGTTTATAAAGGAATTTTGACTGCATAAGCCAGGTAAAAATAGAAAAACCCTCACCTACATAAGCTAAGGTGTTGCCACTTGGTGACCATTTTACACCAAATGCCCAGGAAAATGAAAGATCAAGCTGAATAATTTGCTGTTCTCACAGAAAGTACAGGTATGAGAAATGTGATGCTTCAATAGAAATGGAGCAAATTGACAGAAATGATACATTCAAGGATATGTTCCCTAATTGGGCAGCAACCACACCTAAACCATATTGAAGCTCATTTTCATACTATACTAAGATATAGATAAAGCAACTCACTGAGTCAGCCCCTAAAAAATTCTCTATATTGCAAGGTAAATTTGTTCTGAAAAAAACAAGGTAAATTAATAGCCATGTTCCCACATACACCATAGAATTCAATATTTTAATGTATGTGTCTGTGAGAAAGAGAGAGGAGCAGAAACCTTTGACCAAGTGACAATTTCATTATTTACAGTAAACTAGTTTACAACCAATGGACACATACATACATATTCAAATTGGATCAGTTTACCTTGATTATCTAGAGCAACACCAATACCAGCCTTACAAAATGACTATTGAGACCTTCATAACTTTACATCAGGATACAGCGCTAAGCAAAATTATATATCAGGAAACTAAGCTTGATCGATCAATTTTTTTCCTCTTCACATCAATCTTTTCCACCAAAAGGCAACTAGAAATGAAAAGCAGAATACAGAGACGACTTTCCACCAACTTTATGCAATCCCAGTCTTTAAATAATGTTTTATTTATACTAACCAAGATTTATAGCCAAATTTGTAAAACTTGGTCAACTATAGAAGGGCCAATCCACAACCTAAATTTATAAACCTTCAAGGCAACAGAATCTTACCTCTCCAAATTTGAAATCTGAAGAGCTTGTGCCTGCATCCCTAGGCCAAGGCCATGGCATCAAGGGGAAATCAGATCCTAGAGCATACAGTTCAGCAGAATGGAAAAGTTCAATACTTATTTAGTATACCTCGTATCAACACCTTTGATAAATGTGGAGAACACTCGGCATTTCCCATCTGTAGATGTTGTTGCAAGAAGAATCTGCAATAAAAATCTCATGATTAAAACCAAAAAAATACATTTGTTTCAATAGATGGGATCAAAAAGTGACAGACCACGCTCTTCCACTAAGGATTTTTTTTACAATTGTAAAGACCTGTTCTAACTTGCATCAGAAAGCATAAAAGAATTGTACCGGCTGCAAAAAGAGTATATTACAGACAAAATTTTCATAAGCTATCATTCCATTTATTACATATTCCCATTGTCTGTTTAAACGATACAGATAGGCAAAGAGCATGTACAGGATCCATCTGCTATGACCCATAGAGCAAACCAATCATTTAGCAAGAGACATGGAAATAGGTGACTAATGTAAGCTTCAACTTTTCCAAGTTCAATTATTCCCGACTCTTTATTAATCCAGTGCCAAGAATTTTGATAGGTCATACTTAAGGGATAAAATCTCAAAGATATATACTAGGATATTTTAAGATGATATAGATCAATAATAGAAGGAATCCAAATTATTAGCTAAAGCACAATGAAATTAGTCTGTTACCTAGTAAGCCAACAGAAAGTCTTTAGCACAACACCAATGAATCACATCCTAACAATAGTTAGATGATTAAAACTAATGCATTTTCTAATGTTTAAGGAGAGGCTATCCTGTTCAAGATGTTTAAACAACTGAAATCTCACACAACCAAAGTTCACAAACAATCCATCTGAACATAGCAACAGAATGCATTGGAAGAGAAACGTCATGATCTAAATAGCTAGTCCAGCTTACCATAGACAATGATAGCGCACACTAATAAACACCAATTCCTCCTTTAAACTTCACAACTGAAGTAGTTGGGATAATTACTTATATTCACCAAATATATCAACCCTGCCTAATATCAACACATTGCTCATAAAACAAACACCTCTATCCTTCCAATGTCACCAACTTCTTTTTCACAACAAAAATACAAAGGTCGCTCAAAACAGCTGAAGGCTGTCTTTTCCATCTCCTCTAACAAATTAACATCCTAATGATGGTTTCATAGTGAATAATGTACAGCAACTGAATATCTAGATGTAGCGATATGAAAAATGCCAAATTACCAAAACAGAGCACCTTTGTAAAATTCTTCAATCCCACAGTGTAGCATCTTGTCATAACTATGTATTGTTATAGGCCAACACAAAAACTACTAGCAAAGATAATTTCAGTGCAGAGTTCATAAGATACCACAGAAAAATGACAACCATGTGTAGTGGACAACATAGGGAAAGTCTGATGTGTAAAATGTAGTCACACTCAAAGAACAAATATAGAGAAAAATATCAATAAAAAAAGTTCAACTTCACAAGAAAATTTCAAAAACATGGTGTGAGAAGGTTTACACACATTGTTTGGGTGCCATGCCACACCAGTAACAGAAGAATTATGCCTCTTCCTAATGACCTTACTAACCCACCTGCAAACAAGAAGAAAAGGAAAACGTCACAACCAGAAAATAATCTTATAGAAGAGATGTAATTCGACATAACAAATCTGAAAACAGGGATATATAACTACAATAAGACATGCATGCATATTGATGGCGATCTACAATATTTCATCCTGCTAACCTTTTATATATATATTAAAAAAAAAAAAAACTGATAAGACTTATGTAGGCATATATAACCTTCTCAACTATGTAAAGATTAAATACATATTTCTATGAGAACATAGATGACCTTGAATGGGTCAAGAATAACACCAATGTGGGGAAAGCAACTTTCTCCCTTGAACTCTTTCAGTGAACCCCAAAAGGAATTCTTTCAGTGTTAAAAGAGCATTATTTTTTATCCCAATCAATGTCAGTAATGACAAGACATCAATCTTATAACTATTGATTTTAAAGTTGATTTCAATCACTTATGGCAGACTGTAAAATGTTAGCAGTCCAGTGTTATAATAAAGGTTGTCTTAAAACACCGCAGAGAGCTGAAAGCACTTTATCCAGCAAGTAATACTAATATCTATCCACACTTGGTTTTTGCAGTGGGGATTGGGTGGTGGAAGGGTTGGGGGTGGTTTGGTTTGCGAAAAAAACAAATGGCAAATGATCTTCAAAAGAGTATGCTGTCTCTCTGCTATCTTGGTTGATGCTTTTTGAGATGTGGTTTGTCCACTGTTTCATCCATGCTCAAGCATATGCTTTAAAGCATCAGTCCTCTACTAACATACAGATGGCTCTAAAATGCTATAGATATAGGACAATCTTTTTTCAAACTTAGAAAAATCACTTAGCTCTCCATGTCATTAGTTAATGAAATTTAGATAGAATAACACCATAAATAAGTAACGCAGATAAAATTCACAGCAATAGTATAAAGGGCATGTGAAGAGAACCAGTTATTCTCTTGCTCATAGTAGCATATGCAAACAGTCTTTGCTCCACTTCCAACAGCAAATTTGTTTTCTGCATGTTTGTAATGAGAAATATAATTATAAAAATAGAAAACAAAAAGAGCAAACTATAGAAAAAAGTCACAAATATATACCTCTTGGGCTCCACTGAACACAAAGCGCTGCACGGTTTAGCCGAAGAATAACTAGGGTGGGAACCCACTCTGATCCTTCAAGGTTCCATACATATCTAAGAAAAACAACCACTGTATCACCAAGCTATGATTATGACCATAACAGGGGAAGAAGATGATTCCAATCAAAATCTAATCCATCCAACTAGCCTCAAAATCGTAGTAAAAATTATTTCCTCCTACATATAATCCAAGGAGAACATCTTTTCTCAAGGACTTGGTTACATACGAATTTCGATCATGTGATACTGTCACAATTCTGTTTGATGTGGCACTCCAATCTATCCCTGATACAACTTGGTCATGCTGTGACAAGAGAAAAAGTGTTCTCCTTCAATAAAAAAGCCATAAAGGATAGAAAAAGAGCAGATCATAACATATGGCAGAGGATGGTCTACTGATAATACTCCTATGACTTTGATTTGACACTTATTCCATCAACTTATTTGATCAATGAACTTTGATCTGGATTTGTTTCACCATTGTGGAATCTTTTTAACTAAAGCATTTCGTGAAGTCAAATCTTTCCATTTTATGAAGGACTAGCGCTTCAACATGCTAATAAATCAATTCTTTAGTTAGTTTTTTTTTTTTTTTTTTTTGGGGGGGGGGGGGGGTGGGGCGGTGGGGGTGGTTTGTGTGGTGTGTGGGGAGGGTTTTGGAATGGTATACTTTTAATACTCAACATTTACTTACTTTTTCATTTAAGTCCTTAACCTTTTTTTTTTCTTCTATTTAAGTCATCAACATTTTCAAAATCTTACAAAAATAAGATTTCCATCAAATTCATTAAGTTTTTAATCCATCCACGATACACATTAATTTTAAATTGGTCGATAATAATTCAACAAAAAAAATAATAATATTAAATATATAATGATATAATATAATAAAAAATATGAAAATAATAATTAAAAGTAAAAAAATTGGCTAGAAAATTTTGTGTGTATCCCAATTACCTTAGCCAAATAGCATGAGGCTAATTGGAAGCTAATACATGCTCGAGATGAATAGTAAATTTAACATATTTATTGGAAATTCCATTTTTGTATGGTTTTGAAGATGTTAAGGACTTAAATAATAATAATAATAATAATAAAAAAAAAGAGTTGAGGAGTCTAATAGAAAAGTAGGTAAATGTTGAGGACTTGTCTTAGGTAAGTTGCTATTTTCATCAGTTATTTAGCTAACACAAAGGAAAAAAACTCCTTGTATAATGATTCAGAAAACTGGCTCTGGATAGTGAAGCACCCTGAGTTTTGATGAGAGAAATAATTATCTGGGTGTATGTGCATGTGTATCCTACATTTCTAATCAGTATAAAAAGCAAAAGAAGGTAAACTACCTCAGCTCCAAAATCCTAGAGAAAACAAAACAAAGAAAGAAAAAAAAAATGCTAGGTATCATTTCTCATTTGGCATGATCTGATAAATTACCTTCTGAAGAACATATGCTCTTTCCCATTTGTCTTCCGACAATCTATATATGTGAACTTCATTATTGTTGGGGCAGAAAGCGACCACTAAGAAAGAAAAAGTACAATTACAATAAGCCCCATATTTATATTTCCATAAAGACCTAGCATAGCCCTTGCCATGCTGAGTTTTACATGACAAATCGAAGGAAAAGAGCACAATCATGTTGCAGAACTTGACTAGCTAGAGAGAAACTGCTAACTGCACCAGCACCGATCATGAACCAAATCCCATAACAAAACCAACCACATTAGCATCAACCAAACACAGAATTTTTCATTACAAATGATTAATCATTAAGCAACCAAAGTTAGTAAACAACAAGAAGTAAAGAAACAATGGGAAACTATGAAACAATTATTCACCCAACAAGAAACTATGAAACAATATGCGTTCATTGCTGACAATCAGAAAGTGCAAAAATTTCCTTTCTAAGTCCTTCACAAGTGTCCTAAGGGCACCCATCGAACCAATCATCCTAATAGACTTTCCTCAATTTTACCACTACATCTTAAGAAACAAATGAGCGCATGTCTTAAACACAATAAAATGACTAAATGAAGCAACATCTTCACACGAAACACATGCCATATGCAGAATAATACTGCTTTCTAAAGGTACATATCTCTCCCTTGTTACACACTGTCAGCCACATAGTTTAATTACTAGTAGCCATATCAATGTAGGCTCGAGCGCAACTAATCCAATCTTATTTATAAGTAGCACTCGAAGTCCATATACTAGATCTTGACTTCATTTTCATCAAATCACAATTAAAAGTTCCAGTACGTCAACATGCCTATCAAATCAATTATACTGATGCT
The DNA here is from genome assembly GCA_037954665.1 of Laguncularia racemosa. Classification (NCBI taxonomy): domain Eukaryota; kingdom Viridiplantae; phylum Streptophyta; class Magnoliopsida; order Myrtales; family Combretaceae; genus Laguncularia; species Laguncularia racemosa. The sequence goes on along the minus strand of JBBMOL010000039.1, from coordinate 2,015,788 downwards.
CGGGTTCCTTGGACACACTTCTCGAGTTCAAGTAGCTCTAGGAATTAACAGGGCAATCATAAACAACGAAAAAAAAAAGAAAAAGAAAAATTCTTCAGCAAATGAAATCACATATGTCCATTGATTCCATAACTTTCAGTTACTTCCAAGGAAACTTATAAAAGTACGCCTTAACATAGCTCAGATTGAAGATTCAAGACCTAAAATAAGAGACGAGTGTGAAATGAGGATGAAGAAGATTAGGAGATTATTACTGGAGTGATCAGGACTCCAGGCGTGGCAAGTGATGCACTGAGCGAACTTGTGAACGGAGATTGCCGCCATTAGAGTTTCTCCTCTGCGATCGCCGGTTAGAACAATCGCTGTTTCCAGTTTCGATGTGACGAGAGATTTATAAACGAATAACAAGAGAATGAGGAAGAAGAGATCCGTACCTCTTGAATCTTGACCTCCAATAAGATGCAAATGAGAGAGAGAGTCTTCTGTTTTCACGTTGCGTTTTGTAGAAATTTACTTCAGGTAGAAAGTTTGAGTTTTGACGAAGGAAGATGACACTCTTCCAGTACCAAACCAGCCGTCAGATCCTAATCGGACCCAAAAGTGAAAAATGAATACGAAAAACTATATATAAAAAAAAGTACACGACCGCTAATCTCATAGCATATGACACGATGTTAACATAATTAATAAATCGATTTGGTCACTTTAACTCACTGATTAATGTGTCCGATTTCGAGTTTAGCATCTAAATGTATTTATAGACACGCTTAATCCTTTTAGTACTGGAGTGTCATTTTTTTTTTAATGTCACTAATCTAAGTTCTACCTAAATTCTAAAAGAAATTTTATATAACTAATAATTAGATACCTTATTTTATATCTCTATTTTAATTTTATATTTCTAGCAATTTTTTAAAGTAAAAATTTAATAATTTTAATTGTTTTACTTATAATAAAAAGTTTACTTAACCTACAAAATCGCATGGTCATAAATAATAATGAATGGCTTTCATATATTACCAGTTTCATTTACAATTTCCTTTTTTATTTATGTATAAATTCCATCTTAAGATGTCTTATATCTCTAATATGTATACTAGAATGTGATTTTAACTTTTCCATAAGGTTAAGTATATTTTTATAACAAGTCTATATCCTAGGATTTTATTTCACAAAATTTTTAGTATTTGAAAATTTTTATCATTTGCTATGTAAATAAACTTACCTTTGATTAGTATACAAATTTATATAAGGGTAAATTACAATAAGGCGACTTACATTTCTAGTTATTTGCAAAAAGATTACCTATGTTAAGTTTTCTTGATAATAGTTTTGATGATAACAAAAACCTAAAAGATTATTAAGTGTGCAATTAAATAATATATAAGTAATTCCGTTTAATTAAAGAGCACTCTTAAAAAAGAAGTTTTCTTATTAAGTTTTTACTTAGAAGATAATTTAAAGATTGATTCAGAGAGTAGACCTGTTGCATGAACAAATATTGCAAAAACAAACAGTATGTTGTAGAATGAGTCTATTCTTAAAGTTTTAATCAAGTTAAAGGCTCAGCTCCAAAGTTAAATATATTTGGATAATACATTCAAAATATTCCATAACTTTAGTTAATATATTTAGAGGATTTGAAGTTATAATTAGTTTAAAAAATTAAAACTAAAGTTAGTCCAAATCTGGCAAAGCAAAGTTTGTCTATGAAGATTTATATTTTTCAAGATCTAAAGCCGCGTTTGAGGAGCAGAAAAATTCAAAAAGGATAACAAACAAAATGCACTCCTATTTCTAAGGGATATAAAGATTAATTTAAATTGAAGCATATTATAAGCAATTCTTATCAAGATATTGTTAATAGTTTTTGAAGATATTGCCCACAGATTTTGGTAACAACATAGAACTAATCAAGAAACGTTTTTGAATTTGAGATAAGCATAAAAGATATGATCTCCGTCAAATAAAAAATATCTGAAACAAATTTTATGTCCAACGTCTAGCTTATCATCTTCTAGTTGTTGCATGATTTGAGGTTAAATAACCTCAGCGTCTAAGAAAAAAGGAGACATGAAGAAAAAATACTTAGCATTCTCTGTGCAAAATTATGCTACATTTCATTTTATTATTTTGTATCAAATGTAGTGAGGATTTCATTATCTTTATTCCTCATTGATTTTGATACTTTATGAGAGTTAGATTATAAATAGGCTTTGAGTTTGGAGATAACTAAGTGATAGCATGAAGTTTGATAGAGTGAATTGTAGTCATTATTTGTAATCTTATTTCTTGACTGGATATAGTGGAACATACTGGTGTAAAATGTCAGGTCCTTGGTTTGGAGCTGGAAGAGAGGATTAATGCTTGAGGTGGGACCTCTATAAATCCTTGCACAAACTTCTCTTACTCTACTCTTTTATTTTCATGCACTTAATTATTTGTTGTCTTTGCAAAGCAAATTTAAAGTCATAATTTATAAACAGCTAATTGGGGACGTGATTTAATTTTTAAGAAAGAAAGTTAATTTTTTTAAGCAACTAATTCACCCCCCTCTTAGTTACTTTTTAGGACCAATAATTGGTATCAAACTTTGGTCTCTTTGTTAAATTGAGTGATCTACTTTATCATGGCTGAGAATAACACTGCAATCAATTGAGTTCTATACTTTGATGGCACGAATTACTTATATTGGAAAATGCGCATATCTACTTATATTAAAGCTAATGATTATGCTTCATGGTAGGTGATTGATGTGGGAGACAATCAAGTGATAAAAACAAATGATGATGAGTTCACTGAGGCCGAATTAAAGCTCATCGAGCAAAATAATAAGGTTAAGAATATGCTACTCACTACCATAGTGCCATCTGAGTTTTACTTGATTTCTTCATGTGACACATCTAAAGAAATACGGGATACTCTATCTGAAACATATGAAGGAATGAATACTATTAAGGAAACAAAAATGCATGCTTTGCTGTAGAGATATGAATTGTTCAAAATTGAATTTGATAAGAAAATTAAAGATGCTTTCAATCATTTTACTGCTATAACTAATGAACTAACATCTCTTGGAAAGAAAATAGATAATCCTAATCTTATTAGGAAAGTATTGTGGATCTTACCAAAGTCATGGGATGTTGAAAAGACTGCTATAGAAAAAGCACAAAATTTGAACAAGCTCACACTTAACCAATTGAGGGAGAAATTGATGGCTTATGAGTCTCATCTGAACATAATTGAAGAACCTAACAATAACACGAAAGCCATAGCATTCAAAACAGGGAAAATAGCTATTGAAGAGTTTGACTTTGATGAGGACAACAATATGCTTGCAAAAAGATTCAATAGGCTAATGAAAAAGAAAGGTAAGAAATTTAAGAATTTTAGCAAATATAACAAATATGATGCAAGAAAAAACTTCAAGGAGAAGGAAGAAAAGAAGAATAGAGAGAGATCACATGCTATGAATGTAAGAAACCTACACATATCAAATACGAGTGCCCAGTTCTTATAAAGAAGATGGAAAAATTCAAGAAGAAAAGCCGAGCAATGATGGCAACTTGGAGTGACCTGGATGAGTTAGAAGCTGACTTAGAAACTACAAGTGAAGATGAGAAAGAAGCCAATCTACGTTTAATGGTTACATCTGAGGTAAATCCCAAATCCAAAGTTGATATATCATATAATGAAATGTATGCTAAGATAAAAAAGCTGTTAAAAGCTCTTAAAAAGGCATACATAAAGATATCTAAATTAGAAGCAAAAAAGGATGCCTTGGAAAATGAAAAAGATATTTTAAGTTAAACAAACAAACTGCTTATTGATGAGAATGATAACCTAAAGAATGATAATAAAAAAAATGCATATTATTTTTGATGTTTTAAGAAAAGAAAATTGTGTTTTGAAGGATAAAATTAATGATCTACAAGTTAAAATCGAAAATCTATCATAGACAATTAAGAATACTTTCAATAAATTTAATGAAAGTGACAAAAACTAAACATGCACATAAGTAGTCAATGACTTGCAAGTATTAAACATAAACTTGGATATGAACATGGTAGTTCATTTAATAATATGAAAAAGGTTGTGTTTGTCAAAGGAAGTGAATTTGTAGATGCTGAACCTACTAAAAACAAGGAACCTGATAAAAAGAACTTGAATAGTAGCAACAGAGGATACTTTATAAGGTACCTTTAACACCATAAGTATCCACTTAGAGGATACCGTAGAGATTATAGGTATGAATATAATAAATGGTATCCAAGGCAAAACTATCAATATTAGGTAAATCAAAGGTATAATATATCCTCTTATATGTGTTTCTTTTGTAATAAAGTAGTGCACATAGAAAAGTATTGCTTTTATAAAAGAAAACAAGCTTAGTATACGTCAAGTTAAGAAATAAGAAAAGACGAGCTTGACTTATCAAGGACCTAAGCTTGTTTAGATTCCTAAAAAGGTTTGATCATCTTTTGTATGATTGTAGGAACAAGGAACAAAAATAAAAGACACTTGATATTTGGACAGTGGGTGTTCAAGCCATACGACAAGAGATGCATTCTTGATCACTAGCATAATATGAAAGGAAAAATGATATATAAGATTTAGAGATGATAGCAGAGGTAAAATTATAGGAACATGTATGATTGGTCATCTTCCATATTTAATTGAAAATGTTTCTTCGGTAAAAGGACTAAAACATAATTTATTAAGTCAATTATGTGATAGATGTTATAAAATGATCATTGAAAAGAGTGAATATTATGCTTACAATACTGAAGGAGTAAAATTGTTCGAAGGTTTTAAGATAAGGAACATATATCTTATTACACCCTCTGATATGAATGGTGAATGCTGCTTTCTAACCGTAAATAAAAATATATATGTTTAACATAAAAAGCTTGGTTACGTGAACTTTAATCAATTAGAGAAAATTTCTAAAAAGAATCTTGTTGTTAGTTTGCCTAGAATCAACATAAAGTATGATATTAAATGTGCAACCTATTTAAAAAATAAAATGGTTTCAATTACTCATAAAAGTAAAAATATGATTTCTATAAAAAGACTACTTGAACTACTACACCTTGATTTGTTTGGATTTATAATAACTTTAAGTTTAGAAGGAAATAAATATGGACTTGTGATTGTTGATGATTTTTTCAAGATACACGTAAGTGTTATTTTCTAAAACATAAGTCTAATACTTTTGATATGTTTTAAAATTTTTCTAAACAAACACAAAATGAGAAATGATATTCTATTATTTCTTTAAGAATCGATCATGACAAAGAATTTGATAATACTCTTTTTGTAACTTTTTGTGAAGAATATAGAATAAATCATAATTTTTTAGCATCATATACACCCAACAAAATGGAGTAGTTGAAAGAAAAAATAGAATAATACAAAAAATAACACGTTCTATGTTAAATGGAAGTGGAATAGCTAAATACTTTTAGGCTAAGGCTGTTGTACTGCTTGCTATATAATGAATAGAGTATATTAAAAACATCATATGAATTGTTATGTGGTAGAAGACCATTTGTTTCATACTTTCATGTGTTTGGAAGTACATGTTTTGTAAAAAAGAATGCAAATAATCTTGGTAAGTTTAATGAAAGATCAGATGAAACAATCTTTTTGAGATATTCATAAAATAGTAAAGCTTATCATGTTTTCAATAAAACAACACAAGTAGTTGAAGAATCTATTAATGTGTGTTTTCTTGATGAAGTGAAAGATGATTTTGATGATGAAGAAGTAGTTATGCATGTGAAGGAAGATAATGATAATGAACCTAAACTTGATAGAGTTAAAAATAAGAACCATATGATGAAATTCTAAAATCTAATAACTCAAAGACTAATGCAAAAGGTAATATGAAAATCAAAGTTGATAAACTCGAAAGTTCAAAAATCTAGAAGTTTAAATCATCTCATCCCCTTATTTAATTATTGGTGATATAGAATCAAGAATGAGAATCAGATTTAAGTTGTAAGAACTTGAAAATCACTTTGCTTTGTTGTTTGAATTTGAACCAAATAATATTAATAAAGCATTAAATAATAATAACTGGATCAATGTAATGCAAAAAGAATTAAGTCAATTTCAAAGAAATAATGTTTGGAATATAATACCTAGACCTCAAAACAAGTAGATGATAGGTACTAAATGAGTTTCTAAAAATAAACTAGATGAAAATGGAAATATTATCAAAAATAAAGTTAAGTTTGTAACTAAAGGGCATTCATAAGAAGAAGGCATAGGTTATGATGAAACATATGCTCCTATTACTAGACTTGAAGCTATACAACTTTTGCTTACCTATGCTTGTTTTAAGGATTTTAAGTTATTTTAAATGAATGTAAAAAGTGCTTTTTAAAATGGTTATATTAAAGAAGAAGTGTATGTTAAACAACCTCTTGGATTTGAGGATCCTTTTAAGCTTGAATATGTTTTTAAGTTAAGAAAAGTTTTGTATGGATTTAAACAAACACTAAGAGCTTGGTATAAGAGACTTAATGAGTATTTAATCTCTAGTGGCTATCAAAGAGGTACAATTGACAAAACTTTATTCTTGAAATATTATGACACTGATTTATTAGTTGTACAAATCTATGTTGTTAACATAATATTTGGATCAACTAATGAAAAATATTGTCTAGAGTTTGCAAACCTCATGCAGGCAGAATTTGAAATGTCAATGATGAGTGACTTGAACTTCTTCTTGGGTCTACAAATTAAGCAAATAGAAGAAGGGATTTTCATTCATCAATAGAAGTATACTAGATAGTTATTGAAAAAGTTTAGATATGAAAATTCAAAGGAAGTTGTTACCCTAATGAGTTTTTCGACTAGGTTAGATCTTGATTCTTAAGGTAAAAAAACCAATGAAAAATTATATAAACGTTTAATTGGTTTGCTTTTGTATTTGACTGTATCTAAACAGATATTCTGTTTTCTTTTTGTATTTGCGTAAGATTTCAAAGTAATCCAATTGAAACACATTTAAAAATTGTTAAAAGAATTTTCAAGTGCATTGTATGCGCTGCAAAATTAGGAATCTAGTATTCAAAAAACCAAAGTTTTAAATTAATTTGATATTCAGATGTTGATTATGCGGGATGCAAAGTAGATAGAAAAAGTACTTCTAGTACTTGTCAATTCTTATGTGATAAACTATTTTCTTGGTCTATTAAGAAATAGTACTTAGTTGCTCTATCAAGAGCAAAAGTTGAATATGTTTCAATTGAAAATTGTTGTGCACAAATTCTTTCAATAAAACAACAATTACAAAATTATGGAGTAATTTATAAAAATATTCCTATAAGATGTGATAATGCAAGTGCTATAAATTTGAAAAAAAATTCTTGTGCATCATTCAAGATCTAAACATATAGAAATTAAACATCATTTTATTAAGGATCATGTTGTAGATGGAAATATTAATATTGAATTTGTTTCTATTGAAAATCAATATGCAGATATTTTTACAAAATCTTTAGATAAAAATATATTTGAATTTTTGAGAAATGAAATTGATACGTGTAATCCTTTTTATTAAATGTATTTAGTTTATATTTTTTTGCATGTGTTCTTTTAATATGAATAATGGTAAATAAAAAGTGTGCCTTTTATGGAAAATAAGCAAACTAAAAGATCCTCATAGCCGGTAAAGCACCTTTCCCAATGTTTCAAATCAGAGATTGATTTAGAGATTAAACCTTCTCTCTCTCAAAAACTATATCTTGAAACCAATGAAACTCCGAGCTTCTTCATGACTAAATTTCCAAAAGAAACTCAAACACTATTTAATTTCAATTTCAATTTCAAAACCCTAAAATGGCTCAAAGAAAATATCTAGAATAGCATCCAAAGGTTTTAAATCCAAGAAAGTCAAAGAAACCATCACCATTATGGATGAATTGTCTAATTATTAGGAAATGGTGTCTTTCGACAAAGATAAATGCAAAAGGAAAGAAATAAGGTTGAAAAGAGTGCATAACCCTATTAAGGAGGTATCTGATATAGAAGAAAGTGATAATGAAGAAAAGGGTTAGTGAAAGTGAGTTCGCGAAAGACGCTTATGAGAATGATGACACAGAATTGAACCCTGAGATTGAGATTGACTTTAAAGAATCCCAAGAGAAGAATCCATAACTAAGGAAAAAGGAAAGGATGAAGAAGAGAAAATCCTCTCATAAAGCAACATCTGACGGTCTTCAACCTAAGAAAAGGAAAAGAACTTTGAACAAGGTATTAAAGTGTTCTTTCATAGATTTTAAGTTTTCTAGGAATAATGGTTTTTATTGGGAACACTGGTTGGATCATATAGGGTGTAAAGATTTGTATAATGTGATTGATCTTGTTGATGGGGATTTAGTAAGAGAATTTTATAATAATCTAGAAATGTTATATGGTTTTGTTTTGAAATCACGGGTTTTAGGAAAATTTGTAAATTTTAGTCAAAAAGATCTTATTGATTGCTTCAACATGAGAGATGAAAAAGATAATGAAAGGTGGGTTAATCCTACAAAAAGTGATGTTTTTAAGGAAATTAATGATGGAGTTGGAGATTTTGTAGAAAAAGTTAAATTTTCTACTGAAATCAAATTGCTGATAAGGCTATGGCATAAGGTTGTTACAAATTGTATATTGTTAAAGAATGAGAGTAAAGCAACAATTTCTAAAGAGGAGGTAGTAATAATCCTAGCTATTAAAAAGAAATTGAAAATTGACATGCCAAGTAGGATTTTACACATGTGGAGGATTAGAGGATATAGACCTTATGGAAGTCTCTTAATGAAGCTGTTTAGTTTCAAGAAACTTAGTCTATCTAAGAAGATTAAGTCACCAATTGGACTAAAAAGGATTAGAGAAACAAATCTAAAACATATAAATATTCTAGTGAAGGATAAGTTTTGGTTCTTGAAAGATGGAGCATGGTATAACCATCTTAAGTTTTGTAAGATTAAGTTTGATAAGAAAAATGTGAAGGTAATTGCAGAGGGGGAGCTTTCATTGGACTCAGAAAGTGGTTCGGAGGATTCTAAACAACCTAGAAAGCAGGTAAACACATCACCTAAGAGAGTTGGTAGGGAAGTTTTGAAGGATAAGAAGAAGAAAAAGTTTAAGATTGGAATAGGAGGGAAATTTGAGATTAATGAAGAAAGGAAAGTTCGTGAAGATGATGAGTTAGAAAGTGACTTAGAAAGTGTTCTTGTTAAACCACCTAGAGAATCTTTAAGACTTAACATCAATGCTGATATTGTTGATTTAATGGAAAAAAGGTTTATTGAAATGAGAAAGGACCTTGAAAAGTCAATACTGTATGCCTTGAAAGGTTTTGAAAAACCTAATTTAACCTATCCTAATGTAGATCCTTCACCAGCATCCGCTGAACCAATTAGATCATCTTCTCCTAAAAAGAGTCATGCTGCTTCATACTTTCCAAACTCACAAGTTAATGCTAAACATGATCAAAACTCTGTACCAACTTCTCCTATTGCTTTAAATGATAAATCACCATCATCTCAAGCCTAAACCTTCTCTCAAAAGAATTCAAATGAATTGGCATAAAATATGCAAATCCTTCTTTATCAACCTCTGAATTTCAAGAAATTCTAATCTCAACAACCTGCTAATGTTCCTGCTTTAAGAAAGTTTGGAAGAATTAAAAGATGTACTAGAAAGTCTATCAAGAAAACTATAACAAAGAAAAATTAGTTGATGTTTTTACTTTTTAGACTTTCTTGCTATCTGTTTTAAAGTACTTTTGATGTGTTACCGTTGCATATGACTTTAATGAAGAATCTTCTTTATATTAACATTCTCACTAGTATTATTTATTTATTTGTTGACAACAAAAAGGGGTAGAAAAATATGTGAAAAATAAACAAAAACTCAAAGTATTAGTATAGAAAAAGAAATATGAAAATTCAAATAGATCTTTTTAATATTTTTGTTTATAAAGGGTTTTGTTATCATAAAAAAGGAAGAGAATATTAAGTTCTCTTGATAATAGTTTTGATAATAGCAAAAAGCTAAGAGATTACTAAGTAAGTTATTAAGTGTTTAGTTAAATAATATACAAGTAATTCAGTTTAATTAAAGAATATTCTTAGAAGAGAAGTTTTCCTCTTAAATTTTTACTTGGAAGGTAACTTAGAGACTAACTTAAGGAGTAGACCTACTAAACGAACAAATACTGCAGAAACAAACAGCATGTTGTAGAACAAGTCTATCCTTGAAGTTTTAATCAACTTGAAGGCTTAACTCTAAAGTTGAATATATTTAGGTAATATATGCAAAATATTTCACAAAGTTGCTTAATATATTTAGGGATTTTGAAGTTATAATCAATTTAAAAAATTAAAACTAAAGTTGGTCCAGATTTGACAAAGCAAAGTTTATGTGATGAAGATTTATATTTTTTGAGATCTAAAGCCACATCTGAGGAGGAAAAAAAAGAGAATAACAAATAAGATACACTCCTATTTCTAAGGGATATGAAGATTGATTAAAATTGAAGCATATTAGAAGCAATTCTTACCAAGATATTATTAATAGTTTTTGAAAATATTATCCATAGACTTCAGTAACAACATGGAACTAATCAAGGAACGTTTTGAATTTGAGATAAGCATAAAAGATATGGTCTCCAACAAATGAAAAATATCTGGAATAAATCTTATCTCTAACGTTTAGTTTATCATCTTCTAATCGTTGCATGATCTGAGGTTAAATAACCTTAGCATCCAAGAAAAAAGGAGACATGAAGATTTCATTATCTTTATTCCTCATTGATTTTGATACTTTGTGAGAGTTAGATTACAAATAGGCTCTGAGTTCAGATATAACTAAGTGATAGCATGAAGTTTGATAGAGTGAATTATAATCACTATTTGTAATTTTGCTTCTAGATTGAATATACTGGAATATACCAGTATGGAATATTGGGTCCTAGGCTTAGAGCTAGAAGAGATGATTGATGCTTGAGGTGAAACCTCTATAAATCCTTGTGCAAACTTCTCTTACTCCACTCTTTTTATTTTCATGCATTTAATTATTTGTTGTGTTTGCAAAGAAAATTCAAAGCTATAATTTATAAACAACTAATTGGGGATGTGATCTAATTTTTAAGAAAGAAAGTTAATATTTTAAAGCAACCAATTCACCTCCCTCTTGGTTACTTTTTTGGGACCAATAATCTATATTTTGTTTATAGGATAAACGGATGACCCGTGTTTTTAATTTTATATCAATAACAAATAATGGCACAATGTTCCATTTGGTAGTAAATAATTGATTATTTAGTGATATTACTTTATTTAATTAATATTATTTTATTACTAATGTTAATTAATTATTTACTAATATTACCATATTAATTAATTATTTACTAACTAATAGAAGATCGACATGTGTCATATTATTGACATTAAATTAAAAAATATAGGCAAATCTTTATTTAAAAAAAAAAAACATACATAATCTCTTTACAAATAACTCAAAGTACATGTTACCTTTTTGTAATTTGCTTCAATTGAAATGTACATTTTGAATTTGATGATTCACTATACCCATTAAGTTTTTATGATATAAAAATAATAGAAAAAGATGAAGAGAATGATGAATCATTCTCGTTAATGTCAATGATACCTCATTAATAGCTTTTTTCAATGTACACTATTTAACAATCTTTCTTAAAGAGTTAATAAAGGATATGATTAATTTGAATATTAGCATTAATACCCAATTATGCCATGGCTTAATTTAAAGCACTAATGTAATATAATAAATGAATGATTTATTTTTTATATTAATATTAGACTTACTTTACTTAAGATTTTTGTTTGTTATATTATAATTCGTTATATCTAAAAATTCAAGTAACTTATTATTTTAGACTTTAATTTTGTAAATATTTTTGTTTTCATCATTTTAATAGACATTATAACTGTGGTAAAATCATTTTAGACTTTTTATCAAAAAAGGGGTTCAATTTAGACACAAAACACATTTATTAAATGAGTTAAACTATGGATTTAGATTTTCAAACACGATTGATAAATGGGTTGTGATATGGATTTATTTATTTATTTTTTGCACAAATTTGTTTACAAATGGATTGTGTTAGGGGTTGGGTGGTTACCAACCAATTAAAGCACTGAAATTTTGGTTTAATATATATTTATATTGGGATAATAATGGATTCACTATCTTAACTTTACTTATTTTTTGAATTCTACACCTTTACTTTAGATTGTCAATATCATCACACTAGACTTTCAAGCTTATATGGGGACAACAAAATGATCATGAGATCAAAATAGTATACTTTGAGAGGTTAATACCACATCAATAATGGAAATGCTAAATTTACTTTCCTACAGCTTATTAACAAGAAGAACATAAACAATTTTCACAAATGAGTTAAACAATGCAAGTGGCAACTCAATGTTTTACATATACTCTACAATAATTGAAGAAACTAGCTCAATGAAATGCCTAAACCATCAAGACTTCATTAAAAGAACTTTTGGTCAAGAAAAAAATGTAAGGGGTGATTTGGGTAATTGAGCTTATAGTCTAATTAATACCACAGAGTGGTTTTTTATTCTTGTGAAAAGATTTAAGAAAACTAGACCCAACCTACGAAGACTTGGAAATGGCCTTTTTAAGTGTAGTTGGGCCTTATTTGGCCTTATTATGAAGTAGGCTTCATCCTTTATAAGCTTAAGAAGACTTAAGCCCAAGCTCAACCTAAGCCTAGAGCTCGACCTAAGCTTAAAATCCAAAGCCCATTGTCTATTAGCATATGGAGGCTTCAATTCAAACCATTGATCATTGGAAATTGATTCAATGGCTCCCATTAATGGCTTATATGGTTTATCTATCTTAGCTTCATCTTAGATTGGGTAGTACTTTAATGGTTTCACAACTTACATTTGTTGATGATTGCATTATGTTCCTTAATAGTTGTGCAAGATTCCTAAAGGAGTTTAAGAGTTCCCTTCACTGTTTGAGAGGCTTTTGAGTCAGATAAAAAATAATTTAGAGAGCTCTTTTTATATTTCTAAAAGTGGTTTAGATGTATTAGTCCATAGAGTTTCCAAAGTTCTAAGTTTTACTAAAGAAGTGGATAATATCTATTATCTTAGTTGCCCTATTTTGATAGGAATGAGGAGTAGATTAATTTTCAATGATGTTTTACAAAAGATGAAAACAAGGCTTAAATCATGGATAAATAGGTGGCTCTTAGAAGGAGGTAAGATTACTTTTTTAAAAAACATTCATTATTCAACTCTACTGTACATTTTTCAAGCACATAATCCCCCTAAATGTGTTATCAGCTTCATAAAACTTCTTTGTGATTTGAGTGAAAGTAATAAAGGAATCCATTGGGTTAAATGGAAACGACTTATCTATTTTCAATTTGAGGAGGGAGGATTGGGAATGAAGAAGTTTGAAGATTTCATGAAAGATATGGAACTATTTTAGTGGTTTGGATCGAATAATTCTTTGTTTTTCAAAATTTTTTTAGGCCAATTACATCTTAAATTAGTGAAAGCTATATCATAAGACTCTCAAGTGTGGAAAAGATTACTCAAAGCTAGGAATGCAATTAGAGATAATATAACTTTTGGAGTAAATGAAGAAAAAGTTTTCCTTTTAGTATGATGATTGGTTCTTTGGTGAAAACTTGTCTGAATTTACAATTACTAATGAGCAAAACTAGTAATGTATGGATGATTTTTTTGGTTCATGGTGAATGGGATGCTTCTTTGTTGAAGATTACATTAGGTAGAGAGAAAGCTAATTTGATATGTGGCATCCCTATTAACTTCTAAAATGTGATTCATTAGAAACATTTAGCTACTAGTGTATTTGAAAACAAATGAACATGGCATTCTTTGAGGGAAAAACAACAACTAAACTAAGACTATTTTGGTTTTGGAACAAAAGCATTCCACCAAGAATTTTAATGTTTTTTGGAAGTTGCTTCATGTTTTTTTATTGGTCTATAGGTGAAATTATAGGGAAAGGGAGTTGTGTGTTGATTTTGGGATGTTATTTATGCAAGGTAGATGAGGATTTAATTTCTCATTATTTCACTAGATACTTAATGGCTAAGTTATGAAATAAAGTGGTTATGTAGTTTGGATTTCCTTATTTATGTAAGTTTGCAAATGTCTATCAGCTTTTAAGTTGGTAGTTGGCTAAAGTCAAATTTAAATCTCATAGCAAACTAGTAGTTTTAGGGTTTTTTTTTTCTTTTTGTGGCAAATTTGGTATTAGAGGAGAACAACAGAACATGGTGACTTATTGTAGTCTATCTCTATCATTTAGCAAATTTGCCTCTTTCTAAGAAGTAGAAATGACATTAGCAATTTAATGCGATAGCAACAACTTATATACAACAGACAATAAGGCCTCCTTACATAGCTAATCTTCATAATATGTTAGTTGCTTCCATTTAGTTGATTTGTTAGTGCGGATAATATAATAGAGTTGAGAAATTCATTAAAATAATACTAATTTTGAAAAATAATTGGGAAATAAGGTATTTGAAAAAATTTATTTCCAAAATAGGTTGTAAATGTGTGGATCCATAACAAGTTTTCAGTTGAGCCAAAATTGGCAAAATTGAAGGCGCAAACATGCAAATGCTTAATTTTTTTTTATAAAAAAATTAAAATCAATTTTATAATTTTTAAATTTATGATTTTTTTACTATTCTTATGTGAACTTTTAATTTTTTTATAAATAAAAAAAAATAAATTTGAGAAAATTTATCATTTGAATTTTTTTTATGAAAAATCATGCAAAGAAAATCATAAATAAACTTTGTGAAAAGAATTATAAAAAAAAAATGAAATAATTGTTAAAAAAAAACATAAAAACATAGATATAAAAATAGGAAAAAATAATTTATTAAACAATGTTAATGAATTTATAAATTTCAAATAGTAATTTACATGAATCACAAATGTCGATGAAAGATTTAGATATCAAATAAGATAAAATAGTATCATATTCCCTATTGTTCCTTCTGTTACTAAATTGTTATGTCGGCTGCAAAAATGTGTTTATGGGCTCTTTAGTTGGCCTTCCATCTAGAGTAGTAGGAGCTTGTGACTCATGTGTTAGATAGTGCTAGGGGGCATCATCGAAGTCATGGGAAGGCATTGGACTCCAATTTGTAGCATGCTGTGAAGATTCACCCTGATACATTGGTTACTTGTTGGAGTGTTTCTTCTATAGAGTAGCTGGTGTCGGAAATAGACCATTGATAGAATGACAATGTGGTATGACACATGTGTTAGGCATTGGGGCTAAGCCATTGTCCATCTCATTGGCATCCAGTAGGAGTTGTTGGTCTTGTACTGGATATTCCTATGCCTAAGCTATGTTTCGAGGTCATCTATGTCTCGTGATCCTACAATGTGCAGGAATTAGTTGCCATTGTTGCTAAATGTCAGCAGGTTGTGCCTCTATCTCAACCATCGCACCTTGATCCTAGTGAGCCCATAGGTACAATGTTACCCCCCTATGATCATAAATAAACTTAAGACCATAATTAGTTAGAGCAACTACCGTAACATGATTTGAGGATAAGTGGATTTGCCGTAATGTATTAACTTGTATGTCATAATGGACTGTAAATTGAATTAATATTGGATATGCAATGAATTACCTAGCTAGTGTTGATGTTGTACTTACTAGATGTCTAAGAACTGCTCTTGTACGTGCTATATGTCTATGCCTGATAGATTTATACCACCTCTTGTATTTCTGTTACACCCTACGAGGGCCTTATGTATGAACCAATCGGGCCAAATGCTCCTCCCTTACGGTGATGAATGGTGCATGTTATATTGGCCAATCCATGTCAACCCTCCCATATAGGGCTATCCGATGGAGCTTTGGTTGTGTGTTTACATCATATGAAATATATTGGCAGCCCTTAAACTGCTTAGTAACATGGTTAGGGAAATGTTGCTCGATTATGTAGAAACATATTAGTGGTACTCGAGCAGTCCAAATGTGTTTGCTTGTTCCATAGAAGGGTAGTAGGATGTGAATTGGATTACTTGTGTATGACTCCCTCCCGACTTAAAGGATAATAAGTAAGATTTAAGGTTAATAATACATATGATGAAACAGAAAAGTGAAAAAGGTTGAAGAAATAATTGCTCGTTGTTCTGCTTGTCAAGAGCATCCCAATAAGCAGCAACAACGTGGATTAGGTGATACTGAGAGTCCAGGCTTGTTCTCCAGTGTGCGGTTAAGGGAGGTCTAACCTTTATAACAAGTTCGTATTGGTTGATAGGTGCTATGTATGGGAATTTATCCCATGCCCAAACTTGTAGAAGTATCGTTGTCCTTCCAATCTCATGAGTCGACGTGGTAGATGCGATACAAAGTTGGTGATACAACTAAGCCAAACATGTGGGCCCCTAATTATACGTCCCTATCAAATCGAAACACTCTAGTAGAGGAAGAAACATGTTGTGTATGAGGGAGCTAGATTTATCGATAAAGATAAATCTACCAAGCAATTGCAAGATAAATGCATGCATATGACGTGTAACTTGCTCTTCATCTGCGTAGTTTGGCAGGATTCAATACATATCTTGAAGTCACATCATACTAATGCGGCCCCCTTACTACTAGACCTTGGCCTTGCCTCGAGCAATCTCTAACATATGGCAATTCAATCTAAAGAACTACTCCTTATTACCGCTTGACCATCGATTAAGGGGCCTAAGTGGACCTCAATATCCTATAGGGTGATAGTGAACTCTCCAATCGGCATGTGAAATGTGTGCGTTTCTAGCCTTATTGCTCAACTAAGGTAGTTATCAAATGCCAATATAGTTGTATGAATGGCAGGCAACTCACACATTGGAATCTCATCAACTGTAGATATAGCTCCATCAGTGAATCAACTAGGATAATGTTCTTCACATGCTGAAGTGATAACTCGCGACGTTGAATGAAAACTCATGATTGATCATAAAAGTGAAGAAGTGAAATGTTGTACTATTGTTAATGTAACATAAAGTGACCAATTTGACAAGTTACATGTAGTTTACCCCTCTATCCCATGTGGACTATAAACGATGTCCTTTCTGCTACATTAAAAAGAATCGATCAAAAGGTCTAGGCTCCATTTAATTTGTATAATGAAAGAAAAAAGTTACTTTTTCAAAAAAAAATTCTTCGCATTAAAAAAAATTACTTTTTTAATTTTAAAAATTTTCAAAATTTTTTTGCAAGTTTACATAAGAATAGATGAAAAAATAGTTTATAATTTTTTTAATAATTTTCAAAATTATTGAATTCATACTTAAAATTGTTTTCAAATAATAAAATTTAATATTAATATTTTCATTATTGTGTATTTTTTAAAATTTAATTTTTAATGTTTATTTAATTATAAATTTTTTGAAATGATTTAAATAATAAACCAAAATTTTACATTTAAAAATAATACAAAATTTTTAATGTGCATAATGTTGATCTTCTTTACATATTACGTACAACAACATTTACATAAATCATGCCTATCATAATACAAATTAAAAACAATTACTAGTATTTTAATAAAAAAAAACTATGAAGAATTATAGCTAATGTTTTGTAGATTGACAAAAAATAACATAATAGGAAAAAAAAATAAATTTTTTATGAAAAAAATAACATAATAGGAAAAAAAAATAATTTTTTTATGAAAAAAATGTATCGAAATATAGCATAATAAAGTTTTTTTTTTCAAGAAATTGGAAAGATCTTTTGTTGACACTCTTAAACTCCTCGTAGATGTACAAGTTTTTCTTCTTCTATATGTGAAACCTACATAAAAATTAAAGTAAGAAAGGAGAAAGAGTGTTGGAGGAACGAGAAAGAGAGATGGAGGAAGGAGAAAGAGAGATGAAGGAAGTGTAGCTCTCTTCTTGTGAATTTATTATACTAAAAGTCGGTGTAATAATTTTCTTCTGCGTATGGCCATTGAAATTTATATGTTGTGATATTGTGTAAATTTGTAGTAATTTTTATAGGTTTATGAGAGTAAGGTGACGAATAAATGAAATTATTTGACAGTAGAGAAAAGTTGGATGAAATTATTAAATGGTGGAAGATGTTAGTAGAAAAAAATTACTTTGAGTAGTTGCTTGAAGGTGTAGGCATGCTCCGCACTTTCAAGCAACACGGTATGCATATTCAATTTTATTAATTATGGTTCAACTGAATACACATTTTAGGTTCGTGCATTTGCTATCTATTTATGAAATATTTTATTTTGTGATTATTTTTTAAAATTAATATTATTTTAGTGAATTTATTTGAATTAGACCTCAACTATTGCTCGTTCACGATTGATAACAAGGATATAGAAAATATATACTGGATTTTCCCTGGACCTCGTCTGAAGCTTAATACTAGTGGAAGTTTGTCTAAGATGGTGCGTGAATTGGTGGTTCATTGAGGTCTTCAAATGGAGCTTTATTGTTTGCTTTTAGTAAAGAAGTGAACCATTCCTCTATTAAAGTAATTAAACTTGAAGCTTTGGAACAAGGATTAGCTCTTTGCTTGCAATTGAATTTTTTCAACATTGATATTGAATTGGACTCCTTATTAGTGGTAAATTGGATTACAAAGAAGATTTTCCTAGGTGGGATATCTTTTATATAGTAAGAAAATAAAGCAGAAATTCTTTAATATAGATGAATAAGTTGAAAGGGAAATTTTATTGTTACTACAGTTACAACCCAAAAGAGAAGTTTTATTCTTGTGGACCTAATAAAAACCTGATTGATTAATTTTAATATATACTAGATGTGTGAAAAAGAAGAAGAAGTAAATTTAAGATTTATAATTGAAATTTAAGGTTTGCAAAAAGAGAAGAAAAGATAGTAAAGCAAAAGAGTGACAGAAGGTAGGACAGAGACAAGGTAATGAGCTTTTGTCATGAAAACTACAGCCGATCAACATACAAAGTTTTACCTTTTATCTCTTTTACTTTTCTTTTACTTTACTCTCCACAAATGAACGTCACTTTACTCTCTCTCTCTCTCTCTCTTTTTTTTTTTTTTTTTTTCAAATCCTAGATTTCGATTGTAAATCCTGGATCTAAAATTTTCCACAAGATGTATAGGATAATTATTTAGATAATGGCATAGTCATTATCCCACGTATCAACTCGTTGATATATTAAATTTATGATTGTTATGAAATTAGTTAAGATTATTAGTAAATAGTTATAATTAGTTAAAATAAGTGAGATTAGTTAACAAATTGATTGTTATAGGAAAGAGTATAAATAATACTTTATAAAAATAAAATGGATCGATTCCATTCATTAATAAAAATCAATAAAGATTTTTTTTTTTTTTATAAAAGTTTGTTTTTGACTTGAGCTAAAGATGATTTTAATTTTTTTTTTCATTTGTTGATTTTGTGAAGTTGCGCGAGACTTTGACAATTACCTTGTGATTTTCTTTGATTAGTTTACCTTAGTCTAGTTAATTATGTAACAGACAGCTTTCATAGACACTATTATTTGGTTTACCAACCTTTACAACTTTGCACAAACTAGTACATACTTGCTATAAGTCATAAAATTTTTACGAAAATAACTCGAGCATGACAGTTTTCAAACAATGATTGACACATAGAGATAGAAGCTTTGATTTGAAACATGAGCACCGAGCGTTGGATTGTATAATACCCATTAATGGAGAGCATTCACTTCATATCCAAACGTCCAACTCTCATGCAATCTATTAAGAAAAGAACTTGCCTATGTGTGCTTATATTGACGGGGTCTATTTATAAATTAGATGGACTCCACTTATTGTCTATGGTTTATAAACTTGATGCAACATATAGACCGATATTTTAGTACATTTATGTCGTAGAACAACCTTTTTGTCACTACATAAGAGCACGATAGAGAAGTTGATTCCATGTATCAGGAACCCCAGCGAGACACCAATGTGTGCAATCCATGCCTCTGCGTCTAGCCCCGTAGACGGAAGGGTGTCCATCCTTTCTTAGCTGTGATAAGGTTGTAATGTCGAGCAAATGGACTGGGAATCTCACTGTTTGGAGCACATCCTCCAGCACTATCTGGGCCGGGTGCTTACGGCTGTAGAGATAACCAAATACTGGCAGTCTCCCCCCGACATGCGTTTCCTATGTGGTATCCCCATTCACTTGGTCTGACATAAATGTATCAATTTTCACTTAGTAACTTGTTATCTTCAAAATAGGCAATCGATAATGCATGTATGCATGGAAAAAAAATCAACCGAATACGTGTGTACATGCTTTGATGGAAACCTTATCAAGCTTGTCTACGAATAATTAGAGACATGATTATAAAAGAAAATGAATATAGATGCTATATACTACCTTTTTGTAAAGATATCTTCTTTAGTAAAAAGTGGATTTAGCTACTAATTGGTGCCTCCATGACACTCATTAAGAAAATCCTATTATGAGTACCTTTTATTCATTTAAGGTTGTCCTTAAAAGCGGAGCAAGCTTATGCTATTATTTTTTGGGTGACTTCTATATTGTTAATAGGTTTTGTCAAATGAGTACCGCTACAACATTTGCCAAGGGTTTAAAAAAAAAGTATATTTTCACATTCTTTAAAATTAATTTTCTATAATAATAATAATAATAATAATAATACGAGATTTTCTCCGACAACTTACTGTGAATGGTCAGGTGAAACACCCTGGAAGAAAACTTTAGTTCTTGAACTGTTCACATCTCTATCCGCCCACCGTGCCCATGTTCGCAACCCTATTTTGTATGCCTTCAAGCGTGGTATGTTTGTCACATCTTCACCCTTGTTTACTATAATATCCCATCTGCATCCTCACGCAAACTCAATATCATCTTATTGTCAACTGAGATTAGATGCTTAATATACCAAGTACACAGAAATAATTTTAAATTTTTCTGGAAATTATAGTGCCTCTTTTGAAAACAATAAATGCAGCTGCACCTTCCAAATATTAAAAAAAAAATTGATATCACAATTCATCTTTGATGATAATGCAAGACCAAGTTAATCTTTTACTTATATGGTTTTAAAATGTAGATGGAGGTAGATGGCCGGATTGAATCGGTAATCCAACTTGAACCAGTCTACCGATTTAACTTAGCATTAGACTTACTAGTTAGGCAGATTTAAGTTAATTCACATGTAAATTCATTGGTTGGCAGATTTACACATTGAATCAACCAAATCTAGGCTATTTTTTTTTTTCTTTTATGGCTGGTTCACATAAATTGGCCCAAAATAAGAGGATTTTGGTCCAGTTTTGAGTCTTTTTAACCCAAAAACGGTAGGTCTAGGCTGGTTTGGTTCAATTTCACTGTCTAGATGGAGGTGTATCCATAATGACTTTATTTTTTTTTGGGTGGTGTATTCATAAACTTAGATAAGTGTTGGAAGAGGATGAATAAAAGTTCTATAAATCAACTCCTAAAAAATAAATAGCAATGATGATTGGCTAAAATTGAAACAATTTTGTTTGTAATGGTCTTGGTATTACGATTGTTTCCTTCCGGTATGTAGCCACCAGTGCCATGTATCAAATATAAGGATATCATAATTCTTCCAAAAGCTCCCACCACTGATTGAGTCAAGCTCGCGAACTCTTTTGCCGTTGATCTTAACAAGATCCACTAGAACTGCATTGCGTTGGAGTACCACATACACCTTGTAATCCTGGATAATGTAGAAATATTAGAGGCATTGGTGAGATATAGTAATATAGAAAAATGAACACATGAAATGTCAAGGAAAATTTTTTTTTTTGAATAACGTATCACTTCAAATCATAAAATATCGACCAAGTTTCTATCTGCTTTTCATTTTTTGTTGGATCAGTATTTCTCGTCTGTCTACAATGTATAAATAATAGAAAATAAGGGTTTCCATAAGTCATCAATATACTAAGATGACACTAAAATGAGATGGTCTCACTCTATGATGATGATTTCTTGTTAATGATAAGAAATATATATATATATATATATATATATATATATATATATATATATATATATATTTGGATAAATCACATATCCATTTTTGAATCTATTGATAAAGTGTCTATAAATTATGGATTTGAAAAGTATTGGTTTACTTTTTAATAATTTTAGAAAATATGCGTATATCCTCAACCATAATTAAAGCCCAAAAACTGTCCTTAGAAATGTCTTTTAAAATTTAATTTGGACTTTAATGTTGATTTGGAAATAACTGCATATTATTAAAGTTATGCAAAGGTAATGGTACGTTTTGAGAATTTATGGAACTATAATGTACACCCCTCAATAGTTTAAGAATGTGATTATCTTTTTTTTTTGGGGGGTGGGGGGGTTGTTTTCCTATCTTAAAGAATCCAACACTTGACTTTAATTTTTCATTACTATATATGCCAAAGACTAGAATTATATTTTCTCACCGGGAATGACAATGTAGAGATGGATCCTCTTCTCACAAAAGTATATTTGGCTCTAGGAGTTGCATGGATCAAACAACCAAGTGACTGCCACTGATTTAGGCTCAGTGAGTCTCCCACGAACAACATCTTGTTTCCTCTATAACTCGACAAGAACTTCTCACCGTCGAACCTGAACGTTATGTGCAATTTATAGGAACGATAAATCTTAGTTCGACCGAATTTTCCAAAACTAACACATAATACATATGCAACATAATGTCATATAAAATATTGTGATGCTGTTAGGAATTCACAATCTAAGAACTATGTAAGAAAAAGAAACATATATATAGCTTCGATTTTCTTTCTTTCTTTGTCTTATTAATCATAATCAAACACATTCAAGTGAATAAATGGACAAAAATATAAATTATTTCATTTCGCTTGATGTACATTTGGTGAAAATAGAATATATATATATAAATATACGTACCTTGGCAAATTGCAACCAGATGGTTGCCACCTATACTTGAGGTAATTTTTGTCTGGTCTGCCATTGTGGAGGCAATTAAACTGCTCAACAATAAATGGACATCTTGAAGAGTCATAAAGTGATAGGTATTATCATAAACCCACTTTCCTCTGTAAATATTACATGTTGCCTTGCTTGATCTTGCAATTTGACTAACATTCACACCATAAACTTGGAAGTGCATAAGCAGATAAACCATTATAAAGAATGTGCACTAATGCCTAGGCTGCCCATTATGGTAAACAACATATGGAGATATAGATAATTGGGTGTTGGAAATAATTTTATTAAGATAACACAAAATATGTGCAATACCAATTAGAGAAAATTAGAGCAAAAAATGTGGTGTTTCAATAATTGTGGTATTGAGAGTCGTTTGAAGGTAAGATATTGAAGAAAATTTGTGAATTTTAGACACTATTTGAAAGAAGGGGAAAATGGTGCATTTGATCCACAGATTCGGATTTTACTTTAATAGATAAAAGTAGAAGAAAATGAGATGTTACTAGGTGAGTTAATTACTGCAAGGCAATAAGTTTTTGGATGGGTTTCATAATTAATTAACTTTTAGTAAGTTTGCTACATAAATTTCATAACTGTTAGTGTGTAATCCATGTTTAAAATTAAGAAAGAACACGATCATATTCTTTTCAGTAACATGAAGATACCCATAGCGAGTAAGTTCTCAAATCCTATTATTTCCAACAATATCATAGAAGTTGGAATTAGTAATAAAATAATAATCATAAGGATATAAGAAATAGAAATCTTTAGCAATGGACATAATCATGAACTTCAGAAACCGACGAATAGCCATTGGTATCTAAAACCTTATAGACATGATTTATTAGGAATAGAAGATTTAAGCATGAAAAACACTAAGAAAATTTGGTATTATAAAATAGAATTGAAAACTAAAATCATAAATTTGTTTAATTTAGAAAATCAGGACCTAGAAAGCTCAATATGACTTGTGAATCTTATAGACCCAACAGTAATAATCATTATAAAACTCTAGAGCAGCTGTTATGTAGTAAATTAACAGATTATGACTAAATTTTAGACTCTAATCTATTTTCCAATATAAAATTTAGAGAAACTTAAAATTTAATTTCCTAAGTGCTCATTAATGGAATAAAACAGCAATTGACAACTATTACCGAAGAATATAATATAAATTTAATGAGTAACGAATGAGTATTATACATACATTGAATGTGCATAGCAATTATTTTTTATGATATGAATAGTTATACACCAAAAAAATAAAAAAGAAAACAAAATAAATAAACAAATGGAAAAAAAAATCATCTTTAATACCACGATAGTAAAGATATCATATTCCACATATTGATGCTTTCATGTAGCTATGACTACATTTATATGATATAGAAAGTGATGAACCACATTGATAATTAACAATTATGATTTTTCAGAAAAACTCAACAAATTCAATATTATTGAATAAATGTAGCATATAGGAGACGATTCCACGTATCAGGAACTCCGGCCAGACACCAGTGGCTGCAGTCCATGTCACGGTGGCCGCCGTGGCCATAGACAGAGGGATGGCCATCTTTTCTAAGCTGTGATAAGGCCGTCACGTCAAGCAAATCGACTGGGAATTTCATGGAAGAAAGCACTTTCTCTAACACCATCTCTGCTGGGGGTGGACCTGCAGGATACACGGATCCGGATACCGGCTGACTTTGCTCGTAACAATTTTTTGCGTTCGGTTCTCTCCAATCTTCCGGGCTGCATATATTGAAATATTAGCATGTAATATTTTGAATAGCCAAATTTAAACTTTGTATTTCTTTTATTTTGGTGGAAATTTTAGTGTAACATTTTAATTTATTTATTATTTTTGACGTAATAAATTGATTTACATTTATTAAATGGCGATATTATCCATAAATCGATCAACTGGAGCTTATTTGATTTTGATCTTATCATGTAAAGTTAAGAATCAGTACTTGTCAACAAACTACGAAACTCACCATAGAATATTACATTTAGATAAGAAAAGACATTTTCGACATTGTTACTGCAACAAAGGTGAATACATAGCTAAAAAGATGAAGTATAATTAATTTAAAACCACTATTCATCTAATCTACCAATATTTGCCCCCGTCATCACTTAATTAATATTGATTATGCTACTAGTCAAAAGGAATGATTTGATTTTAGGCATAAATTGTATTTGAAGATAGCTTGAGGATTTTGTAGTGTCACCTTGTTGGACATATTGACATGCCTTACATGTGTAATACATACTTGGCTGTAAAAAATAACACTTGATAAGTTATTTCAAGCACTTACTCGAGATGATCTGGCGAAACACCTTGGAAGAAGACTTGGGTTCTTGCTGGATTTAAATTGGAATCAATCCATCTAGCCCAAGTATTCAACGCTTTCTCATATGCCACCAATCGATCCATGTCCTTGTATGTTGTATTTCCTTCTTGAATATAGTCCCATCTGCATCAATAATATGTCGAGATCGTGGCACTAAACACCATCAGTGGCATAATGCATGGTTAAGTTTGCTTTAGATGTAGTATTGGCTAGCTGTGTACATATCCATGGTGGTCGAGTCAACTCATTAATATTATTTATATTCAGAGCCATGGAGTGAACTTACGGTTGTTTCCTGCCGGTGTGAAGCCACCAGTGCCATGAGTTGAAGATGAGCACGTCAGCATCCTTCCATAGTTTACCGCTGCTGATTGAATCCAGTTTTAGAGCTGCTCCCGTTTTTGTGCTGACAATATCAACTAGGAATGCATTGCGCGAGAACATCACATCAACGTTGTACTCCTGTGCATATTATTGGAATTAAGATTTTGACAATTAAGGTTAGTTGACTTATATATGTTAGATAAACTTGCGTTTTCCATATAAAAAAGGTCCAAATAATGTAATAAAGATCGGGTTAGAGAAGGATAAGAGATCAACTTTAATTTTAATGTGGACATGCTCGTACTATATTTTCATGTCAACTTTATTTTCGGTGTTCATACAATATGTTCTTAAAACAACCCCATGCTTGAAGGTAAAAGATAATCATATTTTTCACCCGAAATATTTCCTATCCGGGGAGGATAGAATTAAAGAATTTGGAGGATCCATCTCCTAGGATTAATGCCATCCTATGTTTAGCATTTGTGACAGATTTTTCACGTGGTGCGACTCTCACAACTTATCCAATATCCTTAATTAATTAAGTCCTAATTAGAGGTGATTAATGAATGTGCTATTCGCTTAGCTTGATGGAAAAGCCTGGCCTAACCAGTCAACTATATATGGAATGGACCATTCAAAATATTACAACACCTAGTTTAAATTTTAGCAACAAAAGATACAAATTTTATAGTTTCAAGTAATTTTTTAAAGTAATATTATGATTTTTTTTAATATAATGTTGGATGATAGAAATATGCAAATGAATTATTTTAACTTAAACAACAACAATAATAAAAATTGATTTGTTTTTATACATTCAAAACTTCTAATTAGAAGGATACCCATGACAAAAAAATATTGCTTTTGGATTAAAAAAAAAAAACAAAAAAGAAAGGCGATTGCACTTGATTAGGGTTGATTAGGCCCACTAGGCCATCAAAGACTTGCTGTGGCCGGGCTTGGTCATATAGTACTAAAATGATTGTTGGGCTTATGTAGATGTAAGTAATTGATATTTTTTAGGTTTTATTTATTATTTTAATAATATTAATTTAATTTTTAATTATATATTAATTTATATATATTAAAATTTTATTATTAATATATAAATAATAATAAAATTAAAAATTAAATCAACCGAATAAAAAATATAGATGATCGTAAAAATAAAATAAAAATGCTAAGTAGATAGCGGTAAAGAAAAAACTTTTTGAGTCCTACTCCAAGCCGCCTAAGTCCGTGCAATTATCATTTATCACCTTTAAAGTGGACCTAAAATAAAATAATAAATAGTACATTTGGAGTAAAAGATCTCACCGGGAATGAGAAAGTAGAGAGGCCACCAATCCTGACAGAAGTGTACTTGCTTCTCGGCACAGCAGCATGAAGCATGCACGTGAGAGATTGCCATTGGTTTAAACTCAAGGAGTCTCCCACAAACATGAGCTTCTTCCCTCTAAGCCTCTCCAAGAATCCTCCACCATTAAAACTACACCAAGGAAAGCAGCAAACATATGCAAGGTCAATTCTTGTGGGGTCTCAGTCTTCATTGTTATTGAAGACGACGATGTTTAATTAATATTGTTCCTTCTTACAGTATAGGATCATTTATGTGGTTGATTTCGGACAAATTGCTTGAAAGCAACCTCACAACTCTCGAGTTATTCTTCATCTTGAAGCAAAGTGTGCAAGTTTGTTATGGAGAAGGTGAATGTGAGAGCTCAACTGCTCATGGCCCCAATATATGAATTGGCCTTGTGCTAGGTCAAGTTTGTTTTGGAGAAGGTGGATGTGAGAGCTCAACTGCTCATGGCCCCAATATATGAACTGGCCTTGTGCTAGGTTTTCGTGTGCGGTTTTAAATTCAAAATCGAATGATTGAAAGAGAATGCAGGGCCATGGACTATTTTTGGCAGAATGAAATTTATTTTTCTTAACTGCAACCGGAGAAACGTGGAAGTCTAAAATTACGTAATTCATCGTTATCCTAGGGTTTAAAAAATGTTTGGTCCATGAAGATATGGGGATTATATGTAAAAGATAACGAGTAAATGGTTGTATGGTCCCGAAAATAATCAATGAAGCTTATATGTATCCATAACTAAATCTATTACCCTGGCTTTCAAGTGCTTATAGCACAAGTATTTCATGCTCCAGTCTCCATCTCTAGCTCATGAATTTCTTAGAAAATGAGATAATTACGATAAAAAATGATATATGTTTTACTTTCAAGTATAGATAAAAGATATCTAATTCAAGTAATAAAAGCAGATAAGCATAAATAATACAACTATGGATAAACAAAATGCTCATTCATTTGGTTTTGCAGAAAATTGAAATCAAACCTCATTTTATAATTTGGTTCATACCACCTTTTAAAGACCAATCTCATAATATTAAAATAGTTCAGTTGTTTAGTTCGATTTTAGATTGTATTTTATTTGTTTTGTTTTCTATTTATTATATTATATCTTTTATGGTTATAGTTTGATATATTTTATTTTTATTTGTATTCTAATTGTCTTTTTACTTTTCAACCATGTATATTATAAAAAAATACAAATACTTTTTACCCATTTGGTAAATGACCACATATCAAGAAGTTCAAATGTTAGATTTGTAAGACTGAAATTATTTATATTCAGTGGTAACAAAGTAGAACAAGTTAATGGAAATAAAGTTAACAATATGGAGATTCTTTGAGAGAAATTAATGCAAATACCATGAATAATTGTGTGCTTAAAAGTTGACTTACGGCATAGGAAAAGTGATCATTGATTGCTTGATCGATGATCAATATGGCACGGAGGGGTATGCATTTATGGCTAGTACCATCAACGATGAAGCTACATGCAAACTCCCAAAAGTAAGTGGGCTACCTAAAAGTTGATGGATTGAAGAGAAGCGTGTTTCGATCAACTACGATGGCATGAGGTGAACCAAGTACCTTTCGTGGGGGCTCTCTCCAGCCTGGCAGTTAGCCATGTCAAACTCTGAAAGGTCCAAGCCATCAAATTTCAAAAGATTCCACCTTCTTTTCTTTTCTTTGTGTGTGTGTGTGTTTAATGGGATGTAAAGGTTAGATAAAACATGGCGAGTCCTCTTTTTTACAATGTCTTTTAATCCTAAAATAATCTGTTTTAATAGTAGCCCTAGAAGGGCTAGATAATAGAGATGATGTTGCACAAACTGAACCGCAAGTTGTTTTTTTAGTTTGCGGTTCCATTTGTGTATTTGTTCAACTTCAAGATTGATTAAAGTGGTTTAATTCAATTTCCACATCTCAAACCAATGAAACTACTTTAAATTAAATATAATTATATTGCTAATAAAAAAAGGAAAAGAAAATCTCTCTTTTATAAAATTCTCTATATTAAATTTCATCAAATCAAAACTATTCTAACCCTAGAACGGCATCATTCATACCTCTTTAATGTTTAATCTTTTTCCCAATGCATGAAAAATTGTTTGTGGTAGAGGGTGATTGACAAAGTTAAAATTCAATTTAAATGTAAATTAATATAGTATATATATTAAATTAAAATCATGAAAGAGATAATAAAAGTAAAAAAGTAAACAGAAAAAAAAAAATCATACTTGGTGCAATCTGAACCATAATTGCAGTTCGATTTTGGATCAGTCCCATCGAACTAGATTGCAATTTGCCTATCGCTACTCGATAAAGATTAAATGGGATGAGTTTTACTTGCAATTCGATCAAAGTTGCAGAAAATGATACAAAATCATACTACCAAAAAAAAAAAAAATTGAGCAAAAATATTGTCAAGGTTTTTAACTACAGTTACTGATTTATAGTGGCAATTTTTATTGCAACTATAACATATACATATTATGCACATTATCTAAATTTTACAATATAAGAAACCATCAATATGTTAATGTTATATACTTAGCATTTTTAAATCGCTACTACTTACTAGTTAATATTGTGTTTTAATATACATTTATTTATGCACACGTGTTACTATATTTAACATGATTAAACAATTAAAATATAGTACTTTAATAAAGCGGATATGGTATTTTAAAAGTATTATTATGTTATACTCGTTTTGTTTATCTTCCATGCGCATATAAAAAAATATATCGTATTATTTCATATTGTATGACTATGTGAAAAGGACCATGAATATTTAATAGTATACTATACTTCTGGCCATCTCAAGAATGTCTTTATCCTGGGAATATAAGAATGGGTTCATATGTGGGAACTACCAAAACGCAATCACGCAACAGACCTTGCCAAAAGTTGCAAAAGAGAAAGAAGTTTTCCATATGTTCATTCTTTTTTCAGTCTCTGATGATCGCTAGATGATAAAGATTAAGAAAAGCTCCATATCAAGTAATGATGGACCACAATTGATTAATTAGCTTACTTTAACGCATCTAACAAACGCCAACCAAATATTAAATGTAAATGCCTCTAGAATCAATTCTACAGTATTTGAAGCTACTTCATCGGTAGTAAGAAATCTAAAAGTGTATCTTATTTGTACCTGTTTTATCTCTTTGAAATGTAATGTTAGGTAAAATTTCCTGATATGGCTTAAATAAAAAACCCTCTGATTCAAACAAACAATTTGGTAATAAATCGAGGATGTTAAAAAGACAAGATCAGAAATCAGTGATAAACAGTACAAGGATATAGATTGTATGCATGCATACCTTGGTAAGCTACAACCAGAAGGTTGCCATCGATATTTGAGATAAGCTTTGTCTGGTCTCCCATTCTTCTGACAATCAAACTGCTTCTCTATGAACGGACAGCTTGAAGTGTCATAAGAATAATACGACTCATCAAAAACCCACCTCCCTTCATAAAAATTGCATGCTCTTTTCACATCTTTCACTTCACCCACATTTATTCCATGGACGATTTGTATGTGCATAAGCATAGAAGAAACAAGAAAGCATAGTGCACAAATTCCTAAAAATCCCATTACAGACAGATGTAGAAAGACTAGAACAAGTATATAATTGTTAATATATATATATATATATATATATGTAAAGAGTTTGGCTAGAAGTTGGAACTCACAGTTTGCATGAAAGTAAGTATATGTGTATATTTTCATTCATGGAAGGAAATAAAAGTATGCTGCGACTATATATAGAAGAAGGAAAGGTGATAATTCGACTTTTTGTGAATAGGAAGAAGTAAGAAAATTGAGAAGTCAAGCAATTAAAAAAAAAAAAAACTATACGGAAAGGGAGGATTTTGGCTTTAGTGATTCAGATTTTGATTGCCTTTTATAGGTGAAGAGAGGATATGTTGGCATTGGCAGACAAAAATAAAAGAAGAAGATAGCAAGAACGGAAACAGATGAGTGAATGCAATGCCAAAAAAGAGAGGGAGAATTTGAAACTTACCACAAGGTCATTCATTATATGTATGGAAGGCTTTTTCGTTAACAAGGAATCCAAAGATAGAGAGAAAAATATACAAGTGGGAGAGGGGAGGAACACGCCTAGATTATTACGTCACGTCCCTGGTCCATAGGCCTGGCTTAAAGTTGAGTAATATGGGATGAAAGAAGAGGGGGGAATAAAAACCAAATCGGAACAAATCAAATAGTGAATATGTTTTTTTTTTTTTTTTCTTTTCTTCTTAATTTGATTTGGAAAATCCTCAAACTGAACCAAAATTTGAAAGGTATACGATCATATTAAATAGAAAAAAAATCAACTAATGCATTTTACTTAATACTAAGGGTAAGCGGCATATGACGAATAAGATATAAGGCCTTACTTATATCTTACCTTATAAGATACTAATTCATGATTTTTTAAATTAGAACATCTATGTAATATCTTAGAACTATCCTATGTCTTATACTTTATAAAACCTATAGGGTATAGGATATCTCATGGAATCTATAAATTTTATTTTATTTTATTTTTTGTAAATTTTAAGTTTATGAAATATTAAAAAAAAGTGATATATATGTGAATTATAAATTTTTAATATAAAAAATTTATGAAACTTATAAAAAAATATATAAAATTTTTAAAAAAGTTTTTCAACCTTTATTATTTCAAGTTCTACAATAATACTACTTAATAAATGGAAAAAAAGGTAAAAAGATAGAAAACCTATATTTAGAGAGAAAAATGGAGATTGATAAGGAAAAGAAAGAGGGCAACCTTAAGTTTAAATATTTAGAGTTATCAACATATAGACTTAAACTTTGTTTCTTTTTTTATTAGAACATTTATTGCTAAAAAATTATAATCTTATTATTTACTTTTTATTTATTAATATTATTTAATAATATTTTATAAGATAAATATATGGTACCTTAGAACCTATAATTTATATACCTTAGAATACAGGTTCCAAGGTGGGTACATGGTAGGTTGGCCTTGTACCCATACCTTATCCTATGAGAGTAGATTTTGGAAAATTTGTACTTGAAACCTATTTTGTAATCTTAAATACCCACCTAGAACCTACTCGATTGAGCAAAGTACGATTAAGCACCTTATAAGATACCTATGGACCTTCATGCCTACATGCTTTTTCCTCTTGCATGTTGCCTATGTACCTTTAAGTGGGCTTGAATGCGTATGTAACATGTGATATTTCAACATTTTTTACATTATTTTTCATAGGTATTATTATGTAATTTCACATATAAAAAATAATATATTTAATATATATAAATTAAAAAAAAGTAAAAATAGAAAAATGAATATTTGAAATTTGTACTTCATTTTAGTGAGAAGTAAAATAAGTAAATAATGTGTCGAAGGTATATGTAAATAATACTTTGAATATTCAACTCACTTTAAAAAGTATGAATTAAAAAAATAAACTATTGGAGTTTTGCACCTTATTGTTAATGGAACATTATATTTGAATTGATACATAACAAATAAAAATATAACACATATAAATGATTTATATTTATGAAATATTAAATATTAAAAGGAGAAGTATAGATTTAGTCATTAACATTTATCTATTTTTTATTTGAGCCCTAAATTTTTTTTTCCCCAATCTATTTGGATCCATAACATTTTTTAAAGCTTATAAAAATAGGACATCTATTAAATATATTAATTTTTTTTCCATCTTACTTATATATTATCTTTGGATTAACCTTGGACTAGTTAGCTAAGGTGATTAAGGTATACAAAAAATTTTCTAGTGCCTTTTTATTACCTTTAATTATTATTTTGTATTTTTTATTATATTGTATCATTATATATATTTAATATTATTTTTATTATATTATGTAAATAAATATACTTAATATTATCATTTTTTATATTAATATGTGTCACAGATAAATGGAAAAACTTAATAAATTTGATAATAGTCATTTTTTTATTAAGTTTGAAAAAATTAAGAACTAAAATTGTATTTTTCCTATTATTAAATATTATATATATATTATAGGTATATGTATCTATATATGTACATGTATAGGTATATAGCCGTGTATGCATCTGTGTGTATGTGATGCCTCACCTCACTTTCATATATCACACACTAATTATAACAATCGATTCCCTTTTTAAAGTAGAAACAATACACATTGAATAAATAGCCTTGCGATTCATAAGAATAATAGAATCGGTGGAAAAAACAACAAGCACACTAGTCAATTAGTAGTATAGGGTGAGTAAATCAAGATTGTATTTTTCACAAGGAAAGGAAAAAGAGGAAGAAAAAAAGTAAACTAAGTATTAGATACTAAACTAAGCTAATCAAATCGAAATCAAGATTGTCAAACATCAATTTAAAACTAGATTAAAGAGAAATTAACAATTGCAACTAAATGTGGATCTTAGCAAATTCTCTACAAATGGGAGTTAGATTCTTCCAAGTTACAAATTATATGAGGTTGTGTTTCAATTTCTCGAAATCATTGTTATCACGCCTTAAAGAAATTTATTGCAATTGTAATAATGGATTTTAACCACATTTACATGACTCACAATCAGCTCCTACATGGTAGGTCTTAATGTAGCAGGAGCAATGTATTACCAATTTCTCATCTACATTTTTCAATTAGTTGATTATGCCCTATTACTGCTTAATTAATCTAGCTAGAATTGAAATTTAGTCCTAGTCGCTTAAAGCTTTTTATGAGTACTACAATTAAGGTACCTTAATTTGTAAATCTGACACTGTAAGAATTAGGAATTCAGGATTTTATTCGAGGTCTTCTCACCTAGTTAAGTTAGCTAAACCCTATAAGATAATAAGATATGATGCATAACTGTAGAGAGTTATGGTTTTGACGCAGCGAGGAAAGCGTAACGAAACGAATCCCAATATGGATTGGTTTCACGACAACAAAGAATAGCTCTTTGATGCAAATCTGGTTGCGCACAACCGATAGACGGAGATAATTCTCTTTCTCGAAGTGTATTTCAAAATAAGAGTAAAAACGTAACCCTAACATGTCTGACAAAAAGTATTTATACTTCCCCGTAAAATACTTAAAAGAGAAAATCTAAGCGTACACGTCGTATATAACTTATCGCATACACGACCGTGTCCCAAACCCGTGTAAGCCTCTGTGAGAGTCCTGATAGAACACACGGCCGTGTCTCTGGCCGTGCCTGAAACCGTGTGTCAACCCATGTCCTCCTCAATGTCCGCATCATTCTCTCCCACCAAGGAAGAACTCGACCCCGAGTTTCGCTTCTGGATAAAGGGGCTCGACATCCTCGTAGAATGGGAACAAATCAGCCACGTTGAAGGTCTTGGAGATTCTCATGTTTTCTGGAAGTCCAACCATATAGGCGTTGTCATTGATCCTGGCCACGATATTGTAGGGCCCATACTTCTTCGGCTGCCACTTGCTATATGTGCCTACGGGGAAACGTTCTTTCCTTAAGAACACCATCACTGGATCTCCTACCTCGAACAACTTCTTCTTCCTATGTTTGTCGGCGGCTTTCTTATATCGCTCATTTACTTTCTCAATTTGGTCTTTGACTTCCGATGCCACTGTGTGGTACTGTTCCGCTAGATGCTTTGCCGCTACGTTGGTCTCCACATCATGGGGTAAGGAAACTATGTCCAGAGCATGAGAAGGTGCCTTGGTATAGACCATTGAAAAAGGCGATCTGCCGGTAGTTCTGTGGATCAAGCTGTTGTAGGAGAACTCTGCTTGAGACAATGCCAGGTCCCATTGCTTTAGCTTCTTGCCACAGATGCTCCCTATCAGATTTCCAAGGGTCCTGTTCGTCACTTCGGTTTGCCCATCAGTTTGTGGGTGAGCTGTGCTGCTGAAGTTAAGGGACGAGTTGAACATGTACCAAAGCGTCCTCCAAAAATGGCTAAGGAATCGGGTGTCCCTATCAGAAGTGATGGACTTGGGAACTCCATGTAATCGGACAACCTCCTTAAAGAATAGTTTGGCCACGTTCTGGGCATCCTCCGTATTCCTACATGGGATGAAATGAGCAATCTTGGAAAACTTGTCCACAACTACAAAAACAGTGTCAGCACCTCGTTGGGTACAAGGCAAACCTAATACAAAATCCATGGATAGGTCTTCCCAGATATTCTCAGGTACAGGTAACAGAGTGTATAACCCCGTATTCTAAGAGTGCCCCTTTGACGTCTGACAGATGTAGCATTGTTACACTATCCAACTTACATCCCTTCTTAACTGAGGCCAATGGTATCTTGCAGCCACTACTGCCAGTGTCTTGTCCCTAAATGGCTGGCTAATTCCCCTCCATAGAGATCTTTGATCACCTTCTCTCTCAAGGAGGATGCAGGGATGCATAGTTGGTTTCCCCTCATCAAATAACCTTCCAGAATGTAATAACTGTCATTGGGTTCCTTATTGGTGCATTTTCGCCAGATAACTCCAAAATCTTCATCTGTCTCATACAGCTCCTTCAACTGTTCAAACCCAACCACCTCAGCTCTCATAGTCACTAGGAGATCCACTCTTCGGCTTAGTGCGTCGACCACCTTGTTCTAAACCCCAGATTTATGCATCAAGCGAAACAGGAACTTCTGCAAGAACTGTATCCATCTGGCGTGCATATCTTTGCATATATGGGTCTGATTGCTCAGGTGTTTCAAGGTGACACAATATGAATATAATACAAACTCTCTGCCAACCAAATAATGCTCCCACACTCTTAAGGCTCTAACCACGGAATAAAATTCTTTGTCGTACGTGGACCATTTTCTCCTGGCCTCGCAAAGTTTCTCACTATAGAAAGCAACAAGTCTCTTCTCTTGAGAGAGTACCACACCAATATTGACACCACTGGCATCACAGTCAACTTCGAATAGTTTGTCGAAGTCCGGTAAAGTCAGCACGGGTGCACTACATAATCTCTCTTTGAGCATGGCGAATCCCGACTCAGCTTCCCTATCCTAGTGAAACTTTCCTTTCTTTAAGCACTCAGTCAAGGGGGCCGCTACCGTGCTAAAGTGCCGTATAAAACGCCTATAGAAACCCGCTAACCCCAGGAAACTCCTCAACTCAGTGATGGTCTTGGGTGTAGGCCAATCCCTAATGGCTCGCACCTTATCCTCATCCATCGTGATCCCTTCTCCACTCACTATGAATCTTAAAAACAACAACCTCGGTGACAGGAACATACACTTCTTGAGATTAGCATAAAGCTTGTTCTCTTTCAGTACCATCAAGACATCCTTCAAATGCACTAGATGCTCCTCCCGAGTCTTGCTATATACTAGGATGTCATCAAAATATACAACAATGAACCGACCTATAAATGATTTAAGTACCTGATTCATCACGCGCATGAAGGTACTCGGTGCATTGCTGAGTCCGAATGGCATAACCATCCATTCGTACAATCCCTCTTTCGTCTTGAAGGCGGTCTTCCACTCATCCCTAGGTCTGACCCGAATTTGATGGTACCCGCTTCTAAGATCTATCTTGGAGAATACTACTACCCCACTCAGCCGATCCAACATGTCCTCAATGCGAGGTATTGGGAATTTATACTCAATGGTGATTTTGTTGATCGCTTGGCTATCCACGTACATCCTCCAACTCCTATCCTTCTTAGGTGTTAGTAGTGCTGGTACGACACATGGACTCAAGCTATCTCGAATGAATCCTTTGTCGAGTAAGTCCTGGACCTTCTCTTGTAAGACCTCCGTTTCTTTGGGACTCATTCGGTAGTGAAGGAGGTTAGGAAGACTAGCTCCAGGCATCAAGTCGATGTGATGCTGGATGTCTCGCAATGGAGGTAGTCCCTCTGGTAAGTCTTCCGGCATTGCTTCTCTGAATTCCTTTAGTAACCCCTTCACTTCCTCCGAAATCTCTGCGTTACTCATGTCCTCTCCCGCATTCTTCACTACTAGAGCATGCATCAAACGGGACTCCTTAATGTCCTCGGTCATCTCCCTTTCTGATTGAGTGACTATGAGAAAAGATTTCTCTTCCATCTTCCGAATTTTGGGTCGTTTATCCGATAATGGCAATAGTGTATGCTTTACCCCCTCCTTCTCCAGCCTATATTTGTTCTCCTTCCCGGCATGTTGGGCATCTACATTAAATTGCCAAGGTCGTCCAAACAACAAATGACAAGCGTCCATATCGACAATGTCACAGTATACCTCATCTCGATATTTGCCAATCAAAAAAGGAACTCGACACCTCTCTTTCACCTCAACTCGCTCTACTGCCTTGATCCATCAGATGGTGTAAGGACTCGGATGTTTCTCTATCGGTAATTGGAGCTTATTCACGACCTCCTCCCCGATGATGTTCTCACAGCTCCCATTGTCGACAATTAAGTCAAACACTCTCTCACTAATCGTGCACCTAGTGCGAAACAACTGGTGTCGCTGTGAACTACCCTCTTGCTTCGGTGCTAACATCATCATCCTAATTACATAATTAGGCTCCACCACATCGTCAACCTCTTCATAGTACTCTTCATCACCGTCGGGCTCACAACACACTTCTTCTTCCTTTTCCCTTTCGACAATGTTTACAGTTCGTCGACCTGGGCACTCGTTTGATCGATGTCCCGGCTGATTACATCTATAGCATTTCCCTAATATTGGCTTGGCATATAGATTGTTCTGCCTTGGGGCTTCTTTACCCTCCACCGGTCTCTTTCCTTCTGCCTTGTCTTCTTTCCTGTCCGTACTTCCCGTTGGTTTCTCAACCTCTCCTCTAGGTCTCTCACTAATCACCCTACTACTGTTACCGGGATTATCATAAGTGTAAGTTCTTTTACTTCCCCCAAACCTTACGCTCTGCTCCTGTATCATCATTTCTGCTCGGAGGGCCAAGTTCTTGGCTTCACTCACGGTTCTGAACACCGTCACTCCTATCTTATCTCTAACCTGAGGCTTCAACCCGTCTACAAATCGTGCCACCTGTTGACCCTCAGTCTCTCTTAAGTCATTCCTCTCCGCTAACTTCATGAATTCGGCGGTGTACTCATGCACTGATCTCTGCCCTTGTCGGCACCATTGATATTGTTGGAAAAGAATTTGCTCATAGTCGGGTGGCAAGAATTCTCTCTACAACAGATTCCTTATGCTGTACCATGACCTAATAGGTTGCTGCCCTTCCCTTTGCCTACGGTGCTGCAACCGATCCCACCATGCAGACGCCCTACCTTTTAATCTACCAGCAACCATTTTTACCCTTCTCTCATCAGGAACTTCCATATAATCAAAGAACCTATCGACTTCTGCCAGCCAATCTAAAAATTCTTCTATATTGAAATTACCATTAAACGAAGGGATATCTACCTTAAGACGGAAGTCTCCGCCTTCAACATGGTCGAACCCCTAGAGGTTGCGTCAGTACCCACCACCATATGCTTGTTCGTTCCGGTCATCCCCTCTACGGTACCTACTGCCACCAACAACACCACTCCTTCTCGGTGGTTGCTCCCTCCTCAGCACAAATCCTTCCTCTTCTTCCGAAGAGCTTTCATCAATCCTCCGGTTCCATAGATTTCCAGCTACAAAGTCATTGATAGGGCCACCGCGAGCAACTGCTACCCCCGGTCGATTCCCAACAACGCCCCTGTGACCGTTGTGGTCCATCACCATGGCGTCGAACCACGCCACCAGATCCTCCAAGCGTTGTTCTACACGCCCAAGCCTCTGCTCCATGGTTTCAACCACTACCCTCACAGCCATTGATTGACTCCTTGGACTTCCGCATCCCGATCAAGGTCGAGAATACGACCGCTATCAACACCATCATTAGCCGACATCTTCGCAGGAAATTGCCTTGCTCTGATACCAACTGACGCAGTGAGGAAAGCGTAACGAAACGAATCCCAATATGGATTGGTTTCACGACAACAAAGAATAGCTCTTTGATGCAAATCTGGTTGTGCACAACCGATAGACGGAGATAATTCTCTCTCTCGAAGTGTATTTCAAAATAAGAGTAAAAACGTAACCCTAACATGTCTGACAAAAAGTATTTATACTTCCCCGTAAAATACCTAAAAGGGAAAATCTAAGCGTACACGTTGTATATAACTTATTGCATACACGACCGTGTCCCAAGCCGTGCTCGAACCCGTGTAAGCCTCTATGAGAGTCCTGATAGAATACACGGCCGTGTCTCTGGCCATGCCTGAACCTATGTGAGCTTTTGTAAGAGTCCTGATAGAACACACGGCCGTGTCTCTGGCCGTACCTGAAACGTGTGTCAACCCGTATCCTCCTCAATGTCCGCATTAGGTTCTCCTTGTGATAAGTCATTGCTTTACACATGCTATAACTATTTTTTTATTGAACTAATTAAGATTCCGTAATTACACATAACACAATATCAATAATTCAATAACAACAACAATTGCATTCAAAATTATCCAACCCTACAACAAAAATTAGTCACAAATATCCATATTTATGGAAGATAAACTTACAACACAATACACATGAATATAAGTATGGAAATAACATTAAATGTAATAGAAGATGAGTTTAAGAAGAAACATATGCTCATCAAAGTTAACATTAATGAACTTACATAAAAGTACCTAAATCTCATTACATTTAATATTTGAATCCTCCACCAAATGCCTTGAAAGTACTAAAACCCACTAAAATCTAATCTACAACTAACATAATTAAGGAAAATTACAAGAAAATGTAAAATTTATGCTAAGAACTACCTTAAAGATGAAGAAAGTCGAGAGAAAGATGTTACTCTAAAACCTAAATCCTTCCTCCCATTTTGATCTACTGTTTTTTGTAAGTTTTTATAACCTACTACTATTGGCTGGATTGTAGTTAGTCTACTGTCTGAATGGTAGATACTTATCGCTTGATCCTACTCCACCTTTTAATGAAACGTTGCATTTAAAGCTAAGGTTTCACTCTAACAATTTGGACACTAGAAACCCTATTGCCTGGATGGTATGTGCATTTTTCACCCACCTAACCACCCCACCCCCCCAACATCTAAATGGCTTTGGTGGAGGTCGGTCTCCTATATCATCTACTAGTTGATTGGTAGGCCCTATCATTAATTTTCTCCTCTTTTCCTTGGGAAGCTAAATGTTAGGGGGCTACAATTCATGGTGGCCCTTAGACTTACAATAATAGAGAAAATTACTAAGCATTTCTCTATAAAACATGAACCAATTGTGTTGAAACCGCTTAAATGCATAATATCACTCATACCGATGAAGTACGTGTGATTTCTACACTATATTAGTACATTTCATTGCACTTTCTTCTTAAATCACATACAATTAATGGAGAATTAAATAGGATAAGTGTGTAGTCTTACATACTTATTAGTATGTGTGTGTGTTAGTTGGTATACGTATATATGTAGTTGCATATATATATAGTTGTATAAATCGATATGTATAGCACAATGTATATGTTATATATATAATACAAAAAATATGATACATACATAATATATATAAAATACAAATTACATGGTTAGTGATGTTATGTATATGACATATATATAGAAGAAGAACATTAAAAATTATAACTAAGAAATAAATAAATTAGAATTTTATTATTTCATTTTATAACTACAATTTACATATTTAGGAAAAAAATGAATAAAAAAAAACAAACTCTAAAATATCGATCATAAAAAGGTAGCAACATTCAATTCGATGGTTCTCCTACATGATTGTCAGGTGGTGGCGGTCGATAGCCCCATAACAATAAAATTGTTGATTTTCTCTCATAATTTATTTCAGCACAGCATCTTGTTGAGCTTGGTGAGCCCGAGTATCATTCACTTGAGATCGAAGATCTATAAATTAAGATTGATAAATTAAAAGTAGCTGCCGATACTCAACTGTTGTAGTCCATATTCGACTACTCGATCTAAATTCTCAAACATTCTCTAATATTGTAGGGATTGGAATCATATTTGCGCTAGGTCTAGGCTCCAATAGTCACCTATTACTGCTCTTGATGCCCTTGTTGTCCACCTTCCCCCGGTATTAATCGGGGTAATCCCCAACATTTAATGGTTCCTCGTCCTCTTCCTCACATGCCACTTGTTGCTGTGGTTACAATCGTCCTTTGCATCATTAGCTAGTGTTGTTATTACGCCTAAAGTGAAGCTTGCTTTCAGCTCGACAAGGTTGAAAATCCCTCTTAATCGGTACATTACATCCACACTAAAGTCGTTACCCCGAGAAGCAAGGATGTACATAATGAGCCAGTCATAACTAAGATTTTTATCCTTCTGGGCCATCGTGCGTATTAAGTAACGGAAACGATGGGATCGATATGCACTTACCTTTCTAACAACAATGTATCAAAGAGGAAAAGGTCTTCTTTAGAAATGCTATTCGTGTTGGAGCAGGGAGAGATGGCATGGAGGATCATATGGTGGAAGATTCTGCTGTAGAGGGGGAGGTCACCGGTTTGTAAAATTGTAGAGCAAATGGCCAAAAAAAAAAAAAAAAAAGGTAGAAAAACACAAATAGTATGTAGCAGATTTGTGACTATTGAAACATGTATGATAGGTAAAGTAAGGGAACAACACACACTCTTTTTTCATTCACAAGTCATTTATTAAGTGTCAAGGATATAATGTCTTGGAATTGACATAGATCAAGTTGATAAATGATTTTCTCAACCTTGCTTGGCATGTATAAAAGGACTCAATGGGAATGGTAAACCGAAGAAGTTAATCTTATTTCACCACATTAGGGTTCGTACAAAACACAGAAAGCTACAATGTAAAAAATAAGAACCGAAGAATTAACTAAGTTTATTTGATATCAAATAACATTTATGTCAAGAATGAATGAATCTATAACAGTAAAGAAGTATGATAAAATTTCCACTCAATTGTCTTATGTGTTTGCAAAATTGTTTCCACTTTAGGATGTCTAGTTGCCCTCAGCTAGTGCTTTATGTCCTTCACTTTTGTCAATATCACATGTGTATTAAGGGTTACATACTTAAATATAGTAATTTTTGAAAAAAAAATTCCATAAATATTATATCTATAATAATTATTCCTAAAATAGGTTTTAAAAATATAAACTACGCCTTTAGTACTTTTTTTTTCTTGAAGGTCCGTGTCTTTAGTACATGTTTTATTATTATTATTATTATTTTAAATTTGAAAACTTATAATGTGTGTAAGAAAAAGTTTACTACAAACTTATAAAATTATTATGAAAATACTACAGCAAACCTATATAAGTTATATAATATCATAACATGTGATTTATAATATACAGAAAAAAATTGGTACTAACAATTTGTAATATAAATATAGATTCTCAATTCATATGTTAATATTTCCATTTTTCAATTTTCTTTACAAATTTCACTTTATCTCATTATTTGTAAATTTTTTTTGTTGTAATTTTTGTTTCACATAGGTTTTACTATATTGAAATATGTATGCGAAAATATCTTCATCAAGATTTCAGTATGTTTTCTTAGGAAAAATTTATTTTTGTTGTTGTTATAGTACTTCAGATAAATGCAAAAATAAAAATAAAATTAAACATGTAATTATATATACTGCACAATTTTTCTTAAAAAGTAGTTATTCTAAATTAAATATTAATTAGTAATTAAATATTTTTAATATATGATTAATTAATATAAGTAAATGAATTATGTTTATATGTTACTATAATGTATTTTTGTAAATGTAGCCATTTAATTAAGTTGTTGTTAATTAATTGTTAATTAACAGTGATTAGTTGTTCATACGTAAGTAAATAATTGTTGGAAAAATAATTTGTAAAAAAATTTTTGTTGATTATAAATGTAAAATATATTAATGGTTTTGTACAATTAGTTGTTAAATTAAAAATTATTAATTATCAATTAATTAAATGTAGTTAATTGTTAATATATCGTTAATTAATTGTTATAAATTAATTAGTAAAAAAATTTATATTTCTTTCAAATGTAAAATATTTGTATGGTTTTGTAGAATTAATTATAAAAGTAAATAGTTATTAATTATCCATTAATTAAAAGTGATTAGTCGTAAGTATGTTGTTATAAAATTAATTAGTGAAAAATTTTGTATTTGTTGCAAATGTAAAATATTTTTATGGTTTTGTAGAATTAGTTATAAAATTAATTA
This sequence comes from Laguncularia racemosa, assembly GCA_037954665.1. Lineage (NCBI taxonomy): Eukaryota > Viridiplantae > Streptophyta > Magnoliopsida > Myrtales > Combretaceae > Laguncularia > Laguncularia racemosa. The sequence continues at coordinate 1,972,521 of JBBMOL010000039.1, read as the reverse complement.
TTTATTAATTATCCATTAATTAAAGATGATTAGTCATTAATATGTCATTAATTAATGGTTATAAAATTAATTACTAATTTTGTTTTTATTTTTTGCAAATGTAAAATATTTGTATGGTTTTGTATAATTAGTTATAAAATTAAGTAGTTATTAGTTATCCATTAATTAAAGGTGATTAGTTGTTAATATGTCGTTGATTAATTATTATAAAATTAATTAGTGAAAAATTTTGTATTCCTTGCAAATGTAAAGTATTTGTATGGTTTTGTAGAATTAGTTATAAAAGTAAGTAGTTATTAACTATCTGTTAATTAAAGGTAATTAGTCGTTAATATGTCGTTAATTAATTATTATAAAATTAATTAGTGAAACTTTAATGTTAGTTGCAAATGTAAAATATTTGTATGATTTTGCAAAATCAATTATAAAATTAAGTAATTATTATTTATTCGTTAATTAAAGGTGATTAATCGTTAATATATCATTAATTAATTGTTATAAAATTAATTAGTAAAAATTTTTATATTTGTTACAAATGTAAAATATTTGTATGGTTTTATAGAATCAATTATAAAAGTAAGTAATTATTAATTATTTGTTAATTAAATGTGATTAGTCATTAATATATCGCTAATTAATTGTTATAAAATTAATTAATGAAACTTTAGTGTTGGTTGCAAATGTAAAATATTTATATAGTTTTGCAGAATCGATTATAAAAGTAGGTAGTTTTTAATTATCTCTTAATTAAAAGTGATTAGTCATTAATATGTCCTCAATTAATCATCATAAAATTAATTACTAAAAAAGTTAATATTGATTTCACATGTAATATCTTTATTTATTATTGTAAAAGTGGGTGTAAACTTTAGTTGCTATTAATTAACTATTAGTTAGATAGTAAATAGTCACTAATTAGTCATAAGTTAATATATTGATATTAACATATACTAAATTTTTTAATATATATTCCATTTTCATAATAGATGGAGCTTGGACCTTTTGATCCTTCAATCTTGATGTAGTAGGAGAGTCATCGATCACAGACTGTTTGGGATAGAGAGGTAAATGGCCTTTCACTTATCAATTAGTTTATATTGCATTAGAAATAGTAAAATATTTCACTTGTTGTTGGCATAGGATCAAGCAACCTTCACTGTTCGACAATGTGAGCTGTCACTCTGTCGCAGCGAGCATTCCATCCTCTTCAATGCTCAAATGTAGTTATACTTGCATTTGGCTGGATTTAAAGGTGCAAGTTGCATGTCGTGTATACCCTTGGATTGGTACATGATTATAGCATTGGTGGAGTGATGGCATCTAGGGATGCACACATTCCACATGCCAATGATGGAGTTTACAATTATATTGTAAGATGTAGAGATCTATTTAGGACTCTCCGTAGATGGTCAGGTAGTTACAGGGAGTAGTTGCTTGGATTGAGGAGAAATATGTGAAGAACTATTAAGGGCAAGGCTGGGGCCTAATGCTAGAGGAGGCTACATTAGTATAACATAGCTCTATGATATGTTTTGGATGATCCCATCAGATGTCGATGTTAAGCAGATCTATCGAGCTACTTGTGCGTATATATTGTAGTTGTTAGGGAGATTTATCTTTACTGATAAATCGAGCACCTTCGTCTATGAGATGTGATTATTTTTGTTGGAGCATTTCAACATATAGCTAGAGGTCCGCATGTTTGGTATGGTTGTATTGCTAACTTTATGTCACGTCATTACCGTCGGCACATGAGATTAGAGGGGTTGCCATTTTGCTACAGGTATGGGCTTGTGATAGATTTCCCTACATCGCACCCATTAGTTGACACAAACTATTTATAGAAGTTGGATGTCCACATGTGATTTGATCCAAACGCTTCCTAATGTCCATCTCCATATAGTATCTTTTTTGCTTTGGCTTTCCCTTCTTCCATGCAAGGTCTCCCCTTAGGTGAAGTGACGAGAAGTGTATTGACTCCCAATCTAATTTTTCCTTTATAGGCATAAAGTGTATCCTATATATTTACTCCTGATGTATCCATCTGTACCAATAAGGTATAGAGTACACTAAGTGAAGCAATTATTGCATATGTGTAGGAGCATGGAATTTTGTATATTTTACCACTTATAACAACTGCATATGCTACGAGCAAAGTCAACAACGTGGTTTCAACCCCCTCCCCTTAACCCGTTGGTGACGTAATGACTACTAATGAGGACTTTGAAAACTTTGTCATACCTGTTGTAATTGATGACCCTATGGTTGTTAGCTCGTGAACTCTATTGGTTGATTTTTTTTTATTACATATGTTGTGAAAATTTTATCCTTCGCCATATTCCTCAATGCATTTGTATGCTTCTTGATAAAGTACCCCACGTAATTGTAGAACATTTTCTTCACTAAAATAGTCATAGGTAACCCTAGAGCCCCTTTTAACATAGAATTGTAGCTTCCAACAATGTTAGAGACCATATACCCAAATGGATAGCAACTGTCATGAGCTAACGTCTACATATCCAGCGATACGTCCTCAAACTAGTCCAATGATTCTGGTCTAGTCATCCCCGCCTACTCCACCACATAATTTAACTTGTGAGATTGTGCTTGCAACTTGGCGTATGTGACCAACCTCTTGCATTAGGTGTTTTTATGTATCGAGTTAAAGTTGCTCGCAATATGTCGGAGACAAAACTGCCACATCGTAAATGGAGACTACCATCCATCTGCTTCTTCTTGGATTGCTAATCTGATGCTTACATGTCTATCTGATATGAGGTAAATGGTTTCACAACCTTCATGGTCATTAACAACATATTCCTTTAATTTCCTCAAAAACCAGCCTTATGTCTCAATTGTCTCTTGATCAACCAGAGTGAATGCCAGTAGAAGTATATGGTTGTTGCCATCAACACTACAAGAAACTAGCAACTTGTAGGTGTACTTCCCATACAGAAAAGTGGCATCAATGATAACAACAAGTCTAAGGAATCTCTACACTGTGATGTACAACCCAAATGCCCAGAATAACCACTTCAAAGTAGGCATACCAAAGGTACTCGATTTGCTCCATCCCTAATCTATTCGTATTCCAGGACTTGTATTTTTTTATTGCATTGAGAAGTTTAGGTAGTTCATCGTAAGACTTCTCTTAGTTCAAATACATGTTTTCGATAGCCCATTTCTTTTCCTCTTAAACCCGTCTCCTATTGATCTTATAGCCAAATTCTTGTTGGATAATAGAAGTTAGCTCAATGACCTTCATATTAGGATTGTCCTTAAGAAGATTTACAAATCGGCTGGTAAGGAGATTGCAATCCAATTGTGAGTGATCTTAACTAATCAGTGGGTTATTGCATATATGTGGACCCTCAAATCTCTTTACCACGAACATGCCCTCCAACTTCTTCTTTTGGGCTCGAAGCCTCCATTTACAATTGTCGTCCCTTCTTAAATAATAAATAAACCATAACAATAGACTAGACTTTACAATAATGAAGTTGCAATGGTTCTTCACATGGTAAGACTTCACTACTTGAATGTCATCTGCTTTCATTATGAATCTCATGTCTTTGTAGAAATCGTCACTACTACTTAAACCACTGCAAATATTAGTTTGCACCTACTTAAAATAAATATAACTATTATCACACAAAAAAATTATAATATGAAACAGGATCTCTAACTGTCATGGTTAGTGGGTTAGCTTGCTTTGATTGATATATTAGTTGTTTAGAGTAGGTATGTACAATTGGAGAGTCTTCTTTAGGTACTTCATCTCCCTCATTCTTACTTTCCTCATTTTTTTTCATTGAAACTCTCCTCGTTACCACTACTCTCCTCTTTAATGCCCATTCCACTATCGATGTCAGTTGCAACCTCCACTCCCACACGAACTATGTACGGATCCCATGTGTTTAGTTGTTGTAATATTGGAGTAACTGCTCTATCTATTTCATCCTCATAATTTACTCCCATTGGGGTTAGAATTGAGGGTTAAAATGTCGAAGGGTCCATTTGCATTTTTATACTATCATGTGACAAGTGTGGCTGACTGCTTGTATCTAATGTTTACCTTATCGAGGGGCCTCTCAAATTGTCAAAAATTTTGATGAACAATTGTTGCATGTTATGATCTCCATATGATTCATCCGTTTCAATAAAATTTTCAATATCTTTGTTGTCTTTGATTGCAACTAACACATAATACGTATCGCCCTTATGGAACATAGGATGCCTATGAATTATCTTAACCCTTACTTTAGTTGGATCGATTATGATGTTGCGACATATTCTATATAAGAATTCATTATAGTTGATTTTATTTTTTTTATTTTCAACTTCTTTACTGGATTCCTATCATACTCCGACTCCCAATTACTAATTACAATATTTCTAAATATATAGATCATCAATTTCAAGTAATGGACTATTCTTTCCCTATTCACAATATATATAAATTATAATCTTAAAAAAATAATAATTTTCAATAACAAAATTATAAAATTTTCCTAAAAAGAAAAAATCCGTAACATTTCAAATTAAAATTTTCCCCCCCATTATTGCTAAATGATTTTTTTTTTTAAAAATTTGTTAGATGTTATTTTTCAATAACATTTTCGTTATTAAAAATTTCAATCATTTCCTTTATCATTTTACAATATTGTAAAAATTATTTCATATTCCAAATATTACGACTTTTCATCATAATATTTTTTTTTTATATTTTCAATAACAATATTCTTAATATTTGCATAAAAGAAAATTTCCATGTCATTTCTAATTTTAATTTTTCTCCCATTATTTCCAAATAATTTTTTTTCTAAATATTTTTTTTGAAATAATATTTTAAAAATATTTTTTTGCTAAACATTTTAATAATTTTTGTATTATTTTATAATGCTATAATTATTCTGTATTCTACATATTTCACATTCCTCATAATAATAAATCCTCATTCTAATACAAAAATTAACAGCACATGTTACATATTACAACATTTATATAAATCATTATAGTAATATTTTCCTAAAACCTTACATCAAACACAGATAAAAAAAACTTCAACTTTTCTAAAGAAGAAGAAGTTATAATCAATTAGTTGTTGAAAAACTACTTGGATCTAGGTAAATTACTTCAAATCCTTTCTTCCCTATGTAAAATCACTTTCTCTTTTTCCTCTTCTTCCTATAAATCAATATGAGTGTTTTTATGAAAAATTTTGCTGTTATTGTATTTATATTTTTTAGTTCGTATGTTATTATCATGTGATTTTTTGTTTTGATCTATGATTGATATAAAAGGAATACAAAATTGGACAATGGGATTAAAGGGAGGCTTGCAGTAGTTTGAATTGAAGGCATGAACCCCATCCGTGCCTTTAAGGAAAAAAAAAAATGTATTGAAGGCACGGATTGGGTTTATGCCTTTAGTTAAAAATTTTTTCTTGCCCCTAAAATCACAAATGCAGTACATATCTTCAAAACCTATTTTAAGAATAATTTTATGGATAAAATATTTATAGAATCTTTTTAAAATTATTATATTTAAGTATATAATCCTGTGTATTAAAAAGATAAATCTAATAATTCATGATCTTATGACCTTCTAGTATAAATCTTGCTGAGTACTAAAGTCTCTTAGATCAGCAGATCAAAATGTGATAACCTAAGCGCACCTAAACCACCCCCAATACACCCTCCATGGTCACCAAATTACTATAGTCAATCAATTCCAATGTGGATAGACTTTCCAATTTTAACACCCTAGGAATCTCTTTCAGCCAATTGCAGCCACTGAAGCTTTAGTCTTGTCAAGTAATCCAGTTCTGCTAGACCTTGAATCTCACGTAGACTGTCACATCCTGAAACTACTAACTCTATCATCTTCTTTGCATGCAAGACATCTAGAATTCCACGTGGAAATTTACAATCATTCAATGTCAACAGTGACGGCATTGGTGGAAGCTGCAGATGGCCCCGAAGTTCTACAAAAGATAAATCCAACCCCTTGAGCCAGAAAAGTCCATTTACATTCTCCAATCCAGTTATGACATAAGGAATGCACAAATGCAACTTCTCAAGCATTGGTGCCCTACAAAATCATTGCAAATCCAAGTGCCTTGGATCAATTGGATCATAGGGAACATAGAAAGGATTATCTGCACATGCGCAACATAATTTTAATTCAATGATATTAACCAGCTCATGTAGGTTGTGTGAGTATATTTCAATCTGTGTTGTTGGACACTTGATAAGTAAATGTGTCAAACTTGAGGGAAGATTTAACATTCTATATATAGGAGTTCCTCTTAAACCCAAGATTCTTAAGCAGGAACACATGCTGATTTGGCTTGGTATGTCTCCTTGGAAATCCTTACATTCCCTGGCTTCGAACTCTTCAAGCTTAGTCAGCCTCCCAATAGTAGTAGGAAACTTTTTAATTCCACCTTCATGTAGTACTCACAAAACTCTCAATTCCACTAGCCGTTCGATTGCTTTTGGTAATTCCTCCACTTTGGTATACGAAAGATCCAACTCACGTAAAGATACTAAGTTTCCAATCGAATCTTCAACTCCTTCGATCTTTGAAGCAGTAAGATGATGTCGTGATAAATTTTCTAGATTACCAACTGAGCATGGCAATTTGAAACTTCGACCGACCCTGGTCTAGTTAATTTCTTCAAAAGCTTTTGCAATACCAATTGTTTGGGGCAAGCGTGCAAGGTTCTAACAGTCTCTGATACCAAGGCGAGTAGGTTTTTTCAACTCTTCGATGGAGCTGTCAATTTCAACCAAGCTGTTACACCACTCTAGAAACAACACTTCTAAACCTGAAAATTCGTTAAAACTCAGTGTTTGCTCCATCTTGTGACAAACGACGAACTTTGAAACTTTGAGTTTGTGTGCATGCAAGAAAAATTGAAAATCAAAGAATAAGGGTGAATGACAACCAAGCCGTGATCATTGATGAAAAAGCACCCTGTCATACACTCCCTTTTATAGAAGTATGTCATCACATCATACCTTCATTAGTTTCCACCAACATTTGTCCATAACTTGAAGATGATAAAGCCGTAGAGCAACTAAATTTGCTGGATTAATATTGGTTGCCATGAAGTGCTTGACTAAGCTAATGCTAATCCATCTCAAGTTTGGGAAAGTCCCTCCAAGTTTCCCTCGATTTTATTTGCACACAGTCGCAGAAATCTCACATTTTTAAAACCTAATGAATCCTTACTTGTAATGGTCCAAGTCGTATAATAAGGACCTAAATGAAGCATTTCCACATATATTGTCTTTCCTGCAAAAAGAACATACCTTTATAAATTTCAACGGAAACTGTGATGCCATATGTACGGTTTTTAAATGGATATTGATTTATTAAGAATTTCATCTACTTAAATAAGAAAGATAACGCTATATCCTTAGACAAAATTAACTTTTTCTTTATTTAATGGCTGGATCAAAGTTCCGAAAGTTAGTTCAATTTAGTTTTCAAAATTCAAATGAACTTTCCACTGCACTTCAAAATTTATATTTTTCTTCACACCCATATGAAAAGATATATATATATATATATCTATCTTTATCTAGTTTTATTATTTACTAGATAATTACAACATCATTACGCATTCACACTTTATATATAAAAATAATTGAATAGAATAATTGATTTGATCTAATAATTAAATTGAATTTGGAAAAGAAAAACATTTTTGAAATTAAATATTCACTACCACTTAGAGTCTAGAAAAATACCATAAAGCTCAAACGATTACCTCCCAAATCAATATGCAAGAATCTTCTGACTTTCCTTCCATTTCTTTTACTTCTCTTTTGAGTAATGGCCCTTCCGAAATCTTTCAACACGTCATGCATCGACAAACAATATTCTTCATTTTCTACTTCAACTTTTACTAATGATTTATTGATAAGATTTTCTATTGACTGATTAGGACTCCATCCACAATCTTCCCACATGTAGTATGCTCCCATTTTCTTTAAGCCTCTGGGATAACAAGCAATATCCAAAAAGATCTCTTGTTCCTCTTTGTTTAGTGCACGATAACTTATCATCAGAATAGTTTGAATCTCCTTATCAGGGGTTTCCTTCAACTTTTTTATTGCTCCTTCCCAAGCCTTTTTACTATGGCCATGCAACGAGGAACCAACAACCTTGAGAGCTAGTGGAAGACCACTTAAGGAGGAAACAACCTTCTTTGAAAGGCTCTCGAATTCCTTAGAAGGAGAGTCCCTTTTGAAAGCATACCAACAAAAAAGCTGAAGAGCTCGATCATCATAGAATTGCAGAGCTTCATCAGCATCCAAAACCCTTTTGTCTCTAGTAGTGATAACTCACAAAGTTTGTCAACAGATTTTCGTTATCCACATCATCCAACACAAGAAGAAATTTCTTGTTCTTCAATCCCTTTCTAATCACGTTGATTCCTTCATTACTGTTGTCGATAGTACAGGAAACCTTAAGTCAATTAGGTCCTTGTATAATTGTCTTTGCAACTTTGCAAGCTCATTATTTCCTACACTTTCACGGACATTTGCAATAAAGGATCAGCAATTATCAAAGTTAGCAGAGAGACGGTTGAACACAACCTAGGCCAGAGTTGTCTTACTTATACCTCCCAATCCACAAAGTCCAATGATGCGACAACCATTGGAGTTTAAGTCTAACATTTTAATTACAGATTCCACTTGATAATCGATTTCAACGAAGTGTTTGGTAACATGTTGATATTTAGGCATCAATCGATTTAAAACTTCTCGAGTAATTTCTGCAACTGTATTCGCTTTGCTGCCATGCAAATAAACATATTATTTCAAATGATACACGATGCATATCTATACAAGTAACATGCTCTATTATTGATATAATAAAACAATTGATAGTTTAATAAATTTGTCTTTAAAAAAAATTTCCGCTACTTGCATGAATACACACACACTTCAAGTACATCATTCATACGGCCATTTAATTATTATATCTCCCAACTATAAGAATTAAATAGACAATACTAATTAGTAAATCTTCTGTCTTGATTTTTTTTCTTCCATTGAATATATATATATACACGAGAATGTTATCTATTCCTTCCTAAACTGATTTCTACATATTAGCTAAGTCAATAACAAGAATATTTCCAAATATCTATCTACCTAAATTACAAAGATTACAGATATCGCAATCGCGGAGAGCTGGCGGGAGATATACGACCGTATACTTTGGCCTTATACTTTCTATACGTTTCTGTGCATATTCTGGTAGGAGATACACGACCGTGTACTTTGGCCGTGTACTTTCTGTACGTTTCTGTGCACTTTCCTACCACATACGTCATTCTCAATACCCTCCCTCAAGGTGGAGCGTGAGGATTACGAATGCCTACCTTGCGAAGAAGAAACTGAAATTGCTCTCGTCCTAAAGCCTTTGTCAGAATGTCTGCCAACTGCTCATTGCTACGAACATAAATGGTTTTGATCAGTCCAGCTTGTAGTTCATCACGTACGAAATGACAATCAACCTCAATATGTTTTGTGCGTTCCTGAAAAAACCAGATTTGCAGCAATATGCATTGCAGCTTGACTATCACAAAACACGGTAGCAGGTTGACCATGATGCACTCCTAAGCTCAATAACAATCCTTTAAGCCATTTTAATTCACAAACCGTAGCTGCCAAAGATCGATATTCTGCTTCCGCTGAAGAACGAGAAACAGTATGTTGTTTCTTGGTCTTCCATGAAATTGGAGAGTTTCCAAGGAAAACAAAATACCCTATAAGTGATCTTCGAGTCAATGGACAACCTCCCCAATCTGAATCACAATAGGTTGTCAACTTAAGATTGCTCTCAGCTTTCAGAAGAACACCTTATCTAGGACTACCTTTCAAATATCGAACTATACGCAACGTTGCATCCCAGTGTTCTTTTCTTGGTTTTGCATAAATTGAGCTAAAATATGAACACTATATGACAACTCAGGTCTAGTGATAGTTAAGTAAATCAAGCGTCCAACTAGCCTTCAATATTGTTCAGGATCACACACCAATTCACCTTTGGCAAGCGTTAGGTGGTGATTTTGCTCCATCGGAGATTGTGAGGGCTTAGCACCTAGCAACCCAGCCTCATTAATGATGTCTAAGGCATATTTTTGCTGGCACAAGAACATGCCCTTGTCATTTCTAGCCACTTCAGTACCCAAAAAATACTTCAAAGCACCTAAATCTTTCATATGAAAACAACGATTCAAATATGCTTTTAACTCATCCATCAAGTGTGGTTCACTTCCGGCAATAATGATATCATCCACATACACCAAGACAGCCAAGTGCACTTTATCTTGTATCAAAGTAAACAAAGAATAATCTGAACGAGATTGACAAAAACCATACCATTTCAGTGCTTCAGCCAATTTTGTAAACTAACATCGCGACGCTTGTCGTAAGCCATAAAGAGACTTCTTCAAACGACACACTTTTCCGGGTTGACGAGTATGAAATCCAGAAGGCATTTTCATATAAACTTCTTCTTCCAAATCTCCATGAAGAAAGGCATTGTGAACATCCATTTGATGCAGTCCCCAACCTTTAGCTACTGCGACAGAAAGGAATGTACGCACCGTAACCATTTTCGCTACTGGGGCAAAGGTTTCATTGTAATCTATCCCTTCAACTTGATTATTTCCGAGAATAACCAAACGCGCTTTATACCACTCAATTATGCCATCAGAATTATACTTAATCTTGTATACCCACTTGTTACCGATTGCTTTCTTCCCTGATGGCAAGTCAACTAATGTCCATGTTCTGTTCTGCTCAAGGGCATCAATCTCTTTTTGCATAGCTTCTCTCCAGCGTGTATCCTTCACTGCCTGATGGAAGAATTTTGGCTCCACACTAGCTGTTATGGCTGCTAAGAAACCTTGATGACGTGGTGAGAAATTTGTGTAATTTATATATTGAGCTAAGTCATAGAGCATACCTGAGGATGATGTTGGTTTGGCTGAACCTGCAGAGGGGCTATCACTGTGAGCAGCATAAGTCACACAATCTTTCAACCGTGCAGAAACTTTCTTAGACCGAAGGCTACGACCAAGGGCCGACGAACCTTCTTCTACACTCTCCAATCTGACCTCTGGTGATATATCACCCTCCCTGACTTCAACACTAACATTTTGATCATCATTCAACTGCTCAGGTGTTTCATCAGCAAGTTCTATGAATTCCTTTTCTTCTGTCCCAATCAAATTAGTTTCTCCCTTGTCGGCGCACTCATTTATTTGAGAGTGCACTGCAGTATCCTTGTTCATTTGTACACACACATCTACATATGGAAACTCATTTTCATGAAAAACTACATCCCGAGACACAAAGTAGCGTTGTTTTTCCAAATCATACAATCTCCAACCTTTCTGTCCAAATGGATATCCCACAAAGATACATTTATGACTTCGACTAGCAAACTTATCCTTTTCACAATTCAAACTCCTTGCATAGCACAAACACCCAAATGTACGAATGTAGCAATAATCAGGTTGTTTACCATACAAAATTTCATAAGGTGTTTTTCCTCCTAACACCTGAGAAGGGGTGCGATTGATCAAATATCCAGCTGTCAACACACATTCCCCCCAAAACTCAATTGGCAAATTAGCTTGAAATCGCAATGCTCGAGCTACGTTAAGTATATGTCGATGCTTTCTTTCTACTTGTCCATTCTGTTGTGGTGTTCCAACACACGAAGTTTGATGTATTATCCCATTGTTTAAGAAATAATCTTTCAAGCTAATGAACTCACTTCCATTATCGCTTCTCACTGTCTTAATGTTCTTATCAAATTGCCTACGAACCATAGCAACAAAGTTTTGCAGGATGCATCCTACTTTAGTTTTAACAATCAGCAAATATATCCACACACATCTAGAAAAATCATCAACAATTGTGAGGAAGTAACTTGCATTAGAGAAACTAGAAATTCTATAAGGTCCCCATAAATCACAATGAACAAGTTCAAACAATTCACTAGCTCTACTATCACTAGAATAAAACATACTCCTGGTTTGGTTTGCTTTGCTTTAAAACAAGCATCACAAGTCTTATTTGAATCTAACTGAGTCTTATTTTCAGTAATTATGCCTACAATCTTTGGTGACAGATGCCCCATTCTTCTATGCCAAAGTTCATCAGAAGTCAACGTCCGAGACTAAAGTGCATGGACTGGTGGCTCCTTCTTGAAAACATATAGCCCCTTACAACGTTCACCCGCTCCAATCACCATCCTCGAACTGCGGTCCTGTATCAAACAAAACTTATTAGTGAACAATGCATCACATTCTGATTCATCAACTAATTTTGACACAGAGATCAAATTGCAATTCAATCCCGGAGCATGAAGAACATTATCTAGTTGAATGTTCTTCCCTAAGCAAACAGACCCTTCTTGCAACACCATCACTTGTTCTCCATTAGGCAAGCCAATCGGACAGCCTAATATGTTTCTTAAACTAGATAAACATTCTAAATTCCCTATCATATGTTGTGTTGCTCCAGAATCAATTATCCAAACAGTGTTTTCCTTACCAGTCATCTTCTCACTATTACTCCTTGAATTGTAAGTGTTCAGCATGCTCATAACTGCTGCCCATTGTTCATTCGTCAACGTCATGGGAGTTGCAACTTCCTTTGTTTCTATGTTTGGCTCCTCAATCACTTGAGCAACATTAACTCGAGCACCACTCCATCCTCTTCCTGCCATCTTGCCTCGACCTTTGCCTCCCAACTGTCTTCCTTGACCTCTACCAACTGCTTTAAGCCAATCACCCCACCAAGCAGGATAACCTATAAGCTGAAAGCATCCCGCAGAGTCATGTCCTTCTCTATTGCAATGTGTGCAGACAATGCTTTTGTCCTTGGTTCCTTCATTGGTTTGTACCATAAAACTGGCAGCCTCATTCTTAATCTCCTTTTCCTTGGAGACATTTCAAACCCTTTCCTCTTGGCACATTAACGAATATGCCTTACTTACACCGGGCAACGGTGTCGCGCTCAGGATATTTGTCCTCACTGTGCTGTAGGCATTGTCTAACCCCATTAGAAATTGATGAAGCTTTTCTTCTTCTCGTTTCTTGGTTATTTCAGTTCCAATATTGCACTTGCAACCCCCACATTTGCACATAGATATCACATCGTAATTTTCCAGTTCTTCCCACAATTGTTTCAATTTGGCATAATAACTCATGAGTGACATTCCTTGTTGTCTGCAATTTGCAAGTTCCGTCTTCAACTGCTGCACTCGTGCACCATTTTTCATAGAGAAACAATCTTTGATGTCTTCCCACAAGTCCTTTGCAATTTCCATGTGTGTCAATGTGGAACGCACCGTTGGCTCTATTGTATTCATTATCCATGATACAAGCATGGAATTCACAGTCCACCAATCTTCCAACTCATTCGAGATTTCGTCAGGCTGAGTCACTATTCCATCAAGAAAACCAAATTTCTTCTTAGCTCTCAAAGCAGTACGAATAACTCTAGACCATTCATCATAATTGTCTTGTTTCAATTGCACCTGGGTTATTATATTTCCAGGATTATCATTCACATACAATGTGTATGCTGACAATGATTTCTTTTCTTCTCCTGCCATATTGTGCTCAAGGCTCTAATACCATGTTAAAAACAGAACAATAGGAACACGATTTGAGGAAATCTTCTGTCTTGATTTCTTTTCTTCCATTGAATATATCTATATATACACAAGAATGTTATCTATTCCTTCCTAAACTGACTCCTATACATTAACTAAGTCAATAATAAGAATATCTCCAAATATCTATCTACCTAAATTACAAAGATTACAGATACCGCAATCGCGGAGAGCTGGCAGGAGATACACGACCGTGTACTTTGGCCGTATACTTTCTATACGTTTCTATGCATATTCTGATAAGAGATACACGACCGTGTATACGGCTGTGTACTTTGGCCTGTACACGGCCAAATACGTTTCTGTGCACTTTCCTACCACATACATCATTCTCAATACTAATCTTGACATGATCACACATTCCAACAATTCTTCTTAAATAATAGTTGGGAAGAAACCTAGTTAAATGGGATCTTCCACATGAAATTGAGGTAAATTACTCTCGAGTTCAAGCCGAAGCACGCATCAGCCACATATACAAGAAAGTAAATACAATGGCAAAAAGAATAATGACCAATGTGATTCCTCTACCTCTCATATATTAGATATATAAAATTTTAATAAATGATCAAAATTTTAAAATAATTGTTTATTATGCCGGTCAACAATACGTATACATTATTAACTTTCATTAATATACAAGCAAACGTACACTCGTGCGCCATGTGCAAAAAATGTAAGAGAGTGGTATAATAATTTTTAATGTAAGACAACGACTTAATTAAACTATATAAATCATTAGTAAATCAAGAATGAACAAAAGAAAGTAAAGAATAAACTGTTTAAAGATACATGAAAATAAATGAAAACACAAGAACAGTATTACATTATATTACCAGAAAAAAAAACTACATTATAAATATTTTTGTTAAAGTACATAAAATTAAGTTTTGTGTTCTTATATTGGGAAAACATAGTTCACGAAGCTAATTACTAAGAAAGTGGGGCTAGTGGGAAAAGTGGAGTGAGAAAAATATTGAAACTATATACTAAAACATGAGCAGTCAAATAGTACAGTTATTTCTTAAATGTAATATAGATATAATATAGATATAGATAAGATTATATTTGCATATGTTTGTCGCGGTTGCAAATGTACAGTTGAAACAAATGAAGGAAACTATCCTACTTAAATGTGGTACTTCAATCGTTTGAAATTGTTTTACGATAATAATCCTTCTTTTAACTGAAATTGCAATTTAGGAAGTTATCTTATGAGATTACAAAGGTTAAATTTGTAAATTTAATATATATATATATATATATATATATATATATATATAAAGTGCACTTTAGACACCAAAACAATGCCAGGCCTTTTAATAATATTCATAATAAGGGTTCTTACCTACTACTTAGTTAAATTTAAAGTGCAAACAAAACTATTGGTTATATAATGATTGTTTGTTTCTCATTACATGGAAAGAAGAATTTCTAAGGGTTTATATATATATATATATATATTTAAAGAGAGTGATTAGTACTTTGAAAAGTACCATATTTTATACTTTTGATACATTTGTCTTATTTGCAAATTTATATTCACTTAAATTTGAATAAGAGTTTAATTAGAAGGTAAGGATAACAATAATAATAAATAATGCGTAACTTTCTATTACTTGAAATTTAACTTTTCTTTCCTAGATGTTATAAGAATTCCAAAAAGTCCATATAATAATAATTTTTTTTTTTTGCCTTTTTAACCCTAATTTCAGCATCCTCGACTAGCATTCATTAAAAATAATGAAAAAAAAAAATGGTTACACAAATTATCAAAACAACAATTTATGGGTTGTATGTATAGTAAATAACAGAGTTAGAAAACTATCCATGTGAAAGCTATAGGACATTCACAAAAAATATATATAATGGTTCTTGACATGTAACTTTTGAGATTCATTTAAAAAATATATTATTTGTTGATGTGATGAATGGATGGACTTAAAGAAAAAAAAAAAAAAAGACAACAAGAATTAAAAAAAGTAATTTTATAATTGGAATTTCAATAACTCTCTCTTATAAATTACTCCAATTGGAAGGGAGAAAAAGTATGAAAAAGGTAAACATACGAGGATCGGGTTTGTTGAAAACACTAACACTATGTATGGGATGAAGGATACAAATAGAAAAGAAAGAAAATGGGAGGAAAAAATTGTGAAGAAAACAAAGTAAAGGAAAAAATCTTGTTTCGATAGTGAAGAGTAGGAAGGAATGATTGTGGAGAAAGAATTAATTTAATATTTTTTAAAACTAGTTAAATTACCAAAAAATCTTCCAAAAAAAAAAAACTTTACTTAAAGGATACTTAATTAATTTTATGATTCTTTCTCTCAATTCTCTCCATATTAAGAAAGAATCAATTTTGTGGATCAAAGGAAAAAATTTTCTTTGCAAATCTATCCCTTTCCTTTCTTTTTCTCTCTTCCAATTAAGGAAAAAGTGATTTTTTTCCCCTTCCAATTCCATCTATCCCCTTTCTTTTCTCTAATTCAAAATAGTGTCGAGAAGAGGGAAAGAATTAAGAAAAAAGAAAAGTTGGAGAAAAGAATTAGAGAAGAAAGAAAATAAAATGAAAGAATAAATATATATATTTTTTAGTTTAAATTGAGGAAAAGAGAAAAAAAAATGAATATGAAAGAAATGTTTTTAAAAATATTTTAAACTATATAATTACTATATTGTATCGTCCTAAAAAAAATTACAAGATTTCGAAAAGTAAAGTTATAATTGGAATTTCAACTATTTTTTCTTCTAAATTACTCCAATTTAAAGGGGAAAAAAATATGGATCTAGGGAGGACTATCTCTTTTAAATTTATCCTCTCTTATTTTCCTTCCATTTTCAAACAAGAGAAAGTTTTTTAAAATTCACACTTTATTTCCATTTTCTTTTATTTCCCAATTCTTTCTTTCATATCAAACACGATGCAAAAGTGGTTCTCTCATACAATTAACTCTAGAAAAATCTTCAAAAGAAAAATAAGAAGTTTAATCCATACCTTCTTTTTGCTCTTGAAAGCTTAAACCTTTAGGATGTAGAAATTATCAGCATCCATAGCAAAAAAACAAAACAACATTAGAGATTCCAATATCAATCAAGAATAGAAGAAGAAATGGTACTATGTACAACAACTGGACAAAATAGAAATAATTTAGTAATCTCAACTAATAGATGAGTAAATAAGGGCTAAGGATTGAGATGAAGCAAACTTTTTCCTCTTTGAGGAAATTGACATAAAAGCATGTAGAAAGTGTAATATGTAATTTAGCCTTTGTGTCTTCTTTTATTTTCAAACATTGGAACCAATGTCAGTTAAATTATTCCACAATTAAAAAGGAAATTTTAGCAATTGTTTTAACGATTTCCAAATTCCAAGGAGATTTGTTAAATAAAAAATTTCTTTTAAGAATTGACTGCTCAGCAGCAAAAAATGTTTTAGAAAAAGATGTTCACAATTTGGCTTCAAAACAGATTTTTGCCAAATGGCAAGCTATTTTATTTTGTTTTGATTTCAATATACAACATATTAAAGGAACGTCAAATTCTCTTCCTGATTTCCTGACTCGTGAATTCCTGCAGGGAGATGCCTCCCAAGGGAAAGGGGAAGGAAAAGGAAGTCCCCCGTAAGGGACCTCAATGAAGTCCTTAACAGAGGCAAATCCAAAGGTCCTAAGCCAATCACACTTAGTGATCTTCAAGAGGAAATTAATTCCCAAAAGAAAGAAATTCAAGAATTGAAAGCTATGTAGAAGGAACTGCAAAGACAATTCTTAGAATTTAAAATGACCAGAACGAAATATATATATATATATATATATACTTCACTCATCCGTGAGTGCTCCCTAGTCGTTCTTGGTTTGTCAGATGGTATCAGAGCCAAGGGGAGAGAATATAGTTAGGTTTGAATAGTTTTATTTTAGGAACTGGGATCCAGTTCAAAAAGAATTCCGATTGTCCTCGTGGACATTTCAATTTTGAGTTAATCTGGAACAATAAGGGATCACCTCAGCGCTAGACACCTTAGATATCATCAGTACTGACGTGTAAGTCGCGTAAACCCTACAGATAGAGCGTAAGTCGGGTAGCGCAGTGTTTCGGAGTTGATATAGAAGGGCGGTCAAATTCTGAGCTCTCATGCCTTATTTTCCCTACGGGATCAAATTAAAATTGAAATTAAAGTAGGAATTCCATCCTAAAATGAATTTATTCAGCAGAACTATGTCGTCCTCTAGTTCGGTTCCAAACGAGGAACTAGAAGATCTAGGAAACATAAACAATAGAGATGAAATCAGAATAAAAGATTTCAATGAAGCGATAGACAATTGGAGGATACCCAAACTATCCTATGACCAGATCTACCAAATGGGAAAATGGAAGATCTTTGGTAAAAATGATTATGTCATATCCACAGAAGAGAGAGATATACCAGTCTCTGATGGATTGACAACAATTGAAATTTTAAAACATAGTTCCATTCAAAATTATGGAAAAGAATGGAATTATATGCATATAGGTCTAGTCCAAGTAGGAGCCAAACCTCTTACGAAATTAGGATTAGATACTTCAGTCTTAATGGTCCTTAGGGATGCTAGAGAACTGGAATATTAAAGATCGATCCATGCATCGATTGAAACCAGCCTAAGTACTGGTCCAGTTCAATTTGAATGTCACCCCAATGTAACCATAGGTCTTAGAGATCAAACCATAATGAAATCTCTAGTCCTTCAAATCAAAACCCACAATTATAAAATGATTCCAGGTGCTTTACCGATGGCGGTAATTTACCGGATTTATTTTAAACTAATGAAAACAGCATTCGGATCAAAAGCATACAAAATTAACAAAAGAGGTCAAACGCTTTTGATTCAAACAGACTTAACTAAGTCTAATGTTAAGATCCCCAGAGTGATCAAATGGGATCAGGTCAGCTTACCTGACCATTGGGAAATAGAAAACCCTATTCCCTAGAAAACATATGAAGTAGCTGAGCCATCAAATGTTGTCCAACACCCAGATAACAAACCAAGAACGACTAGGGAGCACTCACGGATGAGTGAAGTCAGGTTAAGATCTAAAGCACTAGTGAAGCAGACTTGGAGTGTGTGGTGGAGTGAGCATTGAGCATATAAATAAAATTATTTAAATGCAAGGCGGAAGTAGGAAAACATTATCATAAATAATAAATTGTGCAAGAAATATATGCAAAACCTCAAAAGGCGGTATAACCAGCCGAGGAGGTTAAAACAAAATATTAAATGCGAAAATTAGTGAGATAATGACCACCACAGGCGGCAGAGCCAAGACTAGTGGGGTGTAATCTCAATTGCAAGTAAATAAATAAATATTTACTTCATTAATCCTTAAATTAAGGAACATACAGACAAAACATTAAAGAAGAAAGGAGGTGAGAAGTGAGAAGTGGAAGTTCAGAAAGGATGGAAGAAGAGAGGTTGAAGGTTAAAGACGAAGAAGAAGAGAAGGAATATTACCTAAGTACGTCTGAATACTTAGGGGCTATGGTTCATCAACCATAGAAGACGACTCCTGGGTTAGTGTAGGAGAGAGAGAGGAAAAGATATGAAGAGGTAAGAGAAGTGGAAGAGGTTGGCCGAAGGTCGGAGGCCGGAGGTAGAGGAGAAGAGGGGTTAGTAAAGAAGAAGGAAGGTTACTTGTGTTTGTGAACCTTTGAGAGTAATTGTTGTCCAACACCCAGATGGAAAAGTTACTATCCAATTCTCTAGGAGATCCTTTGAAATTCCTAGAAACTCAATGTCATTAGGGTCATCAAGAAGATCGATAGATCTGTCCAAAATTGATGAGTCTAAAATATCCAGGATAGTCCAAGAAAGACTAATCCTACAATTTCTGGTTTAGTTAATAAGCCTTCGGGATTAACTCAACCAATTTATCAAATTTCTCCAGAATGGGAAGAACCCACTGCTTCAGAATTAGGAGATTCTGAACTCAATGTCTTAGAAAAACCCTTCAAACCAGATAGGTCATTTCTAAATAATGAATTCCATTCTTCTGAAAATAAGAAGAAAAGGAAATGGTATTTTAAACATTTTGATAAGATTAAAATGCAAATTAAAGATGAATACTATGAATTCATCGACCAAATTGGTTCTCAGATTTTATTCTTCGATTGGTTAGAAGAATATTATTTGAAACCAAAATTCATTAATGAAGTCGGCAAGACTGTCCAATGGAGTCTAAGTGATGGAAACGTAGTTGAATCTACTCATCCCCCACTTAGCAATATCAGATATCCTCACAAGGATACTGAAATCAAACTAGCTCCTTTCAAAGTTGCAGAAGCATCGGAAGGAATAGGTATTAAAAAGATTATTGATCAAAACAATTTTACTAATAAAAATCTTCACACAATAGGTCAACAACTTGACAGAATAGAAGATTCAATTAGTAAACCCCAGATCAATAACAATGTTAAGGTTGAAAAGAAACCACTTTTCAAACCTTTTAATATGATCAGTCCTAGTAATGAATTTCTTCAGGCTATCCAAGATAGGAAGAAATCATTAAAAGGAAAGACAAAAATGGAATCGGTGGAATCTTTAAAATTAGATACTCCTAAGTTTAGGAATTTAATTATTGAAGATACTCCATCCGAAAAGATTAATGCTTTAAGCGAAACCAATGATTCTGATCCAGATGAATTATCAGATGACTTAAGTCTTGATAATTTCAAGGATTTAGAAATTAACAAAATTACTTGGAAAGAGCCTCAAAAACTGTATTATCAGAGAGCTACTCCTCCTGATATTATGTTAGAGGAAAAACCAAGTAATTACCAAAACAAGTATTCTACAGGAACCACCTATGAATGGAACATAGATGGAGCCTCAGAACAAATGATTCTTAATGTTCTAAATCAGATGATCATGTTTGCTAATACTAATAGGAGTATTCAGTCAGACATATCTGATTTTCAAATAGCAGTACTTTTAATTTCCGGATTTACGGGACAATTAAAAGGTTGGTGGGATAACTACCTTAATGAAGAACAAAGAATGAATATTTTAACTTCAGTCAAGAAAAATGAACTTGGAGTTAAAATACTTAATGAAAAAAATGAACCAATACAAGATGTTGTTAATACATTAATGTTTTGTATTAGTCAGCACTTTATTGGTGATCCTTCTCATATTCGTGATAAGAACTTAGATCTCTTATCCAATATGAAATGCAAGTCTTTGGGTGAATTTCGCCAATACAAAGACATATTCCTGCAGAGGGTATTGATGCGAGATGATTGCAATCAATCATTCTGGAAAGAAAAATTCTTAGCTGGTTTACCAAACATTATAGGTGAACAAGTTAGGTCTAAAGTCTGTGAGGAATTCAACGGAGAAATTCCTTACAATAATCTTTCTTATGATGAGTTAATTTCTTATGTCTATAAGATAGGAACTCAAATGTGCAACACAGTTAGGTTGCAAAAACAACTTAAGAAAGAAAAACAATTGAAAAAGCAAAGTCTTGGAGAATTCTGTCAACAGTACGATCCATCCTTTGTTTTTGACAATTCCAAATGCACAGATTGTAAAAGGAAAAAGAAAAAATCTTCTAAAGAAAAGAAGAAAAAATTTTCTAAAAAATTCCACAAACAATCTGATAACAATGAAGAGTCTAAAAGGAAAATTTCCAAAAAATTTAGGAGACCTTTTAGAAAAAATTTACCTAAATGTTATCTGTGCCACAAATTTGGTCACACAGCTGACAAATGCAAGATTAAGAAAAAGATAAATGCTCTTAATCTTGACAATGGAAAAATAGAAGAAATCTTAGAAATATTCGAAGGATATTCTTCTTCAGAACCTTCTTCATCAGAAGAAGAAGGACTTCAATGTAATGATCTTGAATCATCCTCAGAGGAAGATTCGATCAATGTCCTAACTAAAGAAGAAGAAGAATTTCTTCTTAAGTTAGATTCAATGTCCCAATCTCAGCAAATGAGATGGCTGGAAGGAGCCAAGCCTACTTCCTCAATTTCCAATAATTTAACTTATAATCTTAATGAAGTCCTTAACAGAGGCAAATCCAGATCTTCTAAGCCAATTACGCTTAGTGATCTTCAAGGGGAGATTAATTCCCAAAAAGAAGAAATTCAAGAATTAAAAGCTATGCAGAAGGAACTGCAAAGGCAATTCTTAGAATTTAAAATGACTAGAACCAAATACCCAGATGACACTGAGTATGCAAGTTCTTCAGATGAAGTACCTGAAAAAAGCCCAGAGTACTTAAACCAATTAGTGGAAGTAACCACTAGAAAATGGGTAATTCCGATTACCATTAAGATAAATGAAGAATTTATCTTAGAAACTACTGCCTTGTTTGATACTGGTGCAGATCTAAATTGCATTAGAGAAGGGTTAATTCCAACAAAATATTTTGAAAAAAACAACCCAATCTCAAAGCACTGCTTCTGGTAACAAACTAAACATTAGTTTCAAATTACCCAATGCAGAAGTTGTTAAAGAAAAGGTTTCCTATAATACTAGCTTCAATCTGGTAAAAAACCTTAAGCAGAATGTTATTCTAGGAACACCCTTTATCAACTTAATTCAACCTTTCCAGGTTACCAATGATGGGATTAAAACGAATTATTACGGACAAGTTATCTGTTTTAACTTTGTTTCAAAACCTAAAATTAAAATGATTGATATGCTCAAACAGAACTCAGTTTCAGAGTTAAACTGTTTGATTAAAGCCAAGGAGGACCATCTATCCTTCTTAAGTGATGATTTGAAACTTCACAGGATTGAAGATCAAATCACAAGAAATCCTGTAAGGACACAGGTTTCTAAATTAGAAAGTGAAATCAGAAACACCATTTGTTCCACTCTTCCTAATGCTTTCTGGGAAAGGAAATCCCACTCAGTCGGATTACCCTATAAAAAGGACTTCGACGAAAAAAACATTCCAACGAAGGCTAGACCTTCACAAATGAATAGCAGTGTTTTAGAACACTGTAAGAAAGAAATCAATGATCTGTTAGCCAAAAAGCTTATCCGCAAATCCAAGTCACCTTGGAGTTGTTCGGCTTTTTACGTTAACAAAAATGCTGAAATTGAAAGAGGTGTACCAAGATTAGTAATTAACTACAAACCTCTTAACAATGTCCTTAGATGGATTAGGTACCCGATACCTAACAAAAAAGACTTACTTGGTAGAATACATGATGCCAAAGTATTCTCCAAGTTCGACATGAAGTCTGGATTTTGGCAAATCCAGATCCAAGAATCTGATAGGTACAAGACAGCATTCACCGTACCCTTTGGACAGTACGAATGGAATGTTATGCCTTTCGGACTCAAAAATGCTCCCTCTAAATTTCAGAGAATAATGAACGAAATTTTTAATCTAGATTTCGTTATTGTCTATATTGATGATGTTCTAGTTTTTTCTCCAAACATAGAACAACATTACAAAGATGTCAGAACTTTCATCTGGAAAGTTAGACGCAATGGATTAGTGGTATCACCCTCTAAGGTTTCCTTATTCCAAACTCGGATTAGGTTCTTAGGATTTGATATCCATAATGGAACAATCCAACCAATTAAGAGATCAATAGAATTTTCTTCTAAGTTTCCTGATAGGATTCTGGATAAAACCCAACTCCAGCGATTCTTAGGTAGCTTAAATTACGTAGCAGATTTCTTTAAAAATCTCAATGTGTTATGTAAACCATTACATAACAGACTAAAGAAAAATCCACCAGAATGGTCTGACGAACATACAGATGTCGTCCGACAAATCAAGCAAAGGATTAAGGAAATCCCTTGCATTCATTTAGCAGATCCATCCCTACCAAAGATAGTAGAAACTGATGCATTTGACATAGGATTTGGTGGAATCCTTAAACAAAAATCACCTAATGGGAATGAAAATATAGTCCAGTTCGTCTCCAAACACTGGAACCAATGTCAATTAAATTATTCCACAATTAAAAAAGAAATTTTAGCAATTGTTTTAACTATTTCCAAATTTCAAGGAGATTTGTTAAACCAAAAATTTCTTTTAAAAATTGACTGCTCTGCAGCCAAAAATGTTTTAGAGAAAGATGTTCATAATTTGGCTTCAAAACAGATTTTTGCCAGATGGCAAGCAATATTATCTTGTTTTGATTTTGATATTAAACATATCAAGGGAACATCAAACTCTCTTCCTGACTTCCTGACTCGTGAATTCCTGCAGGGAGATGCCTCCCAAAGGAAAGGGAAAGGAAAAGGAAGTCCCCCGTAAGGGACTTACAAATGTCCGGTCATGGCTTAATGCCACGGCCCCAAAACCAACCAATGCTCCTCTGATCATCAGAGAAAAGGATGAGGAATCAATAGCCTCATCAAAATTAATGGTAAGAAAACCCTCTAAGGGCAATGAGAGTTTAAACACTGAGAGTTTAAACACCAATGTAGTGATCACGCCTGAACTAATTAAGGCAATCACTAGTGCGATGGGTTCCAGGTCTCCCAAAAAAGACCCAGAAAAAAGGGTGGTTAAGAAATCATCCGCCAATGTTCATATCACTGAGGTGGCATCTGCTTCTACAGCATTAGTCCCTCAAAAGAATTTTCAAAAATGGCATGAAAAAGGAAATTTCAAGTATGTCTTTTCCGTAGAAAAAGGCATGCATGAAAAAGACCCTTTTGATTTCGCCAGGAAAATATTTCCGGCAAATGTTTTTCATATTCCGTATGATCCATTGAAAAATATGGATTTTTACGAGAAAATTTTGGTTGATTCAGGTTCTGTATCAATCAAACATTTTGAAAATAATGGAGTAATTTCTTACTCAACCGTCAGGATCCATAAGGTCATAAACTTATGTGATTGGCCTGGCACCACTTATACTAAGCATAAGCTTAGTTTCAACCCTTTGGGACCAATGGAACCACACCTAGCCACCTATAATTATTTTGATTATAAACAGGCTTGGTTTAATATTTTCCTGAGAATGAATCCTAAAAGATCACACACATGGTTAATCTTTTTCGATAAGTTCTCAACAAAGAATCTACCCTACTGGTTTGCACACTGGTGGGATGAATATGGGGCAATCGAGCAGATTGTCCATGAAGATGCTAAGAAGGGTTATTTTCTCTTCTTAAAACAATACGAACCAGATGTACATGAGTACATGTTCGACAAGACCATGATATACTATATCAAGATTGGTATATCTTGGGTAATGGCATGGACGTTTGGTTACAAACCGGACAAATCTACCCAGACGCCAGTTCTCATCAGACGGTTCAAAGTCAAGTGGTGGGATGGCTTCAAATTATGGGATAAGGTAACAGAATCAGCCATCGACAAATGGCTGATCAAACAAAAGCACCTTACCCATGGGACAATGCAGACCCCATTTCTACATGATCGGGGTTTTCTAATGTCAAACATGGCCAGGACACAAAATCAAGACGAAATGAAGAAAGTCTTGGAAACTGCCTTGGCACAATTGAAGAAGTCAGAAGATGAGATGCAAACTAATGAAGAAACATCTTCAGCATCAACATCCAATGGCTTACAAAGCAACGAAGATGACTGCTACGACATCAACTTAGGTAGTCCGTAGGAGTTAATGTAAGTGTTTTGTTACACTTGTAACATTACACGTAGAATGAAATACAGTATTTAAATACTGTACAATTTTTTGTAATTTTATCGTAATTCATACGGACAATGTTATATATACAATCTTCCGTCATCTACGGAACAATTACCCATGGGGTCAACCCCAAGGCCTAAATGTATAATCCGTCTTCTACGGATTAAATGACAGGTGGAAATTTTCCACCGAAAAAACTCTGGGAATTACTGTTGAAACAGTAATATTCCCGACAAAGTACTGTGCACTACAGTAAAAGTACTTTCACTGTAGAAACAGTAAAAATTTGGTCTTTATAAGCGAATGCCATTTCATTCTGAAGGCATCAATCGTTTATCTCAGACAACAATTACTCTCAAAGGTTCACAAACACAAGTAACCTTCCTTCTTCTTTACTAACCCCTCTTCTCCTCTACCTCCGGCCTCCAACCTTCGGCCAACCTCTTCCACTTCTCTTACCTCTTCATATCTTTTCCTCTCTCTCTCCTACACTAACCCAGGAGTCATCTTCTATGGTTGATGAACCATAGCCCCTAAGTATTCAGACGTACTTAGGTAATATTCCTTCTCTTCTTCTTCGTCTTTAACCTTCAACCTCTCTTCTTCCATCCTCTCTAAACTTCCACTTCTCACTTCTCACCTCCTTTCTTCTTTAATGTTTTTGTCTGTATGTTCCTTAATTTAAGGATTAATGAAGTAAATATTTATTTATTTACTTGCAATTGAGATTACACCCCACTAGTCTTGGCTCTGCCGCCTGTGGTGGTCATTATCTCACTAATTTTCGCATTTAATATTTTGTTTTAACCTCCTCGGCTGGTTATACCGCCTTTTGAGGTTTTGCATATATTTCTTGCACAATTTATTATTTATGATAATGTTTTCCTACTTCCGCCTTGCATTTAAATAATTTTATTTATATGCTCAATGCTCACTCCACCACACACTCCAAGTCTGCTTCACTAGTGCTTTAGATCTTAACCTGACTTCAGTCATCCGTGAGTGCTCCCTAGTCGTTCTTGGTTTGAATAGTCACCTTGGATTTGCGGATAAGCTTTTTGGCTAACAGATCATTGATTTCTTTCTTACAGTGTTCTAAAATACTGCTATTCATTTGTGAAGGTCTAGCCTTTGTTGGAATGTTTTTTTCGTCGAAGTCCTTTTCATAGGGTAATCCGACTGAGTGGGATTTCCTTTCCCAGAAAGCATTAGGAAGAGTGGAACATATGGTGTTTCTGATTTCACTTTCTAATTTAGAAACCTGTGTCCTTACAGGATTTCTTGTGATTTGATCTTCAATCCTGTGAAGTTTCAAATCATCACTTAAGAAGGATGGATGGTCCTCCTTGGCTTTAATCAAACAGTTTAACTCTGAAACTGAGTTCTGTTTGAGCATATCAATAATTTTAATTTTAGGTTTTGAAACAAAGTTAAAACAGATAACTTGTCCGTAATAATTCGTTTTAATCCCATCATTGGTAACCTGGAAAGGTTGAATTAAGTTGATAAAGGGTGTTCCTAGAATGACATTCTACTTAAGGTTTTTTACCAGAATGAAGCTAGTATTATAGGAAACCTTTTCTTTAACAACTTCTGCATTGGGTAATTTGAAACTAATGTTTAGTTTGTTACCAGAAGCAATGCTTAGAGATTGGGTTGTTTTTTCAAAATATTTTGTTGGAATTAACCCTTCTCTAATGCAATTTAGATCTGCACCAGTATCAAACAAGGCAGTAGTTTCTAAGATAAATTCTTCATTTATCTTAATGGTAATCGGAATTACCCATTTTCTAGTGGTTACTTCCACTAATTGGTTTAAGTACTCTGGGCTTTTTTCAGGTACTTCATCTGAAGAACATGCATACTCAGTGTCATCTGGGTATTTGGTTCTAGTCATTTTAAATTCTAAGAATTGCCTTTGCAGTTCCTTCTGCATAGCTTTTAATTCTTGAATTTCTTCTTTTTGGGAATTAATCTCCCCTTGAAGATCACTAAGCGTAATTGGCTTAGAAGATCTGGATTTGCCTCTGTTAAGGACTTCATTAAGATTATAAGTTAAATTATTGGAAATTGAGGAAGTAGGCTTGGCTCCTTCCAGCCATCTCATTTGCTGAGATTGGGACATTGAATCTAACTTAAGAAGAAATTCTTCTTCTTCTTTAGTTAGGACATTGATCGAATCTTCCTCTGAGGATGATTCAAGATCATTACATTGAAGTCCTTCTTCTTCTGATGAAGAAGGTTCTGAAGAAGAATATCCTTCGAATATTTCTAAGATTTCTTCTATTTTTCCATTGTCAAGATTAAGAGCATTTATCTTTTTCTTAATCTTGCATTTGTCAGCTGTGTGACCAAATTTGTGGCACAGATAACATTTAGGTAAATTTTTTCTAAAAGGTCTCCTAAATTTTTTGGAAATTTTCCTTTTAGACTCTTCATTGTTATCAGATTGTTTGTGGAATTTTTTAGAAAATTTTTTCTTCTTTTCTTTAGAAGATTTTTTCTTTTTCCTTTTACAATCTGTGCATTTGGAATTGTCAAAAACAAAGGATGGATCGTACTGTTGACAGAATTCTCCAAGACTTTGCTTTTTCAATTGTTTTTCTTTCTTAAGTTGTTTTTGCAACCTAACTGTGTTGCACATTTGAGTTCCTATCTTATAGACATAAGAAATTAACTCACCATAAGAAAGATTATTGTAAGGAATTTCTCCGTTGAATTCCTCACGGACTTTAGACCTAACTTGTTCACCTATAATGTTTGGTAAACCAGCTAAGAATTTTTCTTTCCAGAAGGATTGATTGCAATCATCTCGCATCAATACCCTCTGCAGGAATATGTCTTTGTATTGGCGAAATTCACCCAAAGACTTGCATTTCATATTGGATAAGAGATCTAAGTTCTTATCACGAATATGAGAAGGATCACCAATAAAGTGCTGACTAATACAAAACATTAATGTATTAACAACATCTTGTATTGGTTCATTGTTTTCATTAAGTATTTTAACTCCAAGTTCATTTTTCTTGACTGAAGTTAAAATATTCATTCTTTGTTCTTCATTAAGGTAGTTATCCCACCAACCTTTTAATTGTCCCGTAAATCCGGAAATTAAAAGTACTGCTATTTGAAAATCAGATATGTCTGACTGAATACTCCTATTAGTATTAGCAAACATGATCATCTGATTTAGAACATTAAGAATCATTTGTTCTGAGGCTCCATCTATGTTCCATTCATAGGTGGTTCCTGCAGAATACTTGTTTTGGTAATTACTTGGTTTTTCCTCTAACATAATATCAGGAGGAGTAGCTCTCTGATAATACAGTTTTTGAGGCTCTTTCCAAGTAATTTTGTTAATTTCTAAATCCTTGAAATTATCAAGACTTAAGTCATCTGATAATTCATCTGGATCAGAATCATTGGTTTCGCTTAAAGCATTAATCTTTTCGGATGGAGTATCT
This sequence comes from Laguncularia racemosa, assembly GCA_037954665.1. Classification (NCBI taxonomy): domain Eukaryota; kingdom Viridiplantae; phylum Streptophyta; class Magnoliopsida; order Myrtales; family Combretaceae; genus Laguncularia; species Laguncularia racemosa. Next base: position 1,943,706 of record JBBMOL010000039.1, on the reverse strand, counting down.
TCAATAATTAAATTCCTAAACTTAGGAGTATCTAATTTTAAAGATTCCACCGATTCCATTTTTGTCTTTCCTTTTAATGATTTCTTCCTATCTTGGATAGCCTGAAGAAATTCATTACTAGGACTGATCATATTAAAAGGTTTGAAAAGTGGTTTCTTTTCAACCTTAACATTGTTATTGATCTGGGTTTACTAATTGAATCTTCTATTCTGTCAAGTTGTTGACCTATTGTGTGAAGATTTTTATTAGTAAAATTGTTTTGATCAATAATCTTTTTAATACCTATTCCTTCCGATGCTTCTGCAACTTTGAAAGGAGCTAGTTTGATTTCAGTATCCTTGTGAGGATATCTGATATTGCTAAGTGGGGGATGAGTAGATTCAACTACGTTTCCATCACTTAGTCTCCATTGGACAGTCTTGCCGACTTCATTAATGAATTTTGGTTTCAAATAATATTCTTCTAACCAATCGAAGAATAAAATCTGAGAACCAATTTGGTCGATGAATTCATAGTATTCATCTTTAATTTGCATTTTAATCTTATCAAAATGTTTAAAATACCATTTCCTTTTCTTCTTATTTTCAGAAGAATGGAATTCATTATTTAGAAATGACCTATCTGGTTTGAAGGGTTTTTCTAAGACATTGAGTTCAGAATCTCCTAATTCTAAAGCAGTAGGTTCTTCCCATTCTGGAGAAATTTGATAAATTGGTTGAGTTAATCCCGAAGGCTTATTAACTAAACCAGAAATTGTAGGATTAGTCTTTCTTGGACTATCCTGGATATTTTTAGACTCATCAATTTTGGACAGATCTATCGATCTTCTTGATGACCCTAATGACATTGAGTTTCTAGGAATTTCAAAGGATCTCCTAGAGAATTGGATAGTAACTTTTCCATCTGGGTGTTGGACAACAATTACTCTCAAAGGTTCACAAACACAAGTAACCTTCCTTCTTCTTTACTAACCCCTCTTCTCCTCTACCTCCGGCCTCCGACCTTCGGCCAACCTCTTCCACTTCTCTTACCTCTTCATATCTTTTCCTCTCTCTCTCCTACACTAACCCAGGAGTCGTCTTCTATGGTTGATGAACCATAGCCCCTAAGTATTCAGACGTACTTAGGTAATATTCCTTCTCTTCTTCTTCGTCTTTAACCTTCAACCTCTCTTCTTCATCCTTTCTGAACTTCCACTTCTCACTTCTCACCTCCTTTCTTCTTTAATGTTTTGTCTGTATGTTCCTTAATTTAAGGATTAATGAAGTAAATATTTATTTATTTACTTGCAATTGAGATTACACCCCACTAGTCTTGGCTCTGCCGCCTATGGTGGTCATTATCTCACTAATTTTCGCATTTAATATTTTGTTTTAACCTCCTCGGCTGGTTATACCGCCTTTTGAGGTTTTGCATATATTTCTTGCATAATTTATTATTTATGATAATGTTTTCCTAATTCCGCCTTGCATTTAAATAATTTTATTTATATGCTCAATGCTCACTCCACCACACACTCCAAGTCTGCTTCACTAGTGCTTTAGATCTTAACCTGACTTCACTCATCCGTGAGTGCTCCCTAGTCGTTCTTGGTTTGTTATCTGGGTGTTGGACAACATTTGATGGCTCAGCTACTTCATATGTTTTCTAGGGAATAGGGTTTTCTATTTCCCAATGGTCAGGTAAGCTGACTTGATCCCATTTGATCACTCTGGGGATCTTAACATTAGACTTAGTTAAGTCTGTTTGAATCAAAAGCGTTTGACCTCTTTTGTCAATTTTGTATGCTTTTGATCCGAAAGCTGTTTTCATTAGTTTAAAATAAATCCGGTAAATTACCGCCATCGGTAAAGCACCTGGAATCATTTTATAATTGTGGGTTTTGATTTGAAGGACTAGAGATTTCATTATGGTTTGATCTCTAAGACCTATGGTTACATTGGGGTGACATTCAAATTGAACTGGACCAGTACTTAGGCTGGTTTCAATCGATGCATGGATCGATCTTTCATATTCCAGTTCTCTAGCATCCCTAAGGACCATTAAGACTGAAGTATCTAATCCTAATTTCGTAAGAGGTTTGGCTCCTACTTGGACTAGACCTATATGCATATAATTCCATTCTTTTCCATAATTTTGAATGGAACTATGTTTTAAAATTTCAATTGTTGTCAATCCATCAGAGACTGGTATATCTCTCTCTTCTGTGGATATGACATAATCATTTTTACCAAAGATCTTCCATTTTCCCATTTGGTAGATCTGGTCATAGGATAGTTTGGGTATCCTCCAATTGTCTATCGCTTCATTGAAATCTTTTATTCTGATTTCATCTCTATTGTTTATGTTTCCTAGATCTTCTAGTTCCTCGTTTGGAACCGAACTAGAGGACGACATAGTTCTGCTGAATAAATTCATTTTAGGATGGAATTCCTACTTTAATTTCAATTTTAATTTGATCCCGTAGGAAAAATAAGGCATGAGAGCTCAGAATTTGACCGCCCTTCTATATCAACTCCGAAACACTGCGCTACCCGACTTACGCTCTATCTGCAGGGTTTACGCGACTTACACGTCAGTACTGATGATATCTAAGGTGTCAAGCGCTGAGGTGATCCCTTATTGTTCCAGATTAACTCAAAATTGAAATGTCCACGAGGAAAATCGGAATTCTTTTTGAACTGGATCCCAGTTCCTAAAATAAAACTATTCAAACCTAACTAATATATATATATATATATTCTTCTCTCTTCTTCCTAAAATTTTATCTATCTTAAAAATTAGGGGTTTTTGCTTGTACAATTTGATGCAAGGTTTTAAGGAAAACGAAAAAAGAAAAAAAATTAGCAAGTGGACTATATGAGGACATATGCATATTAAAAAAAAATTATGAACAATAATTTCCTTCAAGAAACCACATGGGTAACTTAGTTTGTTTGAAGGAAATTATTACAAACAACTCTTAAAATTAAGGGAAGAAAAAAAGAAATTTGCATAAAAATGTAATAGATCTAGCTACTAATGTGAATAGGTTGTGCTACCCTTCAATATAGATAGATTGCACAATCAACAATTAAATCTACTAATTAATAGTGATAAATAGAGATAAGTACAAGTATATAAAACAAAATTTACCTTCTTCTTCTTCTTCTTCTTCTTCTTCCTAAGCAATACTTAAATGAGTTCCTTGAATTTTTATGAGTTATGATACGACAAAAAATATCATTGGTGTACCAAAATTGTTTAACATAGCACCCATCTCATATAAGAGCTCTTATAGCCTTAAGACACCCAATACGATAATATTAAACAATTAATGTAATGTTCATCAATAATCTAAGTATGTAGAATTTATAGATTATTAAGATGTCAGTAAATGCTACACAACTATAGAAAAAAATTATATCCTGCTCCTATATAATTTTATGATTTTGCGAGGTTATAAGATTGTTGCTAAATTTTTAACCAACCCAGGTAATTGGAGGAGTTCCTAAGATGAGTCTAGTGAAGGATCTATAGTTGGGCTAAAGTTAGATCCTTTGTGTTGGATCACTTTTTTTTTTTTCTTCTTCTTTTTATTTCTTCCCCCTCCTTCTTTCTCTTTCAACCTTAAAAAGATGCTCTTCTTCCTTTTTTTTTTTCCTTTAAAAAATTAATTGAATATATGTATTTTCAAAGAAAAAAAATTTCTTGAGAAAGAGTTGATACATGTAAAAATAATTGAAACATAAAAAGTACTTGAGTAACTCAAGTAGTCAATTATGTCTTTTTAACTTTCTAAACCAAACAATTTGAGATCATTCGATTGAATTAAAGCCACATGAGTAAATTTAGTTTCAATTTATAGCATTATTTCTGATAAAGATTGGGTTTTATTCATCATCTTTAATAGATTTACTTAAAAAAAAAAAGAAAAAAGAAAACTTGATAAGTGTTTAATTGGTTATGTTTATTAAGCAAGGTTTACAATATTTCCTTAGAATTTTGGTGTGTTTTTAAAAAACTTGATACTTAATTCAGTAATATTTTGATTTTAGGGCTTTGGAGAGTTGGTGAGTTGAAAAAAGAAAAAAAATAAATCAAATTTTACTCAATTTGAAGCTGAAATGAAAAAAAGTTATGTGCTTTGGAAGGTAAACATGGTTAGCAAACATGATCATGTTAAGAATTGGTTGAATTAGAACCTTAAAGAAATTTTGGACAAAAGATACATGGGGACGAGATTTGATCGTGTCTAATGGCTATGTACATTTTAGCAAGAATTAATTGGCTAAACACATTCATGTTGATTTGGGCATCTTGGTAAACAAAACCTGCTAGAAATGACTATGTATAGACCATGTCAATTTTAACTCCTATTTTCTAGACAAAGTCTAAAAGCTTGAAATTAAACACAACTTGAAACACAACCTTATTATATAGCGTGTTGACATTAGATCAGGGTTTTTAGACATTTGCTATATAAAGGAAAGAGGGGACTTGGGGTCATATCTTTAGACAAGAATTTTGAAGACTCTAGGGCTTTGAGGAATAGAGGAGAGCAACTTGTATACTTCAAGATTATGGTTTTATCTTTGAATCTTTTGGCGATGTATTTTTTTACATTATTGAAGGGTTTTATTTTTACCATGATTAAAGCTTAATTTATCTTATATGTAGACTTGTGGATCCTAGGTTATCATGTCATTGGTTTATATTTCAATTTCAATGAAGTATTTAGTTTCTTGATTTAATTATGTGTGCTTGATTTAATTAGATTGATATTTCTAGAATATTAGTTTAATTATTTTATATTATGCATTGTGATTAAGAAATCTAGTGTGTAATTATATGTAACATGATTGAAAGGAATTTTATGTAATCTTAGAGATAAGTTACATAATTTTTCTAAAATTAAATTCATAGTTATAGAGAATTCATTATTTTTTAATGCAATATGAAAAAACACTATTACGAAGAGATTGAAATAGTTATTTTAAAGATTATGGTTAATAGACTTGAGAAAACTATTGATTGAATTTATTGAAGATAAAATTAGAATATTTTTTTGTTGATAACACATGAGAAATCCTAGGGGAAGCAAAGTTTAGATACTTGTGTTGCATTCTTGAAGTTAACTTTTAATTATTTTACTCTTATCATTTTTAATTGAGTTTCTTAGTTACTTTTAGATTTTTAATTTAACTAACTACTTAAATTTACCAATTAAATAATCCAGTGTAGGTTAATGTTAGTACTCACGACATTTGTATTCAATTCATAATATTACGAAATTGATAAATATACATACCTTACATCAAAATCCAAAAATATTTGAAAATGTTCCAAGTACTTTTTTTTTTTTTTTAAGTTTTACCTTAAATAAATAATTGAATCATACTCTATACTTATAGTTGGGGTTAGATTCATACTAGTCAGACTAAACTAAACTATAGATCTTCCTGTTCGCATCCAAAGACACGGCAATAGGTGTCGTCTTTTTCATTTCTACACGCCAAAATTGAAAAGATCTCCAAAGGAAAGAAAAACAGGAAGTTCATGCATACCTTTTCAGGATGTAGAAATTACCAACACCAATAGCAAAACTCAAAACAACAATGGAGATTCCAAATTCCAATATAAGTCAATGAATGGAAAGAACAAATGATATTGTACCACAGCTTGACGATAGAGAAATAAGGACTAAAGACAGCGACATACCGAGAAACAGGGCTGGGGCGGTGGGAATGGGACCGGGGGGATGAAACGCGGTTTTTTCTCTTCCAAGAAATTTATATAAAATCGGGTGGGACTTCACCTTCGTGCTTTCCTCTTTATTCTTCTACGATCGCTTTGTCTTAACCTTCATGCCCTCCTCTCTCTTATTATTATTATTATTATTTTTTAAATTGATAAAACAATGAGAAATGACAGCACAAAGTGGCACGTTGAGAATGGAACACTTGAAAACAATTCCTAGTGTTTTTTTTTTTTTTTTTTTTGGGATCCGACTATACTTTGCTTATATTAAGTCTTTTGGACAACCATATTTCTGTACTCAGTTTTATATATTTAAGCAAGTGTGAACCCATGCTTTGACAGCTAACGAAAAGGTGCTTCAATTGCTTATTGGCGGTCTTCGGTTTTTTAGTTTTTTAAATAGAAAGACGGAGTAGAGTTGTGATAAGCCCCTTTTAATGATTTAAAAAAAAAAAAGGTTTTTAATTTCAACTATTAAATATTTTTTTTTTAAATAATCATTTCAAATAATTAAATCGCGACTTAGCCTAATAATTGTCGTAGAATGGCTTGTAAATCAAATGGTAAAGGTTGATTTACACCAGTTATGTCTTTTGGTCAACGTCCCTTCAGACCCTTCCCAGCCCTCTTTCATTTGAACCAACTTCGGACTTAATACTTCCATGAACTTCCCTTACCTTCAATAATAAAGTTACCGTCCAAAGTTCAATCATTGCGGGTCAATGTCATTTATGATTTCGTGAATTATTCTACACATAGAATATCATAATCCAGTAACAATGGAAAAAGTACTAACCACGGATTATATGTCCTATAATCCAAAGGAAAGAGCAATGATGACTAGTAAAGCAAAAGTTCATTGCTTCATCATTTAGGAAGATAAGTGTCTCTACTCAAGGTAGCGGTAGGATGAAGCAACATATTCCAATATACCGAGTTAAAAAGGTTTAATTTAATGTGATGCATCAAGTATTATATAACATGAGATCTGATTGAATTGCGTAATAATCATATCGTCAGTTGGCTTTGGTTCACAACTGACTTCTTGATTTTGGGTGGTCATTGACTGTAGGTAAATGATTAATTCACAAGAAACAAGTTCATACAATAAGATAGTTAATTTAGTTATATTAGTTGCAATACGCTTCAATTTGTGTATATTGTATTGAATTTAACATTAGTATTAATTCATTGGTTTTTATTTTTTTACAAATCTACAACTTTTATCATCACTTTTTCTCTATTCCACAAATGTCATGTAACCATATGGTCGTCATATATCTTCTCTTATGCAATTAACTCAACTCATATATTTTATGTCTCGGTGAAAGACATAGTAAACATCATTTAATGTCATTTGTTTCTACCAAACAGGGAATTAAAGAAAAATAATTAATATATTGCACAGTGAAATCACATGCAAGTTACTAAGTTAGGCTTTTTTTTTTTTTTTTTCCCAACAAGTTAAGCATATTTAGATTGATTGCCCTGGTTAGTATTTATAGGAAAATAAGATATTGAGTTCCTTAACTGGACAATAAGGGAAAAAAATAAATAAACAATATAAAAATTAAACCACCCATGCCATGAGTAAGATTATAATATATCCCTAGAATATAAAGAGGATTCTGATCAATTTATTCAACCCCAAAACCCTCAAGGAAACATATTAAACTATTACTTGAACGCACATTTGCCCTCTAAAGTGACCCATTGTTTTAAGAAGTTGTAGAGGGCCAATGATGGTTTTCTAGGCTTTGAGTCCAATAACAATATAAATTTGATTTTTTTGGGTTAAATAATAGTGCTTGTCCTTAAAATTAAGATGGGGAAGATTTGAAGAGGTGGGTATTATAGAATTAATTACCATATATTTTTTTATATTTCAAATTGTAATTGGTTGTAATATTTTTATTCTAAAATAGTTTCCTAGTATAATTAGTTGTAATATATTTATCTTTATTCTATTAACTGTAATATCTTTATTCTAGGATAGTTTCCTATTTTTGTAACTCATGGCAGTGCCTAATTTTTGTATATATATGATAAATCTATTTTAACTCTTATAATTGGAGATGATTAAGTCAATTTTTGAGATAATTGGGCGTGAAAATATAAGATTATGATGCTTAATTGATTTATATTTCATGTTCAGGTGTGGAAAAGGAGGATTTGATGAAAAAGTATTTAAATTCAAGACGAATTAGAGATAAAAGCAAGTAAAAAGGGAATGCTTTGAAGTTAAAGGAAGTCACACGGTTTTATAAACGGCCGTGTGAAGGAATCGAGAGACTACATGGTTCAGATACATGCCCGTGTATCCGACCGTGTATCAGCGTGGAAGAAGAGTTTTCAGGATAGACCAGTACACGGTTGGAATACACACCCGTGTAACCCAACCGTGCATAAGAACACATTGAGGAGGACACATGGTTGAGTTACACACCCGTGTAATCAACCGTGTATGAATAACAAAGAAGACAGAGGAATACACGGCTATTACAAACGACCGTATGGGATATACACGCCCAGAGTTCACTGATTTAGAGAGATACATGGTTTATCTACACGCCCGTGTAGTATGACTGTGTGTCTATCGAAGAAAAGATATCTTCAAATCGATTTTAAATCTTTAGTCCATATTTGAAGGATATCTCCTACACGCCAAAGAGGAAGCTACCTAGGTATAAATAGTCATCTTTGAAGAGAGAGAAGAGTGAGAGAGAGGACGAAAGAGGGCACCAGAGAGGAGGCCGAAGAGGCCAAAGGGACGGAAAAGAGAAGATGAAGGGATGAGAAAGGCAGAAGATGACACCGAAGGGCTCATGCACAGGGGTTTTCTCTTTCTTTTTCATTCTATTGCATTGAGTTGTATCTTGAAAATCCTCAGTGGCTAGTTGTTTCATACCCGAACCTTATGAATTCTAATTGTCATATAATATGGGATTGATTACATAGTTGATGAATATTGGAATTTTCTGAATTTATTCATGTTGTTCATGTAGTGTTGCTAATTTGATGTATGACCAACATTGAGTTTGCATTGATTTCTTAAAAGATGATTGGGAAATCTCTTGTTTGAATAGATCTTACATGAATAAAGGAATTCGTATGTAATATAGGGATAGAGAACGTGAATTTTCCGTATTAGGTTAAATTAGATAATTTGATCTAATTGAGGGTTCAAGAGTGTTAATGCAATTCTAATCGGTTTTTGATAGAAGATGGATCTTTATCAAAGCGATTAGGGTTAGAAGCTAATGATTTTGGGAAGAACATTAGCTTAGTGTTAGATACTCCGCGGTTTAGAGATAACCATTGCTTGTTAACTAATTTATTGAAAGGGTAAAGTTACATGACAATTAGAGGAGTAGTAAATGGTAGGGCATGTTTTTAGTTATCAAATTAATAATCAAGTTATAGTGTTATTTTTAATTGCTATAGGTTTTGTTAGGTGTTCTTAATTAAATTTGAACCTCTCGAATTTGTGCGGTTAGATAGTCGGTTTAGAGTTAGTATTAGTACTTGCTGATCCTTGAGGAGACGATACCCGAACTCAACTCTATACTATTACAATCGATAAGTGCACTTGCCTACTTGATCATAACAGAGAGTCATAGAAAGGGATTTTTAAAATTTGTGTGATTACAATCATCAACAAGTTTTTGGCGCCGTTGTCGGGGATCGGCAATATTAAGATAGCTCAATGCTGACTACTCTAACCAATGCATTTCTTTAGGTAATTTTTTCTTTCTTTAATGAATTTAAATTACTCTTTATTTCATTTCAGAGATTCCGTTAGATGGATGAAGTACATGACTTTAGTTACGAAGAGGTCGGGGATACTACATGTTGGGATTTCTTTTCAAGAACTCATGGTCCTGTGCACATGAATGCTATTAATTGGAGTGCTTCTACAAAAGTGGATGCTAGATGCGCGATTCTGATATCGATCCAGGGGAGTTTCAGTTTTCTTTCTCTTTTTTTTCTTTTCTTTCATTGTTTCTATTTTCTTTCCTTAGTGTACTTTCTGGGTAGACATTGGGGACACTATCTAATTTTAAGTGTGGGAAAGGGAATAGAAAAAACAGAAAGATATCACAAGAGCAATGAACCGATGGACTTTTAAATGCTAAATTTCCCTTGTTTAAGTAACATTTGGAAGCTTAATGATGATGAGAAATTGTTGCTCAGGAAACATAAAATTCCACTTGTATAGGCAGCTATTTCATGGAAAAAATTTTGAATTTTGCATTATTCTCTTATTTTGTATCCTCTTTACCTTTTTAGAGTTATAGTATGGTATCCATGTGAGGGAGACTTACTTGTTATTTAGGCTTTCATTTCAGAATTAGGATTTGATTTTGCGAACTTGAATGAAGGAACAAGTGATACTTATAGCTTGGTGACTTTCCCCTATAAAAATAATGGAATAGAACACAAATTGGGAGTAATTTGATAAAAAAAAATGATGAACAATAACAAATAGTTTAGAAGTGGATTTCATTGACTCGAGTAATTAAGTCCGAGGGGTGCCCTTTCTGGGGAATAACATCTATTGACTTGGGTGATGAACTCGGGATCATTGGCTGAAAGCTCGCTACAAGGGTTATGAGTAAAATCCGAGAAAACTGAACTAAATGAGGCTTTAAATTAGAATATTTGGATTCGAGTGGTAGAGGTTTGAAGGGGTATCTTAAAACCTAGTAGCCTAAGATCGTCTGGTCTGGGACTTACTGGCCAAGGAAACCGCTCTTATTCACTAAAAAAAAAAAAGAAAAAGGAATCGATTAGTTAATTCAACCCGAACAAGTAAATCCGAGGGATGCCCTCTATGCTTGAGGGGATAACGTCTGTTAACTTCGGTGGCGAACCCGGGATTATCGATTAAAAGTTCGTTACATGGGTTAATTGACTAAGAAAAGGTACTAAAAGGTTGAACTCCCAATCCAAAATGGGGAAAAAGATCCAGGAAATAAGTGGATGTATATGCCTGAGTTCTATGATTGTAAGTCTGATCTTAACCTTGAGATTTTTGGTTAAATGATAAAGGGTAAAAGTTTCACTTACCTGGATTAATACTGGAAATCTACTATTGGTATTTTGAATACAAGTGCTTAATAAGATTGAGTGATAAGAAAGTTATCCTGGTATAAAGTGGGGTTAATGATTGAATTTCTTCCTGAGTTTTAAGAATTCTGAGAATTGAGACTTCCACATGTGTAATTTGCTTGAGGACAAGCAAATGCTTACGTGTGGGGAAATTTGATAAATCTATTTTAACTCTTATAATTGGAGATGATTAAGTCAATTTTTGAGATAATTGGGCGTGAAAATATAAGATTATGATGCTTAATTAATTTATATTTCATGTTCAGGTGTGGAAAAAGAGGATTTGATGAAAAGTATGTAAATTCAAGATGAATTGGAGATAAAAGCAAGTAAAAAGGGAATGCTTTGAAGTTAAAGGAAGTCACACGATTTTATAAACGGCCGTGTGAAGGAATCAGGAGACTACACGGTTCGGATACATGCCCGTGTATCCGACTGTGTATCAGCGTGGAAGAAGAGTTTTCAGGATAGACCAGTACACGGTTGGAATACACACCTGTGTAACCTAACCGTGCATAAGAACACATTGAGGAGGACACACGGTTGAGTTACACACCCGTGTAATCAACCATGTACGAATAACAAAGAAGACAGAGGAATACACGGCTATTACAAATGGCCGTGTGGGATATACACGCCCAAAGTTCACTGATTTAGAGAGATACACGGTTTATCTACACGCCCGTGTAGTATGACTGTGTGTCTATCGAAGGAAAGATATCTTCAAATCGATTTTAAATCATTCGTCCATATTTGAAGGATATCTCCTACACGCCAGAGAGGAAGCTACCTTAGGTATAAATAGTCGTCTTTGAAGAGAGAGAAGAGTGAGAGAGAGGACGAAAGAGGGCACCAGAGAGGAGGCCGAGGAGGCCGAAGGGACGGAAAAGAGAAGATGAAGGGATGAGAAAGGCAGAAGACGACACCGAAGGGCTCATGCACAGGGGTTTTCTCTTTCTTTTCCATTCTATTGCATTGAGTTGTATCTTGAAAATCCTCAGTGGCTAGTTGTTTCATACCCGAACCTTATGAATTCTAATTGTCATGTAATATGGGATTGATTGCATAGTTGATGAATATTGGAATTTTCTGAATTTATTCATGTTGTTCATGTAGTGTTGCTAATTTGATGTATGGCCAACATTGAGTTTGCATTGATTTCTTAGAAGATGATTGGGAAATCTCTTGTTTGAATAGATCTTACATGAATAAAGGAATTCGTATGTAATATAGGGATAGAGAATGTGAATTTTCCATATTAGGTTAAATTAGATAATTTGATCTAATTGAGGGTTCAAGAGTGTTAATGCAATTCTAATCGGTTTTTGATAGAAGATGGATCTTTATCAAAGCGATTAGGGTTGGGAGCTAATGATTCTGGGAAGAACATTAGCTTAGTGTTAGATACTCCGCGGTTTAGAAATAACCATTGCTCGTTAACTAATTTATTGAAAGGGTAAAGTTACATGACAATTAGAGGAGTAGTAAATGGTAGGGTATATTCTTAGTTATCAAATTAATAATCAAGTTATAGTGTTATTTTTAATTGCTATAGGTTTTGTTAGGTGTTCTTAATGAAATTTGAACCTCTCGAATTTGTGCGGTTAGATAGTCGGTTTAGAGTTAGTATTATTACTTGCTGATCCTTGAGGAGATGATACCCGAACTCAACTCTATACTATTACAATTGATAGGTGCACTTACCTACTTGATCGTAATAGAGAGTCATAGAAAGGGATTTTTAAAATTTGTGTGATTACAATCATCAACAATATATTCATCCTAATCCATGGAAAAGTTGAGTCATTCTTTCTCAATATTCATCTCTCTATTTTAATATGGTATCAAAGCCTAATCTTCTAGGGTGTATTTTTTTTTAGATAAACCACGATCAACATCTAGTCTTTTCAATAGCTTTTGATGCTACCCTCTCTTCCACCAATGATTCTATCATCATCCAAAACTCTCAAAACCCACAACATACCTTAGTTACAATTAACCTCTCCAATATCACTAAGTTGTCATCCACCAATTATCTCACATGGAGCCTTCAAATCCAATCTCTTCTTGAAGGTTACAGTCTTCATCACTTCATTGATGGTACTCATACTCCACCACCACCCGCTATTACTATCGATGGTGTTACATCTCTAAATCCAACATACATAACCTAGCAGCACCTAGATCGTCTCATCTTTAGTGCTATCTTCATTTCATTACAATTGCTTATAGGATTTAATATGAATTGGATTAAGGAAAATAAAACTAAAAATTAGGCTTGGCAATTAGATTTGTAATTATCACCATTATATTTTTACTTCTAGTATAATCATGATCATAACACTTTTAGCATTTTATATTCATGAATCCACCATCTCAATGACCTACTTATCCATATAATACCATTGATGCCTAGTTACAAGTCACTTTATTCCAAGTATTTAACCATGGTTGGCCTCAAACAACCAATGTCAAATATAGTAGAACTTATACTCATTGAGAGCTTGCTTACCAAGAATTTAACTCCTAAATCCATTGTTTTTCTCTTGATAACTCTCAAAATCATATGAAAATATTAAATTATTCTAAAAATATAAAAAGAAAAAATTATTCTATTAATAATTTAGGTCAATTTTTAGGGTTTTAAGTTGTATAACTAAAAACAAAGAAATGGAATCAACACAATAAGGTGGTGGTCAAATGGGAGGCAAGCTCAATTTAATGGCGCAAATGGCGGGTTGAATGGTGGGGATCAATATTTGAATAAAGCTTAGGCTGGTTGAATGGCTAACTCGATTTTGATTTGTTTTCTAACTTTTCGCTTGTGGTTTGGTTAAGTTGATATATTGAACATCATAGGGAAAATATATTAGTTCATATTTGGCACATTAACTTCTTATCAAATTAATTAGATTGTTAGAGAGCAAGTAGGTCATTAACTAAATGTGTTCCACTTGTAAAATAAATGAATTTATAAATGAAAATCTCAACTATCCAAAGCCCTTTTACATTCTTAATTTCATTAGAGTTAAACCCAACTTGAACTAAAAACATTACTTTCGTCGCATTCTTTTTTTTTTTTTTTCCTGATAACTTCAAATGCCCACTTGTATTTATTATTTTGATGGTCAAAACGTACGGATCATTGAACCCGTGGAAGCTCGCCAATGTTGAATACGTCTTGTATTAAAAGATGTATAACAAATGAAGTTTCAAATGAAATCTCCCTTAACGTAATGAAACATAATTAATAAGGTCAAGAAAAACATTTGTTTATTCTTAAATCCTGTTATGAAGCACAGTTAAACAAGAGGCCCTTAGAGAACTCACGAGGAACCTTCTTATTTACGAAACATTTACTAATATATTGCATGATGACATAGAGATTTGACTTTAGTATTTAATGCTACTATCTACAGTATAGTTATTTATCCACGTCAATATTTTCTTGTTTCATCTTCTTCTTTCTTTCTCTGCCATTCCTGTGGGTGTTTGTACATTGGACAAACTATCACCATGTTCACAAATGTCTGCCTTGGTTCAACTTCTATGTATCTTGTCACTATCCTTACAACTTACCTGCTGCGCTTAACTAATGCTCAATCTTATGACTATCCATCTGCAAATCTCTCTACCTTGTGGAACAACAGTGAGTCTGTTAACCATTCAGCACATTTTGCAGATGGATCAATAGTGAGAGCTATCCTTGTTAGAGAAACATACGATTCAACGTATGCTTGTGGCTTTTATTGTAATGGCATAAATTGTGCTACCTATCTTTTTGGTGTTTTCATAGTTCAGACCGATAGCGATGGCTTTGTTCTTCCTTCTTTAGGATTCCCACAATTGGTGTGGTCTGCAAATAGAAATAAGCCAGTTCAAATCAATTCGACCTTAAAGCTCACATCACAAGGTGATTTGGTATTGAAGGATGCTGATGGAACTATTGCTTGGAATACAAATACTAATGGCAAGAATGTTATAGGATTAAACTTAACTGAAATAGGCAATCTGGTACTTTTTGATGAGAAGAATGCGACAGTCTGGCAATCTTTTGATCACCCAACTGACAGTTTAGTACCTGGACAGAAACTAAGGGTTGGTCAGAAGCTTGTTGCTAATGTTTCCACGGCAAATTCATCAGAAAGTCTGACCACTTTTACTTTGTCAAATGGAGGATTGTTTGCTCGCATAGAGTCTAATCCTCCACAGACATATTGGCAATATTTATTTGATGCTGCAAATGCTACTGATGATTCGATTTATGTTGAGTATTTAAATGGAAGCATAGCGTTGTTCTTAAATGATGTGCGTAGTAAGGATGTGATAGAAATTCCACAATCTTCATCTACACAATTCATCAAGTTAGGTTCTGATGATCATTTAAAAGCATACGAATGGAAAATTCCAATGTGGGAAGAAGCAGCCGATATTTGGAAAGATTCTCTGCGGGTATGCGAATATCCGCAAGTTTGTGGAGAATATGGGATTTGTTCTAATGGTCAATGTAGTTGTCCAGACTCAAGTAATGGGACAAGATATTTTGAGCAAATAAATGAGAGGCAACCTGATCTTGGATGTTCCAAAGTAACCCCCTTGTCATGTGAAGATTCGAAAAACCAAGGTTTTTTGGAACTTGTAAATGTTACCTACTTCTATCTCAATTCAAATCCTCGGACCGTAGATTCACAAACGTGTAAAGAGGCATGTGCTAATAATTGTTCCTGTAAAGCCGCTATCTTTCACTTGGCATTGAGTTCTTCTATTGGGTATTGCTACATGTTATCTCAAGTGTTTTCATTAATGAATATTGACAATACAGTCACACACCATCGTTCAACTACTTATATTAAAGTTCAAGAAAGCATCCCTTCAGTCCCTTCAACTACTAATAGCAAGACCAACAGCCGTTTGATTATATTAGGGGCTACCTTTGGATCGGTCGTTCCATTGATTCTCTTGCTTGGAGCATTAGTTTTCTACATTTACAAGAAGCAACGTAATGAAGAAGCAGAGGAGGTTTATCTGGATCAAATACCAGGTATGCCTACAAGATTCTCCTATACTGAAATGAAAATTGCCACCAAGGATTTCACTATGAAGCTTGGTGAAGGTGGATTTGGTGCTGTTTTCAAAGGTAATCTGGCCGATGGATTAGAAGTTGCAGTGAAGTGCCTTGATGGTATGGGACAAATCAAGAAATCATTCCTAGCAGAAGTTGAGGCCATTGGAAGCATCCATCACGTCAGCCTGGTAAGATTAGTGGGATTTTGTGCTGAAAAATCTCACAGGCTACTGGTGTATGAATACATGCCTAATGGGTCTCTAGATAAGTGGATTTTCAACAAAATCAATGAATTTTCACTTGACTGGGAACAAAGAAAGAAGATTATCTTTGATGTTGCAAAGGGGTTGAACTATCTCCACGAAGACTGCAGACAAAAGATAATTCACTTGGATATTAAACCCCAAAATATCCTCCTAGATGAGAGTTTCAATGCAAAGGTTTCCGACTTTGGATTGTCCAAGTTGATTGATAGAGACCAAAGCCGAGTTATAACAACTATGAGGGGAACTCCCGGTTATTTGGCACCAGAATGGCTAAGCTCTGCGATAACTGAAAAGGTGGATGTTTATAGTTTCGGTGTGGTTATCTTAGAGGTGGTGTGCGGAAGGAAGATCTTTGATTGCTCACAAAAAGAAGAGGATATGTATCTTCTAAGTCTTTTCCAAAGAAAGGCAGGGGCTGGAGAGTTGTTAGACATGATTGATAGGACTAATGAGGATATGCATTTACATGGAGCAGAAGTTGTGAGTACCATGAAGGTTGCTGCATGGTGTCTGCAAGGTAATTTTGCAGAAAGGCCTTCCATGTCTACAGTCGTCAAGGTATTAGATGAGACAATGGAAGCTGAAGATGGCTTAACTTACGACTTCTCCAGACTACCCCTAAGGAACACACCTAGAATTGTTGGTGACAAAGACATTGAATTTGGTGCTAGCACTCCATTGTTACCCTCTGTATTATCTGGTCCACGATGAGCAGTAATTTTTTTTTTTTTTCCTTTCAAAGGTGTCCAAGTGCTACTCCTAGTCACTTTTTAGCCTCAATTTATTCATCTTTAACATCTTGCACAAATAATGTTCGACTTATGTAGAAGGGGAATGTGATTGGAGACGTAACTTACCTGATCTGTGAACGTTTTCGATTGTGATGAAATATTTCGTGTAGATGTGCCATATGTTTGAGTTCAAGGTATGCACGCTGTGAATAATTACCTGTTGAATCTACACTTTTCATGGAGGAAAGTCTAGGATAACTTTTTTACTTGCTTATCTGCTGTAAGAAATCTAAACTTGCCTATGAAGGAGGATCACAAGTTTTTGAATACCTGGATAGGTGCTCCAACTTCGCCACTGGTCTGTATATGGCATCTAATAAGCATGCACAAGTTAACTAGAGTCTTAATGCTCTTCTTTTCTTATTTTATCCAGATTATTGCACCAAAAATGTTTTAAAACTGTTCCAAAAAAGTAAACAATGATCCCTAACTAGGCTATGGTAACCAAATAACCACATAATATACTTAACCATCACAAGACCAGATTTGGTGTATGCAGTTCATAAAATTCAAAACTGACCAAATCACATATGCAAGCTGCACAAGTGTAGTGATGTGTCAAGCACACAACTGGAAAAGGAATGCTGTTTTTTGGAATAGAAGATTGCACGTTATCAGTCAGTTTACTGCGTTTGTTGATGATGCTATCGTTAGTTGAAAAAAGAAGAAACAACAAGTTGTAGTGAGTTCAACAGAAGTTGCTATCTTTATTATGAAATAACGTAGCTATTACAATTACTTCCCAAACCAATTTAGTTATTTTGTGACAATTAATCTGCAATTTGCATTACTAAAATTTCTGTGCATTATGAAAGAACAAAGTATTGGTTATTCTCTTTCCTTTTTTATTGGAAACAAATAACCTCTAGATATGGTTCATGAATCCCATAATAAAGGAACAATAAATCCCACTAAATCAGGAATAATAATATATCCCACTATATCAGGAAAGATATGTTCCAAATAATTCCTAATTTTGTGGAACAACCCGTTGATGGAATGAGTTATAAATAGGAGTACTACGGAGTCCCTAATCCTGCTCACCACTACAGAAATACACCATCTATATTGAGTGAGTTAAGGTTTAGAAGCACCAACCGTAACCGAGGCGTAACATTATTCTCCACCGAACAGGTTACCTATTTGCTTTGCAATGGCTAGAGGTATGTAAAGGATTTATTTCGCTTCCGCTGCTGCATATGACTAAGTTTCTATATGCTAGTTCAACATTTGGTATCAGAGCCTTTGACGCCTCTGCCTTGCCCTATTGAATTCTGTGGAGTTTGGCTTTGGTTTTTTATTTGTCTGCTTAGCGGTGTTTTTAATTTTCTGGTGATTAGAAATCGTTAAGTGATGAAATTTTATTTCTCATGTACTTATTGTTGCAAGGTGTAAGTATGACGTTTAGCAGAATAATTTTATATTAAAATTATTTGCATTTGTCAATGAATAAAATTTATTAAAGGGAATTAATTCCTTTAGCATGCTATGAACTTAATTTGTGATGTTGCATGCTTTTGTTATATTAAGTGCATAATTTATGGTTTGCCATTATACTTGAAATGCTGATTAGACAATATAAGAATGTTAGAAATATATTCATAGTATATTGCTTATGGTTTTTAATACACACGTGGCATAACTGTTGTAACACGGTCGTGCTTGGGGCCGTGCCTCTGGCCGTGTGAGCTTCTGGAAGGATAAGTATTGTAACACGGCCGTGCCTAGGGCCGTGCCTCTAGCCATGTCAGCTTCTGGAAGCATAACTGTTGTAACATGGCCGTGCCTCTGGCCGTGTGAGCTTCTGGAAGCATAACTGTTGTAACACGGCTATGCTTGGAACCCTGCCTTTGGCCATGTGAGCTTCCGGAAACATATTTGTTGTAACACACGGCCATGCCTTGAGCCGTGCCTTCAGCCATGTGTGTTTTTATGAGAGAATCTGACTTGAGACACGGCCGTGCCTCTTGGCCGTGCCTCTTAGCCTAAGGATTTAGTTAATGATTAAGTGATCCATATAATTTTAAATGATTAGGGAGTAGCCACAGCATCCTTAATTGATTAAAATTATATATTAAGGATTATTTAGGATCACATATTGATAATAAATATTGTGTGGACAAAATATCAAATTATATTTTCTAATTTACCCACAGGAATTAGAAAAGGGAACATAATTTGATAGTTTTATTGTAAGGCTTAAGATGAATCTAATTGAATTAGAACTTTAGCCCACAAGCAAGTTTATGTCACTAGATTTACATTCTATCATGATAATAAGTCTTAAGTAGAATCTAATTGAATTAGAACTTTAGCCTACAGGCAAGTTTTATGTCACTAGATTCATGTTTATCATGATTTTACATTCAATAGTTTTATTGTAAGCATTAAGATGAATCTAATTGAATTAAAACTTTAGTCCACAGGCAAGTTTTATGTCACTAGATTCATAATTTTTTATGATTTTACATTGGTAAAAGCATGTCATATATTGATTAGCCTCGAATTTTGAACATGTTCATTTAATTATTGCAGTAATTCAACCTGTCAATTTTTCTGATATGCGATGTGATGTTCCCGAGCTCAAAGGGGATAACTATAAGGTTTGGAAGGAGAAGGTTCTCCTTCATTTGGGATGGATGGACATTGATTATGCTATAAGGAAAGAAGAGCCCCATATAGTAACAGAAACCAACACTCCAGATGCAATAAGTCTTGATGAAAAATGGGAGCGATCCAATCGCCTATCAGTTATGTTCATAAAGACTAAAATTTCTGCTGGTATCAGGGGCTCTGTCGAGCAATATCAAAGGGTCCAAGATTTGCTAAAGGCCATTGATGAGCAATTTGCTACTTCAGACAAGGCAATGGCCAACACCCTAATTATAGAGCTTTCAACTCTAAGACTCACCGATGTTAAGGGTGTGCGTGATCATATCATGCGCATGAGGGATATTGCGGCTCAATTGAAGGCATTGGAGGTTGAGTTATCAGAATCCTTCCTTGTTCACTACATTCTTTGCACTTTACCTCAACAGTATGACCCATTTAAGATATCCTATAACACACATAAGGATAAATGGTCAATCAATGAATTATTGACCATGTGTGTTCAGGAAGAGGGCAGACTAATTATGGAGGAAAAGGAAAAAGAGAATGTGAACTTTACTACTTATGGGAAGAGCAAAAGGAGGGATCAAGCCAATGACAAAGGGAAAGGGAAAACCCCTCCCATAAAGGACATTAAGAAGGAAGCTGTGTGCTTTTTCTGTAAAAAGAAAGGGCACATGAAGAAACAGTGCACCAAGTTCATACAGTGGCTTGATAAGAAAGGTACTCAACTTTCACTTGTTTGTTATGAAACCAATATGATTGATGTTAATCATAACACATGGTGGATTGATTCTGGTTCTACAATCCATTTGACCAATTCATTGCAGGATTTAAGAAACCTGCGGAATCCAGTGGGAAGTGAGCGTAGCATCTATTCAGGCAATAAGATGTCCTCACATGTGGAAGCTGTTGGGACGTGCAGCTTAGTTTTAAGTAGTGGTTACATTTTACAATTGAAAAGGACATTTTATATTCCTGGGTACTCTTGGAATTTAATTTCAGTTTCCAGACTTGTATCAGATGGTTATTCCTTTAACTTTTCGAACTCAGGATTTAATTTGTTTTATAAATCTGATGTTATTGGATGTGGTACTTTGTCTGATGGCTTTTTCTTCTTAGTTTACAAAATGATGATAACCATACTATTATGCATGTTCATGAAAGGATTGGCACTAAACGATGTGTTATGAATGAGGAATCTATGTTATGGCATCAGAGATTAGGTCATATCTCCATTAATAGAATTAAGAGGTTAGTAAATGATGGGGTACTTAATGCTTTAGATTTTACTGATTTTGAGACTTGTATAAGTTGTATTAAGGGAAAACAAACTAACAAGTCGAAAAAGGGTGCCAAAAGGAGTTCTGAATTATTGGAAATCATACATACAGACATTTGTAGTCCAGACATGGATGCGTACCGTAACAAGTATTTTGTCTCTTTTATAGATGATTACTCATGATATATGTATCTCTACTTGCTTAATAACAAGAATGAAGCATTAGATGCTTTTAAGGTATTTAAAGCAGAAGTAGAAAAACAATGTGGAAAACATATTAAAATCGTGAGATCTGATAGAGGCGGAGAATACTATGGTAGATACACAGAGAATGGACAAGTGACTGGTCCATTTGCGAGGTTTCTTCAAGAAAATGGGATTGCTGCCCAATACAATTTACCTGTCTCTCCAGACCAAAATGGAGTAGCTGAAAGGAGAAACCGAACATTATTGGACATGGTGCGAAGTATGCTTGCAAACTCCAAGCTTCTTAACTTCTTGTGGAATGAAGCTCTTAAAACGGTTGTGTACATATTAAACTGAGTTCCAACCAAGGCTGTCCAAGGGATGCCATTTGAATTATTCAAATGGTGGAAACCGAGTTTGCGACATGTACGCGTTTGGGGATGTCCGTCTGAAGTAAGAGTCTACAATCTACATGAGAAGAAGTTGGACCCAAGGACTATTAGTGGGTATTTTGTAGGATATGCCGAAAGGTCTAAGGGATACAGATTTTATTGTCCATCTCATAATACTAGGTTTGTGGAATCAAGAAATGCAAAATTTCTTGAGAATGACTTGATCAGTGGGAGCGCTCGATCTCAAGACATTGGTTTTGAGAAAGACCATTCAGATGCCCAATATGACGCCTCGGGCAGTGGACTGATTGTTGTTGTTAACAACACGCCTCCAGCACAAATGCGTGTTGAAAATTCAGTCCCCGAGGTACCACAAGCTGTCAATCCTGATTCAGTAGATGTTGAAGTTCAACAGATACCCGAAGCTGTTGAACAGCCTACTGAACGATATGATCCTGCCCTTCAGGAGAATGTTGATATAGCATTGAGAAGATTTACTAGAGTAAGGAAATCACCAATTCCTAGTGACTATGTTGTATATCTACAAGAATGTGACTACAATATTAGAACCGAAAATGATCCTAAGTCGTTTTCATAGGCCATGAGTTCTAAAGATTCGAACTTGTGGCATAATGCCATGAAAGATGAGATGGATTCGATGGCATCTAATGGAGTCTGGAATCTCGTCAAGTTTCCTGATGGTGTAAAAGCCATTGGATGTAAATGGGTCTTCAAAACTAAGAAAGACTCACAAGGCAACATTGAGAGATATAAAGCAAGACTCATTGCTAAAGGATTCACTCAAAGGGAAGGAATTCACTCAAAGGGAAGGAATTGATTACACAGAGACATTTTCTCTTGTGTCTAAGAAAGATTCCCTTCGTATAATGATGGCTTTGGTTGCAAACTTTGATTTGGAGTTGCACCAAATGGATGTGAAAACGGCTTTCCTTAATGGAGATCTAGAGGAAGAGGTTTACATGAAACAACCTGAAGGATTCTCTTCTAGTGAAGGTGAGCACTTGGTTTGCAAGCTTAATAAGTCCATATATGGATTAAAACAAGTCTCCCGTCAATGGTATTTGAAATTCTATGATATCATCACTTCATTTGGCTTTGAAGAAAACATGATGGATCAATGTATATACCAAAAGGTCAGTGGGAGTAAAATTTGTTTTCTTGTGCTATATGTGGATGATATTTTACTTCAACTAATAATAAGGGGTTGCTATATGAGGTGAAACAATTTCTCTCAAAGAACTTTGATATGAAGGATATGGGTGAGGCATCTTATGTCATTGGCATTAAGATCCATAGGGATAGATCTCAAGGCATTTTAGGCTTGTCTCAAGAAACCTATATCAATAAAGTTTTAGAGAGATTTCAGATGAAAGATTGTTCACCAAGTGTAGCACCCATTATAAAGGGTGATAAATTCAGCTTAAGCTAGTGTCCCAAAAAATGAGCTTGAGCAGGAACAAATGAGAAACATCCCATATGCTTCAGCTGTTGAAAGCCTGATGTATGCTCAAGTCTGTACCAGACCTGACATTGCATTTGCTGTTGGGATACTAGGAAGATATCAAAGTAACCTAGGTATTGACCACTAGAGAGCTGCAAAGAAGGTGATGAGGTACCTTCAAGGAACAAAGAGTTATATGCTCATATATAGACGAACCGATAATCTGGAGGTTGTTGGGTACTTCGATGCGGATTTTGCTGGCTGTGTTGATTCACGTAAATCAACATCTGGTTATGTCTTCATGTTTGCCAGTGGGGTCGTATCTTGGAGAAGTGTAAAGCAGACCTTGACTACTACTTCCACGATGGAGGTCGAGTTCATATCTTGTTTTGAGGCTACCTCACATAGTGTATGGTTAAAGAGTTTTATATCTGGCCTTAGTATTGTCGACACTATTTCTAGGCCATTAAGATTGTACTGTGATAACTCAGCTGCTGTATTTATGGCTAAGAACAATAAGAGTGGTAGTCGAAGTAAACATATCGACATCAAGTACTTAGCCATAAGAGAACGTGTTAAGGAAAAGAAAGTGGTCATCGAGCACATTAGCACTGAGTTAATGATAGCTGATCCTTTAACTAAAGGCATGCAACTAAAGAGTTTTAAGGATCATGTGATAGGAATGGGACTTGGTTCCATAATGTAATTTTTATTATGTTTAATGTTAATAAAACTCTTATTCAGTTGATGTTTTCTCATTTAGCCTTGTGTACACATTTGTTTATTCATTTATTTTGAGAAATATCGTTAAGTCTGGACCTAGAATAAACATAGGGTTTATTCATCAAGTTCTATAAGATTGAGAAGCACAATGCATTGTAATACATGGGAGATAATACTCGTCATTAGAGGACCTATCACCATGATTCATGAATTTTGTTTCTCATTAAGATAAATTATGGAATACATGGACCAAGTGAGAGAATGTTGGTTATTCTCTTTCCTTTTTTATTGGAAACAAATAACCTCTAGATATGGTCCATGAATCCCATAATAAAAGAACAATATTATCCTACTAAATCGGGAATAATAAATCCCACTAAATCAGGAATAATAATATATCCCACTATATCAGGAAAGATATGTTCCAAATAATTCCTAATTTTGTGGAACAACTCATTGATGGAATGAGTTATAAATAGGAGTACTACGAGGTCCCTAATCCTGCTCACCACTACAGAAATACACCATCTATATTGAGTGAGTTAAGGTTTAGAAGCACCAACCGTAACCGAGGCGTAACATCATTCTCCACCGAACAGGACACCTATTTGCTTTGCAATGGCTGGAGGTATGTAAAGGATTTATTTCGCTTCCGCTGCTGCATATGACTAAGTTTCTATATGCTAGTTCAACACAAAGCACTCAACTTCATCAAGGAGAAGGTTCTTGATGGTCTAATACAACCTATTCATATATCATTGGAGCTGCAATTGGCGGATCTTCTCACTAAAAGCTCTTAATTTCAACATCACTGAACATTTTATTGGACAAGATGAGCACGATCGATATTACTGTACTTGTTATTGTATGAGATATTATTGTACATGTTAGATTGTGGGTGGTTATTTCAGTGGCTTTATATAAGTTCAATTGATATTAATAATCAAAGATAAGGTTATCTTACACAACTGAAATCCTTTCTCGTCTACTTTCTCCTCTGCTACTCTAACAAAGCTGCTTGCTCTTATTTTCCTTTCTTGCTTCTTCTACTGATTTCCGTCATTTTCGTTCTCTGTCATCTTCTCCATTTGATCAATCTTATCATCAAAATCAAGCTTGTTTACATATCTATGATAAACTTTTCTTTGGATTTCAACGAGCACCAAGAGATAGAGCACTTCTTTCCCCTTGTCTAGGAGTAGGGGACTCGGAAAAACATAGACAAGAAGCAACAGAATATCATTTCTCAATTAATTTAGCAGTCTGAGTAAGAACCTTCGCAATTTCCATGGCATCAACTCAAAAAGTTCTCATATGATCAGAAAGATTTCAAAGGACTACGGTGAACAGAGATAAGAAAATTTGCGTGGTTTACAAGTGATCACCTAGGACCTGATACGACTGAGGGAGCTAACAAAGTGAGGGTACCAAAATCAATTTCCAAGCGATTAGCTCTGGCAGTTGCACCCATCAAACGTAGTCTGGAGAAGAAATAGTCTAGATCCTCTACAACACCCATGGTTCCATCTATCACTTTAACGGCCACGGACATGGATGGCCTTTTTGCAAAATCACCTTGAAGACACCATGCAGCAAGCTTCAGCATTGTCGAGAGCTCTGATCCATGTGACTCCAAATCCACACTTTACGTACCCAACATGTCTAATAAATTTCCTTCCTCTGCCTTTGTTTTCAAAAGGCCTAATAAGAACCTATTTTCTTCTTCTATGGAGATTACAAAATTTCTGCGTCCACACACAACCTCCAAAACCATAAACATCTACCTTTTCAGTAATGATAGCACTTGGCCATTTCAGGGCCAAATAACCTGGTGTGCGCCACATAGTAGTAACCACTTGGCTTTAATCTCTATCTATAAGTTTGGACAATCAAAAATCTGAAATTTTCACATTGAAATTATCATTTAAAAGAATATTTTGAGATTTGATATCCCAATGTATTATGTTTTGTCTTCACTCATGATGGAGATAACTCAATCACTTCGCAATGTCAAGAATTATTCTTTTCTTCTGTTGCCAGGTGAGATACAAATATTTGGTGCTATGAAAAATGTGAGTATCCAGAGACTCATTGGGCATGAACGCATAAACAAGTAGCCTATGTCATTTTTCTGCACAAAACCCTATCAATTTGACCAAGTTTACATGATGGATGTTGCCAATGCTCTCAACCTCGGCTAGGAATGATCTTTTTATGTGGTTTACACTATATGATGCAGCGAGGAAAGCGCAAACTCGAGACTAATTCTAGGATTGGAACTCTAGAATAAATAAAGATGAATCAGAGTTTATTCTTCGATAAATTTCAATTGCGTACAATAAAAAATGCAAAGAAACTCGTCTCTAAAAGTGTGTATTGAATATCAAATAAAATGTAACCCTAAAATGACCTAACAACTATATATATACTCATCTAGAAAATACATAAAAAAGGAAATATAAATGTACACATGGAAATAAATATAAGTATATACGTCTGTCCTCTATCCTATACATGGTCGTGCCTCAAAGCCGTGTACGCTTCTGGGAATGTGTCTGGCGTAATATACGGTCGTGTCCCCTAGCCATGTATAGAGACAGTGCATGTTTCTGGAAGAGATCTTGACAGAACACATGGCCATACTTCTTGGCCGTGTAAGAAGCCGTGTACGTTTCTGGGAGTCATCCAGGTTTCTCACACGGCCGTGTATGCAGCCGTGTGCGTTTCTGGAAGTTCCCTGACATGATACACGACCGTATATCTACCCATGTATCAACCTATGTTTGTCACGATGTCCGCATCATTCTCTCTCATCAATGAAGAACTCGACCCCGAGTTCTCTTCTAGATAAAGGGGTTCGTCATCCACGTAGAATGGGGACAAGTTAGCTACATTGAAGGTCTTGGAGATTTTCATGCTTTCCGGAAGCCCAACCACATAAGCGTTGTCATTGATCTTGGCGACAATATTGTAGGGCTCATATTTCTTTGGTTGCCACTTGCTATACGTTCCCATAGGAAAGCGTTCCTTCCTTAAGAACACCATCACTTGATCTCCCACCTCGAACACTTTCTTCCTCCGATGTTTGTCTGCGGCTTTCTTATACTGCTCATTCACCTTCTCAATTCGCTCTTTCACGTCAGATGCCACCGTGTGGTACTGTTCCGCCAAGTGTTTAGCAATAACATTAGTTTCGACACCCTTGGGTAAAGAAGCTAAATCCAAGGCATGAGAAGGCGCCTTGGTATAGATCATTGAGAAAGGCGATTTCCCAGTAATTCTATGGATGGAACTGTTTTAAGCGAACTCGGCTTGAGAGAGTGCCAAGTCCCATTGTTTCGACTTCTCTCCATAGATGCTTTGTATCAAGTTTCCAAGGGTCTTGTTCGTCACCTCTGTTTGCCCATCGGTTTGAGGGTAGGCTGTGCTGCTAAAGTTGAGGGAAGAATTAAACATGTACCATAGTGTCCTCTAAAAATGGCTAAGGAACCGGGTATCTCTATCAGAAGTGATTGACTTGGGAACCCCGTGCAACCTGACCACCTCCTTAAAGAATAGCTTGGCAACGCCTTGTGCATTAGCTGTCTTCCTACAAGGAATGAAGTGAGTCATCTTGGAGAACCTGTCTACAACCACAAAAATAGTGTCAGCACCTCGTTGGGTACGAAGCAAACCTAACATGAAGTCCATGGATAGGTCCTCCCAGATATTCTCAGGTACCAGTAATGGAGTGTATAGCCTAGTATTCTGAGAATGTCCTTTGGATGTCTGACAGATGTAACATCGTTGCACGATTCGTCCTACATCCCTTCTCAACTGAGGCCAATGGTATCTTGCAGCCACTGCTGCTTGTGTCTTATCACGCCCTAAATGTCTGGCTAATCCCCCTCCATGCAGATCTCTAATCATTTTCTCCCTCAAGGAGGATCCAGGAATACAAAGCTGGTTACCCTTCATTAAGTAACCCTCCAGGATGTAATAACTGTCATCGGGTTCCTTATTGGTGCATTTTCTCATTGTAGCTCTGAAATCCTCATCTGTTTCATACAACTCCTTCAACTGCTTAAATCCTACCACTTCAGCCTTCATGGTAACCAACAAATTCGCTCTTCTGCTTAATGCGTCGGCCACCTTATTCTGGACCCTAGATTTATGCATCAGGCGAAATGGAAATTTTTGTAGAAACTGTATCCATCCGGCATGCATATCCTTGTAGATGTGGGTCTGATTACTCAGGTGTTTCAGGGCGACACAATCTGAGTATAGGATAAACTCTTTGCCAACCAAGTAGTGCTCCCACATCCTCAGAGCTCTGACCACGGAATAGAATTCTTTATCGTAGGTAGACCAATTTCTCCTGGCTTCATAGGGCTTCTCACTATGGAAGGCCACGGGTCTCTTTTCCTGATATAGCATAGCGCTAATACCTATGCCACTGGCATCACAGTCGACCTTGAATAGTTTGTCGAAGTCCGGTAGGGCCAACACCGGCGCACTACATAATCTCTCTTTGAGCACCGCAAATCCCAACTCAGCTTCCCCATCCCAATGAAACTTTCCTTTCTTCAGGCACTCGGTCAATGGGGCAGCAACTGTATTAAAATGTCGTATGAAGCGCCTATAGAATCCTGCCAACCCAAAAAGCTTCTCAATTCGGTAATGGTCTTAGGAGTGGGCCAATCTCTAATGGTCCTCACCTTATCCTCATCCACTGTGATACCCTTACCACTCACGATAAAGCCTAAGAACAGCAACCTTGGTGACATGAATATGCACTTCTTGAGGTTAGCGAAGAGCTTATTCTCTTTCAGCACAATCAAAACATTCTTCAAGTGTGCTAGATGCTCATCCTTAGTCTTACTATATATTAGGATATCATCAAAGTATACAACTACGAACCGACCTATGAATGGTTTAAGTACCTGGTTCATCACGCGCATGAAGGTACTCGATGCATTGCTGAGGCTGAATAGCATAACTAACCATTTGTACAACCCTTCCTTTGTCTTAAAAGCGGTCTTCCACTCATCCCTAGGTCTGACCCGAATCTGATGATACCCACTTTTGAGATCCACTTTAGAGAAGATTACCGCTCCACTCAGCTAGTCCAACATATCCTCAATGCAAGGTATTGGGAATTTATACCCAATTGTGATCTTGTTGATCGCCCGGCTGTCCACACACATCCTCTAACTCCCATCCTTCTTGGGCGTCAATAGCGTTAGGATGGCACATTAGCTCATGCTATCTCGAATGAATCCTTTGTCTAGTAAGTCTTAGACCTTCTCCTGTAGGACCTTCGTTTCTTTAGGGCTCATCCGATAGTGAGGGAGGTTAGGAAGGCTAGCTCTAGGCACCAAGTCGATGTGGTGCTGGATGTCTCGCAATGGAGGCAACCCTTCTAGTAAGTCTTCCGGCACTACCTCTTTAAATTCCTCTAATAACCCTTTTACTTCCTCCGGAGCTTCTACACTATCCATGTCCTCTCCCGCATTCTTCACCACAATAGCATGCATCAAACGGGACTCTTTAATATCTTCGATCATTTCCTTTTCTAACTGAGTGATCATCAGAAAAGATTTTCCTTCCGCTCTCAGGGTCTTAGGTCACTTATCCGTCAATGGTAGTAGCATATATTTCACACCCTCCTTTTCCAATCTATATTTGTTTTCTTTCCCGGTATTTTGGGCATCCACGTCAAACTGCCAGGGCCGTCCGAATAACAAATGACAAGTGTCCATCTCAACGATGTCGCAGTATACCTCATCTCGATACTTGCCTATTGAAAAGGGAACCCAACACCTCTCCTTCACCTCGATTCGCTCCGCCGCCTTAATCCATCCTATGGTGTAAGGATTCGGGTGCTTCTCTATCGGTAGTTAGAGTCTCTTCACAACCTCCTTTCCGATGATGTTCTCGCAGCTCCCACTGTCAACAATTAAGTCAAACACTCTCCCACCAATCGTGCACCTAGTGCGAAACAGCTGGTGTTGTTGTGAACTACCTTCCTGTTTCGGTGCTAGTATCATCCTCCTGATTACATAATTTGGCTCCACCGCGTCATCAGTCTCATCATAGTAATCATCATCACCATCCGGCTCACAGCACACTTCTTCCTCTTCTTCCCTTTCGACAATGTTTACAGCTCGTCGATTCAAGCATTCATTAGATCGATGTCCCGGCTGATTGCATCTATAGCACTTTCCCAAAATTGGTTTAGCATATGGGTTATTTTGCCTCGGGGTTTCTTTGCTCTCAAGAGGTTTCTTCCCCTCAGCTTTGTCTTTTTTTCTCTCCATGCCTCCCGTTGGTTTCTCAACGACTCCTTTAGGCCTTTCGCCAATCACCTTGCTACTACTGCCGAGATTATCATAAACATAGTTTCTCTTGCCTCCTCCTAACCTTGCACTCTGCTATTGGATCATCATTTCAGCTCGAAGAGCTAAGTTCTTGACTTCATTAACGGTTCTAAACACCATCACCCCTATCTTATCTCTAATCTGAGGCTTCAACCAGTCTACAAATAGTGCCACCTGCTGACCCTCAGTCTCCCTCAGATCATTCCTTTCCGCCAGCCTCATAAACTCAGCGGTGTACTCATGCACCGTCCTCTGCCCTTGACGGCATCGTTGATACTGTTGGAAAAGGATTTGCTCGTAGTCGGGTGGTAGGAAATCTCTTTGCAACAGATTTTTCATGCGGTACTATGTTCTTATAGGTTGCTTTCCTTCTCTTTGCCTACAGTTCTGCAATCGATCCCACTATGCAGACGCCCCTCCTTTCAGCCTACAAGCAACCAATCTTACCCTCCTATCCTCAAGTACCTCCATATAATCGAAGAATCTATTGACCTCCGCAAACCAATCCAAAAAATCTTCTATATTGAGATTACCATTAAAGGAAGGAATGTCTACCTTAAGACGGAAGTCACCGCCATCGGCATGATCGAATCCCTTGTGGTTTGTCGATATCCGCCACCGTACTCCGGATCAATCCGGTCATCCACCCCGCGGTACCTGCCACTGCCTACGCCCACATCACATCTATAACTATAAACTTAAACTTTTAGGTGAAATGTTTGTGGTGTTGATATAAACATTATTGAAAACATTTTAAAAAAAAAATCAAATAAAAAAATAAATTAAACTACATTTTAATTTCAATTGAAACAAAATTAATAGAATCATAAATTTCTTAAATTTTGCTTATTATTGCCATTTAACTTTAAAAACAAAACAAACACAAAAAAGAAAAAGGAAAAAAAATGATATTACGACAACAATAGATATAACTATAAAGAATGTTATATTTATTGTAAATGTGAAAGTGGAAGCTGAAACTCATTTAGCTCTGGCTTCGTGTTTCACGTTATGGATGTCATAATACTTGATAAATATTTCAAAGTCAAAGATGCTTTTTGGACTTGTTATTACACCTTAATTTCAACCTTTTTAAAAGTCTTCATTGCCTGCAAATTTCTAGCTGTTACATGACTTTACTTGGTGAGGAGCTAGCTACGTTTGTTTTTCTTAAGTATGGATGGGCAGATCTTATCATATAGCCTTACGTGTAATGGAATCAAGCCCCTCTTTCACCATGTTTTTCAAATTTTTAATTTCGGCTTCAACATAAGTCGGTGCAAAATATTTGAGACATATATTAATTTATTGTTTCACACAAGTGTAAATAGCAGCATAGTTTAGCAGATGTGCAGCTTAGTTTTAACAGTCAAGAGAGGTTGATTTCATTTGTTAAAAGCTAGTTAGTCTTTTCCTGTATACAAAAGATTCTTTAAAATGATATGATCTTGTTTGAAGTTCCAACAGATGCTTTAACTCGTGCACTGTGAATAAATTAATAAAGAAGATATACTATACTACGCAAATTAAAACATAAGAAAAAAATAGTAAAGATGATAAAATAAAATATATATATGAAAAAAAAAAATTATAGAACGTCCGCTGGACTGTATAAATATTCCATTATTCACTCTATTATGTGTTACTTACTGATTTTGATAATGACTAGACCAAGCATAGATCAAACTTTTTTCTCAAGCACACTATCTCCATGATCACCAAACAGAAGCTTTAAATATCTACTTTTTCACTACTTATTGAGCTTAACCATTCAGGGGATAAATAGCTAGGAGTCCCCTCTCATGGCTGTTACAACTTCTCTTTGGTTGCTATCAATCAATTTGGACAAGCCAATATCTGAAACTTTTGCGGTGAAATTTTCATCCTAGAGTATATTTTGGGGGTTTGACGTCCAAGTGGATTGTTTTCTGCCTACATTCTTCAGGGAGATAATTCAGGCCCTTTGCTATGTCAATCATGATCGTCTTCCTACGTTGCCAACTTAGCTTGAAAGGACTTGTTTTGTCGAAAAATCCATTTATCCAAAGAGCCATTAGGCATGCATTCATAAACAAGCAACCTATGATGTTTCTCAGCATGAAATTCAATCGACTCTTACCAAGTTGATGTGATGAATGCTTCCGATTGTTTCATCCTCGGCTAGAAATGAATTCTAGGTGTGGCCTACACCATGCAAGCACTTTACTGCAACTTTTGTGCCTCTACTCAAACTAGCTTCATATACAGAGCAAATTCACCTTCACCAATCTTCGTGACAAAATTTTCAGTAGCAGTTCTCAGGTCATTGTAGGAGAATCAAGAGGGCATCCCTGAAGGTGGATTCAGAGCGTCTTCCTCTGTCTCTCCTTAGGATCATTTTATTCCCGAGGACAAAATTAGCTCTCCTGATAGGGAAACCAAAGTCAAGGGTGCTCCGAAAGTCAGCACATGGTTCAGAGTGGCCTGTTTGTCTTCTTGCCACCAATTGGAAGCGCTTGGACTTAAGGAAAGCAGTACTCTTATAATTAGAGTGTTCACTTGCAAAGTGCTTTAATGAGAAAACTTGAGAGGTCAAGTAACAATAACCTACAATTGAATTTAATTTCTGATTGAAGAAAGCTGCCTTGCATGAACAATTTCTTGAACATGCTTTTATTCATGTATATTAAACCTTGTCGAGACCATTGTTAAGGCTGAAATAAGTAGCCTTCTCAAGCACCATGAAACTTTGATGTTCTACGGTGCCACAGGACAATGGAGTAGCTTCCAAACACCCAAAACTTTGCTGCGTATCATTTGATTTCTTGAAACAAGTTACTCCACTACTTGACTGTGGATGACTGCATCGACCATCTAAAATAGAACTCCATCCTCTCCAGATACTAGAGGGTAATCATACCCCTCCACATGGTCTAAAAGATCGGAGACATCAGCCACTACTTTCCGCTCTTTTTCCCATTCATATATCCTTAAATGCCCATAGATGCAACTCTATACCTCTCAAATCCTTTAAGTTTGTTCTTCTATTCCTATAGTTATTCAAACCGAAAAGAATTGGGACTCTTGCAATCACATTATTGCATTCACCCTTACATCCCGATTAGCTTTTTTTTTTTTTAATGGAATTTGACACTTTCCCCCCATTGAAAGGGGCTTAAGAACAAGAACAACACCTAGAGAAAGAACAGACATAAAACTACTCAAAATATATCCCTCTGCTACCTCATGAAATTTATTATGCAAACACACCTAACTTTAGTCCCTAATTTGAAGTTAGCCTTAAATCCAAGCATATGGCACATGCACTAAAAAACTTGTATCACATTCAAAGACTTCACTGATCAAGCCCGTATGAAGCTATTTACATCAAATTGAACTCTTCTTCTATACAACTTAAACAATTTCTGTGAAAAATGTAGAAGATGAATAAATTGAGGCTAAAAAAGGGAGTTGATTTGATAGTTGCTCATCTGTGGCAAAGAAACAATTATACATGCTCATCGTGGACTTGATAATACAGAAGGTAACGATGGAGTGCTGGCACCCAACTCAATGTCCTTGTTACCTACAATTTGAGTGTTTTTCATCAAGGGTAGTCTGGAGAAGTCATAGATTATGCCATCTTCAACCTCTCTCGTTCCATCTAATACCTTGATGACTGTAGACATGGAAGGCCTCTTTGCAAAATTGCCTTGCAGACATCATGCAGCAACCCTTATGATGCTCACAACTTCTGCCTGATGTAATTGCATATCCTCAGGAGTCTTATCAACCATGTCTAGCAACTCTCCCACCTTTGCCTTTCTTTGGAAAAGACTTAGAAGATACTTATCCTCTTCTTTTTGGGAGCGATAAAAAATTTTCCTTCTGCACACCACCTCTAAGATAATTACACTGAAACTATAAACATCCACCTTTTCATTTATCATAGAGTTTAGCCATTCAGGGGCCAAATAACCGAGAGTTCCCCCTCATGGTTGTTACGACTTTGCTCTGGTCTCTATCGATCAATTTCGAGAATTTAAATTCAGAGACCATTGCATTAAAACCCTCAGCTAGGAGGATATTTTGTGGTTTAATGTCCAAGTGAGTTATCCTTTTCCTGCAATCGTTGGGGAGATAATTCAATCCTTTTGCAATGTCAAAAACAATCTTTTTTTCTGTGCTCCCAATCAAGTGCAAATTCATTGTTTTTCTAAATATCTGAAATTATATTATGTAATATATATATATATTATAAAATAGAATTAAGGATAAAGATGCAAATATCTTAAGAATTGAAGGGTAAGATTGTCTTTTACGAGATGGAGTATATAAGTTCAAGATGACTTAATGTTCTCCTCTTTTGTCATTTCATATAGTAAACAACAAAGAATGCTCTATAAATGCTCTCTAGAGAAAAACCTAAAGACGATTAAGGAGAAGACAACAAGGTTTGAGTCTAACTTCTTCTAAGTAAGATTTTACCATGAAATGATAAATAAGAATACTAAATTGAAGATTTACCCTAGTTATATCGCCTTGTTCTTCCAAATTTTGAATTTAGAGAAAGGACATAACAAGCATGTAAATCCATTAATCAAGGATACAATTCATGTAAATTTTGATGTAAGTAATCTAACTTATGTTAATTGATTAGAAATATATGTTTTAGGGTTAAATTAAACCTAGGAATAAAAAGAATCAAGATTGGGAGGAATATGGATAGAGGAATTAAGGTTCGCGAAATTGTACTAAGTGATACATGGCTATATTTTGACTATGTTAAACCTAGACGTACTGAGAGATACATAACCTCCCAAAATGGTCATGTCACTCCCGTGTCAAACTCAAAGCTTACACAGAGATACACGACCTTCCAACACAGTCGTATTATGATCGTATCAAGCCTAGATTTTACAAAATGATACACAGTCTCCCAACATGACCGTATCTCACTTGCATTAAACCTGAACCTTATGGAAAGGTGTGTGACCTTTGACATGGTTATGTATTATCCCATGTTGAGCTATACAGCCTCTAATATAGCCATGTTGAGTGAAACTTAACCTAATTACATACCCATTTAATTTTTAATTAAACTAATTTTCATGCAACCTAGATTGTTAGTAAGACCTTAGATATTCTAATAAATTAAGAGAATTAAGGGATTATACTATTCTTAGATTAGTACTAAGAAGGAATTATTGATGTCGTATAAATTTCAGCTTAGCTTAAGTTTAAGACTAAACTTGATTAAGGTTAAAATTCAAGATACATGTAACTTATGTGTTTCTTGTGTTTGCTTAGGTTAGAACATATAGTTTTAATGAATTAAGCAAATGAACGGTTAAGTGTTTAAGTGTATGTTGTTTGTGCTTGGCTTGGCCTAAAAGCCCATAATGGAAAATGTCTAAGGAACACCCTAATGATCCTTGTGTGACATTATCCTTAGTGAAGTCATGTTTAGAAATGATCTAGGATAGATTTTGGATTAAGTGGTTTAAGTATATCATGGGTGTAGGGCCTGTAGCAGTAATTCCTATCACTAAGTTTAAGTAGTTTAAGAGATCATGAGTGTGGGGCCCGTATTGATAGTTCTCATCACTACATTTAAATGTTTAAGGGATTATGGGTGTGGGGCCCGTAGCGGCAGTTCCTATCACTAATTCATGTTCTAATTGTTTAAGTGTGTTAAAAGGGTTATGTGTACCCTATTGTTGTTTATGGGCTTAAAGAATATCATAAAATGATTGTTGCTATTTAAGTATTGCATAATGCCTATGATATTTGTTCATGTTTGTTCATACGCTAATAGCTCACCCTTCGAAGAATATTTTTAGATGTAGAGACAATGGGTATTGATAATCTAAAAGGAAATATGGGAGTGAATGAACCAAAATGGGAGGAAAAAGATGATTATCACTATTATTATGGCGAGTAGAACTTGGGAGGATTTTATTATTTGATTGTAACGAATAGAAGTTTCTGAAGAGTATTTAATTAGTGTTTTTAAACTTTCGCTGCATTAGATGATGGTTGTGGATTTAGGTTAAATTGTTTTCAAGGTTTAAAGGATGGTTTGGAATGTTTTATATTAAGTTAGAAGTACTAAATATATTTGAATGTTAATGTACAGGAATTGTAGGATTAATAGGTATTAGAGTATAATAAAGTCTTAGCGTGTTCTTGTGTGATAAAGATACACGGCAAGCAGTAGCATTGTTGAGTTTTATGGTGTTACAGCTTAGATGGTATCAAAGTCAAGTTTATGATCTTTAGGGACTTAAGTTTAGATCTATAGAGAGTAGGTTGATGATTTTCAAGGAATTAAGTTTTGATCTATAGGACACTGGTTGATGATCTTAAAGAACTTAGGTTTGTTGATCCTTAGAAAATTAAATATTGATCATTAGATATAAGTTTCAAATAGTAGAGTATAAGATATGATCTTTAGAAAAATTAAGTATGTGATCTATAAAAAGGTGAGACATTAAGAGAGTGGGAAAATATAGGACATTATTTATTTAGTAATTTATTTTATTATACTGCTATTTTATTTTCATTTATTCCAACTGTTAAGTTATGTATATATGAGTATACATTATGTATAAAGGTATATGTGTATATACCTACATTACATAATTCTAACATTAACTGATGCTGACCTAATACATCTGATTGTCTTGTCTTAAATAGAATGTCTCTAAGAAGAATTGTCAAATCAAGAGTTGGAAGGGGTGTTTAACGTGACAACATTAATGAAAGGAAAAATCAGGGTTAGCAGCCACAGGGAAAAAGAGGCTAGATGGCTAAAGAGACGGTTCAACTACTGCAAACTATGAATCAGTTGGTAGGGCTATTGACACAACAACAACAAGCCCCTAATCTTCTAGAGCACAAAACTGTCAATGAACCCATAAGCTTTAATAGGTTTATCAAGGTAGCCAAAGAATTCAACTTAAGAGTGAATGACCTAATTGAAATTGAAGATTGGGTATAGGAAATGGAGAAGACATTCGTTGTCTTTTAGATACCAAAAGATAGGAAGGTCAATTATGCTGCGTTTATGCTGAAGGGAACTACAACAAAATTGTGGGCCTCGGTTCCTAAACTTGCAGGGGAATGCATGAATTGGAATGTGTTTAAGGGGCTATTTTATCAAAGGTACATCCCTATAAACTCTAGAGACAAGATGGAAAACAAATATTACAACTGTGAATAGGGGGACTGAACAGTTGAAGATAATAAGGTAGAGCTAAATTACCTTATCCAATTCTTTCCTAAGAATGTGTGTAACGTTGATAGGTCCCGAGCTAAGAGGTTTTTGAGAGGCTTGGATTTAGACCTACAACTTGCAATGGGAGCTTTTCAATTGAAAACCTATGCTGAAATGGTTGATTAGGCCAAGTGCCTTAAGTAAAGCAGAAAAAGTATAAAGGAATAGAGGTGTTGTAGAGGAGTAATAGCTTTGAGAAAAAGACCCACCTCAAGTAGAATGAGGCAAGACAAAGACAAAAGACACCATGTGTAGCAGGGTAAAGCACAAAGTGTTGTAGCTCCTCCTTTACAAATTAGACAAGTGCCTTTAACACTTCTTACAACAGGCCTACTTGTTAAATGTACTAGATGTTATAGGTCTTATGAGTTGAGAGAGTGTAGATGGTTAGATGGGGCATGCTTCTCTTGTGGAAAGGCAGAATATATTAGTAGACATTACACTGAGAGGTCAGTTCCCCTAATTTTTTGTCATGTGTGTAAGCAAAAGGGACACAAAGCAATTAACTATCCTCAAGGACAAGTAAGAAATCAAATAGGCCCATCTTAATAGGTAGCTAGACCTTCGATCAAGGGACAAAGTGGTAGACTACAACTAGGGGTTCCCAAAAAAAGAGTTCCTATTAAGGTATTTGCTATCCACTAACAGCAGCACTGGGATATCCCTGATGTAGACAACACTATAGGTATGCTTCCAATACACTCCTGCAATGCATATGTACTATTTGATACTAGTGCATCTGTATCCTATATGTTTAAGAGTTTTGTATATGCATGTGCATTGGACATTGAGAACATGAATGACTTTCTAGTTGTTAGTACTTCTTTAAGAGTAAGAGGAAGGATAAGTAGAATGTATAAAGGAGTAGGAATAGAGATACAAGATAGGGTAATGCCAGTAGACCTTCTAATATTAGAGATGATAGAGTTTGTCGTAATTCTAGGTGTCAACTGGTTATCAAGATATCATGCCACCATTGATTGTCATAACATAGTGGTGCAGTTTAATATACGGAGAGATGAGTACTTTGAATATAAGTTAAAAGTGCAAAGACCCACTAGATTACCTACTTATGAGATGTAGGGAAAGAATATACTGGCAACTGTACTTGTTGAAGCTAGTGAAGAAGCTGAGATGAAAATGGTACTTGTAGTGAAGGAATTTCCAAAAGTGTTTCCAAAAGACCTTCATGGTTTACCTCCAACTAAGAAGGTAAAATTTAATATTAATTCGATATACAACATAGTACTAATATCAAAACCATTCTACAAGATGGTACTAGTAGAATTAGAAGAATTGAGGAAACAGTTATAAGAGCTATAGGATAAGGGTTTCATAAGAACAAAACCCAGCGTCTCTCCTTAAGGTGCACCAATCTTGTTTTTCAAAAAGAAAGATGGAAGCATGAAACTCTATATAGACTATAGAGAGTTAAACAAGATCACTATCAAGAACAAATATCCTCTCCCCATGATAGATGACTTGTTTAACAAATTGTAAGGAGCTCAAGTATTCTCAAAAGTAGATTTGAGATCAAGTTACTATCAATTAAGGATTAAAAAAGAAGACATTCAAAAAACAATATTCAGGACCATATATGGGCATTATGAGTTTTTGGTGATACCCTTTGGACTAACGAATGCACCGGCTGCATTCATAGACTTAATGAACAGAGTAATAGACAATATCCCGATATACTCCAAAAGTAATAAAGAGCATGAAAAGCACTTAAGGCTAATATTGGGTGGGTTACAAGAAGAAAAGTTGTATGCCAAGTTCAGTAAATGTAAATTTTAGCTTGAACAAGTAATCTTCCTAGGTTATGTGGTTAATAGTGATGAGGTATCTATGAATCCAGAAAAGGTGAAAATAGTAGTGGATTGACACATACCAAAGACAGTTATAGAGGTAAGAAGCTTCCTAGGTCTGGTAGGTTACTATAGGAGATTTTTAGAGGGATTTTCCAAAATAGTAACTCCTCTCACCAAACTGACATTGAAGAATGTAAGATTTGAGTGGGATGAAAAATTTGAAGCCAGCTTTCAAATGCTCAAAGAAAAACTTGTGTCAAAACAAGTTTTGATATTGCCTAAGAGTGGAGAAGAATTTATAGTGTATAGTAATGCCTCGATTTAAGGTTTAGGGTATGTGTTGATGTAAGGTGGTCAAGTAATAACTTATGTATCTCGCCAATTGAAGCTATATGAGAAGAACTACCCAACTTATGACTTGAAGTTAGCAACTGTAGTACTAGCCTTGAAGCTATGGAAACATTATTTATATGGAGAGAAGTGCAGGATCTTCACTGATCAAAAGAGCCTACAATATATCATCATATAGAAAGAGTTGAATATGAGATAGAGAAAATGGTTGGAATTGATTAAATATTATGACTTGGAGATACAATACCATCCAAGAAAGGCTAATGTGGTGGCAAATGCCCTTAGTAGAAAGGAATAGGGTAATGTAGCCACTCTCATTACTTTACAGAAAGAGCTATTAAAAGACATTTGCAAATTAGAACTGGAGATCTTAACTCAAGAAGTGGAAACAAAAATAGCTATCTTACGGATACAACTAACCATAATGAACAGAATTAAAGTTAATCAGATAGAAATAAAGACATTTAAGAGATCAAGAGCAAAATGGAAAAAGGAAAGGTTATAGAATTCAGCATTAACATAAAAGGGATATTGAAATATGGGACCAAACTACATGTGCCAGAAGATTTGGAATTCGAGAGGGAGATAATGATAGAGGCACATTACTCAACTTACACAATACATCCTGGAAGCACCAAAATGTATAAGGACCTAAAGAGTCACTACCGATAAAAAAAAACATGAAGAGGGAGATAGTT
This sequence comes from Laguncularia racemosa, assembly GCA_037954665.1. Taxonomy (NCBI): domain Eukaryota; kingdom Viridiplantae; phylum Streptophyta; class Magnoliopsida; order Myrtales; family Combretaceae; genus Laguncularia; species Laguncularia racemosa. The sequence goes on along the minus strand of JBBMOL010000039.1, from coordinate 1,903,601 downwards.
GAGTATATAGCCAAATGCCTTGCATGTTAGTAGACCGTAATAGAACATTAAAGACCGATTAGAGAATTACAGCCTCCTCTAATACCATAATGGAAATGGGAGCATGTGACAAAGGACTTTGCTACAACCCTCTCGAATACTAAAGAGAAACAGGATATAGTTTGGGTAATAGTAGACGGGTTGATCAAGTTTGTTCATTTTATATCTATTAGATTGGGATACAAGTTGGAAAAATTAGCTCAAATATATATACAAGAGACAGTTATATTGCATAAAGTGCTAGTGACTATCACTTCTGATAGAGACATTAGATTTGTAAGTAGATTCTAGAGCAACTTACATAAAGCATTAGGCACCAAACTGCAATTCAACACGGCGTTCTACCCTTAGACGAATGGTCAGTTTGAGAGGACTATATAGATACTGGAAGATTTACTTAAAGCATGTGCACTGAATTTTGGAGATAATTGGAATGAGCACATACCTCTGGTGCAATTTGCTTATAATAACAGTTACCAAGTAACCATCTAAATGGCATCATATGAAGCTCTCTATGAAAGGTGTATATCCTTACTACATTAGGATGAAGTGGGAGAAAAACAGATGATGGGATCAAAGTTAGTACAAAAGGCAGTAAATAAAGTGAAGCTAATTGGGCAAAGAATATAAATAAATCAATCTAGACAGAAGAGTTATATAGACAAGAGAAGACGTCCTTTGGAATTTCAAGTGGGAGAGAAAAGCTAAACCTAAGGTATATAGGCCCATTTGAGATGTTGGAAAGAATAAGTACAACAGTTTACAAGTTAGCTCTTTTGCCAAGTTTGGCCAAAGTATATAACATATTCCATATATCCATGTTGAGGAAGTATGCACCCAACCTAGATTAGATAGTAGCTTTAGAACCATTGAATGTGCTGCCAAACCCGTCATTTGTGGAAAAACCCGTCAGAATTGTGGACACCAAAGAATAGGTATTAAGACAAAGAACAATTCCCTATATCAAAATACAGTGGACCAATCAAATAGAAAGGAAAATAACGTGGGAACTGGAAGAAGAGATGAGAAAGAAGTATCTAGAACTCATATAAAATCAGATACTTTCAAGGATGAAAGTCTTTATAAGGGAAGAAGAATTAAATATCCAAAATTCTATTATGTAATATATATATTATAAAATAGAATTAAGGATAAAGATGCAAATATCTTAACAATTGGGGGGTAAGATTATCTTTTACAAGTAGGAGTATATGAGTCCAAGATAACCCAATGTAGTAAAAAATAACAAATGCTCTAGAAACGCTCTCTAGAGAAAAACCTAAAAACGATTAAGGGGAGGACAACAAGGTTCGAATTCGACTTCTTCTAGGTAAGATTTTACCATGAAATGATTAATAAGAATATTGAATTGAAGATTTACCCTAGTTACATCACCTTGTTCTTCTATAATTCAAATTTGGAGAAAGGACATAATAAGCATGGAAATCGATCAATCAAGGATATGATCTACAGAAATTTTGATGTAAGTAATATAACCTATGTTAGTTGATTAGAAATACATGTTTTAGGATTAAATTTAACCTAAGAATAAAAAGAATCAAGATTATGATGAATTAGGATAAAGGAATTAGGGTTTACGAAATTATATTGAGAGATACACAACCTCCCTAAACAATTGTGTTTTGACCGTGTTAAACCCATATGTACGGAGAGATACATGACCTCCCAACACGATTGTGTCACTCCTATGTTAAACTCAAACCTTATAGAGAGATACACGACCTCTCAATACGGTTGTGTCATGATTGTGTCAAACCCAGATTTTATAGAAAGATACACAGCCTCCCAACATGGTCGTGTCTTGCTTGTGTTAAACTTAGACCTTATAGAAAGGTACATGACCTTTAACACGGTCGTGTATTATCCCGTGTTGAGCTACATGACCTTTAATATGGCTGTGTTGAGTGAAACTAACCTAATTATATATCTATTTAATTTCTAATTAAACTAATTTGTATGCAAACTAGATAGTTAGAAAGACCTTAAATAATCTAATAGATTAAGAGAATTAAGGGGTTATACTATTCTTAGATTAATACTAAGAAAGGTGTATTGATGTTATATAGATTTCAACTTAGCTTAAGTTTAGAACTAGACATGCTTAAAACTAAGATTCAAGGTATGTATAACTTGCATATTTCTTATGTTTGCTTAAGTTAGAATGTATTGTTTTAATGAATTAAGCAAATGAATGGTTAAGTGTTTAAGTGTATGCTATTTATACTTAGCTCGGCCCAGGGGCTTATAGTGGCAGTTTTCATCACAAATTCATGTTCTAATGGTTTAAGTGTGTTAAGAGGGTCATGAGTACCCTGTTGTTGTTTGTAGACTTAAAGAATATCATGAAATGGTAGTTGTTGTTTAAGTACTGCATAATGCATGTGATACTTATTCATGCGTATGTGTTTGTGTTATACATATTAAGCAATAACTCATCCTTTGGGGAATATTTTTAAATGCAAGTATAGTGAGTGTTGATAATCTAGAAGAAAATATAGGAGTGAATGAACCAAAATGGGAGGAAGAGGGTAATTATCACTACTATTATGGTGAGTAGAACTTGAGAGGATTTTATTATTTGATTGTAAGGAATAGAAGTTTTTGAAAAGTATTTAATTAGTGTTTTTAGACTTTCGCTACATTAGATGGTGATTGTGGATTTAGGTTAGATTGCTTTCAAGGTTTAAAGGATGAGTTAGAATGTTTTTATATTAAGTTAGTAGTACTAAATATATTTGAATGTTGATATACAAGAATTGTAGGATTAATAGGTATTAAATTAGAATAGAGCCTTAACATGTTCTTGTGTGATAAGGACACGTAATAAACTGTAACACGACCCCGAGTTTTGGGGCGTTACAGTTTTTGCCAAAGATCTACTTATCTAGAGACCCATTAGTCATGTATTCATATACTAGTAGCTTGTGAGATTTTTCAACACAAAATCCTACTAGTCTTACCAAGTTGACATGATGGATGCTTCCAATGGTCTCATCTTTAGCTAGGAATGATTTTTTTTATTTGTCTTATACCATCAAGGGACTTAACTACAACTTCTAATCCATTAGCTAGAGTACCTTTGAAAATGGCACCAAATCCACATTCAATAAGCTTCATACTAAAATCCTCAATTGCAATTTTCATTTCAGCATGGGAGAATCTTGTAGGCATACCTAGTATTTGATCTAGATAATCCTCCTCTTCTTCTTTGTTATGTTGTTTCTTGTAAATATGAAAACAAATGCTCCAAGCAAGAAAATCAATGCAAAGACTAGTCCAAAAGTAGCACCTAATATAATTGGATGCTTGTTGGTCTTGAGATTAGCAGTTTAAGGAACTGAAGTGGGGCTTGCTTGAACTTTTAAGTAAGCAATAAAACGAGAACTTTGGTAAACCATTAATGAAGACACTTAAGATGGCAAGTAGCAAAGCAACTTCCAATAGAAGAATTTAATCCATAGCGAAAGAAAGCACCATATTCAAGAACAATTATTAATGTGTGCCTCTTTACACATTTATGAATCTACATTCTCATGGTCCCAATTAAAATAGAAGTGAGTAACATTTATGAGCTCCAAAACAACATGATTTCTTGAATCTTCACATGCAAGAGTAAGTTGCCTATCATTTATTTACCTAAAATAACTTATCCCATTAGTTGGTGCTGGACAACTACATTCACCCTTAGGACAAATTCCATAATCCCTATAAACTTGTGGATAAGCACATACCCTATCATACCTTGTCAAAGTATTTGCTACTTCTTCCCACCCTATAACACTCTATCCATATGCCCTTAGATGCCCATCAAAACCTAATTTGATGAATTGTGCTGAATTTTTATCACATCTTCACTATGGACTGTGTTTAAGAACAAAGTTATACTTCCATTCAAATACTCAACATAAATAGAGTCATCAATAGCATTTGCAACATCAATATAAAATGATTGATATATCTATGGAGGATTAAACTCCATGTGAGCAAAAAATCCTTTATTTGACAAGGAAAAAGATGTTAGACTTTTTGATGAATTTGTTGCAAAAATATTAGCAACAAGCTTCTGACTAACCCTTAACTTCTATCCAAGTACTAAAGTATCATTTGAGTGATCAAAAGATTGCCAACTATAGCATTTTTCTCATCAAAAAGTACCAAATTGCCTACTTCAATTAAGTTTAATCCTACAACATTCTTACCACTAGTATTTGTATTCTAAGCAATAGTTCCATCAGTAGCTTTCAATACCAAATCACCTTATGATGTCAACTCCAAGGTTGAATTAATTTGAACTAGCTTATTCCTATTTGCAGACCACACCAATTGTAGGATTCCACTAAAACTATTCATTATAATAGTAAATAAAAAAACTCCAAAAAGATAGTGATAAGATCACATTATACTTATATTTTCTTTTGGACTTATATTAAATTTATTTTAATATTATAAGAAAATATAAAGAAATGATACTTAATGGTATTTATTGTGAAAATACAGGTTTTGAGGACCCAAAAGTAAATTACAAGTTAATTGGAGGAGTTTTTCACAAAATTTAAGAAGTGAGCGAAGGATTGCACTGAAGGCCGCCGTCCTTGGGCCGGCCTTGAGCCGGCCTTTAAACCGGCCTCAAAAAGAAGAAAAGCCGCCGGCCTTTAAGCCGGCCTTGAGCCGGCCTTCATTACTCCCCGGATATCCATTGCGAGAATCTCTCCAAAATCGTATCCTAATTAATTTGCTGACTCAAATCCTCATCAGATCAACCTTATCCCCCTCCTCTTTGGATCTATAAATAGACCCCTTGTGTGAACCTTGGAGGCATCATTTCTTTTGTTAAGCATCCTTTCTTTGGTTAAGCATCCTTTCTTTTGTTTAGAATCCTTTTGTTCTTCTTCTTTGTTTTAGCATCATTTGTCTTTCTTTTGAATCATTAGAATTTCCTTAGGTACTTTAGATTTTTCCAAAGTTTAGTTTGAAGGAAGAATGTCATTTTGTTGAAGTTTCTTTCAATTGAAGAATTCAAGGAGTCATTTTTGAAGATTGAAGCTCTTGAAGATTATAACCATTGTTTCATTTACTTTATTTTCTTTTATGCCATTTATTAGTTGTCTAATATGAATTCCATTGCACCTCTTTATTTCAATTGTTTTTATGCAACTCATACTATAATGTTCTAAATCATCCTTGTGGGAAATTGGATGAAACTCTAGAATGTTAAAAGGATAATTGTAGCCATGTTATGTAATTAGGAATTATTGGATTATTCATGATTGCAATTCCTTTGATTTCAATTATAATCAGTCTTTGATTATAATTGTTAGAAATCCTTTTGATACGGGAATTGATTAGGATTTGTTAGGAATTCTTAATTAGATTGATTATCAATACGGGAGTTGCGATAATTGGTTTAATTAGAGTTTATGGAGGGCGCAATGCAATGTTTCTTGTTAATTAATCACTAAGGGATTAGGGTTAATTGATTTAGGGCATTAGTTGTTTGTAGCATCGGGAGGTGTATGAACATAATTTTGATTCCTTGGTTAATTGGAGACGCGGAAGCCGACTAATTGATTTAAGGTCAACATCCCTAAAAAGGATTTTCTAAACTCACTTGAATAACCTTATAACCACTAGTTGACATAACTTGGTAGCAATTTGATTAACAAATCTAGGGTGAATTCTAATTTCCCTTGTTCATAATTGATAGATTCGTCATAAAATTTTTCTTGTTGCTTTAAGTTAAATTTTTAGATTAGACATTTCAAAACCCCTTTTTAATCACCTAGATATTGATAAGAATTGCCATAGATCTAGTACTTTATTGGTTCCTCGAGGGATCGACAACCTTACTTTTCACCACTTTATTACTTGATACGACCAGTGCACTTGCTGCAATTTACGCTCCCATTATATATATATGTTCTGAGTGTATCAAGTTTTTGGCGCCGTTGCCGGGGAACTAATAGATATTAGATTTCGTAATTCTGTTGGTAATTTAGGCACAATTATTTTTTTATTTAATTTTTCTTATCATTGTGTGATCGTTTTCCATTCTCTTTAAGGTTCTTTTTATGCGCAAGAGTAGAAGTGCTGAACTTCTACCAATTAATCTTGAGATAGAACGCAGCTTGCGACAACTTAGAAGAGAGCAGAGAAGAAAGGAAGAAGAGAACATGGCAGATGAGAACAACAATCAGATTCAGGGTGTTGGTAGAGCACTTCGAGAATACACGGTACCTGTTGTTTCAGGTCCTGCAATTAGAAGACCAACAATTCAGGCTAATAATTTCGAGTTAAAACCAGCACTCGTTCAAATGGTTCAATCAAATCAATTTGGAGGATATCCAAATGAAAGTCCTGATGAGCATATTGCAGTATTTCTTCAATATTGTAATACAGTGAAAATGAATAATGTATCTGATGATGTAATTAGGCTACAACTTTTTCCATTTTCACTTAGAGAAAAAGCTAGGGCTTGGTACAATTCATTGCCACAAGACTCTGTAACCACTTGGGTAGATCTCTCATCTAAATTTTTAAGGAGATTTTTTCCACCATCTAGAACTGCTAGGTTAAGAAATGACATCACAAACTTCAGTAAGTTTAGTGGTGAATCACTTTATGAAGCATGGGAAAGATTCAAGGAGGCAATTAGAAAATGCCCCCATCATGGATTACCAGATAATCTCCTTATTGAGATATTCTATCTCAGTTTAGATGACACATTGAGATCTCTAGTAGATGCTGCTTCTGGTGGTGCATTAATGAGTAAGACATATGATGAGGCTAGTGCTTTGATAGATGAAATGGCCTCTAGTGCACATAATTGGCAACATGAAAGAGGTAAGTCTAGAGTGGCATCTGTCAATGATATGGACACCTTAACAGCTCAGATTTCTGCTCTTACCGCCCAGGTAAGTAAACTCACCTCTGCACCTTCTTTCAATGTTAATCAATTTTCTTGTTGTGAGTTATGCTCAGGACCACACTCAACTCTTGAGTGCCCATCTAGAAACTTTTCCTCCTCATCCCATGGAGAGCAAGTAAATTTTGTCAACAATTTCCAAAGAGGAAATCAAGGACCCTATTCAAACACCTACAATCCAGGGTGGCGTAACCATCCAAATTTCGCATGGAGAAATGATAACAACGCACTTAAACCCCCTGGATTTCAAAAGCAAGGTCCTAATCATAATACTCCCCATCAACAATATCCTAATCATAATACCTCTTCTCAGCAAGGTCAGTCTAAAATGGAAGAACTCATGATAAGTTATATGCAAAAGACTGACACAATGTTGCAAAATCAACAAGCCACCATTAGGAATCTTGAAAATCAGCTTAGTCAAATGTCTCAACAGTTGAGTAATAGACCATCTGGGTCTTTACCTAGCAATACTGAGCAAAATCCTATGGGTGTAAATGCTATTATGTTAAGAAGTGGTAAGGAATTGGTTGATAAGAAACTTGAGGAAGAGGAGGTTAACCTGGGGAAAGATAAAGGGAAACAAAAGGAAGAGGAGCCAAAGAAAAATTCACCAAAAGTGAAAGCATATGTTCCTCCTATTCCTTTCCCAGGAAGGCTGAAGCAACAACAATTGGATTCACAATTTGCTAAATTTTTAGAAGTCTTTAAAAAATTGCAAATTAACATTCCTTTTGCAGAAGCACTTCAGCAGATGCCATCATATGCTAGGTTCATGAAGGATTTACTCACAAAGAAGAGGAAGATTGAAGGGAATGAACCGGTGATGCTTATAGGGGAATGTTCTATGATCTTACAAAAGAATTTATCCAATTTGCCAAGAAAACAAAGAGATCAGGGAAGTTTTACTGTTCCTTGCACTATTGGTAATTTTAATTTTGATAAAGTACTTATAGATTCTGGTGCAAGTATAAATTTAATGCCTCTGTCCATTTTCAAAAAACTAGGACTTGGAGAATGTAAGGAGACACACGTCACCTTACAACTTGCGGATAGAAGTGTCAAGTACCCAAAGGGTATAGTGGAGAATGTCCTAGTAAAAGTGGACAAATTCATCTTTCCAGTTGACTTTATAGTCTTGGAAATGGAAGAAGATAGAGAGGTACCCATGATCTTAGGAAGACCATTCCTAGCCACAGGTCAAGCTCTAATTGATGTAGGACAAGGTAAGCTCACCCTTAGAGCACTAGATGACCAGGTAACATTTGATATGTATGATCCTGTGTTTTTGTCTAATGAGAAAGCAAGGTATTCTGACATATCTGCTGAGGGTGAAATTACTAACAATGATGTGGAGGAAGATGTAGGGCAAACCACTCTTGAAGCTGTCTTGAATGAGATAGATGATTGGGGGGATGAAGATGAGCAAGAAAACAAAGGTCGTGAACAAGTACCCCAGACTGAAAATGTTGTTACTTTTGAGAAGACAGACGACTATGAGAAGCTGCCAGTGCCGACACTAATGCCTATGCAGACACTTGAACCTAATGTCTTTTCTAATCAATTGTTTGATTATAAATGTCTGAACTTAGGAAATCCATGGCCTCACATTAATCAAGCGCCTATGACAAAAGAATTGCAGCAGCAGATTCAAGGCCAGTTGGATGAATATAGGGAAATCCTAGGATGGTCAAGGGCAGACATCCAGCAGGTAAGTTTGTTGATATCTACCTACAAAACATTGGTGGAAGCTGAAAAGAAGGGCACCATACCATGGAAGGAAGCTTGGAATCCTAATCTGAAAACGATGGTGTTGAAGGAGTTGTTTAAACTCCTTGATGTAAGCTAACCCTGATAGTCAGGCTGATGACTATAAAACAAGCGCTTCATGGGAGGCAGCCCATGCTTAATAAGTATCTATAATAGTTTCGTTAAAAAAAAAAAAAAAAAAAAAAAAAAAAAACTAATTCAAGGCTGGATAAGAGCTGCCGGTGCATTCAAGACACTCCAAGGATGACAGACATTTTAGGAGGAATTTTCTTCCTGATGAACAATTTTATACTAGGGAAGTACCAGTATTTCAATTTCTGCATTGACATTCGTTTCCTTAATTTTGTGATATATTAGGAACAATGAGGACATTGTCCAATTTAAGTGTGGGGAAGGGATTATAAATGTAGAAGTATAATGATTGCACACATCATGAGCTTACAAATCCCATGCTTTATTTATGTCCTTAAGTGTTTTCAATGAAATCCTGAAATTGAATTAGATTGGTGCCCTACTCGCCAATTGTTGTGACTAGTTTACATAGTTAAAATTTAAGAGTAAAATCTCTAGAGAACGGGGTTTACCCTATGTTTAGCCTTTGAACTTGAGATTGAGTCCTTAAGTTGAAAAAACAAGCAAGTTTACTTCAAGGAAAAATTGGTTGGGATAAATCTCTATTGAAATTTCTTTGAGAATACCTTAACACCTAGTGAAAGAGGTAAAAGAAATATTTTACTTAGTGATCCCTTAAAAAAAAAAAAAAAAAAAAAACAAAAGAGCCTTTACTCCAATAACTCAGGAAAGTGAGTTAAGAGTATCCAATCTTAAATGTTAGTGTGAGGAAGAGTTCGTAGGGGTCCCTTTAAAACCTGGTCACTTAGGCGATGAGCCCAGGATGTGCCGACTCAATGAACTCACAATAACGAGAAGGGCGGAAAGGCAAAAATTTAGTACCTTAATGAAAGTCAGGTTGACATGGGCGAGCTTTGGTCCCTCAGAAGAGTGAAGTCTCACTCCGCTGCCAATCAAGGCAAATAAAACATAAAAAAAATAATAATAATAATAAGGGGAGAAATTCTAGGAAAAAAATGGATACCATATGCTTTCACTCCTTGTTATCTTGTTTAGAGAAGTAAAATTGAGGGAGATGATACTTGCTAATAACCAATGAAGTTTAAATGAATGTTTTTCCTTATGGACTAAGTATTGTTTTCTATTGTTAAACACTGGGATTAAAAATCTGTTGTATTTAGATTAACTGCTAAATTTCAACTAGATATACTAGTTACAAATTTCATATGGTCAGAACAATGGGCACCAGAAGTTCAATGATGGATTTCTCTTGTTTAAATCAATTATTTTGCTTGAGGACAAGCAAAAGTTCAAGTGTGGGGATGTTGATAAGATCACATTATACTTATATTTTCTTTTGGACTTATATTAAATTTATTTTAATATTATAAGAAAATATAAAGAAATGATACTTAATGGTATTTATTGTGAAAATACAGGTTTTGAGGACCCAAAAGTAAATTACAAGTTAATTGGAGGAGTTTTTCACAAAATTTAAGAAGTGAGCGAAGGATTGCACTGAAGGCCGCCGTCCTTGGGCCGGCCTTGAGCCGGCCTTGAGCCGGCCTTTAAACCGGCCTCAAAAAGAAGAAAAGCCGCCGGCCTTTAAGCCGGCCTTGAGCCGGCCTTCATTACTCCCCGGATATCCATTGCGAGAATCTCTCCAAAATCGTATCCTAATTAATTTGCTGACTCAAATCCTCATCAGATCAACCTTATCCCCCTCCTCTTTGGATCTATAAATAGACCCCTTGTGTGAACCTTGGAGGCATCATTTCTTTTGTTAAGCATCCTTTCTTTGGTTAAGCATCCTTTCTTTTGTTTAGAATCCTTTTGTTCTTCTTCTTTGTTTTAGCATCATTTGTCTTTCTTTTGAATCATTAGAATTTCCTTAGGTACTTTAGATTTTTCCAAAGTTTAGTTTGAAGGAAGAATGTCATTTTGTTGAAGTTTGCTTTCAATTGAAGAATTCAAGGAGTCATTTTTGAAGATTGAAGCTCTTGAAGATTATAACCATTGTTTCATTTACTTTATTTTCTTTTATGCCATTTATTAGTTGTCTAATATGAATTCCATTGCACCTCTTTATTTCAATTGTTTTTATGCAACTCATACTATAATGTTCTAAATCATCCTTGTGGGAAATTGGATGAAACTCTAGAATGTTAAAAGGATAATTGTAGCCATGTTATGTAATTAGGAATTATTAGGATTATTCATGATTGCAATTCCTTTGATTTCAATTATAATCAGTCTTTGATTATAATTGTTAGAAATCCTTTTGATACGGGAATTGATTAGGATTTGTTAGGAATTCTTAATTAGATTGATTATCAATACGGGAGTTGCGATAATTGGTTTAATTAGAGTTTATGGAGGGCGCAATGCAATGTTTCTTGTTAATTAATCACTAAGGGATTAGGGTTAATTGATTTAGGGCATTAGTTGTTTGTAGCATCGGGAGGTGTATGAACATAATTTTGATTCCTTGGTTAATTGGAGACGCGGAAGCCGACTAATTGATTTAAGGTCAACATCCCTAAAAAGGATTTTCTAAACTCACTTGAATAACCTTATAACCACTAGTTGACATAACTTGGTAGCAATTTGATTAACAAATCTAGGGTGAATTCTAATTTCCCTTGTTCATAATTGATAGATTCGTCATAAAATTTTTCTTGTTGCTTTAAGTTAAATTTTTAGATTAGACATTTCAAAACCCCTTTTTAATCACCTAGATATTGATAAGAATTGCCATAGATCTAGTACTTTATTGGTTCCTCGAGGGATCGACGACCTTACTTTTCACCACTTTATTACTTGATACGACCAGTGCACTTGCTGCAATTTACGCTCCCATTATATATATATGTTCTGAGTGTATCAGATAGGTAGCATAATTTCTACCATTACAATAAAGCTACAAGCAAACCTTAGATCAAATGTTCCTCTAAGAAGGATAACCGCCATACCCCATAGGGAATCTAAACATAACAACCTACTACGGTTACCTAACCCCCATTAGGCAACTGCAAAGTGTCTAAACCATTACATCAATTTACTTGTCAAAGTTTAAGTAGCAAGATAGAAGGCCTTATTTTGGCTCTCATTTCATATTTCTCTATTATAATTGGAGTATTCGAGATCCGACATAGCATATATGACATATTCTTCCAAAAGTAGACCTCATTTAGGTCCCACTAGACAACAAATTGAAACTTTACTAATTTGATTTAAAATATTTACAATATAAAGTCATTTAGTCATCTAATAGAATTTATAAGAGAAATCTACTTTACTCCTCGATTCTTCGCTCCTCATTTCAATAGTTTCATGTTGAGATTTTACTTACTTCGGTAAGACGTTTACCCAATAAGTTCTCATAGTACCCAATAAGTTCTCATAGTCATGACTTGCATCATAAAATCTATAGAGGGTGAGCTATTATTGCTTAGTAAGATGGGAGTGCAATCTCTCAATACTATACACACACAAGCAATTTCACACAAGTTTTCAACCATATGCTATACATAAATAATCATATAAAATGCAATCATTGCATGTGGTTTTCCGGTAACTAGTGTGAAGTTTAAGGTTTAACGCCCCCCTTAACCTTAGGTTAAGAATTCTCATTACCATCAGTGCTCAAGTATCTTAGTCCGCTTATTTTCTATCTTATGTCTTTATTATTAATTATCTTAAGAATTTAAAAGTCCTAGGCTCTAGGCGTCAAATTAACACACCAAGCACATACCTTCAAGAATATGCAAGACTCTTCTACTTGGTTTTATCAAAGATGTGACAATCCCCTCAGTCATGTAGTTTGTCATTGGCAAAACAATAATCCCTATGCAATTACTTCTTATGTATCTTGTAGCAATGATGGCCATCAATCTTAGTATAATGTATCATGTAATGCATTTCGAATTTTATTTAAGTCATTATAATTAATTAATTATTTTGAGGTGATCAAACAAAGTATATTCACAAAAAAATTAACAAAACACACTATACTACAAGTATTTAAATTCACAAAAAATGCATGCTTAGAAGTATAATGCAAAAATCAAAATTAATTAATAAAGATATATATATATATATTCCTCTCACATATGGACTCGCACACACCCACACACACATAACACACACCATGTAAAAGCATACACATGCATGCACACACATACGCACACGCACACCACTGGACACACCTATGCACATAACACATGTCGCACAAAGCATAAACACGCACACAACACACCATAACAGCACACACTCAAGCACACATACATGCTTCCGTTGAACAATCATGCACATGCACACTAGTAGCAACATACCTACATAGATGACACACTCCAGCAATCACATGCACATACCACACACACATTAGAATTATATGCACACACCATGTCCACACCACAACGCACACGACACTGCACACGTATAACACTAACACCCACACACTAGACACACACTCTCCACATCATCCACCACACACACACATACACATATAGCACACACTCACTAGGCACACACAGCACACACACATACTAGGCACACATTCCACACACACACCCCATGCACTCATGCACACACATAACACACATACACCCATAGACAAAGTAAAGATACACCACACATATACAGAGAACATATATCCATGCACAACATGCACCGCTCTCGCTTATACCAGTCACTATAGCAACACACACACACACACACAAACATACAGTTACACACAGTGCACACTAATCATTGCAGCAACACATACATGGGCACACACTCACACAACATGCCCTGCAACAATAGCAACACACATTACACAATACATACACACACACATAGCAGCACACACCACACCATAGCACATAAGCCCACACAACACACACACCACATAGAAGCACACACACACTCACACCCACTCACAAAAAAAACACACAAGCACACACACACACACACACATATCAGCAAATGTACACAACAGCACACACACGACTTAGCATACACACAATCACACAGTATACACACACACACACACCAATAGCCACAACTGCACACACGATACACGAAACACACATACATACACTCAAACACCCACATACCATGCACAACAGCACGCACGCACACAACTTAACGCACACACAACATAACCAGCTCTTATAATGCATGAGCATAATATACATGAATGACATACCACAAACCACACACTCACACTCTTCTGTCAGAAAACACACACACGCGCACACCAGTAGATACCCTTAACAATGCTCACACTTGCACCTATGGATGCTACTACAACACACCACCACCATAGCGAACATAACATATTGCACACCCCTTTCACAAATACACATATACATGAAGCACCATAATAGAGTTCACACATACACTAGCCAACTTCATCTAATACTGCGAACACACATCCAAATAAACATCAACCATAGCAACAACACATTCAATAACAAAACAAAACAAAGTATATTATATATATATATATATATATATATATATATATACACTTAGTTATGTTACCCACGACATTCCAAGCAATGTCGTATATCATAGAGTCCTCACTTACCTCGATCTCGTTTCTTTTTATAGAGCAAAATAGTCTTTGTTTAGTTGCGATAAGTCAAATTCTTCTCCTAAAATTCAAGAAAGTAACACTATTATTTACTCTTTATGCTAACATCATCCTATTTTTTATATTTTTAGTTTTTTCCACTATTTTTTAGAATTAAAAACTCCAATTTTACACTTTTAAAATTGTATCTAAAATTTAAAATTTAAAATTTACTGTATAAGGGTAGTTTAGTTTTCTAGAGGTTACTTTAAGGATTGCGTTGGTGATTTTGGATTATAATTAGAATGTCGGACATGAAAATTATGGATTTTAGTTAGGGAGGTTAGCTAGAGTATTTTAATATAAAATTTTATAATTAGACTAAGTGAATATATTTATTCGAAATTTTTATTTAATTATATTTTAATTTATTTTATTTTTTATTTCAAAATTTTATGAAGTTAATTTTTTTAAATTGCTATGTCTCTTAATTTAAAGTTGTAAGACTTAAGAATAACATTTTTAAAATTTATCATTAGGCTAATTTGGTATTAAGTTTAGCTAAATTACGGGATTTAAAAATTGCTCGCACTGTTGTTCCATCAGTGATGTTATCGAAATGGTCAGCAGAAATGCTATTGGTCCATAATGTAGATAGATTAACCAATGGATAATCGTAAGATTGGGCAAGAGTCAAGCATAACAGGTAAGTTGTAAGGATAGTAATTAGAAGTAGAGAAATCATGAACATGGTGATGATCCGTATAATATACAGGGAATTATAGGAGAAGTAAATGAAAGAAAGGAGATGAATACAGTAGAATAAATATATTGTAGATGTAGCATCCAGTATTGAAGTCAACTCCTCATTGTCTAAGGACTAAGGTTCCATAGCAAGATTTAAGATAAATAAAGTTTTATTTATTTGAAATTTTGTTATTTTAATATTATTTCTCATTATTTAGTAGATCAATGATTGAAACTATTACTCAGTTCAGGCCCCATTTAGTTGAAAAGTATGGCTTTCTTAATAATACGTTCCATCCTTCTTTGCTTTCTGATTCTGCTGATGACCAATTCCAAGTTATCTGCTTCGTTCTGGAGGTTCAATTTTGTTTTAGTTGAAGATTCTAAGGAGCGACTTCTATTGGCTTTTCCACGGAAAAAGTAGTTGGGTCAACGCTGTTGATACTTGTTTTCCGGGAAAGAACGGGCATAGAAAATTTTATTTCGACAAGAACTTTCCAAGTTAGAAAAGTCTTTGGCATTATTGGTTAAAGCAACATGAGTAGGGCATAGTTCCAGGAAATAAATACATTATAACAAATGATGATTTACTGTGGTCTTTCTGTTGGTTTTTCTTTTCCTTTTCCAACTGAACTTGCTCTTTGCAAATCAAAAACCATGAGCAATGAAAGCATTCTAACCTTACTTCTTTTCTACATGTGTCTTGCTCTCGTAAATCACAGTTCCTATTTAGTTATTGCTGAGCCTTCTGACTATCCATCGGCAACTGTCCCACATTTGTGGTATAATAGCAACTCTGTAGACGAGACTAAAATATTCAGAGATGACAGCGTTCTGAGAGCTATCCTCCTTAAAATCTCGGGTCCGAGTTATGCTTGTGGCTTCTACTGTAGTGGCAGCAGCTGTAACTTTGGCATTTTCATAGTCCAAATCAATGGTCTTGAGGGCATCAGCTATTCCACAATTCCTCAAATGGTATGGTCTGCTAACAGGAACAACCCAATTAATTATAATTCCACCTTGGAGCTAACATCAGAAGGGGATTTGGAATTAAAAGATGCAGATGGAATCTTGGTTTGGTCTGCAAAAACTTCTAGGAAGTCAGTTGCAGGCATGAATCTAACGGAGATGGGCAACCTGGTGCTGTATACTGAACATGATGAGATAGTTTGGCAATCTTTTGATTACCCCATGGACACATTGGTTCCAGGGCAGGAATTGAAATTTGGACAAAAACTGACCGCTAATGTTTCCTCCATGAATTCTTCAGAAGGGATATTCTCACTTTTCATTGGAAAGTATGGTTTGCTTGCTGTAGTAGAGTCTAATCCTCCACAGGTCTATCTCAACTACAGCATTTTAGCAAGTAACTCAACTTATATTAAGTTTCATAATGGAAACTTAGAGGTATTTGAGACTTTAGTTGGTGACGGGCTCTTAGCTAACTTGCCAAGGGCATTATCAGCACAATACATGAGGTTAGACTCTGACGGGCATTTAAGGTTATATGAATGGGAAACAGAATGGAAAGAAGTGGCTGATGTCTTCAATCTCTTACGAAATCTCACGAGGTGTGATTACCCACTAGTATGTGGAGAATATGGTTTTTGTTCTGATTTGGATGGTCAATGCAATTGTTTACAGTCAAGTGGTGGAGTAACTTATTTCAAGCAATCAAGTGATATGCAGCAGGGTTTCAGGTGTTCAGAAGCTACTCCATTGTCCTGTGGGGTTGTGGAACGTCACACTTTTGTGGAACTTGAGAACGCTACTTATTTCAGCCTCGGCAATAGCCTTGACAATAGCCTCGATGGTGGTCTTGAAAATGTTGAATCAGATACATGCAAAGTAGCATGTGCAAGAAATTGTTCATGCAAAGCAGCTTTCTTCAATCAGAAATTAGATTCTTCTGTAGGATATTGTTACTTCATCTCTCAAGTTTTCTCATTAAAGACCAATGCAAGTGAACCCTCTAAGTATAATAGAACTGCTTTCCTCAAAGTCCCAGATCTTCCACTTGGTGGCAAGAAGACAAACAGGCTTCTCCGAATCATGTGGCCAACTCTTGGAGCAGTATTGACTTTGATTTCCCTAATAGGAGCACTAATTTTCTTCCACAGGAATAAAAATGATCCTGAGGAGATAGAGGAGGAGATAGAGGAAGATTCTCTTAATACACTTTCAGGGATGCCTTCTCGATTTTCCTACAATGAGCTGATAACCGCAACAGAAAATTTTATCACCAAGCTTGGTGACGGTGGATTTAGCTCTGTATATGAAGGTACTTTGAGTAATGGCACAAAAGTTGCAGTAAAGCGCTTGCATGGTGTAGGCCACATCAAGAATTCTTTTCTAGCCGAGGTTGATATAATCGGAAGCATCCATCACATCAACTTGGTAAGATTGGTGGGATTTTGTGCCGAGAAACATCATAGATTGCTTGTTTATGAGTACATGCCTAATGGCTCTTTGGATAAATGGCTTTTTGACAAAACAAATCTTTTCAAGCTAAGTTGGCAGCATAGGAAGAGAATCATGATTGACATAGCAAAGGGCCTAAATTATCTCCATGAAGAATGTAGGAAGAAAATAATCCACTTGGATATCAAACCACAAAATATACTCTTGGATGAAAATTTCACTGCAAAAGTTTCTGATTTTGGATTGTCCAAATTGATTGATAGGAATCAAAACGAAGTTGTAATAGCCATGAGAGGCACTCCTGGCTATTTAGCTCCAGAATGGTTAAACTCAATAATTAGTGAAAAAGTAGATATTTATAGCTTTGGTGTGGTGATCATGGAGATAGTGTGTTTACGAAAAAACTTTGATCTGTCGGAAGAAGAGGAAGATAGGCATTTGCTCAGCCTTTTCCAGAGGAAGGCAAAAGAGGGACGGTTGTCAGACATATTGGATACAAACAATGCAGAAATGAAATTGATGTATAGGCCAGAAGCAATGAAAATGCTGCAGCTTGCTGCTTGGTGCCTGCAGGGTGACCATACAAAGAGACCATCTACATCAATGGTGATTAAAGTATTAGAGGGATCAATGGATGTTGAAAAGGACCTGGTTTATGACTTCTCAGTGCCACCTGCTGTGAGACCCACTGCAAGTGTGTGTAGCAATTGTAGTGCTAGCGCTCCATTATTGGCATCAGTTTTATCCGGTCCAAGGTAATTGAGTTAGAAATTATGGAAAACTTCTACTTCTTCAAAGACCTTTGATAAAGTTTCTATCATTGGAAAAGAGTAAAAAATTTAGTTCATTCTTATTCGTAAATATGTTATTAGCGTAGATATGGTTATTGTTTCTAGCTTTTGGCACCCAAAAGATGATGCAAAGTTGTCATTTTTCTCTCATTTCATGGAGACTTTGGATTATAATCCCTATGATCTCTTCCATAAAGTGTTCATCTCTTTAGTGAAAGCAAAAGATAGCATTTTAACATAGTACAAAATTTAGCTCTCCCGATAGAATTTTTCATACCAAATCATTCTGTTGCACTACCGAGACACCTTAGGGGACACTAACACTCACCCACACCTGTTTATCTATTCTTACTGTTGGGACTTTAAACAGGATCGTATCACTTTAAAGCATTTTTGGGACTTAACCTTTTATATATGCATTACATAACTTAATCCATTCTTCATGGCCTTTTTGAACTATTCCCTTAGTTCATTTTAATGAAATTAAATTTCCTTTTGGCTTCATTTTCTCAAAATTCACAGAACAGGATTCCGAAAAGTTAGTTTGCATTTGTGTCTAAAAGGGAACTTTGCAAAGAGGTAAAAGTATGGAGTAACAATTCACTGTTTTCAATTCCTTAAAATCCTAGTAACTAGTGAGAATAACAAATTAAATACCATGGAAATGGACAAGTTGACCTAGAACCATACTCTTTCTCCACATTTTTTACATCTTTACTAGATTCTCCTTGAAATAAGATATTGGATCGTATAGAATTCTATTCTGTGGAATTAACTAGAGGAGACCTACATTTTATTAAAACTCAGTGAGGATATAAGGCTGAATAAACATCAATGTAACTCTATTCCTCTCAAATCCTCAAAGTTTGTTCTTTTCCTCTAATTAGTCAGACTGATAGAATTGGGAGTCTTGCAAATCAATTACTGCATAGTTATCACCAAAACAAAATTAAAAAAAAATCAATTACTGCATCCATCCTTGCATCCTGATGAACTTTTTATTTTAATGGAATTTTAACATCTTTTCCCCATCAAAAGGGGCCTAAGAAATGAAGAAGGCCTAGAGAAAGGAAAAAAAAATCATAAAATATATTACTCTGCTAGGTCATGAAATTTATTATGCAACTAGACCAATTTTTGGCCCCTAATTTTGAAGCTATGCTTAAAGCCAAACATATAGCACATTCACATAAAAATTTTCATCACATTCAAAGAGTTTATGGATCAAATTCTGAGAAAGATGTGGAAGAAGAATAAATTGAAACTAAGTAATAGTTTCTCATCTGTGGTGAAGAAACAATTACACATGCTCATCGTGGACCAGATAATATTGAGGGTAACAATGGAGTATCAGCAGCCAATTCGATGTCCTTGTTACCTACAATACCAGTGTTATTCATCAAAGGTAGTCTGGAGAAATCATAGCTTATGCCATCTTCAACCTCTATTGTTCCATCTAATACCTTGTTGACTGTAGACATGGAAGGCCTTTTCGCAAAATCACCTTGCAGACACCATGCAGCAACCTTCATGATGCTCACAACTTCTGCCCCATGTAATCGCATATCCTCATTAGCCTTATCAACCATGTCTAGCAACTCTCCCGCCTCTGCTCTTCTTTGGAAAAGACACAGAAGATGCATATCCTCTTCTTTTTGGGAGCGATCAAAAATTTTCCTTCCACTCACCATCTCTAAGATAACCACACCAAAACTATAAACATCCACCTTTTCAGTTATTACAGAGCTTAGCCATTCAGGGGCCAAATAACCAGGAGTGCCCCTCATGGTTGTTACAACTTGGCTCTGGTCTCTATCAATTAACTTTGACAATCCAAAGTCAGAAACCTTTGCATTAAAACTCTCATCTAGAAGGATATTCTGCGGTTTAATGTCCAAGTGAATTATCTTGTGCCTGCAATCTTCGTGGAGATAATTCAACCCCTTTGCAATGTCAGAAATGATCTTCTTTCTTTGATCCCAGTCAAGTGCAAATTCATTGTTTTTGTTAAAGATCCACTTATCTAGAGACCCATTAGGCATGTATTCATATACCAGTAGCTTGAGAGATTTTTCGGCACAAAATCCTACTAGTCTTACCAGGTTGACGTGATGGATGCTTCCAATGGTCTCAACTTCAGCTAGGAATGATTTCTTGTTTTGTCCTATACCATCAAGGCACTTCACTGCAACTTCTAATCCATCAGCTAGAGTACCTTTGAAAACGGCACCAAATCCACCCTCACCAAGCTTTGTACTAAAATCCTCAGTGGCAATTTTCATTTCAATGTAGGAGAATCTTGTAGGCATACCTGGTATTTGATCTAGATAATCCTCCTCTTCTTCTTTGTTATGCCGTTTCTTATAAATGTAGAAAGCAATTGCTCCAAGCAAGAGAATTAATGCAAAGACTGATCCAAGGGCAGCACCTAATATAAGTGGACGCCTGTTGGTCTTGCTATTAGTAGTAGAAGGAACTAAAGCAGGGCTTTGTTGAACCTTAATAAAAGCAGTGGAACCATAATGTGTGACTTTAATGTCATTATTCATTAACGAAAACACTTGAGATGGCAAGTAGCAGTCTCCAGTAGAAGAACCCAGTGCATATTGAAAGAAAGCAGCTTTGCACGAACAGTTATCAGCACATGCCACTTTACAAGTTTGTGAATCTACGTTCCCAAGATTCAAATTGAAATAGAAGTAGGTAACATTTATAAGCTCCAAAAAACCTTGGCTTTTTGAATCTTCACATGACAGGGGGGTTACTTCGGAACATCCAAGAGTAGGTTGCCTATCATTTATTTGCTCAAAATATCTTGTCCCATTACTTGATGCTGGACAACTACATTGACCATTAGAACAAATCCCATATTCTCCACAAACTTGCGGATAAGCGCATAACCCAAGATAATCTGTCAAAATATCAGCTACTTCTTCCCATCCTGTAACTTTCCATTCGTATGCTTTTAAGTGACCATCAGAACCTAACTTGATGAATTGTGTAGATGAAGATTGTGGAATTTCTATCACATCCTCACTACGCACATCATTTAAGAACAACGCTATGCTTCCATTTAAATACTCAACATAAATAGAATCATCGGTAGCATTTGCAGCATCAAATGAATATGACCGATATGTCTGTGGAGGATTAGACTCGATGCGGGCAAACAATCCTCCATTTGACAAAGTGAAAGAGGTCAGACTTTCTGATGAATTTGCTGCGGACACATTAGCAACAAGCTTCTGACCAACCCTTAGTTTCTGTCCAGGTACTAAACTGTCAGTCGGGTGATCAAAAGATTGCCAGACTGTTGCATTCTTCTCATCAAAAAGTACCAGATTGCCTATTTCAGTTAAGTTTAGTCCCATAACATTCTTGCCGTTAGTATTTGTATTCCAAGCAATGGTTCCATCAGCATCCTTCAATACCAAATCACCTTGTGCTGTGAGCTCTAAGGTCGAATTGATTTGAACTGGTTTATTTCTATTTGCACACCACACCAATTGTGGGAATCCTAAAGAAGGAAGAACAATGCCACCGCCACTATTGGTCTGAACTATGAAAACACCAAAGAGATAGGTATCACAATTTATGCCATTACAATAAAAGCCACAAGCATACCTTGGACCGAATGTTCCTCTAAGAAGGATGGCTCTCACTATTGATCCATCTACAAAATTTACTGAATGGTTAGCAGACATGCTGTTGGACCACGAAGTAGAGAGATTTGCTGATGGATAATCATAAGATTGGGCACTAATCAAGCATAACAGGTAAGTTGTAAGGATAGTAATAAGGAATAGAGAAGTTGAAACTAGGCCGATGTTTGTGAACATGATGGTGATGCTGGAATTAGAGGAGCATGAGAAAATGAAAGAAGAAGATGAATAGAGAAGAGACAGCTGTTGATATCTAACCTTATACTAGATATAGCATCCAATCTACCCGCCATTTTTTGTCGAGATAACTTGTAGATAAGTTCTTCCGGGGAAAAAAATAAATAAATAAACAAACCATCATTTCACATTCAGGCAGAGTCAAGTTGAGCCAGCTAGCTCTAACGAAACGCAGGCAATCGACCTTCTACTTTTGAAATTAAACTTTTGCATTTCCCATTTATAATACCTGCTTTTAGACTTTTATGACCATTTTGTTTTCACTTTTACAGTTTTTTTTTTTATTATTATCCACCTTATTTAAGTAGGTAAGGATATTTTAACCGCTTTTAGTGATTTTTATGATTAATTATATTAACTATCCTTAAATTATATTTTTAAAACCGATTATTAACTTCTTTTTTTTCAAATTAATTACTGATAAAACATCTCTTTGTCAAGGTTTTATACACAAAAATCATAACCCATTAACTCTACTTACCCATTAGTCCTTTTTTTTTTTTTAAGCTACCATTATCACTTAAAATACTAAAAAGAATTAAATATTAATATTTTTTATTAGGAAGAGACAATTATCAAATTTTAATTTTAATTTATTCAAATTTTAAAAAAGACCTAACTATTTTATATAGATATTTTCTTTTTCTATTGTGTAGGTATTGCATACAAGTTTAATATATATATATATATATATATATGTGGATAATTGTATCACTTTTATTATTTTTATAGGTATGTGACAATTCTTTGATTTAACAAATTAAATATAATTAAAATATTTTCAATTTATATTAATAAAAAATAATAATGTATTTATCTTAATTGTCTTTTTAATGTATTTTTTAGAGTGTTTATATATAATTTTTCTCAAATGATTAACAATTGTATACGAAATTATCTGCTATTATTTTAGTCCGTATCATTTGTTTCGTCCAACGAAATAATCAAAGCAAGTGTGCATGCACGGAGTTTTTTTTTTAAATTTTAATGATTAATTATATACGATAATATTTAAAATAAATAAATTAAAAAGATCAATTTCCAAAAGTTAATCCAAATAGATGCAACCATTTGTGTAAGAGTCTACCACAAAAAAAGGGGAAAAAATAATGGTTCTTTAGAAAAAAAATCTTTAAAAAATAATCGTTTAAATGTTGTACTCAAAACTGCATTAATGATGACACGGTTTTCAAGGCTGTAGTTGTTTTGAGTTTAAATTTTGTGGATAACCATCGAGGCAGAAATTGACCGCTACCGAGTGTAGCATTTGGGTTGAAGCAATTGAAATTGCGGGTTCGGTAATTCCAATGCTCAGGTTTTTTTTTTTTTTAATACGTTGGAAAAAGCTGCAAATAATAGCACAAGTACACGCAAAATAGGGATGTAACAAAGGGCGGATTGTAATAGGATGTCCGTTTTGATTTATTCGGTAAAAATCTTATAAGTTAAAGATCAAATTTGGGATGTAAAATAAAATTTAATAAAATTTAAAATTGAATTATGAAATTAAAAAAAATTAATAAGAAAACCTGATTAGATAATTTTTTTAAATAAAAAATTAATATTAAATTTATAATTAATATATTTTATTTTATTATTATCATATTTTAAATTAATGTATTTTTATTTTTTATTTTTTAAGTTATAAATAAATTAAATAAATTACATATAAAAAAAGTTAAAGTATAAAAAAAATTAATTACCATTCAAATAGAATCGGATCAAGTGAAAAATTCTATCAAATCAAAACGAATTTTGAATATATAATTTTTTGTTGGATTGAATTCGGGTTTTAATGAACCTGTCCCAATCATCCCCGTTTACATCCCCAGCACCAAACAAGAATCGAAACCATCGCAACATTCACATACACCAGCCTACCGCTGGGTCATTAAATGTTAGCTAAGAAAATTGGCGATCTAAATTCCTTTTTAACTTAAAATAATAACTTGGTCCTATTTTTAAATAGAAAATACTTATTTTTTTAGTATAATTTGAAGTATCTTTATGTGTTGTATTTTTAAAATTATTTTTTCAGTAACCCTTTTTTTAAGTTTTGTTTATATCTCTTTTGACGCAGTTGTTGATATTTATGTTTTAGTGTAAATATGATGCGACTATACTAGAGGAAGAATTTTTGACAAAAAAAATATAAATAATAAACAAATGCTAGATGAAGAGTCACTTTAATTTGTTATGAATTATTTAAACGCAACCGTATTTTGTTTATAGTTTTCAAAATCATTTCCTTTCTAATATTTTGATATTGGGTTAGTAATCAATGTTAACACGTCATATCTTATATATATATTTAAATGAGTTTGTATCATAAAAATCTCAACTCATAACTTAATTCGTTTATTTTTTTTATTCTTACTTTTTTTCAAAAGTAAGAATCATTTATTCATTAAAAGGCTTGTACATTAGTTTCAATTACAAGGCATTTGTTTTTTATCTAAAAATATTAAGCCTCTACAATAAGCATCTAGATTAAAAAAAAGTTAAATGTCACAAAACTAGAGTTGATCCTTTTTACTTTGTTGGCTAGGTAGTACACTACCTTATATGATTCTCTATATACATGAAGAATTAAAACTTCTAAACTTTGCATTAACTTCTTTATATTTTGAACAATATAATATATGTACCATGGGAATTTGCATCGTCTTTAAGCCATTTTATTGCTATCAGTGAATCCACTTCAATGTTGGGCCCTTTTCAAATACTTAGGCCTTGCTCGTCCAAACGCTCTAATATTAATATGATCCTACCCTAAAGTCTCCTCACTTTTCTACTACATAGGCTATCACACCACTCTTCTTCTCTCAGTTATCTACTCTTGCAAAATTAGGGTTTGCTATGTTCATTAACCGATTGCTCTTGTTTTGTTGCTTCATAGGTGATGGTTAAAAGACTTTTTTCAAGTGAGTCCTCAACTCCTAATGCTAGAACTAGGAGAAATACAGGAATGCCCCTTCTCTTGCTATTTCTCCTATTTATATGTGGTTACATGCATGTTAAAAGTACAACTATCATCTAATTGTTTCCTATTACAATCTTTACTATATCTATCTATGCTATGATTAGTTGATTGGTAATATCATGTACTTACAATATTGCCCTATTAATGAGTCGTGTAGTCTCGATGCCACCTTAAAACCCTTTTGTGTTGTCTAAAACATGTTGTAACAATGTCCCCATTGTTTGGAAAAACAACCTTGCCCTCAAGGTTGAAATGGGGAAATTGTTGCTTGATATAGTCCTAGTCTTCCTAAGAAGTGTCCTTTGGTAGAAACATATGCCCTTGGACCAAAACTTGGTAAAGCGACTATCCTTTTCTATAATGTCTCTAGTACCCACAATAGAAAGCAACTCAATAAGAGGGTGACTTTAAACAGCTTCAATAGGTAATTCCAAAGTAGAAACTTAGGAGTCAAAAGCTTTCTTGAGCACCAAGACATGAAAAACATTGTGAACCTTATTATAAAGGGGCAACTTCACTTCATAAGCACATTTCATACAATCTTTTGAGCCCCATAAAATCATTTAGACAATTTGTGAAAGCCATTCTAAGACAAAGAAGTTTATTTATAGAGTTGGAGTTTCACAAAAACAAGGTCCCTTGGTTAAAATTTAACCTTAACTCGATGTCTATCAGCTAGTGTCTTCATCCGCAATTAAGCAGCTAATAAATGTTCCTTCAATAGGTGTAATGTCTTATCTCTATCCCATAAGTCCTTGTCCACGACATCTACTCAAGAGGTTCCTCAAACATAAAAAGTGACAGTAGGAGGTGATCTCCCGTGTACTATTTCAAATGGATTAATATTGGTACCCTCATGAAAAGAAGTGTTGTGGGCAAACTCTACTCATGGAAGAAATTTAATCCATGCCGCATAAACTACATCAAAAGTGTAGAGTAGTCAATAATGATAGGACCTAAACTCTGTAGCCACTACACCCCCAAAACCACCTCTACACCATGAATGGGTAAAACATGGAAAGTTTCATGGAAATCCAATTCTTAGATCATCATGGACACATCAGATCATCGACCTTCACACAATAGCTTACTACCAATCCCAATCATCACTTGAAAGCTAGGAGATGGGGATATAATTAAACCTAAATGTTTAACCAATCGAGCTTGGATGAAATTATGTGTACTACCTGAGTCCACTAGAATAGACACCTCTTGATGATTGATTACCCCTTTAAAACGTATGGTATGGGGTAAAGAAGCACTAGAAAGAGCATGATAACTAATCGCTATAGAATCATCAACCATTGGAGTTGAATCGAAAAAGGGGTTCGGGGTGAGTGATTCAAAATCTGTGCTCGAAAAATCATCCATGACATCCTAGTCTTCATAAAGCAAAGACAAAAATTTGGCTTTGCGTTTGTGATTGCAATGAAATTTCTCATCGCGATTAAAATATAAAGCTTTCTCTTGGCTAAGTTACATTTCAAGAGTAGTAAGCTTCTGAATAGGAATATGGGAAAAAGGAGAAGAATGAGAAGAAGGAGAAGGAAGTGAAGTGGAAGGATGGGGTTTAGAAAATTACAATGTAAACAGTTTACTAGGGATAGTGGAAGAAGGAATAATAAAATGGAAAAGAAATTGCTCATAAAATTTAGCTTCATATTGCTTAGCTAACTAGATCGCATGCATGAGAGATGTTGGTTTAGCAATATGCACATTTCAATGAATAGTGGACTTCAACCTCGAAATGAAACTACTAGTAAAAAAAGACTCGGGTACTCCAACAATGTGATTAGAAAGGGACTCAAATTTAGTTTGATACTTAAAAACTGATCTTTGCTATACCAACTTTGATAACAACCACTGAGCATCCTCATATTCGAAAGGACTAAAACACATTTCCAATGCATTCGTAAAGGCTGGCTAAGAAGAAAGTTGGTTATTGCTAAACATCTACTAATACCACTATAAAGCAAGGCTCTCCAATGCAAAAGAAGCTATAGTCCTATGTTAATAGTCTTATGAAAGTCAAAGAATTCTTGGGATTGAAAAATCTAACCAAGAGGATTATAGCCAGAAAACTTAGGAATTTCCAACTTGATCCCTTTCAAGAAAGTGTCATTAATAGAAATATTGTGATCTATAGGAAAAGAAGGGCCTAAGAGATCAGTAGAAGCTGATGATAAAGTGGACAAAGTTGGACGTTGACATCGGGAGAATTCAAGATTATCAACTTAGGTCACCAATGATTGTAATTGAGAAGTAATAACAAATAGAGAATGTTCCACCCTTTGATTGCTCTATTGCATGGTGACAAACATGCCATTAATGGTATTTTGTATTGATTTTTTTTTTTTTGTAGAAACTCATTTACAATCACATCATGTCATATCTAGGTTTGCTAGTTATGCCCTAAATTGCCAGCCTTACTATTGCACTTTTAACTTCTATAGTAACGATAGTTCACCATGTAACCTATTTAAGCAGAAAAAGTAAGGTTTATAATTAATTAGGTTGGTTTTTAATTCAATTTTAGGAACTTTAAACTATTTAGTTAATTTTGTTAAATCATTTGATGGTTGACTTAATTTGATTGGTTAGGAAATTAAAACCAAACCCAAAACTAAATTCATCATAGGTCATAAATCTTAAGGCCCATTAAGCCTAAAATATAACAATCCATCATGTAATCCATGGAGTCCACATACGACTCCCAAAATACATAATCTACAAAAAGATAAAACAAAAAGTCTAAATAGGATAAAGATCTAAGTCTAATGAATGGCTATGATTTGTTGTCAACTATGTTGCTATCATACACCTAATACTCCTCTCTAGAATCATAACCCATCAAGTTGTAAAGAGGGTCTATGAAAGAGTCATCCTCACCAAAAAGAAGAAGAAGAAGAAGAAAAGTGAGCTATAGAAGCTCGGTATATAATAACATAAGCGCACACATAAATGTCACACTAAACCTAATTTTAATGCAACAAGTAATGGTTTATTTAATATAAGCATTTAATTAAGTAAAAAATCAGTACAGAAATACTCATGACTCTAGAAACATGATGGGGGACCTAAGATTTGATACTACTGTAGTGGTCATTAAGGGATGATGAGAGCAATTGAATTCCTCATCAAACCACAACAACTAAAAGTAACCTCATTTGGATTTCATCACTGTTATGTAATTATTGCTGATCGTAGTTTAATTATATCATATTGTTCATCGAGTCTCATAAACCTCAAATAACTCTCAATATTTCTTCTCTTTGCTTTCAAATGAGGATTAATCAACTTAATTAAGATTAGTGGGGCTTAATAGTTTGAAATCGGACCCACTAAGCTTAATTAAGTTTAATTTTATTATTTTAAGTAATCTATTTAATTAACCACTTAATTAGTTCATCCAATTGGGCTAATAATACTCGATTCACTTACTTAGCCCTCTTTAGGTATTCTAGGTCTCATTTATTTAGTTTAGGCCCATTTAATTTTTTTTAAGCCCATATGTATTATTATGCCTACTTCAAGCACAATTAGGTTTCTTATTTAGTTTTGGGTCTCATTTTGTAGAAGGCCTATCAAGGTTGTTTTATTTTACTAGAGTTATAACTTAAATGGGCTTTAAAGAGGAAATGGACTTAAGTAATTTTGAAAGTAGGCCCATTGGGCTTGTCTATTTTAATTAAACTAATTATGATTAATTTACCTAATTAATTATACAAATTAATTAATTAAATCAATTTAATTAAATAAATTCAATTTGTTGATTTTATGAGAGGGGTTGTTAAATTGACCAAGGGGAAGGAATTAGGTCAATTCTTTGAATAGATTGAGTAGGCTAGTTTAGGGTTGAATCGTCCTTAGCCCACTTAAATAAAATATTAATTTATTGTTATTTTTATTATATTTATTATTATTACATTTATTTCTATAATATTCTTAAAAAATTGGGATTCTTATGCTATAGTTGCATGTTCACCAAAACCCTAGCTTCTAACAAGATCAAATGCACTATTCAAACAATTTTAATTAAAATTTTGTTTCAAAGATTTGGGTTTTATGTGTTTATTGTTTGAAGAAGATTTTTTTTTTTTTTGGTCAAAGAAGAAGAAGATTGTTGAAATAAAATTAAGAGTAAAAAAATTGCAAGGAAATGTCAAGGGATAAGGTTGAAAATATTACTTGAACTTTCGTTGGAAGTTTAATTTATTACTTAAGCTTTCAACTTGTTAAATTTAAAACCTAATTGGAACTTTTTGCGTCAGTGCTACTACTTATGACATACAATCGAACGTTCGTTTATCTAGTCATCTATTTTAGCCAATGAAAATACAACACGTGTAAATAGATGCCATTATGCCTAGCGATTATACATAATGAATTCTTTCTTAAGAAAACACATACACACATATAGATAAACTTAACACGATTCTCAACGAACAAAGAATATAAATAAAAAAGAAAAAAAAATCATTACTCTTCTTCTTTAAGGGTGCACAACTTAGATATCAATAAAAACAAATATATATATATGTATATATATGCTACCATTTGTAAAAGAACCGCAAACAGCATTAAGATCAATAGCAATAAACAAAATTTCTAGCAAAATCTAAACAAAAAAATATGAAAATAAATTAAATATATTACTCTACTCCTTTAATGTGTAGACAACATGGAGTTAGCTAAAAAAAAACCACTTTTAACAAAAAAAAAATTATTCTACTACTTCTTCATCAACATGTAGGTAGCCACAAAATCAAATTTTAACCCACTTTTGATTTGAACTTACCAATTGAAATTACATTAAATTTAATCTTCTTCTTCTTCTTTAACATGAGAAAGGTGAAAAAAAAATTAATTCCTTTCACTTAATGATCCATTATTTTTCACAAAATATGAAACCCATAACACCACCTCAAACTTGAACTCGCTAACTAAACCCACTTTTGATCTCCACCAAGCTTACTAGAATGTATTTATAATTTTTTTAATTCTACTTATCCATCAATTTAAACTATAAAATTCATTTGTAAATCACCTTAAATCTGCACCACCACCACCTATTTAAACCACAAAACCTATCCTAAATCTAAAGTATGAAACTTAGGACTCAAATCTTCTTGACAACATAACCAACCCAAACTAGAAAACCCATCGTGAGAGTTATTGCTGTAGTCACAATTGTTAAGAAATAAGAGAGAAATAGTGAAGAAAAGAAAGAAAACCATGCGATGCTGAACATGATCTCTATCAATGCAACTTTCATGTTTACAACTAAGGCAACATCTTCAAAGGGTGATTTAGTGCCTTCCTGATTCCATTAAAGAGAATGTGTGGTAATGCATGTAAACATCAGGGCTAAGATTAGAGTTATCAGTAGGAGTTTGAAGAATAGATTATTCCTTTTTTTGTGTTTATTATAATTTTTTTTAGTTTAGTAATTATTTTTTAATAGAAAATTATGTGTAAATTTAAATAAAAAGGGGCAAAGTTTTCAACTTGCCAAAAGGACTACCCCCAAATGCTACATGGAGCTTATGTGGAGTCTTGGTGGTCATCTTGTATATTTTTGTGACATATTGGCCATGTGTCATTGTATAATTGGACGAATATGTTGACTAAGAAGATGACTGTTAGATGAAATAACTGAGTTAATAGCATTGAAATGAAAAGTTTCAATTGGGTATTAAATTTGATAAGTTGAAAGTTCAAGTAGCAAATTAAGCTTTCGATTGAAGAGCAAGTAGTAAATTCAATATTATCCTAAATGTAAAAATCCAAAATATTGGAAAAAAAAAACACTTTTTGGTTGAATTTTGAGGGAGAAAATGGATTAAAAAGTTTTTTTTTTAAAAAAAAAAACTTGAATTTTCATATAAACATTCAAGAATATAAGAACATTTGCAAATTTTTCCTTAGGATCCTTAAGAAACACACATTAAGCCTCAAAACTTAATAAGAATCAAAGTAATTTATATATCTAAACTATATAACTCATTTGAAACCTTGTTAACATCAAAACATATATCATAATGGCATTTTAAATTATTCATACTTTGCTGGAAAATTGTTGGAAATGCATAAAACTTAAGCCTACTTACACATTTAAGCACCAAGTTTACAACTTTAAGGCCCTAAACTAACCTACATGAATCATATATCATACTTGTTGATGCATGATCATCTCTCTCGTAGATCTTGGTCTAGCTCCCTTGTAGCTATTAGGTCTTTATGGGAATGGGCTTGTAAGATGAACACAAGTGAGTCGAAAACTTATTATACTGGCGAGGTCTTTTCAACTTATATGGGCTTTCAAGGGATGGATAGTTGATTAACCTTTGCTAATACTCCTAAGCCTGTAGGCATTAAGTAGCTGTTGCTGCATTTGATGTTTGGCAGGCTCCTTGAGTATTGAGGCCAATCATGGCTCTTTAGTAATCTTGTCAGGATGTGACCTTTCTAGTGGCCTACCAACTTGAAGTGAGAGATGTGGGTGGGACTAAAAGCCTTGGATTAGGGCAAAGTGGGCATTTCAATAGGTTATAGGTTTGGTTAGAAATGGCTAACAACAATATTTAACACCAATTAACCTTAAAATTAAGTAAAAATCACACATTTAACCCAACACCTCAATTAACACAAATTAAGTAAGAATCAAACATAGAAATCCAATAGGGGTGGCAACATCATTAAGTAAGGGTTCTAACTTGCAATTTTTCACCCTAATTCAACTTCTAACATTGTCTAAACATTAGATTAACATATTTAGCACTTTATTAACTCATCAAATCAACAATTTAAACCCTAAACATATATGGTATGTCTTGGTTAAGAAGGGTACTCTATTGTTCATACACTCATTTCACTCAATCATCAAATTAGATTATCAAATTACTTCTAAACTCTAAGATTAACATGCTTAATATTAAATCAACACTTAAAATCATCAAAATCATCATCATTCCTTCATTATAAGTGGTGACATACTTAGGATTTCATCTTCCATGCATTTGAAAAGGTTCCTAAACACTCAAAACATATCTTTACACTATCAAACATCATTTGAAGCCTAGTTGATCAACTTAAGTTTTGAGGAGCCTAAGTAAACCCTTGATTCTCAGGTTAGCCGCCACTTAGGGGCTAGAAAAGGGGAATCTTCTTAACTTCAAAGGGGGTTTTCCGGCATCTAAGAACTTTATTTAGCACTTAAAGCTAAGATTTTGATATGTATAAAGGTAAAATGGATAATTTGTAAAATAATTATCACTTGTATTTTGTGCTATTTATATATATTAAAATATTATTAATATTTATATACCATATGTATATGATATATAGCATATATTAACTATTAAGTTTTTCTCATAAAGATAAGATGTTTAAGTTGATGCAATTACCAATACTTTTTTATCCCTAAAATTGTGGTGTCTACTAATAAGCATTTTTTTAATGCTCTCAATTTTACATATGCATTGTCGTGTAGCTTTTACTATTAGTAAATAAAAAAATTACTTTTATGAACCTTTTTTTTTGGGGACTTTTGCTTTCATGAAGGAGAAAATTAATAGATTAGTTGATATAATAATATAAAATACTTAATGCAATCTATATATTTCATTTACTGTAATAATGATTTCATTACAACTTTATTTTTTATAATTAACTATTATGGGTTTAGCTATATCTTAAATCCATAATAAAATTTTATAAAGAATATTATTGTGAAAAAATTTAAATAATTATTCAAATCTATAAATAATAATTCATTTTTTTAAAATATCCACACTAAAATGAAAGGATAATTTTATGACAGTGCAGTGGGTAGTTGGAATGACTTTGTGGCTGAAACGCAACTACGGTGCTTTTCTCCGATTATTATCTACTCTCCACTCAAAGAAACGCCTAAACGATACCGTTTAACCCAAAACCTATTCTTCGTTCTCATAGGAAAAAAAAAATTTCATAACGGTTCACTAAGTAATGGGTGCATTTGCTGGTGGTGGTTGGACCGGCGGTTTTTGGTGGTGGACTCACCGCCATCCATTTGGCGATAAAAAATCAGCCAACCGGCGAAACCGGAATTCAAAACCCTCGGATTCGATTGAGATTACCAAAAGTACTGCTTACCCGTTCCCCTTCAAAGAAGCAATGACCGCCGGGTCGCTGGCTCTCACCGGCGACACAATTGCTCAGCTCACTGAAAAGTGGAGAAAGAGAAACAATTTGACGAAAAATCCCCTGAGTGGATCTGATGATAACGGAACTGAGGTCAGTGTTGAACTTATAGGAGTTAGGGTTTGAGTGACATTTTCATGTAATTTGGTAGAAAGTGCAATCTTAATCCAGTATAGTTTTATAATTTCTAAAAATTCTCGTAATTCGTTTTATTATCTGTCGGGTGTGTTTCCCTGTAAAATGTGGCAGCTATCTAAATATATATTAGTTGAAATTTTCTGTTACACTCGTGCACATGTACAGAATTTAAATGTGATGAGAACTGTATGGTATGTCCGTATTTGATTCGCACGTGCTTATTAAAAGCTGGTTCTCTCTCTCTCTTGTATATATTAGAGTTAATATACTGCAGTGTGTAACTAATTGCACTGGTTTGACTGTATGGTGAGAGCTTGATAGCTTATTGCATGTCGTAAAAAATAATTCATATATTTTGTTTTCCTTCTTGGTGATTGATATTGTAACTATGCTTGTTAATTTGTTCAGTTAAGGAATTTAATTTCAAACCGGTCCCTGTTTGTTGCATAAAGGCGATGAAGAGTTAATGATTTAGAAGCTGTTGGTCCATCGTTTGGTAGTATAATTCTGAAGAATCATATACCATTTTTCCTAGTGCAAAGGAAACAAGCTGAAACAATTAGTTAGTTGTATCTGTCGTGGAAGATTTTCTCGTTTTAATGATTCTATGGTTGACAAATTGGATGTATTTGGGCGTAATGTAAATGGAGAATAATGGACAAGCAAATTGTTGAGGTTACTCTTAGCATGTTGTTTATAGATGGCATAATGGCCTTAACACCGGTCACCATATGCGGTAACAATTTCTGATGATGGTGAACATTTAAGGGGAGTGTTGGAGGTCATTAAATTGTTTTCTGTGAACACTGAGATTAGTGAAAAGTCAATAACGATGAAATTCGATCTATGATTTTTTTAAATGCTCTAGAATGGGTTTGAAGAAAATTCTGTGTCAGCTTTTTAAGAATGCTTCTCTTTGCTCATATACAGACACAATGGTTATTACTGGGAAGAAAACTAAAGCATGGTTGCACTACACACTACTGGGTTTTATCCATTAATCTTCTAGTTCTCATACCTCAAGCTTATGAAAGATTACAGAACTACCTTCTGTAGTTGAAACCTGAAGAAAGGTGCCTTGAGTTGATAAGTCCAGTGTTGAAGTTGAAAACTCATTGTGCTCCTTGTAGATTAAGGGCTAAAAGGAAAGCTACAAGTGGACCAAGCCATTCATGTCCTAGCTCTGGTAAGGCATGTAGAAAGCCATGAGACTTCACAATTGCATATGGAAGCTTATGCTGTTCAGAAAACCACAATCCAATTCTGACTAACTACTGCTCATTGAGTCATTCACTTCTCCAGAAAAGGTTGGAACCAGTAGGTGAAGCTTAGGAAACAAGCTAGGGGGCATTGGCTACAGACTCAAGTCATCTGGTGTTAATAAATGGAGACATCCCATTGCTGGGTTTTTTCAGTGAAGCTTATAAACCTGCAAATGGAGGAAGAGTTTTGAAAGAATCTGTTTTGAAGTGATTAATGAGATAAGGGTGTTCCAATCGCTATTGATGTAAATAATGAAAGACTAAGTATTGGCTGCAGGCTACAATATCACGTTGATGGGTTGAAAATTAAGACACTGATGCACAGTATACAACGTGCCTGAGACTAGGGCCTCTAGTGGATGCCTGCCTTCAGGAAAAAAGAGTTGTATGCCAGAGTAGAACCAATCTACTTGTTGATACACTCTTGTAGTATTATATACAAATACAACATATTTTTATTGCACTTGTTGATTCTTCATATGCTGCCCACCTTAATTTATCCACCTTCTCTATTTTATTTTCAGAACAACCCCAGCGTATTTTCTTTACCTGGCTTTCGCTGGCAGGTTTATTAGTTGAGAGTCCTATAGAAGAACAATATGCGAGGACTTATCCAAAAAAAAAAAAGGAAAGAACACTATGTGGAGTCTTTGGCAAAAAGAAAAATGTGTATCATGTAAATTGGATGGCCAAGCTATTTTCAAGAATTATTTGCTTGACCATGTTCGATACTTGGCTTAGGACATAATCTTGCTGTGTACTCAGTGTCTAGCTTAATATTTACGCAGTTTTCATTTTTTCTTTGGGGCTTTAGGGAATGCATATTCTGATTTCCTGTCTCTCTCTCTCTCTCTCTCTGAATGTGTGTGTGTCTGTGTTTGGTAATGATTGAACCTCCATGTGATGCATACTTCTTAACTATGCTAGCTTCCTGTGTCTATAGTGTTGGTTGGATTTATGACCAAAAGCCATTCTATAGGATACAATTGGAGTTCTACTTTCAAACCATGACTGGCTGCGTGCTCTTCGAATGACTTCGTACGGTTTTCTGTTGTACGGTCCAGGTTCTTATGCCTGGTATCAACTCCTTGACAGAATTATGCCCAAACAAACAGTTCAGAACTTAATGCTTAAGGTATAGTTTCCATGTCGAAAACGTATTTTTTTCCCCTCAATTACTTAACAATATATATTGTCAAGAAATTGTGTCGTTTATATATTTTATGAAGGTTAATGATGCTGTAACGATACAAGTTCCTTTAGAAGATATTCATGCCTCCTTTATGCAGGTCTTGTTAAATCAAATTGTGCTAGGCCCCTCTGTCATAGCAGTTGTCTTTGCATGGAACAATTTGTGGCAAGGAAAGCTCTCAGAGCTTCCAAAGAAGTACCAGAAAGATGCTCTTCCCACGCTAATCTATGGTGAAAGGACCTTAAAGAAACTTTGTTTGGTCTGTTGTGACACATAAATAATGTTCTTTTCTTTTGTGCAGGCTTTAGGTTCTGGATCCCTGTCAGTTTGCTAAACTTTTGGTACATCCTTATTCTGGGTTTTCTTCCATTTTTAATATGCAAGTTTGTCTTTCTGATAAAACTCAAAAATGTTGGTTCTCTAAACTAAATTTGTCGTTACTTTTGGTAAACTTAAAAATCATTCCTTGTTTTTTAAAAAAATAAATACATGAATAAACAAAAAGGCCATAGAAGAAAGTTGAGTGCTTGGTCCATTCATTGGTGGGATCGAAATCAATGATATTTGATAGTTGGAATTTGATTTTGAATGGCTTTCAGCCCCTCAGGCTGTTGCACTAAGTAAAAGCTGCCATAGAAAATAACCTTTCCCCCTGTTGTTTTTCTGACATATAAGTCATTAACTTTGCTAATGTATATGGCATGCCAACAGGGTGGTCCCTCTTCAAGCTCGTGTAGCATTTATGTCCTCATGCTCTATTTTCTGGAACTTCTGCTTGTCCACAACTATGAACAAGTAGCTTCATTTGCACGGCTATGGCAAATCACATATGCAGTTCCAGTTGCTTGAATCTCAAGAACTTCTCTATTCTTTGATCTTGGAATGTTGGCTTCTGCCTAAAATATTGAGATCACTTACCTGGAAATCAAGGAAAGTGAGATTGTCTACTCTCATCTGCTTGTGACCTACTGATTCCCATCAAGAGGATGCTAATTATGAAGAAATTTCAGTTTGATCCAAATTTGCTTTTGATGCTATTCTTCAGAGAGGGCATCCATGCAATATGTTGTAACTATTTAGTATCCCCCTTTAATCATCATATTGATCTGTGGCATCAGGTTAACCCTTCTTCTTACCTTTCTCTTTACATGTCGATGTGCAAAGAGCTCTTTGTGCAGTGCATGTATTTTGAAGTCCCAATTCTAGTGTGAAGAAGCCCTTTTATAAGCAATGAGCAGGTAAAATGGGCCAACCATTTCATGGCCATCTCTAGCCTGACCACTATCCACAACCATCATCGTCCAACCTGACAACCCAAATATAACGGAACGGGCAGGTTTTCTAGCCTAAACAAGGCATTTCTTTTATCATAATTTGACTGATTCTAGACCTACCATGTCAAACTCTTCCTTGGAAAATTACCCCCTATATATAACTAGATTACAAGCACGACGCGTAACTTTGCTATTACCAAAGTGTCATCTGAAAGTGTGTATACGGGAGTCGGGACCAATTATCTTATGTATCAAAAAGGAGAAAAAAAAGGGTGAAGGGACTATGGAGAGAGAGTGATTAGAAGACCACCTCCCCTGCGTCTACTGATGTGTGTGGCCTAGTGCAAGGATTAAGGAAAGGGTTGTAAAGATTAAATTTGTCGAAAGAATGTATTCCTGCAGCAAATATGAAATAGAAAGACTGGCTGCATGCAATGGTCTTTTTTATTTTTATTTATTTTTGGATCGGAAGGATATATGTAAAACGAATTTCGACTATAGAAAATGGAATGTAATCAGTCCGGAAAGCAAGCTAGTAGAAGAATGGAAGAGCATGACGACTCTGTCCAAAGTACTCACGGAAGAGACAGCTTCACTAAAAGGCGAAAAATAGTTGTAAAATGAAGACTTCCCATTAGCAGCTTACACTGTTCCTCAGGGAACAGCACGTGGCCCAAAATCTGCTAGAGAACGTGGTGGAAAACCAAGAACTTACAGGAACAAGCTCAAATAAAACATCTCAGGTGCGTTGAGGAAGCTCTTTAATAGGATTTGGAACAAATTTGGAAGTGAAGAGGGTAATCATTATGAGAAGTGCATGATCGTCAAATGGATGACCCTTTGATAGAAATCATGAAATGAAGACAAGGACAAAGACAAATAAATCAATACAGTTTATTTGCAAATTTGAGCATGAGGAGGATCACGAGATCAACCCAAGCAGGATCAGCCAAGGAGGGGTCGACCCAATGTTGGAGCCAACGGAGGTCGATTGGCCATGATCAATCAGGCTATATAAACATTAATAACTCATATTGATAAGAAAAGAGTACTTGTATAAACATACAAAGGCATTTGTTGAGCACACATCCTATAAGTAAGAATATATATTGTTGGTCCCAATTAGATTAATCAAGAGGGGGGTGAATTGATTAATTACTTAAAATTTCACTTTTTCGCAAATCAACCAAAACTCTTGACTAATGAAATCAAGTGAATAATAACAATGAAGAACAATAATGTGCAGTAAGTAAAAGTAGAAAAGAGTAGAATGCTCAGATATTTATAGAGGTTCCGCCTCGAGCGTCAGTCCTCTCTTCCAGCTCCACGCCGGGGTCCCGATTGTCTATACTGGTTGTGTTTCACTATATCAACAAATCGAAGATATACAACACAAGCCTCTTCAAGGCAAAGTCTCACTGTTGAGTTTTTCTAGCTTCTTCACTAAGCTAATCACTCAACTACAGTGATGAAACAACAAACAATTCCCTTTCCATGAAAGGAATCTCAACAAGAACAACAACAACAACAATGAGGAATAACAAATTTCCTTTAGATCACATATATATGTAAAGATGTTTGCTTGAAGATGTATGAGTCTTTTCTTTTCGTGTGTATTTTTTTTTTTAACGTTCTTGCTTCTGGTTTTTCAACGTTCTCCACACCACTTCGCATTTTCATTTGAATTAAATACTTTATATATGGAGAAAACATAACGGCTACTTTCCACGTGATAATGAATTTATTTTTGAATTTTCAATTCAAAAATAAGTTGAATCTGTTGAGAAAGATCTGCATTTGTGATATTCTTGATGAGGATAAGCTTGGATAATTTGTTTGACCGAGATCTTCTTTGGATATATCTCTTGGATCAAGTTTGTTGAAGATATCCCTCACATTGTGGAACCATATCTTGATATAACAACCATATCTCTTATCCTTATCTTTGTAACTGCCGGATCTCCCAAAATATAGTACAAATATCTAATTTTAAATCTGGATAAAACTTGTACATATTATATGATCTCACTTTATTATAAAATGAAATCTTTGAATAAAATCTTGTAAAACTTGATGTAGATTAAAAAACCCATGATATATAATCCATCTTTAGTAAAACACATCAAGTATGTTACCCCAAAATACTTAACACGTGTAGTTAGGCCTTGAAATTTATCAAAACTATCGATATAAAATTTAGAACGTAATCTGGAAAAATTCGTAACAGACATGAAAGGTTCTGAAAGTGCTTCTAAAAGGTTACCACGATAACTACGGATATATTATACAACTTCTGAAATACCTTCTATCAAAACGAAAATAGCTTATATAACACCTTGAAGTTCTGAACAAGCTTCTGAACAAGCTTCTGTCTCCTTGTTCAACTTTAGAAAAAATTACGTACTATCTTAAACATTCATTACACTCATTCCTCTTTTGTTAATCATCAAAACTAAATTAGAGAACTTAACATTCTCCCCTTAACATCAACATTCTCCCTTAACATCAACATTCTCCCCCTTTTTTATGATAACAAAACACCATTAGATAATCAAAATATACATAACCTTCATGTTTAAGCATATATTCCTATAACACATTGATCATAAGCACTCATAAGCAATATAGAATCATTATAAGTAGCAAACACAGCGGCAATCAATATAGAATCATTATAAGTAGTAAACATAACAACAATCAATATAGAATCATTATAAGTAGTAAACACAGTAGCAATCAGTATTGATCAACAAAGCAGCAATCAGTATTGATCAACATTTACCATTCTCCCCCTTTTTGTTAATAGCAAAAGGGATATCTCCCCCTTAAACGATGCATAAAAGATAACAAAAGTCTTTCACAACTTGATATGTAAACAGAATTTAAAAGAACTAAGATCTTCTGGATCTTGTTACTTGAGAAGTAGAGGGAGTGGTGGAATGTTTGGTTGACGAAGGTTTCTCCGGTGAAGTATCCAAGTCGATGATGTGAGCGCCAGAGCGTACATAATTTGGAAATTTGTTGGATAAGAAGAGCTTGATTTCAGCATGAAGACTTGTGATAGATTGGGAGGTTTTATCCGTCTTGGAGTCCAAAATCTTGAAGGAGTTAATAACTGAATCTCCAATCTTCCTCATTTGAGAGACAAATTTATCAAATGCAATCACATTATTAGATAGATCTTGTTTGACTCTCGCACTAAATTCATCATAAAGAATCCTATAGTGATGGAGATCAATAATCATCTTCTCAGAATTCTTTTTGATATCAGAAAGAATATCAGAAGTTTGTTTAACTTGTAACTCCATTGATTCAAGTCTCCTCAGATCAGATCGTTGTAGAACTTCATCTGTCAAAGTTTTCTTAACCAAATCCGATAATTCATGTTTCAAACTTTCTCGAACAACATTCTTTATTTGTTCCAGATCAACATTGGATATAACTTCTTTTGTTCCACTCTTCCCAGCC
The DNA here is from genome assembly GCA_037954665.1 of Laguncularia racemosa. NCBI lineage: Eukaryota > Viridiplantae > Streptophyta > Magnoliopsida > Myrtales > Combretaceae > Laguncularia > Laguncularia racemosa. The sequence continues at coordinate 1,862,858 of JBBMOL010000039.1, read as the reverse complement.
TCTTCATCATATGATTTCTTCCCATGATCTGTTTCAACCTCTGTTCTAGGTTCTAGACTAGGTTCTGAACCTCCTTCTTGAGCAGATATTCCAAAAGGAACTATTCTTTTCATATGCTTTTGATGGACAAAATGTGCACCATCATTCGCATACCACAAACAATCCTTAACAAAGATGGACATATGATGAAAAACTTCTTTACCTATCCTCTTTAATTTAATAGGTTCAGATGAGCTGGTAGGCAAAACTATCTTTTTAAACACAAACAATCTCATCAGTATATTCCCAAACACTAAACTTTCTTTATTCCTCCAAATTTGATCAATGACTCTAGAAGCCATGTCCACATTCCTTTTGTTAATCATTGCATAGATAATTTGGGCATGTTCTATGGACATTGAAGTAGAACTACCCTTCTTTGGACATAAACACTCAACAATTATCTTATGAATGATTCGAGGAAACAACTCGAAATCAATGACCATTGCTTCTTTTCCATAATCCATTTACAATCCTCCATTTACAGCAGCAAACAGATCATTCCTAGGCATGTTCGTGATTTCTACATCATCATTTACATCATGTAGATGTAGACATTTAACCACATCTTCCATAGAAATTAAAATATCTTGATCATATACTCTGGAAATTAAGACATTCCCTTCCGCAAGACTTAAATTTCCATAAAACTCTTTGACACATTCCCCATAAACTAGAACTTGAGTAGAGCAAAGTTCCATGCATCCTATGGGTTCTAACAGTTCATTCCAGTAGAATCCATTACTAGTAAAGAAATTGAAATCCACAAAACTACAAGAAGACACCTCATTTTTTTTCTTCCGGAGAGGTTTTGAATTTGAGGGTTTCAAAGTTAGTACATTTTCTTGTTTCGTTTGCTTCCTGGATGCTTTCTTGAGCGGAGAGATTTCTTGAATAGCTTTTCCTTTTCCTTTTCCTTTTGAAGACGATGCAACTCGTTTTCTTTTGGAAATTTTCTTGGAACCTATGATAGATTCGGAATAAGGGGAACTTGGATTCTCTCCTATGGAAGGTTCTTGATATTTTTCTGAAGAGCTTGAAGATTCATCATGAATTACTAAAGGTTTGTTTGATGATTTGGTTTTGAATGATTTTTGTTTGAGGCGTTCTGATGTTTTAGGCGCCATTGGAGTTGCAGTGAGAGAGAATGAAAATAGAGAGAGAGAGAAAAAGAACAGATTTCGAAGGAGGAGAAAAAGAAAGAAAACGAAGGAAAAGAAAAAGATATTCTAAGTGAATAAAATTAACATGTCCTAGTCGTTTATGCCAAGCAAAAACATGATCATTCAAAGAAATTAAACAACAATCATTATTGATTTCATCAGGTTTTATAAGATAGATATTTCTTTTCCTAATTCCTTCAAATAATCTTTCATCATTTTCATTAAAAGCATAGCACTTGTCTTGATCAAAAATCATCCTATAACCTTTATCACATAACTGACTAATACTAAGTAAATTATGTTTTAAACCTTGCACAAGATATACATTTTGTAAACACCCCATTTTTGCCCTAGAAATCAATAGTTTTAAAAAATAATCAATTTTCAATTTTTTCTAATTTTTCTCTAATTTACCATAAATAATAAAAAATATTCAAAAAAAAAAAGGAAAACACATCAATTTTGAAAAATGATTTCAGAAATAACAATAATAAATAATAAACAATTTTTACAAATTTTTGAAATTTCAAAAAATACAAAAAAATAGAAAAATCGCATTGCATATATGCAATTTGCGAAATTAGAAAAATCAGGAAAGTGGGCTAGCTCAGCTGGTCCAGACCATGGGCTAAGGCATGCTGTGTGGGTGTGAGGTCGCAGGTTCGAAACGCGGGGGAAGCAGTTTTCGCGTTTTGCGAATTTTTCATTTACCTAGGACACGTGGCACCATTTGATTGGCTGGAGGAAGCGCACGCGCCGGGCGCGTGATCATCTCCTACCTCGAGCCCGAGATCGCCGGCGAAGGAAAAATTCGTATTTCGGCCGTTTTGATTCGATTTTTTGCACAAATCCAACAGATCTTCAATAGAAATAAGATAAACATTATCTAATTGGAATCAAATCGCAACAAATCGTTGGATGGACACGAATCGGAGTTGGTTTTTCAACCGAAAATCTGATCAGCTTCAATCGGAGGAAATCTGAGCTTATCCAGCTCGGTTTCAAGTGCCTATAAATAGAGGAGGAGGTGGAGAAGCCAAAGCACAGATCGGAATTGCGAGAAAGAGAGAAAAGAGTGTAAATCGGAGGAAACCCAAAGTTGCGACCACCGATTGGAGTTGAACCACCACCAGGAGACGATTTGGGAGTAAATCGCCACCACCATTGGAGTCAGCACCCTCAAGAAGCTAGGATTAGACACCTCACCCGCCGCAAAAGACCGCCGGAACGCCGTAAACGAGCCCTCCCCGCCGCCGTATCCGACCCGACCGACCCGACCCGCGCACCGACCCGGATCTAGGTAAGTCGGATTTTTCTGATTTATTTTATTTAATTTATTTATTTTGTTTACTTGTTCCGGATTATTTATTATTTGTTATTTGTTTAGTCATTTATTTATTAATTATTTGTATTTGTTATATTTTCAATAAATAGGAAAATGTAGAAATTAGATTTTTCTAGAATAAAAAATATAGAAAAAAGAAAAGAAAATATAAATAAATAATAAAAATAAAAAATAATAAAATACAGAAAAATAATAAAAATATTAGGAAAGTAATGATAAAATTTTAGATTTCAAAATAAGATAGATAATAAACTTAGGATAAAATTTTAAATAAAATTCCCAAAAATCACAAAAATAACAAAAAATCATAAAAAATCATAAAAGTTAATAAAAAATTCAAAAATTATGAAAGAATCATAAAAAAATAAGTTTTAGCACTTAGAAAAATTATTTTCTTCAAATAAGTCCAAAATTGATGTTTTTCCTAAAAAATCATTTTCAAAATAAAATCAAAGCTTAGGCTTAGAAATTTTTAGAAAAATCCCAAAATTGGTAAGAACATAAACCAAAAGAGATTTTATAAATTAAAATTCACAAAACACACTTAAGGTTTTCAAAAAGCGAACTACGGCTTGTTTGATCCTGAGTAGCAGGTACGTAGGCACCCATTCGGGTCAACCCCTAAAATGAATGAAAAATCCTTTTTCTTGAAATAAATTCAAAAACATAATAAAAAGTAACAGAAACACAATGAAACACATTTCTAAAGATGAACAATTTTAGGAGATGAGGTGGTAACCGTAAAGGTTTTAATAGGTTAGCCTCCGGACTTAGAAACTCTGGTTTTCCCTTTTTCTCTTCTCACAAAAACGAGAAGAGGAAATAATGACGACTAGTAGTCTAAATTAAGACTAATTCGCTCCTTAAGTCTTAATTCAATTTTCCCAACAACAGTTGGGTGGCGACTCCAAAAATCAAACGAAATTCCTAACTTAAGTCGATGATCTAGATTAGATGGGCATAGGGTCTAGTTTAGATCGATTTAGGAACGAGAATTCAAAAATTAGACTCGACACATTTTCAATAAGAAACGTAGGCATACCAATCGTTCCAGTGGCAATTATTTTACCTCTACCATCATCTCCAAACTTTACATATCCTTTTTCTTCCCAAGTTATGCTATTGAACAATGAAGCATCTCCAGTCATATGTCTAGAACATCCACTATCCAAATACCATGTTCCTCTTATTTTAGCTTCATGTCCCTGTACAAATAAAGAGAATTAAGTCCTTTTAGAAACCCAAGCAAGTTTGGGCCCTTTAAAAGATAAACTCATTTGATTTCTTCCATTTACTTGTTGATTACTGAGCTTATTTCTTTTATAATAGCAAAATTTCTCAATATGACCAAACTTATTACAAAAGAAGCATGCATAAGAATTAACATTCCTATACCTGTCATTTACCTGTTTCTGGAAATTCTGGTTTATATAACTTCTGTTATACCTTCTGATATCGCTTGTGTAGTATCCATTGTGTGGATACTTCTTGTCAGAATAACTTCTGTAAAAGCCTCTGGTATTTCCTCTTTTAACAATATTTGTATTCGAAATGTACTCTTTACTTTTGAATTTATCAGTTAAGACTTGCCTAGCTTTAACAAAAACTGTATTTTGATTCGATTTTGAACTCGAACCATGCTCATATCCTGACCCATGTTTTTCATTCGAAACTCTTTGTGAAGAAATTAACATAGTCAATTTCTTATCACTTTCATCAAATTTCTTAAAGGTAGTTTTCAACGAACTTGACAGTTTATCAATCTTTACCTTCATGTTACTTGTTTCTGCTTCAAGTAGTTGATTTTCTATTCTTAGTTTCTCTATACTCACATGCATGGATTCATTTTCTTGTTTCAAAATATCATTTTCATCCGCAAGTAACGAATTTGTTTGCTTTACTGCCTCCTTTTCATTCTTAAGAGCTTTTATTTCATGTTCATACTTAGCTAATTTTGTATCAGCCCTTTTTAGTGCCTTTAGTAGCTTACTCATCTCTACTAGCATGTCAGTTTCAGTTACATCTTCATCAGATTCAGAATGTACCTCGAAACTGGCCATTAGGCACAAATTCACCTCATCCTCTTCTTCTTCTGAATCCTCTGAATTTGTTTCTGTATCCTCCAAGTCACTCCATGTTGCTAGCATTGCTCGACTTTTCTTTTTATAATTTTCCATTTTCTTGATCAGTGTTGGACATTCGTATTTGATGTGTCATGGCTTCTTGCATTCATAACATTGAATCTCCCTTTTTTCTTTCTTCTTTTCTTTCTCCTTGTACGTCTTTCCTGCATCATTATGCTTATATTCAGTACTTTTCTTGAAAACATTAAACCTCTTACCTCTTTGCTTCTTGAGCAGCCTGTTGAGTCTACGTGCTAGAAGACTTATGTCCTCTTCTTTCTCATCATCGCTATAATCTGTTTCAGTTTCATTTTGCTTTATTTCCTTGACTTTAAACGCAATTCCTTTGGTACCGTCTTCTCCTCTTTGTGTGGTCTTTATGTGTGACTCATATGCCATGAGCTTTTCTCTCAATTGACTGAGAGTTAGCTTATTTAGGTCTTGAGCTTCATCTATAGCAATTTTCTTTGCATCCCAAGATGGTGGTAATATCCTCAACATTTTCCTCACAAGATCTGGATCTGGAAGTTTCTTTCCAAGTGATGCAAGCTCATTTGTGATAGCTGTAAACCTGTTAAAAGCATCTTTGACATCTTCATTAGATTTAAACTTAAATAATTCATACTGTTGAATTAAAGCATTTATCTTAGTTTCCTTGATGGTATCCGTCCCTTCATATGTATTAGATAGGATATCCTAAATCTCCTTTGCACTTGCACACGATGATATTAAATAGAACTCTAATGGAGCAATAGTAGTCGGTAATAAATTTTTTGCTTTGTTGTTCTTCTCAATAATTTTCTTCTCTGAATCTGACAAGGTTGAATCTCCGTTCAAGGTGATCAAACTGTCTCCATGTGAAATAACCTGCCATGAATCATAATCATTAGCTTTAATGTAAGTTTCCATACGCATCTTCCAGTATGAGAAGTTTGAGCCATCGAAGTAGGGAGCTCGATTAATTGCAACATTATTTTCAACCATTTTGGATCACTCAAAATAGATGAGTCTTGCTCTGATACCAATTATTAGTCCCAATTAGATTAATCAAGAGGGGGGTGAATTGATTAATTACTTAAAATTTCATTTTTTCGCAAATCAACCAAAACTCTTGACTAATGAAATCAAGTGAATAACAACAACGAAGAACAATAATGTGCAGTAAGTAAAAGTAGAAAAGAGTAGAATGCTCAGATATTTATAGAGGTTCCGCCTCGAGCGTCAGTCCTCTCTTCCAGCTCCACGCCGGGGTCCCGGTTGTCTATACCGGTTGTGTTTCACTATATCAACAAATCGAAGATATACAACACAAGCCTCTTCAAGGCAAAGTCTCACTGTTGAGTCTTTCTAGCTTCTTCACTAAGCTAATCACTCAACTACAGTGATGAAACAACAAACAATTCCCTTTCCACGAAAGGAATCTCAACAAGAACAACAACAATGAGGAATAACAAATTTCCTCTAGATCACATATATATGTAAAGATGTTTGCTTGAAGATGTATGAGTCTTTTCTTCTCGTGTGTATTTTTTTTTAATGTTCTTGCTTCTGGTTTTTCAACGTTCTCCACACCACTTCGCATTTTCATTTGAATTAAATACTTTATATATGGAGAAAACATAACGGCTACTTTCCACGTGATAATGAATTTGTTTTTGAATTTTCAATTCAAAAATAAGTTGAATCTGTTGAGAAAGATCTGCATTCGTGATATTCTTGATGAGGATAAGCTTGGATAATTTGTTTGACCGAGATCTTCTTTGGATATATCTCTTGGATCAAGTTTGTTGAAGATAACCCTCACATTGTGGAACCATATCTTGATATAACAACCATATTTCTTATCCTTATCTTTGTAACTGCCGGATCTCCTAAAATATAGTACAAATATCTAATTTTAAATCTGGATAAAACTTGTACATATTATATGATCTCACTTTATTATAAAATGAAATCTTTGAATAAAATCTTGTAAAACTTGATGTAAATTAAAAAACCCATGATATATAATCCATCTTTAGTAAAACACATCAAGTATGTTACCCAAAAATCCTTGACACGTGCAGCTAGGCCTTGAAATTTATCAAAACTATCAATATAAAATTTATAACGTAATTTGGAAAAATTCATAACAGACATGAAAGGTTCTGAAAGTGCTTCTGAAGCAAACCTGTTAACTGTCCTGAAGGTTGTGAAAATGCTTCTGAAACAAACCTGTCAACTGTTCTCCTGTTATGAAGGTTTTGAAAGTGCTTCTGAAAGGTTACCACGATAACTACAGATATATTATACAACTTTTGAAACACCTTTTGTCAGAACGAAAATAGCTTATATAACACCCTTGAAGGTTCTGAACAAGCTTTTGTCTCCTTGTTCAACTTTAGAAAAAATTACGTACTATCTTAAGCATTCATTACACTCATTCCTCTTTTGTTAATCATCAAAACTAAATTAGAGAACTTAACATTCTCCCCTTAACATCAACATTCTCCCTTAACATCAACATATATGTATGTCCACTTGTCCTCCAAATGTATCATTACCTGCTTGTAGAACTTCCAATTTACCACAAGTATGTATACTGGAGCTAGTTGGTCCAAAGCCGTTCTTGCTTGCTACCTATTGTAATGCCAAAGGCTGATTGGTTATACTTGATTTAAGTTTACAACACATATTATAAAAATTACACATAGGTCTTCACATCCACTTATAATTACAAACATAAACTCTAAAGTAACACTACAATCTAACAATATAAACCATAAGCAAAAGTCTGGCCTCCAAAAGACTGAACTAGCGCTCTTAAGTAAGTCCCCAAACCTAAGCAACCACTTCAGTTATCCATACCTACACCTAAGGTTGGTAAACACTAACCCCTTAGCTTCTTCTAAAGTAAAATGAATAAAAAAAAGATAAAACAAAAAGAAGAATTAACAAACATAAACTCATCCACACAGTTCACATTCATTTGGCATGTGATGGGATGCAAATGTTGTTAGTGCTACCATATCTTTTACTAGGCCGCTTTAATACACAACTTGAGTTAGATGCTCCCATTCAATACTCTGTAGTGCCTCAATTATAGTCTTGTCTTATAATTGGCAAAGCTTTTGCTCTTACATACTCTTACTTTTGCAATAAAGGATTATTCAATGTACTTTTCACCTACCACAAATGAAATATGGGGGACCAATTCCAATAGGTCAATAATAGTAGGCTGATTCAAAGATTATGCTACAAACTTATTGGGTTGATTCACATATCATACAACAAAACTATCGGGTGGTGAACAAGATTTGATTTACTTAAGAATTTTCCAGTTAGCACTCAATACTTGCTACCTATGCTTCATAACAATTTAAGACCCGATTTATAGAACCTAGGCATGACATGACATGAAATAAATGGAACCGGTTAAACTAATTTAGACATGACAAAATTAGTATTAAACTCTTAAATCTGTTTACGAACTCGTTTATTAAATAGGACTTGTAAATAGGTCACGAGTCTAACCCTTAAACCTATTTAATATTAATAATATATACATTTCTTATTTTCTTTAGTTTTTTTTTTCCTAAGTACTATTGAATTTGTCACCTAAGGTTTCATGATCCTTCTATGTTGCATCAACAACACATCATATCGCTCTCTCTTTTTCTTAGTTATTTTATCTATCTTCATCATTCTTTTCGCCTTTGGATGAATTCAATTTTTTTAAGATAAATTTCTCCTCCCCATTTTTTGGGTTATTTAGAAAGTATTATCATACCTACAGAGTTGTGCTTAACAATATTGGGAACAATGATAAAGCTAAGTTAATCCCTCTTTTTTTATCTCTTCAATGATGAGTGGTCAGTGTTATTCGTCTAATTAGTCTCAGCTTTTAGATTTATTAGGGGGTTAACACATTATCAGTATTTTTATTGTTTTGAAGTATTTGTTGAGCGCTAGGTTGAATTAGTTTATAATGTTGTAATGAGAGTTTTGGGATGTTATCAAATCTAAACTAGAGTTATATTTAGATGATAAGGAAGATACAGTGGTTGAATTAGATATAAGGAGTTATTAGAAAGCTAGTTAATATTGATATTCTCAAGTTGCGAAAATAATACGAGATATCTTAGGCATACCAATATCCATGGTAACTTCAGAATCTGTATTTAGTATTGGAGTTCAAATCCTTAGTCAAAATCACAATTTATTGAAGTCGAAAATTGGGAAATCTCTTTTATATGAAAAAAAATTGGCTATATAGAGATGTAGATAATAAATTAAGCTATTTTCATAAAATTTTTAATGGCATATATTTTCATGGATGTCATTCTTTTATAAGGTAGATTCTTTAACTATTTCTTGTGAAGATCTAATAGAAAATGTTAAGTCATAAGTTTATGTTATGAAACTTGTGAGTTTTTAGATTTGTTATATTTGGTGAGACTTTACTAAAATTATTGTTTGGATTGTAATTTTATATTAACTTTCAAATCCTTACGTCATTAGTACTTATAGAAGTTAATTTTAGGGAGAATTATACTTTTAATCTTCAACATTTATTTATTTTTTTGTTTTAAAGGAAAAAGGACCGGATAAGCTGTAATGCATATTTGAACGGATGGAAAGGTCAAGAAAATTTTGCAAGAATGGAAAACTAAAAGCTTGTGATGTATGGTCATTGTAAACACCCCATTTTTGCTCTTTAATCACAAATAGTGATCAATTATGCAATTTTCCATTTTAAAATTTTTTCTTCTATTTAGCAAAAAAAAGGAAAAAATATTGAAAAAAATAAAATAAATAGGAAAAACATATCAATTTTGGAAGATAATGGTAGAAATAATAATAAAAGAGGTTAAATAATTTTTACAAATTTTTAGAATTTCAAAATAATATAAAATTAATAAAAATCACCATGCTTATATATAATATGCGTGTAAAATAAATATGAGAATTGGGCTAGCCCAGCTGGTCCAGGCTTTGGCCTTGCGTGCGAGAGGGGGGGCGGGGGAGGTCAGGTGTTCAAAATGCGGGGGAATTAATCTGCATTTTGCAATTTTTTCTCTTCGCTCAGGATATGTGTTGGCTTGTGATTGGATGGAGGGAACGTACACACTAGATGCGTGATCGTCTTCAACCTCCGTTTGAATCAATTGTTGGCTGTAGGAAAAAAACGGAATCCGATCATTTGATACAATTTTTTTTGCACAAATCCAAGAAATCTTTAACAAAAATAAGATAAACATCATCCAATTAATACAAATTATAACAAAATCAAAGATTTAAATGAATCTAGAGCAAATCGGATTTGGGTTTCAATCGAAGATACGATTCGTGCCTATAAGAGGGAAATCCGAGCTTATCCAACTCGATTTTTGGTGCCTATAAATAGAGCACGGCGTGGGGAAGCTAGATCATAGATCAAAAGTGAGAAAAGAGTGAAAAATTAGAAGTTTTGAAGCTCGCCGGAGTTTCCCCTTTGCTGTGACTGCCGACTACCATGGTTAGATTACCCATCCTCAAAAAGCTTAGAAGTAGCCTTTAAGCAACTTTGAAAGCCACTAGAATGTTGCCAACGAGGATCCTCTAACTGACATAACCCGGACCCGACCTGTTCTAACCCGTGACCCGCACTCAGGTTAGTTGGTTTTTTCGATTATTTATTTTATTTCATTTATTTATCCATTTAATTTAGATATTCATTTATTATAAATATTTTTTAATAGTAATTCAAAAATAGAAAAAAATTTTAAGATTTTAATTAGGTTTTAGAATTTTAATAAATAAATGTCTAATTTAATATAAAAATAATAAAAAAATAAAAAATTATTAAATTAGAATTAGATAGATTAATAATATGAATTAAAAATTAATAACGAATTGTCTTATTACTTAGAAAAATCCTTTTTTTTTTAAAAATAAATTCAAAAATGGTTTTTCTTAAATCAAGACTTTTAGAAAATGAAATAATAAAACTTAGGCTCAGTTTTTTTAAATCTTGAAAATGATAATGAATGTAAACCCGATGTATTTTCATAATTAAAACTTAAACAAACCTGCTAAAGCTTTTTTTTATAAAAAGAGAACTACGACTTATTTGATCTCGAATAGCAGATACGTATGCACCCTTATGTGGCAACTCTAAAAAGAATAAAAAAATCATTTTCTAAATCATCATTAGTGTAATTTTTAACATCTTCTTTTTTATAATAATAATAATAATAATAATAATAATAATTAAAAGATATCAGAATATGACTCAGATTTTAGAAGGATAAGGTGCTAACTTTAGAGTTTTACGATAGCCCCTCGAGTCGAGAATATTTGATTTTTTCTTTCTTCTTTTTCATTTATAAAAATAAAAAAGGAGATTCTGTCGACTAGTTGTCCAAATTAGAATTAATTCGCTCAATTAGTTTTAGTTCAATATTTTTTCTTGACTTCAGTTGGGTAGCGACTCCAAATAAATAAAAACTTCCTAGTTCAAGTTGAGGATTTATATTAGATAAGCATATGATCTAATATGAATCAGATTAGGGAGATAATATAAAATTTAAAAATTAGACTTGACAGGATGACAACTCCATTAGGGAGTTCTAGTAGGCTAGACACTTGAACCTTCTGAAATAACCATTTTTAGATATCTTTGAACTTTTACATTATGAAATATTACTGGTACTAACCTTTTCTTTTAGGGATTTGATGAAATTTAATCTTTTATTATTGTTGAGTCTTTATGCATGCATATTGTGTGATTAGATACAGTTAAACCTGGACCGACTTAAGACCCTAGCATGGGGGGCCATTGTGTAGGTTCTAGGCAAACTGATATGATCACTGTTCGGGGTTGATTAGGCTACCCTACCCAATGCTTTGATATTGCCTGAGATCCATTTCTTCGAGAATGTGGGAGGCCATAGAGCTTGGGGACCTGTTAGAACCTACTTATCTGCATACATGAAGTCATGGGCTGACAAATGATTAATGATATAATTCTTTTGTTCATTATCTGGAGTTTAGATACATTTACTTGTAATAGAATCAATGATACTCTGTAAAAGATTACATGTGTAATTAGAAGTTTCTATTGTAATCCTGATAAATGGCCAGTGCCACAATCGGCCATCTCCTCTACAAGGAAATCTGAGTTTGCAAACCTTTGGATCTAAAACTAATACTAGACCATTGGCTTACCTTGTATGACCTTAAGTAGCAGGCCTTCATCCAGGAAAAGATAGGGCCCATTCTCTCATTAATGAAAAAGGAAATTAACCTGCCTTTGATTTGGGCTATCTCACACCTTTGGGAAATTAAGCCTACAACTTTCTTTATTGGGTTGCATGAGATCACACCAACTCTAGAAGAATATACCCAACTTCTGTAGGCCCCATCACTTACCAACAGGGTATATGTGCCAAATCTTGAAGTTGGGCCGGCTGGTACTTTCAGCAAACTCCTAGGCATTCGCAAAACAGCAATCAATACGACATTGGGAAACAATAATGGATATTGCCTCCGAATGGACAAATTGGTAGCATGGTTCATAGCTAGGAGTGATGATGGAAACAGAAAGGACATCTTACGCGGGGATCTCAAGAGTTATAAACAAAGAAGGGTTTATGCTTTCATCTTAACAGCATTTGTAACCATACTCTTCCCTATTGAGATTTTCATATCCATTATAGAGTCACAGAGCTAGTGGCTCAACTTTTGGAAGGGAAGTCTTATATCCCGGCTCTATTAGTTGAACAGATCCAAAACCTGAATTTCGTTAAGAAGAAGGGCCATGGAATCCTCCACTCAAACATTAACCTCATCTTGATTTGGTTTGTGAGCCATCTCAAATGTTTCGGGTTAAACATGGTCTGGATATCTCTAGCCCAGTAGGTAGACCTTATAGATTCCTGCATAGAGAGAATGAAGCTGCCCGATGATCTTACCAGTCGCAATTGGGTAGAAGTACTCAAGGGTTTCAATACCAATGACATCCTTTGGAAGGTTAGATGGAGTTGTTGCGACAAGGTCATTCTAACATGCAGGAACTTTCAGGGTGTTCCATTGATCGGTGTTAGTGGGTGCATAGGTTATCACCCGAACTCGGTGGTCTATCAGTTTGGTACTATCCAAGATATAGTCTATAGGCCATCATTGGAGGGAATCACATTTAAATACCAAGATCTAAGTCTGCTAGTAGCTGAGAAGATCGCTAAGTTGACGGAGGTCAAAGCCTTATGGGAAGCCCGGATTGAGAGCCCCAATATAGACCTCAGAGACCTGGATGGTGAAGTAGGCAAACATTGAGTCACAAGAGACTTCATAATCCACCAATTGTACTAGGCCGGAGAAAGGGCATATCGAGTCCCGGATGTCACCCAACCTACACCAAATAATATAGGTCCAGAATTGAAAACCTACATGGAATAGGTCAGAGCTCGGATGGAAGTCTACTTCAAAGTTGCAGACTACAAAAAGGATGTCTGGAAAGTCAGGTTCAAAGAGTCCGACTAAAGGAACAAAGCCTTGGAAGCTCAGTTGGAGAAGACCTAGGCTAGAATAAGAGAATTAGAAGCCATCATTGGCGGAGAGCCAGTGCTTACACAACAAAAGAAGAAGAAGACTAGAAACTAGGAAATAGACCAATATTATGTCATTTCTTTTTTATGTTTTTAAAGTATCGAACTCCAAGTTTGCAATATTAATAAAAATAAAGTTTCAGTATTATATCATTAATCAATTGTTGGCCCCTCAAGCATCTGTGTGATACATGCATCATATCTACATACATACATCAACTAAAAAGAAATGCGAATCCAGGTATCAAAGATAGCTCCCAAACAACCAAACCCTCTAAGGAGTCCAATCTACACCCGCTCCAAGACCAAGATGGCAAGCAGTGGCAACAATGGTGACAATCGAGACAACACTAGTGCAAATGCTGTCTTAGACCTAAAGATCGTATCTTTAGAATAAATGGTCTAACAATTGGCTGCATAAGTCCACCTCCTGATTGAGAGCATTGGCCTCCTTTGCACCACCCAACCTACTCATGAAGAACATTAGGAGCTAGAAAGGGAAAAGCAGTAAAGAATCAGCCTTCAGAATATAAGGAGATCAAGTCCCACCTCAACTCAGCATTCGAGTATAAACCCAGAGTTAACCTTGGCCCAACCCCGAATGACATAAAAGAGGAAATGGAGGGCAGGCAAAAGGAGATAGAGAAGAAGCTTTTCTAACAACCGGCTGCTAAGATGAAGACCTTAGAAGGGCCCGATAGCTTTGAGCAGACCGGTATTACCAGTCTACCAGTTTGTAGGGAAGAAGCTTATCCAGAAAAATTCAAAGTCCTAGAGTTTGAAAAGTATGATGGCATTGGATGTTCTACGATGCATACAAGGCTGTATGCGCAAAAGATGAGCAAATATGCCGAATATGACCAACTCATGGTCCAAACCTTTCAGGACAGTGTCATTGGTCCTGCTTTCATCTGGTATGCACACTTGGATTTCAGCCAAGTTAGCACTTGGGAAAGACTTGCTCGAGCATTCTACGAACAATACAAATTCAACATTGAGGTTGCCCCTTCGGTAATGGATTTGGGAAGCCTCCGAAAGAAACATAACTAATCCTTCAAAGAGTATGCCCAGCGCTGGAGGGCTGAAGCTGCTAGGGTTACAACCCCAATTTTGGAAAAAGTGTTAACATTTATCTTTGTCAACACTTTGGAGAAGACTTATTTCACACATCTGGTGGGATAAACGTTATCTAGTTTCTCAGAGGTAGTAGCAGTAGGGTGTTAAATAGAGAATGCCATTACGTAAGGGAGACTTCAGATAATCGACTAGCCTAAAGTTGCATCATCACCAAAGCCCGTAGGAGGTAATAAAGCCAAGGAATCTACCGTCAACACGGTTAATTCTAATAGGTCTGACTGAGTTAGGTCTTGTGTGACATTCCAAGCCACGAATGCCTCGATTCAGCAGTCACCGATGAATCAAACCTAGGCTACTATGATCCCATGACAATTCACTCCAATACTGATCCCACTCAGCAAGGTCTTTGCTCGATTACGAGCAGGCAATTTGATCAGCTTTGAGATCCCCAACGATCGGTACAGGCCAAGAAACTTTGATCCGAACCTTAAATGTGATTATCATATGGGATAAGAGGGGCATTCCACAGACTGATGTTGGAGGCTCTGAAGCAAAATCTAAGATTTAATTGATGCTGGGATAGTGCAATTGGATTTTGTCAACACACCGACACCCAATGTTAACACTAACCCACTAACCAACCACAAGCCTATAGTTAACGTGATCACATCCAAAGAGCTGGCAAAACAAGTGAAGACAACAGTGCAATAAGCAAATCACCGACGCCAAGCCTCAAATAAAGCCCTTAAATCATAGATGAAGAAGAGGTGGCTAGCTGGGGATCTAATGGTCGGTACACTAGGCGAGTCACATGGGAGGTTCGAGTACTTAGTAAACTACTCATTCACTCTAACCATTTATGGACTACCTAGTGGGTGGGGATCTAAGTTTGAAAAGGAAGACAACCCACCAAGCATGAACATGATCAAATTGGACCCAAAGTTGATAGTCATAAGGTGCTATGAGGGACAAAAGACTGAGGTGAGAATTCTGAAGAAGAAGTATGTATTCAACATCTAAATACCCTCAGAGAAGTATAAGGTGGCATCGTTTGACTATCAGGCTATTAATTAGAAAAAGTCTCCTATCATAGGAGGAATCGCCCGTACGGGAAGGATTTATGACCCCAAGTATAAGATCTCAGTAGAAGAGCCTAGCGCCAAACTAGAGAAGGAAAGAAGAAGAGGGGCTCCCTGCATTTACAAAAATGATCAAGGCAAGTTAATACAAAATCATGGAACAACTTAATAAGGTTCCAGCTCAAATATCACTTATGGGTATCCTCACAGCATCCGAGCCTCATCGGGAAGCACTTTTCAGAGTGCTCAAACAAGTCAGGGTACCAGAAGGCATTGCAACAGAAAAGCTGAGCCATGTAGCAGATTCGATCTTCGCTATGGATCAAATATCATTCTCCCTCAAGGAACTTGGAGAAGATGGAGACCAACACATGAAACCACTATTTATAGTGGTAAAATGCAATGACACAATCATCTCTAGAGTACTCATATATAATGGATCTTCTCTCAACGTGTGCCCTTTGGCCACCCTCGACCTATTGGGAGTTGATATGAGCAATGTTGAGCTGAGCTCGATAGTAGTTAGGGCCTTCGACGGATCTAAGAAGGAGATAGTAGGGGAAATCAACTTACCAGTGGAGATCGGTCCACAAATGTTCCACATCTCGTTTTAAGTCCTTGACATTCCAAAGTCTTTCAATCTACTATAAGGAATGCCATGGATACACACTACTGGAGCCATACCCTCAAGCCTCCCTGAAAAAGTCAAGTTCATAGCAAATGGATAGATCATCATTGTATTGGGAGAGCAGGACTACGCTATCTAAAAAGAAACCGTTATACCCTACATCGGGGAAGACGGTCCTGGAGATCTAGGGCTCCAAATGTTCAATGAAGTGAGTATGGTCATGAGCAAGGAAGGGCATCAGTTCAAGGAGGGACAGCAAGGGACGTTTAGACTAGGGTACGTTCCTACATCCCAAGAAGAGGCACGAGCAAGAGGTATTAGAAGTAGAAGGAAAGAGAAGTTGAATGATACCTCGATGCATTTTCCACCCCTCCAACAATCTTTCATGTAGGCGGCTATTGTTCAAGAGCCAAGGATAAGCCAAACTAATGTTAGCAATGAAGGTTCAGCCTCTTGCATGTCCAAGTAGCATCTAGCTCTTAAAAATTGGTTATGTTATCCTATTAATAGCACTAAGTCAGCTCAAGGATAGGGAATAATTATTAAACAAATTTCCATTATGATTATTATTCTTTAAATAAAATGTTAATAAATTGCAGTTTATTTCTTTTACTTATGTCTATATGTTCTCGCTTAACTTTCCCTACAGATTCCCTACTGTTGAACGTTAAGGACATTTTGTGCAGGTAAGTAATGAAAACATCGATATCGTTTTTGACACTGTTGGGTCAGTCATTGGAAACGATGTCCTTGATCATGAAGTAATACAAGAAAATTGGCAAAAACATGAATAAAGTAAAATCTCAATTGACGAGCCAATGGAGACAGTTAATCTAAGAAGCACAGAGGAACCCAAAAACCTCAAGATTAGGGTTAATTTAAGTGATGACAAAAGCATGAGATAACCAAGCTGTTGACTGAATACGCAGATGTATTCGCCTGGTCATACAGTGACATGCCAGGACTCGACCAGTCAATAGTAGTTCACAAGCTTCCCATGAGAGAAGATGTCAAACCTAAAAAACAAAAGTTGAGAAGGTTTAGGCCTAACATCTTGCTAAAGATTAAAGAGGAAGTCAAGAAACTATTAGAAGTGGGGTTCATTGAAGTATCAGACTACCTATAATGGGTAGCAAATATAGTCCCTATTCTAAAGAAGAATGGGAAAGTATGGGTGCGCGTAGAGTTTCGAGACTTAAATCAAGCTACGCCTAAAGACAATTTTCCTCTACCTCATATTGATGTCCTGGTAGATAATACTGCAGGGAACCATCTCTTTTTATTTATGGATGGTTTCTCAGGATATAATTAGATAAAAATGGTAGAGGAAGATAAGGCTAAAATAACCTTTATCATAACATAGGGAACTTTCTATTACAAAGATATGCCCTTTGTTTGAAGAACGTGGGGGCAATGTATCAGAGAGCTATGGTCACGATACTTCATTACATGATGCATTGAGAAGTCGAAGTATACGTTGACGATATGCTGGGAATCTTCTCGGCGATCTTGATGGACAAGGAACTTGATTTGGGTGATGATCCAAATCACTTATATTCATACTTGTTTTCTTTATCTAATAAATGTTTGAATGGTAATCTAATAGGTACAATGATATTTCTTCACGGGATGCCAAATGAATCTCATTGTTAGTCAATTAGGGACATCATCGAATTCTCATCCAATGGCTTGCTATGATCAACATTGCCCCGATGCATCGACTCTTTGAATATTATTAATTTTTGTACTTGTAATTATTTCTTTGGACTATTTATTTTGTAAGTTTTTGGGACATTTTTATTTGGTTGTAATTGGTATTTTTAGGACCGACTACCATATAGTGGCATAGTTGTACTTTTGTGTACATTTTAACCATAAAGGGAGTAAGTATAAATACTTGTTTAAGTAGGGTTTTGAGGGAAGAGACTTGAAAATTTGTAGCAAACATTTTTCGTGAGAGATTAGGGTTTCTTAAGATTTCATAGGACTCTTATCAATTTCAGTCCAATTGGAATTGTGGTGAGTTGCAACTTAGTGAATTGTGAGTTATATCAATTTCTTAAGATGATTTCCTTTTCATCACTGGTGTGTAATATCTAGGGTTAATTAGGTTGGTTCTTATTGATCTGATTTTAGCATCACTTGTGATCTAAAATCCTTTCATGTAATGTTATGTAATTGATTGGTTTTATCTCTTGATATTACCATCAATTTTATCTTATATTGTTTTGCGTGGAATTCCATTGTGTTAAGGAGGAGTTCACAATTTATGTGTTGGTGTTATTGATTGGGATTTTATTGGAAATTGAACCAAGTTCTTGATTCATTTGAGTAATAGCATCATTGTGGTTTTAATCATCATTATTTTCATAAATCAGATCATCTTCAAATTTTAGGGTTTACGCTAATTTGTTCCAATTTAAACCGGTTTTGGTCTTGTGATTTGGAGTTGTTCAATTGGTTTATTTGCATATGCTTAGAGCCCCTTTTAAGCATATCACGATATGATAGCCAAATCTAAAGGAGAAGAAAGCCATGTGGTTATCTTAAGGAAATTGTTCAAGCGATTGAGAAAGTTTCAGCTGAAATTAAATCCTGAAAAATGCACTTTTGGGGTCACAACAGGCAAACTGTTAGGGTTTGTCATAAGTAGAGAAGGTATTAAAATTGATCCTGACAAAGTAAAGGCTATATTGAAACTATCATCTCTACGTACTATCAAGGAAGTGAGAGGTCTATTGGGAAGGTTGAATTACATAGCCCGTTTCATCTCACAACTCATGGATAAATGTCGTCCACTATTCCGTTTGTTGAAAAAGAATGCCATGGTAGAATGGGACGATGAATGCGAAAAAGCATTTAAAATGATCTAGGACTACCTCATAAATCCCCCAGTCTTAATAGTCCTAAAACAAGGAAAACCCTTATTCTTGTACCTTACGATATTTCCTAAATCCATGGGGTGTGTACTGGGGCAAAAAGATGAAGAGGGGAGGGAATGTTCCATATACTATCTGAGTAAGAAGTTCACAGATGGGGAACAGAGGTATTTTGAAATAGAGAGGACTTATTGTGCTTTGATTTGGGTCATGCACCATTTGAGGAAATACATCCTTTACTATCCTATTAAGTTGCTAATAAGACACGATCTTTTGAAATACTTAGTAGAGAAGCCTGTTTTTTTTAAGAAGAATCTCCAAATGACAAATGTTCCTATCAGAATTTGATATCACATGCATAAATCAAAATTCGATGAAAGGGCAATCACTAGTAGATCAATTAGCAGAACACCCAATTGAGGGAGATCTCCAAGAATCACAAGCTTAATTCCCTGATGAAAACATATTAACAGTAGAGGGTGAACTGGTAGAAGAATACAAGACAGAGCAAAGCCCTAAATGGGAGATGTTCTTTAATGGAGCTGCTAATGTATTCGGTTGTGGGATTAGGGCAGTGCTAATATCACTAGAAGGAACACAATTCCCCTTAGCAAAGAGACTCACATTTCCGTATACTAATAACATTATGGAGTATGAGGCATGTATCCTTGGCCTTAAAATGGCTTGCCATATGGAGTTCCCTGAAGTAGATGTATACGGAGATTCTTCACTCATCATACTACAAACATGAGGGGAATACATAACTAAGGACCCTAAATTGGTGCCATACCATCAACATTTGATAGAGCTGATTGACGAATTTAAGGCAATCACCTTCACATACATCCTGAGGACTCAAAATCAGTTTGCAGATGCCTTCGCCACACTAGGGAGCCGAAGTCTAACCACTGAAAATAGAAATTGAAAATCGGACCGCTTACTGTCTGGTAATAAAAAAAGCACAAGATGATAAGCCTTGATATTACGATATCAAAACTTTCCTCTAAGAAAGCAAATACCTTGAAATGACTAGCAAAAATGACCAAAGAACACTCAGAAGATTAGCAAGTCATTTCTTATTAATTAGGCCTGTGCTTTATAGAAGATCACCTGACACCACATTGCTAGGGTGTGTGGACAAAAAAGAGGCATGCGAACTAATGAAAGATGTACAAGAAGGAGTATGTGGACCTCACATGAACGGATACATGCTAGCCCAAAAAATCATGAGAATAGGTTACTATTGGTTAACAATGGAATTGGACTGCATCAAATACATTAAGCACTGTCACTTGTGTTAAGTATATGTAAACCGAATAAATGCCCCACTTAAAGAGCTTCACTCATTATTTGCACTATGGCTGTTCTCCATGTGGGGAATCGACATCATCGGGCCAATTACTCCAAAGGCGTCCAATGGTCATAGATTCATACTAGTAGCAATTGATTATTTCACCAAATGGATAGAGGCTTCATCATACACCAGTGTTACAAAAGGGGTAATAGTTTGGTTTTTGACGAGGGACATAATAGCTCGATATAGAGTTCTTGAATCAATTATCACCAATAACGGCACCAACCTCAACAACAAGTTGATGACAGATTTGTGCCAATAGTTTCATATAAGCCACAGAAATTCAACTTCTTATTGACCTTAGATGAATGGGGCAGTAGAAGCGGCCAATAAGAACATCAAAAGAATTATTGAGAAGATGACAATCACTTACAAAAGATTGGCACGAGATGCTACTGTTTGCCCTCATGGCTTACAGAACCTCAATTCGAACATCTATTAGAGTTACCTTGTATTCTCTAGTATATGGTACTGAGGCAAATTTTCCAATCGAAGTCAAAACACCATCCTTCAAGATCCTATCAGAAGCACAATCAGATGAATCAAAGTGGGTAAAGAAGAGGCTTGATCAGTTGAATTTGATTGACGAAAAAAGACTCATTGCGTTATGATATGGCTAGTGCTACCAACAAAGAATAGCCCGGGCATTCAACAAGAAATTGAGACCTTGATGTTTAAGAGAAAGAGATCTGGTGCTAAAGAAAGTTCTCCCAAATGCTTAAGATTCAAGGGGCAAGTTTACCCCAAACTATGAAGGCCCATATGTGGTAAAAAACATGTTATTGGGAGGCGCCTTAATATTAGCCTAAATGGATGATCCAGAATTGAGAGACCCTATTAATATGGGTGCTGTTAAGATGTACTATCCTTAGGCAAGAAAATTGAAATTTTGCTAAGGCTTATGAATACCAATATATAGTATGAATTTCGTTGAGTTTAGTTTTCATTCCTTCTATAAGCAAAGTTAATGTCTCTAAACAATCGATTATCTTGACCAATTGTCATTAAAATTTTTTTTAATAAACACATACTACCCATTTCCTCATAATGAATAATGAACATTGAAACGATGAATAAATCTCAATGGATTTTTTTTATATAATTCCACTTATGCTGAGCATTAGACCCAATACATTAATAGGATAACACCACAATCACAAGAGCCATGGTCACAAGAAAGAAAATACATTAGGGCTCTTAACCCTGTTTGATGCAAGAGTAAGCAAAGAATGAGCAAACCATCATGAAGGTTCGGTTGTTCAGTTGCTATCTACGATAAACCCGTAAGCATTTGGGGTAAATGATCATCATTCATCATGAGTCATATGTTATGAGAAACGTTGTTGGAAATATTGTGTTAATAAGACATACCTAGACATCGCTACTAGTTAGTTAGCCTACAATGAGGCACTTTCCTAGATATATTTTCTTAGAGATAACCCATAATGGGGCATTTTCCTAAACCTAGGATTGTAAGCTCGAAGGTACACTTCCTATCATCGATTAGTCAGCTCATAAGGGCACTTTTCTAGATAATTTCCTTTTAGGATTGCAAGTCTAAATGAGACGCTTTCTATCATTGATTAGTCAGCTCATAAGAGTACTTTTTTAGATAATTTCCTTTTAGGATTGCGAGTCTAAATGAGACGCTTCCTATCATCGATCAGTTAGCTCATAAGAGCACTTTTCTAGATAATTGCCTTTTAGGATTGCGAGTCTAAATAAGACGCTTCCTATCATCAATTAGTTAGCTCATAAGAGAACTTTTCTAGATAATTTCCTTTTAGGATTGCGAGTCTAAATGAGACACTTCCTATCATCAATCAATCAGCTCAAAGAGAACTTTTTTAGAAATTTCCTTCTTTAGGGTTGTTAGTCCCATGAGACACTTCCTACTATCGATTAGTTAGATTGTAAGAGCACTTATCTAGAAATTTACTTCTTTAAGGTTGTTAGTCTTATAAGACACTTCTTAATATCGATTAGCTAGCTCATGAGAGAACTCTTCTAGAACATTTCTTCTTCAACAGTCACTAGTTTAGCAAGATGCTTTCTGTTGTCAAGTGGCCAGCTTATAGGAGCGCTTCAATAAACAATCTCTTCTTTGTGGTTGCTAGTCCTGTAGGATGCTTCCTATTATCAGTTAGTTCACTCACAATAACACATTCCTAAACAATCTCTGAGATGTTTCCTATTGTTGATTAGTTAGCCCATAAAGTATTTTTCTAGATGATACCTTACTCCAGGTTGTTAGGTTGTTTAAGATCACTCCCTAAGCAATATTAATCATCACAAAGTAGTCATGGGATTATTAGCTCATGGAACATTTTTCCTATTAGAACCTGGTTTTGATGACCAGCCAACTATGGCGTTATTCACTCGGTCTATCGACAAAAAATGGCGTCTTTCTTGTCTTTGTAGTTAAGTTTTTTAAACTTTACTATAAAGAGGGGTAGCTGTAAACACTTAATTTTTGCCCTTTAATCACAAATAGTGATCAATTATGCAATTTTCCATTTTTATAAATTTTCTTCTATTTAGCAAAAAAAAAAAAAAAAAAAAAATAGAAAAAACAATTTGGAAGATAATGGTAGAAATAACAATAAAAGAAGTTAAATAATTTTTACAAATTTTTAGAATTTCAAAACAATATAGAATTAATAAAAATCACCATGCTTATATATAATATGCATGTAAAATAAATATGAGAATTGGGCTAGCTCAGTTGGTCTAGGCTTTGGCCTTGAGCGCACGTGCGTAGGGGGGGGGTGCTCGTTTAGGGGTTCGAAATGTGGGGGAAGCAATCCACGTTTTGCCATTTTTTCTCTTTGCCTAGGACACGTGTCGGCTTGTGATTAGACGGAGGGAGCACGTGATGCGTGATCGTCTTCAACCTCTGTCCGAATCAGTCACCGGCCACGAGAAAAAATGGAATCCGGCTATTTTGATACAATTTGTTTTGCACAAATCTAACAAATCTTTAATAAAAATAAGATAAACATCATCCAATTAACAAAAATTGTAACAAAATCGAATATTTAAACGAATCTAGAGCAAATCGGACTTGGGTTTCAATCGAAGATACAATTTATGCTTATCGAAGGGAAATCTAAGCTTATCGAACTCGATTTTTGGTGCCTATATATAGAGCATGACATGGGGAAGCTAGATCATGGATCAAAAGTGAGAAAAGAGTGAAAAATCAAAAGTTTCGAAGCTCGTCGGAGTTCCCCCTTTGCCGCGACCGTCGACCAAGCCACGAACCACCACTTGGAGGCGTTTATGAAGAAATCCACCACCACGGTTGGATTACCCACCCTTAGAAAGCTTAAAAGTAGCCTTTAACTGCCTTGAAAGCCACTAGAACTCTGCCAACGAAGATCCTCCAATCGACGTGACTCAACCCAACCTAATCTAACCTGCAACTCGTGACCCGTATCTATGTTAGTTGGTTTTTTCAATTATTTATTTATTTATTTTATTTCATTTATTTATCCATTTAATTTAGATATTCATTTATTAGAAATAATTTTTTAATAGTAATCCAAAAATAGAAAAAAAATTTAAGATTTTAATTAGGTTTTAGAATTTTAATAAATAAATATGTCTAATTTAATATAAAAATAATAAAAAATAAAAAAATTAATTATTAAATTAGAATTAGATAGATTAATAATATGAATTAAAAATTAATAATGAATTGTTTTGTCACTTAGAAAAATCCCTTTTTAAAAATAAATTCAAAATTGGTTTTCCTTAAATCAAGACTTTTAGAAAATGAAATAATAAAGCTTAGGCTTAGTTTTTTTAAATCTTGAAAATGATAATGAATGTAAAACCGGTGTGTTTTCATAATTAAAACTTAAATAAACCCACTAAAGCTTTTTTCATAAAAAGCGAACTATAACTTATTTGATCTCGAATAGCGGGTACGTAGGTACCCTTATGGGGAAACTCTAAAAAGAATGAAAAAAAAAAAAATCATTTTTCAAATCGTCATTAGTGTATTTTTTAACATCTTCTTTTTTATAAGGAAAAAAAATAATAAAAAAAGGATATCAGAACAAGACTAAGATTTTAGAAGGATAAGGTGGTAATTTTAGAGTTTTAATAGGATAGTTCTCGAGTCGAGAATTTATGGTTTTTTCTTTCTTCTTTTTCATTTATAAAAATAAAAGAGGAGATTTCATCGACTAATTGTCCAAATTAGAATTAATCCGCTCAATGAGTTATAATTCAATATTTTTTCCCAACTTCGGTTGGGTAGCGATTTCAAATAAATAAAAACTTCTTAGTTCAAGTCGATGATTTATATTGGATGAGCATACGATCTATATAAATCGGATTAGGGAGATAATATAAAATTAAAAAAATTAGACTTGATAGTCATAAGAACTAAAAATGCCCACATGAGGCTAAGGATGGCTTGGACACTCTAGATCATGCTTAGCTTTGTCAGCATATGCAATTGTTGCAAAGCTCAAGAACCCTAAAACATAATATGTGCTTGATGTATATTATATATAATATATGTGCTTTAAAAAAAATTCAATATTTCTCTTTCTATTTTTTTTTAATTTTTCTAAATTTATTATTTTTTTACTATTTCAGTTGATTATTATAGATATGAATATAATATTTAAATAAAATATATTATTAGTGCTAACATGATGATGACATATTAACTTTTATACGATGTCAACATACATGTAGGTAAAAGTAGGGGGGGTAAGTGTTGTATTTTGAAAATATGGGGTGCCAATATAATTTACAAAATTTACAGAGTGGTTGACATAATTTACCCTTTTTATTATTTTTCATTATATTATATAATTATATATATATTTACTATTATTATTCGTTATATTATGTAGATAAATCTATTTGATTCTATTATTTTGTTATTTTAATTATTGCAGATTGATTTAATGTTGATACGTACCATAAATGGATGGAAAGCTTAATAAATTTGATACAAGTCTTCTTCTTATAAGTTTTAAAAAATGTTAATGACTTAAAATATAGAAGATATTGAGTTGTTCTTGACTGATGTTAAGTCATCATCTTAAGACTTTGCAGCTGATGGAAGTTTAGTGCCTTAGGACAATACTTAACCACTAGAAGTTCTTGAGCCACTATATGATCAATTGCTTCAAATATTGGACTTGACTTCATTGTCAAATAAAGAGGTAAAGATGATCCTTTACAAGATGAGGTTTATACGTTTAGCTCAAATGATGAATTCATTATAGATGAAAATGTACATTATGATATTTCTGAGGATTTTGCTATTTCTAAGGATGTTGATATTTTCAAGGGTAGTGTGATTAATGCATCTATTGTGTTAGAGAGTGTTTGTGAAAGTAGTGACACTGATTGGTTTAACAATGACATAGATGACAATATAGATGTAATCTTTGAAGGGGATGACAAATATGGAAATAATGGTATGATAAGTGTTAAATTGCAATTGATAAGTTTTTATGGCATTTTTAATGATTTTAGGTGTGTTTTAATGGAAATTTCTATTAATTAGATAAAAATGTTTAGGTTTTAGGTTCTGATGAATAATTAGAAAGAAAAGGAGCAAAATGAATCAAGTTTGACTCAATTTGGAGTTAAATTGAAGAAGTTATGAATATTTGAAGTTTGACACAATTATTTGATATAGTCATGTTAAGTAGCAAGAAACATGAGTGAGAGACACAACCATGTTGATAGGTCATGTAACTTTCGGTACCAAAAGAGAGTTTAACATGATCATGTCAAGGTAGATTGTGTTGGAGGAACATGACCCAATTAGTATGACTATGTTATGGTCGTGTTGTTATCAAAAGCTAGATAACACTTGCAAGATTTGAAGAAGATTCGATTGTCATGACCTGAATATAGCCATGTTGAGAGGTTATGTTAAAGTAATTTTTATAATTTCTGCACAAACCATAAAAGGGAAAGAGGAAACCCTAGAATAATGAAGAGACACATGAAATTAGAGAGACTCTTAGACTCGAGAAGGCTTGAAGAGTAACTTGTTCAACTTCAAGAGTGAAGAATCATTGGATGCAAGGGGTTTTTAATTTCAAGTTTCTTTCTTACAATTTTCTTTAAATATCATGTTTAGATTTTAGAGTTTTAGCATCTAGACTTTTGGAACTTATTATCATATAATTTGTCTTTTCTTTTTGAATTTAATGAAATCTCTAAGTTCTTGATTCATTTATGTATTCTTTATTTGAATTGAATTGATAATTCTAGGGTATTAATTCAATTACTTGATATTATGCATATAAATTGAGAGATCTTGTATAAGATCAAATCTAAACATAATTGAAAAGAATTGCATGTTATTTTAGATATATGAGAGTGTAATTCTTCTGAAATAGGATTAACCTAGTAAAAGAATTCATAAATCTTTAATGCGATCTTGAGAAAATTGATTCGGAAGAGATTTCGATTAATTATCTTAGGATTAAGAATTAGTAAACTTGAGAAAGTTGCTAATTTATTTAAGGAATTCTACTAATCAAGAAGTTAAAGATGGAATTAAATGATTTTTAACAAGTTGCACGACTAATCCTAGGAAAAACAATGTCTAGATACACATTCTTGAATTCTTGAAGTTAATTTCGTGTTGCTTTGCATTTCAAACACTTTAGAGTCTCATAGTTAATTAGTTAGCTAGTTAAGATTTTTATTTTTATTATGTTATTATTAATTTTTTGGTTAGATAATAGAGTAAGAGTTAGTATTAGTGCTTATAATCTAGATAAGACAATATCTATACTCAATTTGCTATACTATAAACTAATAGGTACACTTGCCTACATTAGTGTAGGTGGTCTAAATCAAGGTTTTGTAGTCTCGAAGAGATGTTGTTGTGATAGTGAAAATAAAATATTCTATCTTAAGGTGATGTGTTCTTAGATGTACATGAATTTAGGAATTTTTTAAGAGTATGTGATCCAAGAAGGTTTTAAGATATTAAGGAAGAAAAATGAAAAAAGTCGTTTAATAGCCATATGTGCTATGGATAATTACCCTTGGAAAATCATGCATATGTTGCAAGAAAGCAAGCCTGCTTTATCATCAAAACACTTAACCCACAACATACTTGCATTTGTAATGGGGATAATGTATTGTCAGTCCTATGTTTGATGATCTTTTGGCTAACCCAAACATGGAATGTGAGTTAATGTACCAATAAGTCAATTCTAAGTTTGGTATTGACCTTCTCTGTTCTAGGTTATATAGGGTAAAGGTGAAAGCAAAGGAAATGATCAAAGGTAAGTATGATGCATCATATTCCCTTTTACCCGCATATGCTGAACTCATTATGTAGCACAACCTTGAAGTGTAGTGATAGTTGGCACTATTTCATGGAGTGATTGATAGAGGTTTTAGATCGAGGTTATGCTGGTCTTTGGCTCACATTTATGAGTGATAAACAAAAGGTACTAAGATACATTTTCATATTATTTCTTAATTGTAGTTTATTTATTTTACTTTACATAGATTAAATGTAAAGGTAATTTTTTCTTGTAAGGATAATTTGAAGTAGTCTATGAAGTCTTTCAAATGGAAAATCAAAGAAATTGTTGTCAATACATTTATAAGAACTTCAAGGGCAAGTATCTAAGTTTGGTTCTTATAGTAGACTTTGGGGTTGCTGCCAAAGTTTACATCAGGATTAAGCATAAGACAGCCATGAGGCAACTAAAGACCCATGAGAAAGAAGCACATGAGTGGCTCTTTAAGCTAGTTTGTGAATAGTGGTCAAGGCATACCTATAGTATGGCATGTAAAGTAGATCATATGATGAATAACATGACTGAAAGCTTTAATAATTGGATTGGTAAGATTAGTAGTAAGCCAATTGTTTAGATATTCAACAATTTTTTATTAAAGTTAATGTAATGACTTAATCATCGAAACTAGTAAGGGTGCATGTGTTGTAATTGGGTATGTCTAAACATTAAGAAGCATTTGGACAAGATTAAATTTGATGCACGTTCATGTAGCAATACACTAGCCGGTAGGGGTAAATTTCAAGTAAATGATGGCAATAAGAACTTTATGGTGAATCTAGTGGAAAAGAGATGTGATTGTTTAGTGTGGTAACATTTAGGAATTCTATGCAAACATGCTATTGTTTGGATTGTATGTATGAGGAAGAACATTGAGGATTATTGTCATGGCTATTGTTTAAGGAGAGTTACTTAGATATATATGAAAAAGTCTTACATGCTTTGCTAGACATTAACACGCTATAAGCATCTAGAAAAGTGTTGTCACCTTTTCTACAACGCCTTCTTGGAAGACCTGAAAGGGATAGAAATAAAGAGCTAGATGAGATTGGAGTTAGGAGTTCTAGTAGAAAGAAGTGGACTCTTAGATGCACAAATTGTGATCAACTAGGTTGCAATGCTCGTATATGTCAATGTGTACTAGTGAAAGATAAACATGTTAAAAAGGTTTATCTAAACAATTTATTTAGAGAAAATATGTGAATTTATGCCTTTTAACCTTTCTTTCTAGTTTGGCCATGTACTACATTGCTATATCTACATAGACCATATTGAGGCTTGCATCCCAAACATCGGTTCTATCAAACTTTACTCAAGCTAAGATCCTTCGGAGAAGAACACAAAAGAATGAAAAGATGACACACTAATTTTTCATTATATTCTATTTAAATTGAAATGAGGGATTTGTTTACAATATGCTTTGTTTCTTCTTAGTGTTATTAGTATGTAGATGGTGAGTTTTGATTTTTTTCAAATTTGTTCACGTTAGATTAGAAGTACTAATGATGTCATATGATGGTACTTACTCTATTTTCTTGTGTATATAGCAATACTATTAGCCAAGAAGGTAATAATGCTAAGGAGATTCTAACATGCTAAGTGGAATTATTTTTATTAGCAGTATTATTTCTTAAGTTATTATTTTGTAAGAAAGAAGGGCATGATAGAACTTGTCTAGAATGTTGATGATGTGGCAACAAACTCATGGAATTTAGTTAGTAGGATTCGTAGACATAAAGAGATCAATGGGTTATTTTAGTAGCTTCTGATGCTAAATACATGTTATACAATAATTATATGTTATTTGTTGATCTATGCTATGTTTTTTTGTTAGTAATTGTTAATGCATTAGCTATTTGAGCTGTTGTTTTTTGTATTAATGATATTTGGTTTTTTTATTATTTTTCTTCCAATATAGAGAAGAATGGCATGTGTTTGAAGAGCTTGCAACAATATCTTAGGAGCAAGTCAAGGAAGTCAAACTAGTCCTATGGCATCTGTTGCATTCACTCCTATAAGACCTACTGCATCTATGATTGAGGAGCTAGCCACATATGCTCCTATACGGCCTTCTACATCTGCTTCAACATGCCCTATGGTATCTACTCCAAAACTTTCACACACAACTAATCGGTTTATAGTTGGAGGTACTTTCAAATGAAGCCTCTCTCATAAGACTTTGGCCATTAGAGCTTGAGGTGGACATTAACTACTCATTGCACCAAGACTAAGTGGCTCAACACTATTATAAGTTCCTACTCCAAGTGCTACATGACCTAGTGTATTTGTTGCTTCTACATGTGATGGCAATGTGGAGGTTCTTGGTGTGAAGGTGTCAAAATAATCTTTTCATATGATAAAGAGAGGACACATTATTACTAGGAGTCCAGTAAGGATATATTGGAAGCAAGGGTTATCTTTTGAAGTAGATGGTCATCTTCTAAGATGGACTTAGAAATGTCTTTCACTGCAATTTTTTCTTATCTTAGCCTAGTATGCATGGCTTGAGATAATTTGTGATATATAGCTTGCAAAAAGAATATAGATTGGTTGTGGTTAGTAATATGAGATTAGCCAAAATGCTAGTATAGTAGGTTTATTCTTGTTGAATGGAATTATTCATGTCAATTATTTTGTGAAATAATTCATTCCTTATAGTATGACATGCAATAATTCCTTCCATCAGATCATTCTTTAAGATATGCATTATCATTATAGATGCAAATATTGTTGACTCAATGATTCCAACACCATTTATGTAATATTTGCAGTGTTTCTTGGCTGCGTTTTACCCTTCTGTTTGTTATTCTTTGGTGCTACGGATTTGATGTCATGGGTCAACTTTGTTTATTGCTAATTATCTAAACCTTGTTCTAGTACCATTTATCTAAATTTACTGCTGATGCTTTTTAGATTTTTTCAATTTTTGAAAGCAACATCAAACATAAAAAACCAATTGCAATTGCTTGATTTAAACTACAAGTAGGAATTGTAAAGCTTAATATAGATGTATCACTTTCAAATGGTTATGTAGCTGGTGGAGCTTTAGCCCATGATGAAGATGGTCGCATCTTATTTACTTTTGGTTGCCTAATATTAGCAGACAACATAACATAAGTAGAGCTAATGGCCATAGACCAAGGTTTGATACTTTGTTAACAATACAAGCTCCAATAGATCCAAATTGAAGTAGATTCAAGAGTAGAAGTAAAGTGGATTGAAGATGTTGTAAATCTTCCATGGCATATATTTTATATTGTGTGGAGCATAAAGAAGCTAATGTAAAGATTGGAAGCTTCAATTCTTCTCATATATAGAGAATCAAATAAGGTGGTAGACCACCTTGCCAACACAGCAAGAAAGACTAACACAAGTTTTGTGATGCCTAATTTCTTTAATTTAGATGCTTTTTATAGGGTTTTAAAACTTTTAGATGAAATACCTTGTATTAGAAATTTGATGTACAAATCTTTGAATGAATAAATAATACTTGGTTTTTGGGGAAAAAGAAATTTATTGCTAATTATTTTGTTTCTAGAAGAGAGGGACACTATATTGACATAATCTAAAAAGATAAATTTTTTACTCCCTTAATTTTTATACTATATCTATACATAGACTTTTCTATGTCACTTACTTAATTCTCATAGCCATATGGTGTATGTCACTTCATAGCTTTAATATGAATTCAAACAAGCCAATGTAGAATTATTTTAAATATTTTGGCATGCATTATTCAGAAGTACCCATCCAAGTGCTTGTGTCATGACATTGTAACGTGAAAGCACCATATCTTCTTAATCTACTACCTAAGGTTGATATTATGTGGATTTGTTGATGCTTGGTTGTAAAGAATTTACCTTTACAATTGTAACTTAGGGCATTTAGTTAGTATTAAGTGTCCAATTTTTCTAACTAAGCGAATACCATAATGTAAACATGAGATCAAAATTTACATGGAACTTCGAAAGATTACATGAAAGTTGTCATGATAGCAAAGCAATATCATTAACATCACATAACATAGATATTGCATCAATATTACATCTCATTGTCTTTCCCAATTTCATGAATAACATAAAAACCATGATTAACCCTTTCTTACTTCATCAATACTACAAATATTAGCACTATTATTACAACAAAATTTACTATAGCTAATCTCTCAACCCATCTAAGCATTTTCTTCATTGCACGCGTTCTTTCTTGTTCTACTATTGTCATAACATTACTTGTTTCTTGTGTTGCTTCACATACACAATTGGTGAAATATTCTTCTTCATGATGCACTTCAAGTGAAAGACACCAATAAAGGAATTCACAAATATTACACACATAATATAATTTTCCATAGTTTTTATTACTTTTAGAGATCTTAAGCATGGCTGTAGCTCTACATGCACATCTTCAATTTTGATATATCAATCCTTCCTAATGTTGGACCATTATAAAGAAACCTACAATATATATTTTTTTCTTCTTCATTAGATATTTAGAACAACACAACAAGCACATATAAACAAGAGTTACATCAATTTCCACTAAATGCTCAAATTAATCATCAAGCTAGATTCCATTATCAAGGAAAATTGATAATTTGAAACCAAGTTGTATCAATTCCAATGAAATTCTAATTGTACAAGAATCTACTTTTTTTTTGAAACAATCAAGAAGATTTTACTCATACTTGACCCAATGAGTCCCAACACAATAGTTCAAACTCTTTCCTTCATAAAACAAGGGCTTAATTTACCTCCCAAAATCTCTCCCTATTCTTTCTTCCTTTTCTCTTTTCTAACTTTCCCTTTTCTCCTGTAAATCCCTCCTTTGTCTCTCCTACTTCTTTCTCATTTCCCTCCACAACCTTAATAGAATAAAAGAACTCATGCCTCTTACTTCCTCCTTTACCATATGGTAAAAACAAACTCTCAAGCAAACTATTTCATAAAAAAATTGCAACCTAATTTGAACTATTAAATTATTGATTTCAATCAAAATATTATTATGAATTAACAAAACACATTCTTTCATATCTCCCCTAAAAAATTATAGCACTTACCTTGAAACTTGGGTTAACTGTATTCTTGTTGTTCCTTTTGCTAGGACCCATTGCTATCAATATTTGTGTCCACTTTATGTTTGCAAAATTAGAAATGTTTCTCACACTAGGTTTCAATTTGGAGTTTTTGTTGATTAGGGGTTTCAATATGTGTGCTTTTACAAGAGGGTTGTGTTTTCACTTTTTTCATTGAATGACCATGTATTTCTCATGTTACCTTATGCTGGGTTGGTTAGATTAACAGACAAGGTTGTTTTTTTTCCCAATTGGTCTAGCACTTTTTTTTTAAACAAAAAACTTTATGCCAAATCTAATGTGGAATACAATAATATTTACATAAATTATCACATCATTAAAAAATTCCATATCAATGCCGCTCAACCACTTACAATGAGTCCTATAAAAAAATAGGGGGGGATTTGTAACATTTTCAAAAGATGGGGTCTTGGTGTATTTTAAAAAGTTTACATAGGTGTTACAAGTAATTTTTCCTATTTATAAACATATATTATATTATCTAATTAAAAACTATATAAATTATACCCACAAATAACAAGCCTTCATAAAACTATAAAGTGAAACACCCCTTATATGTCTGGAATATTTGCTGGCAGTTTGGGAATGATTTGTAGGGGTAAGTCATTAGCAAGAAATAATAAAAATAAAATAAAATATTACTTTAGTCCGAAAGCATATAAGAGGGTGACATAACCAAATCACTTTACAAAATGCTCTCCATTATACAAAATCCCCACCATTACTTGCAAAGTTTAGAGAGGAACTAAATCAAATAAAAACTAGAAGTTTTTTTAATAGAAACCTTTGAAGCAAGACTAAAGTGAAATTAAAATAGAGAATGGGAGGAACGGTTGAAGATTTGGTTGTGCATGGTTCATCTTGAAATGCCCCAAAATTTTTGAAAAACTATATTAAAATGAAAGAAAATAAATAGAATAATAAGTACTTCTAAGTTAAGGTAGCAAGAATAACATTTTCACGATTCTAAAATTTTGAGAAAATTAATAATGAAAGTTAAATTATTATAATATATTAATACTACTTTAATAATTTATATATAACAGAAATCTTGTAACAAAAAATAATAGACTTTAAAACAGAAAAGTAAGTAAGAAATGGAATCCATTAGGTAAATTAATAAATAAGAAGTAAGAATTTAAATTTTAGATTTATGATAGTTAAATAAAATTTTTAAATATATAATTATACTCAAAATATTTTATTTAATATAAACGTAAATTTTTATATAAAAATATAATAATTTAGATAATTTAATAAAATATTACGTGTATTAACTAGACCCTTAATAGATGTTTATTCGTTCTTGATTTCCTTAAATGCCACTACCTGTTCTCTTCTTCTTTTCCTCTTCGGGTCACAAAAACTCAAACTCTTCCAAAACTTCCAAAACTTATAACTTGCTCATACTAACTTCAAATGAAAAACCATAAGTGCTATTATAATCCTTGAAATGAGTACTTCACATCAAGACCCCACTTGCTAGGTAAATTTCGAACTCTAAATTTGAGTTAAAATTCACACAAATTAAACAAAAATATTATAGACTTGATTTTTATTCTAAATTTTAGTGAGTTTAACTACTAAAATTAGTTTTAAGTTTATTATTCTTTCATTGTTAGGTGAAAGACTCAAATTTATGTGACTTCTCAAATGTTATTTTGAGTTTTAAACCTAAGAGATTAGGGTGAGTGGAAAACTTTGTGATATACTACAATGTATGTATATTGCTTGCAATATAATTATATATGTGCACAATTTGTTGTGCTGCTGTGGTATTATAATTTTTTCCCCTTCTTTTATTTCCTTTTTCTTCCTGTGATTTCCTTTCTTTTCTTCTTCTTCTTCTTCTTTCTTTTTCTGTCTTCTCGCGTGGCCTTTTCTTTTCTTTTCCTTTTCTTTTCATTTTACTTTTCCAACAAATACATGTACATATGTGCAATATATATATATACACGCTTAATAATAACTTATGGAAGGAAAATTTAAGTACAATTTAAAATATATGAATGTATCTAAAATATAAATACATATATGTAGATATATTAATCATAGACCACATAAATATATATATATATATATATATAATGGGAGCTAGCCTGTTGCTAGATAAACCACCATTCAACTGACGGTATAAAATTTGCATTATGAAAAACAAAATTGCAACATCCTTTTTTAATTCATTTACCGTCTCATCTTAGATATAATTATATATAACCAACTAAAATAATAATTTTCTCCATCCAACACATCTTCTATTCAATGTGAACGTGTTTTAACATATATAAAGACATGCCCTTGTTAAACATTAATTGGAGTATGTACATCAAATGCTATTTACACATCTTTAGATATTTATTTATTTATTATTTTCGTTATCCTCTTCCTCTCAATTTTTATGTGTATATATATATACATATACCCTCACATTCCCCACACCATGGTTGCCATGCATATTATATATTATATAATGTATAATAGTTGCAAATAATATTACATATAATATACAAAAAAATTGCAAATAGTATTACATGATAATAGCAAATAATATTATATATTATATGATAATTGCAAATGATAGTTTATATTATATTAATACATGAAAATATTTGCAAATCTAAATACAAATAGCTATTTATTAATTTATAAAGATAGATGGAAATAACTTTATTAGTATATACAAATATTGTTAGACAATATATATGTATAAATATGGATATGTATATGCATACATTATAAAGTGAAATATGAAATATAGTTGTGAACGAACGAATGGATTAAAATATGCTTGATGAGTGGTAATGTATTGGTTGAGTAAAGGGGATGATTTTGTTATTGCTGGTGGGTGTGAACAATTGATGTTTCATGGCTAGTTGATTGAGTGATTGATGAAATTGGGCTGTAGATCAATCATGGTTGGTTGATTTTACAGTTGATAGGTTAGGTCCATGGTTGTTGAGCACTTAAAGTAGTGTG
This sequence comes from Laguncularia racemosa, assembly GCA_037954665.1. Classification (NCBI taxonomy): domain Eukaryota; kingdom Viridiplantae; phylum Streptophyta; class Magnoliopsida; order Myrtales; family Combretaceae; genus Laguncularia; species Laguncularia racemosa. The sequence goes on along the minus strand of JBBMOL010000039.1, from coordinate 1,827,229 downwards.
ATGTGAGTTGCTTCATTGTGATTATGAGTGAATGGTTGATGGTTGGACTGGTTTACCTTACTCTATCCATAACATATAGTGTTTGATTTCTCTTACTGTGGTGAATTGGGAATGTCTCGAAGTGGTGTAATATTTGATTGTTTCCATTTTAATACGGAAGTAAATATTTGATGTCCAATAGATCAAGTGACAAAATGGTTGATGAAATTGGATTTAATATACTATGGTTGATTGGCTTTATATGTTGATTTGTTGTGAAATTTTATTTTCTTGCAATTTATTTGCCTTATCTGATTTGTTTTATTTGATTGGCCACCTAAATCTAAATTGACATAATGATATTTGGCTAATATAAAATTTGACATGCATTGCATGAGACATTATATTGTATTGAAGGCTATCACTGTTAAAAGGCACACCAGAAGTAATTGAGTAGGATTATTGTTCTGCTAAGAGTGAACTAAGTGATCAGGAGATTGTCATACCTTTGATGGTTTTGAGTCCGGTTTGTCTTTGAGGGTGTTTATTACTTGGTGTGCTAAATTACACTTGAGTTTATAGGATTTAAATTTATAAGACCAATTCTAATAAAGAGATAAGATTAAATTAATTGGGTTGTGAGATTTAGGTAGTGATGATAGTGATGTGAATCCTTAACCTAAGGTCAAGAGGGGTGTAAATCCTAAACTTTATATTGATTATCGGAAGACTGCATGTGATGTTGCATTGCATATGGTTGCTCATGCATAGCATATGATTGAGAACTTATTTAGGATTGCTTGTGCCTATATAGTATTGAGAGTATTGCACTCCCATCTCATGGAGTTGTAGTGTGCTCACCTCTCCGTAGATTGTTTTGTAGAAAACAACATAAAAGCTTGGGATGAGATAAGATATGATGTGACAAGGGCTTTGGGAATCAAGAATGATAGCGTAAGATTTGTGACAAGAGCTCTATGATCTTGGTCGACTATAGAACATGGGAGTCCATAGCTATATTCCTATTATATGATTATATGTAATATAATTAGTTCTAATTGACTAAATATTTAATTAGAGTCTTACGACCTTTGACTTGCAAGACAGTTATCATGTAATGGGTGCACATATGACGTGATAGCTTTGAGTAGAAGCTTCCAAGCCCCCTTTTAGGGCGTGTCACTTCGAGCAAATGTTGAGTTGTTAGAGTGAAATTTTGGGGTTTGAAGGAAGAGTTGGCACCTAGGCTAGTCGACAAGGTAGTGGTGGGCTATGGCAGTTAAAGATCCATGCACTAATGAGTCCCAATTTCTACTTGATTATGGTAAATTAGTTAAAAATAATGAATACACTTGGAAAAAAGTATATATTTACTCATCAATGTTTGACACTTTTTCTAATCGAGTCGTAAGAATTTATTCTTTTTTCTATTTTAGTCCTTGTTGTTTATAAAAACATGTAAACAAGTTCTTTATTAATATGCCATCAGTTTTTCCATTAATAGTGATACGAGTCACATTATCATTGGTCCATGCATTTTTATTAAATAAATAATATAAGAAAACATTAAAAAAATAAAGTAATAAAAAATTTAGAAAAATAATAAAAAATAGACAAACATGAAAAAAAGAATAATAAAATATTAATTTAATTAATAATATATATGTATATATATAATTTATTATTTTAGGTAAATATATATTTTTTAATTTAGTAAAATAAAAAATAAAAAATTTGAAAAATGCAAAAAAAAAAAAAAATCTGAAAAAAAAAAGTTCTAGCCACCCCAAGGCAAGGGGATGATCAGAATAAGCATAAAAATGAAGTGGGTTATGCAACTCATTAGCAGCCATGAGTGGCCACCCAAAGTAAAGAAAGAAAGAAATTTGATGGAGTTTTTCTCTTCCTTTGCTATTTTTTTTTTTTCGGTTCTCTCTTTTTCTCTTTTGGGGGCCATGGGTGGCCACCCTCACCAAGGGGGACAAGGGGGTGGTTGGAACTATTTTTTACTTTAATTTTCACATTTTTTGCTTTTTTTTTGTGAATTTTTTTATTTTACTAAATTAAATATATATTTATCCAAAATAATAAATTATATGTACACACATATATATTGTTAATTAAATCTAATATTGCATTATTATTATTTTTCTATTTTTTTAATTTTTTATTAATTTATTTATTTTTTGAACATTTTCTTATACTATTTCTGTAATAAAAATATGTAGACTAATGAGAATGTGACATGTATCACTACTAACGGAAAAATTAAGGGCACACTAATGGGGGACTCATTTGTATGTTTTTATAGATAATGAGCACTCAAATATAAAAAAGAAAATAAAGGTTTTGAATTCAATTAAAAAAAGTGCCAAATGTTAAGGACTAAACATGTACTTTTTCTAATATACTCAAATAAATATGAAAGGTTGTATTTTTAGCTAATTTTGAGTGTAGTTTCATGTAGTATTTTTGCATGCATAAAATTCATGGTAGATATAATAGGTCAAGGAACTGCCTTGTTTAGAATTGAATTCAATTTGATTTTTGAAACCCCCAATAACATAGTTTCAAGCTAAGTTTTGGTTTATAGAATCATGATGGGTAAACTTAAGTTGCATGTAAAGAAATCTTGATAAATTATACATTTAATAATTACTATGATTATTTTACACAAGCTACTTTGTTTTGCAAATAGGAGGAATAATGAGTTTTACATGGAATTGTTATTTAATTTTAACTTATGAGGGATTCTAGAGCTAAATTGTGTTATTGGCAGTATTTAACTCTGATTTGGTATGAGAGTTTGGTTAAATAGGTAATTGAAGATGATTTCAAGTAGATCCAAGACTAAATTGATAAATTGTAATTGGTTTTACAATAATTGCGATAATTAGTTTGGTATTTTAAAGGATTTTATTTACTGGTTAGTTTTGCAATGAATTGAAATTGGTGATAATTGCTTAATTTTAGATAAAGCTCGAACTTACTATAAGCCAATTATGTGAAAACTATGACTTAGAAGTAGAATAATGCCACAAAAAGGTATTTCAATCATTTTATTATATTGACTAGATTTGAAGCTTATACATATTTAGATAATATTTTCAATAATGATCATAACAATATATTATGATATGTTAAGATTAGTTAAGAAGCGATTGAATTATGAATTTATAGAAGCTAATCGAGTAAAACTAAAAGGTAAACTTTATCGTCCAATTTACGCGTAATGTATCCTTAATAAATCATTTAAATGCACTTAATTGATTTTGTATGAGTAGTTTGATATTTGGTCCTTTATTTGATTTTGGTTATGAGATATTGGCCCAAACTAGGTGAGTATTTAAGACCCTACATTGATTAATGCTTTTGACTTTCTAATGTTGGTTGTTATGAATTCTTGGCTCTTGATTTATGAACTGATTATGAAAAGATTGAATTTTGTTTAGCTCTTGAATGTTCTATTTATTGCTGGATTCTGCTTAAGTGGAATCTCATATGAGATTTTGTTTAGTGATTCATAAATATTTGCTTAGATGATGTTATATCATGGTCTAAATGCCTTGGGTAGTTGTTGACTTTAATGGTTTACTCACTTGGATACTAAAAATTGTATTAATGCATTCATGGCTCAACATGATAGGGCATCAAATGACCTAATGGTTATACTTTTGGAAGCTTGGTTATTGGTTGATGAAAGAGCTTAGTTTAGTACACTACATATAGATTGCATTTGCTTAATTTATTGCTCAATTAGAATTTCTTAGTGCCATTTTCTAATTGCTTAGTCTGTGCTTAGTTTAAAGCTTGGTTTATCACTTGAGAGTTGTCTAAAAGCCATTCTATTTAGGATACTAGCTAGCACATATCATGTGCATAAGCATGACATTTGCATGTTGTCTATATGCTTGAGTGTGTACGCTTTGATTCTAGTTGCAAGTTCTTATTTTGATGATTAACTATTGATTATATATTTGATACGTGGCTTACTTTGCTACTATTTGTTGCATTATTTTTAGTTAGTTAGTTAACCTAAATTATGAGCTAATGGGTTAGTTTTCTTAACCTCAGGTATTAGAGAATAGGTTTAAAAGATGGTTTAGATGTGGGTATAGGACAGAGAGTGCTATAAGCCATTTTAGAACTACTTTTGTTGTAGCTTCTCTGATGGATTATGTTCATGTCTAAATAGCTAATGAAATATATTAAAAAATACTTTGTCTTAAGAGATTATGATATTGTGGAAAGTTTATAAAGTTACTTCCAAGTATGTAATATCCTAATATAAGTTATGAATGAAAGCTTTGTGTTAGGGTTTCAAATGAGTCAAGTCAAGCTTTTAATGGCTCAAGCTCGACTCATTAAAAAAATTATCAAGTTTCAGCTGAGTTGAGCTTTTGCCGAGCTTGAAAATTATAGGCTTGAGCTTGAATCCATTAAGGAATTTGAAGCTTGAGCTCGACTTTTTTATGTAAATGAGTTCAAGCTCAAGCTTATTTAGATAAACGAGCTTAAGTTTGAGCTTAAGCTTGAGGTCGAGCTTGTTTAGATGAATGAGTTAAAAATAAACTTGAGTTTGAATTAAGGCTCAAAATTAATTCAAAATTTCAAAATTTACCTTTATATATATATTTGTATTTATACTTAATGGAGTTAATTTTAAATTTTATTATTTCTAACAAATTCATAAGATAACACTGAATGGTTGCATCCATATGAAATCATGCATTATCTAAGTATAATATATTTCAAAGTCTACTACTTCTTAGTATGAAGGCAAGCAAAAAAAAAAGGGGGGGGGGGGGGGGGTCTAAAATATGGGTTTTAAGTAATTGCATCGTAGAAATCCCCTCTTATGTTGTATTTTTAAAAATATAATATATCGATTCGTGAGTCAGCTTTTGAGCATGTTTGCAACCCATCTTATTAATAATATAAATAAGATCTTATTTGTGAGCATGTTCATAAGCTTGCTAGTGAGCTTATTCATAAATCAGCTTCATAATAATATAAATGAGTCTACTTGCAAGCTTGTTTGCAAGCTGGTTTGTTAATAACATAAATGAGCAGCCAACTTGTGAGCCCAAATAGGAGTTCGAACTCAACTCGTTTAAATAAATAAGTATTATTTTAAGCCCAAGCTTGATTTTTTTACTAATTGAGCTCAACTCTAGTTGAGTTCTAATAAGTTGAGCTCGAGTAGCATACATGTAGTTCAACTCATTTGTAGCTTTACTTAGTGTACTTGAAGTTTTGAGCAGGTTATGAAAAGATGTATTTTTAATGTGATATGAAGTGTAGGTTGTGAAAAGAGATACTTTTTGAAAGTACATACGTCTTCTATGCCTTTATGCCATTTATGGGTATCTCCATGGTTTAGATTTCTTAAGAGTTGTAAAAGGAATGAATAGCTTAAATTGTTATGGGTGTTGGAAGTATGTTGGTAGATCCCTTAATACAAGTGATGATGATTACTTTTAGGTACATTTTGGCAAATTTGGAGTCATGGAGCTTAGATCTTTATAGGAAGTTTAAGTCTTAGTTGTGACTTATATACATTAAGTTCTTTTGTACTATAGTTTATGTCTCTTGTATGATGGATGTAAGAGTTGCATTTGTAAATTCCTTAACACAAGTATTGGCTATTAAGGATGTGTTTTAACAGGCTTAAAGTCTTGGAAATTGATCTTATATAAATGGATTTTGGAAGTGAAAGTTTTTTAGTTCTTTCAAGTTGAGTTAGAAGGTTATATAATAAACTTAGAAGGCCAACAATAAATGGTAGAAAGAAAACCCATTTTTCAAGGTGAGTTAGAAGGTTGTACTATAAACATAGAAAGTCCATTTCAAAAGGTAGAAATTTTACAATCATTTCACCAGTAAAAGTAGAAGGTAGTAATTGGAACTTAGAAGTTTGGCGCAAGAAGGCAAAGTCTATTAACCCCATCTTAGAAGGTTAAATTTTGTAAAGTCAATATGGTTAACCATGGAGGGATGATATCGCATTTGATACCTAAACTTTAGATTTCAATTAAATAACTAAACTTTTCAAATGTTGCTTTTAGGACCCAATTGATCTTTAGATTGTTAGAGTTACTACCCCATCAAACACTATTAACATCTGTTATCCTAAATGTAATTTTCAACCAATAAAATAACATCTTATCATTAAGAATCAAATAAAAAATTCAAAATATCATACCATTAAACCATGCACATTGAACTTGACATTTTGACTAATTGCAATGTGCAACATGTAAACAAAATATCCAAATAATAATTACTACTTGTTTACCCATAAATACCTTAAAATTAGAAATGAAACTACAAAAAAAAAAAAGAAGAACCCCTATAAATCTAAGCACTACTAATAACCATCAAACCGGATCTCAGCCACCACCACCACTAGTGTTAGAACATCCATTACCTTAGAATACCCATAAACCACCACTTCCCTTGATTTGCTGCACAATAGCAAGAGTTCTTGTCTTAAATGCTTCTCAAATGTGAAAAGAAGTCCACCTCATTGTGAGAAGTATAAATGGGAGTAAGGACCTAAAGCTTCCCATGTCTATCCCATAGATTGTAGGATTCCACCACCTAGAATGAGCAATGCCGTCTACAAGCATGATAACACATCATGCACATGGAATTGCACCATCTCCTTAACCTTGGTAGGTGCTCCGTTCAACTTGCACTATTCCCACTTTATCTTTCCATTGGTTGAATAAAATTAGGAAAATTCCTTATCTAAACCATTTGTAGAAGGGATTTTATACATATTAAGATGAATCTTGATTAATTAAAAATTAATAATGTCATTATAAAGAAGGTAATGAATACTCTTGATAACACGAAGGTTTTAGGAGTAGAGAGAGAGAAAGAGAGAGAAACATTAGGTTTAGTGTTGAAGGGATTTATACTATTGCCGTTGTTAGAATCCCATTAAAGAGAAAGAACCTTTACCATTGTTGCCATTATTTATCAACTAAAGACTGAGAGGGATAAAGTAATGGTGGTGGTGAGGTTTTTTTGGTTGGAGAGAGATAGGGAAAAGAGTGATGAGAGTTTGATTTTTTTTTTGTTTCTAATATTTAAAATGAATTTGGTTATTGAGTTTTATTAAATAACAACTATAAGTTGATTTGGATATTTATGATTTTTCTCAACTTAAAATATGACATGGTAAGTTGAAATTGTAGTTATGTATTTATTTTAATAAAAAAGGACATGTATCATGCAATTATTACTTCGTAATGCCAACTCATCGAATAGAGAGTTGCAGTGCTAAATGAGGCAATAATTTTAACAGTCTAAAGTTCAATTAGGTACTAAAATCAGTATTAAAATATTTAGGTACTTAATTGAAAAATGGATTAAAATTTAAGTATCGAATGTAATATTATCCTAACCATGGAAGGTAATGATTGCTAGATAGAAGATGAAATACCTTTATGCAAATATGTCATTTATTTTGTGGGTTATGTTTATGTTCTTAAAGAAAAAAATTAAAAAAAAAGGATAGAAGAAGAAAGTTAAGACTTTATCCTTACTTTAAGGATCGAATAATGATGTGTCTTTCAAGTACCAAGTGATCGGTAAGTTCACACCTAAAAAGTAGGGCATTACAATGTGATATCGAAGCATGTTTTTAGGGCTTGATAGATTGAAGTACATCATGAGTGGAGAAATAGAGCCATGATTTTAGGGACCTAACAGATCGAAGTGAGTTTGGAAGAGATTGGCACATGTTATGGAATCTAATTATCCAGAGTACATATGAAGAGAGAGCCAAAGCTTGTTAAGGAGACAATATATTGAGAGACTTGGGATTAGAGTATACTCGGAGAAAAAGTTCAAAGCATGCATGCAAATGGAGATCAAGGAATACTCAGGGAAAAAGATTGAAGGATGATAAAGAATTTAAAGGCTATAGTTTTGAGACGCATGTGAGATTGTATGGGATAGCTAGGTTAGATTAAGGTCAACAAAGAGATAGCTTTCACGGTGTATGATGGATAATCTTTGAATTTATGGTGATATACAGATATAAAGATGCAATAATGGAGATAGGCTTGAACTATAGTAGGCTGCGTTAAGGAGCATTGGTTAAATTTAAAAAGTCAATAAGAGTTGATGACTGATGTGATATGGAGAATTAGAATTTGCAGCGTAATGGCATTGAGATTGCAAGACTCTAGAAGGTAATTAATGTGATGTTACCTTGTGTTATGATGATTCTTTATTGCTGTACTACCATATTATTATGCTGTCATGTAGATGTCTTGCCTTTTTGCTTGTGCTGTGTTCATATAGGAAGTAGAGGAGTATATGAGAACAAAGTACCTTGAGTTGCTTAGTAAAGGTCAGTATAATAGCCCCAAATAGAAACTACTATGGAATAAGTAGAAGTTGTTACAAAATAGATAGAGGTTGTTATATGATGGTTAGAAGATTATTGTTAGATTGTTATAGTTTCAAGGGCGAAACTTTTTAGAAGGGAAAGGGGAGGAGGTGGTAAGGGTGGGGGGTGAGGTTGGAAACTTGAATAGCAGGTTCCTTAATATAACGAGGTGTTTAAAAAACAGACTAATTAACATGTAGTTAATATTTAAATTATACCTTTGAATATGTTAACGTGTCATGCACACATTGTTGGTTAAGAAACGAATAAATTATAGATCTATAGAAGCTAACTAAGTAAAAGTAAAAAGTAAACTTTATAAGTTATATTTGTTGAACAAATAAAACTTTATTAAATACTGCTTAATCATATGCAGCAGCGGAAGCAAAAATAGATCTTTTACATACCTCCAGCCATTGCAAAGCAAATAGGTGTCCTGCTCAATAGAGAATGGTTTTGCGTCTCGGTTACGGTTGGTGCTTCTAAACCTTAACTCACTCAATATAGATAGTGTATTTTCTGTAGAAGTGAGCAGGATTAGGGACCCCGTAGTACTCCTATTTATAACTCATTCAATCAATGAGTTGTTCCACAAAATTAGGAATTATTTGGAACATATCTTTCTTGATATAGTGGGATTTATTGTTCCTGATTTAGTAGGATAATATTGTTCCTAATATTATGGGATTCATGGACCATATCTTGTGGTTATTTGTTTCCAATTAAAAAGGAAAGAGAATAACCAACATTCTCCCACTTGGTCCATGTATTCCATAATTTATCTTAATGAGAAACAAAATTCATGAATCATGGTGATAGGTCCTCTAATGACGAGTATTATCTCCCATGTATTACAATGCATTGTGCTTCTCAACCCCATAGAACTTGATGAATAAACCCGATGTTCATTCTAGGTCCAAACTTAATGATATTTCTCAAAATAAATGAATAAACAAAAATGTGTACACAAGGCCAAATGAGAAAACATCAACTGAATAAGAGTTTCATTAACATCATATACAATCAAAGATTACATTATGGAACCAAGTCCCATTCTCATCACATGATCCTTAAAATTCTTTAGTTGCATGCCTTTAGTTAAAGGATCAGCTATCATTAACTCAGTGCTAATGTGTTCAATGACCACTTTCTTTTCCTTAACACGTTCTCTTATGGCCAAGTATTTGATGTCGATATGCTTACTTCGACTGCCACTCTTATTGTTCTTAGCCATAAATACAGCAGCTGAGTTATTACAGTACAATCTTAATGGCCTAGAAATAGAGTTGACAATACTAAGCCCAGATATAAAACTCTTTAACCATACACCATGTGAGGTAGCCTCAAAACAAGATATGTAAAAGATCTATTTTTGGATATCAAGTTTTGTAAGTGTAACAAGTTTTTGGAACATATCTTTCCTGATATAGTGAGATTTGTTGTTCCTGATTTAGTGGGATTTATTGTTTTTGATTTAGTAGGATAATATTGTTTCTAATATTATGGGATTATGGGATTCATGGACCATATCTTGCGGTTATTTGTTTCCAATTAAAAAGAAAAGAGAATAACCAACAATATTATGTGTAATGTATCCTCATTGATTTATTGAGGTGTACTTAGCTAATTTTGTAAGTGTAATTTGATCCTTGAATCCTTTATTTGGTGTCTATTATGAAGTTTTGGCTTGAACTAGGTGAGTATCTAGGACTTCTCATCTATGAAAGCATTCATATTCACCATCCTTCCAATTTTCATCCATGACTTTGCCCACCACATACCATGTGTCCAATCCCCCACGAGCCTCAAGATCAAAGATTTCAATTTCCTCAATATTTTGCTTACGAATTGTCATTGAGTACATTACCGCTTGAAGCAGATACGGTCTATAATTATAAAAAAAGAAAGAAAGAAAGACAATGAGAATGAAAGCAGGAAGGTAGACGGGTATAGGAAGAATACCAATAAAAACATACTAAAACAAGCAAGAAACGGTTAAGAAAGCAAACCTGCTGATGAAACTAGATAAAAGGAACTTCGAAAGAAAGTAAGATAGAACGGACTAAAAAGTGTTTTATATCAGTGAAATCTCTCCTTTATTGTTTAGATCATACAATATATTGATCCATATTTCTCTTAAACTACTAAGATGCACAGATATTATTATAACAAGTTTTTTTTTGTCAAATTAAATCATCAAAAATTGGATATTCGTAAAATCATTTTTTTTTGAATGAGGAAATTATTAAATTCCGAGCTCTTCTTCCGAAATTGGACAGTATTAGGCCCTTCTTTTAGGTCTTCTTCAAATGCTCATAAAGATTGAAAATAGCAGAGAAAATGCAAATTGAAAATGTTAGCCAATCCCTTGGAAATAAAATTTACCATAACCAAGATTTCAAAAATCTTAAATCAGCATTATAAATGGGCACTAGCATTTCTAGCTAACCATAAATTGAAAATAATCAACACACGAGAGGATCTACTTGAAAATGCTTGATGAATCTGCGTAAATTTATGCTTACCATTAGTTCTATGACATTAATTAATAATAAAAAAGATAAGAATGTTTGATATTTGTAGCGACTTATTTATGGTTTAGATCAATCATCGTTTAGGCCAATTCATTTAGCCTTTTAAACCGTTTTAAATGATTTATTTTTAACAGTGACATTTTTATAATGATATGTTTTAGGATTAAGCACGTATAACTAGTTATAGAATCATTCTCCAAATTCACGTATACATGTCTCTAAAATTTCAAATAGTTTGTGTTTATAATAATTTGCCTCGAAAAAGCAATAGCCAGAGCAACAGCCTAAAGATTAGGTTCAATTCTTATACATTGATATTCCATTACTCAAGACGATACTTAAAAGATGACTTTGTATTTGCTAATAGTGAATAACTTAGTTGGAATTCTTTTTCGTAATATATTCAATTGTGTAATATGCAAATATATGAATGTCATAATTCACTAAGAGTCAGAGAAAAACTGCGGGATTTATTCTGGCAAAGGAAAAACTAAGATTTTTCTACTTGTAAATAAGAATCACAGTATCTTATATGGATGATGTGGTACTAAGTGATAAAATTTACGTGCATGCATGGCCTAGCCCTTTGGCGTAGGGGATCAAAAGTAAATATCTTAATGCTTATAGTAACAGGATAAGGAAATTATGAAGCTCAGACCATCTTCATCTTTCAAGCCTAATGACAGATTATGGTCTATCGTTTGAAATGTTGATTGTCTCTCGAAAACGAAGCCCCTTATTTGGAGAATATGGACTAATAGCTTGGTGACATATGCTAATCTTTGGAATGCGCGCATTAGATTTTCACCATGCCGTCGTTTCTGCCAAGAGACAGACAATAGAACATATTTTCGTCCATTATGCCTGGACCAAAGTGATTTGGTATGAAATTTTAGGAGATCGGCTGAGGTCTTCCCTTCGGTAAGATTTGAAGAATGGTTTCTGTGTCGACAAGTTCTCAGTGGAGAGAAGATTTCATCGAAGTTTGTGTCATTCTCTGGTTCATTTAGAAACATCAAAATGATTGTTTATTTAACAAGTGCGAACCAATTTTTTACTCAGTTCTGCGAAGAATCAGTTCTTCAATGGTTGATGTGAACTCTTCTGGTGATGCGAATTCGGCTGCTGCTGTAAGTCCTGCTGGTGTGTGGTGAGCCTTATTATTGTTGGCAAGACTTCTGCTGCTCCTGCAAGTCCTCGTGGCTAGAGTGGTGCTAAAATGGAGAGCATGGTTGCTTTCACAAGCTCTATTGGATCTGTTGGTACTGCTAGCAGTATGAGTCTGCTAGTGTTGCAAATCGTACTGTTGATGTAAACTCGGCTGTTGTTATGGACGTGATTATGTTTCTGAAAGTTTTGCACCGTCCATTATAACAAGTTCTGATGTTGTACACCAACTGAAGTGGAGCCCCTCCTAAGGATAATTCTTTGAAGATTAATTGCCATGATTCGGAGGATTTGAAAAACAAAGGAGCAGGTATTGGTCTTGTTGTCTGTAACTCAGAATCAGTTTGTGTTGCCGCTGTTTCTAAGCGAGTTTCATACATGGAAGTGGAGACAACTGAAGCTTTAGCAATTAAAGAAGCCCTTTTCTTTGCTCCTTCAAATAATTGTTCTCATATGGAAATCGAATCTCACAGTTGTTTAGTTATTGTGTGTTTCTAGATGTCAACAAATAAGTACCATGGGCGGTTAAGGCTAATTGTGGGGATATTTTAAAGCCTAGGTTTCGTTTTTGCTTTAATTCCTTTAGCTTAATCTCTAGAAAAGCAAATGTTTATGCTAACTTAGAAAGGGTTGTACAACATTTATAAAGATAGTGATCCCTCAATCATCACTTTTAGTTTTCTTGTTATTTGTTGATGCAGGTTCTCGAGCGCTAAATGATTGATTCTTGAGTGTTTGTATTAATGAAGTCTCTCTTTTTGAAGGGGTAAAATAAATACCTATGGTAACAATTGGGCAAAAAGAAAATAACAATAATAATACTTATGACCATGGTTGTCAAAATCGCGATTTTACGTAGAATCGTCAAGGGGTTCGTAGAAATGGAACGTAAAAACGTAAATTTTTACAACCTTTATAAAATAACCTTTAAATATTAAAAATTTACTTACATTAGTCATTAAAAAATATAATGGATAATATAAATTAAAAATTTCAGTATAGAATTGGATTATAAATCACAATAAAAGTCATAATATAGATAATCAAGCATAAGTTGTATAATATAAATAATCAACCATAAAAATAATCAACCAAAAGTCTCAATAAAAGTTATGAAATCATAAATCATATTACAAAATAAAAAATAAAATAAATCATCACAATTTCCACCATCTCTCTCATCTATATCATCATCATCATTTGCATCTTCATCATCTTCTTCTTCATCAATGTCAACATCATCATGAGGTGTACTGCTACCAATGAATTCCATATCCTCTAATTCCAAAATTTTTGAAGTTTCTATTTGCATTTCAACTTCAACATTATCAATATCATGAAGGTCCAAATCATTTGGGATTAGGGACTTACTGGCAGGACCCTCCAAATTGAGATAAGCACCAATTTCGTCCTCCTCCGCATCATCTTTATCTTCATCTCCTAGACTTGGAAAGATATGCAACACACCTTGACCTTTATTCTCATTTGATGAGTCAAACACATTTTCTTCTTCAACTATCCATTCATCATCAGATGAGAGATCTTCAATAATGAAAGTATAAGTGTCAGTGTCAGCAATGCATCTTTCTTTCCTATTTCTTAATTTCAAGTTCTGCATTACAAAGACTAAATCATTCATCTTTTCTTGATGCAGCCTATTCCTCTTTTTGGTATGGACCTAAAAATGAAAAAGGTTATACATAACTTTATAAGATTCATAATCTTAATAAGTAATAATATATAAAATTGAATAAAAGAACTATTTTTATCATACTATTTCAAATGCACTCCAATTTCGCTCACAACTTGAAGAACTATAAGTCAAACTTAAAACACGAATAGCAAACTTTTGTAGTTCTGGGCATTCATCTCCATATGAATCCTACCATTTAGCTGGAGCTTTTTTGTTTCTTGCTAACCTTGCAGCTTCAATGCCAAATAGTCCCTTAGCATCCTTAAATCTTTCAAGCTGCATATCAATCTTACACCTTTCTGTTGGATTAGAAACTATACGCTCTATGTAACCATATAATGCAATCTTAACATCGGCATCAACTTTAAAATCATCACTATAATGATAATGGGGATTTAAATAATAAGCTACAACATGTAATGGTCTATGAAGTTGAAGCTCCCATCTCTTGTCAATAATCTTGAAGATAGGTTCATAACTACATTAAATAAATATGATTTCAATTTAGAAATGAAACTTTAAAATTAGCACTAAAGAAAAAAAAATATATATATATATAGCTAACAAGTTACGATATTACCTTTTCTTCACATTGTTGAAGTTTGCTTTAATTTTCTGCTTAATACGATCCATTAATGGATAAATGAAACCCATAGCTGGTTGATCATCAGAATCCACTAATCTAAGCACTTTAATAAAGGGAAACGCAGCTTTAAGGCAAACAATAACATTCTTCCAAAACCTACTATCCAAAACCACTTGTTGAATCCACTTTCCATCACTTGTGGTCGAATACTTACATGATTTCTAATGACTAGAAGTGAACATCATCATCAATGCACTTTTCAACTCACTAAGGCAATCTAATGTCAAATACGAAGTGGCAAAACGAGTTGCACCAGGTCTAATCAATTCCCTCCCTTTAGTGTATCTTCTCAAAATTGAGATAAGTATAGTCTTGGAATAAATATATGTAGTAATTCGCCTTCCTTTTGCAATTATCCCCTGATGGATCTTCAAATTCTTCTCAAAGTCTTCCAAGATCAAATCGATGCAATGTGTAGCACAAGGTGTTAAATATAAGCATTTTCTCTTCTCCATCAATTTTTCTTCTGCTGCTTTATAATTTACAGCATTATCTGTAATAACTTGTACAACATTTTCCTCTCCAACCTTCTCTACAATATCATCTAACATTGCCAAAACTTTGTTGGTTGTCTTGGATACATCAGAAGCATCTATAGTTGATAAGAAGATCGTTCCTTTAGGGCTATTAACCAAGAAATTGCATATGGAACACCTCTTTCTATCAGTCCATGCATCAGACATAATAGAGCAACCTGCTTTTTTTTTTTTTTTCCATTCAGCTTTGTAGTCATTAAGTAATTCCATTGTTCGAGCTACTTCTTTCTTCAAACAAGTCACCCTTAGCTCATGATAAGAAGGAGGTTTAAGCCCACATCCATATCGACCAACCACTTGAAGCATCTTCACAAACTCTGGATTTTCGACACAATTAAATGGAATTGCACTAGTATAGAAAACATGAGCAATTTGTTGGCTACATTCTTCTTTCAAATCTTTCTTCATGAATTGGTTAATTGTACCTTGCGTTGCTCGTGTTCCACTTTCACAATTTTTTTTTTTTTTATTTCAGAAAGAAGTCCATGCAATTCCTTTCTTTTTTGTTTATCCCTATTTGCTCCACCTTATCATCGGCATCATCAGAATCTTCAATGCCATGAATTTGCTTTCTCTTCATTTCTGATAATTTTGCCGCTTTTAGAAACATTGTTAACATTTCATTTTTTACATCATCCGGGACACTGGTGCATGGCTCTACATCTTTACGCGTACAGCCCAAGTGATTCTTGAATCTGTAAATGCCTCCACTAACAACTTTATTACAATACTTACATTTAACTTTTTTCCCATTATTGTCTACATCAATTCCATGCCCCCAACCTACATCAGATCTACTTCCAAGTGAATTCTTTCTTTTCGAACTCTCTCTAAATGATTTGGAACATGACATTTTAACTCAATCGATACTTAAAATCCTATAAGAAAAAAAAAGAAAAGAAAAAAGGAGTAAAGAGAGCTATGGTAGAAACTACAAAACTAGAAACTATAAAGTACTATTACATATTTACAAATTACATATATAAAGTAAATTGCTCATGCTCATGCTCATGTAACAAGTAATTACTAATTACAATTTACAACTAGAAGAGATAGCAAGAAAAATAACTATAAAGGTTTTCTTTAAATCATCATCAAGAAAAGGAAAGCAAAACATAAGGGTAATAAGCTTTACATTCCATAAAGCTAGAAAAATGATTATATTATAAATTTATAACTAAGTAATATAATCCCATTTCCAAATTATAACAATATAACTTAGCACACCACATGCTTAACCTAGACCCTCCAAATGCAACTTGTATGAAGGATTAAGTTTCTCTGGAATTGGCTTCATTGATATTTAAGCACATAATACATTTGGATGGGATATTAACTTGGATTGAGGTCGGATAAGATAAGAAAACACGAAGAAAAATGCTTTTTGGAAGGAACAGGGGAAGTGCATGGCCGTGTGTTAAGGAAACACGCCCACAGAAGCACACATGGTTGAAGGCACGACCGTGTGTTGAGCTTGGAAAATATACAGAAGTACACACGGTTTAACACATGATCGTGTGTTGAGCTTGGAAAATCTACAGAACAGAAGCACACACGATTGTGTACACGATTGAAGGCACGACCGTGTGTCGAGCTTGAAAATCCATAGAAACACACACGATTGAGTACATGGTTGAAGGCACGACCTTGAAAGCCATCAACCCATTCAAATACCCATTCACAATCACAACTCACAAGCATAAAAATTCACATGATACACTACATTACAACTGTACAAGTACAAGTATTGCTAGCATAGTTGTCATACAAGTCATACCTAACACAAAACTCACGTCTATGAAGATGGATCTCAACTCGGTAGCCTACTGCAAGAACGATCGATGCTTGGCAGTGCTCACTCGTCTACGAAGGAGAAGGATCACTTGCTCGCTGCTTGGTGTTCTTTGTTCTGATAGTATCAAGTATCAACTCAGCTCAGTGTTGAAGTGGATGTGGAACTATGGATCTCGGCTCGCGCTCGCCTCTCCTTTTTTCACTTTTCACTGTCTCTCTTCTCCTCTCTCCACTGAACTCTGAAGAAGTTCAATGTACAGGGCAGGCTACAGCAGCAGCAGCAAGCTGAAAATTGCAAAGGATGTGTTGGGTTGCCGATTGGGCTGGGTTGGCTTGGGCTTGGATTCGATCCAAATGGATTAAGCTCGCAATTGGAAATATGTGTGGAATCGTTTGAAACGTTCAGGATCGCGATTTTGAACGATTTTACTGTTCAAAATCGCGATTTTATTACGATTTTGCTCCTTTTCGATTTTATATGCGAGTTAACTGGGAATGTATATACAAACTCGTAAAATCGTGGAATTGTACGAGTTGAAACTCGATTTTGACAACAATGCTTATGACAACAAATATACATGAACCCAAACCTTTACATGTCAAAAGTAAATATCTTAATACTTATGGCAAAAATACATGAACCCCGTGTCAAAAGTAAATATTGTAGTATAGTATTATTAAAAAGGCTTGTGTTAACATTTTCTCTACGGGCGTCCACAAATAATCACATGATAAGATAAACTTATTTGAATTTTTTTATTTATTTATGGGATATAGTTATCATGTACTATTGCATATGCTAGAAATTGCTCATGAACTAGACAACTTTATACAATTTAATGGGAAAAATGCAGTGAAAGGGCCTGTATTTATAAACTTTTTGTGAAAATGGGTCTCGATTTATAAATTATACATTTAAGGGTCTATATTTATATATTACACTTATTTAAGGGCTTTTGTTAGTATGCTATTAATGGAATTTAACATGACACTTTTAAATGTTAAAATGATTGTCATGGACATATGATGTAACGTGGCATGTTATTTTCGATCCTTTAAATATAAATTTTTTAAAAAATTTTCGAAAAAAGAAATAAATATATCAATACCAAAATAAACCACTTAACCGAGCTCTCTTTCCCTTCCTTCAAACTCCTAAATGTAGAAATTTTCATAAACAATCCAAACCCTAAATCAAAATTGCAATTCAAAACCTTAACTCTCAATAGATAATTCTCTCTCTCTCTCTCTCTCTCTCTCTAACATATTTAGTAACCTAAATACTTAACCATGGATTTAGCTCTCTTTTGTTTTTGAAAAACAATTCCTTTGAAAAGGATTTTTTCTTTTTTGGTGGTGGAAAACTCATTGAAACACAACCTAGTGAATACTTCTTCCTAGAAGAGTGGTTTTGTCTTTTTTTAATTGAAGAATAGTGAAGGCATACCTAGTGTATGCATCTTTCAAGTGACGTGTTGAGATTCTAGATAAGTGTATTTTTTTTTTCAGATATTGATGGTCCTATATTTCTATCATATGTCATGTTATCTTTTGTTTGCAATGTTTATCTTTTGCATAAAATTTGTTTCTATTTACTATTTTCATTTTTTTTTTGTTTTTGCTAGATTGCACATGGGTGACATTAGCGGAAGAGTAATTAGTTTAAACAATGGCAGAGTGCTTAAGGTGGTCCACTTAGATATAGTGTACAAGGGAGGCTTGAGGGAAGTTATGGGTCAATGTAAGTGACATAAGCTATACTTATCTAATAAAGTTAATTGAAAAAAAATTGGGTGTTTAGATATTATTAAGATAGCCTTTAGGAGACCTAGATGCTCTTTACCTGATGGATTAGATGCTATTTCTAAAAATTGTGGTCTAGTGGAGTTGACATGCTTGTTATTAAGTGATAACATGGTTGAGCAATATGTTGAGCACACTATTACATTTGGTCAAATTATAGGTAATGAGTTTCATGACCCCATTAATGGTAGTATTGAAGATCGTGGTGAAACATGTAATGAAAACGAGGTTGATGATGATGGGGAGTGTGATTTGCTAGATGAGAAGTTGATGCAAAGTGATGATGAGTTGGACATTGACCTCATACAAGCTAGAAAGCTAGTTAGGGAATTTAGAGAGAGGATTAAAATTACAAAGCCAAATGTTGATACTATTGTACAATGTGAGGTTAGTGATGGTAATGGATCTTGTACTATAGAAGAACTTGATGGGGATACTAATTATAGTGAGGATATAGAGGATGATCACTACATTAGAGATGAGAAAGCTGATGATGAGTCAAATGTGAGAGTAAAAAGTAAGTATCCCATTTATGATCCAAAAGCTAGGGATCTAATGTTCATTGTGTCAATGGTCTTTGAGAATGCTACACAATTCAAGCAAGTTGTGATAAAGCACATGGTTGCAACAAAGAGAGAGTTTAAATTTGTGAAAAACTCACCAAAGAGGGTGAGGGCAAAATGTGTGAGGAAGACTTGCTTGTGGTTGATGTATGGTGCTTATGACAAACATACCAAGTCATTTAATCTAAAAACCTATTTAAGTAAACACACTTGTAGGTTGTCACGTAGTAATAAAAGAGTGAAAAGTTCTATGTTAGCTAAGATTTTCTTTTCAACAATGAGAGTCTAACTAGATACAACACTAGTTGCATTGAAAAGGCTAGTCAAAGAGCATTTAAGAATTAATGTAACCCTTGATCAATGTAGGCATACAAAACTTAGAGCGCATGCATAACTAATAGGGGACTACAAACTTAAATATAAGATGATGTGGAATTATGTTGAGGAACTTAGGTGGAAAAACCCCTAAAGCACCATAAAAATGAAAGTGGAAAAAGAAACCCTCTTGGAAAAGCCAAAATTTGATAGGTTTTATGTATGCTTTGATGCTTATAGAAAGGGTTTCTTAGTAGGGTGTACGCGAATTACTAGTTTATATGGATTTTTTTTAATGGGGATATGTAAAGGTGAGATCCTAGCTACTATAAATAGAGATGCTAATAACCAAATGTATCCAATAGCATGGGTTATGGTTAAGATTGAAAATAGAATCGCTTAGACATGGTTCTTAGAGGCTATAATGGTGGATCTACAAATAGAGCACAAAAATGGATAGGGTTAGACTTTGATGAGCGATAAACAAAATTTATTAACTCTATATCATGTTATGTTGGTTAACTGGTTAGGAATCTTAAGATAATGATTGTTTTTTCATTATTGTTATTATAGGGATTAGTGGATGCAGTACAGGAATTAATGCCTTGTGCAAAGCATCACATGTGTGCTCGACATATTTATGCTAATTGGCGTGCAAGTTATAAGAATCTTGCTTTGAAGAAGGTTTTTTGGTCTATTGTGAAGAGCACCACTCATCCAGACTATGAAAAAGCATATGAATGCTTAAGGAACATGACACTAAAGGGATATAAGGACTTGATGAAGAAAAATCTTAGCCATTAGTGTAAAGCATTTTTCAATACATATGTGAAGTGTGACATTGTGGATAATAATCTTTTAGAAGCATTCAATGGTTGTATTGTTGAGCCTCCAACTAAAGTTATTATAACCATGCTAGAAGAGATTTGACGCATGGTCATGGAACGAATGCAAATTCATCTTGATGAGGCTAAGAAGTGGAGTACAAATATTGGTTTAAAGATTTTTACAAAGCTTGAGGAAAACAAGGCTACTACTAGGCATTGTCCAGTACTTTGGAATGGAGGATCAGTATATGAGATACAACATGATGGGGAAACTTATGATGTTAATATAATTTCGAGGACTCGTGCTTGCTGTTCATGGAATTTGACTAGTATTCCTTGTTGCCATGCAATAGTAAGCATTGTAAACAAGGGTGATGACCTAGAGAATTATTTTTCCTCTTGGTATAGCAAAGAGGTGCAACTTGAAGCTTATAAGAATATGTTGAAATTGACAAAAAGTTCAAAGTTTTGGACAAAAACAAATATTGATGGACTGAAACCTCTACCTCCTAAAGAAAAAGGGGGTGGGCTAAAGAAACATAGAAGGAGGGAACTATTAGAAACGATAAAGAGTGATAGAATGAGTATGAAAGGGAAAGGTAAAGCATGTAGTTGATGCAATCAACAAAGCCATAACATGAATGGTTGTCCACTTAAACCTACAAGCACATGAAGTCATATTGTAAGTGTAAAATCTATTATAATCAACTTGGTTTTGTATTTCAATTTCAATTCTCAATACTATTTGTTAATTTATTTTGTAGGTGAGAAGACGAGTTCATATGGATTGACAATGGAGGGAACAAGAAGTACACCTGTTAATGCAACTATTCTTGTTAGTATTCTTTTTTAAATAACCTTTATGCGATATGTTTACATGGACAAGTGATAAAATATTGAACCTCAAACATTTTTGTAGTTTTATTCTTCCTTAAACATTTACAAAAAAAAGAAGAAGAAATAATAATAAAATAAAATGTATCAATGCTATTCATATTTTGGAGTTTCATAGTTGATGAATTAGAGAAGCCAACTATACATGCCAATTGCTCTCTCTCTCTCTCTCTCTTTTTTTTTTTTTTAAAGAAAACCTTATTTCTAGAATAGATTTTCCTTTATAATTTTCTCTGTATTGTGCTTTTGTGTATAATACATTATGCCTTAGGTGGTATCATATAAAATAAAAGCTCAAAGTAATAACAATACTTTTCATGTATATAAAATATTACCTTTCATATGATTTAGGGTATGAATACTCATGATGGGACGGACATAGATATTGATACACTGCAAAGTACTCATAGTGCAACTACTCCTATTAGTGTTACTTTTCAGATAATCTTTACTTAATGCTTACTAAATGTGTAGTATAATCTTGTATGAAAGATTATTACCTTGTGTATGTTTTAGGGTATGAATGCTCATGATAGGATGAATATGAATATAAAAGTACAACAAAGTACTCACTTTAGTTACCTTAGTTATTGTTCCTTTTGAAAGTCTTTATTTATTGTTTACTTCTTTTATAGTAGAATCTTGTATATAAGAAATGCATCTCATATCTTTTAGGAAATGAATGCTCATTTTCTTTTCAAAAAATTTTTATTTCGTGTTTAGCATTTGTGTATAGAAATAATATGTTTCATGTGTTTTAGGGTATGAATACTCATCATGAGAAGGATATGGATACACAAACATTGGATGCTACTCTTGTATCAACACAAGAATCTACTATGTCTGTAGAGTCCATGTTTTATGAACTAACATATCAAGCAAAGAGAAGAAGTGCAAGATTGATGACATCACCTAGGAAAGACTACTTTACCTGTGGAAGAAAGAAGACTATGAGTGGTGTGATTTTTCTTGACTTGGATTGATATGAAGTTGTAAATGTGGGGTTGTTATTTTGTTTCTTTGTAATAGCTACATCTAAATTTGTCTAGTTATATGAATCTTTTCAATATATAGCAAAATTTAAGGTGAAAATGGTAAAGAGTGATATGTTGGTTTTTGTGGATTTGAGCGCAACAAAGTTTTTCTTTTTCTTTTTCTTTTTTCTCTTTTTACCATACTATAATTGTGGCTTTTATGTGTCTTAGGAACTATGTAGTTTTAGTGATAGATTTTTGTATCGATAGTGCAAGCAAATAAAAAAGAGAAAAGAGCTAATGAGGAAAAACATTGATCTCTTATTGGGTACTTTATAATTTTGTACCATACAATAGATAATGACTTTGGGCATTATATTGTTGATGATTTGAATCCATTAATGTGATAGGAAAATGAAATATACTTTGTGTTATTCTTCATGTATCACTAATAGTATGAAAAAATAAAGCAAAATATTGTGGACAAGAGCATGCAAATAAACTTAAAATATGTATATGATAGTTAGCAATCACCGGTAGAGAATGTTGTTTGGATTCAAAAGCTCTTAGAACATAATGATTTAATGTATTTTCTTTACTAGTTGCTTATTATACATGCCAAAAGCTCTCACTATTAGATAAAATGGAAATGCACCCTCAATCATGTAGTAGTTCAAGTCCAGGTGTTTGCTATTTGCAATGCTATAAAATAAAGTACTCTCTTGCAACTATAAATTTGCAAGGAAATACAATAATAGAGTGGTGTATACTTTTCTCCCAATATGAACTTTTGGCGTGTATATGCTTGTTATAAGAAGGATAAATTTTTAAACATAAGCATTATCCCATACCCCTTTCAAATGAACATAGTATTAGTAGAATTTCACTCTCATAAACTAAATTTGCTAAATTATTTATCATATTTGATAAATCCCCCAACATGGCTTGTATATTTAAGACCCCACCTATTAAAGTAATGTGACTCAAATATCAAGTAGAAGAATAGCCCATTGCAAACTGCATACAAATTTTGCAATTGGAATTAATAGGACTAACAAACTATAATACACAAATTACAACAAACTAGCATAATATATAGATTACAACTAGATAAAATTGATCATGAAGTTGTGTAACTACATAAATTAACCACCAAAAAATGGGGAAAATTCTGACTTCCAGCAACATCCTTTCATAATGAAGAGATAAAAAAAAATCTATAAAAGCATAAACCATTTCATAAACTTGGTGTGATCCTCCAATTGCTTCCTTAAAGTTTGAATCTTTGATTTCATATAATCCATATCAAATTCAAGTTCATTGGCATTAACCTTGTCTTCAGAATTGTTCCTTAGACCTTTTTCATTGTACTACCATCACTAAGTTCATTGAGAACATCTTCCCACACAAAAAACCTACATCAACTAGTACCATCTTTGTACTACAATCACCTATAAAATCTTCTACTTAGGTTATCGTTTGTTTGCGAATTTGAATTGGAGTCGTCATTATGCAAAAACAACAATCTTTAAGTGCATTGCTTGCTCTCACATGGTCTTTGTTCAACAAAACTGAGAGGAACTCACACTCTCATTTCCATTTTTTTTTTTATCCATTCACTCTACAAAAGGAATAAGCTTTAGGGTTTTATCTTTTGATTTCACAATTGGGATGCATGAGTCCACTATATTTTGGGGGTTTACTCTAAATATTGGGTTTCATTTACATTTTAGGGTTAGGGTTTCCATTTGTTGTTGGAAAATGGTTTCTATTTCATGGTTTACTATTTTGGGAGTGGAAATATATGGTGTTTAGGTTACTAAATAGATTAAAGAGAGAGGAAGAGAAGGAATTAGCTATTGAGGGTTGAGGTTTTAAATTATAGTTTTGATTTAGGTTTGAATTGTTTTTTGAAATTTTTTTTATGCCTAAGGGTTTAAAAGAAGGGAAAGAGACTAGGGTATTTTTTGGCATTGGAAAAGTGGAAGCAAAGTAGGGAGAGAAAGAAAGATAGAGAGAAAAAAAAAAGCAGCTATTGTTTTATATATTTATTTTTTTCCTAAAATTTTAGAAAATTTATATTGGAAAGATAGAAAATGACATAGCATGTTGCATCATATGTCTATGTCAATCATTTTAACGTTTAAAAGTTCGTTAACATCATATTGACAAAAGTCCTTAAATGAGTATAATATATAAATATAAACCTTTAAATGCATTATTTAAAAATAGAAACCTTTTTTCATAGAAAATTTATAAATGTAGACCCTTCTACTATATTTTTCCTATAATTTAATATACCTTATGTAATTATTAGTGGATGACCTTACCTTAAGGGCATCCATCTAACAAAAACCCTTACTAAACTGCATTTGATTTTGTAAAACGATAAGCATTATTTTCCTTCCGGTGAGGGCTAATACTCATCCATGAAGAACTGCATTTTGCATAACTATCACTAAGAAAGAAATACTTCAAATCCATGTAAGGAAAGGTCAAAACTTACCTTACGCAATTGATACTCTTATATATATATATATATTAATGGATAGGTATGCCAACGATAACTTTGGAAAGGAAAAAAATACCAGCATTTTAGTGCAAGTAAAACAACACAAGCTCGTTAAATTACCGGATTTCCTTCCTTAAAGATAATCATATCAATACAACTTTCTTCTAAACAAAATGGAAAGTAATTTTTTGTTTGTAATTACATTCACAAACACTGAAGACACTTGTTGAGAATTATGTAAGAAAAACCTATCTATCATTCACCTGATTCGCTAATAATCATCACATAAAACACATATTTGGAAATTTTCGCAAAAGACGCAAATGAAACTTATCTCTACTTTTCTTAACCAGTGTCTTGAGGCACATTGATGAACCATCTATAAGCCCAATTGCTATCGCCATTTTATTCTGCACTCAAAATTTTCATCTCTCTACTCTTTTCAACGTATTAAAATTCTTTATGCTGTTATCCAATGGAAGAATATCTATCCCTTTATTTCACTGCAATACTTTCATAAAGTGGATAATGTCATTATTTCTTCATAAAGTAGCTAGGTTTGATATGTTGGGGAAAGTTGCAGAACACGTAAGGAAAAACAAAGCAAGTGAAAGAATGTGTGCATATCTTTGGAGCAAAAACAACCTCATTTCATAAAATAAGTTTGGTCTATTAAATAGGCATTACATAATAACTAACTAACACATAAATATGAGATTATTTTGCCACTAAATCTGATGTTTATCTAAACTAAAATTGATGAATAACAAACTAAGATAAACTTAAACAAATTGATATATCTTTTTGAATCATCCTTCAACACTCCCCCTTGATTCAAAGTCGCACACTCCAAGTAAAGATCTGAAATAGACATGCTTGTTTTGAGGAAGTGATTTTGTCAAGAAGTTAGCCATTTGCTCATCTGTACTACAATACTTCAAGATGATTGAATCATTTGCAATTAGCTCTCGAATGAAGTGAACTTGTATATCAATATGCTTAGTTCTTCCATGATAAGCTGGATTTTTTGCCATTGCAATTGCTGATTTGTTGTCACAATAAATCTCAGTTGCTTCCATTTGATTTTGGTGAATGTCTGCAAGGATTCTCCTCAACCAAATAGCTTGACACGCTGATGTCGTTGCTGCTCCATATTCAGCTTCTGATGTTACTAAGGCGGTAGTAGGTTACTTCTTTGAACTCCAACATATGGCAGTTGATCTAAGTCCGAATACATAGCCTGATGTGCTTCTCTTATAATCCAAACAACCAGCCCAATCACTGTCACTATATCCAATTAGCTTAAGCTTCGAAACACGACCATACAATAGTCTGAAATCCACCGTTCTTGCAATATACCGTAACACTCTTTTAGCAGCTCCAAGATGATGTTTTGAAGGATAGTTCATAAATCTGGAAATCACTCCCACTGCAAAGGCAATATTAGGCCGAGTGTGACTCAAAAATATTAATCCTCCAACTAAACTTCTAAAATACTTTGCATTGGCAGGATCTGTTCCATCATCAACCTGTAGTTTGTCGCTCAAATTCATTGGCATGGCTGCAACTTTACAACTTGACATATTGAACCTCCTTAGCAAATCAATTGCATACTTTCTTTGTGATACAAATATCCCATCTTCGACTTGCTTCACTTCTAACCCAAGGAAATAATGCAACATGCCTAAATCTGACATTTCAAATTTCTTTTTCATGCAGAATTTGAACTCATTAATAAGAGAAGAAGAAGAACTCATATAGACAATATCATCTACATAGAGACAAACAATGAGCAGATCATTGTCACCTTGTTTCTTTAGATACAGATTGGGTTCATTCTTACTTCTTTCAAATCCATTCTCACACAAATATGAGTCTATTTTGTTGTACCAAGCTCGAGGAGCTTGCTTTAACCCGTAGAGAGCTTTTCTCAATCTATATACACGATCTTCCTTGCCCGTGACCACAAATCCTTAAGTTTGTGATACATATACTTCTTCTTTCAATTCGCCATTTAAGAAAGCAGACTTGACATCAAATTGAAACACATGCCAATTCATCTTAGCAACTAAGGCGAGAAGAGTTCTTATAGTTTCAAACCGTGTAACAGGGGAGAAGGTGTCTTCATAATCCATGCCTTGTTGCTACGAATATCCCTTTACAACGAGCCTCACCTTATGCTTTTGGATGCTGCCATTTGCTAGATACTTTGTTCGAAATATCCATTTCACTCCTATAACGTTCTTGCCTTCAGGTAGCTTGACCAATTCCCATGTCTCATTTCTTTGAATTGCTACAATTTCTTCTTTCATAGCTCCTTACCATTCTTCCTTTGCAGCTGCTTCATCAAATGTTGTTGGATCAGCTACATATAGTGCTTGTGTTGTCTCGTACAATTCTATTAATGGCCTGTACTTTCTTAGAGGACTATCATCTGATGAGTACCCTTCACTTGACAAGCTTGAATTAGATGAGCTTGGAGACGCCACTGGAGATGAACTTGAAGAGGGTTGTTGTACTTCAATTTGTGGATCTTCACTTTCAGCTGGAACTTCAAATTGAATGCTATCTGATTTTTCATGCCAAGGCCAACTTGCTTCTTCATTAAAGATCACATTCCTACTAATTATCACTTTGGCACTAATGGGATTATACAGTCTATATGCTTTTGATTCATTGCAATAGCCAATAAAAATGCATTTTGTAGACTTATCATCAAGCTTTCTACGATTATGTGAATCAATCAAAGCATAAGCTACACACCTGAACACTTTTAAGTGAGTTACCCATGGTTTTCTCCCACTCTAAGCCACATAGGGTGTCATGTTCAGAACAACCTTCGTCGGTGAGAGATTCAGCAAATGGACAGCTGTTGCAATACCTTCTGCCCACAAATCATTTGGAAGTCTTCTGCCTTTTAACAAACTTCTTGCCATCTCAACAACGGTACGGTTCTTCCGCTCAGCTATGCCATTTTGCTCCGGTGTATAAGGAGCTGTCAGCTGCCTATGTATGCCTTCTTGTTCACAAAATTGCACGAACTCACGAGATAGAAACTCACCTCCTCTGTCTGTTCGTAATATTTTGATGAAGCTTCCACTTTGCTTCTCCACAAGTGCCTTGAATTTCTTGAACACCTCAAATGTTTCAGACTTGGATTGCAGAAAATACACCCAACTGAAGTGGCTGTAATCGTCTGTGAACAACAAGAAATATCTACTCCCACCAAGTGACATTGTTTGCATCGAACCACACAAATCAGAATGAATAATTTCAAGAATACTAGATGCCCTTCTAGATTTCCCTATACGGAATGGCTTTTTACATTGCTTGCCATATACACAACCCTCACACATATCTAATGACTCTATTTTAGGCAAGCCAAAGACCATCACCTTTTGACTTAGCAATTTCAAACCCTTTATATTCAAATGCCCATACTGTAAATGCCACAAACTAGAATCATTATTTTCCTTGATAGTAAGCGCATGCTTTTCAACATCAGAGACTTCAAGTGGAAATAATTTATTTGGTGTCATATGAACATTAAATATGATTTGATTTGATTTGATTTTTTATCTCTAATTACACATGAAGCATCATCAAATAAAATTGAATATCCACTAGCCATGAGTTGCCCGATACTCAATAGATTCTGAGATAATTTAGGGATAAAGTAAACATTATAAAGGAGCTTAAGATTACCATGACCACTGCTGATAGCTACAGTTCCTTTGCCTTCTACTTGCATTTGATTATCATCACCAAGTCTCACCTTCTACTTAAATGACTCGTCGAGCTCCTTGAACAATGGCTTCACCCCTGTCATATGGTTAGAGCACCCACTGTTTAAGAACCAGATGTTGGTGTCTGATGTGTACCCTTGATAGGCCATGAACAACTTAAGTTCCTCCTCCTCTTGTTCCGCATAACTCGCTTGCCTCTCTCTCTTCCAACATTGAGCCTTTACATGTCCAAACTTCTTGCAATAATCACATTAAACATCAACCCTATTCCTCCACCGTTGCTGTTGTTGCAACCGGGGATTCTGCTCTTCACCTCATCCTCTATCGTGACCACAACGATTAGGAAATCTACCTCTACCACGTCCCCAACCAGTTGTACTCCTTTTATGATTAGACACCTCTCTTTTCATGTGGAATGCCTTCTCACTACTTTTCTCCTCTGCTTTATTCAATCTTGCCTCATGAGATTGTAGAGATCCCATTAATTCATCGGATGAATATGTTGCAAGATCTTTGGACTCTTCAATGGCTGCGACTACGTGATCAAACTTCGGTGTCAAGCTCCGTAACTCCTTTGCAACCGTGGTTTGATCAGACACAACTTCTCCATATGACTTCATATGATTAACAATTCCTACTACACGAGTCATAAAATCTTGCACCGGCTCTCTGTTGGTTATTCTCTCCTATTTAATTGGAAACAAATAACCGCAAGATATGGTCCATGAATCCCATAATATTAGGAACAATATTATCCTACTAAATCAAGAACAATAAATCCCACTAAATCAGGAACAATAAATCCCACTATATCAGGAAAAATATGTTCCAAATAATTCCTAATTTGTGAAACAACTCATTGATGTAATGAGTTATAAATAGGAGTACTACGGGGTCCCCAATCCGGCTCACTTCTACAGAAAATACACCATCTATATTGAGTGAGTTAAGGTTTAGAAGCACCAATCGTAATCGAGACGCAAAACCATTCTCTACAGAGCATGACACCTATTTGCTTTGCAATGGCTGGAGGTATGTAAAAGATCTATTTTTGCTTTCATTGCTGCATATGATTAAGCAGTATTTGATAAAGTATTTAATTAGTTTTACATTTGGTATCAGAGCAATATTAATGCCTCTACCTTGCTTTGTTGAGTTTTGTGAGTTTAGCTTTGGTTTTAATTTATCTGCTTAGCAGTGTTTTTAATTTTTCTGGTGTTGATGGAGATTAGAAATCATTGATTGATGAGATTTCTATATTTCTTGGCCTTCTGATGCTCTTTAGGTGTTAAAATGGCCTTGTAACATGTTTAACCTTTTAGTTTCCCTTAGCATACTGGCACATCCTTTCCATGGATGAGCATTTTCAAATATGTTTTGAAATATTGTCCCATGAGCAATTAAAATTTTAATCTGTATGCACTTATTGTTGCAAGGTGTGCATATGACATTTAGCTGAATAATTTTATATTAAAATTATTTGTATTTGTCATTAAGTGAAATTTATTAAAGGGAATTAATTCCTTTAGTATGCTATGAACTTAATTTGTGATGTTGCATGCTTATATTATTTTTAAGTGTATAATTTATGGTTTATCATTATACATGAAATGCTGATTAGACAATATAAGTATATTAGAATTAAATTCATAGTATATTGCTTATAATTTTGATATATACGTGGAAATAAATAAATATATACGTCTATTATCTAGCATGTACACGGCCGTGCATTCTGGCCGTGTAAGCTTCTGGAAACGTATCTGATATAATACACGACCGTGTCCTCTGGCCGTACCTGGAGCCGTGTATGTTTCTATGAGAGATTCTAATAGAACACACAACCGTGCCTCTTAGCCATGTAAGAAACCGTGTATGTTTCTGGGAGAGATTCTGACAGAACACACAGTCGTGCCTCTTGCCGTGTAAGAAGCCGTATATGGTTCTAGCCTACAATGTCTGCATTAGTTTTATGCAATGATTTAGCCTAAGGATTTAATAAATTATTAAGTGACCCATATAATTCTAATGATTAGGGAGTAGCCACAGCATCCTTAATTGATTAAAATTATATATTAAGGATTATTTAGGATCACATATTGAAAATAAACATTGTGTGTGATTAATTAGAATAAAATATCAAATTATATTTTCTAATTTACCCACAGGAATTAGAAAAGGGGACATAATTTGATATTTTTATTGTAAGTATTAAGATGAATTTAATTGAATTATAACTTTAGCCCATAGGTAAGCTTTATGTCACTAGATTCATATTCTATTATGATAGTTTATTGTAATCCTTAAGATGAATCTAATTGAATCAAAACTTTAGCCCACAGGCAAGTTTCATGTCACTAGATTAATAGTCTATCATGATTTTACATTTATTGTAAGCCTAAAGATGAATCTAATTGAATTAAAACTTTAGCCCACATGCAAGTTTTATGTCACTAGATTCATATTCTTTCATGATTTTACATTGGTAAAAGCATGTCATATATTGATTAGCCTCGAATTTTGAGCATGTTTATTTAATTATTGCAGCAATTCAACCTGTCAATTTTTCTAATATGTGATGTGATGTTCCCGAGCTTAAAGGGGATAACTATAAGGTTTGGAAGGAGAGGGTTCTCCTTCATTTGGGATGGATGGACATTAATGATGCTATAAGGAAAGAGGAGCCCCCTGCAGTAACTGAAACCAGCACTCCAGATGCAATAAGTCTTTATGAAAAATGGGAGCGATCCGATCGCTTATCAGTTATGTTCATAAAGACTAAAATATCTGCTGGTATCAGGGGCTTAATCGAGCAATATCAAAGGGTCCAAGATTTGCTGAAGGCCATTGATGAGCAATTTGCTACTTCAGACAAGGTAATGGCCAGCACCATAATTATAGAGCTTTCAACTCTAAGACTCACCAGTGTTAAGGGTGTGCGTGATCATATCATGCGCATGAGGGATATTGCGGCCCAATTGAAGGCATTAGATGTTTAGTTATCAGAATCCTTCCTAGTTCACTACATTCTTTGCACTTTACCTCAACAGTATGGCCCATTTGAGATATCCTATAACACACATAAGGATAAATGGTCAGTCAACGAATTATTGACCATGTGTGTTCAGGAAGAGGGCAAACTGCTTATGGAGGAAAAGGAAAATGTGAACTTCACTACCCATGGGAAGAGCAAAAGAAGGGATCAGGCTAAGGACAAAGGGAAAGGGGACATTAAGAAGGAAGTTGTGTGCTTTTTCTGTAAAAAGAAAGGGCACATGAAGAAACAGTGCACCAAGTTCATGCAATGGCTTGATAAGAAAGGTACTCAACTTTAACTTGTTTGTTATGAAACCAATATGATTGATGTTAATCATAACACATGGTGGATTGATTCTGGTTCTACAATCCATGTGACCAATTCATTGAAGGATTTAAGAAACCTGCGGAATCCAGTGGGAAGTGAGCGTAGCATCTATTCAAGCAATCAGATGTCCTCACATGTGGAAGCTGTTGGGATGTGCAGCTTAGTTTTAAGTAGTGGTTATATTTTGCAATTGAAAAGGACATTTTATATTCCTGGGTATTCTAGGAATTTAATTTCAGTTTCCAGACTTGTATCAAATGGTTACTCCTTTAACTTTTCGGATTCGGGATTTAATTTGTTTTATAAATCTGATGTTATTGGATGTGGTACTTTGTCTGATGGTCTTTTTCTTCTTAGTTTACAAAATAATGATAACCATACTATTATGCATGTTCATGAAAGGATTGGCACTAAACAAGGTGTTGTGAATGAGGAATCCTCTATATTATGGCATCGGAGATTAGGTCATATCTCCATTGATAGAATTAAAAGGTTGGTAAATGATGGGGTACTTAGTACTTTAGATTTTACCGATTTTGAGACTTGTATAAGTTGTATTAAGGGAAAACAGACTAACAAGTCGAAGAAGGGTGCCAAAAGGAGCTCTGAATTATTGGAAATCATACATACAGACATTTGTAGTCCAGACATGAATGCGTACCGTAACAAGTACTTCGTCTCGTTCATAGATGATTATTCACGATATATGTATCTCTACTTGCTTAATAACAAGAATGAAGCACTGGATGCTTTTAAGGTATTTAAAGCTGAAGTAGAAAAAAAATGTGGAAAACATATTAAAATCGCGAGATCTGATAGAGGCGGAGAATACTATGGTAGATACATAGAGAATGGACAAGCAACTGGTCCATTTGTGAGGTTTCTTCAAGAGAATGGGATTATTGCCCAATACAGTTTACCTGGCTCTCCAGGCGAGAATGAAGTAGTTGAAAGGAGAAGCCGAACATTATTGGACATGGTGCAGAGTATGCTTGTAAACTCCAAGCTTCCTGACTTCTTATGGAATGAAGCTCTTAAAACGGTTGTGTACATATTGAACCGGGTTCCAACCAATGCTGTCCAAAGGATGCCATTTGAATTATTCAAAGGGTGGAAACCGAGTTTACGACATGTACGCGTTTGTGGATGTCTGTCTGAAGTAAGAGTCTACAATCCACATGAGAACAAGTTGGACCCAAGGACTATTAGTGGGTATTTCGTAGGATATGCCGAAAGGTTTAAGGGATATAGATTTTATTGTCCATCTCATAGTACTAGGTTTGTGGAATCAAGAAATGCAAAATTTCTTGAGAATAACTTAATCAGTGGGAGCGATCGATCTCAAGGCATTGGTTTTGAGAAAGATCATTCAGATGCCCAGTATGACACCTCGGGCAGTGGATTGATCGTTGTTGTTAACAACACGCCTCCAGCACAAATGCGTGTTGAAAATCTAGTCCCTGAGGTACCACAAGTTGTCAATCCTGATTCAGTAGATGTTGAAGTTCAACAGATACCCGAAGCTGTTGAACAACCAGCTGAACAATGTGATCCTGCCCCTTAGGAGAATGTTGATACAACATTGAGAAGATCTACTAAAGTAAGGAAATCAGCAATTCCTAGTGACTATGTTGTATATCTATAAGAGTGTGACTACAATGTTGGAGCCGAAAATGATCCCCAGTCGTTTTCACAAGCCATGGGTTCTAAGGATTCGAACTTGTGGCATAATACTATGAAAGAAGAGATGGATTTGATGGCATCTAATGAAGTCTGGAATCTCGTCAAGTTGCCTGATGGTGTAAAAGCCATTGGATGCAAATGGGTCTTCAAAACTAAGAAAGACTCACAAGGCAACATTGTAAGACATAAAGCAAGACTCATTGCTAAAGGATTCACTCAAAGGGAAGGAATTGATTATACAGAGACATTTTCTCTTGTGTCTAAGAAAGATTCCCTTCGTATAATGATGGCTTTGGTTGCACACTTTGATTTGGAGTTGCACCAAATGGATGTGAGAACGAATTTCCTTAATGGTGATCTAAAGGAAGAGGTTTACATGAAACAACCTGAAGGATTCTCTTCTAGTGAAGGTGAGCATTTGGTTTGCAAGCTTAATAAATCCATATATGGATTAAAACAAGCCTCCCGTCAATGGTATTTGAAATTCCATGATATCATCACTTCATTTGGCTTTAAAGAAAACATGATGGATCAATGTATATATCAAAAGGTCAGTGGGAGTAAAATTTGTTTTCTTGTGCTATATGTGGATGATATTTTACTTGCAACCAATAATAAGGGTTTGCTATATGAGGTGAAACAATTTCTCTCAAAGAACTTTGATATGAAGGATATGGGTGAAGCATCTTATGTCATTGGCATTAAGATCCATAGGGATAGATCTCAAGGCATTTTAGGTTTGTCTCAAGAAACCTATATCAATAAAGTTTTAGAAAGATTTCGGATGAAAGATTGTTCACTAAGTGTAGCACCCATTGTAAAGGGTGATAAATTCAGCTTAAGTCAATGTCCTAAAAATGAGTTTGAGCAAGAACAAATGAGAAACATCCCATATGCTTCAGTTGTTGGAAGCCTGATGTATGCTCAAGTCTGTACCAGACCTGACATTGCATTTGCTGTTAGGATATTAGGAAGATATCAGAGTAACCCAGGTATTGACCACTGGAGAGCTGCAAAGAAGGTAATGAGATACCTTCAAGGGACAAAGGGTTATATGCTCATATAGAGATGGACCGATAATCTAGAGGTTGTTGGGTACTCTGATGCGGATTTTGCTGGCTGTGTTGATTCATGTAAATCAACATTTAGTTACGTTTTCATGTTTGCTAGTGGGGGCGTATCTTGGAGAAGTGTAAAGCAGACCTTGACTGCTACTTCCACGATGGAGACCGAGTTCATATCTTGTTTTGAGGTTACCTCACATGGTGTATGGTTAAAGAGTTTTATATCTCGGCTTAGTATTGTCGACTCTATTTCTAGGCCATTAAGATTGTACCGTGATAACTCAACTGGTGTATTTATGGCTAAGAACAATAAGAGTGGTAGTCGAAGTAAGCATATCGACATCAAGTACTTGGCCATAAGAGAATGTGTTAAGGAAAAGAAAGTGGTCATTGAGCACATTAGCACTGAGTTAATGATAACTGATCCTTTAACTAAAGGCATGCAACTAAAGAATTTTAAGGATCATGTGATGAGAATGGGACTTGGTTCCATAATGTAATCTTTGATTGTGTATAATGTTAATGAAACTCTTATTTAGTTGATGTTTTCTCATTTAGCCTTGTGTACACATTTGTTTATTTATTTTGAGAAATGACATTAAGTTTGGACCTAAAATGAACATCGGGTTTATTCATCAAGTTCTATGGGGTTGAGAAGCACAATGCATTGTAATACATGGGAGATAATACTTGTCATTAGAGGACCTATCACCATGATTCATGAATTTTGTTTCTCATTAAGATAAATTATGGAATACATGGACCAAGTGGACGAATGTTGGTTATTCTATCCTATTTAATTGGAAACAAATAACCGCAAGATATGGTCCATGAATCCCATAATATTAGGAACAATATTATCCTACTAAATTAGGAACAATAAATCTCACTAAATCAGGAACAATAAATCCCACTATATCAGGAAAGATATGTTCCAAATAATTCTTAATTTGTGGAACAACTCATTGATGGAATGAGTTATAAATAGGAGTACTACGGGGTCCCTAATTCTGCTCACTTCTACAGAAAATATACCATATATATTGAGTGAGTTAAGGTTTAGAAGCACCAACCGTAACCGAAACGTAAAAGCATTCTTCATCGAGCAGGACACCTATTTGCTTTGCAATGGTTGGAGGTATGTAAATGATCTATTTTTTGCTTTCGCTGCATATGATTAAGCAGTATTTGATAAAGTATTTAATTAGTTTTACACTCTCCAATTTTTATTTGCAAAGTTTCAAAATCACGACAGAGAGATTGAAGTTTGATGGTGACTACCTTGGATGAACCTTGAAATGTCGTTTTCAGAGTTGTCCAAGCTTCTTTAGCCATTTTTGCTGTAGCAATCTTCGAAAATATTGACTCGTGAACAGCTTGTTGGATGAAGAATAATGCCTTGTTATCCCTTTTCTTATTTTCTTTCAACCTGGCCTCTTCATCCGGATCAGGATAGCCATCTCAACCAAGTCCCATAAATCTTGCGACTTGAACAGGGTTCTCATTTTGATGCTCCAAAAATCATAGCATTCACTTGTAAAGATAGGAATTGCAGGTTGAGATAGATTCACAACATTGTTGGTTGCCATGTGTTTCACGCCCGGTTTTAGACGAACTCAGCTCTGATACCAAATTTGTTGGGGAAAGTTGCAGATCACGTAAGGAAAAACAGAGCAAGTGAAAGAAAGTGTGCAGATCTTTGGAGCAAAAACAACTTCATTCCATAAAATAAGTTTGGTCTATTAAATAAGCATTACATAATAACTAATTAACACATAAATAGGAGATTATTTTGCTATTAAATATGATGTTTATCTAAATTAAAACTGATGAATAACAAACTAAGATAAACATAAATAAACTGATATATCTTTTTGAATTATCCTTCAACATGATATAGGTTTTGATTTTTAGTAGTGAACTTGCAGATTCATATAATATGATGGCAGGTGACAATTCTAGCAGTGAATCTCCTTTAGATCCAAACCAATGTCTTGTAGAAGGAAATGATGAAACAAGCAACACCACCGAGGGGTATGAAATTGTGCTTCGACATGAAAGCACAGAAACCAGAAAAGGTTTTCCTTCCACGGTGGTTTTCTCATCGGGCAACAAAGAAGTCAAAATAGATAACATCATCACGTCAAGTAAAACTGTTGGACTTGCTTCTTTAGGATTAGTTGACATTGGTGAATCAGAGGATTCATACCTTTTCCGAGTCTCACTCCCTGGAGTGAAAAGAAATAAGCGTTAGTTCTTATTCTCGCTACTTTCACTACGAATTCTTTGTCTTTTTGAGATGCTAATTATCTTGTTGGTGCTTTATCTAGTTATGGTTTTGAGTAGCGTTCTATTAAATTAGCAAACTCACATTCCCATAAAATGCATCTTCATCCACTAAAATAGCCTCAGTAAAACATCCAAGTTATTGTAGATTTGTAGGATGTTTGGTTATTGGGAACAACATAGTACAAATAGAATAAGCCAGCTTCAAATAAGGATAATATCATTATATAAAACTTTTATATCACGTTTGACCCATACCCTTTTAAAAATTAAAATATTTTTTTAAGCGTTTTTTTTAGAAGACTTTCATTTTACACAGTAACAAAATTATTTTGTAGTCCCTTAAAATAGTTTTTATATATAATACAATACCCATTTTGTGAACCAACCTTGGTATTAGATATTTTATTAAAGTTAAGCGAACTGTTTTTATATCGAATCTAGCTAGAAAGTATCTATCATTAATGAGAATATTATTTAATTCCTGAATATCTCAAACATGAAATTTGTTGTCAAACAAAAGTTTTACATATTTATTGCAAATCTTATTTATTTTGTTTGAAATTGTAAAAAATGTAGTGAATTGTCAAATCCAAGCTGAGGGGAAAGTTTTTATCCAAGGAGTGACCATAGGAAGCACAAAGTGTATAAATAGATTCTCCAAAACATTCAAGATGATTTCACAGGATGTTTATCCCAGCGGGCCATTTTCTGTATCTTTTGATCTACCAGGACCAGTTGATCCAAGGAAAGTCTCTCTCAAACTCAGCAACTGGGGAACCTTAGAGGGAGCAGCGATGAAAAATACTACAGTTAAAGATGAGTAGGTCTTTCTCATCTCCAATAATTGGTATCTCTATCCATGTCCCATTCGATCAAATATAGCCACTGATGATGAATATTTAAGAACAACACCAACTTTATACTTTTTATTCATCATGTAGGGCAATAAGTGATTGGACAAGACATATGATGATACCAATGGAAATATAAGAAAGTTTGTTCATCAGAAACAACCGATCATTAGAAATTGTTGCTCTAGTTATCATGTTGACAGTGTATTTCTATTTGGAAACTTGAAAAAGCCTCGTCTTATGATGATTGCAAAAATATTAATTTACTCTTATTTGTTATATTTACATTATGAATGCCCAGGTAGATATCTGATCTATCTATAAAATTTTCATTTTTCACTCTTCTTTTTTTATTGTAATTAGCATAACAAAATTTATACCCATTACCAACTTCTACCTTCTCCTTATTTATGTCGACATGAGATGCACGATCAAAATGTCAACCAAATTAGCACTAGCATTTTCATTTCGTTGAAGATATTATTTACTCATATTGAGTTGAGGTAACTTAGCAATTTTAACCAGGTACCTTAACCGTTCTAATAATATATGCTTGTAGATTGTTATATGCATTGTATGAATATTGTTGATTAAATATATGTATTGCAATTTCATGTATTAAGAGTTTTTTTATTTATTTTTTTGCATAAAGAACATATTTCTTGAATATTTTAATAAAAGATAAGTAATTTTAAATTGAAAGTGGAGAAAGTATTAGTAATATAAATCTATAAATGACCAACAAAATAAAAAAATAAAATAAAATGCAAATGGAGAAAAAGATACTACTAATGAAAAGTTAAAAAATGTGTATAGTGACGTATTATTTAATGAGAATCGCAATCTTTTAAATTTGGGAAATGCAACATCATGCATCAATAATCCTATATTTCACAATATGATATGCAAAGTTTGCAGCTCCTCTATGAGCAGAATACTTTGTATATAAGATGTGTCTATGGACACACAGTTGAAAGGAAAAAGAATTGATGATAGCCTAGAGGT
Source organism: Laguncularia racemosa (assembly GCA_037954665.1). Lineage (NCBI taxonomy): Eukaryota > Viridiplantae > Streptophyta > Magnoliopsida > Myrtales > Combretaceae > Laguncularia > Laguncularia racemosa. The sequence goes on along the minus strand of JBBMOL010000039.1, from coordinate 1,788,583 downwards.
ATTAGTAATAAAAAGTCATAAGTGACAAAATTTAAAAGAAATTGTAAATTGTCAAAAATTATTACTAATGAAAGTATATAAATAAGTGGTAGAAATGAAAAGCTATAAAGAGTTCCTAAAAGTAAGGATGTTACTAGAGCAAGCTTGGGTTGGGTTTCATAAAACGTGAATCTAACCAATTACTTGTAAGATTATCCATGATCTATCCCAAAATCCAATAAGGTTTTTATTAAAGATCTAGAAACCACTCTTCAATGATACTATAAACACAAGACTTGACCCTACAATTTACGCGAAAAAACTTCATATAAAATAAAGAGATAAGTATTATTAAGACTCTTGGAATTTGTTTTTACCTTTCATAGAAACATGTACTAGGAGTTAAGTGATGACATAATCAATTACATGCTCTTTCAAGTTTATGATATAATTCACCAAATTTAAAAAATTTATTGAGGTTCATCTCATCCTCTTCTTAAGCATCCATCAAAATTAATTGAAATTCAATTCATCAATTTCTTCAAAATTAATTGAAGTTCAATTTATTGCAACTTTAGTGTGATGTGATAAGCCATACTATTAAATTTTGAAACTTGAATTTGGAAATATTATTATCTATAATTTTTTTTATCGAGTTAGATTTTCTCATTAGTTGTTCCTTTTTTTTTTTTTTTTGCCTAAAACTTGATCCAAAACCATATAGAATTTTTTAAAAAAAACCCAAACTTGTCTTAAAACCCTATAAAGTAATTAGCATATTGGGTGGATGGGATACTAAAAGTACTTCTAATGGTCATTTTAGTTTTTCTCAAGTTACATTTATTACTTTAATAGTGTTCTCTTTTTATTTCTTTCTTTTGTTTTTTTCTTCACAATAACTAATAATATTAAATTTCATTCTTTATTAAATTATAATATACTAACCAAATTATCTTAAGTTGCTATTTATTTATTATTAGTATATCATAGATAACAATTATACCAATATTACAAATATTTCAACCTTATTCCATAAAATATTAGTAAATAAAAACAAATATCACTGAATGCATTTCTTTTTTTTTTTTTGCAATTAATATTATAAAAATGAATGTGGATTTTTGAATAGCTGATTACATAATTAATCATATGGAATTAATAATTTTTGTAGTATTGCTAATGATATAGTTTCGTAGAGTCATTGTTCCAAAAAAAAAAAGAATACTTATATTTATATTATATTACTCTTTTAACTCTACTTATAATTATTTATTTATTTTTATGATATATTTCCATTGATAACTATTTTTATTAAATAATAAAAGTGTTATGTCAAATATAAAGTCTCTCTCTATATATAATATACATATTATAATTTCTATTTAAATATAATAAATATGGTCTTCTACTTTTTTTTTTTTTTTTAATTTCTGCATCCATCCCTGTTTGATTAATATCCCAAAAAAAGAGGTCATGAAGAGAAAGAACATTGGTGGAATGAGCAATCCCAATTTTCAAAGAATAGACTCGTCTCGATGCTTGAATAACAAAGGGACAAATCTCAGGTGTTGGCATAATAATATTTTGCTTGTGGATATAGAAAAAAAATGCGGAAAAGTATCAAACATGATGAATAATTTAACAGTAAATAAGAATAATAGAAGTTTGTATACGTGTTTGATTTATTTATCGTGGGACAAGGCCGAGACAACCTTTTTGGGACCACTAATTCATGACCTGCTTCTCAGATTATCTAAACTGCTGTTAAAATGAAATACAGCAATTTCTAAGAAAAAGTTAATATTTGAATGAAAATATCTTAAGCTATGTGAAATGCTTGGAATTAGTGATATTGGTCCATCTAGTCATCCTAAAACCGTTAGATAAGTGTACTTATCAATTTTTATAATATAGTAGAAAAGAATATCGTATATTGATCTTATAGAGATTATAGTTATTAGTATTGACCCTTCTCTATAATCTAATATGTAAAATCGAGTGAAATAAGTAGAAAAAATAACAAGTAATTTAAATAATATAACGATAATTAAAAGTGTATCCAAATATTAAACCCTCCTAAAACTACTTATTTAATTAATTAATTATTATTTAATTTCATTATAATATTCTTAGATTATGAGAATTTCTATATTAAACTATTTAATACAAAAATAGTGCATAAAGAAGAAAATCAATAGAATAGAAATAATAGTAAAATCTCTCACTATGCTATTACTAATTTTGAATTTTATCTCCCTTTGTAGTTGGAATTTTATGCCCCTTTTATATTAATCCAATGCCTCCTTTCTAGGAAAGTTGTAGCTTCTTAGTAAAAATTGAAAATTTCATAGATGAAGAAATATTGCTCCAATAAACAAGAATTGTATCTCCAAGAAATAGGAAACTTGATTTCTCATGAAAGGAAGTTAAATCTTCAAAGATGAATAACTCCTTATGAAAGTAAAACTGAGCTTGAAAAATTAATTTGGAAAGTAAAATCTTTGCTTAGCATGGGTATGGTATAGTCGTGCTAATGCCCCACATACCCTTTTATCTTGAAAATATTTGAAAATTACCTTCAATGTACCATCTAACATGGGCGTATACTTGACCATGTATCTCTACACGACCTCTAGCAAGGCTTCTCCAAACGACTCTGTTCTTGCTTTATTCAACAAGGCCTCAGATGTGACCGTGTTGTGAACCATGCCATGCTTCATAATCTTGCATCTAGTATGTTTTTGCTCCAAGTTTCACATATTTCTTCCATTTAATTGAAAACTACAATTCAAAACTCTAAAATCATTATAAAGAAAGATTAAGTGTAATACCCATCCAAAATATGAGAAAATTAAACAAAATACTATTATAAATATTACAAATAATAAGTTTTTAATAAAACTCATTAAATTCCCCCACACTTAAGTTGTTGCTTATTCTCAAGCAAAGATAAACCTTTAAATATCAATAACAATTTTTTTTTCTTTGTTACTTTACTTAACCAATTACGTTAGACAATAATCACTAAATTCATACTTAAACAAATTGCACTCATCCTAAAAATTATTTATCCTTAACACCATTTCTAACTATTCATGTTCAGTGTACTACAAACACTAAGTATCAAAGTTCAAAAGTTAATTTATACAATACCAAATTTATCATGTCATTTAGATAAAAATTTATAAACTTAAAACCGTACTAAACATTATCTAGTTGAGAAAAAGATTTTGAAAATTTTATCTACTGAGCTAAGATATATACTTCTTTATTTTTTTCATTCCTCTTAGTACCATGACGTCAAGCAAAAGCTTACTCCATCTATCATCTAAAAATCCTTCTTTAATTGTTACATTGACTAGGAGCTTTTCTTTTCTTTTATTTTCTTTTTAAGTAGCATTGAGTAATTTCATCGATTAGTAAGTTTCAAACTAAACAATCTTAGGTTATTAGGTTTTATGATACTCCTTCCAACCTTCATCAACTCTATTACTTATTTTAATTAGTTTAGTTTTCTTGGACTTTTCTCTTGATTTATGTAGTGAGCTTTAGGTCGACGATCCTAAGTTCGTTACTTAAGTCAATAGGTGTTATCCCTTAAAGGGCACCCTGCAAGCCTAATTGCTTGAGTTAACAAGGCCTATTACCGAACTTTATTTAGTTTAGTTCATTTTTTCTTTTATCTCCCAACTTTTGATTAAAAGGAAGAACTTTCAAAAGACAAATTTCATTAGTTCAATTATTCGAGATCATAATACTGATAAAAACTTCTAAGATACAAGTATTTATCAACGTAAGTTCAAAAACCTGAATTCCTAATCCTTAATTAGTAATATTATTCTAATCTAGAGTTTCTAAATTCTAACCCTAAATAATATGTAACTTTGATTTACAAAAATTTCACAATTTAATTCTAATAAAGTATTTTAAGTTCACTAATGAAAAGCTAAAAATAATATCAAGGCTTTGAAAAACAATTCCCTAAAAATTATGAATGCAATTAATGTAATTAGTATTACTAAGAGTGATAAATTATTATAAAATAATTCCTTGGAAAAAAAATAAAGGCTTTTTATGTTATTCCTCTTCCCTACACTTAAAATTATACATTTTCTCAATGTACAAAGTAAAATACCAAAATAGTCACAAAATAATTTAGGAGGGAAAGAAATAATAAAATACTTCCCTAATAGTTGAAAGCTTGAAAAAAAAAAAGAACAAAAAGTTGAATCCTATTTCTTGACTTTTTAAAAAGTAGAGTTCCTAACATAGAAAAAAAAAACATAACAAAATAAAACAAAAATAGAATAAAAGGAAAGAAATAGTTGCACTTGGTTACTGATCTTGATTATCAAGTCTTTACATTATTACAGATCAAACAAAAAATACAGAATAAGAAAAATGACATCACTATAAGTTCTCCTCAACCTTATCATCAACCTCGTCATTCTCTTCGTTAAATTTTTCAAAGATATACACATCATCCTCATTGTTAGGAGGTGGAATCTGTATTCCATTATGAGCCAATAGAAGTTCGATAGAAGTTAATATAAGTTTCTATCCTATTAAGTTTTCGCTCCATTCTCTTGAAATTTTCTCGGAATTCCTACAATAATCATCTTGTGTTCAGTGCATATTCCTCTAGATGCTTAACATCTAATGCATAATACATGATATACTGGCTATATCATTAAGGTAAGTAGTAGATGAGCTACCTAGGCCCAAAGAAAGCGGTATAATATATTCTTCCTCTTCCCATTCTACTAGAGGTTGTACATATGGGACATCTCTAAGTGACATCCCAATGGCTTTTAATGATTCAGTTTGTACTAGGTTCATGGGGTGCGGGGGGCGGCTTTATGTGTAAGTTGTTGAAAATACTTATCTATTTTACCAGTCTCGTGATATATGGGATGACATAGATAAAATTGACTTGTAAATCATAAGATTGGTGTCTTAGAAATCCAACTAAGGTGAACCCCAAATGAATGTGAAGCCTCTTAATTATGCTATGTAAGTAATAAACATCAGTGATACCTATAAATCCAAAGCTATGCCCCCTCCTAATTAATGTATGTACCTTGGACTTTTTGGTGCATATAGACCTTCGGTATTGATCTGACACCAATATTTGCTCTTGGTCAAACCTTGAGGCATCTTAATTGGCAAAACGACATATTTTATGGTATGAGTGAACTCTTTATTGTATAGTTCCATCATGATTGAAAATCGGGTAACACTCATATGGCAAGTGTTACCATCTAGTCTAAACTAGATCCTGTCGTTGTCGTTCTAGTCGATAAACTCTTGGGTCAATTGAAATGTAGCTAGAAACTCATGGGATAACTCAACAAATGTTAGCTCTTGGATACTAAAGAGCTGGTCCCACCCTCTAATACTAATAAGACCCTTAAACTCATCTATTAGGTGTGCTTGTTCAAAGACATCCTAGTCGATGCAGAGTGATTACCTAAAGGGTCTATTCTTAATCTGGACATTTTGCTTCTTGTTAGACTGAGCTATGGAATCGTAGCATGGATTGAGCAATTGTATGACTCATCTGCTATAAGCTTATGCCAATCGTCTCAACCTATGGTTTCTTTTGTATGTGTTTGAATAGCATGGTTCATGCATGAAAAAGGGTACATTTAGCAACATGTAACAACCTATTCCTTCATGTAGTAGTCTTAACTAAACAGGAAACGTTACAAGAACATAATGAACTACATAGATAATTGCTTGAAAAATTGTGTCATGTTTCAAATGAGCAAAAAATAATATTATAGTAGCTCAATGCATAAAAAATCACTCCAAATTAACAAATCTATCATGACAACACCAAATCTTCCCTTAAAACAGTAGGCCTCTACTATCAAATTCATCAAAATCTAATTTTCATCAATGTATACTAGCAAAATCAGCAGAAATAGCTTAGAACTACTAGGTAACAATAGTAACAGCAGTATTTCCTAGTTCTAGAGAGAAGATGAAGAGAAAACATACCTGATTTGAGTGAGGAGGATGTAAAAAAGTGCAGTAAATAGTCTAGAATGTATTGGGTGTATGTGAGGGAGTGTGTGTATGTTAGAGTTCGTGAGAAAAAGGATGTGGGAGAAATAAATGTTTATTTTAAAATACATGAAGGGTGACACGGTCCACAACATGGTCGTGTACATCGAGTGTGTTGCCTTTCAATACAAACTAGGTTATATTTGGTGGGTCGACATGGCCATTGACATGTCTATTAAATTTGCATTGGGCATAACAATCGACATAAGCATGTTGATTACCCGTGTACCTTTTGTACATTTTTGTGTTTACCTAGCATGGCTATTGACACTGGCGTGTCAATGCACGTATACCTTTTTGTGCAATTTTTTACCTTAGTGGATATGGCCAAGTATACGGCCGTGTACTTATGTTTGTCTCTCTTGAAACTTTATTTCTCCTCTTTTTCAACATGATTATGTTTAAGTCATGTAATCAAGTGTGCTTTTTGACACAGTCAGTAGCATGATCGTGCTATAGGGCATGCTAACCCTATATTCCTAACTATGGTTGTGTAGAGCTACATGTCCTTTGGCACAACCATGTACATAGACTGTGTAGCTTTTTTTGGTTTCCTTGTTCTTTTTTTTTTTTTTTGGTCATTATCTTACACACATACTTTCACAAAACAAAGATCAAGTGTAATTTTTTTCAAAGTAGCCAAGTGTAAATAACAAAAGGGAAATAAAACTAACTATAATAAACTAAATTACGAAAAACTAATCAAAATGCTAAACTAAACATGGATTGCCTCCTAAGAAGTGCTTTTGTTTAATGTCATTAGCTCAACGGTCTTTTATTTTCTAGTTAATGGGACAACCATTACTATTGTTCAAATTGTTTGAATTTACCTAGACCTTATTAATTACCATGAATGGGACATTGTTGTATTAGATTTGTATAAATGTCGTCCTGCAAATAAGTATAATTAAGCAAGTTAGACGTATTTAGGAAATAGCAAGTTTCATTACTCTTTGGAGGATGTTGGATCACTTTGGGCATTTTAAAGGTTATTTCTTCCTCTTGAACTTTCGGAGTTAATGTCCTATTGCCTACATTAATAACTACCTTAATGGCAGCTACTAAAGGGTGACCTAAAATCAGTGGTGCCTTAATGTCCTCATTTGTATATAAGATTACAAAATCCATTGGAAAAATGCATGTTCCTACCTTAACCAACACATCTTCAATGATATTGATGGGGTAATTAATAGACCTATTAGCTAATTGAGTGCTCATATGTGTTAGTTTAGGTTTTTCTAATCCTAACTTTTTTAACATATGATATGGTATCAAATTTATACTTACACCTAGGTAAGCTAAAGCTTCATTTATTGATAAATTGCCAATAAGACAAGGTAGAGTAAAACTCCTTGGATCCTTCAATTTTTGTAGTAGTTTATTTTGCATTAATGCTAAGCATTCCTTACTTAATTTCGTAGTTGATGTCTCTTTCAAAATTTTCTTGTTTGAGAGTAGTTTCTTCAAGTACTTAGCATACTTAGGCATCCATGATAGGGCATCAATAAAAAGTAAGTTAATATATAGTTGTTTAAAAATTTTAAGAAACTTACCTAATCACTCCTTAGAGCATTCTTCCCTCAATTGAGTTGAATAAGGAATGTGTGGAACATATTCTCTAACCTTTGAAGGCTACTCCTTTTTCTTCGACATTTTACCTTCCCCTTTATATTGCACTTCTTTTTCATTCCTTAAGAATACTACCTTAAGCTATTCCTTAGGATTAGGTTTTGTGTTCCTAGGTAGAGTCCCCTAAGGTCTTTCCAAAATCATCTTTGCAATTTGTCCAATTTGATTTTCAAGATTTTAGATTAAAGTTTCTTGATTTTAGATTAAGGCTTCTTGGTTCTATAACAACGCTTTTGTAGCTTGGAACGTGTTTCAGTTGTATGGATAAACTTTGTCATCAAATCTTCTAGATTTGACTTCTTTTTTGACAATTAATGTGATTGTTGGAATTCGGGTGGAACATTCTTTTGTTGATTCTCTTAAGAGAAATTTGGGTGATTTCTCTAGCTTAGATTAGAGGTGTTACTATAGGGGTTATTTTGCTACTTGTTTGGGTTCCCTACATAATCAACATGCTTATTAAAGTTAGAAATAGAATATGACTAACCCAGCTGTTGTGTCATTAACATCCCATCAATTTTCCTCCTTAACACTTCGACTTGTGCTACTAAGGCAATAACAACATCCACGTCATAAACTTCCGCTACTCTTTGTTGTCATACTCTTGTAGCATTTTATTGATAGCTATTCCTGACCATATTTTCTATTAAATTTCGAGTCTCTTTAGCTATTTTGTTATTTTAAGTTCCTTTAGTGGCTGCATTAATCATCTACCTAATAGTCCGATTTAGTCTCCCGTAAAAAGTTTGGATTTGCATCCACAATGAAAGATCATGGTGTGGATATCTTTTCAATAGATCTTTATCTCTCCCCTGTATTATATGGTGTCAATGACTCTATTTGAGCAAAGGAGAAGATATTGTGTCGTAGTTTTGTAGTCTTAATTAGTAGAAAATACTTTGTAAGAAATTTCTCTATCATCTGGTCCCATGTAGTAATTGAACCTCTATGAAGAGAGTTCAGCCACTATTTAACTTTGTTTCTTAAGAAAAAGAAAAAAGTCATATCTTGATGGTGTCGTCTAAGGTCTCATTGATTTTGAAAGTGTTGTAGATCTCTAAGAAACTTGCAATATGTGCATTTTGATCTTCATCTTACAAGCTATCAAATTGAACAAATTCTTTTACCATCTGTATAATTTTAGGTTTACTTTCAAAGTTGTTAGCTGCACTTACAGACCTAATAACACTTAAACTAGCTTCTATAAGTGATGGTCTTGCATAATCAAATATCATTATGCCATCTTATTTGTTAGCCATGTTAATAGATTGATTATTGTCAAACTCTTGAGTCAGAAATCAATATCTTTGATTCCCTCTATGATGTCCCCTTGGCATAAACAAAAGAAGAAACTTAGAAACTATGGAAAATAAAAATTAATGGAATAAGCGATAAAAGAAATAATTATTAGATTAATAAGATATAGGTGTTCTTAATATCTTAGTCCTTGGCAATGGTGCCAAAAACTTGATATCAGTCTATCCAACTATCTGAAGACCTTAAGGTAAGTACACCTATTGATTTTTATAATATAGTGGATAAGAATATTGAGTATCGTTCCCATAGGGACTACGATTACTAGTATTAATCATTCTCTAATTATCTAATATGCAAAATCAAGTGAAGTAGAAAAAATAACAAGTAATTTAAAGAAAACAATAATCATTAAAAGTGTACTTGAATATTGAATCTCCCTATAACTATTAATATAATTAACTAATTCTTATTTAATTTCTTTATTGTATTCTTGGACTGTAGGAATTCTTGTATGAAACTAATTGTTCTCTCAAGTCTGTTAATTCCTAATTTTAGGTTGATTAATTAGAATTTCTTTTTAATTAAAACACTTAGAATCGTATTACCTTCAATATGTGACTTTCACTATTAAGTTTAACCATAATACGAAATATTTACATCATTCTCTCTCTAGAGTTCCATGTAACTCTTTCTAGTTATACTAGATTTATTCAAATATGGGATTTCTTAATCTCTATGTGAGAAATCAAACATTAAACTAATACACCAGTAATATTAATTTGAAAACAATAAAAAACACATGATTAGATCACAAGAATAACAATAATTTCATTGAATAATAAATTAGAAAATCACATGTTTATTCTAGGGCTTATGATACTCAAGTACAAAAAGAAAATTAAGCATGCAACTTATTGAGATTAAAAGTGAAAAATATAAAAATAAGGTATAAAGAAGAACACCAATAGAATAGAAATAACAGTAAAATCTATTATTATGTTGTTACTAATTCTAATTCTATCTCCCACTATACTTGGAATTCCGTACTCCTTTATATTAATCCAATGCTTCCCTTTTAAGAAAGTTGTAGTTTCTTAGTAAAAATCAAAATCTTCATATATGAGTAAATATTGCTCCAATAGGCATAATTATGTCTCCAAGAAATAAAAACTTGATTTCTTACGAAAGAAAATTAAATCTTCAAGGTGAATAACTCCTTAGGAAAGTAAAACCAAACTTGAAAACTTATTTTAGAAAGTAGAATCTCTTCTTGGCACGAGTATGGCATGGTTATGCTCATGCTCGTGTATCATTTTATCTTGAAAATATCTGAAAATTGCCTTTAACACGCCTTTGGACATGAGTGTGTCTTTGTTTCTTATATGTTTTTGCTCTAAATTTCACATATTTCTTCTATTTAATTAAAAATTACAATTTAAAACTCTAAAATCATCATAAAGAATCATTAAGTGTAATATACATCCTAAATATGAGAAAAATAAATAAAATAATATTATAAATGTTACAAATAATAAGTATTTTATAACACATCAATTAGCTATAACTGTACACATTATTAATTTGTCATATTATGTAAAATAAATTGCCACATGGTATAACTTTAGAGTTAGTATTGCCATTCACAATGATACAATGAGTAAAATTTAGTTAAATGGAGTTTTTTGGCATGAGATATCTCTTACTGCATGTCTACTTGGAGGGAATGGCAATTCTATTCTTCTCTTATTTCATATAAAGTTGCTATTATAGTATTTAGTTGTATTTCAAATACCAAATAATTATTCCTAATGAATTACTATTACAAAAAATATTAAATGGCAACTCATGTTCACAATCATGAAATACTATTCAATGGCCTATTTATCATTTTTTCCATAAATGCCCAATCTCTATAAGTTATATTGAATGTGTATTAGTTATAAAAAGTGAAGGAGGATAGGCATTATAAGGGTATAATAGATAATTTATTTTTTATTTCTATCTTATTCATCACTTATTTTTATGTCAATTGATTGGATTGTTAGTTTCACAATAAAGATAGTATATTATTTGCACAAATTTTTATTGCTTAATTGATTGTCTCTTACAAGTAAAAAAACAAAAAAAAAACAAACAAATGAATAGTTTCTTGTGATATTTTGCATATAGAAATCACTCTTGTATTGATTATTACAAAGAGAATTAAGTATTTGATAGAGATTTTTTCTTGAATAAAGAAATTAAAAAAAAATAAAGTTTATTTTATATTATTTTCTTCAATTAGTTGATTATCATCTTAATAAAGAGGAAAGTAAAGAGAAAGAACACTAATGGAGAAAGTAATCTTAATTTTCAAATAATAAACTCATTTCAATTCTCAAATATCAAATGGGCAAAAGTCATTATGTAAAAAAAAAAAAAAAAAAAACTAGTGTTATGTGATATTGTGCTTGTAGAATTTACTTTTGTATTGATCATTATAAAAAGCATAGGCAGAGATTTTTTCTTGAAAAAAAGTAATGTTGTAAACAAAGTTCATTTAATATTACTTTCTTTGATTGGTTGGTTGTCATTCCAATAAAGATGTACATGAAGTGAAAGAGCATTGATGGAAAAAGTGATCCAATTTGCAAACACTAAACCCATTTAAATTCTCAAATCCTAAAGGGGCAAAAGTCATTGTGAGTTATAATATCGTTCGGCTTGTGGATATGGAAAAATGTGGAAAACGTGTTAGATTTCAAACGAGAATGACAGATAATTTCAAAGTAAATGAATACAATAGAAGTTTGTCCACATGTCTAACCATGCTGGTACAACCAAATGCTATTCCGCTTCTTATATAATCTAAACTACTGTTTAAATGACATACAACAATTTCTAAGAAAAAGGCAATAGTTGCGTGACAATATCTTGCGTTAAGTCTAATGCTTGGAACTAACCATAATGGGTATAAATTTATTAACTTGTTGGATTATTTAAAATAAATTGCTATGTGGTATATACTTTAGAGTTGTACCACGATTCATAGATACGATGAGCAAAAGTTAGTATAAGGAGCTTTTTTTGCCACAAGATGTCTCTTATCTTCATAATAAAGAAATTGTATAAGTTTTTCCCAATCCACTAATCGTGTATTTTTATGTAAAGTAAACAAATTGTTTTATGTAATCTTATGGCTATGAAAATTACTTTTGTATTGATCGTTATAAAGAGCACAAGTATTTCATACAAATTTTTTCTTGAATAAAGTAGTGTAATAAAAAAAAGTTCATTTTATGTTACTTTCTTCAACTGATTTATTATCATTCCAGTAAAGAGATATGTGAAGAGGAAGGGTACAGATGGAAATTGTAGTCTCAATTTTCAAATAATAGACTCATCTCAATTCTTAAAGGGTTATTGTCATAAACATATTTAAAATTTGTTAAATTTCACAATTAAATACCTAAATTTTAAAAGGATCAATTAACTACCTAACTAAAGTTTGTGAGGTTATGAATGGTATCTAGCTTAACTCTGTTAATAACTATCAGCTTATGTGGTCTATCCATTTATTTACAACTTGACATGTGTTTTAATAACATGGCATGAAAATATTACAAGTAAAATCTACATAGATGATGACATGAGTTAAGATGTATAGTAAAAAAACATGTTAGTCAAAAGTAGAAAAGAAAGGAAAAAAGATGTAAAGGTGAAAAGTAAAAAAAAAAAAAAAAATCAGTTACACAAACTTACCCCAATTGAAAAATATAATACCTTCATTATCCCTTAAAACATATTGATCACACATCCAAAACCCGAAATCGTCCTAACACTAACCCTAATGCCATCTTAGTTAGAGAGATTCACTAAATGTGAGAGAGAATTGCAGCGTGAAGATGCCAAATTACTCAATGCCTTAAGAGAGACAACAATGTAACAATCCAAGTAGGAGGAAAGACGAGAGACGGGGGAAAACACCAAAAGTGCATACCTTCTAAACTACCTTGTCCATTATACCTAAGGCACCAACATAAACATAGTTGAAGATCTTAATATAGAAACACTCTTTGAAGTCATGAATAGGAAGCATTAAGGAAAGATCCAACTTAGATTAGGCAGGCATTAGGGGAAGGTGAAGAAGGAAAACATGTCAGTAATTTTGCATTAAGTTTTGGGTTGCACTTTTGTGGTTTGGGATTAGGGTTTTATGAATTTTAGGGAACAAACTGGGATTTTAGGTCGTGTTTTCCTCTTGTCTCTCTCATCTTGCTAATCTAGGCAATTGGGAACAAATTAGGGTTAAGGTTTCAAGAATTTTAGGTTTTTCCAACATGGGTGTGCTAATGAATTGGGAATAGTCGAAGGTAACTAAGTTAAGGGTCTCTCTAATCTATGCATGTATGTTTATTTATTTATTTCTTTTTTCTTTTTTCCTATCTAACATGTTTTTTTTTTCCTAAATCCACATGGATGCCTATCTGTATTTTTGCAATGTTATAGTAATAACATAATACACGTGTCATGTTTGTATTGGTGGAGACTTCCACATGGACTAACAGATGTAAATAAAGTTACGCCAGGTAGCACTGACAATCACAAAAAGCTATTTTAGGTAGCAAATTAATAATTTATAAGTTTGAACACTTAATTGTAAAATTTGTCAAAGTTTAGGTATAGTTTATGAGATTAACCTGGACTAAATACGAAATGAGCAAAAAGTCATTATGTAGGCAAAATATCATTTGGCATGGCTTGGAAAAATGTAGAAAATGTACCAGAGATCAAACAAGCATGATAGATAGTTTCACAGTAAATGAATACAACAAAAGTTTGTCCATGTGTTTGACTTTTGTAGAGTGGGATAAGTTCAAGACAACCATGTTGGGACAAACAGTTTTTGTCCTACTTCTTATATAATCTGAACTGTTGCTTTGTTTAAATGAAATACAATTTCTAAGAAAAGCTAGTAGCTGCATGAAAATACCTCGCGTTCTAATCCATGGAACTAACTACAATTAAAACACATTTATCAATTTATCATATTATGTGAAGTAAATTACCACGCGGTACAACTTTAGAGTCGTACCACGATTCAGAGATGTGATGAGTGAAATTTAAATGAAGGGACCTTTTTGCTACAGGAGTTCTAGTAGTTTCATAATGATGATAGTAAATTACAGAGTAATATTATAAACAAAATTCATTTTATATTATTTTCTTCAATCAGTGGATTGTTATCTCAAACAAGAGATACCTGAAGATAAAGAATATTGCTAGAAAGAGTGGTTCTCAATTTTCAAAGAACAGACTCATATCGATTCTCAAATACCAAATGGCCAAAGCATATGTGTTGGTATAATAATGCTTTGCTTGAGGCCATGGAAAAATTTGGAAAAAGTATCAAAAAAATGAAATGCACATGAAGGATAATTTTACAGTTTATAAAAATAATAAAAGTTTCTCAACGTGTTTGACTTATGTACAGTGGGACAAGCCCGAGAAAGTCCTGTTGGGCCAATCAATTCATGCCTTGCTTCTGATATAATCTAAACTGCTGTTAAAATGACATACAACAACTCCTCCCCCCCCCCCCAAAAAAAAAGGTAATATTTGCATGGAAATATCTGGCGCTACGTCAAATACTTGGAACTAACTAGAATTAGTACACATGTATTAATTTGTCATATTATGTAAAGTCAGTTACTACGTGGTACAACTTTAGATTGGTACCGCGATCCATAGCTATATACTAAGTGAAATTTAGTTAAATGGAGCTTTTCCGCTATGAGATGTCTCTTAGTTTCCTAATGAAGATACTATATTATTAGCACAAATTTTCATTGGTTAATTGATTATGTCCTACAAGTAATTGATAGAGATTCTTTCTTGAATAAAGTTCAAGAAAACTTTTGTATTAATCATCATAAAAACTATAACTATTTGTTAGAGAGGTAAGTTGGGAGAAAGAACACCGACGGAAAAAGTTATCTCAATTTTCAAACAATAAACTCATATCAATTCTCAAATACCGAATGGGCAAAAATCATGTTGTAGGTGCAATACCATCTTGCATGTGGCTATGGAAAAATGTAGAAAAAGCATCAAAGATTAGACAAGCATGATAGATAATTTCACAATAGATGAATACAATAGAAGTACGTCCACGTATCTAACATCCTTAGAGTGGCACAAGCCTGAGATAGACAACCATGTTGGTCCAACCAATTCTTGTTCTGCTTCTTGTATAATCTAAACTACGGTTAATTGAAATACAACGATTTCTAAGAAAAGGTAATAACCGCATAAGAGTATCTTGTGCTACGTCTAATGCATGGAATTTACGATAATTGGTATATATTTATTAGTTAGTCGTTCTTAAATTACTACATGATAGAACTTTAGTGCTGTACCATGATTTCTAGATACCATGAGCGAAAATTGATGGAGGGGACCTTTTAAGCTACGAGATGTCTCTCAATTTCACATTGAAGTTGATTGTCTACTTTTTTTTTTTAAATACACAAATAGTGTTATGTGATCTTGTGGCTATAGAAATTGCTTTTGTATTGATTATCATAAAGAGTACAATGATTTGATAGAGATTTTTCCTTGAGTAAAGTAAGGCTATAAACAAACGATAGGTCCATCACAATTCTCATATACCAAATGGGCAAAATAAAGTCATTCCGTAGGTATAATATCGTTTCACTTGTGGTTGTGGAAAAATGTGAAGAAAAGTATCATAGACAAAACAAACATAACGGATAATTTCACAGTAAGTGAATACAATAAAACTTTGTCCACGTATCCAACTTCCATAGAGGGGGACTAGGCCGAGACAATCATGTTGGGGTAATTGATCCTTGTCCTGCTTATGATTTAATCTAGATTGCTCATTAAACTATATACAAAAATTTGGGAGAAAGGTTAATAGATGGAACTAATAACAATTTGTATGCATTTATTAATTTGTCATATTATGTGAAATATATTATTACATGGTTCAACTTTTGAGTTGTACTACAATTATTAGACATGAAGTACGAAATTTAGTTAAAGGGAGCATTTTATTATTCTCTTACCGTGACAAGTTTGGGTGATTTCTCTAACTAAGATTGTAAGTATTTGAGTATGGATTGTGGTTCCCCTTGTCAACATTGCCAACAATGTTAGCCTACTCAAAGTTAGTACTCGTAGAAGAAGCAAAGGGGTTTCCTACTTGACAATCCATACTATCATGGCCACCTCCACAAAGGTTGCCCATTATTAGTGGGTTGTAGCTAGAGCTTGTAGTAGTAAGAAGCTTGCTCATTTGGCTCATTTGTGTAGTGAAAGCAGTGACTTCAGTTGATAATTATGACATGTCGCTTACTTCATGTACTCTAGCTCTCCTAGGTGTTGCTCAATATGTCTACTAGCTATATGTGTTTGATGCCATCTCCTCAATCAACTTATAAGCTTCTACATTCTTAATCATTAGTGCCCTTACAAAAGCTACGTCTATCATCATCCGTAATTGAGCCCTCAAGCCATTATAGAATGTGTGCAATTTGTGGCGATCCACCTACTAGATTTGATTCTTAAACCTATTCAACATTCCTATAACTATCCTTGGTACCTGTAGGTGGATTGTTATGCTATCTCTGAATTAGAGATAAGGTAAATTTCACTAATCTTGAACCTGTAACTCCAACCTATATATAATTCTATAAATGTCCTGTAGAATGGTGCTATCAATGCTATTGTTTCAAAATCCACATCATATCTAAACACTTGTACTTAAAATCTCCTATTACATCATATATATATATATATATATATATATATATATATATATATATATATATATATATATATATACCATTTGGATCCGCATTCCCGGTAAATAGACATGGCCTATGATTAATCCTATAAACCTAAGTGTCTCAAAAAGATTACAAATCTAACCTTATACATATATATATATACATTACAAATCGAATATCAACACCTATAGATCATATTTACCAGCACTACAACATCATATACAGGACATCATATTACAAAATAACAAAGGCTTCAGAATGGAAACTAAAGGCCTATTTGCCTTTATTTACGCTCTCCAAAAACCTTAAGTCTCCAGTAACTTATTCTTCGATACTTGTACCTGAGGTTAGCAAAAACATTAACCCCTCAACTTCTTAAGAAACAAAGTGAGTACATAATCAAACAACCTAACAAAATTAAACAATAAAATCACATAACATTAACCAACAATATTATCAAATACTTCGAAAGTGATTACTCAAGCAAGCAAGTTTTCAACTCACAACTATACTCGTAGGAAACCTAGTTTAGTTTCTTCCATTTTAACATCATCATGATCTTACTTAATGAACTTTTTCTTATAATTCTATTTTACCAAACTCATAACCTTTTCATTGGAGACCATTTCAAGTCTCTCCTATTTACTCACAGGTCATAAATACTTTTCAACTTACCTAGGCAGAGCTTGTCAACTGGTGGATAAACTACTCTCATGTACTTTTCAAAACTCATTGTTTTCTTAACAATTAAGGCATCATTACATACTCTTTTTAGTTAGAAATATTCAGTTCACCTTTCACCTGCCTCGAACAAGATGAGTGACCGGATCCCTATAGATCATTGAACCGAGCCGGTTCGTCAACCGTACCTCAAACTTATCTAAGTTGACTCAAAGATTGTACCACAAACTTACTGGGTAGGGAACAAGACTTTTCTTACATTAAGTGTTTTGGGTTAGTTGGTACTTACAGCCTAAACCCCATTTGATTTGTTTAAGTCCCAAAACTTAGTTAAGTATACTTTAATAAAGTTATACATGTCAACAATCGGTTTTCCATTTTGTTATCCATTTAGATATTTCATCATTATCGAGACAACAATAGTATGAATTCAACCAATCATATAAACTACATCCAATAAGCTAAAAATAACCAAGCATTACATCACATTCATAAAGCATTTAACAATTTATGTTCATTACATCACATACAATTAGGAACAGTATAATCAAATCTCATACCCAACTCTCATTTTAGGATTTCTAGAATGTTCCCTCTTTCTTAGAATCCAACCATATCAAGACATAAAACTAGCCATCAACAATTTAATATAATTCAAAAATCCCCCTGCATTGATCATAGTAAGTGATCGTATAAGGTAATTTTAGCCAACAACAAGTGGTCTACATTATCAACTACTTGTATCCAAGAGAGTAATTAAGGGGGTACTCACTTGAAACAATATATGCCAATCAAAATAGTTGCACCAGCCAAATTCCTATGTCTTCATCACTCAACAGAAATACCTAGATCATCAGTATATTAATCAATGTTACTCCATTTACTCTACTGAACCATAAATTGCTAATTTAGTATTCCAAGCCCCTAAATTCCACCTTGACCTCATATAATCCACCATTTTCCTACAATATCTTTTTTCATATACATATAGGTATGTTATGTTCCACTACATATTAATGTAATTAAATTCTGATTTAGTTCCGTGTCGAATTGTATAATTTTAAATTATCACGATTTTGCACCGAACACTCCTGTTTTTCGTTCCATAACTAACCTAAGCTTCTTAACATCATACTATACTTCAATGAACCTTAACTAAACATCAAATTCAACAAATCAAATAAAATCCCCCACTTTTGCTAATGATTAAATTCGGCCAAAACAGAGTAATTGGATTGAAAAAATAACTAAAAATAGAAAATGACTCCTATTTGAATAATTATTGATTCAATGGTCTACTAAATCATATAAGGATCTTATATACTAAAAATTACATCCAAAATACATCATTTTCCAATTTAATTTCTGACCAAAATAGGGCATTTCTTAAAGACCATAGATTTTAGATTCAAATTTCACTAAAATAGAATTACTACATTAATATAAATACAAAATTATGCCAGAATACCAAAATCATAATTTTTCATCAACATTTGATATTACTAGGGGCAGGTCCTTTCATTGGCCTCTGGTCACCAATGCTAGCCACCATCGTGTCAGTCGAAGTCCTCCTCTACCAAAAACCTTAGTCCTAGCTTGGCTTAGTAGCAACATCACCCTAACCCCTTCGACTAAACAAACCAAATCCTCTCCTATTTAATTATGATTTTTCTTCAATTTCTTCTAATTCTTGTTGCATCCTATTTCAATCTTGTTCTTCATTCCCCCCTAATAATTGCATGTTGGAATTTTCAACTACAGTTTGCCTAGAAAAATCAGATGAAGTGGAGAGAGTTATGGATTTTGTAATTTTTGAATTTTTCTTAATCTCCCTCCCTCCCTATTCTATAATATATATATATAATATTACTTATGCTTAGTTTAGGTTTAGTTTTGTTCTGCACGTGTATTTTTTTTTTCCTAGCCATATATATATATATATATAATATGTATATAATTCACATATTATACTTAAGTAAATATAAATAATTATTTTTATGTGTATGTTTGTAAATGTACCTTTCTTATATATATATATATATATATATATATATATATATAATATAATATAATATAATATAATGTGTATATTTTTACTTATATATATATATATTCTATATATGTATATATATATGTCTATATAATTCATATTTAAAAAAAATATAGCAAATAACATATATATATATATATTTATTTTACATTACATGTATATATACACTATTTCAATTTCAATATTATTGCTTAAGCCTAGATCCTCACACAATTGTAATCATACAAGAAGAAGATTTCCTTATACCTTTCCCATGCCTCGCACATAGACTCACCTTCAAATTGCATAAATGATGTAATATCATTTCTCAATTTAGCAGTACAGGAAAGAGGGAAGAATCGTGTGAGGAACGTTTAAGCCAATTGTTCCCATATAGTGATTGAACTGGAAAGGAGTGAATTAAGCTAACTCTTTGCCTTGTTCCTCAATGAAAATGGAAATAATCTATGGCGAATGGCGCCTTCTAAAACTCCATTGCTCTTAAAGGTCTCATGTATTGGGAAGAAATTTTGCATGTGATAATTAGAATCCTCATGTAGAGATCCTTCAAATTGGTTAGCTTGCACCATTTGTATCGGCATAGGCTGAAGGTCAAAATTGTTAGCCTGAATTATGGGGCTTGTGATGGCAAGTGTTGCTCCTTTGTCTATGGGAATAGAATATTCCCAAAGGATACGGTCTTCTCCATTTTGATTGCTTTTAGTTATGGTCTTAATTTGCTCTCAATTTATGTATGCACGTTCTCATCTAAGCCTATGGAAAGTGTGGTCGATCTTGGGGTCAAGGATCAATAATTTCACACACCTAGTGCTATACATATACTTGTGCGGTACAAATTATTTTTTTTCTTTATATTATATATTTTTATTTTTTATATATAAATACAAGGAAATTAACCAAGATAAAAGAAGATAAAAAGAAGGAAATGCAGTTCAACTAAAAAGGAAGTTATGAAAGATCACGACAGAATACAATATGAAGCCTTGTCCTGTTAATTTTTTGCTGCAAAATGAAGACTAGTGCAACTTATTCTAATACCATTCGTACTATAATAACCAATTAAGAAATCAAAGTTATAAAATATAACAAGTCACAGCAGAAAAAACATTTTTTTGTTTTTAAATTAAGATCCTTCAATTAATTAAATAAAAAAGGGACTAAATTAAAAATGTGTAAATTCAAAAAGCCTTGAAAACATTACTCCAGTAAAAAGACGAGCGTAACAATGAAGACAAAACAACAGTCCCTTGTGTGAGTGCCGTAGCAAGAACGAAGGCAATCACGTGCTCAAAGACACTAACTTGTGGTCCGCATGTTGGACAAATGCGTGTGCCCTGAGTTTGATGATGACAAGAAACTTGATGTGAGTACTCTAAATTGCTCTTGTATCCCACACGCAAATTGAAGCTCCAAGATCTTAAAGATGGAAAACTCAATGAATGTTCTCCAGCAAAGCTAATATACGTGCTCCAAACGTCACTGTGTGTTGACTATTTGACTTCGAAAAATTGAACGATGGAGCTTTGTATGTCTGCCTTTGCATAGAATGTGATGAGCAAATACTGAAACAAACTCAAGAACAGTATGGTAAAGTAAATTAGTGCAAACCAAGAATAAACATGTAAGAAAGAAAATAGATGTGTAGCATGAAACTATATTTTTTTTTAAAGATAAAACATTGAAATAATATATAATATAGAGGATGAAAACTGAAAACTAAAATAATGATATGATGTGCTACATGAGTGTCTAAAAAAAAAAAGAAAGAAAAAACGAAAAATCTGAAACAGTGACTACCTAACGAAAAAAAATATTATGAATAGAAGCAGTTGACGTGTGAAAACAAAGTACCGATGCCTAGTACAAACAATAGAGTAAAAGCTTTATGACTAAAATTGAAATATGATTAGAGATATGTAAAACTGCAAATTGAATAAGGGAAACAACCATGTGAAACAAATATCTAGTCTAAAAATAGAGGTAAGAATCTAATATTAGTTAAGCACAATTTTCGGCAACAACATCAAAAACTTAATATACATGAATTTAAAAAGTATAATTTGTACCAACAATTATACTAGATTGTGTATATAGTAAGAAGAATAACAGGTAAGAACCAAGTTGTATCCTCAAAGATAAAAAATTAATTACTAGATTATATCAATTTTCTTTTCAGCTAGGTAATCGAGACTAAATGTTTGAAAAAATCAAAATAAAGGAAATAATTTAATTAAAACACTAAATATCACTAACGTAAAAGTTCACTAAATCCAATGCATGGGATTTCGATTAAGTCACCATATGATAAATTAATGCATGCTTCTAAGATATGTTCAAATTAATTGATTGGCTTTTAATTACATTCACAAGGACCCACTTTCCTTTCGAGTTGTTATTGTCCTAATTATAAAAAAAAAAAAATGCTTCTCTCTAGTGGTTAATTTATAATTATTAGTTAAGTAATAAATTTCTTTCACAAATATTACTACTCTAATTGATATTAAAATTCATAGATATGTCTATGTCATAAAAATTAATATCAATCGCATTGAGAATGTGAATCCTAAAATTAAATTAAGATGCATGTGTCCATGTTATATATTAAATTAATCCTAGTCCAATTTCATGCAAACCATTAATTCCCTTTCAAGTCTTTTAAGTTCTATTCATAAAAATACTGTTGATCAGGCAATAAAACTATGGACTATAAAATTAGGATAATTAAAAATCACAACTAATTAAATAGCAATATATAATAAAATCATACACCAATTATATCATCGAGCTAGTGTCAAAATCCCATGATATTTAATTTAGTTCATGATAAATATAAAAACAATGCAAAAGAATACAAGAGACATGATTATAAATGGAAAGGAAGAACTTGGATAAAATATTGAGTGCATGTATATCTTCAATTCCACCTTTGATTTCTTTGTGGCCTTGTAAGTTAAAGCAATAGATTTATAAAATAAAATCTAAGGACAACTGAAATGAATCTGATAACTAAAGCTATCTATGGAGCTCTCCCTCAATTTTTTCTCCATAGATCCCTCAGCTTTTATAGTGATGTTCCCAACCTTATTTCTTTTGTTTTTATATCCAATATTGTTTACACATGATCTTTCCTTTCACTACATTTGTCTCACGTACCACAATTTCTTGATGTCAAAGGTATGGGCTCTAATAAAATTTTGATTTGAATTGATATTTAGCTTGACAAAAGCATGGATGTAGAGAATTTGCAGGACAACATGGACAATACTTGCATGGTTGGGAAATTAAGTTGTCCTTGCATTAATTTTTGAAGATGGGATAATAGCACTATCCTTGGCTAAAAAGAATTACTGGATTAGACTTTTCCCATGAAATCGCTAGATGTGAAATAATTATTAGCCTTCAGCTTGTGTTTCATGGAATCAAGTGAGGGTCTCACGGCCAGCTTTGTAGGCAATGCATACGTAATTGAATCCATACACATGATATTAAAAGATAAAATTGACGGAGGGTCTCAATTGGCTACTTTGGTAAGGTGATAATGCAAATCCTTCTACTGAATGTTAGAGTTAGTGAAAAATTAACTCCATTCAAGCTTCAATTTTTCGTATATTTTTGTATTTGTAATAAATTGAGTGTCTATTTTTCAATTCTGCACGTTTTTTCTATTGCAAATACAAAAATACAAATATTAAAATGGCTTATGATCGAGATAAATATATATAAGTATATCATAAATCATTTAAACCATGTATTTTCATCTTTTCACCATTTCATTGCACTGGTCCATTTTGAAAGTAATTTATTAAGTTTGTGGTATTAATTCATTGAAACATGATAAATTACATTATAAATATAAGATTTATGATAAGATAAGTGTATAAAAATACACACTTATCAAGAAGCTTTGTCAAGTTTGAGTTGAAGTATGTGATAAAGTATTTTAGGTATTACATAAGAGATTAAGACTAAAAATGTAAATTAAAGTGACCTAGTAAGAGATATTGGTGCATAGGTGGTATTTTCATTTTATCACTTCTCATGTGCTTAGTGTAAATATGTTATGTTTATTGAGTCTTCTCATTATTTTATCTTTTTGTGCTCACTTAGCTTTATAAGAAACTAAGGGGTTAATGTTTATTGATCTCAAGCATAGGTATGGATAGTTGAAGTAGTTGCTCGGAATTTTGAGCTTGTTTGAGAGCGCTAATTCAGACTTTTGGAAGGCCAAACTCATGTCCATTGCTTGTATAGTTAGATTGTTGAGGTTACTTTGTAGTTTATGCTTGTAATTGTATGTGGATGTAAAAGTCTATGTGTAACTTTCAGAGTATGAGCTATAAACTTAACACAAGTACACCTAATCAACCTTTGGCATCTAAAATGGGCACAGGTAAGTAGGGTTTTAGGCTTGTTGGCCCTGGTATGCATACATATGGTAAACTGATATATATATAAGCCTTTCAATGTTTATACAAGATGTCTTCTCTTATTGATACAAGATATTAATATTTGTGAAAAGTAAGTTCAGGTCGAATCCTTAGTTTAGTCTTATCCTTACCTTAGGGATGGCATAACGACTCAATCTTCAAGTTTCACAAATGAATAGTACAGATTGATAAACAGGTTAAACAAATACCTAGAAGGTAAGATGTTACACAAAGGAAGAAAAATTTTCTGGTTCTTAATATCATTTATGCACTTCATGCAAAAGCAAATACATAGAAAGATAAATGTTGTATATATTCGATATTTATAATAAGTGACTTTAGGGTTGTGGTTGGCATTTTCAATATGCTAAATCAAGTTATATAGATAAAAGTTAAAACCTCTTATGAAAACATTAGAAATTTATATGAATTTATATCTAAGAACTTCTAAAAACAATAACGTATATAATGTGGTAAAGGGCCAAATTGGTTGTATTACAATATTAGGCTTGACTCCTTAAGTTAGGTGACATAGGCTAAGGAGTTTATTTCATACTTGTGATGACTTCATGTGCACTTGGAGATTCTTATTAAAGGTTACAAAGGACATATATAAAGAAATAGGGTTTAATTGTGATCCTCCAAGGATTTACTTTAGTATGGATATTCTTATATGTTTAGAGAAAATTCACAAAAATAAATAAATAAAATAAAGATTCATTCTAATCGTTTACATATCTCACCTTTCAATAGGTGAAAGTTTGAGTTTATGAAAAATTTTGTTATAACCTACAAATCATATTGAATGATAGAATTTGACCCCAATGGGGTGGTGCCAAATGCGAAGCAATTGGTCTTCTTTAAAATTTCATTTATTTGAAGATAAATATATACATAGTAAGCGAATTCACTAGCTCATCTCAACAAAATGGTAGTAGAATTTACTTAGAGTCTGTAATACAAAGTTGGCTAAGTGAGATAGGTAATTTGCCTAAATTGCATAGAGAAGGCATGTTAACTCATATAGAGAAGGTCAAAGAATATTTATTTAACATTTTTCTTTAAGTGTAATATAGTGTAGACAAGCCTAAGGTGATGTGTGCAATTATGTGATGTTGCAAAATTGCACACTAAGAA
Organism: Laguncularia racemosa; assembly: GCA_037954665.1. Taxonomy (NCBI): domain Eukaryota; kingdom Viridiplantae; phylum Streptophyta; class Magnoliopsida; order Myrtales; family Combretaceae; genus Laguncularia; species Laguncularia racemosa. The sequence continues at coordinate 1,763,561 of JBBMOL010000039.1, read as the reverse complement.
AAGTTTAAATTATTTACAGCGTCGTCGCTATGCTTCTACATTATAAACCACTAAGAAATAAAAATTTTCTACTATGTAAGCGTGTCCGGCAACAAAGCAATTGTTATAAGCACATATGCACCAAGCAACATCTTAGCCATCTACAAGGCTTATCAATGCCCAAACCCCTTTGACTTTATCTAAAGAACTTTGGTCAAGGGATAAAATGTAGAAGGCTAAATCAAATTATAGGGTTTCAAACCCAATAATTAAATGCATTTAACTCTTTAGGTTAAAATAATAAGGCTTGGAGAGTCAAGCTTATATATTTGGAATGATCATGAGAAACTTAGCATGGTGAGCTTAAAGTGGGGTTTGTTAGATTAATTGGTCCGATTTAACCTTTCTTAATAAAGTTTGCATATAAAAGATCTTTAATGAGCCTAAGCTCATTAGAAACCTATGTAAAGGTCCATATACCTATAACCGTTGATCATTATTACCATCCGGCGAATAAGATTATATAATTAAAACTCTATAAATACCCACAGCTCTCTCATTGGAAGGAGAGAATAACTTTTGAAAAAATGCTATTACTCTACTAAAATTTTCTCTTAAAAGATCAAAATCACAATATATTAATGAATACTTACCTATCACCAAAGTGCTTGAGCCTTATTCAAGATTGCTTATTCCTCCTCCTCATTCTATTCATCCTTAATCATTATCATATGTATTGCTCATACATATTGCTTCTGTTATTAAACCATGTATAACGTGCTTTCACACAGCATGCATGTAACCCTTGCGCTTGGACCCTTACCCCACAAAGCGTCATCACCAATTCATTGAAAGATTCCAATCCTTAAAAGTATTATTTGATTTCTTATCTTGAAAAAAAAAAAGTACATAAAAATTATTAACAACAAAGGAAATTGATAGATTAAATATCATATATGAAGAGGAAAATGCTATGAGTTGGTTTGGTAACTAAAATTAAAGCTCTGTTTCATTGATAACTGGTAAGGCAATTAGATGGGGTTATTAGAGTTGTTAATTGGGCTTAGGTTAATTAGACTAGAAGATGTAGGCTTAGTATGACTGACTTAAACTGGGCTTTCCTAATAAAAGTTAAAACATGTTATATATAAATGTGTGTGTGTGTGTGGCTTTGTAAGTGCAATAACCTATATATATAAATACTTTTATCGTACGGTACCAAAATACATTGATATTGAATATAGAAATATAAGTAGTATTAAAATGCTACTTATTTGCATATACATAGTAAGTAATGTAATTGTGAAAGTTTTTGAAAAATAATTTTGACTTTGCATACATTATAATTATAGAGCATACATAACATACTTCTTATATAAGCAATACTTCATTTATAAATACATGTATATACTAAATATGTTTCACTTTTTGTAGTCAACAATTGGAATCATAAATTTATATACATGTATACTTAGATTATATTTAGTATAATTTCAAAGTGTTATAATGATTCATATCAAATTATAGGTATAATTGATTATTACACAAATTAGCTTATCTATCTATGAAAATTGCAAATATTTACCTTGGTCAAACCATATGATCCTTCAAAATCATATATGTGAGGACCTAAACTTAAGCAATAATGCTAAAATTAAAATAATATATATATATTGTGTGTGTGTGTGTGTGTGTAAGGTAAAATCAACGTATATATATATGTATATATATGTTATATGCTAAAAATAAAATAAAATAAAATATATATATAAATAATAATAATAATATGAATTATGTGGGCATATATATATATATATATATATATGGAATATATATATGTAAAAAAAATGTACATATTATATTATAGCTAAAAAGAAAATAAATAAAAGAGGAAGGAAAAAAAAAATTCAAAACAACACCCTCATTCAATGTCAGCAAAATTAAGTAATATTATATATATATATATATAGACATTAGAATAGAGAGAAAAAAAAAACAAATCATCAAAAATTAGAAAAAAAAAAAAAAAGAAACCAAAACTCTCTCCATTTCATCTGAATTTTCTAGGTAAATTGAAATTGAAATTTCCAACATGCAATCATTAGGATAGGAAGAAGAACAAGATTGAAGTAGGATGCAACAAGAATTTGAAGAAATTGAAGAAAAAAAAATCAAATTAAGTAGGGAGGATTTTGTCTATTCGTTCGAAGGGGGTAGGGTAAATCTGCTGCTAGGCCAAGCTAGGGTTAAGGTTTTGGGTAGGAGAGGATTTCGACCGACATAGTGGTTGCCGGCTTTGGTGGCCGAAGGCCAGTGAACGGAGTAGCCTCTAGTAACGCCCAAAACTTCTTATTTTTGTTAAAAATATCAAATATTGATGAAAAATTATGATTTTTGGTATTCTAGCATAATTTTGTATGAATATTAATGTGATAATTTTATTTTTCTGAAATTTGATACAAAAATATGTGATCCTTAAGAAATGTTCTGTTTTGGTCGTAAATTAAATTGAAAAATGAATAGGTCAAATGATGTATTTTTTATGTAATGTTTAGTATATAAGATCCTTATATGATTTATTAGATCACCAAATCAATAATTATTCAGATTGGAGTTGTTTTCTATTTTTAGTGAATTTTTCAAGCTAATTACCCTGTTCTGGCCGAATTAAATCCTTAGCGAAATTAGGGAATTTGATTTGATTAGTTGAATTTGATGTTCAGTTGAGGTTCATTGAAGTATAATATGATTTTAAGAAGCTTGGGTTAGTTACGAAACAAAAACGGGAGTATTCCGTGCAAGATCGTGATAATTTAGAACCATACAATTCAATATAGAATCAGATCGAAATTTAATTACATTAATATATAAGAGACCGTAGTATAACCGTATGTATATGAATTAGAAATTGTAGGAAAATGGTGGATTATACGAGGTTAGGATGGAATTTAGGGGTTTGGAATACTGAATTAGCAATTTAGGGTTCAATGGAGCGAATGAGGTAACATTGATTGGTATTCTGATGATTCAGGTATTTCTGTTGAGTAAGGAGGACAAAGGAACTTGGCCGGTACAACTGTTTGGATTGGCATATATTGTTTCAGGTGAGTAACCCCCTTAACTCCTCTCTTGGGTATAAGTGGTTGATAATGTAGACTACTTGTTGTTGGCTGAAATTACCCTGTACGATTACTTACTGTGATCAATGCAGGAGGATTGTTGAATTACATTGGTTTGCTGATGGCTGGTTGTGTGTCATGAAATGATTGGATTATGAGAAAAAAAAAGGGAACATTCTAGAAAATCCTAGAATGAAAGTTGGGTGCGGGATTTGATTGTACTATTCCTGATTGTATGTGATGTAATAAACTTAAATTATTGAATGCCTCATGATTGTGATGTAATGCTAGGTTATTTTTAGCTTATTAGATGGGGTTTATATGACTGGTTAAGTTCATACTATTGTTGTCTAGGTAACGATGAAATATCTAAATAGATAATAAAATGGGGTTTAGGCTATAAGTACTTACTAACCCAAAATACTTAATATAAGAAAAGTCCTGTTACCTGCCTAGTAAGTTTGTGGTACGACCTTTGAGTCGACCCGGATGGGCTTGAGGCACGGTTGACGGACCAACCCGGTTCAGTGACCTATGGGGATCTGGTCACCCCTTTTGTTCGAGGTAGGTGAAAGGCGAGCTAAATGTTTCTAACTAAAAAGAGTATAAAAGAATGTCTTAATTGGTTGAGAAAACATTAAGTTTTGAAAAGTACATGAGGGTAGTTTATCTACCAGTTGACAGGCTTTGCCTGGATTAACTGAAAAATATTTGTGACTTGTGAGTAAACAGGAGTGATTGAAATGGTCTCCAATGAAAAGGTTATGAGTTTAGCAAAATGGAATTACAGAGAAAATATCATTAAGTAAGATCATGGTGATGTTAAAATGTAATAAATTAAATTGGGTTTCTTGCGAGTATAACTTTGAGTTGAAAACTTGCTTGCTTGAGTAATCACTTTCGAGATATTTGATAATATTGTTGATTACTATTATGTGATTTTGTTGTTTGTTTTTTGCTGGGTTACTTGATTTTGTACTCACTTTGCTTCTTAAGAAGCTGGGGGGTTAGTGTTTTTGCTAACCTCAGGTACAAGTACTGAAGAATAAGTTGTTGAAGACTTGGGTTTTTGGAGAGCGTCAATAGAGGCAAAGAAGCCCTTAGTTCCATTTTGGAGCCTCTATTATTTGTAATAAGATTGTCCTGTACATGATGTTGTAGTGCTTGTATATAAGATCCATAGATGTTAATCTTCATATTGTAATGTAAATATTTGTGTGTATAAGGTTGGATTTGTAATTTTTTGAGCCACTTAAGGCTACAGGATTAATCATGGGTTGTGCTTATTTACCGGGAATACAGATCCCGATGGTTATATTATATATATATATATATATATATATATGATGTATGATGTGACGAGAGACTTTAAGTACATGTGTTTAGATATGATGTGGATATGAAATGATAGCGTTGTTAGCGCCATTTTACAGGACGTTTATAAAATTTTATACAAGTTGGAGTTACAGGTTCAATATTAGCAGAATTTGCCTTATTTCTAATTCAGATACGGCATAGCAACCCACCTACAGGTACTAAGGATAGTTATAGGAATTTTAGAACATGTTTAAGAATCAGACCTAGTAAATGGGTCGCTACAATATATATATATATATATATATAGAAGGTATATTTATAAATGCATATAACTGTATTATAACATAAAAATCCTTTCAACAAAGGTTTATAAATTACACATACATATATACACATGAAACATCATTTATTTACAAAAAAAAATTATGTAAGATTCTTATTAATATAATAGTGATATCAATAAAATGATGCTCCTTTAAATTGATTATTTACCAGAAAATTCACACAAGATTCTTATTAATATAAAGAGGAATGGGGTTTATGTAGCATGCATTATTTTTAATTGGTTGCATTTATTCAAGGAGATTCTATTTACATTTTATCATTATATATATTTGAATTTGATGTCAAATATACTTTATGATGGGACATCATATATAATTACAAATTGTCAAAATTTGTTTTAGCATAGCTCCAATTAATTAGAGATGTGATTTATCATAAGAGTTTTGGGAATTTTGATGAAATACTTAAAATCACCAAACTATTTATTTCTCTAGATTATTATTTACTTAGAATAGGACACATTTTGATGAAGCATATATTTATTTGTTATTATTACTATTATTATTTGTTTGTGGGTAGTTTACCCTATGCAAGGAGTTTTAGAGTTTCTATAAAAGTTATTAAGTAGCCCTACAAATTGCAATAGCTATTCTAGGCTTTTTTACCAAGAAACATTGATACCGTGAGGCATTTTATACCTCCTTTGCGCCTATGACTTTGTTTTTATCCGCCATGTGAAATCAAGAGTTTCTTCTTAGGTACCATTTGGTTATTGGTACTGGACAGAACAAGGAGTACTAAACAGTACAAAACAAGAAGGACTAGACAAAAAATATTTTTGTACCACATTTGGTTTGTTCAATACTGGACAAGGATTTTTGTGCTGTCCAGCGTTTGGATTGCAAAATACTGGACTGAACATAAAAAATTTGATAGTTTTGCCCTTTTTAATTACTGGAGAAGGCTTTTTGTGCTGTCCAGTGTTTGGAATTACAAAGTACTGGACAAAACATAGTAAAATTGACAATTTTGTCCCTTTTAATTATATCATAGTTATTTATATATATTTGATATTATTATTATTTCTTGAATCTCAAGATATGGTTTTTGAAATTCACCACGTAAGCTCTTATTCAACATATTTTCTTTATTTTTAAATTGTTGAAGTCTCAGTTGGATAATTTCAAATAACATAAATGTTCATCAATTTCCTTAAGCAAACTAGTCAAATTTATGAGATTTCACAATGAATTTACGATATTTGATCAAGACATTAATCCAAGTATACAATTCAATCATTTTTGTTTCATGTTTATGTTTTATTCTAGGTTCATGGATTCATTTAGAAAATAACTTATTTAATAGTGTTTCTTATTTCCATTCAAATTGGTCTAGATTAGATCAAGTTTTGATTCCTTTGATAATATGATTTAGTTGAATTTGATATTTTACATACATGTAACTAAAATATAAATGATTTGTTGTAAAATTTGATCCCTTGGTTAGACCCAATCTAACCATAATTCGACCATTCAACCCTTGATCCCTAGTTTTATTCTAATTAGAGCTTGATACAACTTTAACTAGCTTACATTTTTTATTTGTAGTCTACATATTGTATATGCGTTATTTCTTTCAGACCTCCTAGAAATATTCATGCGATTTTCCATAGTTTCCTAACGAAGTATTTTATTTTGATTAGGACAACTTTATTGTGCATATTGAAAATATTAATAAGTACCTTAGAAACACCTATCGAAATGTCAATTAGAGAAATTTTTAATCTTTCTATACATTCGTTTTTTCATTAAGTAAAAATTATCTTCTTTTTTTCTTCTTAGGATTATAACAAGTGACTACTGTCTATGGACACTTGTCTAAGAAAACCTATAACATATATAATATAACATCCATAAATGAACACATGAAACGTCTAACTGTATCTTTTACGGTATTCAAATTTCACTCATCGTGTCTAAGGATCACGGTTCAACTCCAAAAACTATACCTAATTTACTTTAGAAAGTATGGCAAATTAATAAACATAGGTTATACCAAAAGTTGGACAAGAATTTCTTGCCCTACAGAGATTTTCGTAAAGCTATCCCACACTGTGGAAGTGAGACACGTGAATATATTTTTAATATTCTTTACTATGAAATTATCCATCACATCGTTCAAATTTTCTTACTATTCTTTTCATACGCCGCATTTTTTCCATAGCCACAAGGAAATCCAAATTATATCCATATAATGGCTTTGCCTAATGGTATTAGGGAATTGAGATGAGTCTATTGTTTGAGAACTAAGATGATTTTTCTCATCGATACTCTTTCTTCATGTGCCTCTATATTCAGATGATAACAACTAATTCAAAAGTAAATAAAATGAACTTACTTCATAATACTACCTTTTTCGAGAAAATATCTCCATCAAATACAAATATTCTTCGGAGACGATCAATATAAAAGTAACTTTCATACATATACAAGACTACATATATTATTATTTTTTTAATTTTACTCAAAAGCGATAATTAAATGGCTGATAAAAACTTGTGCTAATAATTTAGTATTATCATTGCGAAATTAACAAATTACTCGTAGCGAAAAAAGTCTATTCTTTCTTCCCTAATATAAGGGGAAAAAAAAGGAAAACATTAAAAGATAAAATAAATGGCTTTTTGGGTATAAAGTGTACACAATTTCTATCATAGTAAGGAGATCCATTTAACCATTCATATATAGATAGCACCGAAAATAAAAGAGAAAAAAAAAAAGGAAAGGAAAAAAAATGCGAAATCCTGAAATATTATTCATGTTGACAGCAAATGCATTATCCTTGACAAATGATTATTCAAGGAAAATGACAAAAGAGAATTTAAAACTAGCTTGCAAAGCTTGATCCTAGTGCATCATCCGTCAATCTTTTTAGTCTGGCATATTTTGGTTGCTACTCTTCCCTTATAAAAAGCGAACCCATCATTGAGTTGTTTTCACATTAAAAAGAAATGATATAAAAAAAGTGTATATAGTGACGATAAAAACTTAAATGTCTAATGAGAAACATGTCAAATTTAAAGGCATCGAAATCGAAATAAGAAATTATAGTGAAGAATTGGAGTCAACTCCATCTCTCGCAGAACCAAATTATTGTAGTGTCGTAAATACTAAATAGTTTAGCACATTCCCATGACATATACGACAATGGGTTACATGTGCTGAGACAGCAGCAGTTAGAGATCTTCGCAAATCCTATCATAATTGCTAGACAAAAGCTCTATCTTTGCTCATTCCTTTCCTATATGTTTAAAATCAATAGAGCCCTAGTATTACCTACACTGCCCCGGAAAGAAGCGATAGCCATATCCAATGCGTTCGTTATTAGGCCACAGTTGTTTAGTTTTTCTTCTACTAATATAATTTTCTTCTGAGCATCTTGTTAAAATTGTAATTATGGCTAAGTTATCCCAATTGAAAACGAGTATATACGCATCCACTATAGGGTTGGGGTCAAGTGGGGGTAATAAACGTTGCTAATTCTAATGTGACTGACAATCTAATTGTGCATCTCACATCAACATAAACTAAGAGAAGGTAGAAGTTGGTAATAAGGATAAAGTTTATTATGTTGAATATAATTAAAAAGAAGGTAAAATCTCGCTTTTTAAAAGAGCTTTTTTCCCCATTAAGATTGTTAGGAGCTCTCTCTATACCAATCACAAGTGAAAGTCGTTTGGATAGATTAAATATGTAGTTTTTTACCTGCTCATTTATAATATAAATATAACAAATAAGAGTGAATTAATATCATTATCTTCATCATAAAATGGAGTTTTCGAATTTCCAAATGGAAATACATTGAAAACGCGATAATAAAAGTAATGGTTTCTAGCCATGTCATAACCAATCGCTTGTTTTCCTTGTTAGGACAACAAAGTTGTGTCGTTAATTATTAGATATTCATCATGAATCACTAAACTTGATTGATGAGACATGGACTCAGAGACCATGATTGGAGACAAGAAACTCTATTCGTTATTAACTATAGTATTTTTTATCGCTACTCCATCTAAGATTCTTCAATTGCTGAATTTGAGAGAGCTCTTGGATCAAAATGTCCTGGTAGATGAAATTTCTTTCCAAATTATTAATTTCATAGATCAAGCAAATTATCTTTGATATATCGCTATATCTTAAAATTTAAATTTCAAGTTTTCAATAAATAACAAACTATATTATTTAATTTATATTTATATCAAATGTATACCTTTTATAAACTATATCATTAAACTTATGCAACATAAAAGCTTTCGGTAAGCTTCATTTGAAAAACAAACTTTATGTATCACTTCATTTAAGTTTTATGGTCTCATCCTAAAATTTAAACCAAAACAAAAACTTTTTTTAAAAGTCCTAAATCTAGTAGTTTAGAAGGGTATCACGGGTTTTTGATTCTATAATCAACAAGTGATACTTCAATCTGTTTTTAAACATCATGAATTCTGCCTTGTATTGCATGATATCGTTGTTATCGAGAAAAAATTGAGTAGGAGTTTGTAGCTTAACACGTTTGGGTAATAGGAATTTTGTTTTATTATTGTTTCTCTTTAGAAAAGAAAGAAGAAAAGGACGATATGAGAGGAGCACCACACTGACAGGGGAAGCATTTTTTTAAATTTCATTAATTGCAAATTGGCTAATGATACATGCAACTTCATTAATGGAGCTAATCTCCCCAGATTTGCTGTTGATTTAAATCTCCGTAGACTTATCCTTTGAATTTTGATTAATTATGGCAGTATACATCAACATCCATATAGCATGTTCGCAAGTTCATGCAAATGTTTAGCCATGTTGAAAAAATTTATTATATTACTATCAATATATTAAATGTCCTGATACACCTGTGGTAGTACACAACCTAATAAAGTGAGATTAATACATGAATTAAACACATCTTTTTCATATTTACCAAAATTTCTTGATTTCCCTAATAAAAGATATTACCAAATTCATAAAATGAAGTTTACACTATTTTTTATTCACCCGCACATTTAGATCTTGGAATCTTCAGAAAGTACTGTTAGAACCTTATATATCTATTTTTCATTTGAAAATAATTTTAAAAAAAAAAAGCAAAAGGAAACATTAAATACAATAAAAGATCCAAAAACTAAAGAAGGGAGTACTCTCAGCACTCTAGCTTTATGTAAATTTTCGTTTTTTAATTTCAATATTTTTAATTATTTTATTGGAGGAAAAAATAGTTAAACATGGTTGAAATTTAAAGTATGTTTTGTAATGATTTTGGGTTCCCTATTTTTAGAGAAAGAAAAACTATAGGCATTCAGAAGGCTACGGAGTGTAATCAAGTTTTTCCATCTCTTCGGATGTCAATACTTTTCCAAAATAAAATAAAAAAAGAAAAAAGATTCAGTAAATAAGTATCTGATTCAGCAGATTTGATAAGTGAAGCGTTACAAAATGAGTCAAGCGAAAACAAACACACGAAAACCTCCTTTTTTCATAAAAAGAAAAAAAAAAAAAAAAGGAAAAGGGAATGGGAAATGGCAAATTGTAACGTTAAGTTACTTCCTTGAAATGAACAAACTCATTTAGAAAATAATTTTCATTAATCGACTGCTCTTTAAGCACCTGCCATAATTATCTCAATATAAGGAAGCTACTTTCGCCATCTTCATACAAATCATTTAATCTATATCATCATTTTATATTGTTATTCAGTGAGTTTTGTCTATATTTTTCAAGACAGACCATTTCAAGACAGTATCAGGTGCGATTCTTCAACTTGCTTATTGGTTCGTATACTTTTAGTACATCATTATCTTTCAAGTTTTGTGATATATAATGTATGAAAAGCTGATAATTCAAACTATGATGATCATGGTAATTTTATATAATTCTAGTAAAAGTATTTCTTTTTTCATTTAACACATTTAGGCATATAGTTTGCAATATGGTAGGCTTAGGATACTAGTTAGCTCTCGCAGGCGATTGTGGCCTGATGAATTCATCCAACACGAAATCTTAAATTGCCAAAACAATGGAATTAGGTTGTTTTATCTATTTACGTACCAGCTGTAAATTAGGTTTTATTAATATATTAAGATGATGCCTTCTTTTCATATTTCATCTGGGGTTCTTCAACGCATTCTCCAAGATCTTATAATAAAGCAGTTTCTCTTGTTTCTTTAAGCTTCTTGTCAATTCTTTAAGAACCGATGAAAATGTGTTCAAGATATATTCAAGCAAACCTTTGGAAATCATAATAATTTACTTATCTTCAATTATATGTATAATACAATATTGTCCCATGGTGATTCATTTTAGCATGATTAGGACCCTTGATAGTTTATCATTAGGGTAGAGCCTATTTATGTCTAGCAACATCTTCTATTAAGAATATAACATTTAGGCAAGAAAGTTTTCATCACAAACAATAGTGATCGATATTAGCTTAACTGGCTTATATCAAGTAGTAGTATGAAGGTTTTTTTTTATAAGTTCGTTACTTGTATATCCACTTTATTTGGAAGTCAGATATATATACCGTTACTAAATAACTTACTGAATAAATTGATTATTCAAAGTATCAAAATGATTCCGATTGATAATCAATTCAAGTTTCCCACTAAAAAAAATACTAATAAATGAATGTAAACTTTGGAAACTTAGGAACTTGATCTCCTTGCCAAAATATTGAATCTAATACTTTGTATAATTTGCGAACAACCTACACATAATTAATATTATTGTAATAAATTGCCTGACTTAAACTAAGACTATCGAGTCTTAACAAATCGATCTTCCATTTCATCCATTTAGATCTTTAAATTGCCTGATTAAGATTTAGCTTTGATTTCTTTTTAAGCAACAAGTTAAGCTTCGGTTATAAAAATAGATAATGAGTCAAGCCAAGTACTTTAATCATTTTCTTCAAGCCCAATATTCTTGTAATTTTATTTCATATAACTTACATATGGTGATTATTATTAACTCAGAAAATGATTTTAAAATTGCTTAATTTTTATTTTAATTATCCTCGTGATTAAGCTCAATCCTGTCATATAATCTTGTCTTGTTTGATAACCATCAGAAGCTAAAAAAGAAGGGTGAAATAACCAACATATTGTAACTAATGGTAATTTGTACGTAACCTAAAAAATAAACATCTCTATATCTTTTTCATTGTAATAAACATTTCAAGCCCTCATGAAAACAAAAATAACCCAAATCAATTTCAATCTACATCCAATGTATATATTTGTTACTTGGTAAGTTTGTTCTACATGTTTGGAATAACATTCTCTTTTTTCTTTTTCGACGGGGGAAAAGATATTCTAATTTACAGCATTCGAATTTGCAGAAACAAAGTTACTGATGGACAATCAACTGATTACTGATGACCAGTTATTCTTATTGACATTCATCTTCACCGTATATTTCGGTCCTGATATGAAAGCAGGACCTGCAATTTCAATTTCAGAAAGAGGATACCGTCAATTACCACCTTATGAATTTGTTGACTTAGCTTCTTCTAGCATTCGAGCAACAGAGCTAGAGCGTATCTTTTGCTATATACTAAGAAAAGCAGAAAAAATTCATGAAATCAATTTATTTATACTACACAACTACCTCCTAGGATATGTTCCTGAGGACATGAAGGGAAAATATCTTTGTTTCAGCCATTTTTACCCTTCCTACCTACACCCCTATAGGAAATTTAGTGTTGTAAACATAGCTTTTGTCCATAACCCCAATGTTGTTCATATTAGGTATGACCTAGTAGAAAGATTCAGAAACTTAAGTAGAGTGCACAATCTAGTTGTGGATAGAAATGCTGCCCTATCATACAATTTTATAGATTTTGATGTTCCTAGTCATATCCCGGCTCAAGAGGCTCAACCAGTTGAACAAAGTCGTCCGTCCCCAAAGCCTCAGAGCAATGTTGGGAAGCAAGGACGTAAAGCCAAGAAGAACTCCATGGGATCAAACAATGATGTGCTTTCAGTGGCACGCCCTCCTCGGATGGTATCGGGTGATAAAGGTAGAGTCGTAGTACTAGGTTTAGCATGCTTAAATAACTCATCCATGAGAAGAACTCGGAAACCTAAGAAGGGAACGGAAGCACTTCCATCCTCAACAATTTTTCCATCAAATAGTCCAATGAATATGCCATCATTACTGGAAACGAAGCAGGAAGCAGGTCCACTAGGAACACAACAACAACAGTTGGGCCTGCTCCAAGGATTATTAATCGACAGTGCAGAATCGGAAGATCCATAAAGTTTTTTGGAATTTACATACAACTGATGTAAGCTCCTCATTTCTTAGTATTTTTTTCATGTCTTTTACATTACTACTAAATTAGTCCCATTCTCTTAAAAGAGAAAAAGTAATTCCCTGCAGTAGTTATGTTCACAATTTGAGTTTCGGAATAATGAGTTTTTTATTTGTTTTCACCCGATTTTAACTGAAAAGTTTCTGAGATATAGAAATAAAAATTTAACCTTCATATGCTTTTATATATATATATATTTATAAGATATACATATCATAGATGCATTATGTTTTATTATTCGTGTAGGCTTGCACTATCTCTCAACCCCCTTTTTTTTTTATTGATGATGATGACTTTTCTTTATTCTTTGATATATAATATTTATTATGCATTTATGCTTTCATTTGTTGCGGATGATTTTAATTTCTTTTCTATCTGTGGCTAAGGTAAGAAATCCAATAATATTTTGAGGATTCTATTTTATCAGTATGTGATTAATAGTGCTACATTTGTCATTGTGGTTATTTTCTAATAGTAGTCCTTGATTAAAATCTGTTCAATAAGAAATGCTTGGAGATGTTATATTTTGGCTAGAACTATGAACCATATCAAATTGATACATTCACAAAATAAATTTACCATATACAAAATTTTAATAAAAATCTCAATGAGATAAAGAGAAAGGAAAATACACGAGTGTTTTCTAAGTTCATCAAACTTGGAAAGCTATTCTAACTAACATTTTCATAATAATTTTTATTTTATAATACATGATATGTATCCTTATCCTCCTTTCTCCCTCTTAAATATTTTAAGTGAAAGTATTTTGAATGAAGTGTAGCCAAATAATCATTTTCTTCGATAATATATAGCCAACTTGGGAAAAAAAAATGTAAGTTTAGCATTCCATCTTAATGCTAGTTTATCACTTCATTAAGGTATTAACCACGTCTTGAATGAACCTTGACCAATATAACTCAGTTCGCTCCGTTCATAGAACTAGTATAAGCAATTTACTTCATCAGAGATTTTCAAATCATACTGCATTTAGTCATTCTTTACTAATGAACGATTTTTTTTTTTCCTTTCTCTCTTTCTTTAAATGGATTGAAAATGGGAAAGAATTGTGTCTTCAAATAAAATATTAAAAGAACTAAGGCGGCCTTGAACTTGAGATATCCTTTTGTATTCTTCAACACAATGTAACTATACATAAAAATTTTAAACATTTTTGGATATATGCTTTATTAATGGAATGGTCCATCATCAACTTGGCTGTTTATATCCAAAATGGCTGTTGAAAATAGATCCAACCTAAATCCCTTTTCATAGTTTTTATTTCGAAAATGGTTTCTTCAAAGAATTAAAACAATTTTAAAAGAAAACATAATTTATGAAATGTTATTTTGATGACATTTGGTGCGAATCAACATTGCTAGAGTGGACAATATGAATATAAAAATTTCCCAGCTTTTTATAAAGAAATACTCCTGTCATTTTTTAACAACATTTATTCCTTGGTATTTAAAACCTTTTTGTTATTGAATCCACCAGAATTTGTTACGGACCTTACTTATTTCAGTGGAAATTAATTTTGAATGCAGTGAAACGGCGAGTCCACCAAGGAGATGAAATAGTACTTACTCAAGAGTAAGTCACAGGAATCAAGCAAATTTGTACGTTTGGACCATTTTCTTCATCTTAGATGCCTACATTGATGGAGATGACTCACATCTCTGGTGGCCTAGCCTAGTGGTAGTCATGAAAAATAAATTCTAAGAACAACAGTAAATTTAGTATGGCTTTTAGAGAAATCATGATTAATTATCGTGTACATATGTATTTATTCATAAACTTAAAAACTCATAATGAATCTATTTTCCCATATTTTATAAGGTTGACATAATTTTTCTATATAATGCCCCACATTGGGTGTATTTACTTTACTTTTTATAGCCAATACTACTTAATTATTATGGTACTCAAGGGAAAAAAAAACGTTATTCCATCCTTGATAAGGTTTTTGAAGTTTGTAACCTTTACCACATATTTACCTAGAACTCCACCTTCTACTTTATAGCTTCATCATTCTAAGTGACTTACGACGTTCTCCTTCATAAAATTAAACTGGAAATATCTACTCCATCTATAAACCCTTATAAGGTTTGAACTTGTAGAGTTATACTTCACATCACATCAAGAGTTCTTGTTTATACAAACCTATTCAAAACCCTGAAATATGTTAGGCTTTTCATCACAACCTATCTTAAAGTGTAACATACTTAAAATTGGTTTTGCAAACTTTACATATCACCCTTTTAGACAAAAATGTTCCATAAATAAATTCCAATAGCCATATACATATATAGATTGTCCACAAGATAGCCCATATTAAAACAACTTAAAAGCGACTTCTAACACTCTCAGCCTAGCCCATACCTTGGATTATCTTTCAAACCTATTTTTCAATACTTGAGATTAGAAAAGACTAACCCCTTAACTCCTTATAGAGCAAAGTAAGTATGATAAAAATAATAATGTAACACAACATAGCAAATAATGTAATAGAAGTATTACACAATACACCTTCGTGATCAATACAATATGAATCATGCTATGCTACATGTCATGCATTGGTTGTTAAGGTAATCCTCACTCATTGATCTCTTTCTAAGACTCATATCATGAAATTTTGGGTTTCTAGATTACCACCAAAGCCAATTAATTCCTAAACCAATTGGTATATAGAAACACTTCCCCCAAACCATGAATTTCAACTATATTAACATACATACTATTTGCCACACAAGCATACGTATCCCACTAGCATAAAGGCAAATGTGTTATCTACCACATGAGCACACATACCAACTACCACATAGGCATACATGTTGTCTACTGCATAGGCACACATATTAGCTACTTTACAACATAGGTTTGCTAATTCTCACCATCTCGATTCTTACTAATTTTAGTAACTTCAATCCTTCTATCACCATCACTCATTTTTCAAGCTTTGTTTCCTATTCATCAAATGCATGCTTATGCAATAGATTATGTCATCACATATATCCACAACACTCAATATGCATTCCAAGTTATTTAGATCATCAAACAACTCTACATGTTAGTGATACTAGCATGCTTCGCCACCACAGATTCAAAACCAGTTAAATAGCAGTACAACAAACTAAATGTCATTTCTAGCAACCAATCCCAACTTCAAATCATAATTCAATATCAAATCCTCCTATGATGAGTAAGTAATTATACAGGGTTCAACAAACAACAAGCGAGTGACCTGCAATTTACAATCATAATTCAATATCAAATCCTCCTATGATGAGCAAGTAATTATATAGGATTCAACAAACAACAAGTGAGTGACCAAAAATTTTTAACCATAGTACATCATAAAGCACCAAGGATTACTCACTGTGTTAACCGAATTCCTTTAGCTCGCATGCTTAAATAAAACCTAAACACACTTCAACAAGTTAGGATGTAGCAACCATAGGTTATATAATTTAACTTACCCTTTCATATCTTGAACTTATATATCGTTAACTTCGAATAGTCATAACTTCCTTATTTCCTATCCATTTTTAACATTCCATATATTTATATGATCGTTATTGATAATGCTATCCAAATATGTCAAAATCTCATACTACCAATATAGTAAAATTACTAAATTGCCCTTTTCATGATCTCAATTTGATCTTAAATTATAATATTCTTGTAATTAGCCTATATTAAGTTCCAATTACACCTAAAATCAATCAATTATCACTATTTCCCTTTCAACTTAGAAATGATCAGTAGGTGTAGTCCATCAAAACATCAAATCAAAGTCATGTAATTATCTAAATTATTATAAAATCAATTGCAATTTACCGATTTAACTAAAATATAGCAAGATAATAATTGAATTATGTAATAAATAGCATATAGGTATAAATAATCCCATGAAAAATACTATAAACTCACAAATATATTTACTTTTAATGTCGTTCATTAGAAATACCAAACTATCTTACGTTATATAGGAATTAAAATTACCATTTTAATCTCGATTTTACTTAAAATTACCTTAAATTACCTAATTACTAAAATTTTTATACCAAAGCAAAGTTAAATACTTCTGATATCACAATTAGGCTTCGAAAAATCATTACAAGTCAAATTCAATGAGCAATTTCATCAAAAACATATTATTTCTTATGCTTTCAAAACAAGGCAAATTTGTGAAAATAATTATAATAATTATTAAATGTGTACTTCATCAAATTTCCTTTGAATTAAATTAAATATAACTTATTAAGAGTTTATAAACCAAAAATTAACTCAAAACTACTTAAAAATTTCAAGAATAAAAACGAATTTAAATCCAAATAAGGCAATTTTTTAAAGACCTATTATATCCACAAAAAATTTCATACATGCAAAAATACTAAGCTTAACTACATCTAAAATAAGACCAAAATAATTTTTTCATAATTAATTAAGTTAGTTTAATATCTTTAAAGCTCATTGATAAGTGTTCAATAACACTTATCATTAGTTCATTTTTATATTGTTTTGATATTTTATGAGTGCTTCATTTGATTTTTTATACTTATTTAGCTTATATTTTAACTGTAGGCCGTTGAAAGATAGTTTAGAGTGAAAGGAACAATTTCCAACAAGTTTAGTGTGATTTGAGGCAAAAATGAAGAGGTTACGCGATTTTGAATATTGACATGATCACTAACATGCCCATATTGGTGCTATGTATCTTTTGAAGCCTTTTTCCTAAAGGACACGATCATGTTACATAGCCATATAAGTCAACACGAGTAATCAACATGCTCATGTTGGACTCATGTTGAGAAAGCATTTAATATTTGTTGAAGAACTGATGATAGAGAGTTACATGGGAATATGGACAGCGATGTTGATGAAAAAAACATGCGAAAATTACAAGATATAAAAGGGATTGAGAGCCAAATCAAGGGGGACACTCTTTTACACTTTAAGCACAAATACAAAGGTTTCAAGAGAGCTTCAAAAGGCAAATTAAGGCAATTTTCCATATATTCAGAAGTAAGATTGAAAAGGGTCTTCTCATTATGATTTGTTTTAATAGTTGTTTTGATCTTATGAACATGATGAATATAGTTTTGATGCATTGTGTACTCAAATTTAATGAACCCTAGGAGAACTATGTAATTGATTATTATTCATTCAATAAATTAATTATTTTCTTGAGATCCAATCATGTGTTTTTAATTTCTATCGAACAAATATTATCATTGTGTTGATTCAATATTTAATTTTATGCATTTGCAATTGAGAGATTTTTGTGTATAAATAGATCTACATAACTGTAAGTAGTTACGCGCAATCTTAGAGATAGGACGATGTAAATCCCTTGGATTATGATCAAACTTAATAGTAAAATTCAAGGAACGGTTCATGTGATTATAATGGGTTTTAACTATTAAAAAATTCTAATTAATTAACCTAAGGTTAGGAATTAATAATCCTAAGAAACATATTAGTTTAATAAAAGAATTCTCACAGTCTAATAGTACAATAATAAAATTGAATAATAATAATCGATTGTATAAGTAATCCTATGGGACTTCAATATCTAGGTACATGCCATTGTTATTATTGGTTATCACTTAGTCTATGTTCTAATATTAATTATGTTTGTTCGTTTATTTTTAGTTATTACTTTATTAGTTTTTTTTATGATTAGTTTGACATTTAATTTTGACGATTAAATAATCAAAGAAAGGGTAATTACTAGTAATTGTAATGTCTAAGGAATCGACACTCAATATTTGTATTTACTATACTATAGCATCGATAAGTAGACTTACCTAGATGATCTTAGGATAGTTAGTTAGATGACAAACCAATATCATTCACCAACATATGGAGCTTTAGCCACGCAATGTAGGCAAACCCTTATCAGTAAGACTCTTCATTGCCTAACCTTTAAACCTCTAACTAGCGCATTAGTAGCTTCAACCTAGCCCTTCAAACCACTATTGACCATAAATTCGACCAATGCTTCCTATATTTGTAATATTTTACTTTGATCTTGTTTCTCAGATTGCAATTAAAGAAATTACTAGGTTTTCTTGCTCTAAATTTTTCCTAAGTTTGCTAGTTAGTAGGCAAAATTTGCATGCAATTTAAGAGGGAAATTTTGATCAATATTATAGACACCCCATTTTTTCCTTTTGTCTAGATTTGTTTAAAAATATATAAAAATATATAAAATAAAAAAGTCTGATTTACAAAAATATATATAAGAAAAATAATTAAAAAAAGAAAAGAAAAGAAAAAGAAAAAGAAAAAATGAATAAAATGAGAGTAAATGAAAAACTTAAAAAAATAATAAAAATAAATAATAACAAATAAAAAATTAATAATTAATGTGAATATTTTCAATAAAAATAAGGAAATATGAGACTTTAAATTAAGTTTAGGAACTTCAACTCAATAAAAATTAATCAAGACCATTAGCTTATAGGTAAATTAATTACAATAATAAATCAAGAAATAGGCTAGCTCAATTAGTCTGTGTGTTAATCCAGTGTGTGTGGAATGGCTCCCAAGTCATGAGTTTGCACTTTGTGCTGTTTTTATTTTATTTTTTCCCTCCAGGTGGACATGTGGCAACACATGATTAGTTGGAAGGGGTCATGTCTTCAACCTTCGGCCAGTGACCTCGGAGGGGAAAAATGACCAGATAATGATGAATCTAACCTACCCAAACCAATATTTCCATGCAAATCCATTAACATTCAACCAAAAGATTAATAAAAATCAATTTTAACAAGAGAAAACAAAAAAATATATATATATATAAAAAAAAAAAACAGAGCTTATCCCTTACTTAAATTTTATGCAATCCAGGCTATCTCGAGCTCATCCATGGAATCATATAAATAGACCAAGGTACTAAACTTAAAGAGGTTGGAAAAAAATCACCAAAAATACACCCATAAGCTTCGCCCGTGAACTTTCTCTCTCTAAAAAAAAAAAAAAAAAACACACTACTGGTTGGAACTTCTCTTTAAGATAGTTCATATTACACACTAAATCAGAGCTAACCAAGGGTACTGGGGAATTCCTTGCAACATGAGGATTCAAAAAAGCTCCTTTTTGCACACAACAATACTTGGTTTAGGAAGATCAAAAAACCACCATCACCATCGCTCGTTGGCTACCTTCAAAACACCACCCTAGGCTAGTTTTTAGTGAAAACCAACACCACCAATCAATTCCCCACCTCCAAAAACCTAGGAAACCACTCCTTAGCCACCCTCAATGACCATCGGAGTGTCGCCAACGAAGAGCCCCGCCACTGTAACCTAATCCAACCAAACCCGCATGTTACCTAGTAATCCAGTTGTTGTTTTTTTATTTGTTTGTTTTGTTTTATTTTCTTTTACTTCTTTTTTATATATTTTTTAGGCTTGTCTATGATTTAAAAATTAACAAATAATAAAGTATCCATTGGGTTGTCATGGTGTATACCATCACTCAATAGCGAAAAAGTAAAAATCTAAGAATTTTTTTAAATAATAGTAAAATAAAAATATAAAAAATTTAATAAAATATGTAATAATAATAATAAAATACAAAAAATAAAATAAAAATCTTTGGTATAAGCCAAGGTATTAGAAATAAAAATAAATAAATAAATAAATAAATTTTTAGTATAAGCTAGGATTTAAAAAAATAAAAATATACAAAAAATAAAAAATGATAACAATCATAATAGAAAATAAAAATAAAAACATAAAAATGAAAAATGAAAAATTCAGAAGAATCAAAATAAATAAATAAAATTTTTTAGTATAGATAAAATTTTAAAAATGAAAGTTCAATAAAAGGTGAAAATGATAAAAATACAAAAATAATTTTTTTAGTATAATGTTTTTAATAAAATAATAAATAAAATAAAAAGTAATAAAAATAAAATTAAAAATAATTTATGTTAAAATTCAATGGTTTATGATTTTATTACTTAGAGTTTTTTTTAATAAAAATTTGATATGAGGTTTTTCTCAAACTTAAGTTATTCTAGTTTTTTTTTTCAAAAATAATCATTTAATAATCTAACTCATTTAAGTATTTTCTTAATAAAAATCAATATGGTTAAATAACGTAAACTCAACGCTCTTTATTAAATAAAATTAACCAAAAAATTAATTTTTTTGTAAAAGAAAAAGTGAACTATGGACTATTTGGTCCTAATTAACAGGTACGTAGATACCATCGGGGCAACTATAATAAAATAAAAACTTTAGGTTAGGAAAAATGACTATAATAAAATAAAAACTTTTGGTTATGAAAAATTAAATAAAATAATGAAAGAAAAACATTAATAAATAAAATAATAAGATAAAAACTTTATAAAAATTAGATAAGATAAAACCTTTAAAAAATAAAATAAAATAAAACTTTAGAAAAATTAAATAAATAAAATAAATAAATAAGATGAAAACTTTAAAAAACATATTAAGTAAAATAAAAACTTTAGAAAAATTAGATGAATACAAATTTTAGATTACTTTAGAAAAATTGGTATAATAAACTTTAGACTTTAGGTTTTTTTTTAACATAAATTCAAGATCTTATAAAAATATAAAAACATAAAAATAATAATAATAAATAGCATACCATAGTATTTAGTAATACATACATAAAAAAAAATAAAAATAGAAATATAAAAGCCTTTTACTAAATATTTTTAAAAATTCTACATGATAACCATTTAAGTTTTAATAAGGTAGCTCTTGAATTTAATATCTCTAGTTAAATTTTTTTTGAAATGTTTTAGAAAAATTCATAGACTAATAGCTAGTTAAAGTTAATCCACCAAATTAACCTTACTTTATTTTCTAACTTTGGTTAGTGGCAACTCCTTTTAAAAATTAATTTTCCTTAGTTTAGTCGAGTAATTTAGGCTAACCAAGCAAGCTTGATAGTTGACTATAGTGGGGATAAGTTGGCTAGTTCTCTATCTTGGATAGCCTCTTGTGTTTTCTTTTTCTCACTCAACCTAAGTATGTACAAGTTAATTATGTTACTTTTAAAACATCTCAAATTGTTGTCTAAAAACCCTATATTCATATTAAGTTCTTCTACCAACTATGTTTTTGTCTAACTTAAATATTTTTTGCTAATGTCTCCAAACAATTTTATAGCCATCAGCTTAAATTTCAATTTACCTAAGCTTTTGATTCCAATTCTAGAATGGATTCATCTTACTTAATTCATTACTTCAAAACTTCATTATTGATCAATTCCCCTTAACAAGATGGTAAATTTATCTCCTATTATGTATATATATCCAATTGTGTGAAAATCCATTTCCTTTCATAGACTCTTGACATTATGTAAGACTTACTATTATTAAATTCCTGAGTTGTGTTATATCGATCAATTTTCCTTAACATGATAATAAATTTATCTCATATTTTATATAATATATATATTCAATTATGTATAAATTCTTTCCTTTCCATAAACTCTTGGTATTATGTAAGACTTAGTATCATTAAAATCCTAAATTGTGTTATATTCCCCTAATATTATGACTAAAGCCTAAAGAGTAATCTTAGAAAGCCCTAGGCTAATGATATATAGAGGAATGTTGTAAGAGAGAAGCATGGAATGAGGAATAAATAAACTCGAATGTCAAATAAGTCCAAGAGACATGAGATCATCCTTGAGCACTCTTGATCATTCTTGGTTAATTTGCTATTTTGTTATTTCTTGAGGTGATTTCAATAGAGTGCCAACATTTATTGAAAGCCTCACAAAGCTATGAAGTCAAATAGGGAAGAGAAGTCCTTTATTTATAAATTACAATGCTCAACCTTAGTCATTAGATGAGTATAGAGATTGATGGATAAGATAAGCAATTGATGACATCCATTAGATCGTTTCTTATAATCAATGGATGAGATGAAATCTCTTAATTCTTTTATAGCTCTTGATGGGCTCTAAATACCAATGGCTCATTTAGACCTAATGCTTTTATAAATAAGTGAATATAGCTTGTTTAGATAAAAGAGAGCTTATTTCTAAACACTTAGGAAAGGTTGGCAATAAATAAATTGGTCCAACGATTTCTACTCTAAATTGCTAAGTCAAATTCACTAAGACATCCCCAAATAATTAAGCTAGCTTTCTAGATCCTTCAAGTGGCTCAAGATGTAAGTTCATGACATTAAATTAGACTAAGGCCAATTATGAAAATAGCTCTTTACAAAGTGTCAAGTCTAAATTTTGATGTACTTTTCCTAATTCAGTTCATATAAAACCCTATGCTCATTTATTATAAACCCTCAACTAAGAATTAGGAAAAGTTTAATTTATTGGAGTCACTACCCGATTATAATCAGGAAAAGGAGTTTAAGTTAGGTTAATTAAATGAATTAACTTTAAATTGGCTATTGATCTAAAAAAAAATTAAAATGCCAGAGATTCTAAGGCTTAGGGGCTAATTTATTTAAGACATAACATGTTTCCAAATTTGAATTTATTTTTTTATTAAAGAAAATTTATGAGGCTATAGATTATATATAAAATAAAACAAAATTATTATTATTGAGGTTGCCTCATAGGTGCCTACGTACTCATTATTCGAAGATCAGACCAACTGTAGTTTACATTTATTTGTAATCCTCTATTTTCTATTCTCTCTTTTTATTTATTTATGTTTTAATTATATATATATATATTAAAAAAACTCTAATTTTATTAAAAGAGAAGTTCATTTTTTATTACATATGATATGGTTGAAGAATATCAATTATACACATATATGGAGATTCTACTATTTATTCTTTTCTTTTTTTTAATTTTTAGGTGATTTACAAGTTTTTGAAGCAATTGGCGATGTTGAGTGACTTAACTCTTGCTTTTTTGAAGCCGCAAGTCTAGAGAAAGAGAGAGAGGTGAGTTTGTTGAAATGAACAGAAGGGAGGGAAGGCTTAGATTTTGGATGGACGAGAGAGAGAAGTTACTTTCTAATGCCCTTTCTAAGTTCAATATGTCGCTTTTTATAAGGAAACAAGACTCACATGTTAAAAGAAACTAGAAAGTCAAGAGCCAAAGCCTTGAATGGGAGTGCATTCTTCAATTAATTTGATATCGCATTTATCTGTTAATTTGATTCTAGAAGTTATGGCTTCTAGAATTGAGTCGTTTGACTTTTCATGTGCTTGATTAGTATAAAAGGCAGAAAAATCAAGCTAAAGTTTGAGCTTTGTAAGTCCTCCAATGGTGGTCATCAAGAGGTTGAAGACAACATAATTAGGACATGTGCAAGATTTTTTTATTTAATTAGTAAAAAAATTAAAAATCTCTCTTTAAAAAATTAAAAATCTCTCTTTTGAGAGAAAGAGGATTCAAACCTATGATTTGAGAGATAAATGCATGAACTCCTTCCACTAGGGTACTAGTAACTCCAATGAATTATGTGCAATGAATTTTATTTAAGCTCTTAAGTTACCTAAGCCTTATTTAAGACATACCTAAATACACTTGAAGACTAATTTATCTGCTCCTTTAAAAACTGAGCATGAGCATAAAATGATAAACTGTAACTAGTGATGGGTTAGTTGGGATTACATTATGTCTACAAGGTTACAATCATAGATTATCACTATATGTTACAAAATCAATAAAGAATACTCTATCTAATATTATATTATAGGGGGAAATTCTACTGTGTAATTGCTTAAAAGTGATTAGATAGTATAGTTATTTTTTCTTATAAATGACCCTTGTTATACTTTGATCAAATGTGATTTAAAGTTAAAAAAAAAATGCCAACAACTCCATGCAAAGGACTATTGAGAGCTCCATGTAAAGGATTGTCACCACTCTTTAAAGGATTGCTGATAATCTTTTTTATTATTAACAAGTTTTATTTTTTTATAATCATAGTGATTTTATTATAATATAAAAATATAACTATATTATTTGATTATTTTTACGTAATTAAACCATAAAATCCTTCCATATCATACATATATTGAAAATAGAAAATAAGATGTAACATGATACGCCTTAAAAACTATTGATTAAGAAAGGTGGATTAGATAAGTATTCATGTTTTAACCCCAAAGAATGGTTGTATACTCTTTGAGACTTGTAATCTAAATAGTAAATAATACGTGTTAAAATCAATAATAAAAATGGATTTTGCTGAACCTATAACAAAACGAGCTCGAAAGCTTTGTGTGATTAAGGAGGGAAAAAAACAAAAAATAAAATAAAATAAAATAAAATAAAAATGGAAAATGATAGCATAAGTTGTATATTAAAACAGGTATATTCTTTCATTTTATTTTATTTTTAAGTCTGTTGAAAAATGGATCTTACAAGGAGTTCCATTTTTTGTAGGGAAATTTCGAAATTATATGGATACGTAAATCAGATAAATCAAATGCACCGGAACTGGAAGAGTGGAAAATTTTGAAATTAATTTGAAATTTGAAAAAAAGATACGCCGTTATTCGGATTAAATCCCATAAAAGGAGCTCCTGGAATTCAGCGAACAACAACAGTCAATGGTCGCTTTCTCATCTCCGTTCTCAATATTCCCCCACCCCCCCCCCCCCCCCCCCACCCCCCTTTTTTATAAAATAAATAATAATAATAATATAATAATAAAAAAAAAGAAACACCCCTTCTTTCTCCTTTAAATCCCCTCCAAAATAAAACCATCCTCGCAATCAACATTCTTTCTCTCTCTCTCTCTCTCACACACACACACACGCACACATAAACCCTAAGCTCATATTCCATACAGGGAGAGACAGACTTTCTCATTCTAGTGTTTCACATGGCCGGATACAGAGCAGACGACGAATACGATTACCTCTTTAAACTTGTACTAATCGGCGATTCCGGAGTAGGAAAATCGAATCTCCTTTCTCGATTCACCAGGAACGAGTTCAATCTAGAATCTAAATCCACTATTGGTGTTGAATTCGCTACTAAGACCTTGAATATCGATGGTAAAGTCATCAAAGCTCAGATTTGGGACACCGCTGGTCAAGAAAGGTATGAATTCTCGTCTTGTAACTCATTTATTGATCTTTTATTAACATGTAATTGCTCGTGTTCTTGTTATTGTACTCAGTTGCTTTGCTTGAATGATTTCACGTGGGATGGAGTTCTTTTTCCTACTGGAATTTTCATTAGGTTTAGGTGTCAGATCATAAAATTCTACTTCATGTGTTCATGTGACTGTTATTTTGGCTGATTCTGAGGACGGACTGCGAGCTAAGCTACCTAGAGTTTATTTATGAAATGAAATGGGGTTATTGATATTTTTGCCAATTGACATATACGATGTGCAGTTTCCTGTTTGATTCTGCTTGTGGTGTTCTGATCGCTGAATACGATTATGTTATTTGTAAATCTTAGAGACAATGATCACAAAGGATTGTTTTTGACGAAATCGATGAAGTGAGTTTGCTTGTTGTGCAAATGTTGCTTTTTTTTTTTTTTTGCCAACAGAGTGAAAATTCTTGTGCAAACGTGCTTAATTATGATATTCTCATTAAATCTAAAAACTATCAAAATTAGTTAGACATCGGAAAATTCAAAAATAGCATGCTTTTTTTTTTTTTCGGGGTGGCGGGGGGGTTTAATGGGAAAAAAAAATAACACTATAAAATAGCACTCCTATATCCCTTAAAAATTGACACTGTAAAATAGCGCACTTCTATCCCATAGAAAATGACAACATAAAATTTATCATCCAATTTATTAACAAGTCATTTGCATAAATCTTGTAATTATTCTTTAGGGCAGATTTATCATCTAATTTAGTTATTTTTCTTAACTGATTTAAAATTTTAATGGTTAATATAGATCAAATATGATGATAAATTGGCCTCAAAAAGTAATTACGCTTGAATCTTGATACAATAGATTAACTTCGTACTACACTGAATGAGAAATTTTTGGTATTTACATTTTTTAAGAGGCGTACGTTGGCAGCAATTATTGAATTTTAGGGTGAATCTATCATTTTAATAATTTCTTGGGTTTTATTGTCAGTTACCCTTCTTTAAATGATTAGTTGGTTTCTCGAGACTCAGTATCTAAAATGGAAGTTTACTAGAGGAATAAAAAATCATGATAGAAAGCAGCCAGAGTGTCCTGCTGTCATGTTCATAATTATTTGTTTCACAACTGACTGCCATGACCTTGAAAAATGTGATTTCAATTAAGAAGGGCCTACTAATGATGGATATTACTGGAGATTGAGGGGGTATTCTGTATTTATTCTATTCTACTCGATATCAGTGGCTAAAGGATTTGCAGGAGCCAAATACTCTATATCCATGGATATCTAGCTAAATGTTGAGGTGTCTTCTACAGTCTAGGGTCAAACTTTAATTACTCTGAGGGTATCTCTGTTGGTCTGAGCCAAAAATCTAGTGACAGAGAAAGGGAAAAGCTAGACAAACGAACATACAAATTTTAATTTAAAAAAATAATAATAATTGATAAATAAAACTAAAAACCATACATGGTTGTTAGCAGTCTGCTCTTTATTATATTGTCTCTCAGAGTCCTAATGGATATTTCTTGAATATGATTCTGCTTGTATATGGTTTGGTATCCCTTGGTACTCCTGGAACAACCCTTTCTCATTTACTTTAAGATGTAAAATCCTGTGCTCTGCTTGTTCAAGATACTATTTCATGAGTTGAATGCTAATCCTAGCATTTGACAAAAAAAGGCAAAAAGAAAAACAGCTAGCTGGAGGAGTTCCTGCTCAGTGATTAGCAACTGATCTATCCAGATCTCAGCAATATGCCTAAATTTTTCTTAGATTGATGTAAAAAATCATGCTTGTATATCTGCAAAAGATGGCGTCTCCTTAATGGCCTTTAAAGAATAAGTTTGTTTGCTGATGTCTTTTAAATCTGTCTCTCCTTATGTAGATGTTGTTGTACCTTTGTCTTTTGTCCCCCATTAATGTAGTTGATGTATCCTAATACCGATTGATGCTTTTATTTTTTCCCAAGATTCTTCAACTTTCTTTTTGCACTTGGAGCATCCGTTAACCTGTAAATAATTTCATCATTGTTTATGAAGGCTCAACTATGCTGGCACTTATACCCCTCTAGGATGCATATAATACCAAGACTGGTAAGGGAGCGTCTTGTAGGTACCTTAAATCTAGTTATGGAACTTATTAAGAGCATATCCTTCTCCTGGAGAACTTATCACGGGTCCAATATCCTATGATAGTGATGGGTGCAGTGAAAGAAAAAACAGGGGTATTTGATTTTAATTTTGTAAGTTTTGAAGGATGGTATTTATAATTTACCATTTTCAATAAATTACAAGTAGAAAGCATTTCTTAATTTTCTTGTGTTGAAGGAATTTTTATTTCTTATAAACTAGCGGCAATGATATGAAATGCCTCAACTAGAATTGGTGACTTCTGATGGAGGATTGAAGTTTATTCCTTGTGGATGATAGTGGTTCAAATGCCATTCATTCGATGGTCCACTATTTTTTGTAATTAAGTAGTGCAATTAACAGCTCTTGATCTATTGACCAAATTAAATTTTGTTGAATGATTGATGACTCTAAGTGGGAGTGGTTTTCTGATTTTCAATCATATTTTGATATAATATCACTAGTTGTAAAGGAGATGGAAAGGCACACGTGCTTGCATAACCAAAGTCCAGATATTTAAATCCCTGTCTGCTGGTAACGGAGTTTTGCTTTGTCAAATTCTACTTTGCTTTGTCAAACTCCACATATTGTTCCAATTCAACAAGCCAAACTGGCCATTGTGTCTTGTTTTAAGCAACACGAGCCTCAATAAGTTTGGGGTCAGCTCAATCTATGGAAGCGTTTTCTGTAATTAGACTCACTCCACAAGTACCCAGTAAATTTCCTTACTCTAAAGTGTCATTAAGGGTAGATGTTGTAAACGAGAGTGATAAGCTTACTGATATTTGATTGATGCAAAACTAGTTGGTCTGGGGTCATTGAATTGCCACGTGCCCATTCAACCAACTTCGTTAACAATGTAACATGCTTAAATCTATTACTGAACTCCCATCAGCTATATTTTAAGATGACTGTCTGAGAAAACATTGGAAGACTGAATCTCCCTTAATATGGGAAGTTTTTAATGACATACAGTAGTCAAGCCTGAACTTTTGATGATGTAAATAAGTAAAAAATCACAATGAGGCGTAGCTGAGGGCATTAAATCACAGGTAGAAGACTCCAATGGTATTGTTGCTGCAATCTTTTTGAATGATTTCTTCTTTCATTGTGTCTTTTGCGTTGTATTCATGATATATATATATATATATATATATATATATTTGCTGTACAATATATTGTTTGCTCCACGGGATCAACATCTAAGTGAGGTCTTGATCATATTACTGTATTTACAGGTATCGTGCGATTACCAGTGCTTACTACAGGGGAGCTGTTGGTGCTTTACTTGTTTATGATGTTACTAGACATGCAACATTTGAGAATGTAGGAAGGTGGTTGAGGGAGCTGAGGGACCATACCGATCCCAATATAGTGGTCATGCTTATAGGAAACAAGTCTGACCTCCGACATCTTGTGGCTGTCCCCACAGAGGATGCGAAGGCATATGCCGAGAACGAATCCTTATATTTCATGGAGACCTCTGCGTTGGAGGCAACCAATGTGGAAGCAGCCTTTGCTGAAGTTCTTGCTCAGATATATCGGATAGTAAGCAAGAAAGCTGTTGAAGCAGGCGATAATGGAAGTACTTCTGCTCTTCCAGCAGCAAGACAAACAATTAATGTCAAAGAGGATAAATCTGTACTGAAGAGAATCGGTTGCTGCTCAAGTTAGTGTAGGTAAAGTATCTGGTTCTATAGCAGATGTTCTTGTACATTTAATACAACAGAATTTCCTACAATAGGTAGATTTTCTGATGTATTGCCTGACAAATTATGGGAAAGTACTTAATGCAGGAAATCCAAACGGTACTCAAAAATAAGTATAGCTGATTTTCTATTCCCGGTTTGGCCAATCGGTGAACCAATGTAGCTAATTGAGAACTTTTCAAATGATATGTTTCCTTTGATTATTAAGTAATTAACGTGCAAACATAGCATCGAAAGATAGTGTTTTAATACATGTGCTCATATTGGCGGAAAAAAATGGTAACGTGCATCATCTACCCATGTTGAAAGGATTTTTTTTTTTTGAACCTTAATGTTTTGTTGACATTTGATATCCCATGTTGCTTTGCTATGCTCTTTGTTCTCCTTCCCTACTCAAAAATTCGAGTCATTGTATTGCTAGGGTACTTTGTTATTGTCGTCAAATCCGAGGTTGACAGTTGCATAGCAAATGGGTGTTATTGATCCTTCCTCGGACACAAGCTAAGCATCGAGAGGAAAACTTTTATGGTTTCGACATTAATTATACATATAGTGAAAAAGGAGGGGGTAAAAAAAGAAAGGATATGAAAGAGTGAAAACTTTTTATGGTTTTTAATAAGTGCATGGGTATTTACGTAAATTCCTTTTTTTTTTTTTTGTTAACATATAATATAAAAACTTTCGCTTACCTTTGAATTGTGCTGAGAAACGACTTTTGAAAAGCCCCTTTTAACTAATCTTTTGAAAAGCCTCTAGTTTGAAAATTCGCAAGCTGGTTAACTAATCTTAGCCAACTCTTCTAAAGGGAAGACTTTGGGACCAGATCTTTTCCCGTAAGACCATCAATAAATGCATGTTGTGTCCTAATCATGTATGCGAAACTACAAATTTGGTGAGCACCGTTGGGTTTGATCCTTTTTTTTTCTTTCTTTCTTTTATCCTCTCTAAATTGAAACAGTTTGAAAACATCGGAATCAAATTCATCTCTGTTGATAATGAAATGGATTAAATTTTCTGTTAGCAATGCTGAATTTGTGTGTGTGATGAAAAGATAAAAGGCAAAAACAAAGATTTTTAAAGTAAATATTTGGTAATTGACTCCAACTGACTCAGATTAATAAGTCGTTTTCTGTTTTTTTCCTTTGGGCCTGACTAACCAAACTCATCTTAAAAGGATAATGATTTTTGAGCTGCAAGAAGCATTGAAAGCTGTAAGGTGGTTTGAGTAATGAAACACTCGTCTATTATCTCTTCTTTTGCCCTCTAAATTCGGATTGGAAAAGCATTATGTATATCATTACTCATTTTAAAATTATCTCAAACCAAAATCAATTAGACTAGAAAGCGAAACCGTACCCTTGAACTCAACGTTGAAATAACCCCCCCCCCAAAAAAAAAATTAGGTTCTATTATGGCATCCACATTATTTTTTATTTCTTCATTGGAAGACAACATCAAGAAACGTGATCCATCATCAAGTTTTTGTTGATAATTTTAGTTATTGAATACACCTCGAAATTAGAATAACCCACAAGGCCAATAAACAAAACAACAGCACCTCGAGAACTTTTGTTTATGTGTTGTTGTCTTGTCGTTTCTTCTTGCGCATTACGCTTGTCCATATTCCATCAATTAACCAATTAATTAACACATTAATTAATCAATTAATTAATGTATAATCAATAATAAAACTAATAATGCTAAAATTTCCTGACCTTATCCCGTATTGCCCATGCACGGAACAGCGCTTAAACTACACCGCCGGCTCTCTCCATTCGATTCGGCTCGTTTAAATCTCCTAAAAACCGATGAACACTCGGGCAACTCCTCTAGGTCACCAAACAGCGAATCCTCTTCCTCTCCGTACAGTCTATCCACATCAGCGTCCATGTAATCTCTTCCCGTGCACGTCGTACTCTCCAAAAACGATGTGGACGCCACGTAAGAAATCCACCCAAACTCCGCACCCATCAAAGAGTCATCACCCAGCTGGGGAAAATCCGTCTCTTCTTCATGGTGGAAATTGGTAGGGGCTGTGGGGGTGGGGGTGGGGGTGGAGGTGGAGGTGGTGGTGGTGGCACCGGCGTGAATGGTGGTAGTAGAGTGGTGATGGTTATGGTGTTTGGAGGCGGGGAGAGGGTGGCTGTGGTCGAAGGAGTAAGTGATGAGGAGGACAGTGGGGTCGACTCGGCTCCGCTCGACTTGTTTCCGAGCAGGGCAACCCTTCGAACTGCTGCATCGATAATATCCCCTGTTTGAAGTTTTAAACGCGTCATTATGTGTTGTTGTTAGTTGCTAAATTAATGATGATGTCTTTGATAATGATGTTCAATGCCAGCAAAACCAAAAAAAAAAAAAAAAAAAGGAGAAAACGATCACAATGCAAAAGCGCGTGGAATATAAGCTTTCAGATTAGATTAGAGTCCCCTAATATTTTAGGTCGTTCAACTTTGGTATCACGGAATGGTACAATCAAAAATCAATTAAATAAGTAGTGCATGATAAATGTAATTTATGCAAATTTGCATCAATATCTGTAATAGGGTGACTCTGAAAATCAATAATAATATTTGATATGAATTTTTATTGTAAATGAACTCTTGTTAGGAGGCTAAAAGAATTTTATAAGTAATATGTCCGAATCTAATAATAAATAAAGGCTGCGTCTCTGACAATTTATTGGTCAATTAATGAACCATTGCATGTGAAAAACAATTTATTATGCGTCTAAAGGCATTATATAATGACGTTATGATTGCAATTGCAAAACCTATAACTTTATTCTTCTTCTTTTTCTTTTTTTTTTTTCTTTTTAATATAACAAGTAATGCCAAGAAGAAGAACTTTCTTCTTCTACCTCTTGATAATGTTTCATACAAGTGCCTGCCGGCTTTTCCCTCTTTTACCACAGCGAATAAACCAACTAATCCGAACTATCAACAAGAACCCTTTTTTTTTTTAAATAATAACAATAATAATAATTTCGGCTATCTTTTAAACCAAAAATAAAAATTAATTAATTTCCATAAAGGCTGTTAATACAAAAGGTATCGGATAAAAAATAATCATGCGATCATTCATTCAGAAAATGATAAACCCAAAAAAAAAAAAAACCCTAGATTTAATTTATTTCCCTACAATAACCAAAGAAACTAAATCTATTTAATTTACTTAGGAGAGAATTATATCTAATTGGTTATTATTGACATATATATATATACATACCTGGGATAAGGGGAGCCCTTGATGGGCTTTTGACCGTACTTCCTCCAGGCCCAAGAATCGGACGGTGGAAATACTTCCCCTTTGCTCTTAGATCCATCCACGTCGCCAATCGGAACCGAGACCACTCTTTTCTCCGCACCTTTTTTACTGCACATTTTCATGTTTTTGCATGGACAATAACCATTTTGTTCACAGCACAATCATAATCAACTTCAATACTTTTCTTCCCAAAAAATAAAAATAAAAATTTAATTTAAAAATAAATAAAAAGAATCAATGATTTGAGTAATCAGATCAAATTATTTAAATTTACCTTTTCTTTGGTGAAGGCTCAGCAGCGTCACTACTAGTCACCTTGGTATCATCTCCAGAGGAAGGTGAGTCAGGAGGACCTCCATTTTCATTCGAAATATCAGAATAATTATCAGCTTCTTGATGATGATCATGAATAAATGGGTTGGTGTACAATCTTCGGCTCATGGTCATGAAACAACTGATGAATTACGAGATTTCTTAAACATTAATTACACAATATCTGAACTCGAACAATTATTTTAAAAAATAAAAATAAAAAGGGTAATTATTTAGTAGATGTAGTGGCCATACTCTGAGTAAGAAAAAAAAAAGAAAAGAAAAGGGAAGTTTTGGCCGGAGAAGAGAAAGAGAGAAAGAGAGAGAGATTGGGTGTGAATAATGAGGGTGAGAGAATGGGATTATATTATTGGAAGGGTATGGTTTATTAATAAAAATGGATAGTCATATTTTGACAGATTGGCAGTTGTGTAGTTTATTTAAGGACTTGTAAGCCTCTACGCAATGCAAATATTATAAAAACAATGGGATTTGGAATACTCCAAGAGAGAGACAATCAAGTGGAGTTCGGTCTAACGTTGGCAGTACATGGGCAAGTGCAGTTGGTGGATAAGGTGACGAGTAGTCCAACCATGCTGAGATTATTATGATAATATTACCTCACCAAGGCTCGTGATTTATTTATATATCGAATTAACGGCTACTCTTGAATTACTGTTAAGAGTTAAGAGTATGAAAATGAAAATATTTAAATTTTTTAATATTAATTGTGTACTTACAAGGAAGAAAATATATATTTCAAAAGTTAGACTATTAGTAATTTAATATTTATTACAAGCGTCCATTGACGTGTTCTTTATTAAAGTGGGCTTATTGGTACATATAGTTCTCATCGGTGGACTTACACAGGATAGCTATTTATTGCTGGAAATTTTCTATCTTAAAGGTGTCTCACCAACCAACCGTATATACATATTTTACTTGATAAACTAAATTACTATAATTATATAATACTTCTTTATCCAAGTATCTATAGATGTGATTAATTCAAGTTTGAACCCACCTTGAGATAGAAAGTTTAAGGCAACAAATATTTAGACGAGTTATATATATTGGTTTCTGATTATGGATTCAAACAAGGCGTGGCCATTTTCCGAGCTGATTATAGTGGGAAATTAAAATTAATAAAATATTACAAATCTGTCATTAAATGTCACTTAAATGTACCACGAATTAATACAATTATATATTAAATTATTTATGCATAATGTCTTATTGATTTATATATCTTTATATTGACACAAATTTTATCACAAAATTAAGTCATAAAAAAGAAACTATGCATGAAAATTTTCAAAAGACAAAGTTAGTCTTAATCCCACGTTAGTTATGCTTCGAGATCATCATTCTGCTGTGAATTCTTGCACATAACAAAAACATACAAAGACGTAAAATTCTATTTACTAAAATCCATAAATAAAAATAAATATCCCAAATGTTTTAATACTTACATAGTCTCATAAATTATGTGACATAAAAAAAAAAAAAACAATTGAGAGTAATATTTTGACATAAATAAGTTGAACCCAATAGATGTCTAAAACTAAAATTCATCTTTTAATTAACAGCAAATAAATACTAATTATCGAATTGATGATTTAAAGATAAAATCTTCAATAAGACTATTATTGTTGCATCATGAAATCTAGAAGGCACAACAGCTCATCATTTGTCCTACTTAGATAAAACATGTTAGGGCTCTAAATTTAACCGGCTGTCTTTTATCCAATTTTAATTTGTGAAATCATTCTTTAAATTTTGTAAATGGTTATTTGTTCGATAGGTTAACTTGATTAGTCATTTCCTAGTTTTAATTTTGAAAACATTGAAAAAGTTAACTTTGCATTTTATGTATACTAAAAACCTCAAAGCATGTAATGTATAACCATATCAAAGTCAAGGGCCCTAAAGTCCAAAATAACCTTGATACCAATTGCACTAATCGATTTCAAAGTACAGTAGAAATAAATATCAAGTGTTAATCATGTAAAGACTACGATTATTAGTAATTATCCTTTTTTTTTTCAATTATCTAATCACCAAATTAAAGTATTGAAATAAAGTTTTAGAATTAATAAAGCAATAAACTAGAAATAAATAAACGTGATTGAATAATTAGAACATAGAATAAATGACAAGCAATAAATAGCAAAATGCAGTACCTAAACATTGAATCCCACTAGGACTACTCGCTTAATCAAATAATTATATATTAATATTATCTAATTTTCTTCAAATTGTGTGAATTCCTTAATTGTATTAATATGTTTCTTAAGATTATTGACACCTAACTCTATATTGATTAATTGAAATCTCATCCCAATTAAAACCTTTCAAAATTGCATTACTCGTTTGTTTTTCTCAAGATTATTGACATCTAACTCTATGTTGATTAATTAAAATCTCTTCCTAGTTAAAAATCTCTAGAATTGCATTATTGCTTTATTGAATTCAATTATTAGGTTTGACCCTAATTCAAAGGATTTACGTTGTCTTATTTCTATGATTGCATGCTACATCTTCCAATTATGCAAAATCAATTTATGCATAGGACTTTTCAATCACACATGCATAAAATTAGACATAATTGGATCACAAAGAAATGAAGAATCAACTAAATTAAAATAATAATCAAATTGCATAGTCTTCCTAAGGTTCATCACATGATTTGGAGTAGGTCATGACTCCTGAGCACACATAACCATTGAGTAGGTACTCTCTAATACTACAAAACTATAACTAATAACCATGGTAAAGATACTTTATATCATCTCAAAGCCAATACAAATCATCTATCTTAGAGTCATCAATAATATTAGTTGCTAGTATCGCTAGAATACTAGCAACCTTCTATAAAGGTGCCTCATACCACCTCTATGATCCAATTGTAGCTTATTTTTAGTAGCTTAACCCATTCATAGCAACTAACTAGTTAATGACAAGCCTACAACTCATGATGAAATCAGCCTATGAAGTACAAATCACATTAGCCTATGCCCATAAGACAATATACATACTAGTCTATGGTCGCCACTTTCAATACCTCAATATTATTGGTGCTCTCGATCTAGGTATAGGCACAAGCATAAGCACAAGTAGCGATTAGTTTTAAGTTTTGATATTCTTAGGTTCATTTACATAACTATTTCTATACATACAAGTAACAAGCAAGGTAACTACATATCTAGAATCCAATCAACACTTTAGAAATGACCAAAACTTGTTTCAACTCTGAAAACCAAAATATATAAACAAGTTGTTAAGATTTCAAGGATACAAGGGCTTTACTAATCTTAGATGTATCACTTGATTTTGTGCTTATATGAACAACTATGACCTAAAACACACTAAATAAGACCTTCTAAAGATAATCTCATTGACCTTTAGTAGTGTAGCATTGACCAAGTAAAAAAAAAAAAAAAAATAGCATGAACAGTTGGCCAGCAAGGTGGCTATTGACCTATTGGCAACCTCCAAATTCAACCTCTCTCCATTTCAATCACACTCTTTGATTATATTAAACATGCAGTTGATTATATAGTCCTTTAAGTTGATCCCTATGCTAAGAAACATGCTTAATTCACCACTAAAACACCTTCTACATCAAGTTATATGCTTCAACATATTTTGTAACAAGGATAAATTATGCGGATTGAAAATTTTAGAATTTGCATGGACTCCCTATTTTTTGAAAAGTTAGCACCTGGACCCCCTAAAATAACTACATAATCCATTTCTTTTATGTATTGGCTACGTATGTGTAATTTCTTTTATTGATATGGACTACACATTTAATATATTCAATTACAAAACTACTAAAAATTCAAAAATAAAAAAATTAGGAAAAAAAATAAAAAAAAAATGAGAAAAGAGAAAAGGAAATCAAAAGAAAATTGGAAGGTCAGCAATGACCACATTGTATTTTCTTTTTTTCCTCCATTTTTTTTTATTTTCTACTGTCGAGCCTAAATTTTGGTTCATTATTCCTAATTTGATTCACACTAAAGCTTATGCTCATTTAATGTAAATCTTCAACTAAAATTAGGAAAAAAAAATATTTTTGTCTAATTTGGAGAAAAAGGAGTCACCACCCAATTGAGATCAGGAAAAATATTAAATTAAGACTAATTGAGCAAATTAGTCTTAATTTAGTTACCAGCCCACGTAAATGTTTCAAATAAAATTAGAGATTTTGAAATTGGAGGCTATCCTATTAAAACTTTAGAGTTACCACTTTAACCTTTCAAAATTAAAATTTACTTTAAAAAATGTCTAAAAAAAAAGTTCTTTTTAAAAATTTATTGAGGTCTCCCTATATATGCTTACATACCTGCTATTCAAAATCAAACTAATCGTAGTTCACATACATTCTAAATTGTTAAAATATGAAAAATTTTACTTTACTTTAAAAAATTTATGGAAAAAAATAAATAAATAATAATTTTTTTGAAAGAAACTAATTTTTTTAAATAAATATATATAATGTCTAAAAATTTATAATTAAAAAAAAAAAGACTCGTGCACCTGCTATGATTTGACCCCATTCTCTTGTGTAGTGCATGTGTGCGTTTTCCAACTAGGCCATTGGCTTGTGCCTTAGTTATATTATGCAAACAATTGTATTTATTTCCCTTTTTTTAATTCTTTATATAAAAAAATAAATGAATAATAAACCAAAGGGAGCGAAAATGAGATGTCTACATCTACCATTTTTTTTTTTTGTTTTTAACTTTCTAAAATTTTTAGTAGTTTTATTAATTAAATATATCAACTATGTTATCCACATTAGTAGGGCATTAACCATAAACAACCAATACATAAAAAGAAGTAGGTTCGATAGCTCTTTCAAGGGTCTAGGTGTGGACTTTAGGAAAAATAGAATGTCCATTCGATTTCAAAACTTATCAAGTGTCCTTGTAATAAGATCCAACTGAACATCAAATTACATGTAATTTATATGAACTTAACCAAAAACAATAAGTATAAATTTACATAAGCCCTTTTACATCACTGATTAAGACTTAATCATGTTTTGATCTTAAATTGATCAAATCTTGTGAATCTATGAATTAAAGAAAAAAGGAACAAAAAAGAAAGAAGAAAGAAATGTATGTCATGTCTTGAATGTGTTTTACAAACCCAACCTTAACATGTGCAATCACCTTTCCGAAATTACATTTAGATTGACATTATCTTTCACCAAACAAGAACAACCAATCAAATTTTTATTATCTAAAAGAAAGAATTTCAAATTTGACCAATTACTCATTGGATTTTACAAGGCATCTTACACCTTCGAACCTCTTCACCTTGCATTGCCTAAAGTCCTAATTAGATTGAAGTATTTCTTAAATGATAAGCCATAAAGGGAAAAGAGAACAAGGATTCACTTAAAGTAGAAAGGAAAAGAGCACAAAAGTAAAGAGTTATAGGAAAAAGAGTGGGAGAGAGAAAAATGGTATAAAGGCTTTAAAAGAAAAAGGTTATGACTTTTAGTTTTGAGGAAGAGAAGGAAAAAAAGTGATGAAGAGAGGGATAAGCAAGATTAGTGGTTCTACTAAAAACCAAAAAATAAAAAGGAAAAAAAAAAAGACTAGAGAGAGTGTCTATGTTTGGTATTTGTTGATGGAATCATGGGTAGTTAAATATCTCATCATCCCTAACTTTAGGTGAATTTGAATGGGGTGTATATATATATATATATATATGTAGTTGATGTACTCATATCGCATGTGCAAAAAAAAAAAAAAAAACCATTTATATGGAATATACATTAGTTACATGTCTTATGAAAGTGTGGAAATTGGTAAAGTATTATTGTGATAGTTTGTACAAAATTAAGAATATG
Source organism: Laguncularia racemosa (assembly GCA_037954665.1). NCBI lineage: Eukaryota > Viridiplantae > Streptophyta > Magnoliopsida > Myrtales > Combretaceae > Laguncularia > Laguncularia racemosa. The sequence goes on along the minus strand of JBBMOL010000039.1, from coordinate 1,724,172 downwards.
GATGGATGAATAGATGATTTAAGCTTTGATAGTTTATTATAACACTTTTGCTCCATCAAAACCTTTTTTTGCTTTGATTATAAAGACTACATAGTAAAATTGGTTTGAGTTAAAGTAAGTAAAAAAATGAAATGAATAACAATTATGTAATATGGAAAGTTTTATATATGGAGAATAATAAATTAATAGTTACAATTTAAAAAGTTTTGAGAACTTACATTGAAATTTAAAGGAGAATATGTAATACCTGAATTTTTATTTATTTTAATATATATACTGTCACAGGGAGCTAAGGACAAGGACGAGAATTTTATAAAATTTGAGGGGCAATTTAGACTTTTCACGAAAGGGAGTATTTAACCCTAGATGACTTAACATTCCTCCTTTTTCACCCCTCACAGTAAAAATAGCAGAAAAAGGAGAGGTTGTCTTGAAACAAACCCTAAGACGATAAAAGGGAAAACATCGTGACTTAATTCCAAGTACGAGAAGTAAGGGCTTTTATACAAGAATTTTCATAGAAAATGGATAATCCGATATAGTTACATCACTTTGTTCATCTAAAACTCGAAATTTGAGAGAGAAAAATACAAGAACGAGGAATCAATGGCTCAAGGATACGATTTGTGGAATTTTTGAAGTAAATAATCTAATTCGTGTAATTTATTTATAATTACATGTTTTAGAGATTCAATTAATTCTAAGGATAGAAAGAATTAGGTTTAAGAGAAATTGGAATGAAGAATTAGGAGTTCGTGGAGATTACCGAGGGTAACACGACCTCCCAACACGATTGTGTTTTGAAGGTTACACCAAGAGATATACGGCCTCCTAATACAGTCGTGTTTCAACTATGTTGAATTAAGGGTAACACTGCTGTAAACACCCCATTTTTGCTCCCATCTAAAAATAATAATAATAAAACAAAAAAAAACAAAGTCAAGTTTACAAAATAATAAAAAATAAAATGAAGAAAAATAATAAGAATAAAATAATAAAAATAATAAAGAAAAATGAAATAAAAAAATTCTTATAAAAATTACAAATAATATATATATATATATATATTTGGGTTTGTAAATTAAACTCGAGAACTTCAAAATAGCAAAATTAACTAAGATAGTAGGTTAATATGTAATTTAGTTACAATAATAAACCAAGAAATGGGTTTGTTTAGCTGGTCGCGTGTTGTCGGTATGCGCGTATTGGAATTGTTGGTCTCGGGTTCAAATCTACAAGGAGGCACTCTGTGCCATTTTTCCTTTTTTTTTCCTCCAAGCTGCCACATGACAGCATGCGATTGCTCGAAGCGAGTATGTGCAACATCAATGCTGGAAACAAGGGAAGAAAATTAAAAAAAAGAAGAAGAAAAAAGCTCACTGCTAAATATGAATCGAACCTAATCAAACGAATTTTCTTAATCATTATCGATTTGTAACAAGAAAAAAATAGGATAAATCACAAAACACGAAAAATCTACATGGATCAATTCAAATTTCAAAAAGGATAAAGATAGGTTTCAACCGTGAGCTTGATTTAAGCCTATCGAATGGGATTTTGTGAGTCTATAAATAGGACTCGACTTTGGGAACTTGAAAAAAAAACAAAAAAAACAAAAACAAACATCCACTACTACACTACAACCACCCCAACCCCCCTACAGCCACCATTCCTAGCCATTGTTGACACTGCAAACCACCCAAACATAGTTGACTTCCATGTTGGCCCGTGTCTAGGAAGCATCCTAACTCCTCACCTCACATCACCACTCACCGAAGTATATACAGTAGACTTGAATTTGTGATGAACTCGCTAACTTTCGACTCAAACCAAATCGAGCTAACCCGACTCGAACTGCACTGACCCATGTCCAAGTAAGTGAGGTCCATATTATTATTATTACTTATTTAGTTATTAATAATATTAATAAGTAAAAATAATAATAATAATGATAAAAGACATATATTTTAGAAATTTATTTTCTTTTGTTATTGATAAAATAATGAGAATCTTAATAAAGGAGAATTAGGTTTAGAATTTCTCTTTTGTTTTGTTTTTATTTTTTTTTTAGTTTAAGGTGTGAGCTTTCTAATATATATATGTATGTATACAATGTTTTATCATTTAGAAAAAGGATTTTGATGAAAATAATAATAATAATAATAATAATTGACGTTTTTTCAAAATTAGAGGTTTTAGTTTTCTCAAAATTAAGAAATAAAGCTTAGGCTTAGAAATTTCTTTAAATAAATTTAAATGATAATAAACATAAACCTGTCACATTTTCATAATTAAGACTAAACAGTCCACTAGAGTTTTATGAAAGCAAATTATGGCTTATTTGATTCCGAATAGCAGATACGTAAGTACCCTTATGGGGTAACTCTAAAAAAATAAAGAAAAATATTTTAAACCATTATTAGTATAATCATTATTTCATTTTATATTAGTATTTTCTTTTACGCTAAAAAGGATATCATAAAATAAAAATTTCAAAAGGTTAAGGTGATAACTTTAAGGTTTTAATAGGATAGGCCCTAAGTCAAGAATCTCTGGTTTTTTTTTTTAAAAAAAAAAAAAACGATTTCATTAACTAGTGTTAAAGTTAGAATTAATCCGCTCAATTAATTCTAACTTAACAATTTTTTTCCCAACTCCAATTAGGTGGCGACTCCAAATAAATGATAATTTTTTTTCTAGTTTAAGTCGATGATTCATATTAGATGGGTATAGGATCTAATATGAATTGAATTAAGAAAATAATAAAAAATAAATAAGTTAGAATCAATAGGATGGCAACTCCACTAGGGATCTTTAGTGAGCTAGCTACTTAAGCCTTTTGAAATTATAATTTATTTTAGATATCTTTAGTTAACTTTTTTTTTTTTTTTGTAAAATATTGTTTATGCTAATGTTTCTATTTTTTCATGATTTAGGGATTTAATAAATTTAGTTTTTTATTGAGTTTTCATGCATATGATTGTATGATTAGATATGGTTAGATCCAGGCCATTTGGAACCCTAGGACGAGGTGCCATTGTATAAGTTCTGGGCGAAGTGAAGTAATCACCACTCGGAGCCGATTAGGCTACCCCACTTAATGCTTCGATATAGCTTGAGATCTATTTCTTTGAAAATGTGGGAGGTCGTAGATCTTGGAAAGCTTTAGAACCCACCTCTTTGCATACATGAGATCGTGAACCGGCAAATAATTAACAATTTAATATCTTGTAAATTCTTCTTTCTTTTTCACTTTGGATTTTGGAGGCAATTTCATTTTTGTAAACATTCCTTGTAAAAGAATTTTTATCATGATAATTATGTATTTTTTTTGTAAGATATTTGTTTGTAATTAGAAATTTTCATTTTGTAACTCTATTAGATGGCTAGCACTGTAATTAACTGTCTTCTTCGAAAAGAGAATCATGTTTGCAAGCATCTAAATCCCAAGCTAGTACTGGACCATTGGCTCACTTTATATAGTTTTGAAAAGTAGACCTTCATCTGGGACAAAATAGGGCTCATCCTTTCACTAAAGAAAATGGATGTCAACCAACCTTTGATTCGGGCTGTATTACACTTCTGGGAGCTTGAGCCCATGGCTTTCTTTATCGAGCCACATGAGATTACCCCAACTATGGAAGAGTATACTCAGCTTCTCCAGGCCCCTCTACTTTCCAATGGGGTATATGTGCCAAATTTAGAGGCTTGGCTAGCCAGCATATTCAGCAAACTTCTGGGGGTTCGTGGAGCGGTAATTAACTAAGCATTGGAAAATAGCAATGAGTACTATCTTCGAATGGATGAATTAAAAGCTTGGTTTATGGCATGATGCAATGATGGAAGTAAGAAGGATATCTTATGTGGGGACCCTAAAAATTACAGACAAAGACGGGTTTATACTTTCATCTTAACAGCATTTACAACTATCATTTTTCCTACTAAGATCTTCCACATTTATTATAGAGTTGCAGAATTAGTATTTCAATTCTTAGAAGGAAAATCTTACATCCTAGCCCTTTTATCTGAGTAGATTCAAAATCTAAATTTTGTAAAGAAAAAGGGTCATGGAATCCTCTGCTCAAATATTAACTTTATTCTGATTTGGTTTGTAAGCCCCTTCAAATATTTTGGGCTAAACATGGTTAAAAAATCACTAACCCAATAGGTAAACCTCATAGATTCATGTGCAGAAAGGATGAAGCTGCCAGATGACCTTCCTAGCCATAGTTAGGTTGAAGTACTCAAAGGTTTCAGTGCTGGAGATATTTTGTGGACTGCTAGATAGAGCTACTACAATAAGATTATTCCAACATGTAGAAACTTTCAAGCCATTCCATCGATTGGGCTTAATTGGTACACAGGTTATCATCCAAATTCAATGGTCCATAAGTTTGGCACCATCCAATACATAGTTCACAGGCCATCATTAGAAAGGATTACGGTTGAATTTTAGGACCTAACATGTTAGTAGCAAATAAGATTGCCAAGTTAGCAGAGGTAAGGGCTTTATAGGAGGCCCAAATTGAGAGCCCTAATATAGACCTCAGGGAATTGGATGGTGAAGTGGAAAAACACCGAGCTACTAAGGATTTTTTCATTAACCAATTATACAAGATAGGGGAAAGGATCCACCATGCTCCTGATATCACTCATCCTACATCAGGCAACCTAAGCTCGAAAATGAAAACTTACATGGAATAGGTAAAGGCTTGGATGGAAGTCCATTTTTAAACCATAAAAAGTAAGAAAGATATGTGGAAGAATAGATTCAAGGAATCTAATCAGAGGAGCAAGGCACTTGAAGCCTAATTGAGGAAAACCTAGGCAAGGGTTAAAACATTGGAAGCCGCTATGGACACTAAGATGAAAAAGAAAGATTCAACACCCACCTAACTAAAGAAGAGGAAGCTTAGAAGTTAGGAGAAATTATATCATAGCATTTCTTTCTTATGTTTTCAATAAAAGCATTGAACTCCAAAGTTTGCAATATTAATAAAATTCCAGTATTATTACATCATTAATTAAGTCCTAGTTCACCCATTCGTTTTTTTTTTTATATATATATATAAATAATCAAAGTAATAAATAAATGCTTGCTAATAGAAATCGAGTCTGACTTGCCAAGTATCAAAGATAGCTCTTAAACAACCAAACCCTTCGAGAATTCTAATGAACACCCGCTCCAGGACTACAATGGCTAGTAGTGGCAACAACAATGGCAACAGTTATGTCAACAACGGCAATAGCAACAGCATTGACACCTCCTTGATCCAAGGATCGTATCATTGGAACAAGCAGTCCAACAATTGACTACATAAGTCTGTTTCTTGACCGAAAGCATTGGCTTCCTTCGTGCTACCCAGCCTACTTAAGAGGAACATTCAGGGGCTCAAAAGGGAAAGGCGGTGGAATTCTAGCTACCAAAATATAAGGAAATCAGCTCTCGACTCAACCTTACATTTAAGTATGAACCAAAAATGACGATCAATATGGGGCCTGCTTTAAATGACATAAAGAGGGAAATAGAAGATAGGCAGAAAGAAATAGAGAGGAAGCTCTTCCAGTGGCTAGCTAACAAGATAAAGACTTTAGAGGGTTCTGATAGTTTTGATCAAACCAGCATCATAGACCTATCGGTATATGGGGTAGATGCTTATTAAAAAAAATTTAAGGTACTAGAATTTGAGAAATATAACGGCACCAATAGTCCCAAGATGCATACAAAGCTATATGTGCAGAAAATGAGTAAATACGCACAATATGACCAGCTCATGGTCTAAACCTTTCAGGATAACCTCATAGGCCTTTCTCTAATATGGTATGTACAGTTAGATCTCAACCAAGTCAACACATGGGATAAATTGGCCCATGCATTTTATGAGCAATATAAATTCAACATTGAAGTTGCCCCTTCAGTGCTAGATTTAGGGAGTCTTAGAAAGAAGCACAATGAATCCTTCAAAGAATATGCTCAACATTGGAGGGCTCAAGCTACTAGGTTTTCCACTCCAATCTCAGAGGAGGAGTTAACTTTCATCTTCACCAATAGATTGGAGAAACCTTATTTCACACATCAGGAGGGATAAACCTCATCTAGTTTCACAAAAGTAGTGGCAGTAGGATGTAGGATAAAGAATGTCATTACATCCGAAAAACTCCAAACTACCGACTCTCCCATAATCGCATTACCCCTAAGACCCGTAGGGAATAATAAAAGGTAAAGAAGCTACAATCAGTATAGTTAACTCAAGCAAGAGTAGCAGACTAGGGTCTCACATGACTTTTCAGACAACAAACACCCCAATCCAACAATCACCGGTGAATTAAACCTAAGTTACTAGAGCTCCAAGACAGTTCACTCCAATCCCTATCCCACTTAACTATGTTTTTGCTTGGTTATGAGTAGATAATTAGATCAGCTTTGAAATCCCTAATGATTGATACAAGCTGAGGAATTTTGACCCTAACCTCAAATGTGAGTATCGTATAGGGCAAGAAGGATACTCTACCGACAAGTGTTAGAGACTTCAGAACAAAATCTAAGATTTGATCAATGCAAGAATAGTACAATTAGATTTCATCAATGCACCAACCCCGAACGTTAACAACAATTCACTACCCAATCATAGTCCTACGATCAACATGATCACATCTAAAAGGCTAAAACTTAGACTAAAAGAACTCTCTACCCCAGCAAAACAAACGGTGCAACAAGCAAGCCATTTACAGTGTATAAACCTAAAGGACAAAACTCAAGTTAAGCCTGCTATCTACCATCCATCTACAGAAGTAAAGAATAAGAATAGAGTTCCCGAGCCACACGAGAGTCGCATATAAAGGGAGTTAAGAAAGAGGTGGTTGGCTGGAGATCCAATAGTTGACACTTTGGTTGAATTCGAAAAGTTTGAATATTTAGTGGATTACTTGTTTACACTAACAATTTATGAGCTGTCTATTAGTTAGGGGCTTGAATTCGAAGAGGAAGACAACTAGCTAGATTAAAAAGATAAGTATGTAAATATTATCAAATCTAGCCCGAAACTAGTAGTTATTAAATGTTACAAGGAACCAAAAATAGAGGTAAAGGTCCCAAAGAAGAAGTATGTGTTCCATGTCCTAATCTCCCTAGAGAAATATAAAGCAGCACCATTTAACTATCAAGCTATCAATAAGGAGAAAGCTTCCATTATAAGAGGGATCACTTGTTTAGGAAGAATCTATGATCCTAAAAACAGGGTCTTTATTGAGGAGCTTGCCATTGAGGTAGAAAAGGAAGAGGAAGAGGGACTTCTGACGTTCACAAAGATGATTAAATCAAGTGAGTATAAGATCATGGAACAACTCTTCAAAGTCCCGGCCCAAATATCACTCATGGGCCTCCTTATGTCATCTGAACCCTATCAAGAGGCACTCTTTAAAGTGCTCAGACAAGTCAAGGTGCCAAAGGAAATTGCAATAGAAAAATTGAGCCACGTTACAGACTCGATCTTCACTATGGATAAAATATCCTTCTCATCCGAGGAGTTGGGGGAAGATGGCAACCAACATACCAAGCTACTTTTTATAGTGCTAAAATGCAATGATACAATAGTATCCTGGGTCCTCATAGACAATAGGACTTCTCTTACAGCCCTTTAGCTACCTTGGACTTGTTAGGGGTCGATATGAGCAACATTAAGCCAAGCTCAATGGCAGTCTAGGCCTTTGACGGTTCTAAGAGGGAAATCATGGGAGAGATTGGCCTACCGATAGAGATCGACCTGCAAATTTTCAATATCTCATTCCAAGTCCTTAACATCCCAAGGTCTTTTAATCTACTGCTAGAGAGACCTTGGATACACACAGTAGGAGTCATACCTTCAAACCTTCACCAAAAGGTCAAATTCATATCAAATGGCCAAATAGTCACCATGTTAAGTGAGCAAAACTACACCATCTATAAGGAAACGACTATACCCTACATCAGGGAAGATGGCCCTGAAAACTTTGGGCTCCAAATCTTCGATGAAGTATGCATGGTCGTTAAAGAAGAGACGAGCAAAGTGAGGCCCCGATTTAAGAAAGGACTACAAGGGACGTTTGAGTTAGGGTATATCCCTACTTCGAGAGAAGAGATTCAAGTAAGGTGCATTAAGGGTAGAAGGGGAGAGAGACTATATGATACTCGAATGGATTTTCCACCCCTTAGATAGATTTTTTCTCGACCGGTTAGCACTTAAGATCCAGGAACAATCTAAGCCAACTTCAACAACGATTACTCATCAATAAAGACTTCGGCTCCTCATGTCTCTAGCCCATCTTCGACTCTTAATAATTGCTTTTCCTATCTCCTTAATAGCACTAGGTTTGCTTTAGAATAGGGAGCAATCATAATTAAGATTTTTTTATTTTTACATCCATCATTATTCAATAAGACTCTTCGACAATGTCAAGTAATAAAATTCTAAGTTATTTCAATTATGCCTTTTTCCTTTACTTATATACTTTCACTTCATTTTCCACACATATTCAATATTCTTTATGAATGCCAGGGATATCTCATAGATGTAAATAATGAAAATATTGATATTGCTTACAACGCTGCTGAGTCAACTGTTGAAAACGATATTAATGACCATAAAGCAATACAAGAGAGTTAGCAAAAATATGAACGAAGTAAAGTTTTGATTGATGAGCTAATGGAGATAGTTAATCTGGGAATCGAAGAAGAGCCCAAAAACCTTAAGATTAGAGGTAATTTGAGTGATGAGCAAAAACATAAGATAACCAAATTGCTAACTGAATATGCAGATGTGTTTTCCTAGTCATATAGTGATATGCTAGGACTTGACCGATTAATAATGGTTCATAAGCTGCCTACAAGATAAAATGTCAAACCTAAAAAAAAAAAAAGTTAAGAAGATTTAGACCTGACATCTTACTAAAGATCAAAGAGGAGGTCAAGGAGCACTAGAAGTTGGGTTTATCGAAGTATCAGACTATCTAGAATGGATAGCAAACATAGTTCCTGTTTTGAAGAAAAACGGAAAAGTAAGGGTATACGTGGATTTTCGAGATCTGAAACAAGTTACACCTAAAGATAACTTCCTTCTACGTCATATAGATGTCTTGGTAGACAATATTGTAGGAAATCATCTCTTCTCATTTATGGACGGCTTCATGGGATATAATCAAATAAAAATGGCAGAAGAAGATAAAACCAAGATGACTAAAAAGTTAGTGATGTCACTTCTTAGTTTCGCGGTCCTAGCTGGTGGGAAGAATCTCCTAAAGAACTTGATTGATAGGTCTTCCCAGGTAGTGACAGATCCTTGAGGCAATGAATAAAACCAAGCTCTAGCTTTATTCCTCAATGAGAAAGGGAAAAGTTGTAGTCTTATGGCATTATCAGTGACACCATTCTGCTTGACAGTGTTGGTGTATTGAAGGAACCCAGCAAGATGATCATCAGGGCTCTCATTTGAATACCCTCCAAACTGACTCGATTGCACCATCTGAATGAGTGCCGGTTTAAGTTCAAAATTGTTGGCTTGTATAGCTGGTCTAACAATGGGTGGTTCCTGAATCCTAGGAACAGAGAAATCTCTAAGTGCTCGCTGAACACCCTGAATCTGGCGATTATACTCATTCGCCATCTCTTCTACTTGTTCTCTCTGCTTGTTGTCTCTTCTAATATGACGTAGAGTACGCTCAATCTTAATATCAAATGGTAGGAGATCAGCACTCCTACTCCTGCGCATGTAACACCTACAAAGAGACCAAAAGCCAAGAAAAACATAAAATTGCACCTAGACTACCAACAGAACTACGAAATCTAATATCTATTAGTTCCCTGGCAACGGCGCCAAAAACTTGATACGCTCAGAATGTATATAAAATAAAAGCGCAATAGCAGCAAGTGCACTGGTTGTATCAAGTAATAGAGTGGTGAAAAGTAAGGTTGTCGATCCCTCGAGGAACCAATAGAGTACTAGACCCATGGCAATTCTTATCAATATCTAGGTAATTAAAAAGGGGTTTTGAAATGTCTAAGCTAAAAATTTAACTTAAAGCAAACAAGGAGAATTTTATGAAGAATCTATCAATTATGAATGAGGGAAATTAGAATTCACCCTAGATTCGTTAATCAAATTGCTACCATGTTATATCAACTAGTGGTTATAAGGTTATTCAAGTGAGTTTAGAAAATCCTTTTTAGGGAAGTTAACCTTAAATCAATTAGTTGGCTTCCGCGTCTCCAATTAACCAAGGAATCAAAATTATGTTCATACACCTCCCGATGCTACAAATAACTAATGCCCTAAATCATTTAACCCTAATCCCTTAGTGATTAATTAACAAGAAACATTGCATTGCGCCCTCCATAAACTCTAATTAAACCAATTATCGTAACTCCCGTATTGACAATTAATCTAATTAAGAATTCCTAACAAATCCTAATCAACTCCCGTATCAAAAGGATTTCTAACAATTATAATCAAAGACCAATTATAATTGAAATAAAAGGAATTGCAATCATGAATAATCCTAATAATTCCTAATCATATAACATGGCTACAATTATCCTTTTAACATTCTAGGGTTTCATCCAATTTCCCAAGGAAAAGACTTAGCAATTCATGGAGATAAAGACATGATTATGATTCGAGGAGATTCATGCAAAAGAAATCATATTCAATAATTGGATCAAATACTTGAATTGCATATAAGAGATAAAGTTCAAAAATCACCAATTCAACAATACAAATAAAACCTTAATTGCAAGGAACTCCACAAATCCTTCACAAAGGATGATAATCTCCACCAAGATCACAAATTTTTCTCCAAGATTTGATCTCCACAATTCTCCCTTAAAACTAGGTTAAAACTACTTTAAGAACAAGAAAGATTGACCAAAGATCCCCTACAAATCGACCTAGGACCTATATATATGCAAGGGGAGGCGAGGAGATGCAATTAAAACAAGACCGGCCTAAGGCCGGCAGCCTTCATTTAAGCCGGCCATAAAGGTTGGCGGTGTTGCATGGAAGGCCTGCCATAAAGGTCGGCGGCTTTGAATGTCATTTTGCCATCCTTCAATCTTTTCATGCTTCAATTTGTATGCAATCTCTCTAAATTGATTAAGCTTTGAACTCAAAGTCCTCCAACATCTGAAATGTAAAAATAAACATGATTAAATACCATTTCCTTGTGATTTCTCTAAAATCAATAATGAATACTTGCAAATTGTTTAATGAATTATGAGTAAAATATGCATTTATTAACTCCCCCACACTTAAACTTTTGCTTGTGCTTAAGCAAAATAAAACCAGAAAGAAATCCATCCTAGAAAGTACAAAATTTTTCATTGTCATACAAACTTGAACATCTGTCATCTTTACTTCTGACTCACTACTTTGTGATGCCTACCACTCAAACCAAACTGGGAATATGTGATTAGAGTACTATACTCAAAATTAACCAACTAATCTAGAGAAAACAAACTTTAATCCAAGCGTTTAACCTAAGAATTCTTATTCCAAAAGTAGATATTTAGTCCTAAAGGAAAAACACCCATTTAAACTTCACTGGCAATTAGCAAGCATATGATCCTTCCCATCACTTCTTTAAACAGGTCAACATAAGATGAAAGCATATGGTATCAATCCTTTCCTAGATTTTCTCCCTTTTTATTATAAGTCCAATGTAACTTATTGATGAGCATTCACTAAAACTCTACTTTTTTTTTTTTTTACTATAAAATAAGTTCGTGTATTGAACTTTTACTTCTCCACCCTTGTCGCGATAGTGAGATCACTGATTCGGCACATCCCGGGCTCATCACCCAAGTGACCAGGTTTTAAAGGAACCCCATCGAACTCTCCCTCACTCTAGCATTCAAGTTTGGATACTCTTAACTCAATTACCTAAGCCATTGGAGTAAGGCAACTTATTTCATTTGAATGCTATACAGAATTAAAACTTTTTTATAAGGGATCACTAAGTGAGGAGTTTCCCTTACCTCTTTCATTAGATGTTGAAAAGCTTTCAAAGCAACTTTCAAGAAGATATACTAGCTAGAGATGAGACCCGAAGTAGACCTATTTATCTTTCACAAAAGGACTCAATAGACTCTTAAACTTCAAATTATAAGGCTAAAAACTAGGTAAATTTGATTTCTAAAGATTTTATTCATTAATTTTAACTAAGTACAAGAATCACAACAGTGGTTAGTAGGGCATAATAATGAGTTATTATTTTTTATAAATCATAAACAGATGCAAAAGGCTATTTTTATTTTTATTTATTTTTTGATATAATCTCTAGATTTCCATCAAAATTTTTGAAAAAACTGGCCTAAAAATTGTCAGATAACTCAGGGACAAATACAGTTCAAGATAATGGAAGAGTATGATCATCAAAGCACAGAACAGGCAATACTCATCTCAACTTTAATACCTACATTCCCTTCCCCACACTTAAGAATAGACAGTGTCCACACTATCTCACATCAATGCAAATAACAAAATAGGAAGGAAATAAGACAAAAGGAACTGGTACTCCCCTGGTATAACATGTAGAAGCCATATTTAAATCCCATCAAAGTTGAACTTGGAGAGATTGGTCCTTGTGAACATTCACCTTGCATTTTCCTAAAAAAAATTAAAAGAAAACCAATGAAATACAATAAAGTAAACGTACATATGGGCTGCCTCCCATAGAGCGCTTGTTTTATAGTCATCAGCCTGACTATCAGGGTTTGTCGTCTCAGCTTAAATCAAGGAGTTTAAACAACTCCTCCAACACCATCGTCTTCAGATTAGGATTCCAAGCTTCCTTCCATGGTATGGTGCCCTTATTTTTAGCTTCCACCAATGTTTTGTAGGTGGATATCAACAAACTTACCTGCTGGATGTCTGCCCTTGACCACCCCAGGATTTCCCTATGTTCATCTAACTGGCCTTAAATCTGCTGCTGCAATTCTCTTGTCATAGTCGCTGGATTAATGTGAGGCCATGGATTTCCTGAATTCAAACACTCATAATCAAATAATTGATTAGAAAATACATTAGGTTCAAGTGTCTGCATGGGCATTAGTGTCGGCACTGGTGGCTTCTCATAGTGGTCTATCTTCTCGAAAGCAACAACATTTTCAGTCTGGGGTACTTGCTCATAGCCTTTGTTTTCTTGCTCATCCTCATCCCCCCAATCATCTATCTCATTCAAGACAACTTCAAGAGTGGTTTGCCCTACATCTTCCTCCACATCATTATTAGTAATTTCACCCTCAGCAGATATGTCAGAATACATTGCTTTCTCATTAGACAAAAACACAGGATCATACATATCAAATGTTACCTGGTCATCTAGTACTTGAAGGGTGAGCTTACCTTGTCCTACATCAATTAGAGCTTAACCTGTGGCTAGGAATGGTCTACCCAGAATGAGTGGAATGTCCTCATCTTCTTCCACATCCAGTATGACAAAGTCCACTGGAAATATGAATTTATCGACCTTGACTAAGACATCCTCCACTGTACCCTTGGAAAACCTTAAGCTCTTATCAGCTAGCTGCACAATGATTGGTCTCCTCTTGCACTTTTGTGGCTCTATTCCAAGCTTCCTAAAAACTGAAAGTGGCATTAAATTAATATTTGCACTAAAATCAATCAAAACATTCTCAAAATCAATATTACCAATGGTGCAAGGGATACTGAAACTTCCCTGATCTTTCAACTTTCTAGGTAGCTGAGCAGATTTCTTCTCTATGACAACTGAACTCTCGCCAAGAAGCATTACTTTCTCAACACTCTCCATGGATCTTTTGTTAGAGAGCAGCTCTTTCATGAATTTGGCATAGGATGTAATTTGCTTCTAGGCCTCTAAGAGAGGTATATTGATTTGAAGCCCCTTAAATATGTCACAAAACCTGGCAAACTGGGCTTCCAACTCCCTCTGCTTGAGTCTTCCTGGGAAGGGGATAGGTGGAACATAAGGCTGCAACACTGGTGCTTTAGATGTGAGTTCCTCCTCCTTCTGCTTACCTTTCTCTAGATCTTTCTCTTGAATTTTTACCTGCCTTTCAGCTTTCTTCACCTCCTTACCACTCCCTAGCATGATGGCATTAACATGATGGGTGTTCTCCTCAGTTTTGCTAAGCAAAGACCCTGAGGGTCTAGTACTTAGTTGCTGTGCAATTTAACCGAGCTGACCCTCTAAGTTTCTGATAGAAGCTTGTTGGTTTTGCAGGAGGGTGTCAATCTTTTGCATGTAGCTCCTCATGAGCTCTTCCATCTGAGTGGGTTGTTGTTGAGAATAAGCATTCTGAGCAGAGGCTTGTTTGGGAAATCCAGGGGGAGGGTTAAGTGCTTGATTCTCATTCCTCCATGAGAAGTTTGGATGATTGCGCCACCTAGGATTGTATGTATTCGAATATGGTCCTTGAGTACCTCTCTGGAGGTTGCCTACAAAGTTTACCTGCTCTCCACTAGATGGAGCTGACGACTTTCCAACCATGCACTCACTAGCTGAGTGAGGTCCTTAGCAAATTTCACAAGTAGAAGATGGATTAGCATTAAAAGAATTTGAAGAGGCAAGTCTACTTACCTGAGTGGTGAGGGCAGCTATCTGAGCAGTCAACTGAGCCATACTGACATTGTCATTCACTAAAGCCACTCTTGTACCACTTCTCTCATTTTGCCAATTGTGTGCACTAGAGGCCATCTCTTCTATCAATGCACTGGCCTCTAAGTAAGTTTTTTCCATTAGTGTACCCCCAACTGCAACATCCACAAGAGACCTCAATATCTCATCCAGACTCAAGTAAAAGATCTCAATAAGGAGATTGCCTGGTAAACCATGATGTGGGCATTTTCTAGTTGCTTCCTTGAATCTCTCCCATGCCTCATAAAGCGATTCGCCATTAAACTTTGTAAAGTTAGTGATGTCACTTCTTAGTTTGGCGGTCCTAGCTGGTGGGAAGAATCTCCTCAAGAACTTGATTGATAGGTCTTCCCAGGTAATGACAAATCCCTGGGGCAATGAATAAAACCAAGCTCTAGCTTTATCCCTCAATGAGAAAGGGAAAAGTTGTAGTCTTATGGCATCATCAGTGGCACCATTCTGCTTGACAGTGTTGGTGTATTGAAGGAACCCAGCAAGATGATCATCAGGGCTCTCATTTGAATACCCTCCAAACTGACTCGATTGCACCATCTGAATGAGTGCCGGTTTAAGCTCAAAATTGTTGGCTTGTATAGCTGGTCTAACAATGGGCGGTTCTTGAATCCTAGGAACAGAGAAATCTCTAAGTGCTCGCTGAACACCCTGAATCTGGCGATTATCCTCATTCGCCATCTCTTCTACTTGTTCTCTCTGCTTATTGTCTCTTCTAATCTGACGTAGAGTACGCTCAATCTCAATATCGAATGGTAGGAGATCAGCACTCCTACTCCTGCGCATGTAACACCTGCAAAGAGACCAAAAGCCAAGAAAAACGTAAAATTGCACCTAGACTACCAACAGAACTACGAAATCTAATATCTATTAGTTCCCCGGCAACGGCGCCAAAAACTTGATATGCTCAAAATGTATATAAAATAAAAGCGCAATAGCAACAAGTGCATTGGTCATATCAAGTAATAGAGTGGTGAAAAGTAAGGTTGTCGATCCCACGAGGAACCAATAGAGTACTAGACCTATGGCAATTCTTATCAATATCTAGGTGATTAAAAAGGGGTTTTGAAATGTCTAAGCTAAAAATTTAACTTAAAGCAAACAAGAAGAATTTTATGAAGAATCTATCAATTATGACGAGGGAAATTAGAATTCACCCTAGATTCGTTAATCAAATTCCTACCATGTTATATCAACTAGTGGTTATAAGGTTATTCAAGTGAGTTTAGAAAATCCTTTTTAGGGAAGTTAACCTTAAATCAATTAGTCGGCTTCCGTGTCTCCAATTAACCAAGGAATCAAAATTATGTTCATACACCTCCCGATGCTACAAACAACTAATGCCCTAAATCAATAATTAAGAATTCTTAACAAATCCTAATCAACTCCCGTATCAAAAGGATTTCTAACAATTATAATCAAAGACCAATTATATTGAAATAAAAGGAATTGCAATCATGAATAATCCTAATAATTCCTAATCATATAACATGGCTACAATTATCCTTTTAACATTCTAGGGTTTCATCCAATTTCCAAGGAAAAGACTTAGCAATTCATGGAGATAAAGACATGATTATGATTCAAGGAGATTCATGCAAAAGAAATCATATTCAATAATTGGATCAAATACTTGAATTGCATATAAGAGATAAAGTTCAAAAATCACCAATTCAACAATACAAATAAAACCTTAATTGCAAGGAACTCCACAAATCCTTCACAAAGGATGATAATCTCCACCAAGATCACAAATTTTTCTCCAAGATTTGATCTCCACAATTCTCCCTTAAAACTAGGTTAAAACTACTTTAAGAACAAGAAAGATTGACCAAAGATCCCCTACAAATCGACCTAGGACCTATATATATGCAAGGGGAGGCAAGGAGATGCAATTAAAACAAGACCGGCCCAAAGCCGGAAGCCTTCATTTAAGCCGGCCGTAAAGGCTGGCGGTGTTGCATGGAAAGCTGGCCATAAAGGTCGGTGGCTTTGAATGTCATTTTGCCATCCTTCAATCTTTTCATGCTTCAATTTGTATGCAATCTCTCCAAATTGATTAAGCTTTGAACTCAAAGTCCTCCAACATCTGAAATGTAAAAATAAACATGATTAAGTACCATTTCCTTGTGATTTCTCTAAAATCAATAATGAATACTTGCAAATTGCTTAATGAATTATGAGTAAAATATGCCTTTATCATATACTCTCTATTATCCCATTGAACTATTAACGAAACATGATCCCCTGAAATATTTAGTGGAGAAACCTGTTTTGTTGGGAAGAATTTCCAAATGGCAAATGCTCCTATCAGAATTTAACGTCACATACGTAACTTAAAATTTGATGAAGGGGCAGACATTAGCAGATCAGTTAGCGGAGTACCCAATCGAGGGGAATTCTTGAGAATCACAAGCTCAGTTCCCAAATGAAAATATACTAATGGCAGAGAGTGAGTCAAAAAAAGAATCCAAGATAGAAAAGGATCCTAAATGGAATATATATTTTGATGGAGCTGGTAATGTGTTTAGATGTAGAATTGGGGCAATGTTGATATCGCTAAAAGGAATACAGTTCCTCACAACAACGAGGCTCACATTCCTATATACTAATAATATTGCAGAGTATAAAGCATGCATCCTCAGTCTTAAAATGGCCTACTATATAGAGATCTATGAGTTAGATGTATATGGAGATTCCCCGCTTATCATATTGCAGATATGGGGAGAATACAAAACTAAAGACTCTAAATTAGTGCTATACCACCAACACTCGATAGAATTGATAGAAGAATTCAAGGTACTCACCTTCACATACATCCTAAGGACTCAAAATTAATTCGCAGATGCCTTCGCTACATTAGCATCTATGATTCAAGTAATGGGAGGGACCAAAGTTCAGCCACTGAAGATAGAAATTGAAGACAGGCCCACCTATTGCCTAGTAATTGAAAAGACATAAGATGACAAGCCTTGGTATCATGATATCAAGACATTCTTCCAAGAGGGAAGATACCCTGAAATGGCTAACAAAAATGACTAGAAAACACTTAGTAGATTTGTAAGCCATTTCTTACTAAGCAGGTCTATACTTTATAGAAGGTCATTCAACACCATGTTGCTGAGATGTGTAAACAAAGAAAAGGCGGATAAACTAATGAAAGAAATACACGAAGGGGTATGTGGCCTCCACATGAATGGACACATGCTTACTCAAAAAATCATGAGGATGTGTTACTATTGGTTGACAATAGAGTCAGACTGCATTAAATATGTCAAGTACTGCCACTTGTGCCAAGTTTACGCCAATAAAATAAATGCTCCACCTAAAGAGCTCCATTCACTTTCCACACCATGGCCTTTCTCTATGTGGGGAATCAACATTATCAGGCCAATCACCCCAAAGGCATCCAATAGTCATAAGTTTATACTGGTAGCTATTGATTATTTCACCAAGTGGGTTGAAGCCTCATCATATGCCAGTGTCATTAAAGGAGTGGTAGTCTGGTTCATGAAGAGAGACATAATAGCTCGGTATGGAGTTCATGAATAGATCATCACTGATAATGGCACCAATCTCAACAACAAATTGATGATGGGGTTGTGTCAATAATTTAAGATAAATCATGGAAACTCAACTTCATATCGACCTCAAATGAATGGGGTAGAAGAAGCAACTAACAAAAATATTAAGAGGATTATTGAGAAAATAACCATTACCTATAAAGATTGGCATGAGATGTTACCCATCACACTCATAGCCAATAGAACCTCTATTAAAATGTTTACCGAAGTCACTCCTTATTCCCTGGTACATGGTGTCGAGGCAGTATTACCAATCAAGGTCAAAATCCCGTCCTTTAGGGTTTTGTTAGAGATACAACTACATGAATCTGATTGGGTAAAGAAAAGGACCAATCAATTGAAATTGATCGATGAAAGAAGACTCGCAACATTATGTCATGGCCAATGCTACTAACAAAGGATGGCCCAAGCATTCAAAAAAAAAAAAAATGCGGCCATAACATTTCAAGGAAGGTAACTTAGTACTAAGGAAGGTTCTCTCGAACGCACAAGATTCAAGAGGCAAATTCACTCTAAATTATAAAGGTCCGTATGTTGTAAAAAGGGCATTATCAGGAGGGGCATTAATATTAGCTCAAATGGATGGTCCAGATTTGAAGGACCCCATAAATGTAGATGCAATTAAGATGTACTATCCCTAGACATAAATAATAAAGTTTAACCAAAAGTTCATGAATGCTAACAATCGTTACAACTTCATAGTTTGATTTTCATCTCTCTACAAGCAAAGTTAATATCCTTGAGTAGTCACTGAATATCAGAATCACCCTAACCAATCACTATCAAATAAATTCTTACATCATTTTCCCATATTATCCCTCACTCCATTGCATATACAAGAGAATAATGAATAATGAATAGTGATGGAATTGTAAAACTCATTAAATCTTTTTATGATCTTACCCTTATCGAGTAGCGGGTTTAGTGTTGTTTCAGGATAATATCAAAATTGTAAGAGCTAAACTTGCAAGAAAAATGCTTCAAGATCTTCTACTCTAATCAAGATAAAGATAAGCGGAGGAAGGTTATATTATCATGAGGGTTTAGTTGTTTAGTTGTTACTCGCAATGACCAGGTAAACATCTAAACTTAAAAGAAATAAAAATTGAGTAGTCATTCCTCATTTAGTCAGGCTCCTAATGAGAGCCACATTTCTATTTGAATTTGCTAGTCTAAAAAGATGATTCCTATTATCAATCGGTTAGCTTATAGGAGCACTTTTGCAATCCCTTCTAAAGGTTGCTAGTTTACTAAGACGCCTCCTAATATGTTTGTTGATCCAAAAGGATGCTTTTTATTGTCGATTAGTCAACTTATAAGGGCACTTTCCTAGACTTTCTCTCTTAGGGCCGCAAGTCTAAAAGACACGTCCCACTATCAATTAGTTAGCTCACCATGGGGCACTTTCCTAGATATCTTCATTTTATGGTTACTAGTCTTATAAAACACTTTTTGTTATCAATTAATCAGCTCATAAGAGCACTTTTATCAACAATTCCTTCTTTAGAATTGCTAGTCTAGTAAGACGCTTCCTATCATCAATTAGTCAGCTTATAAGAGCACTTTTCTAGATAAGCTCTTCCTAAGGGTTGCTTCTTGACCGAGACCACTTGCTATGGGATATTGGTCCATATAAAGCAACTGTCTTCTTTTGCAACATAAGATTACTAGCTTATAGAGTGTCTTCCTTACTCAACTTATTGGTCAGATAACTCCCCAACGAATCTAGATTCAAATAGCCAACTAAATATAGCTTTATATGTCCTCTCTCCTAGGCAAAAATGGTGTTTTTATTGTCTTTATAGCCAGGTTTTCCCAAAATTTTACTACAAAGAAGGGCAGTTGTAAACACTTAATTTTTGCTCCAATCTAAAAAATAATAATAAAAAAAAAACAAAAACAAAGTCAGGTTTACAAAATAATAAAAAAATAAAAAATGAAGAAAAATAATAAAAATAAAATAATAAGAATAAAATAATAAAGAAAAGTGATGTGCCTAAAACCAAGATTAAGCACATACAAAACCAATTTGAAAGACAAACAAGCAATGTCAATCAAACTAGTCTCAATCACATGAACAATGGTGCTAAATCTCAATGTTTATAACCAATTCTTCCAACGAGGATGTGATCAATCTTAAGTATCCAAATTAGTTTGCTATGATACCAAAAGATGATGTGCTCAAAACCAAGCCCAAGCACATGCAAATGAATCAAAGAAACAACCTCAACTCATACATATGAACCGGTTCAATTGGACTATGAAATTGTGTGAACCCTAATGGAAATTTGATGAAATCCAAAGGTTCAAAGATGCAATCAACTAACCAATAATGATAAACTTCACCAAATAACAATAATTACAAGTGAAATCTACATGAAATACACCGAGATAACAAGATCCAATTCCGTGATTCTCCTCTTCCAACAATGACCAATTCACGTCACAAAATGATTCAAAAATTGATGATGATAACAAATGCTAAAACCATTCAATCTTATAACATGATAATTGATTACAAATGTAATCAAAATCTGACCAAGAACATCCAATTCAACCCTATATATGACTCACTAGTGATGAAAAGGAAACACAACAAAGAAGGAATTGATATTACTCACAATTGCCCTTTGTTGCACTCGCCACAATTTCAACTCTTGGAAATTGAAATTGATAAGAGAAATTGGAACTAGGGAAACCGTAAGCCCTCTCATGAAAATGTGATGTTAATTCTGAAAATTTTTTGCCTCTAGTAGTCTGCTCATCTGACTATGATCATTGGGATCCTCTAATGGTTTGCACATCCGTGTTTAACAAATTTTGTGCTCTAAAGGTTGGCTCAATTGCTCATGGCCTATTGATGGTCTACTGATTTGTTGCTGAACCCTTTGAACCTCTGAAGGCGACATCAGATTCAGAATAATTCGTTTTCTCTCCTTTTGGAATACATAAGTATTCCTGAAGCCGTCATATAAGACCCTCTTGTTATATAACCAAGGCCTGCCAAACAATATATAGGATGTACGGTAGAATATCACACTCAATTTCATCATAGTATTTATCCCCTACACTGAAAGGTACCCTAGCTCTTTGGGTCACATGTAAACTCCCCTGATCACTAAGCTAATGCAATGTATATGTTTTAGGATGTGGAGTAGTAGCAAGTTTTAGTTTCGATACTAATGATGCTGCTACCACATTGGTACAACTACCACCATCAACTATAAGGACACATAAATTTCCTTGTACCCTACAAGAAGTATGGAACAAGTTTTCCTTTTGTTCTTCATCCTTAATAGTAAATGTAGTCAATGTCCGACGTAATACATTAGCATAATGAAACATTTCACTAGACATGATTATGCTCAAATCCAACAATACAATAATTATCTTCACACTTCTAAGGTTTAAGTACACAACCAAGCCACAAATGAAGTATACTCAACTACTTTCAAGTAGATAGAATTAAATTTAACAATAAGTGTTTAAGTAACTAGTTCAATTACTTAATGACTTGTTTAAATTTCAAATTCTACTATTCACTTTCCTTTTTCTTGCCTTGACTTCTCACCACTTAAATACACAATTGGCAGCAATTAAACACATACACAACACACCATTCACCACCACACAACTTCCCCTTTGCTCACGGTTTAACAATGTTCACGCCACCAATAACAAGTAGCTTGACAATACATACAACAACCAACACCAAATGTTAACACCCTTTATTAAATATACAAAAAAAAAAAAAAAATACAACACTACATACAATCCTCCTCAAGCCACAGTACACTTTCCCCACTTCCACATAAATATCAAATCGCAACTCCAACACAAAAAAGGCAGCTCAACTTTCAAATTCAAAAAGAGGTTCAATAAGTACACAACTCCACAAATAGTAAGAGGTTTTTTTCAAATTCAAATGATACACAATTAATTATGACTTAATGTGTATTTGAAATTTCAAATTGACCTCTTAATATACCCTTTCAATTCTGATTTCAAATCTAAAAATGATAATTGTGTTTCCTCCAATTTCGGAAAATGCACACACTACACAATTCTACTTCACAAATGAAAAACCACTCTTCCCTTTCACGGTTTGTTATTCATGCACTACACTCTCACACTTTAGCTTCAACGTGTAGCACCTAATTCCACACAACTTCCACAAATTCACAAATGGCAATTCCCTCACTCAACACACAAACACAACACCAACAATTCAATACTCCTTTTTACACCACAATTCAAACAGATACAACCACAGTGTAACAACCTCCACAATATTTTTTTTTTTAAGCATAACTCTAGACACAATACTTCAAAGTATACACTTCCTTGCCACTATACAACTCCAATTCACACCGTGAACTACAAGCAATGGCAAAAACAAAATTCAAATTTGAAATCACTCCACTAAATGCAACCTTCTCCACAAATGGTAAGAAAAAAAAAAACAATTCAAATTCAAATAACACTTATTCAATGCTACTCAATGAATTGCTTTCAAACTTAAAGAAGGTATTTGAATTTCAAATGGATGCTTATCCTTCCACACACTTCAAATCTGGAAATGGTAAAATATTCTTCCCAATTCCGAAATCAACAAAAGTCACACTTCTCTTTTTACTACAAATTATTGTATTTCCAATTCTACAATCAAACACTAGGAAATACACTTCTTACTTTTCCTTCCAAGCTCACGTTAACAAAAAAATGATAAGGATTCACAATTGCCCCACGTCTACAACAACAAGCAGCAGCTACAACTCCTCAACAACACAATTAGACAATTCAAGCTTCATGTCAAGCAAATTCAAGTCAATGTGCTATTCAACAATTCCCTAACTTCTGAATTCAAATTGCAATCAATCCCATCTCACAACCTCAAGCTCTGATACCAAATTATGATGTGCCTAAAACCAAGATTAAGCACATACAAAACCAATTTGAAAGACAAACAAGCAATGTCAATCAAATTAGTCTCAATCACATGAACAATGATGCCAAATCTCAATGTTTATAACCAATTCTTCCAATGAGGATGTGATCAATCTTAAGTATCCCAATTAGTTTGCTCTGATACCAAAAGATGATGTGCTCAATACTAAGTCCAAGCACAATCAAATGAATCAAAGAAAACAAACCACAACTCTATTACAAACCGATCCAATTGGATGAAAATTTACGTGAACCTTTTTTGGAATTTTGATGAACACCAAAGATCAAATGATGCAATTGCAATCCATATATGTAATCTTCACCATATAACAACAAGAATAATTGAAATCTACGTGAATCAAATCAAAAGGGATTGATCAAAACCGTGACATCAACTTCCTCTACAATTCCAATTCACGGTTCAAAAGTGATAAACAAGTGCTGATGGAGAATCACAAGTATGATAATTACTCAAATAAACACATTAAATCAAATTGATACCAATTCAAATCTGACCAAGAATGTTCTAATCCAACCCTAGATATTACACACTAGAGAAGAAAAAGAAAACACAACAAGTAGAAATTGATATGACTCACAATTTCCAATTGTTGCATTCGCCACAATTTCAACTCTTGGAAATTGAAATTGATAAGAGAATTAGAACTAGGGAAACCCTAAGCCCTCTCACGAAAATGTGAAGTGTATAATCTGAAAATTTTGGCCTCCTCAAACCCTACTATAAGCAAGTATTTATACTTGTTACTCCTAGGGTTAGAAAATGGTCAAAATTACAAGTTTGCCACTTTTAAGGTCGCTAGTCCTAAATGAAAATTACAACAAAATGAAAGTGTCCCAAGAGAGAATACAACATAAAATAGTTCATAAAGAAATTACAAAGTATAAAACATCATAAGTCTTCATGAGCTAATGCTTCAGAATGGAAACAATCGTAGCGGGTCTTTGATTGTAAATCTAAAAATGTCTTGTGTCCATCAACTAGTGTTGGACATATTGGCATCCCATGGAGAATTATTATTATATCTATAAGATTATTTCTCAAATAGTTATTAGAATATAGGACATAAAGTAAAAATATAAGCGATTTGGACCATCAGCCAAATCCAGTTCTGAAGGCATAGGTGGTGTCAGAAAATTTCTCATCATCTCCTCGGGCTTTTGAAAGATTTGCCCTCAAATCTAGAGGATCTTTTCCTGGACTGAAACCCGACGTTTGGAATTGCTTGTTAGCTAAAAATTTAGAAGAACTATATGTGCTTCTGACTAGTTTCTGGAAAGAACGAACCTTAGACGGAGATAAAGGAGTCAATAAAATCCGAATACCATCCTTCTGAAACATGTAAGTGTTTCTGAACACATCATGTAACACCTTTCTATCAAATAGCCATGGTCAACCCAATAGTAAATGAAATGTAAACATAAGAAGCACATCACAGATAATCTCATCACTATACCGATCTCCTATACTGATTGGTACCATTGCTCGTTGTGTAACATGCAAACTACATTAGTTGTCCAACCAATGCATTTTATACGGGTTAAGATGAGAGCTAGTGGTTAATTGTAAGTTTTCTATCAATGCAGTAGATACGACATTAGTACAACTACCACTATCAATAAAAAGCATACAAAAGTTACCTCGAATCTGACAAGGTGTGTGGAACAAATTCTCTCTTTGTATGTCCCCGGTATCTGGAGAAATAGTCATAGCCCTGTGTAACACATTAATAGGTAAGTATTTTCCTCCCTTTTTATCCCCATGTGTTTCAGCATGTTCATCATCATAATACTCTTGTAAGGCTAAGGATAAATCTGTAGGCTTGACAGTCTCTTCCTCATCATCTTCCTTGTTATCCTCCATGACGGTCATCACCTTTTTATTGGGACACTATGTAGCTATATGTCTAAATCCCATACATTTGAAACTTTAATCCGGTGCATCTTCCCACCGGTTGACCCTTGTACCATCTGCCTCAAATCAGATCTAACTACCTCTTTACCTTTCCCAAAAATATTTTTCTCCTTTTCTGTAGTAGGGATAATTTTGTCTACAACCTTAAAATGCTCACCTGCTCCCTTTGACCCATCCAACTGACCAACAACCCCCATGGGCTTTGAATTAGTGCTGGGCCTGCTCCTAGTAACCTAAAATGAATAGGATCACCTCTGTCTTTTCAAGGCTAACTGTATAGCCTCATTAAGTATACTATCTCTGAAGCTCAACACACAAGCTATCTCATACTTCAACCCAGATACAAAACGTGCTAAGGTTTGTTCAGGAGGTTTAACTGATCCACATCTGATCACTAGTGTCTTAAACTCCTGTATGTAGTCATCCACTATTTTACCCCCTCTGTCTTAGTGTTTGGAGACGCATAAATAACTCATGCCTGTAGTGTTTCGATACAAACCTCTTCCTCAAAACTCGTTTCATGTCTCTCCATCCCTTCGCCTACTGATCGCCATATTTTTCCACCACAAAGTGGCATACCTTATGAACTCTACAGCTGCAAGACGTACCCTAGAGTCATCATCAATCTCATAGCACTTGAAAAGACCCTCAACTTTGTCTTACTAGTCTATGTAATCATCGGCGGAACCCCTACTATCAAATGAAGGCATTTGTAGCTTCACATACTCTAATCCTCGAAGTGGTCTAAATCCCTTGTCTGGGTATGGATTAACCCCAAAGTTATCATCTCTGTTTTCCCTAAAAGCATGACAATCTCCTTCTACTCTTCTCCCCAAATTTCCTCTAACTGCCCCTTCTCTCTGGAATAAGGAGCTACTTTAGGTGGTGCCTAAAGGTTTACCACAGGTATTGGTGGCAATGTTATCCTATCAATCTTTATTGCTAATGTAGTAACAATTGTGGTAAGGTCCTGAAGTTGTTCATCTAGAGTTCTTCCACTTGTATTTCGACGACCTGGTCTACCACCCACTTAGCTATTGGCCTCATTACCAATGCCCCCATTCACACTATCATTTGACATGTTTGTAGATGCGATTTATTTGAAGTACAAATGTGATCTCAAATAATTGTAGCACACTCCCTTCACTTCACCACATCACAATAACACCATACACACACTATTTACTTAGCACACAAATGTAATGCCACACACACACACCTTTTCTATACATGGTGCATAACAAATTCAATCACCACAACAATAATATTTCCCTACTCTTTTCAATGACGGTGCAACAACTTTTCCCAAATTCCACAAAACACTCACTTCATAAACAACTCCCACGGCAACAACACAAAAATGCACTCCACTTCCATGGCAATAATAACAAACGGCAACAACAACAAATACACTCCACTTCCACGGCAATAATAACAAGATGTACTCCACTTTCCACAAGTTCTAACTGCAACTCACAACAACAGGCAGCTTAATTCAAATTCAAAATGAGATCATTAATTGCAATATTCCACAAATAGTAAGGAGCCACTTTCAAATTCAAATGAACACACAATTACTTCTATCACTTAATGTGTGTTTTGAAATTCAAATAACTTTTTTAACTCACACCTCAAATCTGGAAATTCAAGTTTGAAAATCACAAATGTTACTCCTTACTTCTAAAAAATCAACAAAACAATTCACACTTCTTCAATTGATCATAAAGGATCAACACTTCTTCTCCTCCACGTTCTACCTCAAAGGCACTTCACACTCACGGCCACTTCTCAAGGGAACCAAGAATGTTACAAGTCTCCAAGTATACAACAACAAAACAACAAGATAGCACTTCAACAACACAATTGAAATAACTCAACTCTACTTCACAATTCGGATCACAATATGAAGAACCCTAATTGAAAGTGAAGATCACGAAATCAACCAACACTTAATCCCTTCTCTTAACTTGTGCTCTGATACCAAAAGATGATGTGCTCAATACTAAATCCAAGAACAATCAAATGAATCAAAGAAAACAAACCACAACTCTATTACAAACCGATCCAATTGGATGATAATTTACGTGAACCTTTTTTGGAATTTTGATGAACACCAAAGATCAAATGATGCAATTGCAATCCATATATGTAATCTTCACCATATAACAACAAGAATAATTGAAATCCACGTGAATCAAATCAAAGGGGATTGATCAAAACCGTGACATCAACTTCCTCTACAATTCCAATTCACGATTCAAAAGTGATAAACAAGTGCTGATGGAGAATCACAATTATGATAATTACTCAAATAAACACAATAAATCAAATTGATACCAATTCAAATCTGACCAAGAATGTTATAATCCAACCTTAGATATTACACACTAGAGAAGAAAAAGAAAACACAACAAGTAGAAATTGATATGATTCACAATTTCTAATTGTTGCACTCGCCACAATTTCAACTCTTGGAAATTGAAATTGATAAGAGAATTAGAACTAGGGAGACCCTAAGCCCTCTCACAAAAATGTGAAGTGTATAATTTGAAAATTTTGGCCTCCTCAAACCCTACTATAAGCAAGTATTTGTACTTGCTACTCTTAAGGTTAGAAAATGGTCAAAATTACAAGTTTACCACTTTTAAGGTGGCTAATCCTAAATGAAAATTACAATAAAATGAAAGTGTCCCAAGAGAGAATACAACATAAAATAGTTCATAAAGCAATTACAAAGTACAAAACATCATAAGTCTTCATGAGCCAATGCTTCGGAATGGAAACAATCGTAGCGTATCTTTGATTGTAAATCTAAAAATGTCCCGTGTCCATCAACTAGTGTTGGACATATTGGCATCCCATGGAGAATTATTATTGTACCTGTAAGATTATTTCTCAAATAGTTACTAGAATATAGGACATAAAGTAAAAATATAAGCGATTTGGACTATCAGTCAAATCCAGTTCTGAAGGCATAGGTGGTACTAGAAAATTTCTCATCAAAAAGTGAAATAAAAAATTCTTATAAAAATAACAAATAATATATATATATATATATTTGGGTTTCTAAATTAAACTCGAGAACTTCAAAATAGCAAAAATTAGTTAAGATAATAGGTTAATATATAATTTAATTGCAATAATAAATTGAAAAATGGGTTAGCTTAGCTGGTTCGCATGCTGTCCATGTTCACTTATTGGAATTGCTAGTCTCGAGTTTGAATCTGCAAGGAGGCACTTTGTGCCATTTTTCTTCTTTTTTTTCCTCTAAGCCGCCACATGGCAGCATGCGATTGGTCGAAGCGAGCATGTGTAAGGCACATGCTCTTCTTCTTCCTCTAGACAACAACATCAATGTCGAAAACAAGGGAAGAAAATAAAAAAAAAAAAAGAAGGCTCACCGATAAATATGAATCAAACCTAATCAAACAAATTCTCTTGATCATTATCGATTTGTAACAAGAAAAAATAGGATAAATCACAAAACACGAAAAAATCTACATTAATCAATTCAAATTTCAAAAAGGATAAAGTTGGGTTTCAATCATGAGCTCGATTCAAGCTTATCGAATGGGATTTTGCGAGTCTATAAATAGGACCCGACTTTGGGAACTTGAAAAAAAAAAAAAAAAGGAGGCAGAAGATCACTAAAATAAAAAACAAAAACAAACACCCACTGTTACACCGTAACCACAACCACCCCCCCCCCCCCCCCCCCACGGCCACCATTCCTAGTCGTCGTTGACATCGTGAACCACCTAAACGTGGTTGACTTCCACGTCGACCCGTGCCTAGGAAGCATCCTAACTCCTTGCCTTGCATCGCCGCTCACTGGAGTACATACAATAGACTTCAATTTGTGATTAACTCGCTAACCTTCGACTCAAACTGAACCAAGCTGACCCGACTCAAATCGCACCGACCAGCGTCCAAGTGAGTGAGGTCCATATTATTATATTATTATTATTATTACTTACTTACTTACTTAATAATAATAATGATGATGATGATGATGAAAGACATATATTTTAGAAATTTATTTTCTTTTTTAATTGATAAAATAATGAGAATCTTAATAAAGGAGAATTAAGTTTAGAATTTCTCTTTTTTAAAAAAAAAAATTAATTTAAGGTGTGAGTTTTCTAATATATATATATATATATATATATATATATATATATATGTATACAATGTTTTATCATTTAGAAAAAGGATTTTGATGAAATAATAATAATAATAATAATAATAATAATAATAATAACTGACTTTTTTTTTTAAATTAGAGGTTTTACTTTTTTCAAAATTAAGAAATAAAGCTTAGGCTTAGAAATTTCTTTAAATAAATTTAAATGGTAATAAATGTAAACCTGGTATGTTTTCATAATTAAGTTTAAATAATCCACTAAAGTTTTATAAAGGTGAACTATAGCCTATTTGATCCTGAATAGCGAGTACGTAGGCACCCTTATGGGGCAACTATAAAAAAAAAAAGAAAAATATTTTAAACCATTATTAGTATAATCATTATTTTATTTTATATTAGTATTTTCTTTTGTGCTAAATAGGATATCATAAAATAAAATTTTCAAAAGGTTAAGGTGGTAACTTTATGGTTTTAATAGGATAGCCCCCGAGTAAAAAAATTCTGGCTTTTCTGTTTTTTTTTTTTTGTTTTTTAAATGGTTTCATTGATTAGTGTTAAAGTTAGAATTAATTCACTCAATTAATTATAACTTAATAATTTTTTTCCTAACTCCAATTGGGTGGCAAGTCCAAATAAATGATAAAAAATAAATTTAATTTTTTTTTCTAGTTTAAGTCGAGGATTTATATTAGATGGGCATAGGATCTAATATGAATCAAATTAGGAAAATAATAAAAAAGAAATTTAAATTAGACTCGACAACGGCCTCCCAATATGGTCGTGTTTCAACCGTCTTAAGTTTGAAGGTTACGCTAAGAAATACATAGGCCTCCTAATACAATTGTGTTTCAACTGTATTGAATCAAAGGTAACACAACCTCCCAACATAGTCGTGTTTTGACTATATTGAGTTTGAATGTTATATCGAGAAATACACAACCTCCTAACATGGTCATTTTCGACCGTATTGAATTAAGAGAAACATGGTTTCCCAACACAGCCATGTTCCAATTGTGTTGAAGCTAAACTTTACACTGAAAGATACACAACCCTAAACACGGTCCTGCTTCAACCAGTGTTGAGTTACACAACCTCTATGGCTGTGTTAAACAAGATATAATTCAATTATATATCTATTTAGCTTCTAATTAAGTTAATTTCCATGTAATCTAAATAGCTAGTAAAACTCTAGAGAATTTAAATGATTAAGAGTAAGAATTAATAAAGATATTGATTTCAGATTAAATACTAAGAAGAGTTTGTTAATGTACATATTTCAATTTAGCTTAAGTCCAAGACCGAAAGTGTTTAAGGCTAGAATTCAAGATACTTGTAACTTATGTATTGATTTGTGCTTGTTTAAGTTAGCTTATGCATTGAATTGACTAAGTTAAATGATTTGGGTTAAGTGTTTAAGTTGTATGTTATATGTACTTAGCTTGGCTTAGGGGCTCATAATGGCAGATCCCTAGGAGGTACCCTAATGATCCTCATGTGATATTATTCCTAATAGAGTCATATTTGGAAATGATCTAGGCTGAATGTTAGTTAAGAGATTTAAGTGGACATGGATATAGGGCCCGTAGTGGCAGTTCCCATCACTAGGTTTAAGTATACATGGGTATACGGCCCGTAGGGGCTTGTAGTGGCAGTTTTCATTACCAGGATTAAGTGGTTTAAGTAAACATGGTTGTGAGGCACATAGTGGCAATTCTCATCACCAAATTTAAGGATTAAAGGATAATGGGTGTAGGCCCATAGTGACAGTTTCCATCACCAAATCACGTTCTAGTGTGTTAAGTAGGCCATAAATACCTTGTTATTACTTGTGGACATAATTGTATTATGAAACAATTATCTGTATTTAAGTACTGCATGATGTGTATAATACTTGTTCATGTTTGTTCATGCCTGTGTGGTTGTGTTATACATACTGAGCATTAGCTCACCATTTAGAGAATATTTTTAGATACAGGTGTTGAGGGAGATGATAACCTAGAAGGTAACTTAGGTTTAGGTGAACCATAGAGAGAGAAATATGAAGATTACCATTACTATTATGGTAATTAAGATTTGGGAGAATTATGTTATTTGATTGTAATAGACATTATCTTTTGAAGAATGTTATTTTAGTGTTTAAATACTTCCACTGTGTTAAATGTTTGATATGGTTTATAAAATTATTTAAAATTTTGGGGATGTATGAAATGTTTTTATATAGGAGTTACAAGTTAAAATGTATCAGAGTTGATTCAGAGCCTCAATATGTTCTTGCGAGAAAAAGACAAGTGGCAAGCAGTAACGCGGCCAAGGTTTTGGGGCGTTACAAAATAGATACTTGGTTTTTAAAAACCACATAGAGATGATAATGATAAGGCTTGAGATGGAGTTATCTTTTAAACCAAATTAGACAAATTTCATTGGTAGATTATTTAGAAAAATAAAGACTAAAGACACTAAAGATGTATCTTTTGCTTTGATAATATAGATAGATATAAAATTAGCCTTCACTTTGTTTGGTTTTATAAAAAAATAAATAAATTATTTTTCCTAAATCTTTCCCCTAAATGATGGGTAAACTTTCATTTTATGAACTTGAATTGAAGGTGGGATGAGCATTAAATTACATAATGTCTTGCAAGGTGTTTATCATGAGAGAGAGATAGATTAAGTGTGCTAAAATACCTTTACCAATGATTTGATATACCGTGCATAGTTAAATCATGGAATTAAAAAGTGTGTTGCCTAGTTCACTAATTGGTTTGGTCCTTAGAAAATATAAACATTAATAAACAAAAGGAATAGACAAGGTTTTTAGTAGCATAATTAATTTGCACATGCATTACTTGTTAATATCAAACTATATATAATTTAATTTTATCCTCATTAAGATTTCTTATGATCATTTTTTAATAAACTAAATACAAACTAAATGTTTGAAATTATTTCTTTTCAGCATGTTTCCACAGCAAAATTTTAATGCTACAACCATAGGCTTAGAATAAACTTAACTAGCGATTGATTTCTTGCATTTATATCTCATTATATCATATAAAAAGTTGTGGAACAAATGAGAAGTGAAGGTTAGTTATTGAGTTACTATGAATTAAATCATCAATTTCCCTACCTTTACTCTTCCACAGCCATCATAGTATAGTGTAAAAAAAATATACTAATATACCCATTATCTTCATGTAATTGTAATAAATTGGTATTTTAGTTACTTCAAATGTCAAAGTCCTTAAAACTAAAATGAAACAACAAATACTAATTTTCTATGATTGGGAAATAACTATGTAAGACATTATTTGCTAAACACTAGAATATAACATTAACCAAAATATTTTTAGAATCGGATTAATTATATCAAAAAAGGAAACTAAACACAAAATGCGGCACGAAAAATGCCTTACCAAAACATCACTATTTTCAAGATTAGATTAAAAAAGAAAGAAAGAAAGAAAAGAAAAGTGGTACATGTTGGCAAAAGCCAAAAGGAAAAACCAACCATATTATTCATTTTAGTAGGTCTCTCTAATAGCTCTCTAAGATTATACATGATTGGCTCTCCCTTCTAACTATTCCACTCCTCATCAAAAAGGAGAAAAAAAACCTTTAATTATAATATATGTATCGAGTCATTTGATAACAAATTGTCACATCTAAAACAATGGCATAAGAAAGTTAATAACAAATTGCCATATCTAAAACAAACAAAGTCACCTAAATTCCCATAGAAGTTTGAGTCTTTGCAAGAAACAGGTACCTTTTCCACATAACCTACAACCCACCAAACAAATAACATGTTACACACATCCATACAAATCATGAAGATTATTATAGCCAATCTCACAAAATAGAGACCAAGGGATTATTTGAATATATAATTCGATAGTACACAACAAGAACATTGTCTTTATAAGAAAATTATTGTGTGGAAGATTTAAATTACAATAGATAATATAAAAGAAAGATGAGGAATCCACTAAAATAATGTGTTTTTTAAAAATTAATCATGAAATAAGGTACTTAGAGAACATATTCTTAAAATAGGTCTCAAAGGCGTATATTCAAAATACGCCTTCAATTGAGCCAAATTTAGCTAAACTAAGGACGAGTACCCTAGATGCACCTTCAAGAAATTGCCTAAATACACATACCTTGTATGCACCTTTAATACATGACATAAATTATTTTTGCAACCCCCCACCCCTACCAATCAATAATTTATTTACCTAACCCTACCACTCTTAAATAATTCAATGTAACGTAAGATACTACACTCTACACACACATGACACTCCACACCCTAAATTTGTCCACATATAGTAACATAGCTCTTTACACACATAGAGTTACGGAACCTTGTCTTGTCTTGTCTTGTCCCCTTACCCTTATAGCCTTACCGTTACCCCCTTCCTTACCAATTCGTACAGAAGTATAGCAATACTCCTTCAGAAAACACTACTCTTTACCTTACCTTCACATAGAAAAATACTCCTTATCTTCACATGGAAATAGAGTTCCTTGCAGAGGTTAAAGTTAGAAGCTTAAGAAAAGGCTATAAATCTACAAGCTAAAGTCGTTGCTCATCAAGTCCTTTCACATAAATTATTGAGATCTTTCCATTTATTCAACAAAGAACCTTATCAAGGCACATTTTCATATGTGTTTTCACCAGTAATTGAAATTTTTTCCTCATTGTGTTTTTTTCATCATTTGAGAAAACTTTAAATATTTAAGTTGTGATTGATTGTAATGTTTTTTTTTTTTAATATATTGTTACTTATTATTAGTATGTAATGTGTTAGACTTAGATTATTTTATAGTATAAAACATGAAGTAGTTAGTATTTGTGTTATTATGTGAAATATTTGTGCATAATACACGTTTGGAAAAAATATTTCAAACGAGTTTACATGGGAAAAGATTAACATTGTGATAACTCAAATTTTTCTCCTCATTGTATTAATTTTTCCATTTTAGAAAACCTTAGAATATTGATGTTGTGATAATTTGTAGTGAGTTTTTCTTCAAATATTAGTGTTTGTTATTAGTTTGTAATGTATTAATTTGTTGTGTTTAAAGTTTGCGCATAATGTGTTTAAAAAAATGGGGATTGTTTAAAGTTTTTTAAAAGTAAAAGTTAAATTTTTTTTATACGTTATATTTTTTTAGGAAATTTTTTTTACTAAATTATTTTTGAAATTTTAAAAAATTATTAAAAATGTTAAATTTAATTTATTTACAATTTTTTTAATTTAAGTTAAATATTTTATTTTTTTTATAAAGTTGAAAAACATTTCATTATTTTTAAATTAATATTTTAAAATTTTAAATTTATTAAAAATAATTTAATAAATTATTTTTCTATGCTTCTTATCCAAACATTCAATTTAAAAAAAAAAGAAAAATAAAAAAAAATAAATTGAAAAATTTTTCTTTTGTTTAAATGGGAAGAAAAAGAACATTGTGATGTAAAAATCTGTTTATTAGTTTCATTTTTATTTGTATTTGTCTTAATTCTGAAAGTGTTTTTTTTTTTTTCAAATTATGCAAGTTAAGGTTGATTGGGTATATTAGGTACTAAGGGCGCATATTCAGAACGCACCGTCAGTAAATTGTACTGAAGATACATTTCGGATATTTGAGAGATCTATTTTAAAAATAAGTTTTTTGAGTATTTCATTTTACGGTTATTTTTTTTTTGAAAATGTGTTATTTTAATAAATTCCTCTACAGAAGATCTTACCTTGGCCAAATATTGCCTTGTAGTGAATTGAAATCGTTTCAATCCCTCTTTGATGGCTTCCTTTAGTCCCTCATTATGGCGTATAGAAGAAATAGGTATGATTTCGTGAGTATCTGTGTTGTGTTTCTATCCATAAGAAATAGGAATAAATTGCTTGGCGCAGAGGATGATCGAAGCTAAGAACGTGAACCGGTTCCCTGCTATGAAGACATTTGAGATATCCTCTGCTTCAATTTAATTGGTGTGGGCAAAGAAGAAGAAAAAGAGCTCTGGTGGCTGCCAAGGTAGGGGCGTTGTGCTCCGTTTTTGGACTAGGAGACACGGGAAGCTCAAAAAGGAAAGACAAAGGACAACGAGAAATAAGAAGATGGAAGAGGAAGAGAAGGGAAGCACACAGCTGTCCAGATTTGATGGAAAAGAATGGAAGGAAAGATGATACGATAGGAGCCTAAAAGAAAGAGACGAAACCATTAAATTAAATGTTCCTCGTTTAAGTGGATATATATATATATTTTTATTTTTGTTTCTTTCTGTATTTCTCTCTTTTTTACTGCAAAGAGTTAAATATTTGTTGAATACTCTACCTAAGTTTTCATTGTCCCTATGTGTCTACTTTTGGTAAAAAAAAAAAAAAAAAAACCATTTTCAAAATGTCAAGTATAGAGTTAGTAACAACAACAATGATTTGTTGACCTACTTTCTATGTTTATGTTTGTATGACTTAATTATTTTTAAAATTAAGTTCTATAGAAAATTTCCATCATCTGCATTTTTTAACTATAATTGTAATCATCTTTTGAACAGATAATTCAAAAAAATTATCAAACGCTAAATTCTATTTGGCTATGATCTCAAATAGTTATCTTTAATAATATTAGTATCAAAAGCCTTCAAAAATTAGCTTGTTAAATTTTCCGTGCGTTACATTATCACAACATATTTTTGGTAGAAAATAAGAATTTTTTTTTTTAATGAAAACTCAATGGATGGTTTTATATCTTAAAGTACACAAACCATAGCTGACCACGATGAATAATTGGGCATGAATTCAGCATAAAAGTAGGAAACTTTCTACCGATTTGGAAGATACAAAACTGTAATCCTTTAAGGAAGTTGATAGACATTTAATGAACGATGTCAGAATAAATTGTGGGAATGAGAGAATTGCCATTCTTGAAAGCTTAGAAAATGTAAACATGGGAGAATAAGACATGAATATGACTTGAGCGGTTTTGTTGCCAAATCAGTTTTAGTTTTCTTAAATTGCGAATGTATCCGACATAATTGTTGACATCCAATTTAATATTGGTTTTTATGGAAATATAACTATGGTTGGTGAGGATTGTTTTGTAAATAATAATAAGGTGCACTAAAGATACCAAAAGTGCTACTTCTCCTGTGTATTATTTCTGGATGTGTAAAACTTTTTAATCTTTTAAAAACAAATAAAGGGACCATTAATTTGGGAAATACTCTTAAATATTGTTATTTTTTTTAAATAAAATCGAAATATTATATTTACAATAATTATTCTAAAAATAGATTTTGAAGGCGCAGACCCAATTTATGATTTTTTTTTTCAAAATTTGTAATATTAAAAGTACACACTTCAATACAATATACTAAATGCACGAATCTATTGTATTGAGGCACGAATGAGGTTTACACCTTCAGTACAAATTGTGCTTAGCACAAACAAATTATACTAAACGTACAGTCCCAATATGTACTTTTAGTTTTGTAAATTTTAGAGAAAAAAAGAAATCATAAACTAGGTTCGTACCTTCGAAACTTATTCTTGAAATAATTATTATAGATATAATAATTAAAAAAAATCAAAAAATAACAATATTTAATAGTATTATCCCAATTAGTTTAGTTAAATCAAATATGGGCCACTAAATACTAATCTATGTTTCTAAGCTTGTTTTTGGCATTCCCAACCTGAATATTACCATGCAAAATCGTGAATATTACCGATTGCTAATTATTTACCCAAAAATATTAAAATAAATAAATAAAGTACCAACAGGAGTTTGTTAAGTCCGGGAAACTAGGAACAAAAGTTGTGGGAGGAAAGCGTGATGCCCTAAGCAAACATGCTGTCCCCCACATGGCCAGCCTTAAAAACCAAACGACCCGCCCTTGACTGGTTCATAAATTAGTACTCCATGTGATAATTGCCATAGTGAAAGCTTTAAATTTTCTTTCAATTTTTTTCTTCTTCTTTTTTCTTTTAATAATTACCGTATTAATATATAAAGTTTGCCATGGTCAATGCGACTTAGGCGCACAACAAAGAAACAAAGGAAAAAAAAACATAAATTATGCAATTTTTTAAAAATATAATGCAAATAGAATAAAAAACAATATTATGCGAATAAGGTACTAAAAATTTATATAGCACATGCATTTTCAGCATAGAAAATATTTATATTGAAAACGCATGCAATGCATGCATTTTCGGTACAAAGTAAAATTTATATTGAAAAACAATTTTTTTACCACAATTACTGGAATAAAGAAAAAAAAATTATTAAAATGTACACCGTTTCTAATATCTATGGAAATGTTTAAAATAAGTCACAAATAACTCTATTCCATCTTAGTCCTACTCCCAAAAAATGATCTAGTGATTTTAGTCATGATAAATTTATACTTAGTTCGTCTCACATTAGAGGTGGGAGGAGCTTCTGACTTTTGTGTTGCAAGCAATTGTGGGAGGTTGTCAAAGTCACATAGAGGAACTGGACCCCATTGTACCAAAGGCTATAAGCTATCATTAATATCCAATTAATAGTGGCATGAACTTCATAGAGTGGGTGGGTTAAGAATGGGACTGCTGATAGAGTCCTTATGAGAAGTGATGAATGAATTGGTAATAAGAGCTAAGACACCTACGATATCCTCGTCTATGACGTCCAAAGGAGTGTGGTCATAATGGATATGCTCATCCTTACATTGTCCTCCTCTAACTCCTGCTTTGTTAACCTTACGGTGCAGTGATAGTATAGGTGCAGGATCTACTAGAAGTGCATACTCTAGGTCTACAACAATGTCCCCCTCTAGTGGTTGCTCATGTTGAGCGATAGGAAAAAAGTACAACTCTGCCATGATGCTTAACTAGCTATACTCTAACATTGGCAAGTGAAATTACTAAAGGCAAATAAGATGCTATGCGTATATGGCGTAAGGTGTTAGCTTGGAAGAATCAAAAGAAAATGTTTTGGCTCAACTTAGTCATATAATATAGTTAATGTGATATTATAAGTGCTTTTCTTACCAAGTGTCCAATTATTGCTCCAATACGCCCCACATAGCGATGGCAGCTGACACATCTATACTACTAGATGTAGTCTAGATGCACACCATTACCATATTCTAAGAGAATCCTATAGGAGTGACAATTTTCCCAATAGGCAATGTCAAATGCATGCGACACTAGCCAATTAATGTCAGTTTAGCCCCATAAATCAATATGGTGCAAGCGAGACTCTATATTAACATCGACAAGCACTCGCTAGATCACACCAAATTGATAGTAGACACGATCTAAGTAAAGCCACTCTACAACATGAAAGCATATCAACGATACCCGAGCTATCTAAATGCCTTTACCCACACACCAGAATAGGGGCAGTATGTTGATTAGATCCTGAGAATAATGTTGCCAAATAACTTAATAATAAATGTGTATAGGTTAATGAAGATTTATAATGTTCAACAGATATAAAAATGTAAAAAGACAACATACCTATTGTGGCTATCCTCCATCGAGAAGCCAAAGGCCTCCCATTCTCTAATGAAACTTCATAATGGCTTAAGGGAACTATATGTGGGAAACTATCACATGCCCACACCCATAGAAGAATCGCTGCTCTTCCTATGTCATATGCATTAGAGATGAATGTATGGCATAACTGGTGATACAACTAGGCCAAACATGTAAAGCTTTAGTTATACTGCCCTATAAGGGCAAAGTGCTCTAAGAGTAGAAGAAACATACAATGAACTAAGCTACTTGATTTATATGCAAATGCAAAGTCTCCTAACAATTGTGAAATGTAGATGAGGGTATGACACCTAACCGTCTCATTAGATGCTTAAGCATATAAAACCCAAAATTTACACCATAACTAGGATAAGTTAATCCATTTGCCCTTAATGTGCTTTGCCACTGGCCTCTCACCAAGTAACCACTCACACTTAGATGCCCAATTAAGGTTAGTGCTACTTGTAATAGCCCGTCTGTCAACTATTAACTCGAGTTAAACTTCAACATCGTGTAAAGTCATGGTAGCTGTGCTATGAGCCATGTGAAAGATGTGTGTCACGAGCCTCCACCTCTCCACCAGTGCTATAAGAAGATGCCAATCTAACTGAACGAAGGGAAGGCATGCCAGTCTTATAAACCCAACATGCCTTATATAAGGTAACATGCGAGAATCTAACTAGATATCATCTTCATCATGGTGTAGCTATAACTTGCAATGCCTAATTGTCGGCCAAGATTCTTCTTATAAACATAAAAGTACAAATTATAGGAATCGATAGATTTAGTTGGAAAGTAAAAAACAGGGCCTATAAAATAGAATACCTACCCCTGCTAAACAGATTCTAATTGATGTTTGGCTTGCTATGTA
The DNA here is from genome assembly GCA_037954665.1 of Laguncularia racemosa. Lineage (NCBI taxonomy): Eukaryota > Viridiplantae > Streptophyta > Magnoliopsida > Myrtales > Combretaceae > Laguncularia > Laguncularia racemosa. The sequence continues at coordinate 1,684,511 of JBBMOL010000039.1, read as the reverse complement.
AACAATGATAGATCAAAAGGTCCTACATCCATTTATGCTGCGACATGAAAGTGAAATTTGGTTAGTAAAGGGAAGGTTATCATGTAAAATTAATTACAAACAATGTTCAATGAATGAAGAAAGTAAGTTTTTTTTTTTATTACAAGCCCTATACCATTATTATTTCTCTTTAAGCACTTCCTTTTATTGCGCCCTTCATTTTTACACCTACTATATCTAGTTTTGTTGATTTCGGCTTTCCCATTCTATGTTGAAGTTTATCAATGTCAGGGTGAATGAATGGAAAGTCTACCTTTAATTAGTAGCACTCATCTCCAACAGGATAGAAGTGACTCTAATAACATTGTAACTAATGTGTCCACCTATACTAACGGCTAATGACCAATAAGTTGCTAATCTTTAAATATGTTGTTGCAATGCAAGCATATGACCATGAAATTCTGTATATTTGCTACTTATTACATGTGCACATGTGATTCTTGAGGTTTACAATTTGTGTTCTTCCTTTTCCTTTAACCCCATTCACCATGTGTTGGGGCTTAGTTAAGATCTCAAATATTTGGTTAGACTTGCTGAACCTAATGAGCTTATGGGCGTTAGTCCCACATCTCCATTTTTCTATTTTATCATTAGCATACTTTGTGAAAGCTTGGTCTATTACAATTCCTTTATGCGTGTCCTTAGTCATCCTATCCTAATGTTTGACATAATCGTAGAATATTTTTTTAACTGGCACAATCACAAGTATGCCTCTTGCCTTTTTCATAATAGAATTGTAACTTTCTATATTATTGGAAGTCATGTACCCAAAATGATACCCTCCGTCATATGCAAGTGTCCATTGTTCCAATGGGATGCTATTAAACCATATAGGGATGTTAGGATTTATTCGTCCAACCAAGTCCTTGTAATGTCAAAACTTGTGAGGTTATGCCTCCATCCTAGCAACTGTTACCCATTTTTTACATTGCAAATTCTTATGAGTGGTGCTAAAATTGCTTGCAATGTGGTATAAGCAAAAGCACCACACCACAAAGGAAGGCCTCCATCTGTTGTCTTGTCGTCCAATTGCAGTGTTAATACCAACGTGTCTATTAGAAATGAGACAAATGGTTTCTTGACGGTTGCCTACAACATGCTCCTTCGACTTTCAAAGAAACCATCCCCATGTCTTCGCTGGTTTTGTTATCCACTAAAGCAAATGCAAAGGGGACAATGAAGTTGTTTCCTTCCATGCCACATGCAATCAACAACTTATGAGTGTACTTTATATACAAGAAAGCACCATTAATACTAAGTATAGGCCTACAATACTTGAATACCTCAACACATTAACCGAATGTTTAGAAGACCCCTTTTAATATCCACTCCCCAGCAACTATCAAATCACACCAACCACATTTGACTTGTGTTCTAAGATTATTAATCTAGATTGCATTTAGGACTTTTGGAAATTCGTTGTATGATTTATCCCAATCACCATACATAGCTTCAATAGCTTCCTTTTCACATCCCGTACCCTCCTCAAGGAGTTCAATTATGGAACCAAGGTCAACAACCATTATATCCGAGTTTTTTCTCACATATTCAATGAAAATTCTAGCCATCATATTTGAATATAATCTCAAATGATCTTTATGTATTACAATGTTTATGCATGTATGAGGATCCTCAAGGATTGTGATGACGAAAAGGCCTTCCAACTTCTTCTTACAAGCTTAGAGTCTCCACTTACAACCACTGTCTTTATTGTTATAGAAAATTGACCATAAGGTCCGGTTTGATTCTTTAATTATAGTAGTTATTTATATGATACATCTTCACAACTTATAATAACTCTTCCTTACTATTGAATCTCATTCCCTTCCTAAGGTCATCACTACTACCAAAGTCTCCATGCATAGCAGTTATATTTTCCCTGAAGGTGATATAACCACTATCTCCCCCCTTCATTGAAAAATGGAATGACATCTTTGGGTTCATTGTCACTTGAAATCTATGATCCTATGTTGCATGCATGTGTAGTGGCGAGTGTGTGGCATGCATGTCATTTAAAGCATTTACAGTAGGACCCTCATCCTCATCGGAATACTCTTCATGCATTACAAAGTGCTCCATAATAGTATCAATTTCCATTGAAAAGTCGAAGGCATCATTTAATCCTGGATCATCTAAGTTTGCTTCAATGCACAAAGGTTCATAAGCTAACACCGAAGTCATTTCATCACACATTAGTGAATTAGTCATCATACTTAGCCTTTCTTCATACCGAAGTGATGAGGTATTAGCTTCAAAGGCCTCTCCTTCTTCAATTAGATTTTCCAATTGTTCATGAATTTCAATATATAATTCTTATATCCACTCTTCCCTGAAAGTTATAGCCATTTTGATTGCATTCTCCACATCATTATCGTCTGCAATTAACATCAACTTAGATCTCACTTCATTAGGGAAGTAATGTGGATATTGATGGGAATCAAATCACATCAATTATAAATTTCTTTGATGAAGGAATCAAATCACAAGAGTTGGAGGAGGACACATTTAAGCTGGCCATAAAGGCCAACGGCTTACTCTTTAGGCTGGCCCTCAAGGTTGGCGATGTTGGAGATAAGCCAATCACTAAAGCCGGTAGCTTTTCCACTTAGGCCGACCATCAAAGTCGGCACCCTAAATCCAAAGCCGGCGGTGTACAATTTTTAAGCCAATGGCTTTCCATTTCAAGCTCGGCAACTTTCTTGAGCCAAGTCGTTTTGATTTTTCTGTATTTTATACTTGTTTTGAGACTCTAAGGAACATTATTGGAATTTGGTAAAATTTACTCTTTGAGTTTTCCTCTCAAATTCTTATCAATCCTTTGATTGTGGTGAGTAACGGTATCAGATTGTTATATGTCATATCAACTAATCTATACTAAGACTACTCTCTTGCTGGTGCGTCATATTTGATAAGAGTTTAGGTTTATATTTTGTTCTTGTTTGTAATTTTGATTGTTGGAAACCGATTGTCGTTGATTGTTGCCTCATGATTAGAATTAGTTGATTATCTTATAGAAATAGGCATATTATCTTTTAGTATCAGAGCTCAGATTAAGAAAAGGGATTGTGACTGTTGAAATTCCATTGAGAAATTAGGGTTTGATATTGTGAAATTGTGTTGTGGTTGGTTAAGGTTGAATCGGGATTGGACACTAGTTGTTAATTGGGTTGTGTTATTGCCGTGTGTGATTAAATTAGGGATTTATTCCTGGATATTGTTAGTGAGTTGAAAATTAGGGTTTTATTCCATGATTGTTGATGTGGGTTGTGTGATTCTAAATTGAGATTAGGTGAAGATTGATACTTAGGGGTTGTGTTACGGGTTATGTGTATTGAAGTTAGGGTTGTATTATTCGTTGTGCTCGGTTTTGAATTGGAGATCGAGCGAAGGTTGTAATTGGGATTATTGCAGTGATTGTGATTTATGAATTCCTGTATAGAGATTACAATTTATGTGAGGCATGTCGAACGACAGTGTTAATGGGGGAATTGAAAATGAGGCCAACAGTCAAGTTGAAGGAGGAGTTTAGGGTCGTCGTGCTACAAGTGGTAGGAGAACATTGGAAGAACAATTGCAAGACCTAACCACTGTGGTTGCTAACCTAGCCACTAGGGTCGATCAGATGACGTTATCCCAACAGCTAGTAGCAAATCTATAGGCACCCCCACCTCGAGTAGCCCTTAATGTTGTAGGTAGAGAAGGAACCTTAAGAGGAAACAGGGGTAGACAAGTTGGAAGAGTGTATCATGCTTACAGGGAAGAAAGGGATGACAACTTTGAAGATGAAGTTTATCCTAATCGTAAGTTCAAGTTGCCTAGGAGTCTGGAATATATGAAATTACATATGCATTCATTTACTAAAAAAGGATCTACAGAAGATTATCTTGATTGGAAAGATAAAGTAGAAGGACTCTTCGAGTGCTATGAGATCAATAACCATACTCAAGTTCATCTAATAGCAGTTGAGTTTATAGGTTATGCCGCTTTGTGGTGGAAGAACCTTATGGCCAATAGGAGGAGAGATGGTGATGCTATGATTCGTACTTGGCAGGAGATGAAAAGAGTTTTGAGAAAAAGGTTTGTTCCAGAGCATTATAAGCATGAACTATTCATGCGCCTCCAGACCTTGAGACAAGGATGTAAAACTATGGACAAATATGTTTAAGAATTCGAAGCACTCATGATTCGATGTGGAACCATTGAACATCCTGAATAGACTATGGCAGGATTTATGTCCGGTTTAAAATATGAGATTGCTAACCTAGCCACTAGGGTTGATCAGATGACGTTATCCCAACAGCTAGTAGCAAATCTATAGGCACCCCCACCTCGAGTAGCCCTTAATGTTGTAGGTAGAGAAGGAACCTTAAGAGGAAACAGGGGTAGACAAGTTGGAAGAGTGTATCATGCTTACAGGGAAGAAAGGGATGACAACTTTGAAGATGAAGTTTATCCTAATCGTAAGTTTAAGTTGCCTAGGAGTCTGGAATATATGAAATTACATATGCATTCATTTACTAAAAAAGGATCTACAGAAGATTATCTTGATTGGAAAGATAAAGTAGAAGGACTCTTCGAGTGCTATGAGATCAATAACCATACTCAAGTTCATCTAATAGCAGTTGAGTTTATAGGTTATGCCGCTTTGTGGTGGAAGAACCTTATGGCCAATAGGAGGAGAGATGGTGATGCTATGATTCGTACTTGGCAGGAGATGAAAAGAGTTTTGAGAAAAAGGTTTGTTCCAGAGCATTATAAGCATGAACTATTCATGCGCCTCCAGACCTTGAGACAAGGATGTAAAACTATGGACAAATATGTTTAAGAATTCGAAGCACTCATGATTCGATGTGGAACCATTGAACATCCTGAACAGACTATGGCAGGATTTATGTCCGGTTTAAAATATGAGATTGCCTATATAGTGGAATTGCAACAATATGACACACTTGATAAGGCCTCTAGTTGACTTTAAAAGTTGAGAGATGAAGGCATTCTAATTCATAAAGAACAACAAGTAACAAGTATAGATCCATTACTCAGTTATATGGGTCAGATAATCAATAGGTTGAAAAAGGGAGAATTGATAAGACTGTGGAGTCGAATGCAACTATTACTGATATTAAAAGGGAGAAGGAAATTTCTGGAAAAGGAAAAGCAGTTGCTAAGGCAAACATAAGATAAATAGTGCTAAGGTCATCAAGTGAGAAGACTCATCAAATCTAATGCTTCAAACGTATGGGCTTTGGACACATGGTTACTCAATGTCCTAACAAAAGGGTGATGACTGCTATGGAGGTGGAAAGTAAGGATGGCAAGGAAGAGATACTTGAGCCAATAAATTTATCAACAGTGCTAAAGGAGTATTATGAGGATCTAGATGCTAAGGTACATGAAGACAAGGGAAATGATCAATATCTAGCTATTAATGTATTGTATAGGGTAATAACTACATCTCTAGATATTAAGGACATGCAGAGTGAAAACTTATTCCATATTCCCTACAGGATTTAAGGTAATCTTTGTGCTCTTCTGATTGATGGTGGTAGTTGCACCAATGTAGTAGCTGCTGTATTAGTAAATAAATTACAACTAGTTACTACCCCACATCCTAATCCCTATAAATTACATTGGTTAAGTGAACAAAACAGTTTGCATGTCACTCAGAGGGCTAAGGTTCCAATCAACATAGGGGAAAGGCATTAGCGTATAATTGTTTATGATGTCCTTCCTATATATGCATCACATATACTATTGGGTAGACTTTGGTTATTTGATAGGAGAGTGCTACATGATGGGTTTAGGAACACCTATGTGTTTTAGAAGGATGGTGAACCGGTTGTTTTGAATCCTATGTCACCAATTGAGGTGCACAAAGCCCAAGAATAGATCATAAATCAACCGAAAGAAAGTCCTTTTTAGTGAGGTTGAAGGAATTGGAAGATGACCTTAATAGAGTGAAACAGTCACAAGAAAGTCAAAAGTCTTCAAGATAGTTATGATTTTAGGGCAACAAACATTTGCAGACTAAAAATTTTAATCTAGGGGATTCTCATAAATTTGCATTTAAAATGGAGGAACCATCAAATTTGAGGACAAATCTTCCACAGGTCCGAGGAGATAATGATAATCAAATCACATCCATTACAAATTTCCTTAATAAAGAAATTAAATCACAAGAACTGAAGGATGACACATTTAGGTCGGCCATAAAGGCGAGCGACTTATTCTTTAAGCCGATCCTCAAAGGCAGCGGTGTTGGAGATAAACTAGCCACCAAGGCCAATAGCTTTTCCACTTAGGCCGACCGTCAAGGCCGATACCCTAAATCCAAAGCCGGCGGTGTATAATTCCTAGGCCAATGGCTTTCTTGAGCCGAGTCATTTCGACTTTTCCTTGTATTTTATACTTGTTTTAAAACTCTAAGAAACATTACTAGAATTTGGCAAAATTTACTCTTTGAGTTTTCCCCTTAAACTCTTATCAATCCTTTGATTGTGGTAAGTGATGGCATCAGATTATTGTGCGTTGTCGAGCCTAACTTTGGATTTTTCCTTAATTAACCTATATTAAGTCTCACTCACTTAATACAAGTTACTCGACAGTAAAATTAAGGAAAAACTATATTTTTAATTATCTTAAGAAAATTGGAGTCACCACCAACTTAAGTTAGAAAATAAGATAAGTTAAGGTTAATGAGGTGAATTAACCTTAATTAGCTACCGGTTTATGAATTTTTCTAAAAAAACAATTTTGGAAAAATATTAACTAGAGAATCTAGACTTAAGGGCTATCCTATTAAAACCTAAATGGTTACCACTTGTTATCTTCTTCAAGAAAACAAAGTAAAAGCTTTTTGTAAATTCCCTTCACTATCATGCGTGCAAAACATAATGTTTCCATATAAAGTATGAAATAGGATAAAAAAATTTAATCAATTTTTTTATTATACATTTTCTATTATTACTTTAAAATGAAATAAAAGAGAATAAAAACCTTTGCATTTCTACTTGAATTAAAAATAAGATAACATATTTTTATGTTTTTATATTGTAACTTGAAATTTTAAAAGGATAAAATATTTTTTTGTAAATTTTTTTTATATGGTAAATTGAAATTGGAAAAGAATAAAATATTTTTTTTATATGTGGTTGGCCAGTAGATGCCTATGTACCTGCTAGTTAGGATTAAACCAACATAGTTCTGTTTTTCATAAAATTTTAATGGATAGATTAATTTTAATTATGAAAATAGACCAAGTTTATATTTATTATCATTTTAATTTTTTAAAGAAAAATTCTAAACCTAAACTTTATTCCTCAATTTTGAAAAACAGAACTAAAACCCTTTAGTTTTGAAAACATCAATTAAAATTTTATTTCATAAAAATCATTTTTCTATGTGAGAAAACAGTTTTTTTATATACATACATATATATATATTTAAGAAAAACTCACCTTAAATTAAGAAAATTTTAAAAGAAACACAAAAGAGAAATTCTAAACCTAATTTTATCAATAACAAAGAAAACAAATTCCTAAAACATATGTCTTTTATCATTTTTGTTATTTTTTTATATTTATTTATTTCTTTTTATTTAATAATATTATTATCAATTAAAGCTAGTAATAATAATAATATAATAATAACATGAAACCCATTAACCTGGATACGGGTCAGTGCGATTCGATTTAAGTCGGGTCGGATCAAATTGCAGCAGTTGGAAGATCCTTGTCGGTGGTGTTCCAACGGCCGTTTGCATCGGCTGATAGAGGGTTTCGTACCTTCTAAGGGTGTGAAATTGCTTGGTGAAACTATTTCTCGTCAGAAACTGCCCTAAGTGGTGGTTTGCGGTGTCAAACGATGAGGACCTAAAGAGAGAGAGAGAGAGCTTCAATAGGTGTGTGTGTGTGTGTGTTTTAGTGCTCATCTTTCTTTTTTCTTCTTCTCTCTTTTCGATTTCCTTCCTCCTCCCTCTTCTCCAAACATCAACCTTTATTTATAGACGTACGAGACCAATGTGGATAAACACGGATCTAAACCGTGACTAGGGTTTTGTTTTTTTTTCTTTTCTTTTTCTTCCCAATTTAAAAAAAAAAAATTGATGTAAATCCCTTGTTTTGAAGTTGTTTTAGATTTATCCCAAAAAAAATTTGAGCAAAAATCATTGTATCTCATTCGGATTTGCTCTAATTTCCTCTCCCCTCCGTTTCGCTGCCGTTGGACTACTAGAGAAGACAGTCACGTGCCTCGCGCGTGACCGAATCGGCCAATCGCATGCTGCTATGTGGCAACTCGAGGAAAAAGAAGAAAAAAAATGGTGCGAAGTGCCTCCTCATGGATTCAAACCTAAGACTAAAGACTCCTCCGCGCATTCTAAGCAAGCATGTGGACTAACTAAGCCAGCTCATTTCTCAGTTTATTATTACACGCAAATTATACATTAACCTAATATGTTTGCTATTTTTTTTGTTACTTTGAGATTTACAAATTTAATTTAGAAACCCAAATATATTTTATCATTATTATTATTATTATTTTACTAATTCATAAAATAGGCCTTTTATTACTATTATTTTTTTATCATTTTCTTTTATTTATTTATTTTAAAAATATATAGATGAGGTAAAAATGGGGTGTTTACGGCTACTCCTCTTTATAGTAAAGTTTGGAAAAACTTAGCTACAAAGACAAAAAAAAAAAAAAAAAGACACCATTTTTGCCTAAGAGAAATGATGAATAATGCTATAATCAACTGGCTATCCAAACTTTGATCTACTAGGGAGTTATCTGACCAAACGTTTAAGTAAGGAAAACGCTCCATGAGCTAACAATCCCATGTTGCAAAAGAAAATAGTTACTTTATGATGATTAATATTCCTTGGGGAGTGGTCTTAGACAAGAAACATCTTACCAGACTAGTAACCTCGAAGGAGAGATCATTTTAAAAAGTGCATTTATGAGGTAACTAATCGATGATAAGAAGTGTCTCATTAGACTAACAACCTTAAAAAGAAATCATCTAGAAAAGTGCTCTTATGAGTTGACTAATCGATGGTGGGAAGCATCTTATTAGACTAGCAACCTTAAACAAAGATTGTTTAGGAAAGTACTATTATGAAGTAATTAACTAATAATAGGAAGCGTCTTACAAGATTAACAACCTTATAGAAGAGATTTTTTAGGCATGTGCTCTTATTATAGGTTTACTAATCAATGATAGGAAGCGTCTTATTAGACTAACAACTTTAAAAAGAAATCATCTAGAAAAGTGCTCTTATTAGTTAACTAATCGATGATGGGAAGTGTCTCATTAGACTTGTAACCCTGAGAGAGGATATTTAGGAAAGTGTCCCATTGTGGTCTAACTAAATAACAATGGGAAGTATCTTTTTTTTGGAAACATATTAGGAAGCATCTCAATAGACTGGCAACCTTAAGAAGGAATTGTAAAAGTGCTCCTATGAGCTGACCAATTGATAATATGAAGCATCTTACAGGACTAGCAACCTTAAATAAAAGTTTATTTAGGAAAGTGCCCTATTATGGGCTAACTAACCAATAGTGGGAAGCGACTTTTAAATCTTGCAACCCTAAGAGAGAAAGTTTAGAGAAGTACACTATCGTAGGCTATCTAATAGTAGGAAGCATCTCTTTGGACTTGTAACCCTAAGAGAGGATATCTAGGAAGATGCCCCACTGTAGGCTAACTAACCAATAGTGGGAATGAATTCCTAAGTGAGAATCATATTTTTCCAATAACGGTTAAGAGTTTCTAAATTTAGAATGACTTGAGACTTTTAAACAAATGATAACTAAAATTTTTATAAAAATTTTCAAGACAAATGTTCTTCTAAAAATTTTTCTCTTTCTTCTCTAAAAGAAATATTTTATTTTATTTTTATTTTTATTTTTTAAAGCATTGCTAATAAGTAAAGAGTATGACAAGGGCTCCTAAAAATACAAATAAAGGGCAAGCCCACCCTATTACTCAATAATCACTTACTCTTTTGTTTTATTTTACTTTGAGGATTTGGTTTAATTTTGGAAAAAGTGGTGTCTTGGTTTAATCAATCATCTCTTTAGGGGTTTCTTGTAATTAAGACTTATATCTACATCTTGGGGGCATTAATATTTAAAATTTGGGCCAAACAATGCCAATGAGGAATAACTTTAACTTCCCTCATTCCGTTTGGGAACAGATATCTCATTCTTAATTGGTTTAATCGAAGAGGACTTCCTCGCAAACTCTCGGTTGAGATGTCACTATTGACTTTTATTCCAAAAATTATGGTCTTTCTTGTAAGTAATACGCTTTGATCAATCTATTAGGCCTTTTTGGAACTTGCAATGCAATAAGCTTTTTGTTTCAAAAAAGTACTAATGTCAAGGTCTTATTTTGAAAGAATCATCATTTCAACATGGGTTTACAAGTCAAGAAACCTTAAGAAAAACTAGAATAGCACTTGCCCTAGCAATTTTTGCTTAACATAAATTATTTTCAATGATTTGGAGAAATCTTCAAAGAAGGGTGGTATATTTGTAATGTTTGGGTTCTTGTATTTGGTCTTGGTATTTTCAAGTATTGTTAGGCTTTTTTATTGTGTATAGATTTTAATTAAATTCTTGGGCTTTTCTCATTTCTTTTCTTTTCTTTTTCTTTTCTTTCTTTTTCTTTTTCCATCTTTTTCCTTTTCTTTTGAGTCCAATGGTGATTATCTCTTGTGGGTCATGTGTGTTTTTTCAAAATGTAGACTTTTCTTCATCAAAATAAATTATCCACGACAAAAATTACTTTTGAATTGTTGTAACTAGGGCAAGCACTATTTAGTTAATCCTCCACATCCCCCCCTCCCCTTTTTTTATTGATGTCCCTACCTTTCTACTCATTCCATTGTAGGGTGGTTCATAGTGGGGTTAAATTTTGAAACTCTACTTATATAAGCTCGAATGGGGTTGGCAAAGGATTATTGTGTTTAGGATAGCGAAAATGAATGCCTAACATTATTTTAATTAACGTATCAAATTCAAGATAGACCTCCTTTAAGGAATGAGTCAAAAACCTCACATTAATAACACTTAACTCTCAAGTGTTTAAGGGTTAGTGTTTAGGGTGTAGTTTGCCTCTTGTCATCCTAAACCACTCAAACAAATGAGATATCCTTCCATTTTACCATATTTGCCCATATTCACTATGTCTCATGATGTCTTTAGGAGTTATGTGCCCCTATCAAGTGATTTAGTTTTAACTTAGCTCTCTTGGGAATTTAGTTATCTAAGACTTAGTTAGTTAGGATAGTCTTCTTTATGCCCTTGTTGGTAGTTGACCATAGCCACTTTGAAAGTGTGCCCCAAAATTAATTGTTTCTGTATCTATTTTATATAACTCTTGATGGAGAGAAAGTTCAAGTGTAACCCTTAAGATTGGAGAGAGTTGGAAGGTTTTGTGTTTCGAGGCTAAATCAACATATGAGGAGACCTTTTGAAGTGAATGGGGTCTTTTAAATTGAGAGCAGGTTATAGAGGTCTTTGGCTTTATGTTTAGAGTAAGTGCCTATGAGCTTTGGGTTAAGCTTACCATTTAAAAGCAACTTTTAAGACCTTGAAAGGATCTCCTATTGTTAGCAACTCTTCAATTTTCTTGGCTTTGTTCTTTTCTTTATTATTATTTTTTTTTAGTAAATATGCAAACAAGATGCTCACACAGATGCAATTTGATAATTGAATAATAGTGCGGCAATTTTATTAAACAAGATTGTCAAATCTGACGACAAATTTATTAAAATTCCAAGGCTACAAACCACTAGTTTAATTATCTAAAAACCTAGTTCTAAACAAAACCTATTTAAAATAGTCTTCGGATCTTACTGGGGTGAGTGCTGGCTTACTCCATTAGCAAGTCTCGGACTCTCTTCTCTGACATCTTCAACCGGTTCTCTAAAACCTTCACATAATCCTATGAAGCTTCAATTTCTCTTTCTAAATTGCTACCCTCCTTTCTGTATCTTGACATTGGATCTTTGCTCGAGCTCTAATTATGTGCATGTAAGCCTTCAATTCTGAGATTGGTTTTTCTAGCCTAGGTTCTCTACATGAAGTCCATAATGAATTCCTTAATGGCTTTGAAATCCCCCACTCGTCCATCCAAATTTCCTACATCTGCGATGGGGCTCAAGATTCTTGTATCCCTAAATGGCTTTGATGGCTTGCAGCTTGTTTGCCTTGACGGCTAAGGGAATGTTCAGATCCTAATAATCAAGAGTAACTGAATCCAATGGGGGCTTGTGAGCAATATCTTAGATTGGTCTCAATTATCTGACCACGCAAACTGGGAAATAGCTAGTGCATCTAGTGATTCCTATTAGTAGGACAGCAGTGAAATCAACACATCCTAGAATAGCTTGTGTGTAGTGATTCCACCCGGCAGTCTACAATATGTCCTCAGGGTAAACCTTATGCATAATCTCCATCCATTGGTGAATTTGAACTCCTTCTGGAAACTATATCTTAGTTGCAAAGTAGTCTACCAAGTTAACTTGTGAAGCTAAAGATCTCCTAACAAGATCCAATTCATAACTCTGAGTATGACTAGCGAACCATACTATTAGTAATGCTGGACAGCCTTTGAAGTTTCCCTTACCTCTTTCTTTCAGAAATCTCAGAGATCGGATATGTTCAGCAAGTAAGGCTAAGATGTAGTTACGACTTGACAAGAATTGAGTTACTAATTCTGCTACCTTGAAATGGACAAGCAAAACTCCAATTGGAAATAGGATATTAGTAAAAACTGCCAGGGTGTAGGCATTGACTCGATTTTTCTCCCAAGTCCACTGGTCTCCTATGAAAATCTCTTAACTAATTTGGTAGTTTGTAGGCGTTCCAAACCAATTTCTAAGGGTTGAGATTCTTATGGACTTTCCATTGCATTAAGTAAGGGCTCAAGTTACTTCTTACTTTCTAACCCCCAACAGCTTGTAAAAAGTGCTTATCGAGCTAGCTTGAAAATCTAGAATTGTGATTCCTTCAAAATAGGGAGGAGCTTGTAGTAGTTGGGAATACTCTTTAATGGTTGGAGATAGGGTATGTAGACTAAAGCTGAAAGCCGTTAACTCTAGATCCTAAAAGTAGGTTAGGGCCCTCATGAGGTCCTAATTATATTGGACCTTGAGGAGTGAGAGGACTGACCCCACTTTGGCTATGATGGTTTCCTGTTACTCTAGGCTAAACTGTTGAAACCATTTAGAAAGTGTAAGCATAGATGGCAAGGGTCGGTTGACATAAATCTGGCTAATGTGGATGTGGTCATTGCTTAACCTAGAGTTGGCCATTCCTTTATAATATATTAGAATTTTACAAAGAATACATATACAATGAAAAAGCTTTACATCATCTGGAAAATCAATAAGTTTGCGTTTTATTAAAGCTACACTATTTTTCAATTATGCATAGATGAGATGAACGTAATTTGGGTGGGTTTTAAAGGTTCTCAAGCTTTGTGGCCTCCTTCATTTCTAAGGTAATGGGTTTTGTGCCACATCGAAGCAAGAGTGGGGAAGCTTAATTAACCCCAAGCAATGGTTACCCCACTGCACCAAAAACTTACACAACAGCTCCCTATACTAAGGTCCTAAACGGCCTAGGTCTAACCGTATCTAACATACATATATGTATGACAACAACTTGCCCAAAAGATCATTACTAGGCTTGATGGGCCTAGTCCTATTTCATTTGGATCATGAAGCTCAATTGGTCTACATAAAAGAGAACTATTCATGCAAGAAATATATATAAGTAATTTAAAAGAAAATAATATATGCTGAAGGAATTTATAAGAAGCTCTTAATTTTTTTTTTTTTTTTTGAAGAAGAAGAAGAAGACAAAAAGTGGCTAGCCTACTAAAGAATTAAGTTATTCCCTAGCGGAGTCACCATTTCTGTTGAGCTTAACTTTAGATTTTTCCTTAATTAACCTATATTAAGTTTCACTCACTTAATACAAGTTACTCGACAGTAAAATTAAGGAAAAACTATATTTTTAATTATCTTAAGAAAATTGGAGTCACCACCAACTTAAGTTAGAAAATAAGATAAGTTAAGGTTAATGAGTTAGATTAAACTTAATTAGCTACCGGTTTATGAATTTTTCTAAAAAACAATTTTGAAAAAATATTAACTAGAGAATCTGGACTCGAGGGCTATCCTATTAAAACCTAAATGGTTACCACTTGTTATCTTCTTCAAGAAAATGAAGTAAAAGCTTTTTGTAAATTCCCTTCACTATCATGTGTACAAGACATAATGTTTCTATATAAAGTATGAAATAGCATAAAAAAATTTAATCAATTTTTTTTATTATACATTTTCTATTATTACTTTAAAATGAAATAAAAGAGAATAAAAATCTTTGCATTTATACTTGAATTAAAAATAGGATAACATATTTTTATGTTTTTATATTGTAAATTGAAATTTTAAAAGGATAAAATATTTTTTTGTAAATTTTTTTTTATATGGTAAATTGAAATTGGAAAAGAATAAAATATTTTTTTTATATGTGGTTGGCCAGTAGATGCCTACATACTCGCTAGTCAAGATTAAACCAACATAGTTTTGTTTTTCATAAAATTTTAATGGATTGATTAATTTTAATTATGAAAATAGTCCGAGTTTACATTTATTATCATTTTAATTTTTTAAAGAAAAATTTTAAACCTAAACTTTATTCCTCAATTTTGAAAAACAGAACTAAAACCCTTTAGTTTTGAAAACATCAATTAAAATTTTATTTCATAAAAATCATTTTTCTATGTAAGAAAACAGTTTATATATATATAATATATATATATAATATATATATATTAAGAAAAACTCACGCATTAAATTAAGAAAATTTTAAAAGAAACACAAAAGAGAAAATTTAAACCTAATTTTATCAATAACAAAAGAAAACATATGTCTTTTATCATTTTTGTTATTTACTTATTTTTTATTTTTATTTACTAATATTATGATCAATTAAAGCTAGTAATAATAATAATATAATAATAACATGAAACCCACTAACCTGGACGTGGGTCAGCGGGGTTCGGTTCAAGTCAAATCGGATCACAGCAGCTGGAAGATCCTCGTTGACGGCATTCCAACAGCCGTTTGCGTCGACTGATAGAGAGTTTCAAACCTTCTAAGGGCGAAGAATTGCTTGGTGAAACTATTTCTCATCAAAAATTGCCCTAAGTGGTGGTTTGAGGTGTCAAATGGTGAGGACCTAAAGAGAGAGAGAGAGCTTCGACGGGTGTATGTGTGTGTGTTTTTAGTGCTTGTCTTTCTTTTTTCTCCTTCTCTCTTTCCGATTTCCTTCCTCCTCCCTCTTCTCCGAACATCGACCTTTATTTATAGACTTATGGGACCAATGCAGACGAACATGGATCCAAACCTTGACTAGGGTTTTGTTTTTTTTCTTTTATTTTTCTTCCCAATTAAAAAAAAATGATGTAAATCCCTTGTTTTGAAGTTGTTTTAGATTTATCCTAAAAACAAATTGAGCAAAAATCATTGTACCTCATTCGGATTTGCTCTAATTTCCTCTCCCCTTCGTTTTGCTGCCGTTGGACTACTGGAGAAGACAATCACGTGCCTCACACGTGACCGAATCGACCAATCGCATGTTGCCACGTGGCAACTCGGGGAAAAAGAAGAAAAAAAATGGCACAAAGTGCCTCCTCACGAATTTGAACCCAAGATCAAAGACTCCTCTACGCATTCCAAGCAAGCATGTGAACCAGCTAAGCCAACCCATTTCTCAATTTATTATTACACATAAATTATATATTAACCTAATATTTTTGCTATTTTTTTTTGTTATTTTGAGATTTACAAATTTAATTTTGAAACCCAAATGTATTTTATCATTATTATTATTGTTATTATTATTATTATTATTTTATTTTTACTAATTCATAAGCTAGACCTTTTATTACTATTTTTTTATCATTTTCATTTATTTATTTATTTAAAAAATCTAAATGGGGCAAAAATGAGATGTTTACATGTGTCATATCAACTAATCTATACTAAGACTACTTTCTTGCTGGTGCGTCATATCCGATAAGGGTTTAGGTTTATCTTTTGTTCTTGTTCATTATTTTGATTATTGGAAATTGATTGTCGTTGATTGTTGTCTTAGAATTGGAATTACTTGATTATATTATAGAAATAGGCACATCAGATACCTATGTAGTATCTCAACATAAGCCTTAGTTGGATTAACTCCAATACCTTTACAAATCTTGTACAAGAATTATGTATAGTTTGAATTCTTCCTCACCATTTACTTCTTCACCAATGTATTCTCATAATCGGGCCCATTGTTGCCATACACAATGTTTCTTCCCATGTTTATAAAAAATTTCACCACCTCAGCCATTTCAAACCTAATTACATGATGTTTGTGTGTTTAATCTCACATAAAACTGTACTAATTCCCTATTTCCTAATTTTGACTAATTCTATCCATGCATTCAAAGCAAACATTGTTTTCAACAATTTCTAAACCTCTATAATTACCATATTCACATATCTTACTACTACCCCACACACATTGTGAAGTAATACATATCAAATGCCTTTTTATTTTTTTTTTCTCAATAGTTGAACACATAATCCCGTACTCACGTAAGACACAACACCCATGTCAACACAGCAAAATATGCCCTTAGTAAATATACAACACAACTACAAAACCAAGCCCAACAGCAAACATGCAACATACAAACATATAATAATTTTTCAAGTAAGGAAATACAAACAGTATAGTAAAATATCAAGTTCCCACTCACCTAGCAAGTGTAATCTTGCTATGAAACAATCTTTCCAAGGATTGTAATTATACTTATGGTTTTTTATTTGGATTTAGTATGAGAAAGTTATGGATTTTTGAAGTCTTTGGGAATCGGGGTGAGAGGGATATAATTCATACTAGAGAACAAGGAAAGGGAAGAAGAGAAAGAAAGAAAAGAATTGTGTTTTTTATGCGTGATTTTAAAGTCATCCTAAAATTGTATCTTCAAAATATAATTTTAATACAAATTTGAAATCTTGTCTTGAAGATACCATTGTAGTTGGAGCATTTTTGAGATTATTTTTCAATTTTTTTTTGTTTTTGATTTTTTTTTTAAGTGAAATATTGTAATCATTTCTCAAAAAGAATGGAGTATAATAAAAAATTAGTGAGGCATTGCATGTGGAAAAATAATATAGCTGCAGTGTCGAATGAAAACATAAGACGTGGACAAATACAGTGGGAGGGACCCGTAGCCATGGTGGCGTAACAAGCAGCTGCCAAGTGGCAAGTGGGAACAGAATCATCTGGACCCTTTTGCTTATAATCCATCGCATGCCATTGTCCCGTCCCGTGGGCGTGCGTCCTTTGGCCCATTATATTCTCCTTTTATTTACTTCTTTATTTTTACGCACTTTTCTCTGCCGTCAGCACTTCTAGTGCTCCCTGGCCGCTCCTGATGCCGTGCCATCTTTGAATTCCAACTAAATCATAGTCTTTATACGCTTTTATATGAGACTCCAGTTACCCAGTCCCACCCACCTCCCTGTCTACTCCTTCAATACTCTAAATTTTCTAGGGTTCTTGTCTCTCTGTCTGCCATTGTAAGTAGAAAAAAAAAAGAAAAAAAAATGGCGCATGCGATTCAATTCTTCGAGTTAAACACAGGTGCTAAGATTCCGTCGGTTGGTCTGGGCACTTGGCAGTCTGAACCTGGTGAGGTTGCCAATGCCGTCACGACTGCCATTAAGGTATGCCTACTTTCTTTCTTTTTTATTTTCATTTCCCGTTCCTTCCTTTCGACCAACTGTGCTGTAGAAATCGTTATCCTAAACTAGCAGGAGGTATCTCGCGTTGTTGTTATGGTTATATTTCATGGGTCTTGGTTTCATTCATGCCAAAGAGGGAAAAAAATCATAAATGAATAAAAACGAATAGAATAGATCAACCACATGTAAATTTAAAAAGAAATGAGAAACCAAATATTTAGCCTTTGTTATGTAATTATGTTATATTTTGTAAGGCACACATATCACAGGTGTGTTAAACTGGTTATAGGAATAAGATGAGAACGCAAGTAGAATGATTAAAAATGAAAAGAGTTCAGAGCGTTCCAATTCCCTGGAATTGGAATTCTATCTCCTCCTAGTTGATACAATTACAAACAATTGGGAGCTATGACATGATATTTTGTGTGCTTCATTTTAAAAGATGTTGCAGTTCGATCTTCAGCCGTTTACACTCAATGACTTCGTGGGTGGCATGTTTGCTGAATTAGTATTTGATGGGCTTGAAAATGCACAGCAGTTGCTAATTTGTAGTCTCTGCAAATCCAGGTTGGATACAGACATATAGACTGTGCTCGCATTTATGGAAATGAGAAGGAGGTATGATTTTTCAGCAAATCAGAGTTCCTTTGTTTCCCCTTCTGTTTTATGGTATTTTGCCTTGTTTCTTGTTATTCAGAACTATAAGCTTTGAAATGGACTTTGATGTTATTTGACATTTTATTACTAGTTGCTAGTTGAAGCATGTTGAAATCTTGTGAAATGCATGTACATTTTCATTCCGTGAAAAGAATCAGTCAATCATTTGTTTACCTTGCTCTTCATGCCATCAAGGGGACTTACTTTTCAAATGCTATATATTTTAAATTGTTCACTGAAAGTTCCTCATACTCAAATGTATTTGCGCAAGTCTGCTTTGAGTCTCTATGTCATAGTAATATGCTAATGTAACTCTAGTTGAGTTATTAAATATCCAGTGTTAGCTAGAGCAAATGCATTTCGATTGTATTGATACCTTCATACCACTACTCGCACTCACTTCTATAGGTGATCCTATTAGTATTTACTTCCTTGTTGGCATTTTAATCATTGATCTTTATCGGTATTATACCCATTGGAAAAAATGGTAAAGTTCCTCCTGTTGCAACATGGAGCATGCCTGCTAGATCCTCTAATGAAATTAGATAGGAAATATCAATGTTTATCTTCTTCTCGATGATTTTAGATTTTTCCTTTTTCTACAGGTTGGCTTTGCGCTGAAAATGTTATTTGATGAAGGTGTAGTAAAGCGTGAGGACCTTTGGATTACATCCAAGCTCTGGTCCGTTTTAATGTCTCTTTTGTGCTTTGACTCTCTTATGCTCCAATTACTACTACGTTGATTTATCTTTTTACATTCTCAGTAATACTAAACTTTTCACATGAACATTGTGCCTACATTGTATTATCTATCAATAATTATTCTAAATGATTTGAATTTGCAGGTGTACTGATTTTGCACCTGAGGATATGCCTGTGGCATTAGAGAAAACTTTGAAGGACCTGCAGCTTGAATATCTTGATCTTTACCTTGTATGTTTTGTAAAGATGGTTTTTGATTTCCATCTTATCTTCTTTGTTCTGACAATATTATAGAACTATACTTCTATGGGTGATCTAGTGTCCAGAAGCAGTTTGCATTGCTATGATCAATCTGCTCTTGGTTCTGGTGTTGATCTTTTTCTTAATGGTGTTAAATCTTTCCACAGATGCATTGGCCAGTTAGCATGAAAAAAGGATCAGTTGGCTTCAAACCAGAAAACCTCACAACTCCTGACTTACCCAGTACATGGAAGGCAATGGAAGCACTCTATGATTCTGGTAAAGCTCGAGCCATTGGAGTGAGCAACTTCTCAACTAAGAAACTTGGAGATCTGTTGGCTGTGGCACGTGTGCCTCCTGCAGTTAACCAAGTGGAATGTCATCCTGCTTGGCAGCAGCCAAAACTGCATGAGTTCTGCAAATCAAAGGGTGTTCACTTAACAGTAAGTATCCTGGTCTTGCAGTTAACCAAGTACTAATAACTGCCTGCAAGAAGATAACTGAATGCAAGTTTCTGTCGAGATAAATAATTACCTAATTGCCTTGGTATTTGTTATCTGATTACATCCTTTTGTCACGCTCTTTATACAGATGTTTCTGCATGTTTCAGGGTTATTCTCCGTTGGGTTCCCCTGGTTCATCATTTGTCAAGGTTAATGTCCTTAAGAATCCTACACTTGTTATGGTTGCCCAAAAATTGGGAAAAACTCCTGCTCAAGTGGCTCTTCGTTGGGGTTTACAAATGGGGCACAGTATTCTTCCGAAGAGCATCACTGAGGCAAGGATCAAGGAAAACTTTGATGTTTTCAACTGGTCCATTCCGGATGACTTGCTTGGCCAGTTCTCTGAGATCCCTCAGGCAAAGCATTCTTCTCTTACGGTTAATTTGAAGCGTACTCAATGATGACATCAAGGTTGAACTACAACTTCATCATCATATTCCTTTTATTTTTGCAGGGGAGGTTCATTAGAGGTACAGGATTCGTTCATGAGACTCTTGGCTATTACAAGACCATAGAAGAACTTTGGGACGGAGAGCTGTGAGTGGAAACGTTGACATTTTCTTCCAACTACAAGACGCTGAATATATTTCGTATTTTGAACTTAATTAGCTGAGGAAATATTGGATGTTTGCTTATGAGGTCTTATTTGGTCTTGTTTTCAAGTTCCTTAGGCCAGCTGATTGAGAGATAAATAAAGAGTGATGAATCGCAAATTCGTGTCGAAACGAACAGTACTTGGACCGTTTCTCCTTAATGCATCTTTTCTTCCCACGGTTAACAATGTGCATCCTATCGTGTAAAACCCAGACATTTATTTTGTCAACTCAAGTAAAGCCTTCGTTCGGAAGTAGCACAGAACATTATGTTTTTAGGATTCTGAAAATTGTTTCTTACAAAGGGGGTTCTATACAACCAGTAGAAAGAATGGCATTGAAAAGAAAACGAATGGATGGCTTTTGTGTTACATTTTTCGTAGGAGGGAGAAATCAGGAAATTTGTGGAAAATTTTCCAATGGAGTTAAGATAGCTATTTGGGTTTAGCAAATAAAAATAAGATTTTAAGGGCTCAATCAACTACGAGTGTTCAACTGAACGTGATCAAGCTAAGTCATTGGCTTGAGTCAATCATTTAAACTGAGCTCGCTTAAACCCCTGAAGAATTCTATCAAATGGATCTTTAGTCGGGTCAATCTTAATCTTTCTGTTTTCCCATTTTTAGTACAAGTTATTACTTGAGCGTTCCATTAATAATCTATTAATGTTATAATAATGGTTTTAGGTTGAAATCTTCAACTATTATTATAATGACTTTTTTGGAGGAAAAGATTCTTTTTACAATGAATTTTCAGTAAAAGAATTAACGCATTTCCTAAGCAAGCCTTCAAAGTATCTACTTTCTCTTTGTTCAAAGGGAAATACTTTCTCCGATATTGTGGCTTTTCTTCTATATTATGATAATATTTCTTTGACAGCATTCTTTTATGTGGTGAACTTCCAATATAATAATTATGCGTTTTAACAAAATTTTAAAGCATTTACTTTCTGTTTTTACAAGGGGACATACTTTCTCGACTAGATATTGTGGTTTCTCTCTTATATTGGATGATAATCTGATACCATTCTTATTTTGATTACTCAGCCATTTGAGTTTTATTTTTTGTTTAGATTTCGTCTAATTTTTAAGGAATTTTCCCTACATTAAGTAATTTTACTCCTCTTCAGATGTTTAGAAATGGATAAACAGTGATTTTATTTCAAATTAAAGATCAAACCAATGTTGTATTATAATTAATGATTCCATTTTGTAAGTCTCTTATAAATAAAAAACTCTTTAAATTGTTAAATAAGTTTAAATGTATTACTTTTAAACAATTTGGTTTTGATACGAACTGTATTTATTTATTTTTTCTATTTTACCATGGTTATATATTAATATATCTTATTTTTATTTTTAATTTAATTGATTCTTTACTTTTTTAATAATACTTTGTTATAAAAGAAATACGAGGACTTTTTACCCTCCAACGAAATGTCAGAGAAATGTTATAAGAATGAGATGCTTTTGGCCTTTAACCAGTGTTCTGTCCTTTCGGACATTCATTTTCATATTAAATATAGAACCACCCAGGAGTTTGTCAAGTCATGCTCCTCTGGAAACTAGGAACGAAGATTTGGAATTGTGTCTTTAGCATCGTTTGTGTCCGTGATTGAAAACAACAAAAAAGAATGGCACGTGAAGTTAACTTCTTCGAGTTAAACACCGGCGCCAAGATCCCATCCGTTGGTTTAGGCACTTGGCGGGCTGGCCCTGGTGCTGTTGCCATAGATAAGCCTTACCTGGATAAGGCTCTATTAATATTAATCATCATGGATATAAATCTCATTCTAGCCAAAAAAAAAAAAAAGCCCTTTCAATGTAGTATTTATATCCCGATTAAGTGACTATTTCTAAACAAATTAGATTAATTGATGCTAACACTAGCTAATAGCTTAAAAAGGAAAATGAAGTGTTTCTACACATTCAAACATTAATAATTTACAGGGAAGAAAACGCAGTTCAGAATCGTGTTTCTCCCATGACGCGTATCTTATTGTGTCATACTGTCTCATAAGTATGTTGTTTGGAACTATAAACTCGTATGGCTTCTCTTATTTAAATAACAAGATGCTCTGTTACCTGGACTCTTCAGTTTCCCATGCCATAGCCATGTTGAACTCTTTTTAACAATGAGGGAAATTCAAGGGTCCCAATAGGCATATGGTAAGGAAAATTGAAGACTCTGGGTAATGGAGGCAACATCAATAGCTCAACTAATAGGTAGTTCACATGAATGCAGGCTGGATATAGGCATATCGACTGTGCTCGTCGTTATGGAAACGAGAAAGAGGTAATGGGTTTTTCAAGGGAGTCGAGTGATTCTCTTTCTTGTTTAAAATTGTACTATGGGATGTGTTAGTCCTTTAGAAGACCCATTTCAATATCCACTCCCCAACCAACAACTATCGAATCATGCTAAGGCCATTTGACTTGTGTTATGGGGTTACTAATCTAGATTGCGTTTAGGAGTTTCAACAATTTGTTGTACGATTTATTGCAATCACCGTACACAATTTCAATAGCTTTCCTTTTTGCATCCTACACCCTTTTCAAAGAGTTCAATTATGGAACCGAGGTTAGTAACCTTTATATCCGAGTTTTTTCTCATATATTCAATGAAGATTCCAATCATCATATTTGAATATAATCTCAAATGATGCCAATGTATCACAACGTTTGTACACGTATGAGATCCCTCAAGGATTGTGATGACGAAAAGGCCTTTCAACTTCTTCTTACAAGCTTGGAGCTTCCACTTACAACCACTGTTTTTGTGGGCATAGAAAATTGACTATAAGGTCTAGTTCAATTCTTTAACTGCAAAGTTACAATGATTTTTTATATGATACATGTCACAGCTTGTAGTAGCTCTTCCTTACTATTAAATTTCATTCCCTTCTTAAGGTCATCACTACTATCAAAGTCTTCATGCATAGTAGTCATATTTTCCTTGAAGGTGATATAATCACTATCTCCCCTTTCTTTGAAAAATGGAATAGCATCCTTAGGTTCATTGTCACCTGAATGACTTGCTTCTTAAAATCTATAAGCCTATGTTGCATGCATGTGTAGTGGTGGGTGTGTGGCATGCATGTCATTTAAAGCATTTTTGGTAAGACCCTCTTCCTCATTGGAATACTCTTCATGCACTACAAAGTGCGCCACAACAATATCAATTTCCATTGAAGAGTGGAGAGCATCATTTAATTCTGCATCATCTGAGTTTGCTTCATTTCACACATTAGTCATCATACTTAGCCCTTTCTTATGCCGAGGTGATGAGGTATTGGCTTCGAAGGCCTCTCCTTCTTCAATCAAAATTTTCAATTGTTCATAGATTTCAATATACAATTCTTGTATCTACTCATCCTCAAAAGCTACAGCCATTTTGATTACACTCTACACGTCATTATCATTTGTAATTAGCATCAACTTTTATCTCACTTCGCTAAGGAAGTAGTGCAGATGCCTATGTAGTATCTCCATATGAACCTTAGTTGGATCGACTCTAATACCTCTACAAATCTTGTGTAAGAATTCTACATAGTTCGAATTCCTCCTCACCTTCAACTTCTTTACTAATGCATTCTCATAATCGGGCCCATTGTTGTATACACAATGTTTCTTCCCGTGTTTATAATAAATTTCACCACCTTGGCCATTTCAAACCTAATTACATGATGGTTGCGTGTTTAATCTCATGTAAAATTGTACCAATTCCCTATTGCTTAATTTTGACTATTTCTATCCATGCATTCAAGCAAACATTGTTTTCAACAATTTCTAAACCACTATAATTACCATATTTCACTTATCTTACTGCTACTCCACACACATTGTGAAATAATACACATCAAATGCCTTTTCATTTTTTTTTTCTCAATAGTTGAACACACAACCCCGTACTCACCTAAGACACAACACACATGTTAACACAATAGAATATGCCCTCAATAAATATATTATAACTACAAAACCAAGCTGAGCAGCAAATATTCAACATACAAATATACAATAATTTTTCTAGTAAGGAAATATAAACAATATAGTAAAATATCAAGTTCCCACTCACCTAGCAAGTGCTGTCTTGCTACAAAGTACTCTTTTCTAAGTATTGTAATGGCACTTACAGTTTTTTATTTAGATATAGTATGAGAAAGTTATGGATTTTTGAAGTTTTTCGGAACTTAGGGGAGATATAATTTATACCAGAGAACAAGGAAAGGGAAGAAGAGAAAGAAAGAAAGGAAAGGAAAGGGATCATATGAGTTTTGCTAAATGAAGAGAGAAAGGAAGAATTTGGCAAGAAAAATAGAGGGAAAATGGCCACACAAGTGTCTGTACTTTTAAAATTTGGCAAAGTGGTATATAAGTTGGAAAATATGTAATTAAGTGACTAGAAGTTTCAAATAGGAAAGATTTAGTGTCTTCGTCCATTTATGGAGGTAATAGACATTAAAATACTTTATCATGGCATTACCCATTAAAATATTTATTGCCATTTCTTTATAGAATTAAAACACCACAACTGTTTGAAATTTATTCAAAACTTCAACAAGTAAGTATCGCATTTATGCAGCATTTAAGATTGATGCCCATCTAATGTAGATAAGCAGATGTAGGACAGTAAAGTTGGTTTACGTATTTTGCATAAGATAAGCACCACTAAACATTTGACCAGCTACACCAACTACTCCAACCTAGTATAGTTTATTTGCAAATTTTGCATGAACGAGTTCTATTAAACATCTAAGCAGCTACACTAGTTATTCCAATCTAGTATACTTGGTTTCCAGATTTTGTCTAAATGAGTTCTGCTAAACATCCAAGTAGCTATACCAATACTTCCAACCTACTTTAGTTAGTTTATGTATTTTCAATAAAAGAAGTTCTCCTAAACGTCCAAGCAACTTCATTGATTAGTCAAACCTACTTTAGTTGGTTTACATATTTTTAATAAAAGGAGTACTCCTAAATGTTGAAGCAGTTGCATTGATTAGTCCAAACTACTTTAGTTGGTTTAAGTATTTTCAACAAAAGTTGTTCTCCTAAACGTCTAAGCAACTACATCGATTAGTCTTAACCTATTTTAGTTAAGTGTACAAATTTTGCATTAAAATGATTAGATTGACCTATTATACTTGAGTGCATGAATTTTACATTATAAAGGATTTTGTATTAAAATGATTAGTCTAACCTATTATACTTAAGTGCACATATTTTACATTATAATAGATTTTTCATTAAAATGATTAGTCTGACCTATTATACTTAAGTGCATAGATTTTACATTATAACAATTAATCCGACCTATTATACCTGAGTGCATGGATTTCTCATTATAATGGATTTTGCATTAAAATGATTAGTCTGACCTATTATACTTAAGTGCATGAATTTTTTATTATAATAATTAGTCCGACCTATTATACTTAAGTGCATAGATTTTGCATTAAAATGATTAGTCTGACTTATTATACTTGAGTGCACGAAATTTGCATTATAATAGATTTTGCATTAAAATTAGGAAATAAGTATATGCAAAAAGCATTTCATTAATTGTGATTGGTGTACAAGGCTTCTAGTTAGCATTTGGACCATCAAATAGAATGCAAAATGGAAAAAACAAAGCAAGGAAAAAAAAAGAACTATCTATCCTACAAGGCTATCTACTAGGGTAGAAAACGGTGCAAGATCGAGTAGAAGATAAGCTTCTTTTATGAGAAGGGGCGGAGGCACTTCTTCCTATGGAGCTGGAGGAAGAATCTCTTCAACTTTGTCAGTAGGAGGAGAAGGAGAAGCATCTTCGACAGACACTGTTGCCGACAGTTGAGGAAAGTCCTCATTTGGCTGCTGTCCTTCTTCCTTAACCACACCTAAGTCAAGTTCCTCCCTCTACTTTGGAGGGGTGTTAGGCTCTTGCATTTTTTCCCCAAATTATGAGAGACCAAAAGCCAAATCCCGCTTACGGATCCAACACTTCATGATCCTCTGGCCCCCTCTATTACCCGAACTAACTTGTTAGCATACTCATTAGAGGACTGAATTTTCTCATAGTACCAGTCTCTAGCTATCTTCTCGTTCTCCTCTAACTCACGGATCCTCAAATCCCAATCAACCATCAACTTCACAAGTTTTTTAGACACATCCCTTCAACTTGGCCTCCTCCACATTGCATAGCTTAAGGCATTGCTGAGCCAAATCTAGGCCTCGCTTGAAGTCTACAGCAATGGCCTTCTCTCATAGTAGTTCTAACGTGAGGCACAACTCCCACTCTAGCAAACTTAAGACCTCTTCCTTTGAAGAATTGATCCAGCTAGTTACATCATTTACTTCCCATTGCACATTAAACAGGTTGGAGTCATTAGCCATAGCAATTATATGACGATAATTTTCCTTCATTACTTTGAAATCCTCATGAGCCTTCTTTAACTCAACCTCAACTACCAATCACTTCTGCAAGTGCGAGTCATAATGATCATGTTGCCATGAAAATAATCGATAATAGTGTTCACAATTTGCATTTCGTTGACATACTTACCATTCTCCCTTAGCACATACACATACAGAACCTCATTTGCAACCTTCATCGTCTGCATGAGAATTCAATTATAAGGACATGCATTAAAAGAATAAAAGACGATGATTTTAAGAACAAAAACGAACTTATACCTCAATAAGATGAGTGGAGAAGAAGGAGCAAAGATTCGAAGCCAACATTCCAGTCGCTAGGACCTCAGCCTTACCTTGCTCTTAGGGGGTGAAGATCCCATTGAATAGGTCTCGCCAACTTGCTCTCCCATTTAAGCCCCGTGCCACGATAGGCATAGGGGCATTAGAGGGCGAGGAGTCATGAGACCTTGTGGGATCGCAACTAGCTGGGCACTCCTCCCGTAGATGCTAGACATCGTAGCACCATTTTTTATGGTACTTCGCAACTGCCTCCTTGCTTCTCCCCAAAACAATGGACCTCACTTCTATGTTTTCCAGGAAAGAAGTCACCCCTTGAGGTTGGACACACTTTAAAAGCACCTCATCATGACACTCCAATGTCCTATGCTAAGGTGTAACCACAACTGTGGCAGATTGTTGGAGAATGTTTGAGCCAGGGATCACAATTCCTTTAGGGGAGGGCCTCCTAGTAGTAAGGCTCGATGCCCAAAACCTCTTCTTCTCTTATGGTTTATGTTTGCTATGCCCAAACTAGCAAGCAGTTAGGTCAAACAAATGAGCCCTTTTGAATGGCACCATTTCTGTAAAGAAAACAAGAGTCAGCAAAATAGAAAATCAAAGTTAAAACTTACCATATAAACCTCCAAGTTGCAACTCGCGAGTTCACCCTCAAGTTAACATACCTTAAACTTCCACTCTTACCTACACCCTAATCCTTTATAACGTCCCTAGTGACGTCACCTTTAACTTTTGAGCATTTAGGTGAACTTGTACCTATTCCCTTGAATGCTTGGACCAAGCTAAAACTATTGGGGCCCTCTATTATGCTTGAGAGCTCGAAGAAGGACCTTAGATCTTTGTTTATCGAGCGACATTAGCTTGATCGACTTCATGCATATCAAATTTACCTAACCAACCTAAAAGTCTAGTGCCTTGAGCTTCTTGACAACAATAAATTTCTCTTTCCAATCGTGTATTGAGGACACCAACCCATCTATTGGCTTTACCCTAGGTCAATTGGACAAGTAAAACCATCCTTGGGACAACCTAGACCTCTTCACTTCACTGAAAAAACGGAACAACTGCGGATTAGGTTAGATGCCATATGTTTTGCAAAGGCTCTTGAATCTCACCAGTAGAGTGTAAGCATTGAGTACAAGTTGGCAAAGGTTGATGTGGTGGTAATTGAAGAACTCCTTTTAGAAGTCACTAAAAGGCAACCGCAGCTCGAACTGAAGCTAATCACTTGGAAGTGAGCACATTAGAGGTAGAACTGGTTACCCAACATTAGAGCAACACACTCTTCTTCACATTGAGCTCAAATAACCTAGCCACTCGGAAGCGACTTGCAATATAGGGCAACCGCATGTGCATCAATTTCATGTATTGAGTATGATCAAGTAAATACTAGAATTTCGGATGTTGTAAGAATGCAAGAAGAGTAAAAGGTGTTGAAGTAGACATTTCCGTACCTTATACAAGCAGTTGAAAAGTACGGACGCATTTTCCCACATGGAATAAGATTGTACCATGTGTCATCTGGCAAAATGAAAGGCTAAGATGATTTCGTACCTATGACTACCTCAACTTTAGTGTACCATATGGTCTGCTTCATTAAATGCATAAGTCTACATACGTAGACAAAATTTAAAAATGACAAATAAAAGGGCGGACATTTACACAGCAAGTCTTTTCACCTCCCTCTAGCTTAAGGTTAACTTTTGGAGCAACAAAACTATTTACCATAGCTTAACTCATGATGTCCAGCTTTGTGCTATTGACCCAGCTTGGATATATTACTTCTCATAACCCTCAGCTCGTGTAAGTCATTCCACGACTTGGAGGACACCCTGACTCTTAGCCTCGACACATGGAGGTTGGATGAGCCATTTCGCATATTGGATATGTCCCCTTCAACCCTGCATCGGCTTAGTCAACACTTTCACCTTCACTTCAACAAATAAACAAAACCCAACATTTACTCTCATCAATTCTATGACACTATAAAAGGAGGTCATCTGATTTCGATGTAACCAAATATCTCAAAAACAAATATACGAGGGTGGAAAATATTTTATTATAAGCCTAATTAGAATGTGTATTAATGATCTAATTAAATTATCTAAACATTATTTTTTTTATACGGAAACTTACGTGTAAACTAAATAAATTATTTTGAATATAAATATACACTCATAAATTCTATTTTGCCATCTTAAAATTGAAATTTTAATTCTTGCTTCCTATTTTTTATAATTACCTAATCGATCTAGTTTCTTTCTTACTTTGGTATTTTAAAATCCATTGTCATTTGTTATAAAATTTTTATTATACTTAAATCATTAAAGTGGTGTTAATATATTATAAATAACTGTTATTAATCTTTTCAAAAAATTTATTCATTATGAAATCTATTCGTGAAACTTTAGTAATTTGAAATGTGTTGAAATTAAATATTAATATTGGTATATTGATCATTATATTATCATATTATAACTTTACATGTATTTATTTTATTCTATAGTCACTTTCGATTATTATTATGATCATCACCTCACGGTATTTTTATAATCGTGATCATATTAATTGTATTCATGTACAAATGTTATAATTAGACTAAATATTGAGTTATTATTTATATACTTGCATAACCCTTTTTCATTTTTTTTTTTTTAGGTTTCAAATTTTATTAAAGCAAATATCAAAGTTATTATTTATTTTTTTGGTATTTCTTTCTTTTTTTTAATAATTATGGGTGTTTCTTAGAGAGTAGTAAAACATTTATACTATAACAAAATTTCCTACGTTTTAATGATAGAAGCTCCATAAATATAGCCTCGCAAGTATTGGAAATCCAACAACCATCAGAAAGCATCCGAAACATCCGATTCCCGAGCTCTCTTTCTCTTTCTCTCTCTCTTATTTTCCGGCGACCTACTTCCCTTTCTCTCTCTAAAATCCCTCTCATTCTAGTAGAATTCGAAGTAAATCATCGTCACTAATAGCTTCCTCATCTTGAATACTCGTGGAAACCACCATAAACACTCTTCAAATTATCTTCAAGTACCCCCATCCGCTATGCTCCATATATCTTTGACCGGCCACCATGTGAAACATCACTTCGTCATATGCCCGTTGTAAAGCCACTACCACCGGATTGCTCGCCAGCCCCAAAAACCTACCACCGATACACTTTCCAGTTTTGACGATCGCCAGGAAGGACCGTACAAGCTCCATCGCATATTACTCCACCAATGCAGTTGCTCGACCCAAAAGGTCCAACCCGATTTTTGACTCCGAACCCGCGGTTGACCTACTCGGTACAGGTGAGACTTCTATTTATTTTCTGTTTTGTTTGTTTATTTTCAATTAGTTAAATCCAATAAAAATATAAATATAATAATGAAAAATGGAAAATAATAAAATATAAAACAAAAAAAAAGAAGGGGAGCAGAAAAAGATAGTAATAACAATGGAACAGCGTGATTTGTGATGTCCCTTTTTCTTACAAAAAAAAATTAAAATAATAAAAAGCAGAAAATATATAAAAATGGATAATAACATAATAATAATAATAACATCTCTTTAGAATTAGTTTTCACTAAAAAAGATAATAATTAGGGCCTTTTTCCTAAGTTTTTTTTTTTAGAATCATATAAGTTATACTAAATTAATTAATTAAAAAATAATAAATTAATGAATAATAAAAAATAAAAACAATAAAATAATAATAGCATAGAAACAACTAACCCACTAATTTTTTTTCTCAAATTATGTGAACTATGGCTTGTCTAATCGGACTAGCGAGTATGTAAATACCTATGGAGTAATCTCAATAATAAAAAGTTCAATCTTTTTTTTTTCACATAGATCTCACGTAATGTATAGTCCTAAAAAATTAAAAAAAAAAAAGAAGGTATATGATAAAAAGCTTATAAAAAAGTAATTATGATAATATAATAAAATTTAAAAAAAAATAATAAAAAGGTAAAAAAAAAATCTACCTTAAAATGTTTTAAGTTGTAACCTTTTAAGTTTTAAATAAAATAACTCTCGAACTTTACGATCTCTAATATTTAAAAACTTTTCTTGAGACCAGTAGTTAAGTTAGAGTTAATCTACTCAATTAACCTTAACTTAAATCCATTTTCTTGATCACAATCAAGTGGCAACTCTAATAAATAGGACTTTTCCTAGTTGAGGGTTTGTAATGAATGGGTATAGAATTTAATATGAACTAAATTAGGAAAATTAAATAAAAACTAAGCTTGTCAGTAGTTCAAGAACCAACTCTAAGTCTTCTCCCACTCTTTGTCTACCAATGCAAATGCTAATGGTATAATGTAATTTCCATCACCTACACTTGTGGTAATGAGTAGCCTACGCTAGTATTTGCCGTAAAAATGTGCACCATCTATGGTGATTATCAGCCTACATGAAAGTCCATGGTCAATTCTGTGCATTTAATATTAAGATTCCTTAAATTAGGTTAAACAACATACTTGCAATGGACAAATGCATCAATGCTCTAGCTAAATGCCCATAATTGCCGTTCGAATATCTTATGATCAATATTGTTAATTTCCAAACATTTTCACTCAACCATAGTACTTGGATTAGCCTCTTAGATGGCATTAAGTAAGTGTGGGAGTACAACATATGGCTCTTCTCATCTATTGTACATCTCTTCCATTGCTTTCCCCTTTACCTCTTGAATCCTCTTCAAATAAATAGTGTACCTATATTGATTGCAGATGATTGATTGGAGTTGTCGTACCTTAACACTTGGAGAGTCTCATACTCGCATAATCATAAATCTAGACAATGTGGTCAAGATCAACTAAGGATGATCCTAAATTATAACAATATTCACATCATCACTAACTCTGCATCATCCCTGTGCAAATGCCAATATTTAGCACACAATGTAATCATCATTAAGAATCATTGTAAAAAAAACAATCCCTGTTGGATCTAACGATAAGATACCTATGTATCAACTCAATTCAATGGGTCATCCTATTAATATGAAGATGACAACATATGACATCTAGCAATTCTTCATACTTTGCATTTACATGAAGTCCAATCATTGTTATTAGGGGCTTATCATAGCATACCCCACCATTTCCATCAATAATATTCTCATTCGCATAACATATAATTCTAAATTTAGACATTTTCACCTTTACACATTTCATTCAATCATAAGTATGCTCATATGTCACTACCCAAATCCTCAATAAATGTATGGAATTTTGAAACGAAATTTCAACACTTATATACTGCCATCACACTAACGTTCATATAATTGGAATAAGAGTACTTAACTTCACTCAAAATCTAAGCTCTATTCATTTCCCTATAGTCAAGAACACAAATATATGCCAACATCACAACACATCAAATAAACATAGCATACCAACATGCGATTCACCAAAAAATAGTTAAAAAAGAAAAAAGATTTAAACATAGATAAAAAAAAAACATATAACTTGACCAAAAAAAAAAGGCTCATTTTTTCATGTAAAAACCCACAACACATCATGTCAATCTTCTTCCCACATAGTGTACCTTAAACTAATCATTTTAAACCTTTTAATTATCAATTACATTGGTTAAAATATAATTTTTTTTAGGAAAAAAAAAATGCAACTCTTACTAACCTAAATTCTAGAGAGAGAAACATCTTTAATCTTGTAAAAATTCCACTTGAATTGCAAATTTTCATAAGCAAATGCCATCGATCATGATTGAAGCTATAAATAATGTGGGTCAAGAATTTTTTCTTTTTCAACCTAAAATTAGATTTATAATGCAAGGGGTTTTAAGGTTTATGTTTTTAGAGGGAGGAAGTTGTGTGCATTAACTGGGGAATAAGTGTATACTATGCAGATTTAAAGGTCGAAAAAAAATTATATTTTCAATATACGATTTCAATGTTAACCTAAAATTGTATCTTCAAAATATGATTTCAATACAATTTTAAAATCGTGTCTTAAAGATACCATTTCAAGTGAGACATTCTTGAGATTATTTTTGAAAGTTTTTTTTTTGAATTTTTTTTAAAATGCAATATTTTAATCATTTCTCCTAAAAAAGGAGTATACTAAAAAAATAGTAAAGCATTGCATATAAAGCTAGTAATTGCGGGGTGAGTCCGTGGGCTAACCCGTCTCGCCTGCAAAAAAAATGTGAGGCGGACCAAAAATTTTGGCCTGTGCCCATGTGACCTACGGGGCTAGGCGGAAAAGTTTCTGTGGGCGCGGATTGGCTTGTTAACCCGTAAAAAAAAAAAATTCTTGTGCTAGTAGAAGCAGTAATTTAAATAATTTTCAATATTTTTTTTTAACATATGTAATATAAATTATACTTGTAAAGAAAAAAAAGGTTTATCTAAAAAAAATAAAAAAATTTATCTAGCATGTTTTACATAATACACTTTAATAAAAAAATACTAAATTAAAAAAAAATTACAAACCGATTTTTATAACTCGTAACTCTTGCAAGTCATTACGGGCTGATCCGTGATGACCCGTGGTCCGATGCGGGTCGGAGCAGGCCGGCTATTTAGCCTGCATTCTCGGCTCTAATTTCATGTGGAAAAATAATATAGCTGCAGCGTAGAATGAAAACATAAGACGTGCACAAATGCAGTGGGAGGGACCCGTAGCCACGGTGGCTTAAAAGCAGCTGCCAAGTGGCAAGTGGGAACAGAATCATCTGGGGACCCATTTGCTCATAATCCATCGCTTGCCAGTGTACCGTCCCGTGGGCGTGTGTCCATTGGCCCATTATTTTCTCCTTTTATTTATTTTTATACACTTTTCTCAGCAGTCAGCACTTCTAGTACTCCCTGGCCGCTCCTGGTGCCGTGCCATCTTTGAAATCCAACTGAATCCTAATCTTTATACGCTTTTATATGAGACTCCGGTTCCCAAATCCCACCCACTTTCCTGTCTACTCTGTCTGCCATCGTAAGGAGAAAAAAGAAAAAAGAAAAAGAAAAAATGGTGCATGCGATTCAATTCTTCGAGTTAAACACAGGTGCTAAGATTCCGTCGGTTGGTCTGGGCACTTGGCAGTCTGATCCTGGTGAGGTTGCCAATGTCGTCACGACTGCCATTAAGGTATGCCTACTTTCTTTCTTTTTTATTTTCATTTCCCGTTCCTTCCTTTCGACCAACTGTGCTGTAGAAATTATACTAAACTAGCAGGAGGTATCTCGTATTGTTGTCATGATTATATTTCATGGGTCTTGGTTTCATTCATGCCAAAGAGGGGGAAAAAAAAATTCATAAATGAATAAAAATGAATAGAATAGATCAACCACATGTAAATTTAAAAAGAAATGAAAGACCAAATATATAGCCTTTGTTATGTAATTATCTTATATTTTGTAAGGCACATATATCGCAGGTGTGTTAAACTGGTTATAGGAATACCATGAGAACTCATGTAGAATGATTAAAAATGAAAATAGTTCAAAGCGTTCCAATTCCCTGGAATTGGAATCCTATCTCCTCCTAGTTGATAGAATTTCAAACAATTTCATTTTGTTTGCTTCATTTTAAAGGATGTTGCAGTTCGATCATCAGCCGTTTACACTCAATGACTTAACGAGTGGCATGTTTGCTGAATTGGTTTTTGATGGGCTTGAAAATGAACAGCGTTGCTAATCTGTAGTCGCTGCAAATCCAGGTTGGATATAGACATATAGACTCTGCTCGCTATTATGGAAATGAGAAGGAGGTATGATTTTTCAGCAAATCAGAGTTCCTTTGTTTCCCCTTCTGCTTTATGGTACTTTGCCTTGTTTCTTGTTGTTCAGAACTATTAAGCTTTGAAATGGACTTTGATGTTGTTACTTGACATTTCATTACTAGTTGCTAGTTGAAGCATGTTGAAATCTTGTGAAGTGCATGTGCATTTTCATTTCGTGAAAAGAATCAGTCAAATCATTTGTTTACCTTGCTCTTCATGCTGTCAAGGGGACTTACTTTTCAAATATCAAAAGCTAAATATTTGAAATTGTTCACTGAAAGTTCCTCAAACACAAATGTATTTGTGCAAGTCTGCTTTGAGTCTCTATGTCATAGTAATACGCTAATGTAACTCTAGTTGAGGCACTAAATATCCAGTGTTAGCTAGAGCAAATGCATTTCGATTGTATAGATACCTTCACACCACTACTCGCACTCACTTCTATAGGTGATCCTATTAGTATTTACTTCCCTGTTGGCATTTTAATCATTGATCTTTATTGGTATTATACCCATTGGAAAAAATGAAAAAGTTCCTCCTGTTGCAACATGGAGCATGCCTGCTAGATCCTCTAATGAAATTAGATAGGAAATATCGATGCTTATCTTCTTCTCAATGATTTTAGATTTTTTCTATTTCTACAGGTTGGCTTTGCCCTGCAAAAGATATTTGATGAAGGTGTAGTGAAGCGTGAGGACCTTTGGATTACATCCAAGCTCTGGTCTGTTTTAATGTCTCTTTTGTGCTTTGACTCTCTTATGCTCCAATTAATACTATGTTGATTGATCTTTTTACATTCTCATTAATACTAAACTTTTCACATGAACATTGTGCCTACATTGTGTTATCTATCAATAATTATTCTAAATGATTTGAATTTGCAGGTGTACTGATTCTGCCCCTGAGGATGTGCCTGTGGCGTTAGAGAACACTTTGAAGGACCTGCAGCTTGAATATCTTGATCTTTACCTTGTATGTATTGTAAAGATGGTTTTTGATTTCCATCTTATCTTGTGTGTTCTGGCGATATTATAGAACTATACTTCTAGGAGTGATCTACTGTCCAGAAGCAGTTTGCATTGCTATGATCAATGTGCTCTTGGTTCTGGTGTTGATTTTTTACTTAATGGTGTTAAATCTTTCCACAGATGCATTGGCCAGTTAGCATGAAAAAAGGATCAGTTGGCTTCAAACCAGAAAACCTCACAACTCCTGACTTACCCAGTACATGGAAGGCAATGGAAGCACTATATTCTGGTAAAGCTCGAGCCATTGGAGTGAGCAACTTTTCAACTAAGAAACTTGGAGATCTATTGGCTGTGGCACGTGTGCCTCCTGCAGTTAACCAAGTGGAATGTCATCCTGCTTGGCAGCAACCAAAACTGCACGAGTTCTGCAAATCAAAGGGGGTTCACTTAACAGTAAGTATCCTGGTCTTGCAGTTAACCAAGTGCTAATAACTGCCTGCAAGAAGATAACTGAATGCAAGTTTCTGTTGAGATAAATAATTACCTAATTGCCTTAGTATTTGTTATCTGATTACATCCTTTTGTCACGCTCTTTATACAGATGTTTCTGCATGTTTCGGGGTTATTCTCCGTTGGGTTCCCCTGGGTCATCATTTGTCAAGATTAACGTCCTTAAGAATCCTACACTTGTTATGGTTGCCCAAAAATTGGGAAAAACTCCTGCTCAAGTGGCTCTTCGTTGGGGTTTGCAAACGGGGCACAGTATTATTCCGAAGAGCGTCACTGAGGCAAGGATCAGGGAAAACTTTGATGTTTTCGACTGGTCCATTCCGGATGACTTGATTGGCCAGTTCTCTGAGATCCCTCAGGCAAGCATTCTTCTCTTGCGGTTAATTTGAAGCATACTTAATGATGACATCAAGGTTGAATTACAACTTCATCACCATATTTCTTTTATTTTTGCAGGGGAGGTTCATTAGTGGTACAGGATTCGTTCATGAGACTCTTGGTTATTACAAGACCATAGAAGAACTTTGGGACGGAGAGCTGTGAGTGGAAACGTTGATAGAAGCTGAATATATTTCGTATTTTGAACTTATTAACCGAGGAACTATTGGATGTTTGCTTATGAGGTCTTATTTGGTCTTGTTTTTAAGTTCCTTAGGCCAGCCGATTGAGAAATGAATAAAGACTGATGAATCGCAAATTCGTGTCAAAACGAGCAGTACTTGGACTGTTCCTCCTTAATGCATTTTTTCTTCACACGGTGACCAATGTGTATCCTATCGTGTAAACCCAGGCATTTATTTTGTCAACTCAAATAAAGCCTTCATTCGGAAGTAGCACAGGACATTATGTTTTTAGGATTCTGAAAATTGTCTCTAGCAAAGGGGTTCTATACAACCAGTAGAAAGAATGGCATTCAAAAGAAAACGCATGGATGGCTTTTGTGTTACATTTTTCGTAAGAGGGAGAAATCAGGAAATTTGTTGAAAATTTTCCAACGGAGTTAACATATAGCTAATTGGGTTTAGCAAATAAAAATAAGATTTTAAGGGCTCAATCAATTGCGAGTGGTCAACTGAACTTGATCAAGCTAAGTCATTGGCTAGAGTCAATCAATTACACCGAGCCGCTTAAAATCCTAAAGAATTCATCAAATGGATCTTTAGTTAGGTCAATCCTAAACTTTCTGTTTTCCCGTTTTTAGTATGAATTCTTACTTGAGCGTTCCATTAATAATCTATTAATGTTATAATAATGGTTTTAGGTTGAAATCTTTAACTATTACTATAATGATTTTTTTTTTTGGAGAAAAAGATTCTTTTTACAATGAATTTTTAGTAAAAGAATTAACACATTTTCTAAACAAGCCTTCAAAGTATCTACTTTCTCTTTGTTCACAAAGGGAAATACTTGTTGACCAGACCATGTTATTAATTCTGATTTTTATTAAATAGTTTGAATTATTATTAGTTAGTAGCTAATTACTGATCCTATCTTTTCAAAGTTGTCATGAGGTATTAGGTTAGTTGTAATGGGATAAGAGGTAAGCAGTGATCCTAATTTTTAGCTTGCTTAACATCACAAGTAACCCTATCAATTAGTAGTCTGATTTGGTTGTAAACTTAGATTGATTACCTGAATGAAATTCATTATTATTAGCTCCATTTTATCATTAGCTTACTGCCCATTTTTTCTTCTTCCCATAAAGTTATATTTTACTACAATTGGTATCAAAGCTAGTATGAACAACACTAACCAATTGTCTATTCCTATTCTAGATGGGAAAAATTACAATCGTTGGTGTGTTCAAATGAAGGTCCTGTTTGATTACCATGATCTGCTGGAGGTCCTAGAGAAGGGAGTGCCTGCATTAGCAGTTAATACAAATGATGTGCAGAGAGCAACAAACCATGACTTAAGGAAGAAGGACAAGAAGGCGTTGTATTTCATCCACCAAGGAATGAATGGTGAGGCATTTGAACAAATTGAAGGAGTTACTACCTCGAATGAAGCATGGACTATCTTGTCCACTTCAAACAAAGGTGATGAGAAAATCAAGAGGGTGCGTCTCTAAACTTTGAGGTGACAATATGAGTTGTTGTAAATGGAGTCTACTAAAACAATTGATGCTTACATTAATAGAATTCTTGCATTGACAAACAATATGAAAACAAAAGGTGAAATTCTATCCGAATAGAATAAACTGGAGAAGATTCTAAGGTCCTTGACTTCAAGGTTTGATCTTGTTGTAACTGCAATTGAAGAAAGCAATGATCAATCAACTATGACAGTCAAATTATTGTCCAGCTCCTTGCGAGCACATGAACAAAGGATGAATGACAACAAGCTTGATAAGCTAATTGAACGGGCTTTTTAAGCACAAGTCTTTGTTGGGGATTCCTACTAAAGACATGGAAATTATCATAATAAAGGAAGAGGACGAAGTGGTAATCACTTCAACAAAGGTCATGGTGGTCTGAATCGTGGTTCTGTAGAATAAAACAACACAAGTTACAACTCTAAGGGTGGATGAGGCTGTGGACACAACAAAGGAAGATTTGAAAAATCAAATGTGGAGTGTTACAACTACCACAAACGTGGTCATTATGCAAATGAGTGCAGATCCAAGGATGACAATCAAGCTGCCAATTATGCATAAGAAGTAGGTAATTAAGAATAAGCCGAGAGTGATCATGCAATTTTAATGGTGTCCTCATCAAATGAAACTTCCAATTGCCATACATGGTATTTCGATATGAGTTGTATGAATCATATGTGCAAACGAAAGGAATTGTTTGCTGAGCTTGATGAGTTGTTTCATGTAAGAGTCAAATTTGGTGATGGCAGATTCATTCCAATGATAAGGAAAGGGTGAATCCTTATTACATTGAATAATGGAGATCACAGGTACATTTCAAATGTGTTTTATGTGCTTGACATAAAAATAACCTACTAAGCATGGGTCAATTAGCTGAGAAAGGTTATGTGATTAATATTTCTAGAAATTGGTTTTCAATTATTGGTAAACAAGGTACTCTAATTCTAAAAACCTTTTTATCAAAGAATCATATGTTTTCAGTTGACATCAGTATAGGAGAATTTAAGTGTTTGAATGCAATTGTAAGTGATAAATCATAGCTGTGGCATCTTTTTTTGGGCACTTGAACTTTCAAAGCCTTGAAGCTCTTGCAAAACAAAAAATGGTGAAAGGTTTACCTTAAATCAAACATCCTGACTAGTTGTGTGAAGTATGTATCATTGGAAAGAATCACAAGTTACCATTTTCAAAAACTATAGAGCATGCGAAATCTCCTTTGGAGCTTGTCAATACTGATGTATGTGGTCCTTAATATCCAGTCAATTAAAGGTAAAAGATATTTCTTGACATTCATTGATGATTTTTCGAAAAAAAAACTTGGATTTATTTGTTGAAGGGCAAGGTTGAGGTATTCGATTACTTTAAGAAATTTAAAGTGTTTGTTGAAAGACAAAGTGGCTAATCACTCAAAGTAACGTGAAAACAAATGATGAAATTCTGTTTGAATAGAATAAAGTGGAGAAGATTGAGGTCCTTGACTTCAAGGTTCGAGTATGTTGTAACTGCAATTGAAGAAAGCAATGATCTGTCAACTATGACAGTCAAATTATTATCTAGCTCCTTGTGAGCACATGAACAAAGGATGAATGAAAACAAGCTTGATAAGCTAATTGAATAGGCTTTTCAAGCACAAGTCTTTATTGGGGATTCCTACCAAAGACATGGAAATTCTCATGGTAAAGGAAGAGGACGAAGTGGTAATCACTTCAACAAAGGTCATGGTGGTCCAAATCATGGTGTTGTAGAATAAAACAACACAAGTTACAACTCTAAGGGTGGATGAGGTTGTGGACGCAACAAAGGAAGATTTGAAAAATCAAATGTGGAGTGTTACAACTACCACAAACGTGGTCATTATGCAAATGAGTGCAGATCCAAGGATGACAATCAAGCTGCCAATTATGCATAAGAAGTAGGTAATTAAGAACAAGCTGAGAATGATCATGCAATTTTAATGGTGTCCTCATCAAATGAAACTTCCAATTGCCATATGTGGTATTTGGATACTAGTTGCATGGATCATATGTGCGGACGAAAGGAATTGTTTGCTGAGCTTGATGAATCGTTTCGTGCAAGAGTCAAATTTGGCAATGGTAGATTCATTCCAATGACTAAGGAAAGGGCGAATCCTTATTACATTGAAGAATGGAGATCACAGGCACATGTCAAATGTGTTTTATGTGCTTGACATGAAAAACAACCTACTAAGCATGGGTCAATTAACTGAGAAAGGTTATGTGATGAATATTTCTGGAAATCAGTTTTCGGTTCTTGATAAACAAGGTACTCTGATTCTAAAAACCTTTTTATCAAAGAATTGTATGCTTTCAGTTGACATCAATAAAGGAGAATTTACATGTTTAAATGCAATTGCAAGTGATGAATTGTAGCTGTGGCATCTTCGTTTTGGGCACTTAAACTTTCAAAGACTTGAAGCTCTTGCTAAACAAAAATGGTGAAAGGTTTACCTTAAATTAAACATTCTGATCAGTTGTGTGAAGCATGTATCATTAGAAAGAATCACAGGTTACCATTTTCAAAAACTGTGGAGTATGCAAAATCTCATTTGGAGCTTGTCCATACTGACGTATGTGGTCCTATAAATATCCAGTCAATTGGAGGTAACTGATATTTCTTGACATTCATTGATGATTTTTCGAAAAAAAAACTTGGATTTATTTGTTGAAGAGTAAGATTGAGGTATTTGATTACTTTAAGAAATTTAAAGTGCTTGTTGAAAGACAAAGTGGCCAATCATTCAAAGCAATGCAAAGTGATGGAGGAGGTGAATACATCTTTAATGAATCCAAAACTTACTATGAAGAACTTAGAGTGCAACATAACACTACATTTCCCTACACTCCTCAACGCAATGGAGTGGCTGAGAGAAAGAACCAAACTATACTGGATATGGCAAGAAGCTTGTTGAAGGCGAAAGGAATGCCCAACTATTTTTAGGTAGAAGCTGCCTCATGTGTAGTGTATTTGTTAAACAGATCATCTATTAGGAGTATCTTTAACACAACCCCTATTAAGGCTTGGAGTGGTTTTAAACCAAACGTGCAGCATCTAAAGGTGTTCGGTTCAATCGCTTATGTTCATGTCCCTACAGCAACGAGGGCCAAGCTAGATGATAGAGTAGAAAAAACAATTCTCATTGGATACAATCAAGGTGGGTAGAAGTTGTACAATCCAATGACCAAAAGGGTTGTAATCAACCATGATGTGACTTTTGCTGAAGATGAGATGGGGAAATGGAGTATTGACACTCATGAGGATTCCAAAAAATGTGTAATTTATGTTATGGACAAAGAAACAAAAGTCCTAGCCACAAATGAGAGCACAGTTCACCCTACTATTCCAACTAATGTTGAGACCACCCCTACTAATATAGAAAGATCGAGGCAACATCAACTACCTACACATTTGCGGGATTATAAAATAAATTTTAATAGTGAAATTGATGATGATGGAGATTTGGTGCATTTTGCTTTCCTTGCAGCTACTAAACCTATAACGCTTGAAGATGCAATTAAAAATCCTAAATGGATGAATGTAATGAATGAGGAGATGGTGGCAATTGAGAAGAACAAAACATGGGAACTTACTGATCTTCCTCAAGGTCACAAAGCAATTGATTTGAAATGGGTTTACAAGATCAAGGTGAAGGCAAACGGTGAAATTGAAAGGTATAAAGCAAGGTTGGTGGCAAAGGGATTTAAGCAGAGACAAAGCCATAACTACAAGGAATTGTTTTCTCTTGTTTCTCGAATGGAGACAATGAGATTATTAATTGCTTTAGCTACACAAAAGCAATGGAAAATTCACAAAATGGATGTTAAATCAACTTTTCGCAATGGCCCACTTGATGAGGAAGTTTATGTAAAGCAGTCACCTGGTTTCATACAATCCGAAAAAGAAGAAAAAGTGTACAAACTTAATAAGGCTCTATATGGCCTTAAGCAGGCACTAAGAGTATGAAACAAACGAATTGATTTGTTCCTTCATGAAGCTGATTTTTAGAAATGCCTCTTCAATCATGGCTTATATGTGAAGGTTAATAGTTATGCGGATTTACTAATTTTATGCCTTTATGTTGATGATATAATTTTTACATGAAGTAACCTCAACATGTTTAATGATTTCAAGTAGACTATGATGAAGGAATTCGAGATG
Organism: Laguncularia racemosa; assembly: GCA_037954665.1. Lineage (NCBI taxonomy): Eukaryota > Viridiplantae > Streptophyta > Magnoliopsida > Myrtales > Combretaceae > Laguncularia > Laguncularia racemosa. The sequence continues at coordinate 1,641,762 of JBBMOL010000039.1, read as the reverse complement.
ACTAATCTTGGTTTTATGTCTTACTTTCTGGGTATTGAAGTTGTTTAAAGAGAAGATGGGATTTTCATTAGTCATAAGAAATATGCTTCTAAATTTCTGGCAAAGTATCAGATGGAAGATTCAAAACCAGTTTAAACTTCAGTGGAAACTGGTATAAAACTGGTTAAGGATGGAGATGAGAGAACTGTTGATCCAGCATATTTCAAGCAAATTGTTGGAAGTTTGAGATATCCCACATGCATAAAACCTGATATTTGCTATGTTGTGGGATTAGTTAGTCAATTCATGAAGTCTCCTCAATAGATGCATTTACAAGTAGTAAAAAGATTATGTGATACATAAAAGGTACTCATGATTTTAGTTTGTTTTACTCATCATCCAAGGAATATGAGTTTGTTGGATACTCTAACAGTGACTGAGGTGGAGATTTGGACGAAAGAAAGAGCATAAGTGGTCATTGTTTTATGCTTGGGAATACTATCTGTTCATGGTCATCGAAGAAGCAATCCATTGTTGCCTTATCAACGTGTGAAGTTGAGTACGTAACAGTCAACATCCAATGCATGTCAAGTGGTTTAGCTTAGCAATATAATGAGCTAAATTGGTTTTAAATTGCAAGGTCCATTGAAGATTTATGTTGATAATTTTTCTGCAATTAATTTAGCCAAGAATCCAGTCTTTCATGGAAGAAGCAAACATATCGATATTCGATATCACTTTATGAGAGATTAAGTTGCAAAAAATATGATCAAGCTGGAATATTACAAAACTGAAGATCAAGTTGTGGATATCCTCACTAAACCGTTGAAGATTGATGCTTTTATCAAGTTAAGGAACCTACTTAGCACAAAGACCCTCCTAGATTAGATTTAAGGGGTGATGTTAACTAAACTATGTTATTAATTCTGATTTTTATTAAGTAGTTTGAATTATTATTAGTTAGTGGTTAGTTACTGATCCTATCTTTTAGGATTATTATTTGTCATGGGGTATTGGGTCAGTTGTAATGGGATAATGGGTAAGTAGTGATCCTAATTTTTAGCTTGCTTAATGTCACAACAAGTTTTATAAATTAGTAGTTTGATTTGGTTGTAAACTTAGATTAATTACCTAAATGAAATTTAGTATTATTAGCTCCATTTTATCATTAGCTTACTGCCTAGTTTTTCTTCTTCACACAAAGTTATATTTTACTACAATTCTTTCTCCAATATTGTGGCTTTTCTTCTATATTATGATAATACTTCTTTGACAGCATTTTTTTATGTAGTGAACTTCCAATATAATAATTATGTGTTTTAAATTTTTTTAAAGCATTTACTTTCTGTTTTTACAAGGGGACATACTATCTCAATTAGATATTCTGGTTTCTTCCTTATATTGGATGACAATTTGATACCATTCTTATTTAGATTATTCAAGTGTTTTATCTTTCGTTGAGATTTCATCCAATTTTTTAAAGAATTTTTCCTATATTAACTAATTTTTACTCCTCTTCACGATGTTTTGAAATGGAATAACAATGATTTTGTTTCAATTTAAAATCAAAACAATGTTGTATTATATTTGATGGCTCCGTTTTCAAATCTTTTATAAATGAAAAACTCTTTAAATGGTTGAATGATCTTAAAAGTACTACTTTTAAATAGTTCAGTTTCAATACGAACTATATTTATTTATTATTTATTTTTTTTATTTTACCATGATTACATCTTAATTTATCCTATTTTTATTCGTAATTTAATTAATTCTTTACTTTTCTAATAATACTTTGTTATAAAAGAAATACAAGGACTTTTTACCCTCAAACGAAATGCCAATGAAATGTTAAGGGAATAAGATGCTTTTCGCCTTTATCCAGTGTTCCGTCCTTTTGGACAGTCATTATTATAATAAATATAGAACCACCCAGGAGTTTGTCAAGTCTTGCTGTCCTGGAAACTAGGAACAAAGGTTTGGGAAGATTTGTGTCTTTAGCGTCGTTTCTGTCCGTGATTGAAAACAACAGAAAGAATGGCACGTGAAGTTAACTTCTTCGAGTTAAACACCGGGGCCAAGATCCCATCCGTTGGTTTAGGCACTTGGCGGGCTGGTCCTGGTGCTGTTGCGATGTCCTCACCGCGGCTATTAAGGTACGCATCTTCCATTTTCCTTTCTTTTTCCTTCTCCTGCACCTCCAACTTTATTCTCTTGTTTGTTATATAAGAGTCCAATTGTGGCCAATGCGAAATTCTATATCTTGGATAGGGCTCTATTGATATTAATCATCATATATATAAATCTCATTCTAGCCAAAAAAAAAAAAATGCCCCTTCAAATGTAGTATTTATATCATGATATTGTTGAGCCTGGGAAATACTATTTTCTCAAACAAAAGTTCACATTAACTGATGCTAACACTTTTTGTAGCTTAAAAAGGAAAATGATATGTTTCCACACATTCAAGCATTAATAATTTATAGGGAAGAAAACGCAGTTCAGAATCGTGTTCCTCCCATGACGTGTGTCTGACTGTGTTGTACTTTCTCATAAGCATGTTGTTTGGAACTAGAAACTCGTATGGCTTCTCATATTTAAATAACAAGATGCTCTGTTATCTGGACTCTTCAGTTTCCCATGCCATAGCCATGTTGAACTCCTTAACAATGAGGGAAATTCAAGGGTCCCATAGGCATATGGTAAGGAAAATTGAAGACTCTGGGTAATGGAGGCAACATCAATAGCTCAACTGATAGGTAGTTCATGTGAATGCAGGTGGGATACAGGCATATCGACTGTGCTCGTCGTTATGGAAACGAGAAAGAGGTAATGGGTTTTTCAAGGCAGTTGGGTGATTCTCTTTCTTGTTTAAAATTGTACTATGGGATGAGTTAGCCCTTCTTGAAATCGTGTTAGAAGATTCTTATCACCTTAAGCAAATGTTCAATAGGTAGCAAAGTTTTGGTCATGATTTCATATCCCTTCTCCTAGGACCCTAGTCGTTTTCCTCTGTCTAGTCTTTTCCTTCCACTCTTGGCTATATATTGATGGAATGTGAATTGAGTAGAAAGATCCGGATACTAGGACTATTGCACATTCTTTTTTCTAAACATGGTACAACTACTGTCGAAAAACTAGTAACCTGTATCATTACTGTTTTACACAGTGAAATGCGTATGCAAGTGATTATGTGCTTTCCTATAAAATCATCCTAGACATTAGAATCATCCAAGTACACCCTTCCAACTAAAATTTTCTGTTGTTATTTAACATCTATGTCTTCTGAGTTGTGCCTAGTTTTTCTTTATCATATGAGGAAACATTGAAACTAGCCGTTGATGTTTAAGTTGGCATTTGGCAGCACAGCAGGCTAAATGTCCTCACGAATTGCTGAGGAATAGGAAGTCTGGTGGATTCTTGCTGAGGCTGATATGTTGAAGTTCCATAAATGCCACAGCACTAGCATCTCCATCGTGAAAACCTCAGTCTACATATTCATGTGAATGATGTTCATGCAACTATTTCGGCTTAGTTTCAAATGATTTAGATATGGATGTGTAAAGTTGAAATATTTTAATTATTTATAAGTCTTCCATAGTTGATAAGTTTCTTTTGATAACAATCAGGTCAATGTTTGCAATGCAGTTTCTCATTGTTGTTGGAAATTATGCTGATGTAACTCTAATCCAAACATAATACAGTTGTAGTGCCAAACAGAGCATTGTTTTGTATATATCTACTAGCCACATGCAATTTTCTTTGTGATGTCATTGAAATTCGTTCATCCATGTCTGCGGCATATGCAATATAATCAAAATTTATTCTCCCATTTATCTTAGTGGAGCATTATTTATTCGGTTGTATACTTAGTCTGAAATAATTGATAATTTCCTCGTCACATTGTGGGTACTGGATCCTGGATCCAGAAACACAAGTTGGACAATGAGGACGTTCATCTTCTACTTTCAAATTCAGATTCTTTTTAATTCCACAGATTGGCTCTGCCCTCACGAAGTTATTTGAAGAAGGTGTTGTGAAACGTGAGGACCTATGGATCACCTCCAAGCTCTGGTCTGTTTTACTTCTCTCATTTATCCTTTCATTGTCTGATCATCTGATTACTTCTCCTCAAATCATTCAGTTAGGATTCTCAATCAAAGTATCAGCTTTTGATATAAAGTTCATGCCTGCATTGCTCTTTCAATCAATGATTAGAGACGCCAAATTCAAATATGCAGGAATAGTGATCATTTACCAGAGGATGTGCACCTGGCATTAGACAATACTTTGAAGGATCTGCAACTTGAGTATGTTGATCTCTACCTCGTACGTATCCATGACAGCAGACTCTCCTTTTCAACTTGTTCCTTGACTTTTGCATGAGAATATTGTATTATAGTTCCACATTTGATTTAGAGTCAAAAAGCCATTTCCATGACGTGATAAATGTGGCATCAGCTTCATACTTTGACCACCATGTGTATTTCAATGCCTTTGTAGATGCATTGGCCAGTTAGTATGAAAAGTGGATCATCTGAAATTAAGCCGGAGAACCTCAGCAAGCCGGACATACCCAACACATGGAAAGCAATGGAAGCGCTGTATGATTCTGGTAAGGCTAGAGCTATTGGAGTGAGCAACTTCTCAACTAAGAAGCTTGGAGATCTATTGGCTATTGCACGGGTGCCTCCAGCAGTCAACCAAGTGGAATGTCACCCTGCATGGCAGCAACCAAAGCTGCATGAGTTCTGCAAATCAAAGGGAGTTCACATATCAGTGAGTAATGCGTATTTTGATCTTGTTGCTACTAATCCAATGTGCTCAAGAAGGAGTTCGATAATTTCCCTGCATGGGCAATACCAAATTCCACTGATAACTTAACTGCCTGGTTTTACTCTCCAATTTTCCTGCTTAGGTAGACCACTTTGCTATTTCAGGCTTATTCTCCACTGGGTTCCCCTGGCTCATCATCTGTCAAGATTCAAGTCCTTAAGAATGCAACTCTTCAAATGGTTGCTGAAAAGTTATCAAAAACCCCTGCACAGGTAGCTCTCCGTTGGGGTTTGCAAATGGGGCATAGTGTACTCCCAAAGAGTACAGCTGAGGCCAGGATCAAGGAAAACTTTGATGTTTTTGACTGGTCCATCCCTGAAGACCTGCTTTCTGAGTTCTCTGTGATCCCTCAGGCAAATCCTTCTCCCTTTATCCATTCGTTAGTGTGATGGCTATCAATTTTCTTTCCCGACGAGCAGAACTAGTCAAATAATGTTGTCCTGGTTTCATTTAGTTGACAGGAGCTTGTCATTCATTGCACCAATTCTATATGCAGACTGCTCTTTGCTCAACTAATGACATTTAGGTTGGCCTAAACTGAGTATAGAATCTGAGATGATCTCTCGTTCAACTATTTCATTTGTTTGCTCATGCAGGAGAGGCTCATTAAAGGTATACAGGGTTTGTGGATGAGACAACTGGCTATTACAAGAACTTGGAAGAACTTTGGGATGGAGAGCAATGAACAAATAGTATCTTCACCAAATAGTTAGTATCTTCATACAGCTAAGCGGCTTTTGGTTGTTTGCCTATTTGATGTTTCGTTGTTCTTGCTTCTAACTTCCAAGCTAAATTGCATGAACACTATGACCAGTTAATAGGAAGATGATATCTTAATATCTTCAAGTGAAATCACAAAACAGTGGACCAGTTTGGATGCCACAAAAGATCCGTTTCTTATCTACTCTTCCTCCTTATATTTTTGTTTTCTTCGAGTGTTTATCAAACTAAGATGCATATAAGAACAAAAGAAAACACAACTAACGGCAAAACACATATAAGATGCGGATACGAGAATCAAAATACACACGTAAGATAACCCAAACAAAAACTGATGGGGCAGAACTTACACATAAATGCTGCGAAAACAAGTTAGAAACAAGATTGCACACGACATGAGACACAAATTTAAGTGCTCGCAGAACATCACTTGAACAACCAAGTAAATAAATAGAAGGAGGAGGAGGAAGAGGAGAACTTATACAAAAAAAAAGACAACTTATCATGCAGTACAGTTCAAGTTCGTTACAGAAAGCGGCAGTAATACAATTAATTTATTTTTACCATCGTTGTATTGGTGCTGCATCGCAGCTATGCGATACCCGAGGAATTCAAAGCTTATCCAGGATATGTCCGTTTCAAGCCGGTTTTCAATTTGTTTTCACAATTATGTAATTTTTAAAATCAAAATTTACGTTTTTCTTGATTTAAATGCTATTTTTATGTATAAATTGGTATTTTTGCTAAGAGTAAGAAAATAGAGGCATTTTGAAATGCAAGATGAATTTTTTTTATAAGCAAGTTTTTAGGGAAAAGGTCAAAATTCAAAAGTAAAGACAATTTTCAAAAAAAAAACATAAAAAGTGAAAACATGTAATTTTGGAAAAATAAAAACAGCAAAAACATAACACAAAGTCTATTCATTTTTTTTCCTTTTTTCTTAAAGAAGAAAGAACTACGAATTGCATGATCTTTTGAAATATATAGATACCCATAAGGAGTTGTCATACAAAAAAAAAAAAGGCTACTTTTATTTCTTAATTTATGTAATTACATTATTACTATAAAAATGAGACTCTTTTCTTGAAACTCTTATTTTGGTAGCTTATTTTTAAGTTTTAACTTTTATTAGTTCCTAAATCCATGATCTTAGGTTTTTCAAAATAATTAATGTGCTACAATAAAGTTAACTCCTCAATTAACTCTACTCCATTTTCAAAAGTTTCCAAAAAAGGATGTATGTGTGTTTTTTCTTTTCTTTTTTTAGGTTTGACAAGTATTTTGTAGGACTAGACTAAAAAAAAAAAAAAAGGATTAAAAAATATATATTTATGGGGTTGACACATAGGACTTACCTCAATTATTTTCCTTTCATACTAGCTACCAATGCTAAATTACATATTTTTAGTAACTCATGACATCAAGATCTTTTTGGAATTTATTGTCTTTAGCTAGGCTTAACTCTTTTTCATGGATAAATGTTTGCTATTCCTAGTTTCCCATCTTAAGTGTGTTTTCATCAATTACAAGCACACATCTAAATAAGTATTTAATATTTAATCATGAAATTTTATTTCACTAGATTAATAATATGCATCTGATTGGTGGAAATACGTTCAAGACACAAAATTGAGGATAGCAAACATCCATCCCCTTTTCACACCTTTAACTTAAGTTTATTTGTAGGCTCCTTGGAATTGAATAAATGCAAACCTCTAATGTATGCCATCCATTGATCTTTTTCCCAATCACTTTGAATTTCACATACATTAAACCTTTGCAATTCTTAGTTTCTTGGGGTCGATTTTGCTGCAAGGAGGTTTAATGTGCTAAATTAACCTTTCTCATCTTCATCTAACTCATCCTTTACTATTCAAGCAATTAGATGTTCCTTTTTCAAGCATTTTTTTGTAGGACAATGTAACTTTTAATGGAAGTAACTTTTCAATTCTCAAACATTCTCCTTTTCATTCACCTTATCTATCTCTTTAAACTCAAGGGCCTTAGTATTACTCTCTTACTTCCTCCTCTACACTACTAATGGGTTTTCATATCTTATTTTTTAAACTCCACTAACCCTTCTATAGTAGCTATTGCATTAGAGATAATTTTTACTCTCGTAATTCTAACTTGACTTGAGGTTCCTATCGATTTGAAAATACAATGAGTGCAACATCTAGGTTGAAGGCCGACATCTCCAACATAAGTTCCAAGAATTTTTGCATGTATTACTCCACAATGCTATTCTGAGTAAGGTTTCAATGTTTGATATTGGCCTTCTTTTTGGAATTCTAAGGAAAATACCGATCCCTATACTTTTATATAAACTGCAGCTAGGTCATTTCATTTGTCCTTCTCCTCCATTAAACCATAGCTAAATCTCTCTAGTATGATGTTATAGTCTATACTTTACTTGCTTCATCCACAAGCCCAATAAACCTAAGCACTATTCAACTCCTAACAAGAAATCATCTAGTTCCCTTGTTGACCATGTTCTCTTAAAACACTCTAGTTTTGGTACATCCACTCTAGTGGCTAGCCGAATGGTCATTCCATTAGTCATCGTTGCCATATAAGTTGCCAACTGAGTCTTGAGATCCCTTATCTCCTTCCTTAGAGCCATTATAGCTAAATTTATTCATCCTTCACATACCCATGCCTCGACATCCAAATTACCAATCTTGACCCCTAAGTTTTCCAACAGTGCTTTTGTTAGGTAATCCCATTCTTCCAGGTTTTTCATGGTGTGTTTTAGACTCCTATGAAACTCCATATAAATTCTCTATCTCCCTTTTGTGTGTGCCTATAACCCCTTAAGCCAATCATTCTCCTTGACAATACATAATTTGCTTTATTAAGCCTAGCATTGAGTGCTATTAACATATGTCTTAATCAAGCCCTCTATCTTCATCTTAACAACCTCAACATTGTTCACACTTGAAGACATTCTCACATTTTTGCTCTTAAATCTCAAGCTTTAATATAATTGTCACAAAAGTTTTGCTTAAAGGCACTCCTATGTGGCACTTAACCACTCTAAAGGCTATTCTAAGTCAACCTAGCACTTAATATACATAAGAATTCAAAAGAGAAAGTAGGAAGGGATGTTTTTAAAGAACTTAAATTTACTATTAAATGAAAGAATGAAATACAACTTAGAGAAGAATATTTATGTACACATAAGGTATACTTAAATATAAGTATGAGATTTATTTAATAAAATGACTATGATTTCAACCTATGATTGCAATAATGCTTTTACTTCTTTTAATTTTACCTACTAAGATGCATTGAATTTGAGCAATTACAAAATTATGGCTTCTTAGTGAGTCTTGATCTTAGATCGCAATTGAATGGACCATTTTGATTGAAGCCCAATTGTCTGTAATTTAGGGTTTTAACTAAATTGTCTATGATAACATATGACCCTTATGGTTACTTGGAAGAAATTACAATTGTCATGCACTTAAAAATTATCCGAATTGCATAGGACTTAAAACTACTAAAGGTACATAAATGTTCTAGAATTATAAAACAATCTTAAAAAAAAATTAATATAAGAGAATTTTTTATGTGGATATACATTATCATTATTGTTTGGGCATGAATCATCATCTAAATTGGCAATTTTATTGACTTATTTCATACTTTAGACAGGAGCAAGCCCGCCGGAGGCCCTGCCCCCCCGGCCAAAATAATTATCTCCAATAAAACTTTATTGAATGGAAAAAAAGAAAAAGAAAAAGAAAAAACAAGGACAGGCTTGTAAAAAGGCCATCATGATTCATGATATAGTCCACCGCTGAGTTAATGCCATCATCAGCCTGCATAAAGGTACAACCCAAATCTCAATTAGTGCCCACACAGTCCATGTTGCAATAATGGTAGGTACGACTGTCATTCCCAAATCATGTGACATTCAAGTTCAAAGTTGCAATATTTACGTTTGTGGATTTTGATTTTTTTTTTACATATTTTCTAATTTTATCGTGCCTAAGAATGCCTATTGATTAATTTATCATTTATCCATCTTACAATATATTATTTTAACAACATCAAATAAGATTTTAAAATTAAAAAAAATTAATTCTTAATATTTACTTCTTCTTTTTAATTTGAATCTTAATTTTTTTTTCTTTTATTTGAATTCTTAATATTTTTAAAATCCTATAAAAAAATATACTTCTATCAAGTTTGTTAAGTTTTTCATTAATCTATAAAACGTATCAATTTTTAAAAATTTTATAATAATTAACTAAGCAAAAATGATAATATTAAAAATATTTATTTACATAATTTAATAAAAATTAATATTAAATATATTTAATAATATAATATAATAAAAATAATAATTAAAATAAATAAAAGGGTTAGAATAATTTGTGTATATCCTAATCACCTTTGGTAACTAGTTCAAAGTTAATTAAATATATTTAATAAAAATCATATTTTTAAGATTTTGAAAATATTAAAAACTCAAATAAAAAGAAAAAAATGTTGAAGGTTCTAAATGTTAAGAACTAAAAATATACTTTTCTCAATTTTAAATATATTAGATATTACAGATAAATTTAAAATTGGTTTATGTTTTTCAAATTTACTTTTATTATTAATAAATTCAAGAGTAAGTCTCACAATAAAATACCATAAATCTTTCAACATCTTTTGCTAAACTGCTTAACCGCTTTGCTACTTTCATCACACGGACACAAATGTTACCATTATTACTTTCGTTCGCAACAAGGTTAAAAATTTTTGTTGTACAGCATATTTCGTCTTCTTTTACTTGTGATTCTTCTTTTAATTATATATTTTTTCTTTTCGGGGTATTGATATCAATATAATTATATGGTGTTGTTTTTTTTTTATTTTTTTTTCAATTTAGTTTTATTTTTTTATTTTTTTTATCATCTTCTCATTTTATTTCGTATATCAATTATTGGAAACATTATAAATAATAAATATTTTATAGTTTATATAAACAAAATCATATGACTTATATAAAATGCTATATAATATTAATTATATTTTAATTGAATATCATCTAATAATGGTTGTCCTAACCTTTTATTCTTGTATTCATCTTTGAGTTTAATGTTAATAGGACAAATTAAATGATAAACCAACTTTAAAAAAAATTATACAGTATGTCAATAGGGAAAGACTCTTAAATATTATAATTTTTCAAAAAAAATTTGCAAATATTATACTCATAATAATTATTTCAAAAATAAGTTTCGAAAGTACAAACTCAATTTAAAACTTTCTCTTCTTTTTTTTTTTTTCCCCAAAATTTGCAAACTGAAAACACAGTATACTAAAGGTATGGCTGTCATTCGTGCCTTTAAGCAATTTGCCTGAAGGCACAAATGATGTATGCGCCTTCGGTTCTCCCATCCCAAACTAATCCCACCGTTCAATGTTTTTTACTTTAACATCAACCATTCATTAAAAAGTAAGTCATGAACACTATAGTATTAAATTAATAATACAAATATAGAAATAGAAGAAATTTATTTTTATTTTCCCTTTTGCAAACTCCATTTATTCGTTTTTTCTCTCATTTATAGGAAGAAAGAGAAGTGCTTATGCAAATCAAAGAGGGGGGATTTAAATGAATACATTGATATATCATTTCATCAATGATTAATCAAATGTGATTTTTTTTTTTACAAAAAGTTGAAGTTTTTTTTATTTACTATATTTGATATTACCATTTGAGAAAATTATTACTGTAACGTTATGTTTTATAAAAAATATTGAGGCTTATTATTGGTTTATAGTGTGTTAAATATGATTTATATAGATATCATAATACGTAATATATAATAGTTAATTTTTAGGTTAGTATGAAAATACTTTATACTGATGAGAAATTTAATATTATTTGTAAATGTCAAATTTAAAATATTATATGTGTTGTTATGGAAAAATATTGTAATGGAAATTTCTAATTTTTGGTTTGTGAAATATTTTTTACGGTGTTGTTATTTAAATGTGTGATTTTTAGTTGTGAAATGATGGGAAAAAATTAAAATTGATACGGAAATTTGTGATTTTTTTGGACTAATTTTTACAATTTGTTATTTAAAATTATCATTTAAAAAAAAACTAATGATATATATTTATTGTGAATAGGAAAACAATGGTTAACTAAGTAAAATTGATGATCTACACATTTAGAAATATTGTAGTTGGTAACTGGAGGCCAAAATATGACAGGGATCCAATTAAAAAGTTGAAACTGAAGAAAAATGTTAACTACACCAAATTATTATATAGAATATGTTAAAGCATCGGAGTCGATTTAATCGAGGTAGGGGTTGAGATAATTTACAAACATCTTGTGCTCTATGAGGACGATACATCTTATGCATTTATGGCAATTAGAGATGATGAAAATTTCTTTGAAACTGCTTAATCCTATAGAGATCATACATACAACAGCTGTGCATCAGAATTTGCAATGATTTTGGGGGGGGGGGGGGGATGCTCCGAAAGATAGACATTTAAATCAAATAGGCAGCCACACTCATCACATAACATGAAAGAAATGCAGCCTGAGCCATCATTTGAACCCTTAATTCTAACCCCGATGGAAGGCAATGATGAAGATAAAGTAGATAGAGCAGTTACTCTAGTATTACAATGACTAGAGACACATGATCTATATATGGTTTGTTTAGGAGCAAAAACTACTATAGACACCAATGTAGGAATGGTTGTTGAGAAGGAGAGTACTGATTATGAAGAGAGTTCTAAGGAGGAAGATAAGGAAAGTGAAAATGAAGTACCTAAAGAGTACTCTCCAACTGTACCTGCATACTCAACATAGGCAATATATTAATTAGAGTAGGCTAAACCACTAAGGATGGCAGTTAGAGAACCTACTCTGTAATACAACATTAGTGAAGATGATGGTTATATTTATTTTGAATAGGAGCAAAATAATATTTGTAAGGTTTAAGTAGTAGTGATGATTTGTATAGGGGCATGAGATTCAAAACAAAAGTAGAAGTGATTCAAGTAGTGAAGTCTTACCATGTGAAGAACTATTATAACTTCACCATTGTAGAATCTAGTCTGTTGCTTTGGTCTGTTTATGGTTTAAGAAGAAACAATAGTTGTAAATGGAGGCTTCGGGCTTGAAAGAAGAAGTTGGAGAGCATATTCGTAGTGATGAGATATGATGGTCCACATATATGCAATAACCCACTAATTAGTCAAGATCACTTATAGTTGGATTGCAATCTTCTTACTTCCCAATTTATAAATCTTACTAAAGACAATCTTGATATAAAAGGTTGTACAGCTTACCTTTTTCCATTGTTGTCAAATAGGAATTTGACTACGTGATAAGTAGGAAACGAGTATGGGAGGGGAAGAAATGGGCTATAGAGTGTATGTATGGGAATTGAGAGAAGTCTTACAATGAACTCCATATTCTTCTAAATGCCATACAAAAATACAAATCTTGGAACACGAATTGATTAGAGGTGGAGCAAATCAACTACCCTTAGGGCGTTTACTTTGAAGTGGGCATTATGGGCATTTAGGCTATATATTGCAGCGTAAAGATTCCTTAGATCAATTGTTACTATTAATGCAACTTTTATGTTTGGGAAGTACACTTATAAGTTGCTAATTGCTTGTGGCATTAATGGTAACAACCATATACTTTCACTAGTATTCACTTTTGTAGATTAGGAAACGTTTGAATGTATGGCATTTTGAAGGTAGGCAGGATAGACTTTTTGAAGTTCTCACCAGTATTCATCATGTGGTGAGCAGGATAAGGGGAGGGGGTCGAACGCACATCATTGACTTTGACCGTAACACATGCAGTTGCTAAAAGTGGCAAATATACAACATCTCATGCTTCCACGCTTATGCAGTAGGTGCATCAATCAAACTTAACATGACATATTCTATATCTAATTGGTATAGGTGGACACAGTAGGAGTTGACATATAGACCACACTTCATGCCTATAGGTGACGAGCTCGATTGGGAGCCGGTACACTTCCCATCACTTCACCGAAGGCAAAACCTCGCAGGAAGAAGGGAAAATCGAGGTGAAAAAGATACCACATAGAGATAGACATTAGGGAGCATCCAGATAAAATCACATGTGGACTATGTCGAAGGGAAGGTCATAACAAAAGAATGTGCTCACGTCAACATGATAATAGTAAACGATGGATATCAATATGTATGATTTCACAAATATCCTTTATATTGCATGTGTAATGCTAACATTATTTATTTTCACTATGCAAGTTATGTAAAGGGGAATCATTTATGGAGGTTGATGATTCTTTGGCATTTATACATACATAGGTTATAATTTCTTAAGATGTCGTAATAAATTATTATTTTTTTAAATTTTGCTGTATATTCTTTTATGTTTTCTTTTATAGTTGTTTGTAAGCCTTTTAAATATTCATTAAATTTATCAAACAATGTTAGACAACATTAAATAAATTCATTACACAACGTTAATTTCCATATACAATGTAGTAGATAATTGTAAGAAATTTATCGCCTTCACATATTACATATGAAATTAATAACAAAAAATAGACTCTTATCCTATCTATTCTTTTCCTTAGTGAACTATCTAGTTAGTTAAGCAAATGCATTTGTCAATGACCTTGACAACCTTAGATGTGGAGCAAGAGGAGCTTGTGACTCTTGTATTGGATGCTACTGGGGGTTATTGTTGAACATTGGGGGGGGGGGGGGGGGGGGGGCATTGGACTCCATTATGTACCATGATTTAATGATTCATAATACATAGGTTGTTTACCAGAGTGTTTCTTCTATGGAGCCAACAGTGTTGGGATAAGACCACTAATGGAATGATAATGTGGCGTCACATATGTGTTGAAAATTGGGCCTGAGCTATCATATATCACATTAGAATCCATTGGGAACTATTGGTCCTATATTAAATTCTCTTGTGCCTCACTCTAGTTTTGGGGTCGATGATGTCCTCTAGTCTTATGGTGCAAAGGAATTGGCTGTGATTGGAAGACTTTAGTTAGTTATGCCTTAGCCCCTACCTTCGTGGCATTCTGTTGTTGCACTTATGAGGACAACGTTAATTTCTTGTGACGATGCATGAAATGAAGACCATGAGCAACTATTCTAAAGGTTGTATCAAGATTCGGTGATAGACAGATTTGTTTTAATGTATCAGACTACATATTAGAACAAAACGTAAATAAAATAAGAAATGGTTATGTAATGATTCACCTAACTAGTGTTAATGTTATACTTACAAAAAATCCAAGAACAACCCTCGTGCATCCGATATATCATTTGTTGATTGATCCATATCATTGAATGTATTCCTCATGCACACCACTAGTGATGGGAATTTTTTCGGTGATCTAGATGGATACAAAACTTGATTTGGATGATGATCCAAATCACCTATATTTACTCTTGTTTCTCTTTATCTAATAAATAATTTAGTGATAATCTTACAAGTACAATGATTGTTCTTCACGAGATGCCAAATGACTCTCATTGTTGATCACTTAGGTAAATCATTAGATTCTCATCTAATGGCTCGATGTGATCAACATCACCTCAATGCATTAACTCTTTAAGGATTCTTATTATTTTGTATTTATAATTATTTCTTTTGGACTATTTATGTGTAAGCTTTTTGGACACTTTCTTTTGATTTTAATTGTGTTTTTAAGACCGGCCACCCTAAAGTGGCATAGTTATAATTTTGAGGACTTTTTAACCCTAAATGGAGAAAGTATAAATACTTTCTTAAGTAGGGTTTTGAGGGAGCTTTTTGATAATTTTCAGAACAAACACTTTACGTGTGAGGGTTAGGGTTTTCTTAAATCCAAATTGCTCTTATCAATTTTAATCCCAAAATTGAAATTGTGGTGAGTGGCTTCAAAGTGAATTGTGAGTAATATCAATTCTCTTTGTTGTAATTTTCTTTTTCATCACTAGTGAGTTATATCTATGGTTGATTAGGATTATTCTTGGTTAGATTTTGATTTCATTTGTAATCATTTTATCATGTTATAAGATTGATTGGTGTTGACATTAGTTCTAACTATCAATTTTACCACATTTTGAACTGTGAGTTGGCCTTGTTGGGAAGGAGGATCATGGCTTAATCTTGTTGTTTATGTTTAATAATCTCGTGGGAGTTTTAGTATGTTTAGTGATTTCAATTAAGAAATTCATCATTGTGAATTTTATTATCTTGAAATATAGCATTTGGATCATAGTTGTGATTTAGGGTTTACGCAAATTTTAGGGCCTTGGAACCAGATTGTTCTTATCCTTTTAAGGATTATAATTTAGTTTAATTGCATGTGCTTAAACCCCCTTTTAGGCACATCATCTTTTGGTATCAGAGCTTGAGGTTGTGAGAAGGGCTTGGTTGCAATTTGAATTCGGAAATTAGGGGTTTGTTAAGTAGCACCTTGATCCAAAAATTGTTGGCGTGAACTTGAATGTTTCTTGTTATGTTGTTGAATTGTTGTCTTGTTGATTAGTGGTTGTACATTTGGAGATTTGAACACTCTTGGATTCCTTGATTGTTGGTTGTGAATGTGTAGTGTATGGGAAGTAAACTGTGAAGGAGCAAGAGTAGCGCTTAATTGGTTAAATGGATTTATGTCGTGTGCATTTTTCGGAAAATTGGAGGAGTAACACTTGTGTTTTCAGATTTGAATTTTAGAATTAAAGTGTGAATTAAGAAGCTAATTTGAAATTTCAAAACACACATTAAGTCATTGTTTAATTGTGTATCATTTGAATTTGAAATAGCTTCTTACCATTTGTGGAATCTTGCACTTATTGAACTCCTTTTTGAATTTGAAAGTGAGCTTCCTTTTGTATTGAAGTTGCAATTTGTGGAAGTGGGAAGTGTACTGTAGCTTAAGGAATATTGTATGTAGTGTTGTATTTTTGTAAACTTAGTAAAGGGTGTGTACATTTGGTGTTGGTTATTTTATATGTTGTCAAGATCATTAATGCTACTGGTGTGAAACATTGTGAACCATGAGCATAAAAGAAATTTGTGTAGCGGTGAATGGTGTGTTGTGTATGTGTTTAATTACTACCAATTGGGTATTTAAGTGGTGAGAAGTCAAGGCAAGAATAAGGAAAGTTGAGTAGTAGAATTTGAAATTCAAACAAGTCATTAAAGTGTGAAAGTAATTGAACTAATTACTTAAACACTTGTAGTTGAATTTAATTCTATCTACTTGAAGGTAGTTGTGTGTACTTCATTTATTGAACTTACTTGGAGTACTAAATTATTTCCTTGTGCCTTAAAGCTTTTGCAATGTAGGTTATTATATTATTATGGTTGTTAAACGTGTGGGTTAGTGTTGTTGAAGGAGTGTGCTATAATTTATGGGATTATTTCATCAAATCACAAACATATCCAACGACAGTGTGAATGGGGGAATTAGTAATGAGGCCAAATGCTAGGTTGGTGGAGGTCAAGTTCATAACACTGCAGGTAGGAGGACTTTAGAAGAACAACTTCAGGATTTTACTACCATTGTTGCCACTTTGGTAATCAGGATTGATAGGATAACATTATCACAACCACCAGTGGTGAACCCTCAGGCACTACGTCGAGTAGCTCCACAAAACCTCTAGAGAGAAGGATTAGTGGGAGGAGGAAATTTGGGTAGAAGGATAGAGGGAGATCATCACCCCTAGAGGGAAGAGATGGATAATAACTTTAGGGCTAATCCCTACCAAATAAGGATTTCAGGCCACCCTAGAGATTCGAATATGTGAAGCTGTAGATGCTTTCTTTTAATGGCAGGGGTTCAACTAATGATTATTTGGACTAGGAGGACAAAGTTGAGGGTTTCTTTGAATGCTATGAGATCAATGATAACACCCAAGTTCGATTGGCTACTATTGAGTTTACAGGGTATGTTGCCTTATGGTGGAAAAATTTGATTATCAGTAGACGTAAGGATGGGGAGGCTAAGATATAGACATGGGGGGACATGAAGAGGGTACTAAGGAAAAGATTTATTCCTGAGCACTATAGATAGGAACTGTTCATGCGTCTTCAAATATTGAGGCAAGGAGGCAAGACAATTGATGATTATGTGTAGGAGTTTGAAACCTTCATGATTAGATATGGGTCAATTGAGCCTCCAAAGCAAACCCTAGCACGCTTCGTCTTAAGACTGAAATATGAGATAGCGTGTGTTGTCGAGCTGCAGAGATACAGTACACTTGATGAGGCTATTCAGTTAGTCTTGAAAGTAGAGGGGTAGAGGCAATCCAATTTATTCCAGGTATCGAGTAGCAGGCTTAGTACTACTACCAGGCCCATGGGAGCTAATGGTTGATCAATAGGACCAAAGGTGGTAGGTGAGATAGTGAGGGTAGTGGACGGAGTTACCCCTAGCATAGATAAGGAAAACATACCCTTTAGGAAGGGTAAAGAGGTAATAGCATCAGACGTGAGGCAGACTGTTTTAGGATCTACTAGTGGGAAAGTAAGCCAAATCAAATGCTTTATATGCATGGGATTTGGGCATATAGCAACATAGTGTCCTAATAAGAGGGTTATGACTGCTATGGAGGGTGTTAGAGAGAATGTTGAGGATGGGAAGGAACAGGTTAGGCCTATAGATTTGTCTATAGCACTACAGGAGTACTATGATGGTCAGATTGCAGAAACACATGATGAGGGTACATGTGAACGGTATTTACCCATTAATGTGTTGCGTAGGACTCTAGCTTTATCTCTTGATGCTAAGGACAAACAGAGAGAGAACATATTCCACACTTTTTGCAGAATTAGAGGTAACCTTTGTGTACTCATCATAGATAGTGGTAGTTACATGAATGTTATATTTGCTGGATTAGTAGACAAATTACAATTATTAACAATTATTTTCTAATCCACATCCTAGCCTTTATCACTCGCATTGGTTAGATAATCGGGGCAGTATGCATGTTATGCTAAGGGCAAAGGTGCTTGTGAGTATTGGGTAGAAGTATCACGATGAGATTTTATGTAATGTGATCCCTATGTGTGCATTCCACTTGCTATTGGGTAGGCCTTGGATGTTTGATTGGAAGGGGCTGCATGATGGTTTCAAAAACACCTATATGTTTAGTATGGGAGGGTCTCGAATAGTATTATTACCAATGTCTCCATCTGAGGTGCACAAATTTCAGGAGCAGATCAGGACCACTTCAGTTTCGTCTAGTAACCGGGAGAACAGGCTAACAGAGATGTTCGGGTTTAGTCCAGAAATGACCCTCTAAATGTGAGGGCAAATCTTTCAGAGGCCCAAGGAGATGATGGGAATTTTTCTGGCGACCTAGATGGATATAGAACTTGATTTGGATGATGATCCAAATCACCCATATTTACTTTTGTTTCTCTTTATCTAATAAATAATTGAGTGATAATCTTACAAGTACAATGATAGTTCTTTACGTGATGCCAAATGACTCTCATTGTTGATCACTTATGGACATCATCAGATTCTCATCCAATAGCCCGCTGTGATTAACATCGCCTCGATGCATTGGCTATTTGAGGATTCTTATTATTTTATATCTATAATTATTTCTTTTGGACTATTTATGTGTAAGCTTTTGGTGCACTTTCTTTTGATTGTAATTGTGTTTTTAGGACCGACTACCTTAAAGTGGCATAGTTGTAATTTTGAGAACTTTTTAACTATA
This sequence comes from Laguncularia racemosa, assembly GCA_037954665.1. NCBI lineage: Eukaryota > Viridiplantae > Streptophyta > Magnoliopsida > Myrtales > Combretaceae > Laguncularia > Laguncularia racemosa. The sequence goes on along the minus strand of JBBMOL010000039.1, from coordinate 1,622,511 downwards.
AAGGGAGCAAGTTTAAATACTTGCTTAAGTAGGGTTTTAAGGGGGCTTTTTGACAATTTTCAGAACAAACACTTCACGTGTGAGGGTTAGGGTTTTCCTAAATCTAAATTGCTCTTATCAATTTCAATCCCAAAATTGAAATTGTGGTGAGTGGCTTTAAAGTGAATTGTGAGTAATATCAATTCTTTTTGTTGTAATTTTCCTTTTCATCACTAGTGAGTTATATCTAGAGTTGATTAGGATTGTTTTTGGTCAGATTTTGATTTCATTTGTAATCATTTTATCATGTTATAAGATTTATTGGTCTTGACATTAGTTCTAACGATCAATTTTGCCACATTTTGAACTGTGAGTTAGCTTTATGGGGAAAGAGGATCATAGCTTGATCTTGTTGTTTATGTTTAAACTCCATCTATTATGCAAAAAAAAAAAAAAAAAGTAATGTCACCCTTAATATCAAAATATTAATTAATAACTTTTTAGCAACTATTTACTATCTATTTGATAGTTAATTAATAGCAACTTAAGTTTATGACTACTTTTACAATAACATATAAAGATATTACACTTACAATCAATACTAATTTTTTTAGTAATTAATGTTATGATGGTTAATTAATGATGTATTAATGACTAATTATATTTAATTTACGGTTAATTCACAATAACTTAAATTTATAATTGCTTTTACAAAAACACACAAATATATTATATTTACAATCAATCCTATGTTTTTCACTACTTAATTTTCTAACAATAAATTAATGACATATTAATAATTAATTACTATTAATTAACAGCTTAATTTTACAACTATTTTTACAAAAACATACAAACATATTACATTTACAATTATCGCAAAAATTTTCACTAATTAATTTTTTAATAATGAATTAATGACTAATTAATATTAATTAATAGTTAATTAACAACTTAATTTTACAGTTACTTTTATAAAAACACACAAACATATTACATTTACAATTAATACAAAAATTTTCACTAATTAATTTTCTAATAATGAATTAATGATATATTAATGACTAATTACTGTTAATTAACAACTTAATTTTACAATTACTTAAAAAAAAACACACAAACATATTACATTTACAATTAATATAATTTTTTTCAGAAATTAATTTTCTAACAATGAATTAATAATATATTAACAACTAATTACTTTTAATTAATGGTTAATTAACAACTTAATTTTACAATTACTTTTATAAAAACACACAAACATATTACATCTATAATTAATACAAAAATTTTCACTAATTAATTTTCTAATAATGAATTAATGATATATTAATGACTAATTACTGTTACTTAACAACTTAATTTTATAAAAACACATAAACATATTATATTTACAATCAATACAAATTTTTTCACAAATTAATTTTCTAATAATGAATTAATGATATATTAACGACTAATTACTATTAATTAACGTTTAATTAACAATTTTAATTTTACAATTACTTTTATAAAAATATACAAACATATTACATTTACAATCAATACAAAGTTTTTCACAAATTAATTTTCTAACAGTGAATTAATGACTAATTATTGTTAATTAATGATTAACTAATAACTTAATTTTATAATTACTTTTGTAAAAACCCACAAACATATTACATTTACAATCAATATAAATTTTTTCACAAATTAATTTTCTAATGATTAATTAATGACTAATTAACAACTAATTAGTTTATCATTAACGATTACTTTTACAATAATTTTGACAATTACAAATTAAGACATTTCATTTATGAAATATACTAAATTTTTTTACTAATTCATTTTCTAATGTTAATTAATAATATATTAACGACTAATTAATTATTGACCAATGATTAATTAATAACTACTGATATTTTAATAAAATTAGTAAAGTACAAATAATTGCATTTAATTTTTTATGCATTGATATAAATAATATAGTAGGAAAAAAATTAATTTTTACTTGACAAAAACATATCGAAATATAGTTTCATTGAAGAAGTTGGAAAAATATTCTATAGATATTTCTACACACGTACTTGAACAAGTTAAACATGCATAAAACAAAAATTAAGAAAACAAAATATTTTGAAATTGTGAGAAAGAAGAAGATGAAAGATCTAAAAATAAACATATGAATTGAAAATTCACATTTATATTATAAATTATCAGTACAAAATTTTTTTCTATGCATTGGAGATCACATGTTATGATACTGTGTAAATTTATAATATCACTTTATTATAATTTGCATATATTTGTAGTGTTAATTTATAATAATTTTATAGGTTTACAAAATTCCATTACAAGTGAGAGAATGTGACAAAAATATTATATAGTACTATTTGTATTGAAGATGCAAATTCGGTGTACTTTCAATTTTGGAAATTTTAGAATTTTTTTTTTTAAATTACAATAATTACGGGTTATCCATATGTCAATTCAAGAGAAAGTAAGATGTCCGATTGCTGAGTGAATGTCAAAAAGAAGCACGGGAAGGACCGACCGTTCAGGCATCTTTGCCAATCATTCAAGGAAAGATTTGAAACGCAGCCAATCTGGCTGTTTATGCTTTGTCTCTTCTGGGTTTTTGCATCTTGCCGGCCTGCATTCTCTACATATCCTTATTCTTTTCTTGTTCTAAAGAAACTCTTCTTTGTACACTACAAACTACACAGGCACGGACACATTATACGCAGAAAGGGTTGTTGGTCTGTGAGAGTAAAATGGCAGAGGAAATCCCATACTTTGAATTGAACACGGGTGCTAAGATGCCCTCAGTTGGTTTAGGCACTTGGCAGTCTGATCCCGGTGTTGTTGCTGATGCCGTCACCACTGCCATTAAGGTCGAATTTTTCGTACTTCCCTTTTTTTTTTTTTTTTTCTCGTCTAAGGTCGAATTTTTCATACTTTCCTTTTTTATTTCTTATCTGATATGAAAAAAAGTGGACTTCTTTTTTCGTCTGTTTCCATGGCAGCCGGTTCTTGTTGAAATTGAGCAATCCAGGAAATGCTAGCCACTTTTTATTTATTTATTTGTTTATTTTTTCCTTCTCTTTTTGAATACTCAGCACTCTGTTTTCTACGTAATAGTCGGTTGCGAGTATAATTCAATTTGTGGGTAACAAACAAGTGTAGATGGCTTGCAAAATTCTTCTTGATGGTTTTCTCAATAATTTCGATTTTTTAAAAAACGAAAACCATAGTTATAATTTATCAATTTGAACTTTTTAACGGATGAGTTACTGAAATGGAATTTGTCTGATTGTAGGCCGGATATAGACACATTGACTGTGCTCGTGCTTACGAAAATGAGAAGGAGGTACGTATTTTTCCAACTGGAATGATTGCTCTGATTCTATTCTTCTTCAGGCTTTTCATGGTCTTGACTCTGCTAATTTTGTGGAAGTTCTGCAATTTACCTTCTTCTACGAAGTGACACATTCATAAATTCGAACCTGACATCAAATTGTGCATTAAGTTTTGGGTCACCTGATACCAATTATTTAGGCCTTCACTTCACAACTCAACACCTCTCTTGTGTTCTTTGCTGCACTATTTTTCTCGTGAATTTAATAGGAAAAAGGGATACCTTTGGAGTGGGGGAATGCTAAATGTCTAGCTAATAGATAGCTTCAATATGATCTTGTGAGGCTGAACTTTAAGACTGCTTTGAGTATGATGCCTCAAGAGATTCCAGATTAGTGTGTATTCCTGCCATGGGTATAAATTGGATGTTTCTGGTTTGAAGAAAGTGGAACCTTTTCTCCATGGAACGTTCTAGACATATAATTCACTAGAAATATTTGTCGAAAGTTTGTTTTTGGTTTCTTTCCTGAGTACAAATATACTTATTTGTCTTCATTTCCTTTTATGCCATGAAAATTCCTTATGATGGTGTTTGCCTGCACAAGTTGCTAGCTAATTTATAGAATAAAAGGCAGAAGTGCCAATTTCTGGGGCAGAAGAAGTGTGTTTAGCTAGTGCTAGTTGAACCATATTGTCAAACTCTAATTATTAAGAGCCCAATAACACGAGCATTTCCTTAAATTTACTAAATATTCAGTTTGCATGCCGTCACTTATTTCTGTAAACTAGATGCAGCTGATGGGAAATTACTTTCATCCGATTCAGATCTATAAGTATATAGCAAAAAGGCTAGGAAATTTCGTATAATTTATCATCTTGATGTTTTCTACCTTTGTCTCTGTTAATGCTCCGTCATTATGCATCAAGGGGTATTGTATGCAATGCATTCAAATTTATATTTTTCTTCTACTCTTTCAAAACCTTGAGCTGCATTTATCTACAGAATGCTGAAGCATCTTGGTACTTAGTAAGAAAGAATAAAGGTATTTGCTGTAGAAACATATTTCATTAATCTTTCTATAACATCCAGATTGGCTCTGCCCTCAAGAAGTTATTTGATGATGGTGTCGTGAAGCGTGAGGATTTATGGATCACCTCCAAACTTAGGTCCACTTCAGAACTGCAATATATCTTTTGATTTTCTTATGAACCTATTCTTTTCCTAACTTGATCTACAAATATTTCCATTGAAGAATACTGTGTCTTAAATAACCTTCCACTGCCATATGTTATCAATCTCACATCTTGTTACGCTTAGTAAGTATAAAATTGCAGGTGCACAGACCAAGCACCTGAGGATGTGCCTCTGGCGTTAGAAAACACCTTGCAGGACTTGCAACTTGATTATCTTGATCTTTACCTCGTATGTATTTGGGAACTCAAACTTTCTCTTCAACTTATCTCTTGGCTTTTGATAAGTAGGTTGCATCAGAAACAAGTTTGTTTTAGAGATAATTTCATTAATGCAGTGCTTTATTAATTTTATGAAATAGAATTCCATGGGATCCATTTTCTTTCTATTTCTAATAGAAGCTTGGCAAGATTGTAAGACTGAGATCCAAAAAATTTGCTCCATTGCTTCCAATTGCTTAGATTTCTATCAGCCAGTGGTAGTTTAGAAACCTATAATTAATGTGCTCTTGCCTTCTTATCTTGATCTTCAAACATTGTATGATTAGTCATTCTTTTTAGGTACATTGGCCTGTTAGCATGAAAAAGGGTTCAGTTGGCTTTAGCCCAGAAAACCTCACCACGCCAGACATACCTGGTACATGGAAGGCAATGGAAGCACTCTATGATTCTGGAAAAGCTCGAGCTATTGGAGTGAGCAACTTCTCCATCAAGAAACTTGGGGATCTATTAGCAGTTGCTCGTGTGCCACCAGCAGTCAACCAAGTGGAATGTCACCCAGTCTGGCAACAACCAAAGCTGCATGAATTCTGCAAATTAAAAGGAGTTCATTTATCTGTAAGTGCTATATTCTGTCCTTCTGATCCCCATGTTTTCCAACAATATAATGAGAACCTATGTAAGTGCCCTTGTATTTCATTAGCTAGCAGATTAATTTTTCCTCAGATATATTCTTTCAACCTTTTCACTTAGACTTGTGCTTTTCTTTTTCTCCTTTCTTTAGGGCTATTCTCCTTTAGGTTCACCTGGTTCATCATGGATCAAGCATCAGGTGCTTAAGAATCCAACCCTTCATATGGTTGCAGAAAGGTTGGGAAAAACTCCAGCACAGGTGTCTCTTCGTTGGGGATTGCAAGTGGGGCACAGTGTACTTCCCAAGAGTGTAACTGAAGCAAGGATCAAGGAAAATTTCGATGTTTTTAACTGGTCCATACCAAAAGACTTGTTTGAGAAGTTTGCTGAGGTCCCTCAGGTAGGCAATCTTTATTGATCTGTTTCAGTCTTACATCACTCTTCATTTTGTGTAGTGGAGAAATTGTGACGGAAACTTCTACAACTGAAAACTATTCATGGGAAACTTTTTAGGGTTCCTTCAGAAAACATTAAGATAACAATTCCTGTAGTTTGAGAGATGCTACCTAAAATTTTTCTATTCTTGCAGGAGAGGCTCATCAAAGGTACGGGGTTCGTACATGAGACCCTTGGCTATTATAAGACCTTGGAAGAACTTTGGGATGGAGAACTATGAGCAAACACCCAGAGTTGTCTTCCAGTGCAGGAAGCTAGAGATGAATCATATTTTGGAGTTCATGCAGCTGAGCAGATATGGAAGTTAAATTATGTTGTCTTTCTTCCTGTTTTTTTGTGGGCTTATTGCCAGTCTGCCGTGGCAACTGGATCCAGTAGACGGAATCTCAATTAAACAGACAGATCAGTGAGAGTTGCATGTTGATAAGAAGACAGTGATTTCTCTATTGGTTTCTTGTCAAATGTATCCTCTCCTATTTAGTAAAATTCATGCATCGTGTTGAATTTTTATTTTGTAACTCAGCATTATGTACGCATACCAAGACTAGAGGCACGCTACTGTTGAAATGCATGGGATAGCACTAGTATGTGCCCATAGACCACCTCCTTTGTGTATTCTTTGTTGTTATTATCTATCTATAAATCGAGGATTTATTAATATTCAAACTAACAGGATATGAGATAGGATAACAGATGAGCTTCGTCACAGAAAACTAGGCGCTGAGTTGGAAATATAAAAGTTAGCATTCACACCATAATATAGCATCCTAATGCATGATTTGCATGTGTGTGTTTCTATGTATAAGTGAATTTTCCTTGCATAGTTATGGAAATCTGTATCAGCAAGATGATAATATACACTCGGCCAATGGAAATGCATATATCTATATATAGTTGTTAATAAGTAATAACCTTTAACATAGATTATGTTTCCAGAAAAGTAAGAATGAAAAAATGAAGACAGGCAGACTAGAGGAAGTGTAAAAATGGGTTCTCTTACTTTAGCTTAGCTCGTACATTAATATAATTTCAATTAAAACGAACATAATCATTTATTTTTAAAGACAAACTAAGTTTGAAATAAACTCTCTCTCTCTCTTTGTATTATATATATTATATATTAACATATATCTATATGCTACTAAGGGTATTATTAGATGAAATAAAAGAGAAATGTTGAAATCCTACTGGCTTAGAAATTTTTATGCTATAATTGTGTCAAGTTGTTACCTTCTAGAACCTGGGGGTGACAACTTTGCCACATACCTATAACTTGAAATGGACATGTTAAAATACAAAACCTACTAATAACCACAAATATATGTATGATACGCCAAATACACATCAAATAATTCTTCTGAGGCAACACTCTAGTGGGTTAACTCCCACTAGTCCCAACCCCAAGTACAACTCCCACCTAAAACATAAATAAAAGAAACACAACTAATCATAGTCTATGAACTAAAGAATAGAAAAATACTAAGTTTGTTCAAAAAAAGAAAGAAAGCTAAACCGTCTATAAATTCAATCAAACTAATCATCAGGTCAAGGTGGCCAAAATCACTAACATCATCCCATTGTTAAAGTACATGTCATAGCCCAAAATATCATATAGCTCCACATCTTCGAAATTACCTGTGCCTAAAAAAAATTAATTGCACGAAAATTGATTTAGAGCTTAGTACAAAACACTGAACACACATATGAATGACAAGCCATATGTCAAATACACACACATAAAACTTATAGCTAATGCAGCAAGCACCATTGATTAATCTTGGATTTAGTACTATAAACGACACAACTTTAGGACATCGAATTGACCATAGGGCCAAAATAATTCATGACTCTACAACAAACATATATATAAAACATAATATCGATTTCAATTACGATTTGAAAACCAAACTAGCCACGTGGCCTACGTCGTCTTAGAGCACTATCGTATCAGCCATTGAAACACTCGTTTAATACAACCATCTGTAAAGATGTCCCATAACACTATTACAACCTGACTGTGCTTCTTCCCGGTGCAGTAACCTGTTTTAACATACTACAAAAGTCAGCAACTTGTACAGAGCATTCGCACCTAACTACTAGATCCTTTTGATATGAGACGACTTTGGATAATGCGTCATCTCAACTATTTGGTGACCCTTTTGATCGTCAGTAGCCGTGCATGGATCTCTTGGCCTAGCCTAAATAGAAGAAGCAAACATAATTATTAGTTCAACTTTAATTAGTTTCATTTAATTTCTAACTTAACACCCACAAACATCAATCATAGTGTTCCCGTACCTTGATTACGCTTTCTAATCATAAACAATCGACTCTCAAATTCTATTTTAAAGACAAACCATTATCGCATACCTAGAACACTCTAGATTGAAGCGTACAACTAATGTTTGATACACTCATTCTTGATTGTCCAAAACCTAGAGCTATCTATTTATCTATCTCACTTGATACACTTATAAATATTCACATAGTTTCTATCAGTTTATTATTAGTGTTTTTATTGCCATTGGTTATTTATCCACTAATAATAATATTATTATTACAACCCTACTTTAGTCATTGCTATATAAGTACTTATATATCACTTATGTATTCGATTACTTATTATTGTTATTACTATTATTCTCTCACTTTTACATTCTTATTATCACTTATTATTCACTCTTATTTACTATTTGTTTACTTATATAGATTTATATACAGGTGTTAATATTACTATTGCCCAGTTATTTGTTTGTTTACATATGTTTATGCATACTATTACTATCCTTATATTATTTGTTGCCATTATATTTGTAAAGGCTATAATTATTTAGGTAAATTGTAAATACATCCACTTTTGTGTGCTTACTCCTTTTATTTTTAAGATTGTGTATTTAGACTTTTAATATGCATTTAGGCCCCTAGATGCTTTTTTTTTTTTTGGGGGGGGGGGGGGGGGGGGGGGGAATTCACCTTCTTTTAAAGGTTTGGAGATGTAAATGCATGATGTCAAATATAAGAGAACTAAGTGGACATGAGTGGGGTTGTGTTTATAATTTAACATTTTTTAATGTTAAGAAGGAAAAATAACAACTAAAATAAAAAGTTTTGAAAAATAATGAAATAATAAAAAAAGAATTAGAATTCAAAGTTTATTGTGTGATAATTAATATTTGAACAATTAAAGATTAAAAATTTATGTTATATGATTCACACCTTTCAATTAAGCTCAAAATATCATGACTTCTATGTACATATGATATGCATATTGCCTTCGTGATAGAATCAAAGAAATATCTTTCCCAACATAATTGGCAAAAATATTAGAACAAAGAAGTAAGCAAAATCAAATTAGCAAAACGATACGATTCAATCATATACAAATGAAAGAATATATATCGAGTTGTATTTTGCTACCAATCATGTATAAATATTTATTTATTTACAAATTTATTTTATTTTATTTGTTATTCTTCCTTTTTAATACTAGAATAAAGGTTGAATTATAAATATACCCCATTATGTTAGCTTATGTGTATTTAGTCATCTTATCTTTGACATTATGAATTTACACCTCCAAAATCTTTGAAAAAGACACATTTAGACAACAAAATAGGTATATGGGGGAACTAAATATGCATATTTAAAAAATTTAGGGGTCTAAACATATCATTTTAAAGATAAGAAAGTTAAGTGCATATGAATTAAACATAATGTGGTGTATTTACAATTTAACCTAATTATTTTTTATACTTAGTCATTTACTTACTTCTATAAATGTTTATATCTAAATATTCATTTCTTACCTTGATGTACACACAAACACACATATACATTTACTTGCCTTATGTGCAAATATATATTACTATTATTCTTGTTATTAATATTTATAAATGTTAGGGTATTGCTATTATTATTAGTATTTATTATTGCGATCACACTATTATAATTATTTATTTATTTTATTTTATTTTATAAAAGGTCATATAAGCTGGCCTTATTCTTAGCTTGTTGATCGACTTAGTTAAGCTAGTTGATCAACCCTATTTAAGCTAGTAGACCATCCCCATGAAGACCGATTTTAAGTTACCAACGGGATTTGGTAAGCTGGTGAAAAACATTTTTTCAAAACCAAAATTTTTTACGCAAAAAAATTGAATACCCAATTTTTCTAGTACACTCATGATGTTCTTTTCCATATTAAATCACTACCAACAACATCCTTTCCTTAATTCTTGAAACTTTTACCATAATCAATCCATCAGTAACTTTTATAACTAATCATCCATTCATTTTTTTTTTGACAAACGATTTTTAAACATAAACAATAATCCCTCAACTCCCCCTTACTATAAAATTCAACCATTTTAAATCTAATGCCAACTTTCAATTCACAAAACGTACCATTTTAAAAACATTTTAGACTTTATTGATCCCTAATTCCCAATTCACCTTTAACGGTAAAACAACGATTAAAAGGACTCTCTTTCAGATGAATTTCTACAAAACACCATTGTAAGGCATGCTCCAGAACTCAACTCTTACAACTGTCAAACTTCTATAAGATCGAACTGCATTATAGAGTATTGAGCTTAACTGCAAGGATGGGCAAAATGTGACTTGATTCCATAGATGAATTAAGATCGAACCGCATTATAGAGTTCTATTTGCAACTCTCTATTGGATCAAAATCCTTTAAAGCAGCTCTATTCAACTCAAAAAGTGATTCATATCATATTCATTCCTTTTATCGGTTCTTTTGGTTCAACTCAATATTTCTTATCCTCATTCGCCGGAAGTTGAATTTTGACATCCCAAAGGTACAAATGCTAGGGTTTTATGGTTTGATTGGTGTATATGTGATGACAGTACAATAAAATAAATAATTCTAAGTAGAATTGAGATATCAAAAGTTGAAGAGATTCTTCTATATTAGTTAACTTTTTTTTCATGTTTAGCAAAGCAGTTTAGTTGAGCTTTAGTTACATTCGGTGCCCATCAACCATTTAAGCCTCCCTCAAATCAAAGAGGAAATAAGGTTGCAATGTAAAAAAAAAGAAACACATTTGCTATTCGATTGGGTTTACTATTTGGTGATCATCCCTACTATTTCTTAACCTACCCAAATATGTGAGAGTAGCCATATGTACAATCTTATTATAAAACCTCAAAATCCAACATGTCACAATTTGCCTGATAACATGTAAAGGATTAGAAGAAACTAAAAATCTGCAAATTTATAACATCTACAAGAACAACATTTATAGAAACATTAGTATATAGCCATGGGTAGCACATATGATTCTCACTCCATATCTCCACCATAACGGAATATATAACTAAATAGGAGTCTAATAGCTCCTACAACAGTTAAAATACAAGAGTCAATTCTCATTGGTCAACATATAACCTATCTTCATAACTAGGGTCCTATATCCACAACATCTACATGTGTACTATGATAGAAATAAACACTAATTGTGATCCACCTAGCACAATAATTAGTCATCATAATAATAAATATACTCCACATCATTTCTTAAGTCTTGGTGAAGGTCCACACTCATTTCATCACAAACTACCAACTCATTAGATAGACTTGCAACGGAAGAAGAATTTCCCAAAAGGAGTAGGCTATTGGTTAGTATGAGAGTATTAGAAGCATACAAGTGTGCCATGCAATCACACCTTACAAGTAGTTATAGGCTATGGGATATTAAAAACAATAGGTTAACTATATTTTATTTATGGTAGGCAAGCAACATAGTCATGACATCTCAAGACTTGAGGTAACTTATGACCCTAATCATATACATATATAAATGTATTTATATATATATGGTATTGGAAACTATCACCTCTGTTATGGAAGAGCCATTGTCCCAAGTTCAAGGGTTGAATCAAGAAGAAAGTCAAGTGGCTGAAGCTGAAGTTCAAAGGGATTCAAGTCCAATAAGCCTACCTCAAGGACCAATCACAAGATCCCGAGCTAAGAAGCTGCAACAAATCCTAATTTCTCATGTACAGGGTTTGATAAACATCACAAGTGAGAAGCTTCAAGGAATCCAAAGCTTCGGGGCGAGGGATGATCAAAGGGATCTTAATGTGATGGAAATTAAGTGGGAAGAACCGGTTCAGGATCAAGGCTGTCTGCCTTGAAGCCGGTTTTGAAAGGCTGCTGGCCTTGAAGCCGGTTTTGAAAGGCTGCCGGCCTTGAAGCTGGCCTTTAAATATACGTTGCCGGCCTTGACAGCCGGCCATCTTTTAATTATGTTGTATTTTTTCTTATTTCGTGAATTACGATGTATTGCTCGGATGTCTTCATATATATACCGAGATAAGACAATGTAAAGGGGAGTTTTTGTCATCTTTGAAATACCAGAAGGCTTGTCGCTTCAATTCCTTGCGTTCTTGATTGAATGCATGCTAAGAAACTTTTAGGAGAGAGTTGATCGATCTTTTCCTGTAGAGAGTTTCGAGGTTAGGGTTTGATTAGTTCTAGCTTGTTCATCGATTCGTCTAAGAAAAAACCTAAATCTAAACTATCTTAGGGTTTGATTCCAATTAGATTCATGGGTTTTCGTGTTGTTGTTGTGGGGGTCCGTAATAGCTAAAAGGGGTTCTCAAGCGCAACTGCGATGGTTCCGATATCATTTGGTATCAGAGCTTTGGCTCTAGATCAGGTTATATCTTTCGTTGATCTTTGTTCAACTTTTAATTTTATCTTCGTTTAATATATAAAGTTGTGTTCTTTACATGTTCTATTGTGTTTCTCTCGTCAAGTTGTGACCTTTCCATCATTCTAGGGTTTGTCCGTCAAGAAAAGAAAAGAAAATCGTATTAAAAAAAAAGATATATATATTGATTGATTGATAGGGTTCTTGAATTTGCGGTTTTTGTTGGATCCTAACTTTGTGAAAACACCAAATACTCCAGAATTATAGTGTAAATTCATCAAGGGATATTGGGAAACACTAATTGTGTCTGTGTCATACACTTCTCTTTTGATTATTTCTAGGTGTGATTTGATTAAGAACATCGAGGAGCAAGCTTGAGAGGTGTGAGAAACACCTGTGAGACTTGATTTGATTGTGTGACACACGAGAGTACAACCCCATCAGTTGAGTGTAAACACAAGAGGGAGTGCTTGTTAGGAAACTGAAATTTTAATTAACGTTTGTTAGTTTTGCAGGATAAGATGTCTGGTAAAGGTGTTGGTGTGAGTAAGGAGGAGGGAACTGTGGATGAGAAACTGTTGAAGGAGGCTCAACAATCAGAGTTTAGGCATATGACTCAAGCATTGATAGACATGAGAGAGTCTATGGAGCGAATGAACTTGAGGTTACAGGCAGTTGAAAATAGGGAGCCTAGTGCTAGAGAGGGGCATAGAGGAGGTAGGATTCTTATTCCACAGACAGTTGATGTGGATGATGATAGTGACTATCCGGAGGAGGAGTATGAAGATAGTACAGTGTTGGATGTCAATAGGGGTAGAAGAGGTGGTAGTGGAATAGGAAGAGGAGTAGGAGTTGGTAGAGGAAGAGGAAGAACACATGCGCGTTACACTACTGGCAGAAGTAGAGGGAATGATGATTATGTAGATCGAGGATTGGGTGGAATTAAACTGGAACTTCCCATTTTTCATGGTAAGTCTGATCCACATGCTTATTTGTAGTGGGAGAAGAAGGTAGAGTTGATCTTTGATTGTCACCAATGTCGTGAGGAGAGAAAAGTGAAGTTGGCTGTAACCCAGTTTCAAGATTATGCTATCTTTTGGTGGGATCAACTGGTGACCAGCAGAAGGAGGAACATGGAGTATCCTATAGATAGCTGGCATGATCTTAAGGCTGTGATGAGAAAGCGATTTGTTCCCAGGTACTATCACAGGGAACTCATGCAAAGGTTGCAAATGTTGAGACTAGGTAGTAAGAGTGTGGAGGACTACTACAAGGAGATGGAGATGATCATGACTAGGACTGATGTGGATGAGGAAGAGGAGGCCACCATGGCACGATTCTTGGGTGGTTTAAATAAAGAAATTGTTGATAGGGTAAAATTGCAACATTATGTGGAGTTGGAGGATATGGTGCATCTAGCTATCAAAATTGAGAGACAACTCTAGGGCAGAGGTCCATATAGGTATGTTTCCAAACCTTCTTCCAGTTCTCATTCTGCATGGAAGGGTTATGGAAAGTCTGATCTTAAGGGAAGTAAGCCTACTACTGATGTTGCAAAGGGAAAGGTAGTTAGGGTTTCACTTGAGAAACCTAAGGAGGCTGAACCTAAGGGCAGGAACAGGGATATTAAATGCTGGAAGTGTCAGGGTGTAGTGCACATTAGCAAGGATTGCCCTAATAAGAGAACAATGGTGATAAGAAATGGAGAAATTGTGACAGATGATGAGGGAGATGATAATGAGAGTGCAGATGATGACATGCCCGAGCTAGAGGCTTGTAGTGATGCTGGTAGTGTTGAGGAGGCTGTGAGAGGTGACCTATTTGTAGCTAGGCGTGCACTGAGTACCCAACTAAAGGGGGATGGTCCTGAGGAACAGAGAGAGAATCTATTTCATACTAGATGCCATGTCCAAGGAAAGGCATGTAGTGTGATTGTTGATGGAGGGAGTTGTACTAATGTGATGAGTACACTCTTGGTTAACAGGTTGGGATTGCCTACTATACCACATCCAAGGCTATACAAACTTCGGTGGCTTAGTGACTGTGGAGAGATTAAGGTGAACAGGCAAGACCTCATTTCTTTTTTCATTGGCAAATACTGTGATGAGGTGCTCTGTGATATTGTTCCTATGCATGCTGGTGACATCTTGTTAGGTAGACCTTGGCAGTTTGATAGGAAAACCTTGCATGATGGATATCTCAACAGGTATTCTTTTACTAAGGATGGCAAGAAAACCATTTTGGCACCACTGTCCTCTAAAGAAGTGTATGAGGACCAATGTAAATTGGAGAGGTTGAGAGTGGAGGCTGAAAGCAAAGAGAAGGAGAGTAGAAAGAGCACTTCAGAAGGAGAGAAAAACAAGAGTAAAAATCAAAAGAGCGGAAAAATTGAGAAGAGTGAAAAGAAAGAGGGGAGTGAAAAGCAAGGCAACAATCGACTAGGAGAGAAAAAGAGTAAAAATGTGAGCTTGATTGCTAGGTCCAGTGAGGTTAGGAATGCTTTGAGTGCCAGTAGACCTATATTTGTACTTCTGTACAAAGGGGCTTGCTTGGCCACTAATGACATTAACCCATGTTTGCCTAGTGTGTTTTCTGATTTGTTGCAGGATTTTAGAGATGTATTTCTAGAGGAGTTGCCCAGTGGACTTCCACCAGTCAGGGGCATAGAGCATCAGATTGACTTCATTCCTGGAGCTGCCATACCCAACCGACCTGCATATAGAACTAATCCCAGTGAAACCAAGGAGATCCGGAAATAAGTTGAAGAATTGTTGGAGAAAGGGTATGTAAGAGAGAGTCTGAGTCCCTGTTCAGTTCCTGTGATTCTAGTGCCTAAAAAGGATGGGACTTGGAGGATGTGTGTAGACTGCAGAGCCATCAACAAAATCACTGTAAAGTATCGTCACCCTATTCCTAGGTTAGATGACATGTTAGATGAATAGTATGGTTCTTGCTTGTTTACAAAAATTGATCTGAAATCTGGTTATTATCAGATACGCATGAAAGTAGGAGATGAATGGAAGACTGCATTTAAGACTAAATTTGGTTTGTATGAATGGCTTGTCATGCCTTTTGGTCTTACTAATGCACCTAGCACTTTTATGCGACTGATGAATCATGTGCTGCGTGAGTACTTAGGTAAACTTGTTGTGGTATATTTTGATGATATCTTTATTTACTCTAAGTCTCTGGATGATCATGTTATGCATGTGAGTTTGGTGTTAACAAAACTGAGAGAGGAAAAGCTGTTTGCAAATCTTAAGAAGTGTAGTTTCTGCATGGATAGGGTTAATTTTCTAGGATTTATTGTGTCTAGTCAAGGAGTAGAGGTTGATGAAGAGAAGGTGAAAGCCATTAAAGAGTGGCCTAGACCTAAGACTGCTAGTGAGGTGATGAGTTTTCATGGACTTGCTGGTTTCTATAGGAGGTTCATTAGAGATTTTAGCACAATAGCCGCACCTTTGAATGAACTTGTGAAAAAGAATATTAGTTTTACTTGGGGTGAGGCACAAGAACATGCTTTCAATGAACTTAAGAATAAATTGTGTAATGCACCATTGCTTGCTTTGCCTGATTTTGATAAAACTTTTGAGATTGAGTGTGATGCTAGTGGCATAGGGATTGGAGCTGTATTGATGCAGGATCACAGGCCACTAATGTATTTCAGTGAAAAATTGAGTGAGGCAGCATTGAAGTACCCAACATATGATAAGGAGCTGTATGCCTTAGTACGCTCACTGCAGACTTGGCAACACTATCTATGGCCTAAAGAGTTTATTATACACACAGACCATGAGAGCCTGAAACATCTAAAAGGCTAAGATGAGCTGAACAAGAGACATGCCAAATGGGTGGAATTCATTGAGACCTTCCCTTATGTGATCAGGTATAAGTAGGGTAAGGAGAACATTGTTGCTGATGCGCTGTCAAGAAGGTACACTTTACTTAACTCTCTTAGTACATCTTTGTTAGGATTTGAGTTGGTAAAAGAGCTGTACCCACATGATGTTGATTTTTCTGAGATTTTTGCTGCTTGTATTGACGGGAATGGGATGAATGATTATTATGAGTCTGATGGATTCTTGTTCAAGAAAAGTAAGTTGTGTATTCCTAGAGGTTCTGTGAGGGAATTACTAGTTAAGGAAGCACATGGAGGGGGCTTAATGGGGCATTTTGGGGTAGACAAGACCTATGATATGTTGACTCAACATTTTTTTTGGCCTGGCATGAGACATGATGTGCATAAAGTTTGTCAACACTGTATCACATGTAGGGAGGCAAAATCTAAATTGAAACCATATGGACTGTATACACCACTACCTGTTCTTGATGAACCTTGGACTGCTGTGTCTATGGATTTTGTGCTTGGGTTACCTAGGACTAGGAAGGGTAGTGATAGCATCTTTGTTGTGGTTGATAGGTTTAGTAAAATGGCTCATTTCATTCCTTGTCATAAAACTGATGATGCTATATATATTGCTGATTTGTTCTTTAGAGAGGTAGTACGTCTGCATGGCATACCTAGGAGCATTGTTAGTGATCAGGATGTAAAATTTTTGAGTCATTTTTGGAGAGTATTGTGGGGAAAGTTGGGAACTAAACTGATGTTTTCGACTACCTGTCACCTACAAACTGATGGGCAAACTGAGGTGGTTAACAGGACTTTAATTCAGTTGTTGAGGGAAATCATAGAGAAGAACATTAGGACTTGGGAGGATTGCCTACCATTTGTAGAGTTTGCATATAATAGGGTTGTACATAGCACTACTCATTGTTCACTATTTGAGATTGTGTATGGTTTTAATCCACTGACTCCTATTGATTTATTGCCATTGCCACCTAACAAGTTTGTGAGTTTTGATGCTGATTATAAGGCAGATTTCGTGAGAAAGCTACATGCACAGGTAAAGAGTAGGATTGAGAAACAAAATGCCAAGGTAGCTTCAAGGGTGAACAAGGGCAAGAGACCCATGATTTTTCAGCCTGGAGATTGGGTTTGGGTGCATTTTCGCAAGGAGAGGTTTCCATTACAGAGGAAATCCAAGTTGAACCCTTGGGGCGACGGTCCATTTCAGATACTTGAGAGAATCAATGACAACGCCTACAGAGTTGACTTACCAGGTGAGTATAACGTTAGTGCCACTTTTAATGTCGCTGACCTGAGTCCTTTTGATGTAGGTGATGCTTTTGATTCGAGGACGAATCCTTTTGAGGAGAGGGGGAATGTTATGGAAGAGCCACTGTCCCAAGTTCAATGGTTGAATCAAGAAGAAAGTCAAGTGGCTGAAGCTGAAGTTCAAAGGGATTCAAGTCCAATAAGCTTACCTCAAGGACCAATCACAAGATCCCGAGCTAAGAAGCTGCAACAAATCCTAATTTCTCATATACAGGGTTTGATAAACATCACAAGTGAGAAGCTTCAAGGAATCTAAAGCTTCGGGGCGAGGGATGATTAAAGGGAACTTAATGTGATGGAAATCAAGTGGGAAGAATCGGTCCAGGATCAAGGCTGCCGGCCTTGAAGCCGGTTTTGAAAGGCTGCCGGCCTTGAAGCCGGCCTTTAAATATACGCTGCCGGCCTTGATAGCCGGCCATCTTTTAATTACGTTGTATTTTTCCTTATTTCGTGAATTACGATATATTGCTCGGATGTCTTCATATATATACCGAGATAAGACGATGTAAAGGGGAGTTTTTGTCATCTTTGAAATACCAGAAGGTTTGTCGCTTCAATTCCTTGCGTTCTTGATTGAATGCATGCTAAGAAACTTTCAGGAGAGAGTTGATCGATCTTTTCTTGTGGAGAATTTCGAGGTTAAGGCTTGATTTGTTCTAGCTTGTTCATCGATCCGTCTAAGAAAAAAACCTAAATCTAAACTATCTTAGGGTTTGATTCCAATTAGATCCGTGCGTTTTCGTGTTGTTGTTGTGGGGGTTCGTAATAGCCAAAAGGGGTTCTCAAGCGCAACTGCGGTGGTTCCGGTATCAACCTCTAACCCCAACACTCATAAGCCCATGAGTTAACCTAATTACACCTAGATTATTTCAATACATGACTTCACTAGTGATAATGTTACATTTTGATCATTGGAAGGCCACCATAAATTTACTACCCTTAGTCTTTAGGCCCAATCACTCACAAGCAACAAACAATTTAAGGGCCAAATATCGATTAAATTCAGTTTATTCCAACCTAACACATTCATTCGACAAGTAAGGTAAGCACATACTTAAAATAGGTGGCTTGTCTAACTCCTAAGTTCTCAAATCTCTAATTCCTAATATAGAACATTATCATAATTGTCAACATGAAAATGACACTTAGGATTTCTGGTTATAATTAATGTAGTTTTGATGCTTAATTTTGATTTGACTTCTTCTACCTTCTAACTAATCCTCTACTTTACTCTTATCTTTAACACCTACATACTAGAGATGATAAAAGAAATTAATTTAGAAAGAAAAATAGCTTAAAATGTATTAATTAATGTACTAGTTTTGTAAATAGGAGTAAAAGTTTATTAAAGTTGGTTAAATCTACATTTGGGAGTAAAAAGTATTTTAAAGTAGTCAAATATGCTTAATTACATTTATTTAGGGGTAAAAATAGTAATTTTAAGCATTAGAAAGCTTTAGGGAATTAAAGAGTGTTTTTGAGCAAAAACATATGTTTACGTGAAAAAGGTTCGAGCCATGTTTGAAGGTTCGGATCATTTTGATGTTTCAAAAGGTTAGAAGCCCTTGGCGAGAGATGCTCTAGACTTTTTATAAAAGGTTTAAACCTTTTTGAAGCTTTGAAAATAGGGAATCCTATTGGCAAGCAATGCTTTAGACCTTTTGTACAAAAACTAGGCCAAATAGAATGTCCCTATCACAAATGCTTTGCACCTTTTAAAAAAGGTCTAGACCTTTTTTATGAGACCTACATATTCAACATAACTTCATTGTACATGATCCAATCCTAATTCCAAATATTAAACACAATTCCTACTATACTCTAAATAGGAAATTCACTTAAAACTTCATTCAATAAACCCCTTTTTCCTCTACTAATTACTTCACTTCCAATACAACTCACCTAGAATTTACTCCAAAATAAATAAAAATTTTGAATTTTTGTTCAACACTCAAAATTTCGAAATAAAATCCAATTATGAATAGCAAGAACACTTACTTGAAATTTTGGAAACAAACCCACAATGCTTTGTTATTCTTCAACCAGAAGTTGCACGCCACAACCTTGAATATTAAGAAATCCTACTCTATAAATCTGTTTCTTCTCATTCTTATATAATGAATTTTGATTTGGATGGAATTTCCAAAAAAAAAAAAAAAATTAGAATAAGGCAGTACACATGAGAAGGAAGAAAATAGTCGAACTTATCTTGATGAATTCTTGTTTGAGCGATGGAGAACGATGAAGAGAAGTGATTAGTTTCTAATAGGGAGAGAAAACTATTTTTATTTCGAAGAGGAGGAAAAGAAACGGTCATTTTAAAAAGTTTTAGTTTTAAAACTTGAGATTATTAGACAAAAATACCCTTATTGGTAAAAGGGATTTATTGCTCATATATAGATAATAATATTAAATAATGAGATAAAATGCGGGTTTAAGATAATTCTCTTATAATTGACTCTACAATTGCGGCGGCTCCTACGAATAATGATAAACATGTTATTTGATCGTTTTTCATTAGACGTGACAATTTATCATACATTATTTTCCTTTTGGGTTTTGTCATTTATAATGCTTTATATAAAATTTATTATTTTCACTGGTGCTTTTAGTTTTCATAGCGAGTCATGGATGTACTCCAAGCAAATTCACAATATGCATGAAAGAAGAGATGGATCATGCTCCTTTAACTGGCATGGATCACCAAGTAAGGATGAAGATTCCTCCCATACACATTTAGTCCATCTCGTCCTTGATAACTAGTATAACATTCCAAAGAAATATTAATTAATACGAAAATGTAATTGTAGTATCCGGATTTGATTTTTTTCCCTTTTTTCTTTCGGTCGATTTAAAGAAAAAAAAATATAAAGAGGTATATTTATAATTTAACAAAGAGAAAAATGTACGTGTAGAGCTTGAATTTATACAATTTATATAGAAAAAGGATCTATATTTGTTAAATGTGCATTTAAGGGTTTAGATTTATAAATTATCTTGATTTTAGGACCTTCATCTATATGTTGTTATTGCTATTTGATGACATCCCATCCTTAAGCGGATGCTTGACAAATTGACTTCCTTCTTTGCATAATTATATAAATCCAAAATCTTAAATGCATTACTAGACAAATTTAGATCCTTCTTTGCATAATTTATACAAATCTAGCCCCTTTTCTTTTTTTTTTTTTAAATGAGTTGGTGAGTATCTACATAAAACATCCATGTTTACTGTAGTAATATAAGACCTATTAGTTGTTACTAGGGTTAAAACATATTAACTAAATAAGTCTCATATGTTTACTTGAAATTAGATCCTTTTTAGAATCGATTTTATTTAAGTTTCAAGTGTATTGTATATTAATTTATTAAATATAGGACTTTGGAGTATACACATAAAAAAAATGCAATTTCATATAGACCTAATTCTCTTATTTTCCAAAAGAAAGAAAGAAAGAAAAATGTATTTATTTTTACGTAAAACTCAACTCACCTATTGTTTTTTAATCCTCTCATAGAGATACTGATTAGAAATTACTCAATTAATGTATCACATTTTCTTTGATCACTAATTATAGAGATATTCTTGGTTAGCTGATGAAATCCAGACTAGACACATGCAGGGATGCTAACTAAATAATTTTGTAAGTATATATTCATGAAGTATCAATAGAATATTGCATAAGACTTTATATATTTGGCTTTTGGAATAAAAGTTATGTATCAAAATAAACGAGGTAATACATACTTAATTATTCTTAATTTTTAAAAATAAATTAATTAGTTCACTAATCCATTTTGTAACAAAAAAAAGTTTGGAAAATTTTAGGTTCAAAACCAAATATTTAAGTATATATTCATCTATTAGATTTTTAGATTTAATTAGGAATATAAATTAGTCAAGACAAGAATTTACAATTCTCAACTTAAGCTTGATTAGTTAAGTTTGTTTAGATTCATTTTCTAAAAGTTATATATCCTCATTTTAAAGTTATATTAAAATTTAAATTTAATTTAAAATTGTTATTATAAACCTTGCAAATTGAATATTGAAAACCCTTTTGAAAGCTCTACCGAATCCAGCATTTGATTCTTATGCAATGATTTTATCTCCATCATCACAGCGGTCATGCACAGTCTCTTGCTTTGCTATTCATTGGATCCTAGAAACTACTAGGATTTACATTAACAATGGTTAATGTATAAACATTTGAATCCTATAAAAACCTAGCTAATGGTTTCATTTAATCTATCTATCTATATATATATATTATATTAATAAATTAACATAAAATAAAACTAATATGTTATGTATATCTAGTTATACCTATATAGTTAAAAAAGAATCGATTTCTAAATAGACATATAGTACATATATTTAGTTAATGAATTTCGATCTTTGTAACGGATCTTATATTACCTATTGTAAACATGTATGCTTCATTTGGATGCTTTATGACCAATTATTTACCCACCAATTCGTTCGAAAAAACTAGTAAAGTTATTCTTGATTTTGATTTTTTTTTAAATTTGATATTAGAAAAAACGTCTAGATTTATATTGTGTATATAAAGAAGAACTTAAAGTTACCAAGCACAAATACGTAATTTTATATTAGTTATACAAAGAATGACCTAGATTTATATCAAACATGCTTTTAAGGGCTTAGGGAGACACCTTATCGTGTCCACGTTAGGAAACTTAATGCCCATGCATACCACGTCGGATGACAATAACGGCAGATAGACACGAGGCACTAAAAAAGAGAGTAACTTACAATCTAAACCGTCTGCATGCTTGAAAAATCCAAATCAATTTTGCATAAATCTATGCACTTACTCAGTTTTTATTTTATTTATTTAAGAACGATAAAACTCTATTCTATATTACAATTGTGATCACGAATCTAAGTTGAATCCATTTACTTTACACATCTATTTATAGGATTTTAAGGACATCATCTAAAGCAGTTGTCAAGACTTCATTTATATCAGAAGTAAAATTGGTAACACTTCACTGGGATTAATATGGTATTTTGTCACACGACTAGAGTCCACCTTTACGTAGGGTAGGTAAAAAAGAATCGACCAAATCAAACTAACTTATAAATTGAATTAAACCAAATAAAAAAAAATTATATTGTAAGTTTATATAGTAAACTTATAAAAATTATTATAAAGTGAAATTATAAATTTGTATAATATTATAATATATGAACTTGAATGTGTAAAAAATATTTTCATACTGATAGTTTGCATTATAAATGCAATTCTTCAATTCTTTAATTTATTATTTAGATATCTCTATTTCTACTTCCATTTTTCTTCTTCCTTCGTAGTTTGCACTTTGTTTTCTTAATTAACTTTTTATGTAGGTTTAGTTTATATATCTATAAGTATAGGAATATCAACAAGAGATTTTTCCAATTTCTTTTGTAGAAAAGCTTGATTAAACTATATTCTAGTACGTTTTTCCCCTAAGAAATTAAAAATTTTCTTATTATATTACTTTTTATCAATCTATATAAATTAAATATAATTCTTCGTAGTGTACTTTTTTTTATTAAAATAGTAGTAGTTATTGTTAATTAATAGTTAATTTGTTATTAATTAATCGCTAATATATTATTAATTAATTGTTAGAAAATTAATTACTAAAAAATTTAGCATTGATTGCAAATGAAATGTCTTGGGTTATTATTGTGAAAATTGTTGTAAATATAATTTTGTTGTTAATTAATCATTAATTTGTTATTAATTAGTCTTTAATATTTGATTAATTAATTTTTAGAAAATTAATTAGTAAAAAATTTGATATTTATTGTAAATGAAATATCTTGGGTTACTATTGTAAAAATTTTCATAAATTTAATTTTTTGTTAATTAATCGTTAATTTGCTATTAATTAGTTGCTAGTATATGATTAATTAATCGTGAGAAAATTAATTAGTACTAAATTTTTTATTTATTTTAAATAAAATATCTTGGGTTATTATTATAAAAATTATCATAAAATGTAATTTTTTGTTAATTAATCATTAATTTGTCATTAATTAATCACTAACATGTCATTAATTAATCATTAGAAAATTAATTATTACAAAATTTAGTATTGATTGTTAATATAATATCTTGAGTTATTATTGTAAAAATTGTTGTAAATGTAATTTTGTTGTTAATTAATCGTTAATTTGTCATTAATTACTTGCTAATATGTTATTAATTAATCATTAGAAAATTAATTAATAAAAAATTTAGTATTGATTATACATGAAATGTCTTGGGTTATTATTATAAAAATTGTCATAAATGTAATTTTTTTGTTAATTAATCATTAATTTGTCATTAATTAGTCACTAATATATGATTAATTAATCATTTGAAAATTAATTAGTAAAAATTTTCATATTAATTATAAATGAAATATCTTGAGTTTATTATTATAACTAGCGTAAAATTATTTTGATATTAATGCTAACATTTTTTTTTTAACTTTTTTGTGTGCATAATAGACAGAGCTTAGACTTTTTAATCTTTCAATTTTGATGCAGCAAGAAAGATATCAATCACAGGTTGCTTGGGATGAAGAGTTAAACCACATTTAACTTGTTAATTACTTTATGTTCCATTACCAATAGTACAACATTTAAGTTATTAAATTTTAGGGTCAATAATGGCTTGTCGTTCGATGTGTGAGTTATTACTTTGTTGTAAAATTTTAGGATCAATTATGGCTCGTCGTTCAACAATGTGAGTTATCACTTCGCTGCAATGAGATTATCATCCTGTTGATCCTCAAATGGGGTAATTCCTATAGTTAGTGGGATTCTAAGGTAACGAGCCGCTTGATACGAACCACGCTCACGTGTGACGAAACCCAATACCAATACGTTCGGAATTGCTACCCAAGATGCCAAACAATCGAGTGGAAACCGCGACTCGTTGCCTATAAGTGAGGCAAGAACCTTGGTATATTATGTGGACGCCACAATCGGGATGAAAAATCGATTGATAAGTCGGGATGAACGCCACGGAAGAAAATCCGATAAGTTCAAGGAAAGTTCTTTAAAGAACCAAGAGAGGAATTCTCTCAAAAGTGTTATTCAAACTTGTATGTTCTATATTCTATCCTTTCTAAACCCTAGAAGCTTTATAGTAGGGTTTACAATTCGTAACAATAAAGGCCCAAAACGACATAACATCATTAAGTTGTGGAAAAATAACAAAACAGAGACTTAAAGGCCAGCGCGTTGGAGCCGGTGTAAAGCATATACATGGCCGTGCCTTCTAGACGTGTATGTTTCTGTAGATATTCTTGACACCATACACGATCGTGTCTTTTAACCGTGTATATGACGTGTATGTTTCTAGTGGAACCTCCAGACTCACTACACGACCGTGCCTTGTAAAGACACGCCCTCTTCAACCCGTATCCGTTATGACTTATACAAGAGCAAGGGCATTCTCATGGTTGTTCCAATCCATTCTAGCTTCATGATTGCTCCAATCCTTTCTGGCTTCGTGGACATCCTTTATGAACCCGTTAAGTGCTTCCTTGAATCGTTTTGCTCGAGTTCTTGTGATCGATCCAGGTGGCACTTCAAGAGGATCCACATTCCATCTTCTGGCTTGGCTCCCATCATGGCTCTCATCATTCCCCTCCTCTTGAAAAGGATTTATCCTCAAATCGTCGCCTACATCAAAAGGACTCAAATCAGTAACATTAAACGTAGCACTTACTTGATACTCACCTGGTAAATCTATCTTGTATGCATTATCATTGATGCGCTCAAGAATTTGAAATGATCCATCGCCTCTAGGAAGTAATTTAGATCGACGCTGTATAGGAAACCGCTCTTTGCGCATGTGAACCCAAACCCAGTCTCCAGGTTCAAAAACAGCTTGTCGACGACCCTTGTTGGCTTGTTTCACATATTGCTCTATTCTTCACTCAATTTTAGCCTTGCCTTCTCATGGATCTGTTTAACAAATTCTGCTTTCTTCTTGCCATCTAGATTAACATACTCAGAAATAGGCAAGGTGATAAATCCAAAGGAGTTAGTGGATTAAAACCATACACAATTTCAAAAGGAGTAAATTAGTAGCAGAATACATTGTACGATTATAGGCAAATTCAACATGCGGACAAACAATCCTCCTAACTTTTAATGTTCTTTTTAATGACAGCCCTCAACAAAGTAGATAAAGTTCGATTTACTACCTCAGTTTGACCATCAGTCTGTGGATGACAAGTAGTAGAGAACAATAACTTATTCCTAACTTAGCCCATAGGGTCTTCCAGAAGTAGCTTAAGAACTTAGCATCTCTATCCGATACGATTGTTCTAGGCATACCATGCAATCTCACAACTTCCCTAAAGAACAAATTAGCAATATTGCAAGCATCATCTATTTTGTGACAAGGAATGAAATGTGCCATCTTAGAGAATCTATCAACGACTACAAAAATAGAATCTCGACCATGCCTAAACCTGGGTAATCCTAACACAAAATCCATGGAAATATCTACCCAAGGCTCATGAGGAATGGGGAGTCGATACTTTACCATGATGTTGTTGATGGCGCGGCAGTCAACATACATTCTCCATGACCCATCCTTCTTAGGCAACAAAATCACAGGCACTGCACATGGGCTCATGCTTTCTCTCACGTATTCCTTCTCCATTAATTCATCAACCTGCCTTTGGAGTTCCTTTGTCTCCTTCAGATTACTCCTATAAGCTGGTTTGTTTGGAATCGATGCTCCAGGTACAAGTCAATCTGGTGCTCAATACCACGAATAGGTGGTAAACCCTTTGGGACCTCATCAGGGAAGACATCTTCAAAGTCCTACACAATAGACACAACCACACTAGGCACAGAGTTAAAAAGTTCGTTAGTATTCAAACAAGTATCCTTAAAAACCAGCAACAACATAGGTTGCTTCATCACTAACGCTCTCCTCACTACACTCGCTCTTGCCACACAACTCTCCTTTTACAAGGCTGCACTCTCCTTTTCACTCACCACTAAAGTTGATCCCCCTTCAACTTGGTCTCTCATGCTCTTTCCAGCTTTCCTCTCTTTTTCCTTTTGATATCGACTTTTGTATTCCTTTTCTTTCTCGCTGTCTTTTGCTCTCTCACTCTCCCTCTATTTTTCACTCACTTATATTTTGCAAAAGACTGTTGTAGCTGCAACTAATCCTCATACACCTGTTTAGGTGTTAAGGGTTTAAGATTAAAGCTTTTTCCTGGTGAACAAGCGTATACTTGTTAGAAAAACCCTCATGAACAACCTTCCTATCAAACTGCCATGGCCTCCCCAACAACACATGACACGCTTGCATCGGCACTACATCGCATAACACTTCATCCTCATACCTACCGAATGCGAAAAGCAATCAAGGCTTGCTTACTCACCTTAGTCTCGCCAATATCATTCAGCCACTGCAATTTATATGGACTAGGGTGTTTAGCAGTCTTGAGTCCCAACCTTTCAATAATAAAAGTACTCACCACATTAGTGCAACTCCCCCCATTAATGATCAAACTGCAAATATGATCACCTAGATAACATCTAGTATGAAAGATATTCTCTTATTGTACCTCCTCTTCTTCCTTCACCTGCACATTCAAAGCTCACTTCACTACTACCACTAACTTCCCTACTGCAGGCTCCTCATCATCACTAGCGTCCTCTAATGGAGGCATATCATCCTCTTCACTATCCCCCTTAGTCTCATACTCACCATCATCACGCAGAATCATAACACGCCTATTTGGACATTGACTAGCAATATGGCCTCTACCTTGGCATTTAAAACATCTAATGTCACGATTTTTAGGAGTAGAAGAATCAGGTTTACCTTGGTTATCGGGAGTAGAACCCGCTTGCCTCTACTTCCTTTTGGTTTGGTGGTTAAAGGCTTTTCTTCCTTCTTCCATTGGTTAGTCTTCCAGGTGGATGAACTAGCACCGTGTTGAAACGTGCAGTACTACTATCTTTCCTCCTATGTTGGTTCTCAACCTTTATAGCCATATGAACCATATCTTCCAATTCTACATAATGCTGCAATTCTACGACATTTTGAATTTCTCTATTCAATCCAACAAGAAACCTAGACCATGGTAGCCTCTCTCTCCTCCTCTACATTCGCCCTAATCATAGTAACCTCCATCTCCTTGAAATACTCATCCACGCTTCGGCTTCCCTGCTTAAGAGTTTGCAATTTGTTGTGCAATTCATGATAGTAATACGCAGGCACAAACCGCTTCTTTATCACCCTCTTCATCTCTTCCCACGACTCAATAGGTGGTTCGCCATTCCTTCTTCTATTCAACATCAATTGATCCCACCACACTATGTCATAATTCAAAAATTCAATGGCAGCAAGTTTCACTTTCTTTCTCCCACTATAGTTGTGACAATCAAACACCATTTCTACCCTCTTCTCCCACTCTAAGTACGCCTCGGATTATTCTTCCCTTGGAAAGGAGGAATCTTCATCTTTATACTACTCAATTGATTATCCTCTCTATTCCTATCTCATCTATCTTCCTAATCCTTAGTTCTCTATTCCTACCACTATATCCTCTATAACTCCCGATAGAAGGTTCATCAAATTCATCATCAGACATTTCATCTCCACCCCTTTGTACTCTCCTAGAACAACTCTCTCTCTTACGCCCTTGGAAGACGTTTTTAGATTACTCTAGTTTTTGCTCCACCGTCTCATGAATTTGTTCCATGCCCTCCTGAAACATCCTCTTCATCTCACCCCTCAAAGCCTCAATCGCTAACCTAGCATCAAACCTTCCCCTCTCACCTTCAGGAGAATGTTGCCTTGACATAGTTCCTAAGAAAAAGGTTAGCACGAACACAAATATATATATGATTAAGCCTTACGGTACACTCCTTACTTGTTTCGCTCCAAGGATGATATTGCACAATCACTCGTGTATTCTCACAAGCAATAATGATATCAATTCATCAATTCCTCTTCTCAATTCTCTTGGAACTAACCCAAACTACACCAATTCCCTACCGTAGAATTCAAAACAACTTTAGGGCTCGAAATCTTCCTCTTGTTCTTTCCGTTTTTTTTTGTTGCCTTTGTTTGTTGCTCTTGATCACGTTCATTTTTTTTTTTATAACAAACGTAAATAGAAGATACTACACTTTCAATAGAGAATTATCACTATGAAATTGAGTACGAACAATTGATATGAACAATTGAAGTTAGGGTTTTGATGTTACCATCCTCAAACCGAACTGATGTTTAATAAACCTAAGCTCTAATACCAAACTGATACAAACACGCCCACGTGTGACGAAACCCAATACCAATACGTTCGGAATTGCTACCCAAGATGCCAAACAATCGAGTGGAAACCACGACCCATTGCCTATAAGTGAGGCAAGAACCTTGGTATATTATGTGGACGTCACAATTGGGATGAAAGACCGATTGATAAGTCGGGATGAATGCCACGGAAGAAAATCGATAAGTTCAAGGAAAGTTCTTTAAAGAACCAAGAGAGGAATTCTCTAAAAGTGTTATTCAAACTTGTATGTTCTATATTCTATCCTTTCTAAACCCTAGAAGCTTTATAGTAGGGTTTACAATTTGTAACAATAAAGGCCCAAAACGACATAACATCATTAAGTTGCAGAAAAATAACAAAACAGAGACTTAAAGGCCGACGGCGTTGGAACCGGTGTAAGCATATACACGGCCGTGCCTTCTAGACATGTATGTTTCTGTAGATATTCTTGACACCATAGACGGACGTGCCTTTTAACCGTGTATATGACCATGTATGTTTCTATGGAACCTCCAGACTCACTACACGGCCGTGCCTTATAAAGACACGCCCTTTTCAACTCGTATCGTTATAACTTGTACAAGAGCAAGGGCATTCTCATGGTTGTTCCAATCCATTCTAGCTTCATGATTGCTCCAATCATTTCCGTTCGTGGACATCCTTTATGAACCCGTTAAGTGCTTCCTTGAATCGTTTCGCTCGAGTTCTTGTGATCGGTCCAGGTGGCAGTTCAAGAGGATCCACATTCCATCTTCTGGCTTGGCTCCCATCGTGGCTCTCATCACCGCTTGCTATTCATATAGCTAGATAGGTGCAAGATAATTGCTTTGTTGAGCGGTGGAGGCTAGAGACGCATACATTTCACATGCTGACTAGGGAGTTCACTATCACCCTACAGGATGTTGAGGTCTAGTTAGGCTTCCCAATCGATGGTTGGGTAGTTATAAGGAGTAGTTGTCTAGATTAAGGTGTAGTATATGAGAGATTGTTGGGGGCAAGGCCGAGGTCTAGCAGTAGGGGGGCGCATTAACATGATGTGCCTTCATGATATGTACTGAGTCTTTTTAACCTACGTCGATGGAGAGTAAGTTCAACATTGTACATGTATGTATATATTGTAGTTGTTGAGGGGATTTATATTTGCCATTAAATCCATCTCCCTCGTTCACATGATATTTTTGCCTTTATTAGAGCATTTTGATGTTATAGTGACATATAGTTGGAAGTCCACGTGTCTGGCCCGGTTGTATCACCAACTTTATGTCGCACCGTCTTTGTCGGCTCACAAGATTGGAAAGGTTACAATACTCCTACAAGTTTGGGCATGGGATAGATTTTCACATATAGTGCCCTTTAGCTAACATAGATTGATTATAGAGGTTGGAGCTCCTTTGGCCACACGCTTGAAGATGAGGAAGGACACTTAGCATCACTCGACCCATGTAGTCGATGCATATGGGATATTCTCGAGAAGCAAAATGATGAGCAAGTATTTCAATAACCGTTTTAATTGTTTTTTTTTTTCCGTTTCCTTATATGCATCATTAACAATAAATCTTGATACTATTTAAGTCAAGTGGGAGTTGTACACTGGGAATCTGATTCACATCCTACACTTTTTTGCAAAAGTAGTATGTACATTTGGATTGCTTGGGTGCTACTCATATGTTTCCACATAGTCGAGTGGCATTATTTCGGCCATGTTGCTAAGTAGTTTAGGTTCCATAGCTTGTGAACACACAATCAAAGCTGACTTGACATGGGAGGGTTGATGTGGATTGGTCAATGCAATATGCACCATATATCCTTATGGGAAGCGCGTATGGCTAGGGTGGTGTACATGAAAGGCTCTCATGGCATGCATGAGGAATACATGGGGTGGTACAGTTTTATTCGCCATCGATATATAGGACACATGGAAGTAGTTTTTGGATATCTGGTAAGCACAACATCAACATTAGTTGGGTGATTCATTGCATATTCGTTGCTTATTCATTTTATGATCTGCTATAATATGCAGTTGATATATTAAGATAAATCCACCTATACTTGGATCATAACACGGGTGTTAGTTTAACGGATCGTGGTCTTGAATTTATACATGAACATAGGGTGGGGGTGGTAAAGTTGTACCCATAGGCTCACTAGTAGCATGATGTGGAGGTTGAAGTTAAGGACTTCTTAACATGTGGTAACAATAGCCAATTCTTGCAAGCTGTTGGACTGCAAGATGTTGGCAACCTCAAAATTGGGCTAAGGCATGTGAATATATAATAGAGTACCAATAGTTCCTACCGAATTCTAGTGTGATGTAGGATAGCTCAACCCAATTGCCTAGTACATACATCACACCACATCATCATTTTGTCAATGGTCTTGTCCATACACCACTTGCTTCATAGAAGAGACGTTTTGATAAATAATTAATGTATTCGGGGTAAACCTTGCAGCGTGTTATAGAGTAGACTCCGATGCCTTCTTGAGACTTTGACAACACCCCTCAACACCATCAAACACAAGAGTCATAAGCTTCTCCTGCTCCACATTCAAGGTTATCAAGAGAGCCCATGATCGCATTTGCTCAGTTGGCAAGATAGTTTATTAGGAGAAGGAATAATAAGGGATATGGTTCTATTTTTTCTTATTTATTTAATATATAAATCTTTCATTGAATTTTTTTATTGATGTAAGTTAATATTTGATATTGATAAACTTATTAATGTTGTCTAATACATTATTCTTTTCCTATTTTAATATCGATTTATAGTTCTTTCCACAAGTTTTATTTATGATTTTTTTGCATGATTTTTCATTATTTTTTTCCAATGATAACTTTTCTCAAATTCATTTTAAAAAAGATAAATAAATTGAAGGTTCACATATGAATAAAAAGAAAAATTCATAATTTAAAAAAATATCAACATTGATTTAAAAAAGAAAAAAGAAAAAATTGAAGGTGCAAATCCTGTTCATGCCTTTAAGTAATTGGCAAAACTAAAAGTGCATTCAGAGTCCACAACTTCAAAATTTATTTTTGGAATAATTTTTTTGGATATACTATTTCGCAATTTAAAAAAAATATTATTTTAATATATTGCCCTCTTGTATTACTTTACTTTACTTTTTTTTTTGGTTAATTATTGCTTTTCTTATTTTTAATATTTTTTATTATTTAACAACTGTTTTTTTGATAATTTTATTAATTATATATGCTAATTCAAAAAGCTTGAGATCAAGATATTTTATTAATTATACATGGAAGGCACCATAAAATTTCCATCAGATGAATTCGACATTGTCAAGTTAATGTTATTCTATAAATATCTCGTCCCCGGTCCCCACCTAGGCTAGAAGTATTATATTCTCCAAACAAGTGTACGCTATGTTGTCCACATAATAAGTAATATTATATGTATGTATAATTTTTAATTCCTATAAATTTAACTCCATTTAAATTTAACTAAATTTTATTTTCCCTACCCAATCTTTTTCTCATGTTTAGACATGTTTTGAAAAACAAGAATTTTGTGATTCTAATTTTAAGAGAAAACCCAATTCCATCTTTGAGTAAACAGAATTGATTTCATTCCACCCTCATTCGTAAAAATTTACAAAAATAGATTTTGGTTATATAATGCTTGTTTGAACTAGAAACTGAAGGCATTTTTAACATATATCACCATAATAAATGAATATAATAAACAATTCCATAAATATTTTTAAATATAAGAATGGATTTATTATTCAATTACTTATTTTATTTTATACCAGTTCATTACATATTAGATTATCCTTACATATCAAATGTGACATAAAACTCTCTGATGAAGCTTCACTTGAATTCTATTTTTTCATAAGGAGATTAAAAAAAGAATCACTTATTAATTAATAACTTCTAGTAGACTTATGTGCTCATTTTCTACATATATGATTGTGGTACTTCACATTTATTTAAGGGTTAATGTCACAATTGATATGTAAACTTTATTCATTTTTATAATTAATTACTTAAAATTTAAAAATCTTAATTTGGTCTAGGTAGTTAATTGAAAAATTAGGTAAGTTTAGGTAGTTAATTATAAAATAAGCAAAGTTTAGGTAGTTAATTATAAAAATAAGTAAATTTTAGATATTAAATGGACACATTTAAATTTTAATGTAGTTAATTAAAAAAATAAGTAAATTTTAGGTATTAAATGCAACATTTATCTAAAGACTTATTTTATTTTTTAGAATTTCCTCCATTGAAAATAAAACTCCTACCAAAATTCTTCCATAGTTCTTCACTTATATAAACTAAACTAATATTCTAATAAGATATCATTTCAGTTATTGAAAAGAAATAATTATAAAATATTAGACAAAATATTTATATTTTATATCATCTAAAATATGATATAAAAATTAAATTTATTAGACAAGTATATCATATTTGGTACAATATTTTGTATTTGCAAACATGGATATCATAAAAATCTATATCTAATATTGTGCATATTAAACATGGTATAAAAAGTTGTATTGTCCTTTTGTTTTTTGGTTTTTTTTTTTTTAATTTTATGTTGTTTGGTTTTGTTTATACTATCTAGTATTATAATCTAAACACTATCTAAGAATGAAGAAAAGGACAAATCCACCAACAATATTTACGGTAAAGGTTTTTTTATGTAAAATTTTAGGGGCAGAACTTTATTATATGAAGGACTAATACAGAGATATATATGATCAAATGAAAAACAAAATCTGCCTTATAAATCAGAGTTTAAATTTATCTGATCTATGAAAGCTACAAAAAATATATCTTCATTCCCAAAGAATTAGCATGCACTGGCACCACCTCCATCTCCACCTCCACCTCCACCTCCACCTCCACCTCCATCTCCACCTCCACCTCCACCTCCACCTCCTCCTCTATACTATCTACGTATTATCAATCTACACCTCATCATCCACCAACAATCTTCAGCCAACTTTATTATCTCCAAGACTAATACCAATCCATCTCAATGACACTACCATAATCATTCACTTCCATCATGAAAGCTACAAAATTCCACTCCCAAACTCCACTCACCACCTCCACTCCACCTCCACTCCACCACCATCTCCACCACCACCTCCAGTAGTATTACCTGCATGGTGTGCAAGGTGCATGCGTCCATGACCATGATGCAGTCCTCCACCTGCGCCTCCACCTCGGCCACCACAGAGTGAGCCTATTGCCAAAAATACGACGAAAAGTACAACCGAAACTATAATTATTATTGTTGCCGTCGAGTCCATGTTTGAAATCTTCTGCTTGATCAAATGCTAGTGTATGGTTCTCTCCACCGCCTTTATCTGTAAAGAGATATCAATAATAAATATTGACGAGTTAAGTCCCAACAAGAAACAAGATTAATTAGAAAGCGTAAGGTATATATAAGGCTTTTTATACAAAGAAATTATGGAGTCTAATTATTACAAGTCTCCGTGTTGAAATTTCCCACGATAGTTCTTTTCAAACCATAACCGTGTGGCTTGTAATATAAGGAAATAAGAATCGTCTAAAACTGAAAATTTTTCGGTGAACTTGACATCTTATGGGTTACGTGAATAATGACTACACCTCATGTTTATATCTTATGATATGGTGTTGAAAGGTCTAGACACCCATTTTTGCCTCATTTAATTTTATATTTTTTTCTACATAAAAATGAAAAATATAAAAAAAATAAAAATGAAAAAAGGAATAAGAAAATGAGAAAATTTGAAAACAAAAAAATTATATGAGAAAAATAAAAGGTCGTTGGGTTTTATTCATTAGTCCATTTTATTTTTAGGAATTAAACTAAGTCAAAGTACACATATGTGATTTGACAATTTTTTCTAGAATCTAAATGAGAATATTAAGTTACTATGAAAATTTAATATTCTGATTATAATCCAATTTTATTAATTAAAAATGAAGTTAATTTAAGTTAATAGTAGTTTTAAACGCTGTTTCAGTTAGATTTAAATTGATCAATCTATGAGAAAGTTAAAATTTTTAAATTAATTGGATGATTATAAGCTGAGGCTTATAAATCTGTTAAATTGAAAACTAATTTTAACATATATATGTACTAAATTTCAATTTGAGGAATTAGTTTAGTATAATTCGGATTGGGTTTGAACCAAAATCATAAATATAAATCTACGAACATAAAGAGTAATCTTCGGTCTCCGAAACAACCCAAACGCTCTTTCTATTTCTCATTCTCAATATGAAGCCTCCAGCATGCACCTTGGACCCGACCGGACCAACCATCGAGCAAGATGTTAAGAAGCATGATGAACAGTTACAGAAAGATAATCAGCAAGTACACTGGATCATACACTGGAGTAATAAAACTATTGAATCACATCGTCCTCAAGGACTCTATATTAAGTATTAGTCTATGTTAAACTTTGTTCTTAGGGGATCAAATTGTGATAATCAAGAAATAGTTATCTAAACTAATATAACTAATGAGCAAATATTACCAATGACGCAGCGTAGAAAGCGTAAAACACGAGATCAATTAAGGATTGGACCTCACGAATAAACAAAGAACAATCTTAGTTTTTTACTTGAAATTCTCAATTGCGCACAATTGATGAAACTGAGAAAATTCTTCTCAAAATGTCTGTAATTCGATATATGATAAAAGCTAACCCTAAAAATGACCTAGGAAACTATATATAGTCCTTAGGGAAACAGTTAAAAAGGAAATATATATGTACACGTGGGAATATATATATATGCACGTTCGTCATGTGGCTTATACACGACCGTGTATAAAACCGTGTATGTTTCTGTGGATCTTCCAGACTCAACACACGACCGTGCCTTCGTGCCGTGTATAAAGCCATGTATGTTTCTGTGGATCATCCAACTCAACACATGGCCGTGCCTTGGTGCCGTGTATAAAACCGTGTATGTTTCTGTGGAGCTTCCAGACACATTACACGGCCGTGCTTTGTAAAAGAAACGCCCCCATCATTCGGTGTTAGCTACGATGTCCACATCATTCTCTCCCACTAATGAAGAACTCGACCCCGAGTTCTCTTTCGGATATAGAGGTTCGTCATCGGAGTAGAAAGGAGATAAATCAGCTACATTGAAGGTTTTCGAAATCTTCATGTTTTTAGGAAGTCCGACCATATACGCATTAGCATTTATCTTTGCAACAATCTTGCAAGGGTCA
Source organism: Laguncularia racemosa (assembly GCA_037954665.1). Taxonomy (NCBI): domain Eukaryota; kingdom Viridiplantae; phylum Streptophyta; class Magnoliopsida; order Myrtales; family Combretaceae; genus Laguncularia; species Laguncularia racemosa. The sequence continues at coordinate 1,586,302 of JBBMOL010000039.1, read as the reverse complement.
TACTTCCTTGGTTGCCATTTGCTATAAGTGCCCATGGGAAAACGTTCTTTCCTTAAGAACACCATCACCTGATCTCCCACTTCAAAGAGCTTTTTCCTCTTGTGCTTGTCTGCAGCTTTCTTGTACTTCTCATTAGCTTTCTCAATCTTCTCTTTCACTTCAGATACCACCGCCTGATGTTGTTCAGCCATGTGTTTTGCAGTTACATTGGACTCTACACCTTTAGGCATCAGAGCTAAATCCAATGTGTGAGATGGCGCTCATGGATAGTAGGGAGTACCCACCATCATATATGTATTATTATTATGTATGGTAATAGATTCATGGACAAAGAGAAATACCCTTTCTTATATATATATATATATATATATATTGTTTGTGAAAGGATTGTGAAAGGATTTGTAATGATTTTGATGATGAGATGTAGTGATTGATTAAATGTTGTAAGAGATAAATAAAATTGTGTATGAATATCATGTTGCAACATACATGTGTTATTGCTTCTGTCATGGCATGCATATACGTTTGTAGGTATAAATAGTGCTGGGCAATAACTCACCCCTTGTAGGAAAATTTTTTAGTTGCAGGTGCCATAGGAGATATTGTAGGTTACGCTGAGATCCTAGTGGAAACAAATCAAAATCTAGGAGATGAGGAGAATGTAGAATATGTTTACTATGAGGAGTAGTAAATTGATGAAGAGAGAGGAGTTTAAATTAGTTGATCTTGTTCAATTAGTCTAAAATTGTTTGTAGTATTTAAGTTTATGAAAGCTTTTGCTATATTAAATTAAGGATGTTTTATGGTATATGTACTAAGAGTAGAATTTTCTTTCGATGTCTTTTATGTGGAGAATGGTTTGTGAATATCTTAAAAGTGTGTATGAAAATTAGTAGAGCTTAAGCCTTAGCGTGTCTTCATATAAAAGAGGATACATAGTAGGCCGTAGTGTTTCCAAGTTTTGAGGCGTTACAACTTAGGTGGTATTAGAGCTTAGGTTTGATGATCTTTAGAATTAAGTGAGAATCAATAGTATAAGTTTCAAATAATAGAAAGTAAGTCATGATCTTTAGATGGATTAGGTATTAGATCTATAAGATGATAATACATTAAGAGAGTAGTTAGAAAATGTGAGTAATATTATTGATTTGTGAATCCCTTCAGTAATATGCAAAATGTTAATGTAAATATTATATACTATGGGGAATGTATATATTCTTATATTATTCCTCACTGTTGTATTTTTTTTATATAATGCTTAGGAGAATTTTAGGACTAGGATCATCCTCAAGAGTTAGAGGTGATGCTCCTAACAATAGAAGGTCACCCAAAATTACTTAGTTTGGACAAAGAGGTTATGAAGTGAATGTTTCACAGATGCTAGAGGCTATTAATACTTTAGCAGGAGTAGTGACACAACAACAATAGTAGATACAAGAGATGCAGGTATTAAATATGAGACAAGCACAAATGATGGGGGAGATTAGAGAGAGACCAGCCGGGGATGTGGGTTTAAATTGTTTCATCAGAATGGTCAAAGAATTCAAGCCAAAGGCAAACTATCCATTAGATGTTAAGCAATGGATTGATGAAATTAAAAAGACTTTTGAAGTATTAAGGACACTTGAAGATATAAAGATGAAATATTCTGTGTATTCACTAAGGTGCTCAGCTTTTGAGTGGTGGTCAAGTGCTTCCAGATTTACTGTAGGAGTGATTACATGGAGTAAGTTTAAGGAGATGTTGTATGAGTAGTATTTCTTGAGCACTATTAAAGAAAGGATGCATGCAACATATTATAACTGCTATTAAGGGAAAAGATTTGTAGATGATTATGAGATGGAACTTAACCGTCTAATGAAGTTCATGCCACTTACATTCAGAGTTGATGAAAAGTCAATGGCTCATCGGTTCGTATTGGGATTGGAACCCACCCTATAGCATGAAGTGTTTGTCTTCTAACTGAAAATGTACTTTAAAGTTGTAAATAAGGCCAAACTCTTGGAATAGATTCATAAAACGATTGATGAAATGAGGACTCTAGGAACGATAATGGTATAGGGGAAAAGACCTATCTAGAGTGTTATTATTCAAGAGAAGGGCAAATGACCTCACATAGTGTATATTAGACTTGTAGTTATTGTAGCACCTTTCCCTCAAGTTAGGACCTCATATGTGGGATAGGGTAATAGATGTGGAAGACGCTATGGGCTACACGAGCTGAACAAATGTAAATGGCTAGAGGGTGCCTATTTTTCAAGTAGAAAGATAGGACACGGCAGCAAGACTTGTTGGGAGAGGTCAATTCCACTTACATTTTGCTTCTCATGCAAACAAAGGGGTCATCGAATGGTAGATTGCCTAGATAATAGAAGACAAAATGTGCAACCAGCACTAGCAGTAAGAAATTGGGTTGGAAATAATAATGGTAGGCCTTAGCAAGCAGGACCAAGATAGAGAGCCCCAACACAAGTGTTTAGGCTATAGAGGTAGGAAACTTTAGATATAGGGACTTTGGTAGGTATACTATTAATAAATTCTACTAAAGTGTATGTTTTATTTGATACTGGTGCATCACATTCATGTGTGGCTGATGCATTTAGAATTAGACATAATGTATATTATTAAAACTTGGCTACTGTATTGAATTTGAGTACACCTATGGGTATGGGCAGAAGGCTGAATAGAATATGTAGAAAAGTCTGTATAGAAGTGCAAGGTAGGGTATTGTTTGCAGATCTCCTAGTGTTAGATATAATTGAATTTGATGTAATTCTAAGAATAGATTGGTTAATTAAACATCATGTAACAGTAAATTGTCATGCTATGACCATCTATTTCAATACACCAGAAGGGGAACAATTTAGTTTCCAATTAGAGGTACATAGACCAATAGGGCTACCTACTTATGAATCATAGGGGAAAAGTATAATGGGTGAGATGAAAATGGATCTAGTAAAGGTAGCGAGGGAATTTACTAGAGTATTTATGGATGACTTGCTAGGGTTACCTCTTATAAGGAAGACTGAATTCAATATAGATGTAGTGCTGAGTACGACTCCCATATCAAAAGCTTTGTATCGTATGTCACCTATAGAGCTAAAGGAATTGAAGGATTAGATACACGGATTACTAGATAAGAAGTTTATTAGACCAAGTGTTTTACCTTAGGGTGCATCGTTATTATTGGTAAAGAAGAAAGATAACAGTACGCAGTTATGCATAGATTACTAGGAGTTGAATAAGGTTACAATTAAAAATAAATATTTTCTCCTAAAGATTGATGATCTATTTGATCAATTACAAGTGGCTCAAGTTTTCTCAAAAATAAACTTGAGATCTAAGTACCATCAACTAAGAATCAAGGAAAAAGACATCCAAATGATCACCTTCAAAACTAGGTACATGCATTATGTGTTCTAAGTAATGCCATTTGGACTCCCAAATGCACCGACAACCTTTATGGACTCAATGAACTAGATATTCAAGGAATATTTAGATAAGTTTGTCATCATGTTTATAGAAGACATCCTAATATACTCCAGAAGTGAAGAAGATCATGAGTAGCATTTGAGGATAGTATTGAGTAGACTAAAAGTAGAAAAGTTGTTTGCTAAGTTTAAGAAGTGTGAATTCTAGTTAAAGTAGGTCACCTTTTTAGGTTATGTGATTAGTAAAGATGGGTTAGCTGTAGATCTTGAGAAAATTAGAGCTATGAAGAATGACTTAGGCCGAACACCATAATAGAAATTAAAAGCTTCTTAAGGTTAATAGGATACTATAGAAGATTTGTGAAAGGATTCTCCAAACTAGCAACCCCTTTGACCAAGTTGACTTAGAAAGGGATAAAGTTTATATGGGATGATCGATGTGAAGTAAGCTTCATGACATTGAAGGAGAGATTAACTTCGACACTGTGCTTGCACTATTAGTCAGTGGTGAATAATTTGTGGTGTACAGTAATGCTTTTATTCAGAGGCTCGAGTGTGTGTTGATGTAGAATGATAGGATAATTGCATACGCATCTAGGCAATCGAAACTCTATGAGAAGAACTACTCAATGTATGATCTAGAATTAGTAGCTATAGTATTTGCACTCAAGTTGTGGAGACACTACTTGTATGAAGAGAAGTGTAGAATATTCATAGATCATAAAAGCCCCAAGTACCTCTTCACCTAGAAGGACCTAAATATGAGGTAGAGACGTCGGCTAGAATTGATAAAGGGCTATGGATTAGACATTTAGTGCCATCTCGGGAAGGCAACTGTGGTGGTTGGTGCACCAAATAGAAAGAAGCAAGGTAATCTAGCAATTTTAATCACAAATTAGAAGAAGATATTAGAGGATATGCGGAAATAAGACTTGGAGATTATGAACCAGTAAATTGGAGCTAGACTTGCTAGCTTACGAATACAGCCAGTGTTAATAGATAGAATCAAAGTTGCACAAGTTGATGATGTGGGGATACAAGAAATAAAGAAAAGAATGGAAGAGGGAAGAGTTGTGGAATTTAATGATGAATAGAGGATGTTGAGGTATGATCACAAGTTATGTATGCTAATTGTAGATGAAATAAAGAATAAAATATTGAAGCAAGCACATTCTTTTGGGTACTCCATTCACCTTGGAAGTATCAAGATGTATAAGAACCTAAAGAGACATTACTGGTGGAGGAACATGAAGAGAGAAATTGTTATTTATGTATCAAAGTGCCTGATATGCCAACAAATAAAGATAGAACATTAAAGACTCACTGGCATGTTATAGCCTTTACCTATACTATAATGGAAGTGGGAACATGTAACTATAGACTTCGCCATAGCACTACCCAGATCTATAACTAAGTTACACACTGTATGAATGATTGTAGATCGACTTACAAAACCTACTCACTTTATACCTATAGTCATTAGGTATAAACTTAAGAAGTTGGCACAAATCTACATTAAAGAAATTATAGGTTACCTGGGGCATTGGTTCCATAGTGTTAGATAGAGATACTAGATTTGTGGGGAGGTTTTGGAATAGTTTGCACAGGGCTCGAGGGATAAAGTTACAGTTTAGTATAGCTTTTCATCCACAGATAGATGGTCTGTTAGAGGGAACTATTTAGATATTGAAAGGCATGTTGAGGGCATATGCATTGGACCTTGGTGGAAATTGGGATGAACATCTACCTTTAATAGAGTTCGCTTACAACAATAGTTATCCAGATACCATCTAAATGGCACCATATAAGGTGTTATATAGAAGAAAGTGTTGGTCACTTTTACATTGGGATGAGGTGGGTGAGAACAAGTGTTGGGATTTGATCTAGTACAAGATGCAATGAATAAAGTGAAGTTGATTAGGTAAAGAATGCAATTCGCCCAAAGCCTTTAGAAGTCATATGCAAATAAGAGGAGACACCCATTAGAGTTCCAAATAGGAGATCGTATGTTGTTAAAAATCTCACATGCAAAGGAAGCGATAAGGTTTGGACTGAGGGGGGAATTGAATCCCAGATTTATGGGACCTTTTGAAATTCTCGAGAGAATTAGACTAATGGCATATAGATTGGCATTGCTATCAAGTTTGGCTGGGATACACAATGTATTCTACATTTCCATGCTAAGAAAATATTTGCCCAACCTAGACCAAATCAATGCACTAGAACTTTTGTAAGTGCAGCCAAATCTCACAACAATGAAGAGACGTGTCAAGATTGTGGATACTAAAGACCAGATGTTGAGAAGATGGGTTATTAAGGTAAGTGCATCAATAAGAAATTATTGATTGTTGTTTAAGTATATGTTGTAGAGTAGACATTAATGAATTAGGACTCATTATAGATCAAGATCAAGATCAATATGTGCTACATAAGGTTTGGAACAAGTGATTAGGCATATGAATCACGATTTGAGTTAAGTAAGTGCACCAATTCATGTATTACCTTGGAATTTTCAAAGTAGACAAATCAATTAGGTTAAATTCATTATAAATTAGACTGAGGAATCGATTTACAAATAAAAGAAAATGGAATTCGGGGATGAACAGTGGCCTATATGGCTAGGTACACGCTTGTGCTGAAATACGAAGTATACAGTAAGGTATACGGTTACAAACACACTGTATACATGGGTGTGTTAAGTTTGTAAAAATTTCAGAAGGGTACACAACCTCTAGATCCTCGTGTTGGATTTCCAAAGTACACGGCCTTTGGCACAGTCATGTATTTGATCGTGTCCATCTACACGACCTTTGACACGATCGTATACTGGACCATGTTAACCTACATGGCCTCCAACATACCTATGTTGAGTTGAAATGTGTTACTTTTGTGTAGCTTTGTTGAAATACATTTCTAAGATCATGTAATTGAGATTATGAATAGGTTTAGGAGACTTGCAAAGCTATAAAAGTGTAAAGCAAACCAAGTTTTGCAAAGTCAAGTACGTATATACCCTATGTATTATTTTATGTTTATTAGTTAGAAAGGAGTGTTGGCTAATAACGTTGAATTACGAATGAGGACAGGTCAGTGTTCTCGGGATGGCATCCTAATGATCGGTATGTGACGTTGTCTCTAATGGAGTCGTGTACCGAAATGATCCGAGTAGTATGTGGAAGGATGTTGTGTATGATGTGGAAGGTTGATGCATATAGACTTATAGACAGTGAGGAGTACCCACTATTCATATATATATTATTATTATATATGATAATAGACTCATGGATAAAGTGGAATACCCTTTGTCATAGATATATATGTATATATTGTTTGTGAAAGGATTGTGAAAAGATTTATAATGATTTTGATGATGAGATGTGGTGATTGATTAAATGTTGTAAGAGATAAATAAAATTGTGTATGAATATTATGTTGCATTGAGCATGTGCTATTGCTTCTGTCATGGCATGTGTATGTATTTGTAGGTATATATAGTGCTTGATAATAGATCACCCCTTGTGGGAAACTTTTTTAGTTGTAAGTGCCACATGAGAGATTGTGAGGTACGATGAGACCTTAGTGGAGACAAATCAGGATATAGGTGATAAGGAGAATGCAGAATATGTTTACTATGAAGAGTAGTAAACTGATGAAGAGAGGCGTTTACATTAGTTGATCTTATTCATTTAGTCTAAAATTGGTTGTAATATTTAAGTTTATAAAAGCTTTCACTATAATAAATTGAGGATATTTTATAGAATATGAACTAAGAATATAATTTTTTTTATGTCTTTTATGTGGAGAACGGTTTGTGGATATCTTGAAATTGTGTATGGAAATTAGTAGGGCTTGAGCCTTGGCGTGTCTTCATATAAAAGGAGACACGTGGCAGGCCAAGCATTTTTGAGTTTTAGGGTGTTACACTGACCGTAAAGTCTCCTTCAGCATAAGGTGGACAGAGCTTTGGTGAGGGTAAGTCTACAATAATGACCTGCTTTGTTTAATTTCTTAAAAATATTAAATATTCTTGTAAAATTATGAAAAGATGTATTCAAAGTATATTTCACTTGAATATTATTGTGATAGTTTTGTTTTGATGAAATTATTGATAGTTATATAGGATGCTTAAGAAACCACTCAGCTCCAACAAAAATTCAATCTTGTTTTTTAAATATTTAATAATGTTGTTTCATGAAAATTTTTGGTGTACATAATCTCAACTATGTATTTACTTGTGTCAAAGGAATTTTTGAAATCTTGATATTTACCAATTATTACAGATTTAATAAATAATTTGCCTTATTATGGATTTTCATGAAATAATTTGATAAGTTCAACTTATTATAATTTCTGACGTTTAATACTAATACCAAGAATGCTAAATTTTGAATGAATAGATAAAATTGATTATTTATATAATTTAAGGTGATTTTTCTACTAAATTAGGAGCTAATTTCATAACTTTAGTACTCATAGACAATAGTCTAGTTTGATATTTTCAATGTGCAGCATTAGGAGTATATATTTCTATAAGTTCATAGTTTTTTTTTTTTTTGGAAATGATTACGAATACTATTTATTATGTAAATACCCTTAATTACTTGAAAACGGTTATAATATTGGTATTGAAGTCAAATTAATGATATTTAGATTATTGACATGTTTTCAGCACTAACATTCTAATACTATGTTGATATTGACCAATTTTAATTTGGGAAGTAATGCTAGTGATTGGTTGTGATTTAAGTATAAACTGAATTAGACACACGAATAAAGTAATTAAGTGATAAATCGATGTCAAATGAGGGGTATGTTCGTAATTTAACATATTGATAAGGTTTAGTCCTCAACATAATTTAAATAGTACTTTTCACATGATCGTAACGATTTAAGGATTATTGAAAATAGGTAAGAAATGGATAGGTTATGGCAATTTAAAGTCTATAATATGATTTGGTAACTCTATGTAGTGTGTTAGAATAACTGTATTTGAGTTGAAATTAATCCTAATGAGTTGTGCCCATGGTTACAATAGGCGAATAGGGGATGCTCTATTCATTGACTGGAGCCAGGGGATAAGTTTGAGCCCAAGTGCGTATCTAGTCTAAGACCTTCTATGTATTGATATTTCATATTTGTAGCAGTGCTATTATTTATGTTATATAAGGTTGACTCCTAAAGATCTGTTTGCCTTGGAGCAAAATGATGAAGTTGGATGATGGATGTTGGTATTCTAATCCTAATGTGAAATGACTGTTGTTGAAGGATGAATTATTGGATGATTGATACCGAATTTAAGGTGCATGAAGCGGAGTATTAATGGGTGATAATTTTAATTTCTGGGATGCTTCACTCTTAGTAGACTTCACTTAAGTGAATTCCTATTGAAACTCTAATTTAATAATTTTCATGATACTAACGTTCATTAGTTGATATCATGCTATCCTGTGCTATTATGGTTAAGTATTATTCTAATTGCCCATTATGTAGATATAGGCTCTGTTTGATTTCATAGCATTCATGGTTTTTCATAAGGGACCTCGGGGTTAGTTTTTAAAGCTTGGCTATTAACTAAAGGAAGTGATTGGTTTATTGAACTTAATTTTCAACATATAGATTACATTGCACACGGTTAAATACTCATTAAAGACACCTTGTGACACTTTTTTATTGCTTTGTTAATGCTTGATTTAAGCCAGTAATGCCACACATCTAAAATACAAGTTAATTCATGGCACGTGGATTAGCATGGCATTTATGTATTGCATAAAGAATGAGTGTGCTTAGTTAGTGACAATATTGCTAGTGTTTGTCTTCTTGCTGGTGCTGTTATTATTTCTCTTACTTATAGTTATACTCACTTTGTTTCAGGGGTTCGTGTTTTACTAACTTAAGAAACAGGTATAAATGATGAAGACAACTATTGAGCTTTTTGGGGATTTTGGAAGTGCTACTTTAGCATGAAGAAACTCCAACTTTTGGTTACTTTTGTTTAATGTATCGCCGAGTTATGTTGTAAATAAGTTGATGATCAAATGAAAATATAATAGCTAGTAGTGTTTTCTAGTAGTGATTTTGTGAACTTTAGTACAAGTGATACAAGTGACTTAGGTGATTTGTGATAGCAAGTTAGCGTGTAGTTCAACTAGTCTTTTTTTATAGGCCAATGCCTAATTGGAATGAATATAACAAGTGGAGATCTAGCCAATGGGCATGGATATTTGGAATTTATATTACAGATCGAATGTACATAGTGTGCCGTTATATACAAATGCTATCAAATGGAAAGGTGATAAAAGTTGCTTGTGTAAAGCAAGGTTAGCATCAAATGGAATCACAATGCATGTGAACTACTGGTAAAGGTTAAAAGTCCTATTTAGCTTAATCTTTACTTTAGGAATAGTATAAAGATTTATCTTTCGTGTATCAAGTTTGATTGTACAAGATTAACAAATTAAGTAAAAACCTGAAATGTGGATCATTACATTATAAAAGTGGCCTACTCTTCATTGACAACAAGCAGTTTCATTTATCATTCATATGGTAGTCCAGAGCTTTGCCCGGAGCTTTAATCTTTGCCCAATTATACCAAGTAGCTTGAGAAATTGCAAATACAATATACCAAGGTAACTTAAACAATCTTCAATCTACGTGGCTTTGTCAAGCAATATTCATCCAGTATCTGCTCAATATTTGTTCTCCAATTCAAATTTAACATTTCATTTGTGGACAAGAAGTGGCAGCCAAGCACGTCAAACATGGATTTCACTCGAGTCTTAGAATTCACGACCATAGCTCACTCATGAAGCAGCCAATTTTATACAGTCCGTCCAAATAAAACACATTGGTTCGTGATTAATTAGCAAGGAGAAGTTTCAATTCACGCAAACAGAACTCATCTCGTAACAGCTCCAAGTAGCAAATAATGATCAGCTCTTCAGTCCATGTGTCAAGCAATTCCAACGACAGGTTTTTTTTTTTTTTTCCCAAAGAGAAGCTGATATTATAATTTATGAAGAAAGTAAAAAACATCAGCAAACTCCTGACAAAACTCGAAATCACAAACATGATATGCATGCGAGTTTCTGTGGCAATCCAATCATCTGCTCGATTGGCTTTCCTCTTGACCAGGTCGAACACAATCTGAAACAAGGCAACAATTCTTCCAAATCATGGAGGAAGGTACGAAATTGCTAAGGTGCGTTAGAGGGGCAGATATGCAACAATTCTTCCAAATCATGGAGGAAGGTCCGAAACTGCCAAGGTGCGTTAGAGGGGCAGATAATAGTATTGCATACAGCGGCACAATCTAGTTCAAACTCAACAAGCTTCCAATCCCTCCCACGTGCATAACTTAGTGAATCCGTAGCAGCCATAAATTCAGCATTTTCTGGCGAACTATCATCACATATTCTAGAACCACCACCACAAAGGACACCCTGGGAATTACAGCGTGAGGTTAAGTGTGCATGTTTACACAATTATCCTATCATAAGTCCTGCATTTTATGTGTTGTTTAACACGTTTTTATTGATTTAATATCATAAAATTAATAAATTGCACAAATACGAATCAGTATGACAAAAAATAGTAAAAAGGAATCGAATTTTACATTAAAATCATTCTTTGTGCAAAACCATACAGGTTTCTAAGGCAGTATCCAGACGTCTCTCCCATGCCACTTGGATGGCTGAGTCATCGAAAGTGCACTTGAAAGGGATCGGAGAGCATCAGCTCCCATGGAAACGATAAATTACGGCCAGTCGGACGCTAAGCCTTCCATCCAACTGCCTCCTGACCTGAGGCATGATACGTTTATGGCGTGGGTCAACACCAAAACTATCCGGATGGCCAGCAAACGTAGCCTAGCCATCCTCCTTGTTTTACGTTTCCTTTTATATATTTTCTTATTTTTAGTGTTCCTTTCTTTTAATTATTTAATAGTTATCTTTTGATAATTTTATTAAGAGAAAATTACAAATAATTCTTTTAAATTTTTATTTGGATATAAATATATTCATAAAACTTTTAAATATTAGAAATCACTTTTTTAAATTTTAATAAACTAGTAATATAAAGAATATTTATTTAGTTAGTTAAAAAAATACACTAAATTTAAAGTTTAAAAAATATTAAATTATAATTTGATAATATTAAGGAGTATTTTCATATTAAAATCAAAATTAAGGGGACTTTTGCATTTTCTCCTTTTATTAATTACGATGACATGAAAAGAAATCCCCGCCACCTAAAAGTATTAACCGCCAAGAAGTAAACGCGATCTTGCCTGGCGTTACACATATATGATTAATGCTGCTTCATCTTATTTTAATGATTATAGGGGCGTCATTCATTCTTGTTCCACTCATTTTAAGGGTTGACCTTCCCTGATAACATGGAAAGAAATTGTCAGCCCGCAGAAAATTTTGATACAAATTTCGTAGACTTGAAAAAAACCTGGCAAAAATATTATGTCACGTCAAAGTACGGAATTATAATAATAATTGAAGAAATCCATATGTAATTGCCTGGAAATGGCTCCACTTATTCCTTTCAAATTTTCGATAATCCTTTCACTGAAGTTTCCTCTTTCACAAACTTTAAGATCTCTCTCTACATAAGTTGGCACCGGGTGAGCCATGAGTTTGCATCCCACCAGACCACTATTATTTTTGCAATATATACAACGTTCTATTATTTCCTAGCAGGTCTACTTTGATAACTCGTACTCTTAGCTTAACTGATGGGTTGTTTGTGCTTTAGAAAAAGTAAGAAGGGAAACAACAAGCCGGAAGCTCCTACAATTTCTAATCATGCTACTTATCAAAGTGGAGCTTATAAAGGAAAGGGCGGGAGCGATGGGAACATGGTTGTCTTGAACAGTTCTGGCGCTGCTGCAGCGGGCGCGGGAGTAGCAACAGCCTCCGTCTTTTCTAGCACGGGAGGAGGCCATGGTGGTGGTAGTGCCTGTGGAGGAGGTGGGGGAGGTTGCGGTGGTGGAGGTGGGGGAGGCTGTGGAGGCGGAGGTTGTTGATGTTGCAGTATTATGGGAGAGATTTTTACCTTTTTCTGCTTCTTATCTATGTTCACGCTCACGCATGCGATGTGGTGTTCTGCTTTTCTTTCATACTCAAATAAAGACTATATCTATATTTCTCCAAATCTTTTGAGAACTTTGATATCATTGTAATTAATAAGAAATGAAACAATCCCTTCTTATTTGCTATTGCAATAAACAAATAGTACTTAAGATGGATTTAAGTATTGTTGTTAGACTCGGTTCGGATGATTGATTCAGACATGCGAAAGAGTCAAGGACTAAGAGGTAGGGCTAGGTTCAACTAAAGGTCAAATCAAAGTTAATAAAAAATAAAAATATCAAGTTATTATTTTGTGTTGAATTTATATTTGTACTAAATATAAATAAGAAATAATAAGTTCACAATCCCATTATATTTATTTATATTATAGTCATATTTTTCATATTATTTATCATATTGATATTATGTTGTCTTAATTGTAACGTTATTATGATAAATTTAGATTAACCCTTTTATGAAAATCATCACAAATAAAACCCTAGATCGTTCATGTTTGATCATTAAGAATTAATCAATAGATATGTGAAAGCGTACCTGAATCCATTGCGATAAACGATTCTTAGAATTGTAAGGTTGACCTTTTAGATTAATACGTTTTCTTTGAGAGATTCCTTTAGTTTTCCTCTATAGTCTATCCGATGATGGGATTCAAAGAGACGAGAAAAGAACGTATGACCTAGAGACCATAACCACTATTTATATAGATAACTTTTTGTTATTTTTTAGTATTTCTATTTTAGCTCATCATAAAAATAGAAATTACTCATAAGTTCTTTACACATAAAAGGGTCATACCCTATTCGATACATTAAAACCCAAATATCCAAATTTTATCGATCACTTTTAATTAAGCTTACCTTAATATGACAGCCCGTAACACATAATCATTTTACATATAAGGCCAACGTTGGATTAAAGATCCAACAATCTCCCACTTGGACTATATGTGTAACTTTACAATTATGTTTTGCAACCATATAGGCTTAAATTTGTTGTCATGAACAAAATGTATCTATAACCAATCGATCCATCAGTCATATCAACACAGGATCAAAGTGGTATTCATTACATTTATCGTAACTCTACCCATCAATGGTCACAATGTCAATATAATCGAATGACATGGATCATGATATGGATGTATAGCAAGAAAATTCCATGCAATGTAATCTTAACATATCCATTTTCTACTGGTCCACCATAAACCTTAGTGAGATCAAACCATAAACCAAAAACAGAGTGTAGGCAAACAAGATACTTTATTTCTGCAGAATATATCCTCAAAACATAATAAACCAAAACAACTAATTAAAGTTTGTCTATAACATAAATGCATTCAAAGTAACAAACTCCCACTAAAACTTAATGTCACTTAAGGTCATGACACCCATATAAGCAGTGTACTCATGAAACACCTTGGGTTGCATTCCTTTAGTAAGCGGATCCGCGATCATAAAGTTTGTTCCTATATGCTTTATAGATAACTGTCCACTCTGAACTCTTTCTTTTACAACTAGGAACTTGATGTCTATATGCTTTGACTTCGTCGAGCTCCTATTGTTGTTAGAATATAGAACTCCTGACTTATTGTCACAAAATAATTTAAGTGGCTTATTAATAGTATCCACAATGCACAATCCTATGACAAAATTTCGTAACCATATTCCATGATTGGATGCCTCATAACATGCTACAAACTCTACTTCTATAGTAGAAGAAGCAACAAGGGATTGTTTTATGCTCTTCCAAGAGATGGCTCCCCCAGCCAACAGATAGATGTAGCCTGATGTAGATTTCATACTATCTTGGCATCCAGCAAAATCGGAATCAGTATACCCAACGATCTCGATTTGCTCTGACTTCCGATAGGTGAGCATGTAATCTTTTGTTCTCTATAAGTACCGCAAGACTCATTTGGCTGCTTTCCATTGGTCTAATCCTAGATTACTCAAGTATCTGCCTAACATTCTTGTAATGTACACAATATCTGGACGCGTACAAACCTGAGCATATATTAGACTCCTTACTACTGATGCACTAAGGAATCTTTTGCATTTCCTTTTCCTCAAAATCATTCTTAGGGCACTGACTAAGACTAAATTTGTCTCCTTTAGCTACAAGTGTATCACTTGGTTTGCAATTTTACATACCATACCTTTTGAGTACCTTTTTGATATAGCTCTTTTGTGGTAATCCAAGAGTACCTCGAGAGCAATCTCGATGTATTTGTATTCCTAACATAAAAGAGGCGTCACCAAGATCTTTCATCTCAAAATTCTTAGCTAGAAATCTCTTGGTTTTGTGCAATAAGCCTATATCGTTGTTGGCAAGCAATATATCATCAACATATAAAACTAAGAAAATATGCTTGCTCCCACATAAGTTATGGTATATACAATCATTGACCAAATTCATCTCAAAACCAAGCAAAATGATCACTTGATGAAATTTGAAATACTATTGTCAAGTTGCTTGCTTAAGTCCATAGATGGATTTCTTAAGTTTACAAATCATATTCTTTGGATCTCTCGATACAAAATTTTCTGGTTATGCCATATAGATCGTCTCATCAATGTCACCATTGAGGAAAGCAGTCTTTGCATCAATCTGATGTAACTCAAGATTGAATTGTGCCACTAATGTCATTATAATTCTAAAAGAGTCTTTCGAAGAAACCAGTGAGAAAGTCTTTTTATAGTCGATGTCTTCTTTCTGTGTAAAGCCCTTTGCAACAAGACGAGCCTTATACCTCTCCACATTGCCTTTTGAATCCCTCTTAGTCTTAAATATCCATTTGCAACCAATGGGCTTCGTACCTTCTAGTAATGGGATACGATCCCAAACGTCATTGTCTTTCATAGACTTTATCTGTTCATTCATGGCATCAATCCACTTATGAGATTTAGAATTTTCAATGGCTTGACGGAAGTTGATTGGATCATCTTCCATCATTCCAATGTCAACCTCATGTTCTTGAAGAAATACGATGTAGTCATCTGGCAACGCACTTCTTCTTTGTCTAGTGGATCTCCTCAATGGCATCGGTTCTTGAGGTGGTAGAGTTTGTTCTTCTGGAACAGTATCTTGAATGGGATCTCCAATATTGTCTTGTGCTATTATGCCTTGAAGAAGATCAGGAATAGAATCTTGACCAAATTCAATAACACATGTGGGAATATCAACGTATTCCTCTTCAAAGACAACGTCTCTAACTGTATCTCCCTCGGTAAACTCGACATCCTCAAAGAACCGAGCATTTCTCAACTCAAATATCAATTTAGTTGTGGGATCATAGAACTTGTAACCCCTTGATCTTTCAGAGTACCCGACAAAATAGCAACTTACTTTTCTTGAGTCTAGTTTCTTTTCATTGGGCTTATAAGGTTATGCCTCAGCTGGACATCCCCACACATGTAAATGTTTTAGAGTAGGCTTTTTTCCAATCCTAAGTTCATAAGGGGTTTTGTTAGTTACTTTAGTTGGAACCCTGTTAAGGATATATGCTGCAGTCTTAAGTGCTTCTCCCCAGAGTGATTCGGTAAGGTAGAGTGACAAATCATACTCCTTACCGTGTCCTTAAGCGTCCTATTTCGTCTTTCAGTAACACCATTCATAATGGGTGAACCAGGCATGGTGTACTGTAGGACAATACCACATTCCTCTAGGAATTTAGCAAAAGGTCCTGGACATTGTTCACCTGAACCATCATATCTACCGTAGTATTCGCCACCACAATCAGATTTAATGCTTTTAATCCTTTTGTTGAGTTGGTTCTCAACTTCAGCCTTATAATTTTTAAACATATCCAAGAACTTTGGCTTTTCATGAATGAGATAAAGATAGCCATATCGTGAGAAATCGTCTATGAATGTTATAAAATATTGTTGATCATTCCAAGCAACTGTAGGGAATGTCCCACAAATATCTGTATGTATAAGTTCTAAGACGTCTAAGGTCCTATTGGCTTCAAATCTCTTTTTATTGGTTTGTTTTCCCTTTGTATAGTTAATACAATCATCAAAATCTGTAAAATCCAAAGGGTTTAGAATTTCCTCTAACACAAGTCTCTCCATTCTTCGTTTGGAGATATAACATAATCTTTTGTGCCATAATGTAGTTGAATTTTCATTAGTTAATTTTCTCTTTATACCTCATGTACTTACTTGTAGGGATTCATTAAATGAAGCAATAATATCAATCAAGTAAAGATTATCATAAACAGATAGAGAACCAGATCCAACTAATTTTGAATCATGAAACAAACTAAATTTCTTACTCCCAAATGAACAAAAATAACCAAATTTTTCCAAAGCAGAAACAAAAATCAAATTTGGTCTAAATGATGGTATATTTAATGTTTCATTAAGATCCAAATAAAATCCAGTCTTTAATAATAATCTAAACTTCCCAATTACTTCAACTTGAACTGTCTTATCATTACCCACATAGATGTATCTTTCACCATCACTTGGTCTTCGGAAATGGAGGCAACCCTGCATAGACACACTGATGTGAGTTGTTGCACTAGAATCTATCCACCAAATGTTTATAGGTACCGAAGTTAAATGAACCTCAGAACAAACCAAATTAAGAAATATACCTTTCTTTGCATGCCAAGCATGATAATTGGTGCACTACTTCTTATAATGCCCTACAACTCCACAGAAGTGACAACCATTACCATTTAATGCATCTGACTTCTTTGGTTGTGTCTTCTGAGGTACCATATTTGCAGCTTCTTTATCCCTTTTCCTTTTATTATCCTTATTCCTATTCTTAGGGGTTAAGGCTAGGTGAGTGCACTCTCAATCTTATCTTGCTTTAGCCTTTCCTCTTCTTGAACACAGTGTCAGATGAGCTCATTCAGAGACAAAGTCTCTTTCTAACAATTATAGCTCACTTTAAACTGGCTAAACTGTGCTGGAAGAGAAATCAAAACCAAATGCACTACTAAGTCCTCTGTGAGGTCTAGCTTGAGTGCTCTTAGCTTGGAAGCAAAATGAGACATCTTCATGATGTACTCCCTAATATTGCCCTTGCCCTTGTACTTCATTGAGATTAGGTTTGCCAGGAGTATACCTATTTCTGCCTTTTCATTCTTAACAAACCTTTTCTCAATTTCATTAAGGAACTCCTTAACCTTAGTTATCTTATCAGATATTGTACCTCTAAATGCTTCTGGAATGGCCTTCTTCATGATCATCATACACATGCAGTTTGATTTCTCCCACTTTTCCATATCCCTCTTGTGATTAGAGGTACTCTTATTAGTAAGAGGTGAAGGAGAATAAATCCTTAACACAAGGTCGAGATCCATAACCCCAAGTACTATTAATAGATTGTCTTTCCACGACTTGAAGTTAGTGCCATTTAGCATAGGAATGGAATTGATGTTGGCAGTAATATTAGCAAGATTATTCATAACTGAATAAGAAAAACAAATAAATAAATAAGCTTACATAAGCCTTACAACAAAATAATAATAATAAATTCAAATAAAGGTAAACCCCATCTCAAAATACCGGGTAGCCCATTAATATTTCATCTTTAGACAAAACATTAACTACTAAGTGGTATCTTAGCGTAGTAATCAAACACTGATAATAAAAACACATCAAACAATAAAGCTTTCTTTGGGTCGATTTATTGTTCACATGTAAAACTAAATTATCATCACGAGTTTATTACCACAGGTGCACTTGCAATTTTGTTAAACATTAACCTTCTTTTGGGCCGATAAAAAATTCACAAAAGTTGTAAACACACAACCTTTTATATTTTGAAATAAATTAATTTTTGCAAGAGGGACTACTTTAGCAGTATGTTGCTTCTATTAATTCATCTCAAAATACATATAAACATACCAATATTCAAATTTAAAATTATATCAAACTTTGGGTTAAAGGCAACTCTAATTTTAGCTAAAACTTATTGGGTCTAAGCACCCATATCTAAATATGACTCAATAACTCAAACATTAAAATTAGAGCTCAAAAGAAAAATTGGCGTATATAAATATCAATCTATAAGTGATTATAAATATATATTTGATTATTATTAATCGTTTTGTAATTTATAGGTTCTAATCATAAAACATGAATAATAAAATATGCTTTATGCTAAGAATTCACAACCATCATACCGAATTTGGGAAGATGTTATAAAAGAGAACACTTCTTAAAACATGAATATACATAATCCTTAAAATTGGGGTTAAATTAATCTGCGTCTCATTGTATGTGAGTTCAATAGCATGAATTTAATAGACACTCATAGATACATACATATTTATATATATATATTGTCATAATTCTCAAAAATTCCCCCTTTTTTATTATTATTTAATGGACTTTGATAATAAGAATACATTGATTTCACCGCAATCGAAGACAAATGGATATAGAACTAAAATATCCAATCAAGAAGATCCAACATATATGTTTTGCAGAATTCAATAAAAAAAAAAAGAAAAATTCCATACACAAAAAATTTCAATCAGTAGAAATTTATTTCCATATATATACATATGATCTATCTATATCTGAATAAAATTTTGCTAGTCTCGGCAAAGTAGTCTCCACACATGAGAATGAGGACAAAAGTGAATATTATTCATTATTTAATTGATATTCATTTGATTTATAGAGTTAAGATTCCTCTGCAGGGAAAACATAAAAGCAATTGTAATTGCATGGCCCACCATATCACCTTTGTTCCATTGGCGAAAAATAAATTTAATTTAATCTTTATGTCCACTTCTTAAAACCCAAATCTTTAAAATTACGAAAAACAACACTCCCATTTTTTCATCAATGCCAAAGCAGTGAAAAAGCTAAATTAATATATATTATTTTACCACTACGTCTACAGCGGAAAAGATAACCCACACGATCATGATGCCACAGAAAGAAGCTATAAGAGATTTTGTGAATTAATGGAGACGAACATTTACATATTTTAATGTTTTTCCAAACCCTAATCTCTAAAATTAGGGATAATAACACCTTATAAAAAATTACAAAAGTAATTCCTAATGATCAAATATGTATGCTCTTAATCCAATTGATAAATCTAGATTAACCATTTTGTGAAAATCATCACAAATAAAACTCTAGGTCGTTTATGTTTGATTATTAAGAATTAATCAATAGATATGTGAAAGCGTACCTAAATCCATTGCGATCAACGATTCTTAGAATTGTGCAGTTGGCCTTCCAGATCAATATTTTTTCTTTGAAATATCCATTTAGTTTTCCCTCTATAGTCTATCTGATTATGTGATTCAAAGAGATGAGAAAAGAACGTATCACCTAGGGACCATAACCACTATTTATCCAGATTAAT
The DNA here is from genome assembly GCA_037954665.1 of Laguncularia racemosa. NCBI lineage: Eukaryota > Viridiplantae > Streptophyta > Magnoliopsida > Myrtales > Combretaceae > Laguncularia > Laguncularia racemosa. The sequence continues at coordinate 1,566,426 of JBBMOL010000039.1, read as the reverse complement.
ATGTTTTATTTGAAAGATCCATTTAGTTTTTCCTCATTAGTCTATCTGATGATGTGATTCAAAGAGATGAGAAAAGAACGTATCACCTAGGGACCATAACCACTATTTATATAGATAACTTTATATTATCTTTTGGTATTTCTATTTTAGCCCATCATAAAAATAGAAATTATCCATAAGATCTCTACACATAAAAGGGTCATACTCTATTAGATACATTAAAACCCAAGTATCCAAATCTTATCGATCACTTTTAATTGAGTTTAACTTAATATGACAGTCCGTAACACATAATCATTTTACATATAAGGTCAACGTTGGATTAAGGATCCAACATATTAAAGTTGGATTAAGGATCCAACATATTAAAGTTGGATTTATGCTTTTATTGTCATAACATATATGAAAAATTGTGGACCTGATTAAGAGTTGTAGCATTTCATGCATCTTAAGGTGAAACTCAAAAAAAAAAAAGAAAGAGAGAAAAATCAAATTTATACATACAAAAATCGTCGAAATATTATTATTATTATTATTATTATTATTATTATTATTATATTATTATTATAATAAGTGAATATGTAAACATATGCACCTGCATGAGCATGTGTACAGAAATGTTCGAGTAGTGCACTATTTAATTTACATTTCATGCCCTATGAATTAACTCCTCCTCTCTCTCTTAAATCATTTTATCTCGATTCTCTTAAACACACGCTGTCTCTCTCTCCATTTCAAAGTCCCAACTTTATTTTTCAAAGTCCGTAACCTTAAAACCCCAATGAAAAGCACGTTTAACTGTACCTCTCTCAAAGATGCCACTCCCAGACATATATGATACATTGCATATATATATATATATATATATATATGTGTATTAATAATAATAATTTTCTATCTAATATATCAAGTATTATATATTATTTGATATATTTATATCATATAATATATTTATAAAATATTAAATAATCAAGCATATATTTTATGATTTTATTATATATAAATTTATACAATAAAAAATGATACAAATAACACATAAATAATATTTTTAAATGATAAGATAAAATGTTATATTTTCTCATATATAATTTATTATAAGTTGAATATTTTATAATCTATTATTAGTTATATATAAGAAAATGCAACTTTAATTACAAAAATATAGATTGATGTTATGATTATGTGTTACATAAAACTTTATACTCAGGAAAGAACACTACTAGGATAGGTGACTCCCTAGGAAGTTTAAATTAAAAGAGATATAATCATACTAACAGGAATTTATCATGGTGTGAGGTGATTTGGTTAGATTATCATATTTTTATTTAAAATAATTCAATTATAATTGAATGGAATTCAACTTATTTGCGATGGAATTTTTTGTCTCTATATCTATTTCATTACAAATTTTGTTAACTTTTTATAATAAAACTAATTTATTTTTGCGATAGATTTTTATTGCCTATTTATGATAGAAGTAAATCTATCACAAAAATAAATTAATAATGACAATTTTTGCAACAAAAATTTGTAATGGAATTTCTGTCACTAAAGGTTTTTTTTTTTTTTTTTTGAAAGAATTACTACTTTTAAGAAATTACTCAAGATTGTTTTACAAACTGATGCGGATTGTCTCTGTCAAGCATTTAAAAGCAGTGTCGGATGTTGTGTTGAATATCATGGAAGCTAATGAACTTCCAAGTTTTCAAATTTTCAACTTTTTTTTTTGTTATTATTTGATATAATTGTGTATTTTAACCCATTTGACTTGGCTGAGTCTAATGGGTCTAACCAGGCTTATGTAACAATGAGCTTGAAGCATGGACTAGCTCATTCTCTTAGCTGATTCTGGTTGAACCAGGTCGAAACTGCCTAGTTGGTCCGAGTCCGACAACATTGGTTTTAAGTTGAATGATGTTGTTTCGTAGAGTAAAACAATAATTATATTGAAATGGGGCTAAGCCCACTAGTAATTTAGATAAGTAATTGGGTCCAAATAATTAGGCTCATATTTAAGATGATCAAGGAAGATTTATCTTAGTGGGCTTTAGACTAGATCCATTAAGATTGGCTTAATCAAGCTTAATCTCACATAGGAAACTCATGTACTTCATCAAAATTTTTGTTGTAAAAATCATTTTTAATAATTCTATTTAGGAATATATTGCACATCTATTGCAAATTTGTGATAAAAAAATACTAAAAATCAAATTAATTATAGTGCAAAAAGTTAAAATTTATAGCGAAGTAGTTTCGAAAATACAAAATTTTATTGCAAATAAGACAAAATTCTATTTTTGAATTTCAATGAATCATAATTGAATTTTTTAATTAAAAATTTAACAACATAATTGAAACTTCCTACACTAATGTAATTTCATTTTCGCATTAAATACCTTATTAATTATCCCATGTAATAGTAACTTCTGAGGTGGTTACCCATCTTGCAAGTGCTTTTCTCTAAGCATACTTAACTTTAGAGTTTCATAAAACTTGTAACCGCAGCACCAATCAATATATTCATGATTAAAGTTACATATTCTTAGATATATATATCTAATAACTTATAACAACATATCTAATTTAAAGTAAATTTATATAGTAAAGACATAATATTAGATATATTATATATTACTATATAAATATATTCATAATAAAGTTGTAATATATATGCTAAATTATTTATTACCTTAAGTGTAGAAAATAATATATAAGATGGAATATTAAATACATAATATACTAAAATATATTATATTGTTTATTTTTGTACATATGTATTGTTAACTTTTAGAGGTGGAATTGATCTGTTTCTAAAAATCTAGATTATATTGTAAATAAATTTAGTAACAAATTTGTAACAATTTTTTAAAATTTATGTGTTGTGCCAAATTTTTAATAATTACCACTATAGTATGATAAATTAAAAATTTCCATCTCTAAAAGTCAAGATTATATAATTGATCTTTAAAGACAGATTTGTAATAGAATCCCTAAAAGAAATATTGCACCAAATTTTCTCTTTTCCTACAATACAATCAGAGATCCTTTTAAATCTGTTAGTAATCCATTCTAAGTTGCATTGCAAAAACAAATAAAATTGTAAAAATATCCTTTTTTTTCGTGTTGTCCTAAATTAGTCACAAATTTATCGCTAATCAATATTTTCAAAGGTAGATATTTTTTGTTGTAAAATTTCTATCTCTAAAATCTAATTTTAGTGTGTCTCATAAAAATTAATCAATAACCTTATGGTTCAACATTTATAGATTTATAAAAGTTAGAGCTTGATGTTGTTTATTAAGCTACCTTGGTAGTCAATCAATGATATTAGCTCTCCTCTTTTGTGGATCCTAACATGAGTTTCTTTTAAATTGATGCATCATGAAATTATAGACATGAAGTGTGGGGGAAATAAAATAATTCACATATTAATAATCACTACATTGTTCCATGGGTTATTTACAAGTTTGAATCCAAAAATTATTAAGGAAACAAAATATATTTGGAATAATACAAGAAATCAAGAAACAAAATAAACCAAAAACTAGGCAAAAAGAAAAAGAAAAAAAAAACTATAACAACTTGGTACAACTTGAAAACATGCAATTTTGGCTTTGAAAATGGCACCATATAGCAAAACTCTTTATACTAGCTTGAAATAAACACAAATCAGTATTTATTGATATATAATAAGCTACATAGACCAACTTCTAATTATTTCTTAATCTGCTTTTAATTATTTGTATGCATGCCACACATAGAGACGCAATTTAAAGTAGTATCATGATTATGTAGCTTCTGATCGTGTAATTTATTTCTAATTTAAGAGCACTAGGGAAACAACTAATTTCAGTATTAAATTAACAGTGATTTCTCGATAGTAATTATGATGATATAATCCTTCAATCAAGGGCTTTATTTTATTTTATTTTCTCTTTTTTATCTGAAACGAGTTGAGAATTGGAATTGGGATGAAGCAATAATGAAACAATTATAAGCAGGGGAAATCAGCAGGCTTGAGTTCATCGTTGGCGTATCAACAATTATGGATGAACCATAATAGTAATTGATCATTAAATGTGACGATTGTAAGTTAACCATAGAAAATGTTAATAAAATATAAGAAAAATGATTTCCTCCTTTAATAAAATAAAAATTCTTTTTCTAAATTTCCTATTATCATTTTTTGTAAATCAATTTAGAATCGATTTAAGTATGTTTAGAAAACTAAATAAACATTTTTTCAAATCAAATAGTGACAGTGAAATGGATCAAGAAAGCATACTTTTGGCCATTCCAATTTCGTAATTATGGTATTTTTGTTTTCTGTTTTAGCTTTTATAAACCTTCACTCACTTACAACTAGATGGTGTAAGTTTTTCTAAAGGAGAAGTAGGCTTAGGGCCTAAAAAAGAAAGCATCACATCCCATTCTTTCTTTAACCATCACAAAATTCAATCTGATATAAGTAGGGCGTGAGAGCGAAATTTTCTTACTAAACGTTGCTATATTCATGGGTTGAAGTTGTGCTGAAAATGGATCATATTTGGAAACTAATTTCCTGATAAATCAATAAAGGATTTCAACTGAAATCTAATTCAAAATAGTGCATATGATTAACTAATAACACCGGTTATAGGTTGTGACTAGTTGCTGCCAAGTAATAGCGACATGTTTTGGTTATTACTACAATATTTGATAATTATGAAGCAAACACACCCATAGACAAATTAAGAATAAGATGGACCTTGCAATTGTGACTTCTGAAGATATCTTTTATTGATAACAACACACCAATTAGCAGTCAGCTTCTTTGGAATAATGCAATAAATTATATAATTGGTGCTGATCTACCAAATTTAAGCTCCGTAGAAGGGGAAAAGTACCGTTCTTGCCCAATTTTAAATGAAGTTTTCTTGCTGAAGCACTCAGCAACTGCGCTTAATGGAGTGATATATTTACAAAAGAAGTCTCACCGTACATTATGAATGAATGCTACAAAGTATGAGCTCAAAATTAAATGAAGAAAACATATATACTCATTTCTTATCCTATACAGAAATAAATCGGACACTTTTAAGCATGCGTAGTCACTAAACTCTTATCTAATTAATTTTTTGGTTATCAATTTTACCTAAAATTTAAAATTATCAAATATATTAACTTCAGCCATATTTAGAATAATGTTGTGACAAATATTTATTGCTTAAAGATCAAAGAATATAAGTTCAAATGACTAGAGGTAAGGCAGTAAATTTGCTAATAAATTTTCAATTCATATGGTTTATAACAATTTCAAATTTCATGTGTATAATTGAAAAAACAATAAAAGTTAACTTTGGTTATTCTACCAAATCAATCAGCTTGGAAAAAGGAGAAGAAGAAGAAGAAAACAATATTCTCAAACGCCTGCATAGCCACCATCGCAACTGCAGCTTCCGGAGCCACCATTTTTGCCTTCCTGAAGTCGAGGTACGGTGCTAACACAGCAGCACACCAGACCCAACAATAGTATCATAGCCCAAACAGACACGACAGCCTGCGCCCACTTCATATAATGTTCCATTTTTATCTTCGAGGTTGATGATGATCGTTCATTCTCTTTTCTTGGTCTCCTTACAAGACAGAAGCCTTCCTTACGTTTCTCTTAAATTTTCTCGAACGCGTAGTAAGAGCAGGCAACGATAAATTTGTGCGAATATGTGTCCATGTTCTCCTTTATAAAAGAAAGCTATTTGAGTTTTGATCATTTGATGGACGCAGAGAAAGTCATGCACATGGGGCCAGCCTGTGTATTTAGTGGTTTCACTAAGCATTACCCCCAGCCTCATCCTAACTTTTTAGCTTTAACTATATATTATATATATAATATCGTAGAGGAGTATGTATGGCTTAAAAAGCTTTTTGAATAGAGGTTGTGTATTATTCTAGGTTAGCGTATCTATATATCCTTTTGTCTAAATTGCATGATTCACACTTTTTTTCCAAAATAATAAATATTATTGATTTCTTTTTTTAAAATAAACTCATCTATGGATGCTAACATTTCACTCTATATAATATACTAGAAAATATTTTTTTGGCCTAATGTTTTAATTGCCATTGTACGTTATTCTTGGTTTAGAATATCTACATCTTTTATCTAAATTTCACGATTCATAACTATTTCGAAAATTACAAATGTTATAGCATTTGTTTTTCGCCGGAAGGAGATTTTTGTTTTTGGACAAAAAACCTTTTTGAATGCAAGTTGTGTATCATTTTGGATTGGAATATCTCTATGTCTTATTTTATTTTATCCAAAACACATAGTCCATAGTTATTTCCGAAATTACAAACGTTATAGGATTTGTTTACCAATACAAACATATCTATGTCTTCTTTTATCTAAATTATATATTAAATACTTATTTGAAACTTACGTATATTAATTTTTTTTTAAGCCGAAACAACCAGGGCTCATTATTCATTACAAATGGGTACCGGAAAGAAACAAAGGATATAGAAGCAAGTGAAGTATATAATGTTTTGTTAACAAAACTAGATAGTATAAGAACAATAGAATAATATAATATAAAAAAATAGTATAGTAATTTTTTTTTATATATTGTGTTGAATGCAAGTTGTGTATCATTTTGGATTGGAATATCTCTATATCTTATTTTATTTTATCCAAAATACACAGTTCATACTTATTTCCGAAATTACAAACGTTATAGGATTTGTTTACCAATACAAACATATCTATGTCTTCTTTTATCTAAATTACATATTAAATACTTATTTGAAACTTACGTATGTTAATTTTTTTTTTTTTAAGCCGAAACAACCAGGGCTCATTATTCATTACAAATGGGTATCGGAAAGAAACAAGGATATAGAAGCAAGTTTGTCTAGGTGAAAAGTTTGTAGGCCACTACTTTAATTGATAAAGGAATACACTCATTAACCTCCTAAAAGGTTACTTCACTTCCTCATATTTTCTAAAGTTATGCAAACATCCTAAACCTTTGCTAGGGTCCAAGGATATAAATAGTAAAGATTTGGGGCTTTCATAAGATTGGTAGTTTGCATATTTAAAAAAATTATATCAAATAAATGCATATTTTAAGAGTTTTAAGAAGTCTAACTATATGCACATAACCAATAATTAAGGGATATATTTGCAATTTTCCTTTTCAATAAGTTTCTTGTACAAATTCCATAAAGGTTACAAATCATTGACAGTTTAACACAGGGTGCATCAATTTATTTTGCAAAAAAGCTTTATTTAACTCAAACCGTCTTTGTAATTTTCATATAATAATTTATATTAATGGCAACTGACAAGAGGTTTTATGTGATCCGGATATCAAAATTAAGGAAAATAATTATATACGTGCTAGTTTGTGAAATAAATAAATTACATTACACTTTTAAATTTTTTTAGTTATTTGAATATTGACTTTATCAATCTCTTATATAATATCAATATGTTTATTATTAAATAAATTTAATACTACTCATATAAGATTATATGTTAAGCAACTGTATTTAAAAAATAAAATAAAATATAGTTTAATTTGTAAATCAAACTAAACCAAACCAAAATTTTATGATTTAAAAAAAACGAAATCAATTTATGGTTCAATTTGAAGCGATAAAAAACTAAATTGTATTTTTATGGTTTGGTTTAATTTAAAAAATAATAATTAGATCAATATGATCTGCATTTGCTCTTACTAGAAACATAAATTATATTATATTTACATTTTTCCAATGATATATTGGTCACTTCAATCACATCTTGTTATTATTTATCACTAAAAGTTACTCTAGTAACTATAGCCACTTGTAACAAACACTAAAAATGTCATAAGGATAGAAGAAAGACACTAAAGGATAATTGATTTAACATCTCTGTTCAAGCTTTAACAGAGATTACAAATTTTTGGAAGGCAAAATATTAATATAGCGATAAGTTAATAACAATACCTAGTTTCATTTAAATAAAAAGAACAGCAGAGCCAGATGGGGTGGGATTTTGTTGATTGTTTGTCATCCTAATTTAAGAGTGAAGCAATTTCTACAATACATTCATTTCCACCTCCTATTTCAACAAGACATCTATCCTTGATGGTGCATGGGCTAGTTTTTTTGGGTATGTGAGAGCGGTTGGTCATGAAGGGTAGTTAAGCAGACCTCTTAGAAACTTCTGTGTTTACTTCTTACCATAAAAACTGTTTTTTTTTTTTTTTATGCGTTAAAGCACTTGACTTGGCTGTTTGGGAGCTGTAACGCCTCGGAACCTTAGGCCACGCTATTGCTCGCCACATGTCTTTACACCTACAAGAACATGTTAAGGCTTTGAGTTAAGTCTGATACATTTTAACATGTAACTTCTATCTAAAAACATTCTATATATCTTGAAATTTCAAAATAATTTCATAAACCATATTAAACACCTAACACAGCGGAAGTCTTTAAATACTAAAATAACATTCTTTAAAAGAATATGTCTATTACAGTCAATAACATAATTCTTCCAAATCCTAATTACCATAATAGTAATGGAAATCTTCGTCTTTCTCTCTTTATGGTTCACTCATACCTAAGTCATCTTCTGGGTTAGCATCTCCCTCAACACCTGCATCTAAAAATATTCCTTGAAGGGTGAGTTAATACCTAATACGTATAATACAAAAGCATACGTATGAACAATCATGAATAAGTATCACACACATCATGTAGTACTTAAACACAAACAGTTGTTTTATATTACAATTTATGTTCACAAGTATCAACGGGATACTCATGACCCCCTTAACACACTTAATATACTATAACATGATTTAGTAATGGAAACTACTACTACGAGCTCTACACCCATGATCCTTTAATCTTTAAACTTGATGATGAAAATTGCCACTACGAACCCTAGACCCATGGTACACTTATGATGCGGGCATCGTAGCTGATGCGGGTTGATCAGGCGTGTCTTTTACAAGGCATAACCGTGTAATGTGTCTGGAAGCTCCCAGAAACATACACGACCTCATATACAGCCAGAAGGCATGGCCGTGTGTTATGTCAGGATGATTCCCAAAAACATACACGGCCAGAAGGTACGGTCGTGTGTTATGTCAGGATGATTCCTATAAACATACATGGCCTTATACACAGCTAGAAGGCACGATCGTGTGTTATGTCAGAAGAATCCACAGAGACATATACGGTCTTATACATGGTCGTGTATAAATCAGATGACGGACGTATATACATATATTTATTTCTACGTGTACATATATATTTCCTTTTTAATTGTTTCTTAAAGGACTATATATAGCTACTAGGTCATTTTTAAGGTTAGCTTTTTATCTTTTGTCAAATATACACATTTAGAGAAGAGTTTTCTCTACTTTCTCGATTGTGTGCAATTGAGATTTTCAAGGAATAAACTCATATTATTCTTTGTTTATTCGTGAGGTCCAATCCTAGAATTGGTTTCGTGTTTTTATGCTTTCTGCACTGCGTTAGTTGGTATCAGAGCAAGGCAATTTCCTGTGGAGATGTCAACTAATCAAGGCGATGACAACGGTCGTGTTATTGACGGTGTTCAGGATGCGAGATCATAAGGAGCCCATCAATGGGTTTCGAGAGCAGAGTTTGACGCTATGCATCAAAAGGTTGGGCGTATGGAAAGGCACCTTAAGGAATTGATCGAGTGTTTCGATGCCATAGCAGTAGACCCCAATAGGGTTGGGGGTGTTGGTAGGAATCAGTCGCAGGCAGCTGATGTCTATGATGGACAGTTGGTTCGACCTGTTGTCGAAAATAGGTGGGGAAGGGTAGAAGATGAAGACTTTGGTAATGAATACGAGGTCCCGTATGGAGGTAGACTACAACGAGGATAAGGTGGTAACGGTGGTGGCTATCACTCGATTCAATATGGGAACAACCAGAGGGATAGTGGTTACCGGAGAAACCGTTGCGGGTATGACCAAGGAGATGGGGGAGATTAACGCCTGAAGGTCGACATCCTATGGTTTGACGGCAGCCTTAATATCTAAGGTTTTCTGGATTGGATTGCCGAAGTGGATCGATTTTTCGATTACATGGAGATTCCTAAAGACCCTCGGGTTCGATTAGTGGCATGTAGGCTGAAGAGTGGAGCCTTGGCATGGTGGGAGAGGCTGCAGAACAGGAGGTAGAGAGAGGGTAGGCATCCAATGAGGATGTGGTATCGCATGAAATAGCTGTTGCAATAGGATTTCCTTCCTCTAGACTATGAGCAGATATTGTTCCAATAATATCAGTGGTGTCGTCAGGGACAGCGATCCGTGTACGAATATACCATAGAATTCATGAGATTGGCCGAATGGAATGTGAGGGAGAGTGAAGGCCAACAAGTAGCATGATACGTAGAAGGACTGAAGCTCCATATCAAGGATAAAGTAAGGGTCACAATGTTGAGGAACTTGGTCGAAGCGAAGAACATGGCCCTACAAGCTGAATTGATGTTGCAGGAGCAAAGTAGTAGGTACGGAGGTGGAAGAAAGGGTTATGTCAATAATGCTGTTGGCAGTAGTAGTAAGTTGGGGATTGAGAAAGGCAAAGGGGTTGTACATAAGCCTAGTGAGGAAAATGCTAAGAAAGAAGAGAAGAGTGGGGGAAAGACACCTATCGAGCCTAGGGGGACCTAGAGACAGAACAACCCATATGCCAAGCCGATCTTGGGTAAGTGTTTCCGTTGTAATCAACCTGGTCATAAGTCAAATGAGTGCCCTGCTAGGAGAAGTGTTAACATTCTTGATAGAGGAGACGAAGATGAGGTATGCTGTGAACCTGATGGAGAGGATGATTACTATGAGGAGGAGGAAGAAGTGGCAGAACCGACCTATGTGATTAGGCGAATGATGCTAACGCTGAAGCAGGAGGAGATTACCTAATGACACCAGTTGTTTCGCACTAGGTGTACCATTGGTGGGAAGGTGTTCAAGCTGATAGTAGATAATGAAAGCTGCGAAAATATCATTGGAAGTGAAGTTGTTAAGCAATTGCAACTACCTGTCGAAAAACACCCAAATCCATACACCATAGGATGGATCAAAGCTACAGAGAGGATCGAGGTGAAGGAAAGGTGTAGGGTACCATTCTCAATAGGGAAGCACCGTGATGAGGTCTTTTGTGACATTGTGGATATGGATGCCTGTCATGTCTTATTTGGCAGACCATGACAGTTTGATGTGAACGCACAACAAGCGAGAAAGGAGAATGTGTACAGGCTGGAGAAAGGGGGTGTGACGTATACGTTGTTGCCGCTAAAGAAGGAGGGACGTTCGAAGGAGAAGAGAGTAGAAAGTCGTTCTTTCTTAATTGTCACCTAATCAGAGAAGGACTTGGTTGAAGATTTAAAGGAATCACTGGTGGTTCATGCTCTAATAGTGAAGGATGTGTCGATTGGAGAAGATGAGGTTAGTGTGGAAATTCCTGAAGCAGTGAAGAGTTTACTAGAAGAATATAAGGAGGTGGCTCCTGATGACCTATCTGAGGGTCTACCACCTTTGAGGGATATCCAGCATCAGATAGACTTGGTGCCTGGAACAAGTCTCCCAAATTTACCACACTATAGGATGATCCCCAAGGAAACCAAAATTCTTCAAGATAAGGTCTAAGAGCTATTGGACAAGGGGTTTATCTGGGATAGCCTGAGCCCGTATGCGGTACTAGCGTTGTTGACCCCCAAGAAAGATGGGAGATAGAGAATGTGTGTTGATAGCAAGGCTATCAACAAGATCACTATAGGATACAAATTCCCCATACCACGCTTAGAGGACATGTTAGACAAGTTGAGTGGAGCCACTATCTTCTCTAAGATAGATCTGAGGAGCGAGTACCATCAAATTCGAATCCGCCCTGGAGATGAATGGAAGACGGCGTTCAAAACCAATGAGGGGTTGTATGAATGGTTGGTGATGCCGTTTAGTCTCAGTAACGTGCCAAGCACCTTCATGCGTGTGATGAACCGGGTACTGAAACCCTTTAATGGTCGCTTCATTGTAATGTATTTTGATGATATCCTAGTGTTCAGTAAATTTGAGGAAGAACACCTTGAACATTTGAGGTGTGTTATGTCTATGTTGAAAGAGAATAAATTGTATGTCAATTTAAAGAAATGCACATTTTTGTCGAGGCGACTATTGTTCCTTGGGTTCATAGTTAGCAGTGAGGGGGTGATGATGGATGATGAGAAAGTGAAGGTGATCAGAGAGTAGCCTACTCCAAAAGCCGTCACTGAGCTAAGAAGTTTTTTAGGCTTGGCTAGTTTTTACAGGAGGTTTATTAAACACTTCAATACAGTCGCTGCTCCCCTAATTGAATGTTTAAAGAAAGGAAAATTTCGATGGGGTGAAGAGGCTGAAGCGAGCTTTGTAGACCTGAAAAGACGATTATGTTGTGCCCCTGTATAGGTGCTACCTGATTTTGACAAGTTGTTTGAGGTGGATTGTGACGCCAGTGGAGCTGGGGTTGGTGCAGTGTTGTCACAGGAGAAAAGGCCAATAGCGTTCTACAACGAGAAATTGTGTGAAGCTAGGAGGAGTTGGTCGACATATGATAAGGAGTTCTATGTCGTGGTAAGAGCTCTGAAAGTGTGGGAACATTACTTGGTTGGAAAGGAGTTCATCTTGTACTCGGATTGTGGGGCTTTAAAACACCTGAGCAGCCAAACGCGAATAAGTAAAGACATGTATGCGAGGTGGATTGAATTCTTACAAAGATTTCCCTTCAGATTGATGCACAAGTCTGGTGTGCAAAACAAAGTGGCTGATACCTTGAGTAGAAGAGCCGATGTACTACTCACTCTGAGTGTGGAGATTGTCGATTTTGAAAGGTTGAAGGAGTTTTACGAGGGGGATGGAGATTTTAAAGAGACATGGAGTAAATGTGCCAACAGGGAGTCTTGTGACGATTACCATGTTCACAACGGATATTTGATGAAAGGGAATCGGTTATGTATTCCTGAGTCTTCCTTAAGGGAGAAACTTATTCGAGACCTGCATGGTGGTAGATTGACAGGACATCTAGGCAGAGACAAGACCTTAGCTGTAGTTGCTGAGAGGTACTTTTGGCCTCAGCTAAGGAGAGATATTTATAGAATTTTGGAAAGGTGCTATATCTGTCAAGTGTCGAAGGGACAATCTCAAAACACTAGCCTATATACTCCCCTACCAGTGCCTGAGAACATTTAGGAGGATCTGTCGATGGATTTTGTACTTGGTTTGCCTCGTACCCAATGAGGTGCTGACTCTGTTTTTGTTGTAGTTGACAGGTTCTCCAAGATGGCGCACTTTATTCCCTATAAGAAGATCGCTGATGCACGGATCATTGCATGACTATTCTTTAAGGAAGTGGTGCATCTACATGGTGTCCTAAAGTCCATCACCTCTGACAGAGATAGCAAGTTCCTCAGCTACTTTTGGAGGACTCTTTGGTACATGTTTGACTCATCATTGAATTAAAGCAGTACAACTCACCCTCAAACTGATGGTTAGATAGAAGTAACCAATCGGATCCTCGGGAATCTAATTAGGAGCATTTGCCATGAGAAGCCAGGGCAGTGGGTTAAGCGTTGGCTCAAGCTGAGTTCGCCTACAATAGTTCTGTCTATAGAACTATTGGAAGATCACCGTTCTCGGTAGTGTACACCAAAACGCCACACCATGCACTAGACCTGATCAAGTTACCCAAGGGTATGGTGGGTGACGTCGCTGCTAAGCATATGGCTGAACAATGCCAAGTCACCACAGCAGAAGTCAGACGGAAGATTGAAGAAGCTAATACCAGGTATAAGGGGGCAGCTGATAAACATAGGCGGAAGAAACTGTTTGAAGTGGGCAATCAGGTGATGGTTTATCTTTGGAAAAAACATTTCCCTATGGGTAGGTATGGGAAACTACAACTAAAGAAATATGGCCCTTATGAAGTACTGCGCAAGATCAATGACAACGCGTACATCGTCAAGCTCCCAGATGATATGAACATTTCGTGCACTTTCAATGTAGTGAATTTATCTCTCTTCCATCTAGATGACACACCATTGTATCCTGAAGAGAATTCAAGGTCGAGTTCTTCATTGGCAGGAGAGAATGATGCGGGCATCGTAGCTGACATGGGTTGATCGGGCGTATCTCTTACAAGGTACGGTCGTGTAATGTGTTTGGAAGCTCCTAGAAACATATACGGCCTCATACACGGCCAGAAGGCATGGCCGTGTATTATGTCAGGATGATTCCTAGAAACATACACGACCTCATACACGGTCAGAAGGTACGGCCGTGTGTTATGTCAGGATGATTCACAGAAACATATATGGCCTTATACACGGCTAGAAGGCACGGTCGTGTGTTGTGTCAGAAGAATCCATAGAGATATACACGGTCTTATACACGGCCGTGTATAAGTCAGATGACGGACGTGTATACATATATTTATTTTCACATGTACATATATATTTCCTTTTTAATTGTTTCCCTAAGGACTATATATAGCTACTAAGTCATTTTTAGGGTTAACTTTTTATCTTTTGTCAAATATACACATTTAGAGAAGAGTTTTCTCTGCTTTCTCAATTGTGCGCAATTGAGATTTTCAATGAATAAACTCAGATTATTCTTTGTTTATTCGTGAGGTCCAATCCTAGAATTGGTCTCGTGTTTTTACGCTTTCCGCGCTACGTCAACTTAATCCACTTAATACTGATGATGGAAATTGCTATTACAGGTTCTACACCCATATACACTTAAACCTTTTAACAACCATTCAACCCAGATCATTTTCAAACATGATTTTAGTAGGGATAACGTTACACAACGACCATTGGGGTGCCCTATAAGGATCTGCCACTACGAGCCCTTAGGCCGAGCCAAGCACATACAACATACAACTTAAACACTTAACCTAAATCATTTAACTTAAGCAAATTTCAATGCATAAGCTAACTTAAACAAGCACAAATCAACACACAAGTTACACATACCTTGAATCTTAGCCTTAAGCATTTCCGGTCTTAGACTTAAACTAAATTGAGATCTATATACATCAACAAGATCCTATTAATACTTAATCTAAGATTAATATCATTCTCTTAATTCTCTTACTTCAATTTATTTAATTTCTCTAAAGCCTTATTAGCTATTTAGGTTGTGTGGGAATTAGTCTAATTTGAAGTTAAATAAAAATATAATCACATTATGTCTTATTCAACACGGTCATGTTGGAGGCCATGTAGGTCAACACGGGTTTGAGCTTAACCATGTTAAGGGTCATGTATCTTTTGGTGTAAAGTTTAGCTTCAATATGGTTGGAACACAACTGTGTTGGGAGGTTGTGTTTCTTTTGATTCAACACAGTCAAAACACAATCATGTTAGGAGGTCGTATACCTCCCAGTATAAGTTTTGTATCTAATATGGTCGAAACACAACTGTGTTCGTGGACGATGTTTGTCTTAGTTCAACACGGCTAAATGGGAGGTCGTGTATCTCTCGACATAATCTTTGAATTTAACACGGTTGAAGCATGACTGTATTGGGAGACTGTGTTACCTTCGGCAATCCTCACAAACTCCTAATTCTTCATTCCAAATTCTCCTAAACCCAATTTTCTCTATCCTTAAGCTTGCTTAAATCTTCAAAACATGTAATTACATATAAATTACAAAGATTTGCATACTCACATCAAATCTACTATAGGTTGAATCCTTAAATCTTTGAGTCCCTTCCTTGCTATACTCTTCTCAAAACTTCAAATCCTAAAATGCACACGATACTTATAAATTCCAATTCCAATAATCAAAATTGAAATTAGTACAAGATTTCTTACCTCTCGTATTTGAAATTTGGTCACGCCTTTCTCCTTTTGTCATCTTAAGGTTTGTTTTAAGAGAGCGTCTATCCTTTGTGATTTTTATTTCACTACTCAAAATGACAAAAGGAGGCTCTTAGTTAATTTGGGGCTTTCATATCCCTTATGTGAAGTATCCAAATTGTCCATCGAATTTTATAAAATTCTCGTCCTTGTCTTTAACTCTGTGTAATAATATATATTAAAATAAATAAATAAAAAATCAGATGTTACATTTGAATTAGTATATACGAATGGAGTTTTCAGGTATCAATGTACAATCACAGTTTCTTTGGTTGCAAATGAAGGGCCAAAATGGACTTTGTATAACGAGGTATAAAATAAATAAATAAATTTCTTATAGACTATTGATGCTTTCCAAGTCAAATCTTTAGGGAAAGGAAAAGAGTAGCAGATCATGCCATCATGCAAATATTTCAAGACATAAAAATGAAATTTTGTATTTTCATCTATCTATTCATTCTTTCGATAGAATAACAATTAGTTTTGCTAAATTAGACAAGTTTGGTTTTCCTTCGACAAGGCTTGTAAAGCCATAGGATAGTCGACTAGCGCAGAAATTGTTGTAAACTGAGGGAATTTTTGTACTTCTCCTACCAAGGCTTTATTGTAAATTACCTATTCGTAGCTTAGCGCGAGTTAAAAATAATAATAATAATAATTACCTATTCGTATCAGCGTTTCCGATGAGATTTCAAATCCGAATCATCTGCACCTACTCATCTAAGGGAAGTTCAAGCAAGGAATTGTTGGATTCGTGCGCTTCTGTGTGTGGAGTTTGATTCAAGAGCAATCAGAAAAGATCCTAATCTTTTTCGTCATATGGAGATTCTTAGAATTAAAATTGCAATTTAATGTTGAAAATTATTGAAAAAGAAACAGAATGTAGTGTCAATTGCAGAAGAGAACTCAAAAAATAATAATAAAACCTATCGATTTCACTTGGATAAATACATTGAACTTTAATGGGAACATGGATAAGATGCATAAACATGATATACCGACCACCCAATTAACTAGTAAGAAAAAAGAACTAAAGTTTAAGAAATTAAGAGTAATGTATAAGTCATCTCACTCTATGCTCTCGTTTTCAAAATATAACATTAGTATATAGATCATGTGTTAATATATAATATAGGTATATAAATTATATTTGATGAATACATATATGGATACATAATATATAACAAAACCTACTAACATACATATTTACAAATTGAGGATATTTTTGATAAATAATACTATATATATATATATATATATATATATATATATATATTATTCCATTTCGAATATGGTATAACCAAATATAATACTAATATGGAATCAATAGTTTCATAATGTTTATAGACACAAAAATGAATTAGTTATTTCATTTCTAATTCCATTTCTTTATAAACCATTTTTTAATATAAAACGTGTATCTTTGCTATTTTCATGATAATTGTTATGTAGTTTTATGGATACTTGATTATTGATTTAATTTGGCTAGACATATGTAGGATTATTACTTGATCATTACTAACTAATGAAGTATTTAGAGATTATTACTGCAATTGTTACGGAATTGTGCATAAGGGGTGTCTACAGCTTTGTGTGCTTTCGTTTCAGTGGAAAGGGTATACGACAGGTTGACATGTCTTTTCCAATAATTTGGCATAGAAAATCAGATCTAGTGAACATGTAATACATGAGCATCTTAAAAAGGTGCCATAAGTTATTCGATCTATACTTTGTCATTTAAATAATTAAGTATGGATATTACTTTAAGGAAGCTGCTACTTGCCCTTTATACGGACAAACTTGCACGATAGTCCTATATACAGCCGTGTTTATATTGTTTATTGGTAAGCAAAGAAGGCAATTCTCTCTGTCAATATGGGTTTTAAGATGCTGATATAAGGATTGGAGACTCCATATCTCATTAATTCGACAATCAAACTTTTAATAGTCAGGGATGAAGTGTTATAAATTTGTAATATTACGTACATTGCTTGACGCCAGCGATATTATTCATACGTATTGTATATTCAATCCTAGCTGCGCAAGAAATAAACTAGCTTGATTCTCAAGTATCCCTCCAGCATGTCAAAAAATATATAGAGTTCTACATGTCAGTACCACAATTTTTATCAACTAGGAACATAAAATTCACTATAAAATAGGACTTACTGCGACACTTTCACTTTTAGGACAACAAAAGATTACTTTTAGGACTTACTGAGATGAATTAAAGTGGCTCGACAGTTTCGTTAACATCGGAGCACTACAACGTGTCCCATCATCTACAGCAATATCTTTTGAGCCTTCAAAATATCTGAAACTCCGGGAAAAATTAAAATCACACTTCCAAAATTTATTTATTTAGAAAAATTAAATAGAAAGGAAGGTTGTGCACAACCTCATTCTATCTAAATTTATCAATCCTATCAACGCTTCTTTATCCAATGATTGTGAAAATGCAAAACATTAAACTGCTGAGTTCTAGCCTGATTTGCTTCTCTAAAAACATAGTTGATTTGAATAGCACAACCTGATAGACGGCTTCGTGTGTACGTCTTCTCAAGTAATTGGAGAATAATGATGGAGGTGTACAGGTATAAAATGGTAGGATAGGAGATTTTATTTATAATTTACTCCGTAGGTATAATATGTGGAATCACTTTAGAACTTTTACTTTTTATAATCTAATGAATATAGTATAATATGTGGAATCTGTAAATTTTTTTATTACATTCTCATATTATAAAATTTTAAGATAACTTATATTGTATTATGTCAATTTTTTTACATACTTGTAACTAGTATATTTATCAATTTAGTAAACTCAACAATTCAATCACATATTTTCTTTAAAGACATTCATTATCAATTTGATAATATCATTCCAAATGATTTATCATAGAACGTTATCATAAAATTGCAATCCATTTTAAAATATAAGTCTACTTGTTAAAAATAAATAATAGCATTTGTTTAATATGCTTTAAGATTTTTCATTCTATACAACACTTGTTTAATAAGCTTTAAGATTTTTCTTTCTAACTACAATAGGTAAATGGGCATGGGTCTTAAGCATGCATTAGATTAAAAATATGATATGAAGAATTTTTATATAGTTAGGGCATAGGTTTCAGTATGTATACAAAATATGGAGATATTGTAATCTATACTCTATCCCATGAAGGCTTGTTCCAAAAGATTGGATTTGTGACTTACACCAGAACTTTTAATACTCACCTAAAATCTTTTTAACTATATAAATAGAAAATGTTTTAGTTTCTAATAGAGTTATACGCTCATCCTTATATAATGATAATGGAGGCATTTAAGTGCCTAAACTTTTCCTTTTATTTTAGCATTTCAGCGTCTAAACTTTTACTTTTATTTTATCTCTACTTTAGAAATAAAGATAAAGATTTCATCATTGTAATCATTATAAATTTTAGATAAAAGATAATGTTTTGGTGCCTTCAATTTTTAAGGGGAAAAAAAGAAAGTGAAAAGATTGAGAAAGGAAAAGTGTTATCTATAAAAATTAACTAATAGAAAAGAAATATAAAAATTAAAAAGAAAAAAAATTGTACAATGACTTGAATTTTTTTTGCGAAACATGTCATTTAAAATATCATGATTGTACAATAATATAAAAATATTAGTGGATAAAAGTCTCACACCATCGTAATAAAGAGTTTTGAATAAATGACAACTATCTATCCAAGAAATGTTCCAATTCAAAATTCAATCTTAAGTGATCTATTTTGGAGATGCATATCTGGTACTATTTGCAAACAGTAGTAAAATTCAGGATTTTTTTTTCTTTCATTGAAGTTGTAAAGTTTGTGAAATCTAGATATCATTAGCAAAAATCATTTACTATTAAAAGATCAAGAATGAAATTGTTTATTTATTTTATTTATTTTTTTCTGTCATGGTCGTGATCATCATTACCTTATTAATTTTTTAATATTTTATAGCCAAGTGACATAAAGAAGTTGCTTATTTCTCTTACTACATAGTATTGAAAGATCAAAAAGAAAAAACAGAAAGTTTGGTCACCCAAATAGAGGATAAAGGTGTAAAAAGTGTATATAATTTTAACTTTTAGTAATTTAGTGTTTAAACTTTTATTTTCTATGATTTGCTTGTTTCTTCAATTTGGTATTTCCATTAATGGAGAAATTAAGGGCAGTTACAATGTTTTACATTGTAGTGTTTATACTTTAGTTTTGGTTGCATTTTTATGTTTGTACTTTGGTTTTTATGCATTTTATTATTTATTGCTTGATTACATATTAAATTTTAATTAATAAATTATTTTGAAACAAGCTAACTTGCCTAACTCTTTTATTTTTGGGTTTTTTGAAAATTGATATTGGCTTAAAATAATAATAATCATTACAAAATTTTAAGGAACTTACAATCATGATGATGTTATAATTTTATGATCACATTATGCTATTGTAATTCACAAATAATCAAATGATTACAAAACTTCAAGTAAAATTATAAAATAAAATATTTAAAAAATATGAAAAACTATTTAAAATTTAACATTTATAAAAATAAGAGTAATTGTAATGCATGGAAAATTACAAACTTTAGAAGACATTTACAACCTATATGAACTATAATGAAAAATAAAAGAAAGATTCAAAATAAGAATTATGAAATAAAAGATTAACACGAAAAAATATTAAGGGGAAAATGTAAACCCCACTGCCTAAAGTTGCAGATAACTCCTTTAAACTTATCAAAATGTATTTTAACACCTCTTAAACTTTGACCTTAATATGTCTTTTTTAAACTAAAAAGGTAAATATCCTTTATGTTGCCAAGTTATTAAATTTTAAAGGGATGGTTTACAATATTTGGAAGTTTTGAGGATATACTAGGTCAAAGTTTAGGGGGATTATTTACAATTTCCCCAAATATTAAAGCAATTACAAATTTTTCCTCTAAACATTTCCCCTTTTTCTTCTTGTAACAATTTATTATTTCTAAAATATAAAAAATACAAAAGATTTAAACTAGTATACCTAAAAATGAATTATTTTCAACTATGTAATTTTGAACCGAAATAACAACTTTTAGATAGTTCATAACATGATCTTTCTAATGTTTATATGTTAGGGTGAATAGTTAACCCTATTATATAGGGTATCCACTTGTACCTTATTTGATTAGGTAGATATTGAGTAAGTATTAAGAGTCATAAAGTAGGCTTTAAGTACAGATTCTTAGAAACCTATTCTTATATGATAAGATACAAATATAAGATCTCTTACCTAATATCCACTTTAAAACTTATGTACTTTATACAGGATATATGTTTTAGGAAGCTATGTACCCACTCAATAAAAACTAATAAATAATATTAATAAATGATAATATTTTATTTTTCAATCAATAAATATTTTAAATGAAAGAAAATAAAAAAGTAGTTTAAGTCCACTAGTTAAAAATTTAAAATGGCTAAACCTAATGCTGTCATTCTCACTTTATGTTTTTCACTCTTTCCCTTATTCTTCCCTATTTTCCTCTCCAACTTTATGTTTTTTAACTCTTTCTCCTTATTCTTTTTTCCATTTTCTAAGTAATGTGATCACACAAACTTGATATAATAAAAGTAGAAAAATATTCTTTTAAGTAGCATGGGTGAAAATATGTTTTAAGCATTCCATCAAAAGTAAGTATCATTATTAATCTACTCGAGTAGGAATATCACACTAATTAACTTGAATATGAGTTAAACTAATGTACAAATAAATAAATAAATAAAAATAATAATAATAATAATAATAATAGGATCGTAGAATTGAGCAACTCAGCTAGCTATATACAATAATAACTTTAGTAAAAATAAGTTAGCTAAGGGGAGAGAAAGTATGGTCATATTAAACATAGGAACTTGCACTAACTAGACAAAACACTATCAATGTTTTTCCTTAGAAACTAACCAACCAAAACCCAAAACTTCTCTAAAAATTTAGTCCATGTATGGTTAGGAAAAACTTTTGTCATTCAATCAAGGAATGGGTCTGTTTGCATTTAGAAGAAATCAACTAAAGAAAATGGAAGAAAATAGGTTATAGGTTTTGGTCAATTAAGGTTGGATCGTATAGGATGGTGCCATTGTTGTGTGCCCTTGGGGTGTGAAGGAAGGGCTAGTGGTGAGCTCGATTGATAAACCCTCTTTCGCTACTAGTGGTTAGAGCTCCAACAAAGCCAAATCCATAGTAATGCCCTATTTTAGTTTATTTTCTTAAAAATACCAAACTTGCTAAAAAATCATGAAACTTAGTGATATGCCTGGAAGCTTAGAAATCACTAGGGTATCAATTCACATAATAACTAACTAATGGGTCCTTTTAAGTATGGAAAACAATGAAGGGGGGAATGGGAAATTTTAGCCAAAATGTGACTATTTCTAGTGGATATTACGCACTACGCATAACTAATTGTAACCTAATCTAAGATTAAGTCAACAAGCAGCTGAGAAACACCCTTATGCCAATCATGAGCTTGTGACCTTTTGCCTAGTAGGGACTTGACATCCTCAGACCATTCCCTAAAGCAACAGGTTAGTGACAATACATCATAGTCACTGTTAACTACTTCACAAAATAGGCAGAAGCTAAAGCCGTGACCAAGATCACCAAGCATAATGCTAGGGGCTTTGTTAACAAAGCCATCTTATGCTGCTTTGGCATACCAAATGCCATCGTCATTAATAATAACACCTAGTTTGATAATTTGAAGGTTACAGAATTCTATGGCAAGTATGGGATCAAGATCTATTACACCTCGAGAGCCCATCCACCGTCGAACGAAAAAGCTGAGACCACCAACAAAGTTATTCTTTAGAGCCTTAAGAAGAGGGTTAATTAGGTGAAGAGGAAGTGAATTAACAAGCTCCCTCACATATTATAAGGCTACTAAATAACTCGGAGAACAACCATGGGGGAGAGTTCCTTTAACTTAGCTTTTGGAATTGAGGCATTCTTACCGGTCAAGCTTGAACTTCCCAACCCCTATACCCATGACCTAGACCTATAAGTTAATGAGATTGGTCTCTAAGCTAATCTTAAAATCGTTAAAGAGTTGAAAGACCAAGCTAGCTAATGGGTGGCAATGTACTAATAGCGAGCAACTAGATACTATGACAAGAAGGTAAAGGCATAAAGCCTTTTGACCTGAAGACTTGGTTTATAGGAAACTTGAAGCCATCAGATCGAGGGAAGGCTAAAGCAAATTAACCTCGAATTGAGAAGACACTGTCTAAGTATTAAGAGTGGTTTGTCCCAAGGCATATGAGTTAGAGAGGCTTAACAAACATTGATCTCGAGGACATAGAATGTCGGGAATTTATGAATGTATTTTGAATAAGTTTTATAACTTAGTTCAAGAATTCGATTTGTTGTAAACATTCCTATTACCTAAAGAAATTACAGTTGCCTCAATGTTTTATAACAACTACATCTTTCTTTGTACTTTAGTTAATCTCATGAAGAATAAGAATCTAAAACTTAACTACGCTAATGTGGTTAACGGGTTGATGAGTTAATTCGTAACTTAGTTTAGGAATAATACACTTAAAGAACTCCACTTACTAACTAAGTATATAAGCTCTTAGGTCCTTTAGGGCCAAGTTAAGTGGAATTATGCCCTACACCAGCAAAGTGGGATATCTTCATCGACCAGGCTTAGCCTTAAACGTTAAAGATTCTCCTATCAGGGAACAAGCTCCCTTAGTCACACATGCTTTCTAATTAAAAACACAATGATCTATGGAATAACTAAGCGTAAAACTTCAAGCATGAAATAATGAATATAAAAATAACTCATATAAAGCTAGATGGAAGGAAGTGAATAATTAAAAAGGATAAAGGCCAGCATCTCAACCATAGTACAATTAAAAAGGAAACTTAAAAGTACGAAGTACAAAAAAGAAAAGTGAAACAAAAGAATTTAGCAAGGAAGATCATCTCTATGAGCTAAGGTCGGCATAAAATAGTCTTTAGCAAGCATAGACAAGTCCCTAACAAGTTGGTCTTTAGATAGTGAAGGTAACGCTTCCTCTATAGGAAGAAGAGGAGGATTTAGGGGAAGAAATTTTGATGGGGAAGCAGGAGGTAGCTCTTCACTTTAAGGGGGTAGGGGAGGTACTTATCATCTTGCTTAGCTTCTTCCTTAACTACCCTCTCTACCTCCAACTCCTCCCTCTACTCCAAAGGAGTGTTTGGTATTCTCATCTTCTCCCTGAGTCAATATAGGTTATAGCCAAGATCCTTTGCATGGATCCAACATCTTATCCTTCACTAGCCTCCCTCCATGATGGCAATTAACAACTCAGCATAATCATTGCTAGCTTTGATCTCTTTAAAGATCTAGTCATGGAAACACTCTTTGGTTGTCCATTCTAATTCCTCTAACTCTCAAATATGTGCATCTTACCAACTAACAGGCTCCATGAGCTCGATCAAGTGCTCCCTCCAACCCTTCTCTATATTAATGGACTTATCTAAGCATTCTTGCATAAGATCAATGTCCTTCTTATAGTCCGCTAACACAACCTTTAGATGTTAGACCTCTACTACAAGGCCCTTCTCTCTTTCTTAATAGGAGGCAACCTCCCCAGTGAGGCTAGATATGCAGTTGTTAACTTTTGAAAGCTCCTTTTATGCTCTCTCCATCTCGCCCGAAGCTGCCTTAATGCACTCTTTTGCCTCAGCCAACTTCTTACAACATTCTTCTATGACCGCCCTTAGCTCTATTTCATCATCTTTTAACTTAGCCTTTACCCTCTTAACCTTCACATGTGAACCTCATTATGGTCATAGATGCAAGTGTACATGGTGAAAAAGTTATCACTATTAGCCATAATGCATTATACCTACTGATTAGTATCTTTACATGCATAAAAGACGCCATATGTAACCTTCATCATCTGGAATCAGTAAATGAGTTAGTTTAGCACAATAAAGGAAAAGTTAAGTAAGGATAAATAAGAATGGACTTGCTACAAGAAACTTTGTAGAGAAATGTTCCCACAACTACATTAGGGTCATCCCTAGCACGGTCCTTCATAGTTCGCTAATCTCGTAGGTTGAGTATGCCTTCAAATAGATTGGTGCGATCAACCCTAGTCCCTACCCCTAATTAGTGAATTATGAAGATAGGAGGTACCTTCGAAGAAGTGGACTCTAACATCTTATGAAGGTTATGGCTCTCCCTTCTCTCTTCATCTTGTAGCAAAATGTCAAGCCTCCTTTTTCTTCACCTTTTGGCATCAAGATGGTCAACCTCCTCTGCTAAGGTAATAGGTCTTACTTTGATCTCGATCAAAACCAGAGTCACTTTTCCTGACTGAGGCCATTTGGTTGCCATGACGATGGCCTAGTCATGGCTATGCTACTCCTTGATCTTGAGTAATTTTCCCTTACCTAAACTAACCAAACTAAAGGAAGCAATTCATGGGGGATTGAGACCCTAGATAGTAATACCCCCTTTTAGGGCCTTCTTCCTAAAGGGCACCTCATGAGCAAACCTCTTCACCCTTGGGCATCCTTCTCTCTTTACTTACCTTTAAGCTGTGAGGTTGAAAATGCATACTGGTCTTAGAGGTGGCATGTTTGCAAGAAAAAAAAAAAAAAGACAGTTAGTTAAAAAGTGTATTAACATTCACTAGATAGAAACTTTATGAGGGGACCTCATCTTCAAGGTACAGTAAACGAGCTACTCTCCTCAAGCTAATCTCATCCCGGGTGCAAACCTTTACCCTCATCTTGACCTTCCTTAACCTCACTTAACTTCTTGAGGTTTTCTTCCTTTGCCTAGATTTGGCCTTAGAGCTTTTTAGGATCTTAGTGGAAATCCCTAAGAAGCTCTACATTAGGCTTAGAGCGTCAAAAGGCCTCCTATTATCCTTGATGACCTAGGTCAAGATGTTGGCATAGAGACTATCATTAAGCGAAAGCTTTATGGCCTTCGTCTTTATGGTCTTCATTCGATGGAACCCAGAGTCTGGCTCCTTAGAAGTCTTGATCACGATGTACTTTTCCTTCTAACTATGGACTAAAGACATCAACCTATCTAATAGCTTTACCTCTAGCTAGCTTGATACGTAATACCACCCTAAAGAAGGCTTAATGTGCTTCACACTGTAGAAGAAATAGAGTAGCTTTCAAACTCTAAGAGCAATGTATATGAATTCAGTACGAGTTAGTATAGATTAACATGATGGTAATTGAAGAACTGTTTCTAGAAGTTGGTAATGAGGATCTAAAGCATGACTTCAAAGAACCTCTTGTAAGCATAAAAGTGGTTACCTTCCATTAAAGTAACCTACTCATGCTCATACGTAGGTTAAATAATCCAACCGCTTAGGAGAGGAGCATAGTATAATCCTACGACATTTGCATCCGCCTCATAAACTCTACTTTTAATTGCATCAAGGTTTGACCCAGAAGTTAGCAAGCTCTTTTTTTAGATTGTTTTTTATTTTTCAATAGTTTTTTATTTCTTAGTTTTTTAATTATTTTAGATTTTTTGTTACTTACTTGTATGTATTTTTTTATTGGGTTTTTTCCTTAAATTTATCCACGTCAAAATTTAATCCATTATTTTTGTGGCAATATATGTTGTATTCTAAATAAATTGGTGGCAATAGCCCATACACTAGGGGGGGGAGGGGGTTGATGATGCCAATTCTAAATTTTATTGATTAATTTAAAAAATTATAGAAAAAGAGGATGACATTTGACCTTACCTCTTACACACAATAATAAGACTATAAGTAAATAACAAAAATAGATAAGGGAGTAGTACTTTTCTTACAAATGATGTTTAACCTATTGCAAAAAATAAATAAGATAGCACTACTATAGTTACAAATTTATTTCGCTTACTCGAGATCAAGAATTGAACTAACAGAGTTTCCACCCAATAGGATGAAGTCGTTGAAGTATTCATTTTCTTCATTAGATGTCCCGTACAACTCTTGTGTTTGACTACTTGCCTTTGATCAATCCTCCATGTAAGAACATGGATGGGTGACAGTCTTGATCGTTGTTAGGATAGGATAAGACTAGCTATGCTAAAAGCTTGTTCAACAGTTATCATTGATGCAAGAGTAGCAAGAACTTGGAGAGCAATTCAAGAGAGGATCGGATGCATCTTCCTACGCTTCCTTTACTAGCCCAAGATGTTGAAATCTGTAATACTATTGTTACCAAATTCAAAGTTTGTATTGAAGTGGTGGTTGAGTTTCATGTACTTAACCTAGTATAGTGTCGCTTCAACCTTTGTGCCATCATTCATTATGCGAGGAGGGTATGACCATCTATGGTACTACATAGGCGAGTTCTAGAAACTTGACCACTAAATACAGTAAAAAAGTTATAATATAATCCTTCTATTACCTAGATTGCTCGGCGTAGTTCTTATGTGGCGATAATGACATAGGTGTCAATAATTTGATAATACAAATTAAGATATTTTAATACATGCCTTTTT
This sequence comes from Laguncularia racemosa, assembly GCA_037954665.1. Classification (NCBI taxonomy): domain Eukaryota; kingdom Viridiplantae; phylum Streptophyta; class Magnoliopsida; order Myrtales; family Combretaceae; genus Laguncularia; species Laguncularia racemosa. The sequence goes on along the minus strand of JBBMOL010000039.1, from coordinate 1,539,007 downwards.
TACAATGCAAATCTAAAATAAAAGTAACACGCTAAATTGCAGGAATTTGTCTATAATACCTACAACCACTTTCTAGTCATATCATTAACAAGCCACCTGAAGAAATAAGTCGCTTTAGGCTTTAAGCAACACTGATAGTATGTTTATGGCATTCATAAAAGAAAAAAACATAAGTAAAGAGTAACTTAGTGCACTTAAGAAAATGTCAGAGTACACTCATGAAAAACTCTTAAAGCATTCAACATTCTGCTGCATGCATTTCAATCATTGGGGTATAGTGGAATGTCTGGGACATTTATCGTAGCAAAAGTACACAATGCATCTTTATAAGGAACCATACTTTCTAAAAGTTGATATATGCAATTCCACCTATGCTTAACGTTTTTTTTTTTTAATTTTTTGAGTCACATTTCATTTTCAATACAAAATCGCTACCATGCCTTATTTACAGAAGAATGGTTAATTGAAAAGCCAATTAGTTGTTTTATTGGGAACATCTTAAAATCTAAACAATTCATACCATTCTTAATGCAAAGATTTAAAATAAGGCAAGTACATTATATGTAGAAAAAAAACCCACCTACCATAGGTGGACATAATGCTTGAAATTCATCAATGGATGTCATGTTAACGAATACATTGTCAAAACCAAATTGAAAATATATTTTTTGTCTAATCATATTCACTTAAAATAATACTTATTATACAAAAAATATTTTGTATCGTATGACATTAATTGAAAATCCTAAATGCTATCAGTTTCTTTTGCACCTGTCATGCATCGTCTATTTAGTGACATGTAATTCCCATATATAAATTTTCCTACCATAGATTAGTCCATATATCCGTACAAATAAAAAGATTCATTTCAAGAGAATTTAAAAGAGTAATTAATTCATACTTACTATTGTGATACAACTTCATGATGGTTCATTGTATCATTTTTTAGTCATAACTATGTGAGCTTGGATTTAAGGCTTCCCACTCATACTCTAACCGGTGCTTGGAAGATGCATAACTCCATGACGAGTTACATTTTGCAAAGTATTCTACGAGTAAAACCTATTACCTTTTATTAGAATATCGAAATAGGCCTTTTCTTTGGAATCCACATGTTCGGGAAATTTGTTGCTGTGAATTATTTATGTCAAACTCCGTAAAATACTCCAATCACATGTGCTTGTTTAGAGTGCCATACCCCTTCTCCTTCTTCCATGCATAACTTGATCAGCAATAATTGCAATACATATGGGTGCTCCTATTTTCCCTCGAAATTTTACAAAAATGTTTAATAAAATCGTCAAATTTAAGTGGTACAGGTGGCTTACTTGTGGAGTCGGATGGGCCATATAAGTGGCCTGGTATTTCTTCCCTCGACACTTCTTAGACATCGTCTTCCCCTTCTTCTTCTACCTATTTCTTATTGCTCTCTCATAGCAATGCTTGGCTCTATCTACCAAGAGTCATGTGCTCAAAGCCTAGGGGTTGCATAATCAAATCCTTTAGTCGCTTGTTCATGAAGTCGTAGATGTCATAATCCTTAGCTTCAAAAAATTGCTTAGGTGCAAGTTGCACAGATTTTTCCTTATCACTTTTTTTAGAACCACTCTTAGAAGAAGATGAATCGTGGAAAAAAACTTGCCAATTTTTGAAATTATTGTAAAAAATAAAATACTTATATAAGCAGATGAGAAGACAGAAAATATTAAGGAGTTCGCAAGCTATATAATAGAAGATATTAAAGAATATAGAAATTTTTTATGAGAGCATAGAAAATATTAAAGAGTTTGTAAGCTATGTAACAGAAGATATTGAAGAGTATAGAAACTATTGATGATAGCACATAAATTATTAAATGCATGAGAGTAGGTGTAATTTTTTTCTCGTAGATATGGAAGCATGAATTTGTATAACTTCCTCATGCCATTTAATTTTTTCTGCTCCCTTACAATGTTCAAATTCAAAATTTTTAATGCATCCACCTATGCTTGCAAGCCTACAACTCTACTGAAATTTTTTCAAAATGCTATTGCTCCTCTGCAGACATTTTTCTGTATGAATTGCCTTCTAAGATTTATTTTTCTCCACCAACAGCTTCTTTTCATGCTCACCCCCTGCAATTCTATAACTCTATGTGTTCATTTTTTTTTTCAAATTGTTCTCTACATGTTGCAGACATTTGTTTGCTTTAATTGTTTTAATCCACTATAAGTCTTCTTTGTCAAATCTTGTGCATTTATTGTTGCTTTGCATTTTCTTTTTCTTTCCTAACTTTGCAAAGTTATTGAATTTCGACTTTTTTTTTGTTTGTCTTTTTTAGCGGGCTGACCCATCGGTTCAAGGAGTCGAATTGACAAGTTGTCGACCAATTTACAACTTACCGATTCAGTCGAGTTGTCTAGCATAACCCAATTGCAACCTGCTAGCCTAGTGGGTTCTAACTATTGGTGAACCGACCGCCATGGGCCAGTTCATGAGCTTGAACTTGTTGGGCTGGTTTAGGCCAATTCAAGAGCTAAAACCAGCCCTTTTTGATTATCTATCTCTACTTGCTTACAAATGTTAGAGTAGCTTTTATATTTGAATTGTTTATTCTTTAGTATAACTCTCTTACAATGTTAAAAATAAAATAAATGTTTGCCATGCATAATCTTGCAATTGATACTGTAATTTTGGCCGATTTTTTAAAGAAAAATGATAAAGTTACTTGATCATTTTTCACTACGTGACAATTTATTGAACATATTTTTGGGGGTTGTGTCATCTATAATGTTTTATAAAAATTATTATGAACAAATATATATATATATATATATATATATATATCATAAATTTAGTATTTTCACTAGCGTTTTTCAAATTTCATTTTCTTTTAATAGCGGTTCATGTATGATAGAAGGGATAGATAATGATCTTTTGACTTGCATTTATCACTAAGTAGGGATGAGGATTATCACCAAGTAGAAAATTATTGTAAAAGTATGTTTGCTAACCTAGAAATGATATAGTAAATTTACACAGTAATACATAGAAAAAATTTTGCATCGAGACTTTCAAATATAAATACGAATCCTCAATTCAGTTCATATGTTCACATTTTGATCTTTGAATTTCTTCCGTAAACTTTACTTTGCAAATTTTTGTTTTTACAATTTATGTTTTACGCAGGTTTTAGTTTACTCAAATACATGTGTGGAAATTTTTTCATCAAGATCTCGGTATGTTTTCTTAAGAAAAAATTTATTTTTATTGTTGTTATATTACTTTGGATAAATGCAAAAAAAAAAAAAAGAAAGACATGTAAATATATATACTGCATAAATTTTATTGAAATAGTAATTATTGTTAATTAATTATTGATTAATTGTTATTAATATATGATTAATTAACATTAGTAAATGAATTATTTATATATGTTATTATAACGTATTTTTGTAAACATGGCCATAGATTAAGTTATTGTTAATTAACTGTTAATTAGTAGTGATTAATCATTAAGATATCGTTGATTAATTGCTAAGAAATTAATTAGTGAAAAATTTTGTATTAGATGGAAATGTAAAATATTTGTATTATTTAGTAGAATTAGTCATAAAAGTAAGTAGTTGGTAATTATCCATTAATTGAAAATGATTAGTCATTAATATATCGTTAATTAATTGTTGTAAAATTAATTAGTGAAAAATTCTTATATTTGTTAATGAAAATATTTGTATGGTTTTGTAAAATGAGTTATAAAATTAATTAGTTATTAATTATCCATTAATCAATGGAAATTAATCATTAATATGTCATTAATTAATTATTATGAAATTAATTAGTGAAAAATTTTGTATTGGGTGGAAATGTAAAATATTTTTATGGTTTAGTAGAATTAGTCATAAGAGTAAGTAGTTGATAATTATCCGCTAATTAAAGATGATTAGTTGTTAATATGTGGTTAATTATTTGTTATCAAAGTAATTAGTGAAATATTTTGTATTTGTTGCAAGGTGGGATTATTTGTATATTTTTGTAGAATGAGTTATGAAATTAATTAGCTATTAATTATCTATTAATTAAAGAGAATTAGTCATTAATATATTATTAATTAATTACTATAAAATTAATTAGTGAAAAATTTTGTATTAGGTGAAGACATAAAATATTTGTATGGTTTTGTAGAATTAATCATAAAAGTAAGTAGCTGTTAATTATCCATTAATTAAAGATGATTAGTCGTTAATATATTGTTAATTAATTGTTGTAATATTAATTACTAAAAAATTTTATATTTGTTGCATAGTGAATATATTTGTATGGTTTTGTAAAATGAGTTAAAAAAATAATTAGTTATTAATTATCGATTAATCAAAAGGGATTAGTAGTTAATATATTGTTAATTATTTACTATTAAATTAATTAGTGAAAAAATGTTGTAGTGGGTGGAAATGTGAAATATTTGTATGGTTTTATAGAATTAGTCATAAAAGTAAGTAGTTCTTAATTATCTGTTAATTAAAGGTCATTAGTCGTTAAAATATCGTTATTTAATTGCTACAAAATTAATTAGTAAAAAATTTTGTATTTGTTGCAAATGTAAATTATTTGTATGGTTTTGCATAATAGATGGATTATGGACCTTTTGATCCTTCAGTCTTGACACAGCAAGCTAATCATTGATCACAGGCAGTTTAGGATAGGGAGGTAACAGACATTTTACTTGTCAATTAGTTTACGTTACATTAGAAATAGGAAAACATTTGACATATAAGCAACCTTTGTTGTATGGCGATGGAGTGTGAGTTGTCACTTTGTCACAATGAACGTACGATCCCATTCGATGCTCGAATGGAACCATACTCGTAGTTGGCTGGATTCAAAGGTGTGACTCGCATGCCATACATACTTCTTAATTAGCACATGATTATAGCACTGGTAGAGAGTTGGCACCTAGAGACACATACATTGCACATGCCAATGGGGGAGTTTACCATTACACTATAGGATGTGAAGATCCAACTAGAACTCCTAGTGGATGGACAAGCAATTATAGGGAGTAGTTGCTTGGATTAAGGAGCAATCTATGAAGAACTGTTGCGGGTGAGACTGGGGTCCAGTGATAGGGGGGCGCATTAGTATGATATGGCTTTGTGATATGTTCTGGCTAATCCCACTAGATGCCGATGTGGAGCCAATACATCAAGCTACTTGTGCATGCATTCTGTAGCTCTTAGGGGGATTTATATTTGCTAATAAATCCAACTCCCTCATATATGCGATGTAGTTACCTTTGTTGGAACATTTCAACATCGCTGGGACATATAGCTGAGGGGCCACATGTCTAGCATGGTTGTATCGCCAACTATGTGTCACGTCCTCACCATTGGCACATGAGATTGGAGGGGCGGCTATATTGCTATAGGTTTGGGCTTAGGATAGATTTTCTCACATTGCACCCATTAGTCGATACGGTCTATCTGTACTAGTTAGATGTCCACTATGGTACAGTAGAACACGTAGAGGGATACGCAGTTTTACCCCACTCATGTAGTCGGCACATATTGGGATGCGTTGGACAAGCGAAATATGTTGCAAGTACCTTAATAATCAAATTTCTTGCAATTAATCATATTTATCATTTGAAGTAAATAAAATTTTCTATTTTTAGGTTGAATGGGAGTCGTACAGTGTGGATTTAATTAATCTACTACCGTATTTCTACAAAGCTGGCATGTACGTTTGGACGGCTCGGGTGCCACTTATGTGTTTCTACATTGTTGAGTGACATTTCCTAGATTAAGTGGCCAAGAAATTTAGTGGGTTCCAATATATCCTGTAGTCAGTGAACACGTAGCTAGAGCTCCATGAAATCGACCTATGTGTCCGTATTGATGTTGATTAGACCATCCTGCTTGAAGTGTATTTGAACATCTAGAAATAGTAGGTTGGTCGAGTCATTCATATGGAGGGCCCTCGCGGACGAGTCATTTTTATGGAAAGCCCTCGCGGGTTATTGCATGTGTGTGGACCCTCGAATCTCGTCACCATGAACATGTCCTCCAACTTCTTCTTTTGTGCCTGAAGCCTCCATTTACAATTGTCGTCCTTTCTCAAGCAATAAACAGACCATAGTAATGGGTTGGACTCTACAACAGTAAAGTTGCAATGGTTCTTCACATGGTAAGAACTTCACTACTTGAATGACATCTGCTTTCGTCTTAAATCTCATGCCTCTATAAAAATCGTCACTACTGCTCAAACCATTGCAAATATTGATTTGCTCTTGCTTGAAATAAATGTAACCACTATCACCCTTATAATTATAATAAGGAACAGGATCTCTAATTGGCATGGTTGGTGGTTTAGCTTACTCTGCTCGATATATTGGCTATCTTGAGTAGGTATGTATGATTGGAAACTCTTCTTTCACTACTTCATCTCCCTCATTCCCACTCTCCTCATTTTCCTCATCGAAACTCTTCCCGTTATCGCTACTCTCCTACTTAACACCTATTCCATCATCGATATCAGTTGCAGCCTCTACTCCTACATGAACCATATACGGATCCCATGTCTTTAGTCACTATAACACTAGAGTAATTGCTCTATCTATTGCATCCCCATCATTCACTTCCATTGGGGTTGGAATCGAGGATTGAAATGTTAACAACTCTGGCTGCATTTCTACAATGTGATGTGACTATTGTGACTGATTACATATATTGAATGTTTGCCTTACTGAGGGCTCCTATGAATTGTTAGAAATTCTAATGAATAATTGTTGTATGCTACGATCTCCATATAATTCAGCTGTTTCAATAAAATTTTCAATATTTTCATCGTCTTTGATTGCCATCAATGCATAACATGTATTACTCCCATGGAACATAGGTTGCTTGTGAATTATCTCAACCCCCACTTCAATTGGATCAACTTCGATGCTGCGACATATTCTATATAAAAATTTGTTGTACCTGACATTTTTCTTCATTTTCAACTTCTTTACCAGATCTCTATTATACTCTAGCCCCCAGTTACCGGCCACAATATTTCCAAATGCATATATGGATCATCAACTTCACGTAATTAGTCATTTGTTTCCTATCCATAGTATATATAAATTATGAACTTTTTAATAAATATGAAAATTTCCAATAACAACATTAAAAAAATTTCAAGAAAAGAAATTAAATTTCCATAATTTTTTAAATATTAAAATTTTTCCCCATTATTGGCAAATGATTTTTTTTTTCTAAAAATTTATCAGATGTTATTTTTTAATAACATTTTCGCTACTAAAAATCTCAACCATTTTCGTATCATTTTACAACATTGTAAATAATTTTCACATTCCAGATATTACAAATTTTTATTACGATAATTTTTTTATAATTTTCAAAAATATTTATATAAATACTTTTTTGAATAGTATTTATACAAAAAAAAATACTTGTCATTTCTCAATTTAATTTTAATTTTCCTCTGATTATTTCCAAACAAACTTTTTTCCAAATATTTGTTTGAAATTATTTTTTAATTATGTTTTTCCACTAAATATTTCAAAATTTTCATATAATATTGCAATAATTATTTCATATTCTACATATTTTACATTCTTTACAGTAGTCAATCCTCATTCTAATACAAAAAATTAATTGTACATGTTACGCATGCAACATCGATATAAATCATATTTAATAATACCAAGTAATCTTTTCTATAAAATATACAATTATACTAATATTTTTCTAAAATCTTACATCAAATACAAACATAGATAAAAACACAAAAAAAGAACTTCAATATAGATAAAAAAACTTCAACTTTTCTTAAAAAAAAAAAAAAAAATACCACAACTAAGATTAGCTATTTAGAAACACTTAGATCTGGGCTAATTTTTCTTTATGTGCAAAATCACTCTTTCTTCTTCCTCTTTCTTGCATGCAAACAAGAGAAAAATGAGATCTGGGTTAGTGGATATTTTGTGCGTGTTGTGTGTTTTTGTGTGTTTCGTATTGTTAGTGTATTTATATTTTTTAGTTTTTGTACTATTATCACATATTTATAAATTAACAGTGAATATAAATGGAATAAAAAATTGTATGGTGAAATGTGAAAGTGGGTTGTGTTGAAGGTGCGAACCTAGTCCACACCTTTAGCACAACTTGTATTAAAGGCATGGATGAGGTATGTGCATTTAGCTTGGAATTTTTCAATATACCTAAAGTCACATATGTGATTCGTGCTTTCGTGACCTATTTTAGGAATATGTTTTACATGTACAATATTTATGCAATTTAAACAAAAACAATATTTAAAGTATGTAACCACTTAATAATTGCCACTATAATACAAAATTTGAATCAACGATTTCATGAATGTTTTCAAATATCAAAACGAATTTATTATTCTATCATAGATTTTATTTCATGTCAATCCATTTTATATTAAACCTTTCTTACATATCAAATTTCACATAAGAGTATCTAATGAAGCTTCACTTGAAATCTTTTTTTTTTTTTCCAATAGAGGGCTAAAAACAAAAAATCACTTATTAATTGATAACCTCGAGCAAACTCCTTAGTTCATTTCCGACATATATGTTCATGAGACTGCGTATTTATATAGCTAAAAAGAATCAATTATTAATTAATAACCTGTAGCAAACTCCTTTGTTCATTTCCTACAAATATGATCATGATACTGCGTATTTATATAGCTAAGGGCTTATTTTATTTTCTGGAGTCTTATCTACTGAAAATAACACTCATCCGTGGCAAGGTTGGCAAAATCCTTCATAGTTCTTCACTTATATATAAACTAAACTAATATCATAATACGAATGAAGAAAAAGTGAATCAACCAACAATAGTTTACATAATGTAAAATTGTAGGAGCAGAGCTTCATTATATGGAGGACTAATACGGAGATATATAATGATCAAATGAAAAAACAAAAATCCACTTTATAAACTAGAATTTAAATTTATCTTATCTATGATAGCTACCAAAATATGAATCTTCATTCCCAAAGATTTAGCATGAACTGGCACCACCTCCACCTCCACCTCCACCTCCACTGCCACCTCCACCGCCGCAATTGCACCCACCACCTCCACCTCCAACATCACCACCTGCATCTTGTGCACGGTGTATGCCTCCCCCTTCAAAATGACTGAACCTGTGACCATGTTGTAGCCCTCCACCACCTCCACCGCTACCACCAATTCTAAGCCTGTAACGTCCCTCGCAGAGCAAACCTATTATTCCCATGCATACGACGAACACTATAGCACAAACTATGAGTATTTGCCACGCCTCCGCCATATGTAAAAATCTTGTGCTTGATCAAATGCTATGTATGATTCTCTCCACCTCCTTTTTATCTGTAAAGAGATATCCTTAATAAATATTGACGAGTTAAGTCCCAACAAGAAACAAAGATTTAGAAAGTGTAAAGCATATAGAAGGCTTTTATTTATGCAGAGAAGTAGAGGCTAACAATTAAAAGTCTCTGTTGAAATTTCTTACGATAGATGTTTTCAACCATAACCGTGCCCATGTGGCTTATAATATAAGGAAATAAGCTTGGTTGAGCTCGACAGCCTTTGGGTTACGTGGGTAAAGTTTCTTTTTGACTGCCTCTTCACGCTTATTTCCGTTGTTGGATGTCCTAGGGGATACATCATGATGTTGAGGGGGCGGTAATGAAAGACAAACCATTTCAATTTCATCCAGCTACTTGCGAAAGCTAGGAGCCGTGTGGACAGGGTATAAGGTGTATATATATATATATACATATGATGTGGAGGACAAAGAAAAGCGACTTTACTCCATAAATTATTGAATTAGGTAGGACTTTGACATTTTATTATTTTTATAAGTTGATCCTGGATTTCTTAGGATTCAATGGGCTAATCGTTCAATCGGCCGCCCTTTTTCTTTTTTACATTTTCGAAAATTCGGACAATAGAACAATGAAAAATATGGATAAAGAAGGTTAAAGAAAATCTAAAACGATTAAAAACACAATATCTCTCACCCACAACTCAAAAACGCAATCTTTCTCCTGAAACAACCCGAAAACTCTTGCCATTTCTCGGTCTCAATATGAAGCCTCCAGCGTAAACCTTGGACCCGACCAACGATCGAGCAAGATGTCGGGAAGCATGATAATCAAGCTATAACTATCTAAACTTATCTTACTTATAAGTAAATAACTCCAAGACAGGAAAATCTATAAACTAAACATATGGGATCATGACTAAGCCAATATATGGTAAACCAAACTTATGCCTCTAATATATACTATGATTAATTAATTAAATTTTAATCCGATTCACAAGGAGGTACTTCCCTCCCAAGTTGTGACTATCTACTCATAGCAATAACGTCCATTTTGAGTTGTTAATCTCTACAATTATTAATTAAATAATTAGGTCCCTCTCTCAGTTTTACTACTCTAAATAATATTATTCTCCCTACATATGCCTACGTCACAGAAACTAAAATTATTACATTAATATCATGAATCCTATGATTAATCTATCCCACATGTGTCCATGTCACCATTAAACCAATATTATTCCAATTTTATGCAAATTCCATTGCCTTTTAAGTTTTCCATATATTCAAAAAAAAAAAAATCATTTGCCAAACAATACATCCATGAATTATGAAATTAACATGATTAAAATTTGTAATTTATTAAATATAGCATATAAAGGAATCACGAAATAATTAAACCATCAAGTTATCTGTCATGCCTTAGAGTCTAAAGCAAGACAACCCCTTACCTCATAGCCATATTACAACATGAGCATGCAAGGCTTAGAATGCTACTTAAAACCACAACCTGCAATGTCATCTTCATAAATTCTCTAGACACATAGTTTAAATAATTAACAATGATCAACTTATTAAGTCTTCTAATTTAATTTTGATGGTAACAAAACATATGTTAAATGTTATCTAACAAGTATATGAAGAGTTCTCTAAATGAGTTTTAAAAATAACATACTTAAATAGAGATTACTATTGTGTTTATTAAATTTTAGTAAATGTAGAAGCAAATATAAAAGTTATTTTTACAGTCAGTATAATATAAAAGTAGTATGGAAGATGTTCTAGTTTGGCAGTATTGAATAATAGAATATAGAAGGAAATATAGAAACTAGCCTGAGAACATAGAAACTAATATAAAAGATATCAGATTTTGTAACTTGTGTTTGCGTAAATTTACAAGACATGAAAATATGTCTGCTTTGTTTTTGAAAAGAGTTCGATAAAAGTTTATGTAAGGACATATTATAGAAGTATATGAATCTTCATATTATTTGTTTTTGTCTTGTTATTTTATAATTTATATTATGTCAACTAATTTCATCTCCAAGTTTTTCATTTCGCTTATCAAAGTGTACTATTCATGACAACAAGCAATTTCATTTTATCATTTATATGGTAGTTCAAAATAAGAATAAGCTGGACCATGCAATTGTAACTTCTGAGGGTATCTTTTGTTGATAACAACACACCGATTAGCAGTGAGCTTCTTTGGAATCATGCAATAAAATATATAATTGGTGCTGATCTATCAAATTTAAGATCCGTAGAAGGGGAAAAAATACTGTTCTTCCCCAATTTTAAATGAAATTTTCTTGCTAAAGCACTCAGCAACAGCGCTTAATGGAGTGATATATTTACAAAAGAAGTCTCACCGTACATTATGAATGAATACTAAAAAGTCTGAGCTCTACAATAATTTTCCCTTTCAGCAATAATTACCATATAATGTATATGTATATATATATAACACCATCAATTCCATTTGTTAAACTTCAAATGGTCATAGAATGTTGAGGTATAGATCCAATACATATGGATCTATACCAAGGTTATCCTAAATATATAAAGTATACTTAGATGAATAAATGTTAAGCTTGAAGAAAATTGTCAAAATCAAGCGAAACAGGAATACACGGTCTGAAGCACGCCTGTGTATTGAGTTCAAAAGATCCATAGAAGAATACACGGCCTGAGGCACGCCCATGTGTTGAGTTCAGAGATCCACAGAAGCATACACGGCCTGAGGCACGGCCGTGTATGACAAGGCCGGCCTAAAGGCCGCCGGCCTTGAGACTTAGGCCGCCGGCTTTTGAGCGGGCTTAAGTCCTAAGTCGGTTGATTATTGTGGAATATATATATAGACGTATCTTTCTTGTAACCTAGTTGCATGGAGACGAAAACACAAGAGAGAGAAACCTAAAACACAGCATACGTGATTCCTAAGCCTAGAGAGAGTTTTAGAGAGGGAAATCATTGTAATAGATCCACCGGCTTGTGGTGTGACTGTGTAATTCACTAGTGGGACTAGTGAAGTGTGTAACCCATTATTTTTTATAGTGGAAGTTGGTGTGCAACGGTCTAGTGGTTTTTTCCCCAAATTGGGGTTTTTCACGTAAATCTTTGGTGTTGAATTTTGCTTTAATTCCGCATATTATTATTGATTGTTTATTGTCAATTGTGAATCGCACAAGCAAGAGGAAAAGAACGGGAGCTTCTTTTCCTAACAAGTGGTATCATAGCAATATATAAGCATCCACACCCACCACATAGTATGAGGCCTTTTGGGAAGGAGCCCAAGAACAAAATCGTGCGGGCTTGACCCAAAGCGGACAATATCATACTATGTGGAGTCGATGGACGGAGCTTGGGGGCCTAACAAGTGGTATCAGAGCCCGGCTCAGAAGCAGAGCCCGCAGATAGATCCGTGTTCGGTGTGCCTTGTGTCGAAAGTCTTCCTGATATTGTGGTGGTCAGGCGGCGTGTCCTGTTGAGTAACGGCGGTGCAAAATGATAGACGGATCGATGTGGATTATCGCTTAAGGGGAGGCCACATAATGTGTTGTACGTGATGATGTGTGATCCTTGGCTTGAGGGGAGGTTTGTTGGGATGTCAATCCAATATCACACATCAAAAAGCTAAGAAGAAATTGAGCAATATATAAGTATCCACACTCACCACATAGTATGAGGCCTTTTGGGAAGGAGCCCAAAAACAAAACCGTGTGGGCTTGACCCAAAGCGGACAGTATCATACTATGTGGAGTCAATGGGCGGAGCTCGGGGCCCAACATAGAATATGTAACACATCAAGATTAAATGAAGAAAATATATACTCATTACGTATCCTACACAAAAATAAATCGGACAATTTTAAACATGCGTAGTTACTAAACTCTTATCTAATTAATTTTTTGGTTATCAATTTCACCTAAAGTTTAAAATTATTAAAATGCCATTATCAAATTTTTTACTTCAGCCATATTTAGAATAATGTTGTGACAAATATTTATTGATCGAAGATCCAGGAATACAAGTTCAAATTACTAGACGTAAGGCAGTAAATTTGCTAATAAAATTTCAAATGATATGGTTTATAATAATTTCAACTTTCATGTATATAATTGAAAAACAATAGAGGTTAACTTTGGATGTTCTACCAAATAAATCAGCCTCAAAGAAGAACAAGAAGAAAACAATATTCTCAAACGCCTGCATAGCCACAATCACAACTACAGCTTCCGAGGCCACTATTTTTGTCGTCTTGAAGTCGAGGTACGGTGCTAACACAGCAGCACACCAGACCCAACAAAATTATCATAGCCCAAACGGACACGACAGCCTGTGCCCACTTCATATAATGCTCCATTTTATCTCCAAGGTTGACGATGATCTCTCATTCTCTTTTCTTGGTCTTCTTACAAGATAGAAGCTTTCCCTACATTTCTCTTAAATTTTCTGGAACACGGAGTAAGAGCAGGCAACGATAAATTTGTGCGAATATGTGTCCATGTTCTTCTTTATAGAAGAAGGCTATTTGGGGTTTTATCATTTGATGGAGGCAGAGAAAGTTATGCACATGGGGCCAGCCTGTGCATTTAGTTGTTTCAATAAGCATTACCCTCACTCTCATCCTAACTTTTAGCTTTAACTATAGATATATATATATAATATCGTAGAGGAGTACGTATGGCCTAAAAAGCTTTTAGGTTAGTACATCCATATATTCTTTTGTCTAAATTACATAATTCACACTTCTTTTTTTTTGAAAATAATTGATATTATTGATTTCTTTTTTAAAATAAACTTATCTATGGATGCCTACTTTTCACTCTATATAATATACTAGAGAATATTTTTTTGGCCTAAATTTTTAATTGCCATTGAACGTTATTCTTGGTTTAGAATATCTACTTCTTTTATCTAAATTCCACGATTCATAACTATTTCGAAAATTACAAGTGTTGTAGCATTTGTTTATCGACGGAAGGAATTTTTTGTTTTTGGCAAAAAAAAAAGAAGCTTTTTGAATGCAAGTTGTGTCATTTTGGATTGGAACATCTCTATATCTTATTTTACTTTATCCAAAATATACAATTCATACATAAATACTTGAAAATTAACATTTTATTATTAAAGTTAAATCAAGGGTAAGAGGTTAATTAACCTAAAGAAATAGGAACAATTTGGTCATTTTAAGGTTGAAGTATTTAAACCCTGTTTGACATAATGTAACTCTTTTCTCATTTGCACTGTAGAACCCTAAACACCACTTTAGAAAACCCTCTCAGAAACCCACAAACCAACCTAAAAGGAAAACAGTAGAAATCAACCCCATTCTGCTTGGTAAGGTTTTAATCACTAAAGTGCATGATGAGGATTATGGATTCATAGCCCTAAGACCATCTGATGATGTGTGATTAGAATTCAAAACGAGGAGCGAGACAAAACGATTAAAGGAATAGATGATCCGAGATTCCAAATCATAATTCGGAACAAGTAAGTATAAAATCCCCTTGTAATGTGTTAAGAATAGCACAATTATTGATCAATTAGACTTAAATTCATAGGAATCAAATTGACAAAGCAATTGGAAAAATTTACTAATTGGAAAAAGAAAGGGGAATTCACAATGGAATAGCGCCCTACACAAATAGGTACGTGCTTGTACACCTACTTATGCTGAAATGCGAATGTGTACAAAAAGGTACACAGTCACCCGATACGCTTATGTACTTGGACGTGTCAAAATGCATAGGCTCATAGAAAGGTACACGGCCACTTACATAATCATGTACCAAACCATGCCAAAGTATATAGCCAAATACATGATCGTGTACTTGTCTGTGCTAAAAAACAAAAACACACAAAAAGTTATATGGCCACTAGCATGATCGTCTATTGATCGATGTCCCTTTACACGGTTGTGTTGATTAGAGACACTCCATACTTCATTCTATTTCGTTCACTTGCAAACCTAAGTATATGTAATTGTGAATATGTATAGGTTTGAGGAATTGTGAGATTATAGAGGTGTGAGGAGATCAACTGTTGGATATTAGATATGTGTATACTATGTTTGTTACTTGTTCTTGTTAGGTCAGAGATGCATGTGGATTAAACTAATATTGATTAATGAATGAGATTAGCTATGTGTGTGATTGTGCTTGGCTAGGTTCGAGAAACCGAGTGAGGGTCGGTGTTCTTGAGGTAGCACCTTAATTATTGATATGTGACATTGTCCCTAGTGTAGGCATATACCGAAATAATCTAAGTAGATTTAGGATTATATGATATGAAAGGACTCATGCCTTAGATGTGGAAGGATTATTGTGTGAGATGTGAAAGGACTCATAAACAATGGAGAGTACCTATTGTCATATATGTATTATTATGTATAGAATAGACTCATGGACAAAGGTGAGTACCCTTTGTCGTATATATATTTATTTATTAGTGTTTATGGAAGGATTGTATTGATGAGATCCATGATGAGAGTCAAGCCGGAAGAAGGAATGTAGATCCTCTTGAAGTACCGCCTGGACCGATCACAAGAAGTCGAGCGAAACGACTCAAGGAAGCACTTAACGGGTTGATAAAGGATGTCCATGAAGCCGGGAAGGATTGGGGCAATCATGAAGTTGGAATGGATTGGAACAACCATAGGAAGACCCTTGCTCTTATACAAGTCACACCGGACACGGGTTGAAGAGGGCGTGTACTTTCAAGGCACGGCCGTGTAGGACTCTCAAGATTGCCTAGAATCCTACACGGCTAGATACACGGTCAAAAGGCACGGCCGTGTATGGAGTCAAGCAAATCCACAAAAAGATACACGGCTAAAGTACACGGGCATGTATGTTGCCAGAAGTTGCACAGACAGATACACGGTCAAAGTACACGGGCGTGTATGTTGCCAGAAGTTGCACAGACAAGTACACGACCAAAGTACACGATTGTGTACACGGCCGTGTATTCCCTGTCGGCCAGCTTGTTCTGTTTCGCGTTTTTATGTCACTTAACTAAACTACGTCGTTTTGGACTTGTTTTTACACGAATTGTAACCCTAGTATAAAAGCTCCTAGGGTTTAGAACATTAGAGATAAGACATCATTGAACATTAAACACTTTTGAGAGGCACCTCTCTTGGTTCTTCAAGAACTTAATTCGAACTTATCGGATTGATTTCCGTGGCGTTCATCCCGACTTATCAATCGGTTTTCCATCCCGATTGTGGCGTCTTCACTTTTATACCAAGGTTCTTGTCTCGCTTATAGACAACGGGTCGCGGTTTTCCACTTTAGGTGTTTGGGCGTCTTGGGCAACGAATTTCCGAACGTATTGGTATTGGGTTTCATCACGAGTTGGCGTGGTTCGTATCGGTTTGGTATCAGAGCTTAGGTTTGTCAAAACATCAAGTTCGGTTGAGGAAGGTAATATCAAAAACCCTAACTCCAATCGTTCATATCAATTATCGTGTTCAATTCCGCAATATTAATTGTCTTTTGATAGTGTAGTATTTACTAGTCGATTGTAAAAAAAAAAAAAAAAAGAGTAAAAATCACGACCAAAAAAAAAAGAAGGGAAAAGAAAAGAAAAGAGAAACGTGATCAAAAGCCAAAAAAAAAAAACAGAGACAAAAAAGAAAAAAAAAAATTCGGATAGAAAAATAGAGGAAAATTTTACGAACCCTAGAGTTGGTTTTGAATTCTACGGAAGGAAATTGATGTAGTTCGGGTTAGTTCCAAGAGAATTGAGAAGAGGAAATTGGTGAGTGATATCATCGTTGTTTGTGAGAATACACGAGTGACTGTGTGATATCATCATTTGAGCGAAACACGTAAAGGAGTGTATCGTGAGGTTTGATCATATATATATTTTTGTTGTACTAATCTTTTCTGCAGGAACTATGTCGAGACAACATTCTCCGGAAGGTGAGAGGGGAAGGTTTGATGCTAGGTTAGTAATTGAGGCGTTGAGGGGAGAAATAAAGAGGATGTTCCAAGAAGGAATGGAACAAATTCATGAGACGGTGGAGCAAAGACTAGAGCAATCCACAAATGTATTCCAAGGGCATAAGAGGGAGAGTCGTTCTAGGAGAGTACCGAGGGGTGGAGATGAAATGTCGGGTGATGACTTTGATGAGCCTTCTGTTGGGAGTTATAGAGGTTATAGTGGTCGGAATAGAGGGACTAGAGATTGGGAAGATAGAGGAGATAGGAATAGAGAGGATGATCAATTGAGTAGCATAAAGATGAAGATTCCTCCTTTCCAAGGGAAGAATGATCCCGAGGCGTATTTAGAATGGGAGAAAAAGGTGGAGATGGTGTTTGATCGTCACAACTATAGTGAGAGAAAGAAGGTGAAACTTGCTGCCATTGAATTTTCAGATTATGCTATAGTGTGGTGGGATCAATTAATGTTGAATAGAAGAAGGAGTGGCGAGCCACCTATTGAGTCTTGGGAAGAGATGAAAAGAGTGATGAGAAAGCGGTTTATACCTGCGTATTACTATCGTGAATTGCACAACAAGTTGCAAACTCTGAGGCAGGGAAGCCGAAGTGTAGATGAGTACTTCAAGGAGATGGAAGTCACTATGATTAGGGCGAATGTAGAAGAGGATAGAGAGGCTACAATGGCTAGATTCCTTGCTGGGTTGAATAGAGAAATCCAAAATGTGGTTGAATTGCAGCATTATGTAGAATTGGAGGATATGGTTCACATGGCTATAAAGGTTGAGAACCAGCACAAGCGGAAGGGTAGTAGTAGTGCACGATTTCAACAGGGTAATGGTTCATCCACTTGGAAGACTAATCAATGGAAGAAGGAAGAAAAGCCTTTACCTACCAAACCAAAAGGGGAGCCGAGGCAAGCGGGTTCTACTCCTGGTAATCAAGGTAACCCTGAATCTTCTATTTCTAGAAATCGTGACATTAGATGCTTTAAATGTCAAGGTAGAGGCCATATTGCTAGTCAATGTCTAAATAGGCGTGTGATGATTTTGCGTGATGATGGTGAGTATGAGACTGAGGGGGATAGTGAAGAAGATGATATGCCACCATTAGAGGATGTTAGTGATGATGAGGAGCCTGCAATGGGAAGGCTAGTGGCAGTAATGAAGCGAGCGCTGAATGTGCAGGTGAAGGAAGAAGAGGAGGTGCAAAGAGAAAATATATTTCATACTAGATGTTATTTAGGAGATCACATTTGTAGTTTGATCATTGATGGAGGGAGTTGCACCAATGTAGTGAGCAATTTTATTGTTGAGAGGCTGGGGCTCAAAACTATTAGACACCCTAGTCCATATAAATTGCAGTGGTTGAATGATAGTGGTGAGACTAAGGTGAGTAAGCAAGCCTTGATTGGTTTTCGCATTGGTAGGTATGAGGATGAGGTGTTATGCGATGTAGTTCCAATGCAAGCATGTCATGTGTTGTTGGGGAGACCATGGCAATTTGATAGGAAGGTTGTTCATGATGGCTTTTCTAACAAGTATATGCTTGTTCACCAAGGAAAAACTTTTAACCTTAAACCTTTAACACCTAAACAAGTGTATGAGGACCAATTGCAGCTACAACAGTCATTTGCAAAACACAAGGTGAGTGAAAAGCAGAGTGAGAGTGAGAGAGCAAAAGACAATGAGAAGAAAAAGGAATATAAAAGTCAAGATCAAAAGGAAAAGGAGAGGAAGGCTGGAAAGAGTGTGAGAGGCCAAGTTGAAGGGGAATCAACTTTGGTGGTGAGTGAAAAGGAGAGTTGTGTGGCAAGAGCGAGTGTAGTAAGGAGAGCGTTAGTGATGAGGTAACCTATGTTGTTGCTGGTTTTCAAGGAAACATATTTGATTACTAACGAATTATCTAATGCTTTGCTTAGTGTGGTTGTGTCTCTTGTGCAGGACTTTGAAGATGTCTTTCCTGAGGAGATTCCAAAGGGATTACCACCTGTTCGAGGTATTGAGCACCAGATTGACCTTGTACTCGGAGCATCAATTCCAAACAAGCCAGCTTACAAGAGCAATCCGGAGGAGACAAAGGAACTCCAAAGGCAGGTCGATGAATTAATGGAGAAGGGGTACGTGAGAGAGAGCATGAGTCCATGTGCAGTGCCGGTGATTTTGGTGCCTAAGAAGGATGGGACATGGAGAATGTGTGTTGACTGTCGCGCCATCAACAACATCACGGTAAAGTATCGTCATCCCATTCCTCGCTTAGATGATATGTTAGATGAGTTACATGGGTTTAGTGTCTTTTCTAAAATTGATCTGAAAAGTGGATATCACCAAATTAGAATGAAAGAAGGTGATGAATGGAAGACTGCATTTAAGACAAAATATGGATTGTATGAGTGGTTAGTAATGCCTTTCGGGTTAACTAATGCACCTAGTACGTTTATGAGACTTATGAACCATGTTCTGAGGACATTTATTGGAAAATTAGTGGTTGTCTATTTTGATGACATTCTTATTTACAGCAAAAATTTGGAAGATCATATGTCACACTTGAGGGATGTTTTAGAAGTGCTTCGACAGGAACAATTATATGCTAACCTCAAGAAGTGCACTTTTTGCACAGACAAACTTGTGTTTCTTGGTTTTGTTGTTAGTGCGCAGGGAATACAGGTTGATGAAGAAAAGGTGCGTGCGATCCAAGAATGGCCTAGTCCAACCAATGTAAGTAATGTGCGGAGTTTCCATGGACTAGCGAGCTTTTACAGGAGATTTGTGAAGGATTTTAGCACCATTGCAGCACCACTTACTGAGGTGATTAAGAAGAACGTGGGGTTCAGTTGGGGAGAGCAACAAGAGAAGGCCTTTTAGACGCTTAAAAATAAGTTGACTCAAGCACCATTACTTGCTTTACCTAACTTTACTAAAACGTTTGAAATTGAATGTGATGCTTCAGGATTAGGTATTGGGGCAGTGCTTATGCAGGAGAGAAGACCGATTGCATTCTTTAGTGAGAAGCTAAGTGGGGCAACCTTGAATTACCCTACTTACGACAAAGAGCTATATGCATTGGTTCGAGCCTTGGAGACGTGGCAACACTACCTTTGGCCAAAAGAGTTCGTGATCCACACTGATCATGAATCCTTGAAGTATTTGAAGGGGCAACACAAGCTGAACAAAAGGCATGCTCGTTGGGTGGAGTTTATTGAAACATTTCCATATGTCATCCACTACAAGCAAGGTAAAGAGAATGTAGTTGCTGATGCACTTTCAAGACGGTATACTCTTATCTCTACTCTTAGTTCTAGACTGCTTGGTTTTGAGCACATTAAGGAATTATATGCTGCTGATCGAGATTTTTGTGAGGAGTATGTGCAATGTGAGAAGAGTGGGCATGGAAAATTTTATAAACATGATGGATTCTTGTTTAGGGAGAGTAAACTGTGCATTCCAATGTGTTCTTTAAGAGAATTACTTGTCAGGGAGTCTCATGGAGGAGGTTTAATGGGACACTTTGGAGTAGCAAAAACATTAGGGATATTGCAGGAACACTTCTATTGGCCTCACATGAAACGAGATGTTGAGAGAATTTGTGAGCGATGTGTCACATGTAAGCAAGCGAAATCTAGAGTCCAACCTCAAGGACTTTACACCCCACTTCCCATTCCTCATGAGCCTTGGGTAGATATTTCTATGAATTTTGTGTTAGGATTACCCAGGTCTAGACATGGTCGGGATTCTGTTTTTGTAGTTGTTGATAGGTTTTCTAAAATGGCACATTTCATTCATTGTCACAAAACGGATGATGCTTGTAATATTGCTAATTTATTCTTTAGGGAAGTTGTGCGGTTGCATGGTATGCCTAGAACAATTGTATCAGATAGGGATGCTAAGTTCTTAAGCTACTTTTGGAAGACTTTGTGGGCTAAGTTAGGAACTAAGTTATTGTTTTCTACTACTTGTCATCCACAGACTGATGGTCAAACTGAGGTAGTGAATCGAACTTTATCTACTTTGTTGAGGGCTGTAATTAAAAAGAATATTAAAAGTTGGGAGGATTGTTTGCCGCATGTTGAATTTGCTTATAACCGTACAGTGCATTCTGCTACTAAATTTTCTCCTTTCGAAATTGTGTATGGTTTTAATCCACTAACTCCTTTAGATTTATCACCTTTGCCTATTTCTGAGTATGTTAATTTAGATGGCAAGAAGAAGGCTGAATTTGTTCAACAGATCCATGAAAAGGCAAGGCTGAACATTGAGCGACGAACAGAGCTGTATGTGAAACAAGCCAACAAGGGTCGTCGACAAGCTGTTTTTGAACCTGGCGATTGGGTTTAGGTGCACATGCGCAAAGAGCGGTTTCCCATACAGCGTCGATCTAAACTACTTCCTAAAGGCGATGGACCATTTCAAGTTCTTGAGCGCATCAACGACAATGCATACAAGATAGATTTGCCTGGTGAGTAGTAAGTGCCACATTTAATGTTACTGATCTGAGTCCTTTTGATGTAGGTGACGATTTGAGGACAAATCCTTTTCAAGAGGAGGGGAATGATGAGATCCATGATGAGAGTCAAGCCGGAAGAAGGAATGTAGATCCTCTTGAAGTGCCGCCTGGACCGATCACAAGAAGTCGAGCGAAACGACTCAAGGAAGCACTTAACGGGATGATAAAGGATGTCCATGAAGCCGAGAAGGATTGGGGCAATCATGAAGTTGGAATGGATTGGAACAACCATAGGAAGACCCTTGCTCTTATACAAGTCACACCGGATACGGGTTGAAGAGGGCGTGTACTTTCAAGGCACGGCCGTGTAGGACTCTCAAGATTGCCTAGAATCATACACGGCTAGATACACGGTTAAAAGGCACGGCCGTGTATGGAGTCAAGCAAATCTACAGAAAGATACACGGTTAAAGTACACGGGCGTGTATGTTGCCAGAAGTTGCACAGACAGATACACGGTCAAAGTACACGGGCGTGTATGTTGCCAGAAGTTGCACAGACAAGTACACGGCCAAAGTACACGGTTGTGTACACGGCCGTATATTCCCTGTCGGCCAGCTTGTTCTGTTTCGCGTTTTTATGTCACTTAACTAAACTACGTCGTTTTGGACTTGTTTTTACACGAATTGTAACCCTAGTATAAAAGCTCCTAGGGTTTAGAACATTAGAGATAAGACATCATTGAACATTAAACACTTTTAAGAGGCACCTCTCTTGGTTCTTCAAGAACTTAATTCGAACTTATCGGATTGATTTCCGTGGCGTTCATCCCGACTTATCAATCGGTTTTCCATCCCGATTGTGGCGTCTTCACTTTTATACCAAGGTTCTTGTCTCGCTTATAGACAACGGGTCGCGGTTTTCCACTTTAGGTGTTTGGGCGTCTTAGGCAACGAATTTCCGAACGTATTGGTATTGGGTTTCGTCACGAGTTGGCGTGGTTCGTATCAGTGATTGTATGATGATTTTGATGATGAGATTATGTGTTGGACTAAATGATGTGAAAGAAAATAAATTGTGTATGGATATAATATTGCATTATGTCTTTGTTGATGTTTTGTTCAAAATGATGGGGGAACTTTATATGATGCTTGGCAAAGGTGGAAAGAGTTGTTAAGATGATGTCCACATCATTAATTACCACAATGAATGCAAGTTCAAACCTTTTACAATGAACTCAACACCACCTCTAGACAATTAGTTGATGTTGTAGCTAGTGATACTTTGAATTCTAAGACACTAGAAGAGTCCTTGAAGTTTTTTGAAAACATGGCCAAGAACAATTATCAATGGGGGAACAACCGAGGCAAGCAAAGAGTAGTTGGATTATATGAGGTAGATTTCATGACCACTATTTTTGCTAAAATGGATGCATTAAGTAAACAAATTGCTAGTATTAAGAATGCATCAACTCCAATTATCCAAATTGAAGAATCATTTGAAGATCATAACAGCTTCTTTGAACATTAAGAACATGTTGACTATTTCGGTAATCAAAATAGATAACAAAACAATCCTTAGAGCAACACATATAATTTAGGTTGGTAAAATCACCCCATTCTTAGCTATGGCAATACAAACACTCAAAGTGCTAACTATACAGCTCTGGGATTTTAAAGACCACAATTTACACCATCTTGACCAATATCTTAACTTCCAAGCCTTATCACTACCGAAAAAGAAGCCAAGTTTGAAAGATCTTATGACTTAATTCATTCAAAGCTCTGAAGCAAGATATCAGAATCATGAAGCTTCTATCTATAACCTTGAGAAACAAATTAGCCAATTAACTAATATCCTGCTGATTTTGTGATCTTAGATATAGATGAGGATAGGGATTTACCTTTAATTTTGGGAAGACCTTTCATTGCAATAGCTAGGGCATTAATTGATGTAGAGAAAGACAAGCTTACATTGAGGGTAGGAGATGGATTGGTGGAAAAAATTGCTCCATCTTTGAAGTATCTAATAAGTGCAAATGATTCATGTTATACCATTGATGCTGTTGATTTTTTTGTAGATGAGCACTTTGAAGAGATATTATGCAAAGATAGGTTAGAATTAAGCTTAGTTCATCAAGAAGGAAAGGATGTGACAAATTTTGAGGTGAATAATTGTTATCCTAACTTGATTCAACTAAGGAAATTACTCTCTAAGGTGGTTTTGAAGAATTGAAAGAGGAAAGTAAAGCAAGGCTTAAAACGTATATTAAAGACTCACCAGTTTTAGAATTTAAGCAACTTCCAAATTACTTAAAGTACGCATTTTTAGTAGAAAATTCCAAGCTACCTGTCATTATTTCTTTGGATTTGCCTTTTGAACAAAAAAAAGCAACTTTTGAAGATCCTCAAGACATATAAATGGGTCATTACTTGGAAAATTTCTGATATCAAGGGTATCAATCTATCTTTCTATACACATAAAATTTTGCTAGAAGATAGATTTAAACCTATTATGCAACCTTAGAGAAGGTTAAATCTAAATATAAAGGAGGTGATCAAGCATTTAGATGTGGTGTTAATTTATCCAATTTCAAATAGTTCATGGGTTAGTCCAACTCAAGTTATATCAAAGAAAGGGGGAATAACTGTGGTCCTTAATGAAAAGAATGAGTTGATTCCTATGCAAACTGTTATGGGATGGTGGGCTTGTATTGTTATAGGAGGCTAAATGATGCAACTAGAAAGGATCATTTACCTTTGCCTTTTGTTGATCAAATGCTTAAGTGGCTTACAAGTCATATGCTCTACTATTATTTGGATGGAATGTCTAGTTATTTCCAAACTCGCATAGCCTCGGAAGATCAAGAGAAAATAACATTCACATGTCCTTATGGCACCTATCTTATAGGAGGATGCCTTTTGGGCTTTGTAATGCACCTGCCACATTCCAACAGTATATGCTTGCAATTTTTAAAGATCTGGTTGAAAAGATAATGGAAGTCTTTATGGATGACTTCTCTATGTTTGGGAAATCATTCGATGATTGTCTAGCAAACTTAGAGAAAGTTTTGACTCATTGTGAAGAGATGAACTCGGTGCTCAATTGGGAAAAGTGTCACTTTATGTGCAAAGAATGACTTGTTCTTGGGCACAAAGTTTCTCATAAGGGAATTGAAGTTGATAAGGCCAAGATAGATATGATTACAAGACTTCCACCTCTAACTTTTGTTAAAGCCATTTGAGGTTTTTTAGGGCATGCTAGTTTTTGTGGATGATTCATTAAAGATTTTTCCAAAGTTGCCCTACCAATGACAAGACGCTTGGAGAAGGATGTATCATTTGTTTTTAGTTAAGATTATCTATAAGCTTTTGACATTTTGAAGAAAAAATTAACAATTACTCCTATCATGACAGCTCCAAACTAGAGTTTTCCATTTGAATTGATGTGTGATGCAAGCGGCTTCACTGTAGGAGTAGTTCTAGGTCAAAGAAA
The DNA here is from genome assembly GCA_037954665.1 of Laguncularia racemosa. Taxonomy (NCBI): domain Eukaryota; kingdom Viridiplantae; phylum Streptophyta; class Magnoliopsida; order Myrtales; family Combretaceae; genus Laguncularia; species Laguncularia racemosa. The sequence goes on along the minus strand of JBBMOL010000039.1, from coordinate 1,513,793 downwards.
AGAGAAGCATTTTTAGCCAATATACTATGCTAACAAGACACTCAATAGTGCTCAAGAAAATTATATAACAATAGAGAAAGAATTGTTGGCAATAGTGTTTGCTTTGATAAATTTTGACCTTACTTAATTTTGTCTAAAGTTGTCGCTTACATGAATCATTCAGCTCTCAATTCTTGTTGTCCAAAACTAATGCTAAGCCAAGACTTATTCATTGTTTTGCTTTTACAAGAATTCAATTTAGAAATCTATGATAAAAAGAGAGCTAAAAATTTAGTAGCCAATCACTTATCTTGATTGGAAAATCCTTTCTTTAAAGAGCTTAAAGAAGAAGATATCGATGATTCTTTTCCCAAAGATAAATTATTTATAGTATGTGAGCTTTTACATGTTAAAACTCCTTGATTTGCTGATTTTGCAAATTTCCTTATTGCAAAAATCTACCTAAGTGACTTAGATTTTCTTACCAAGAAGAGGCTCTTTAATGAACTTAAGCATTATTACTGAGAAGATCCTTTTCTCTTTTGGGTTTGTGTAGATTAGATGATAAGGAGGTGTATGTCACATGTTAAAGGCTGGAAAATTTTGCATGATTGTCATTCAAGCCCAATAAGTGGTCATTACAATGCAAACCGATTTGTTCATAAGGTTTTGGAGGTTAGTTTTTATTGGCCTACCATATTCAAGGATGCTCAATGTTTTGTAGCATCATGTGATGACTATCGAAGAGTAGGTAACATATCAAGGAGGGATGAGATGGCCTACAATTATATATTAGAGTGTGAAGTATTTGATTTACAGGGTATAAATTTTACTGGGCCAGTTCCAAATTCTTAAAAGAGTAAATACTTATGTGCCTAAAACCAAGTTTAAGCACACAAAAACCAAGATTGAAAGATAATTAGACAATGTCAATCAACTAGTTCAACAATTGCGCTAATCCCCAATGTTTATGAACTAATTCTTCAAAATGTTGATGTGATCAATCTTAAATATCCAAATGTTATTAACTCCGATACCAAAAGATGATGTGCCTAAAAGGGAGTTTAAGCACATGCAAATAAACCAATTAAACAACTCCTAAATGACAAGATCAAACCGGTTCAAATTGGAGCAAAATTGCATGAACCCTAATTTTTTTAATGTGATTCGAATTACAAAATCAATGAGATTAAAACCACAATGATGATATTCCTCAATTGAATCAAGAATTCAACTCAAGTTCCAATAGAATCCCAATCAAAACATCAACACAAAAACTGTGAACCCCTCCTCAAGACAATGGCATTCCACGCAACACAATGTAATATAAAATTGAAGGCAATAACTAGTTATAAAACCACTCAATTATATATCATTACATGAGAGGATTTTGAACACAAATGATGCCCAAAATCATATCAAAGAACCAACCTAATCAACCCTAGATATTACTAATTAGTAATGAAAAGGAAAAAAACAACGTAAGGAATTGATATAACTCACTATTCTCTATATTGTAACTCACCACAATTCCAATTTGGATTGAAATTGATAAGAGCCTATGAAATCTTAGGAAAACCCTAATCTCTCACACGAAATATGTTTGCTGCAAATTTCAAGTCTAATCCTCAAAACCCTACTTAAGCAAGTATTTATATTTGCTCCCTTTATAGTTAAAATGTTCACAAAATTACAACTATGCCACTTTAAGGTAGCCGGTCTTAAAAGCAACAATTACAACCAAATAAAAGTGTCCCAAAAACTTACAACATAAATAGTCCAAAGAAAAATAATTACAAGTACAAAATAATAATAATCCTTAAAGAGCCAATGCATCGAGGTGATGTTGATCACAGTAGGCCATTGGATGAAAATCTGATGATGTCCTTAATTGATCCATTTAGCATCCCATGAAAAAATATCATTGTACCTATTTGATTATCATTCAAACACTTATTAGATAAAGAAAAACATGTATAAATATAAGTGATTTGAATCATCATCCAAATCAAGTTTCATATCCATCTAGGTCGACGAAAAGATTCCCATCAAATACATACTAGTGACAATTGATTATGTGTTTAAATGAGTTAAAGCACAAGCTTTGCTTACCAATGATGCCATGGTAGTGTGTAGATTCCTAAAGCAACTCTTTTCTTGGTTTGAAACTCTAAAAGCTATCATTAGTGACAAGAGAACCCACTTCAACAATGTTCAATTACAAAAGGTTTTGAAATGATATAGGGTAACCCATAAAGTTGCAACTCCTTACCATCCCCAAACAAGTGGACAAGTTGAAGTGTCAAACCATAAGTTGAAGTAAATTCTTAAAGATAGTGAATCATTGTCATAGAAATTAGGTTGACAATTTGGATGATGCTCTGTAGGCATACTGAACTGCCTTCAAAACACCACTTAGGACCACTCCTTATCAGTTGGTGTTCTAAAAAGCATGCCATCTTCTGGTGGAAGTTGAACATAAAGCGTATTGGGCTATAAAATAGATGAATGTTGATTTAGATGCTTCTAGACTCAAAAGAAAATTGCAGATAAATGAACTTGATGAATGGCGGATGTTGGCTTATGAGGATATGAGAATTCACAAAGAGAGAATGAAAAAATATCACGATTCTCACATTCATTAACCTAAGAAATTTCAACAAGGGGATCACGTGCTATTAGTCAATTCACAATTGAAGCTTTTTCCGAGAAAATTAAGATCTAGATGGTCCAGGCCTTTTGCTGTTAAGAGAATTTTTTCACATGGAGCAATTGAACTTGAACACCCTGATCATGACAATTTTAAGGATAATGGATAAAGACTGAAGTTGTATTTAGGAAGAGGAATGCAGCATGAAAATCAAGAGGGGGTTAAACTCTAATCACCAGCTTTGTGAGCTCAACAATTTAAAGGATGTTGAGTTAACAACATATAAAAAGTGTGTTTCATAGGAGGCAACCAATGTCTAACTTTGGTGAGTTGAGTTCTTTTTATTTTCTTTGTTTTTCACTATCCTAAGTCCGTTTTTATGTCAAAATTGCAAGCGTTGGGACGTTTTTGTTTATTTGCGAGATAATGTGAGTTCAATCCTAAGTGAGAGGAGAAGCACATTTTGGTATTATTTAGTTTTAAAAGAAAGTGAGGTAAGTTTTCATTCAATTTACAAGAATTTTGTGCATATTAAATGTTAGATTAATGATAGAAATTTAATTTTTTTTTGCTATAAATTGGGTATTTGGATATAAAAAAAAATGATCTATTTTCACCCTAGCCCCAAGCATAGCCCAATAGAAGTAGGGGCTTATGCTTAAGGGGTATTTTTTTTTTTTTTTTGGCACCATGGCCTTCCTGCCTACTTGTGTAGTAAGGCAAGTTGAATCTTAAGTTACATCTGATCTCAACACGATCACCCTTACCTGTACATGTAGTAGGGCAGGCTGATTTTAGGAAGAATTCTATATGCAACATAGGTTCATCCTCCTCGCCCTGCTCAACCTTGTGGCAATCATTTTGTTCCCATCTTAGCCCTAAGCATGGCCAATTATATAAGCGGGTTGACTTTTGTTAGCCCTTAAAAAAAATAAAGAGAGAGAGAGAGAATCGTGCAGATCCATCTCGTACCCTCTTCTCACATCACCATGTAAAGCCTTTTCTTCCTATTCCCATCCTTACTCTCTTCTCACATCACGTAATCTCTCCCACTCTCACTTATATACTGTCTTCTTCCTTCAATGAGCACATTTTCTTGGAATTCCACATTTTTGTTCTCTTCATTATCTTAATCAAAATGAAATACAAGTGTTCTTGTGTAAAAAAGGGAAAATGCCTAATTAAACCATAGACCTCTCAATCACCTGCATCCCGCCAAAGGACTCAAAAGCCCTTACCTTTACTACTCCTTGGAGTAGAGCAAGTCTTCTTTGCTACTGGTAATATTTCATTTGAGAAATGGAGTTGCGATAAAAGAGCATGGCTAGAGAAAATGGGAATTCATAATAATCGCTATTTAGATTGGCAGCTTCTTAGAGATTTGGTTTAAAGGAATCAATCCACAAAGATATAGCAATTGGTCCTTGGGCTCAATTTTTTGAGATTCATGAACTAGTCTATTGTGATATTACAATTGAATTCCTCTTAACCATAGACATACAGAAGCATTCCCTAACTCACATGGTAGATAATACTTTAACCTTCTAAATTTATGGACAAGCTTATAGATTTCATCTATCAAAATGTGGCTTCTTTTTAGGTTTGTATTTAGCTAAAGAGATTGAAACTCTTGAATATTTATCTATGCCCAATGATTGGCCTAAAAGGTAAAGTACAAACAACTTGTAGAAGTTGTTATGTTTTGATCATCCTATTGAGTATTACCCATCAAAATCTAAAGCTACTTCCATGACTAATATTACTTTAAAAGTAGTCCATCACCTATTAGCTCACACCATTGGTGGTGTGGTAAATTCTTTTAAGCTTTTACATCTATATAGTATGGCCACAGAATACCCAATTAATGTTGGTGTAGGAGTGGCTTATTTTCTCAAGCATCAAGTGATGGATCCTTATGTTAAGGGAATTTATTATGGAGGGTATATCACTAAGTTGCTTAAAGGAATGAATTTGTTTAGGCAACCACCAGTGGGTACTCCATGTGTTTAAGCCAAGAGAATTACTAACGGTCTTTTTCATGGATATGACTTGACTAGAATCTCTGGTGGCCCTACTCCTATTTCTACTTCTCGATTCAAGAATTCTAATGCTAGTGCTTCTAGCTCTTCCTTTTCATCTTTGAGGCATTATGAGTTTTCTAGATTAAGGAAAGAGTTTCATGCTGAGAGGAAGAAAATAAAAGGTTCAAAAAAGCTATGTGTGGGGTTTTTACAGTCTCTTACTGGGTGTTGTTCATCTCCACCACAAAATATTCCCATATACAAATCTTCTCCCTAGTATGACTTTGAGCCTTCTCTTGAATGGAGTCCTATTGATTTTGTCATTATAAATGATTCAGAAGATGAAGATGAAAAGTATAATGCATGGAAAATTTCCAAATTCAAGACTTTTGTGACTTATATGAACTATAATGAAAAATAAAAGAGAGATACAAAATAAAAAATTAATATAAGAAAATACTAAAGGAATTACAAAATTTTCCTCTATACAATTTCTCATTTTGTCTCCTTGAAATGGTTTATTATTTCTAAAATATAAAAAATCTAAAAGATTTAAACTAGTAAACCTAAAAATGAATAAATTTAAACTATTTAGTTTTAAGCCAAAGTAGTTTTTATATAGTTCATAACATGAGCTTTTCCATGGTTATATGTAGAGGAGATCGAGCAACCCTATTGTATAGGTTACCACTCATATGCAACTCAACAAGGTAAGTTTCAAGGTTACAAAATAGGTTTCGGATATGAAATTTCGGGAACCTACTCTCATAAGGCTGGATACAAGTGTAGGGTCTTTCTATCATGTATTACCTTAAAACATATACTCTATATAAGCTATGTATTTAAAGGTAACATGTAACCACCCTATAAAAATTATTAAATAATTTTAATATATAAAAATATTATACTTTTCAACTGATAAATGTTTTAATAAAAAGAAAAAAATAATTAAAGCCCATAAGTTAAAAATCATAAATGACTAAACCTATTGCTATCTTTTTCACTTTAAGTTTTCCGTATTCTTTTCCTTATTCTTCCCCATTTTTCTCTCCAACTTTATGTCTTTCATTTTTTGCCCTTGTTCTTTCTCATTTTTTTAAATATTATGACCACATAAAGTTAAAATGATGAAGACAAGAAAAATTACTTTTTCTTCTTTTAATTTCACAAAATTTGCCACAAGTTATATAGTTTTAAGTATAAAGAACTTATAATATCACATATAAATTACTTTTTTAATATCATATTAACTTTATAAGAAGAAAAACAAAATTTACAGGTTTCATAGAATACTCTATCTCCTGTAGGCTTTACAAATATAATACCCCGTAGATCTAATCAACTAATTTGAGGGCTTAAGTTGACCTTCTTGGATTTAAGCCATACTTTACAATGTGATCACAAGTGTTAACCAAAACAACCTTATAAAGTTTTTTTTTTTATGGACAAGTAATATAAAATAATTAACTTTGACCGAAATATGAATTAGCAAATATACTTGTTATTTAATGAATATTTAAATAGTGAGTTTTAAAATAAGTATATGATGAGATGTTAGAATTGGAATGATTAGCATACAACGACAACAATTATAAATGAAAATATGTTTGAAAGTATTCTATTAACAAGAGTAAGTATCATTATTAGTCTACCTGTGTAGGAATATTGCACTAAGTGACTTAAATATGGATAGAACTAATCTACGAATCGATAACAACAATAACTTCAAGGATTGTGGAATGAGTAACTTGGCCAGTTGTATACCATAACAACTTTAGTAAAAAAAAGTTAGCTAAGGATAGAGAAAGTATGGTCATATTAGAAATAGGTAAGGTTGCCAAACTCATAATTTTACCTAAAATCAACAAAAAAATCTATAGAATTAGAATATAGGATCAAAACATAAAAATATAAATTTATAAAATCTATGTAAAATAGCTTTAAAAAACTATTCATGTGTTTACTATAGTAATATAAACACAAAATATAATATAGAAATAAATGAATTTAATATAAATTTTAGTCATAACTCACAATAAAAGTTATTTACTTATAGTATAAATAAATTGTCATAATTTAGTATGCTAATGCACAAAACTACAATATAAATAACAGTGTTAATATAAAATGCACTAAAATATAATTATAACAATAAAATACAAAGTAAAAAAAAAAAATAACTCTCTTCTCATTATTAAAAGTAAAAAAACCATTACCAACTCTCTCCTCATCATAATTATCATCACTATTGTCTTTATCATGAATGTCATCATTATTATTGATACTATTATCAATAACATCCTTATATTCTATTTCAAAGCTTCTCAAAGAAGCAACAATATTTATATCATGTGAAAGCTGAGTTGTATCATCCAATTTTTAACTCATTTGGCTTTAATAGATAAAATTAGTAAACTTGATTAAAAGCATAAGATTTTACTAATTTTATATGTACACTGATAATTCTACCACAAGTCTATATGAAGATAATTTTATACTTGAGGTAACTCAAAAAGGTATCTTAAAATGATAAACCCGTAAAATCATATAAGTAAAATCGCGATTTTGATAACTATAGACAAAGGAACTTGCATTAACTAAACAAAACATTGTCAATATTTTTCCTCACAAACCAACCAACCAACCAAAACCCAAAACTTCTCTAGCAACTTAGTCCTTATATGGTTAGGAAAAACTTCTATAACTAAATCAAGGATTGGGTTAGTTTGCATTAAGAAGAAATTAGCAAAAGAAAATGGAAGAAAATAGATTGTGAGTTTTGGCCAATTAAGGTTAAACTATATAGGATTGTACTACTATTGTGTGGCTTTGGGGTGTGAAGGAAGGGTTGATAGTGACCTTAGCCAAAAAACCCTCTTTGGTAAAGCCAAATCCATGGTAATTCCCTATTTTAGTTTATTTTCTTAAAAATACCAAACTTGCTTGAAAAATCATGAAACTTGGCATTCTAAAAACATTTTAAGTATAGTTTAATGTGGTATTTTTATTTTTGATAAATTAGTAGTGTATGTAAAGGGTCTTTAAGAAATATCCTATTTGAAACAAAAATTAATCTCATTTAATTTTATATAGTTTACTTGTATAGAAATAATTTTTTAAAATGATGACATTTACTAATCATTATGAATTTGTTTGGGAAACTATCTTATCTTAGTAGTATAGAAAATAAGGTGTTTCTCCTAAATATCTTGATTTCCAAACCCCATAATTCTCTATAAAAACAACAATTCATTATGTAACATACTTAAGCAAAATATATAAGGCTAGAAATTACTATGTAAGTTTCTAAACTAGTCTTAGAATTTTGAAATCATTTAATTAAATTTTGTAAAACTTTTGATGGTTCACATTCAGTTAGAAAACATAATAGCAGTACATGGTTCAAAAACTAGGTCTTAGAGCTTAAGGGGCTCACATCAAAGTCTACAAACATCGGTTATAGGTGATAGAGCTACAAGTGACTCCCAATAAGTTTAAGTACAATACAATAGAAAGTTAAAACATAAAATAGAGAAAAATATGCTAGTAGTCACCGTTCGCTATGTTGCTCCCCTAATCCCATAACTCTTCCTCAGAGCCATATTCAATGGAACTGTATAGCAGATCCTCGAAAATGTCCTCACTTGAAAAAGAAAGAAGTGAGCCAAAAAGCCCGATAGGCAATAACATATACACAACCAAATGTCACACTAGCCTATCTATGATGCAACAAGCAACAATTTAATTTTATAATAACATTTAATTCAATAAACATACAAAATAAGAGTGCTTAAGACTTAAAAAATACAATGAAGGACCCAGGGTTAGATACCACTACAACAGTCTTTGAGGGATGATAGAAATAGCTAAAGTTCATGCTGATTCACAAAACCTCAACCTAAAATAGTGTCATGTAGCACATGGTTTTATCTATCAATTACTCCTTGAACCATCATTGATGACTTAAGTGCTTAATCTACTATGGTTGACTGAAATTATGACCATAGCCATAATTCCAAACCAGAAGCATCACTTGCTAGCTCAAGTGTCTAGGCACAAGCAACAAATAGATATTTAGTCAGGTTTGATTATTAGTTAGATTTATCTTTTCTAACTTAACATGCAATACATAGATTTACCTATATATTGTTTTAATCATCTAGTTATTATTACAATTTCTAGGATTGGTCTTGAAAGCTAGTTAAGGCCTATATTAGTTATGGACCTATTCAAGGCAAGAGCACTTAATTAGCCTTTAAGGCAAAGTTTAGCCCAATTAATTGTTATTTATTGATCTAGGCTAATTTATGCTATCATAATTCCCATTTATCATTTTAATTATCTAGTTAGTTTCTACTTCTTTTATTTTCTTAAGGCTAAGCCCATTGGGCATGAGACTACTTTAGTTCTAGGTCTTCTATAAGTTATTAAGTCTAGATTTATGTTTTTCTTAAGGCCCAATTAGATTTCTAGGTCTAATTATTTAGCTCAAGTTCAATTAGTTATTTAGGCCCATAATGTTTTACTTTCTCCAAGTTTAATTTAATCCATCTAAAGCCATTATGTTATATTTATTATTTATTAGGCCTAGTTACTCTATTTTAAGTCTTTAGAGTTCTTGAAGGGTAATGAGCCTCATTGGATATAAGGCCCATTTAAAGTATTTTATTTGTCTAAAACCCATTTAAAATATGGGCTTAAAAGAGGAAATAAGCCCAATCAATTTTGGAAAATTAGGTCCCTTGAGCTTAACCAAGTTAATTAAGTTTAATTGTCATTAATTTACTAAATTAACCCTAAAATCAAGTTATTTGATCAATTTTAACTAATTAAGCCCAATTAGACAAATTTATGGAAAGTTTAGTAAACCAATAATTGGGGAAGGTTTTAAGTCAGCTCATGTGTCAATTTAACTAGGCCAATTTAGGGTTGGTCTAACCTTGACCCAAATCCATTTATTTATTTATTTATTTATCATTGTTCATTATTATTATTTATTATGATACTCATTTTCCTATTCAAATTCTAAAAATTGCAAAATTTAGTCCATAAACACTTTTCTACCAAGGTCACCCCACTCTAAAAGATCAAACATACTTTCTAGCAACTTTGATTCTCAACTTGATTTTAAATTTAGGTCTTATGAGTTTGATTTTTGAAAGATTAGATTTCAAAAATCGATTTACTATCCAAGAATCTATTTGGAAACACCTTTAACTCAATTTGTGCAAAAAAAAAATGTGTTTTTGAAGAAATTTGAAACTTAAAATGAATCGAAAAGTGGTTTTTGTTAAGAACATTTGAATTTTCATCTCTAAACACGCCTTTAGGCTTTAAAATTACTTGAGAATCATTACCTATACATCTCTAATCACTAGCATTCACCAAGATTACATATTTAGTCATTTCCAACATCAAAATTACTCATATGAAACATGCAAGAGTGCTAGAAAATGCTGGAAATTTACAATATTCAATCACATTCAAGTATACATGCACCAAGATGACCATTTTAAGACCCTAAACTATTATATCTATATTATATATCAAAATTTACATCTTTTAGCCAAAAAAAAAAATTAAAATCATCAATTAAGTACATCATGACATCAATTAACTCAAATTAAACAAAAATCATGCATAGCCCATTATAACAAGTGGCGATCACTATTCTTAAGGGTTTAAATTGCAATTTTTTCATCCTAATGTAATCTTTAGTCTACTAAACCTTGTCTAATCGCTAAATCATCAAGTATTCTCTAATCACACTTCAAATTATACTTCAATTGCAACCTATACATGGGGGAAATTTTGTAAAAACAATATGTAAGAACTTGCTTATACATCTAGTCATCAAAAGTACTAAATTAAACATACTAGTCATCACATACCAATTACCACCCAAATCACTACCTAGTCCACAAATCATCATCTAAATATATCTTAACATCAAAACCAAAATTTCAATTAAAAAAAAATCCCACATTGGAAATTACTAAGGTTGGTAACATGAATTTGCATTACATTAAACATGCATATTTTCACTTAAATCCAACCTTTAACCTTCTAGTCATTGTCAAAACCTTTAATTAACCTATCTAGTGTTTTATTAACACATTCAAAGATCAAATTACACCCAAGACTTGAACTAATATTAGTGGCATTAGAGAGTTTAGGTACATTCATACCCAACTTCATTAAACATCTACTTTAGTGATTTTTAATACTCCAAATCACCATCAAACATCAAGTTGAGCTTCCTTTATTCGTTTTCCTTCTTGTAGACCTTACAACCTTCTATCTCCAAAGTTGGTTGCCCCTCTTGAGTCTTGAAAAAGAGAAGAGCTTACAACTTAAGGATAACTCTAGCATTAAAACCACTAATCAGTACCTAAACTTGAGAATAATGTGCTAAAACTTACTTAATCCTAACAAATCACTTTAAAAAAGAATGGTTTGTTTGAAGCTTGAAGGAGCCCCCCTAGTGCTCTTCACTTTGAGTTGAACCTCAAACACTTAAGAAAAGGAACTAGATTAGTAACTCAATTAAGATGTGATTAGTGTTAAGCATAGAGTTAGGGTTTTACCCATATTAACCTAGAAAATCTCATTATGAATTTAATTGACTTATTTGATGATTTAGGACATTGATTAAGGATAAGAGTCACTTTCTAGGTTAATATGGGTAAAATCATCTAAGGGTAAAGTGGTCATTTTGGAAAAAAATTGATCCTAAACTTTATAACACCATTCTTAAATAACTTTGAATTCTCCCGTTTTAACTTAATGACCTTAATTATCAATTAGGGATTTTTCATTGATGACTCTGGTTTGTGCTAGCTTGTAAAGCCTAATAGTGTTAATAGGTGTAATTAATGTTAATCTTGAGTTTAAAATTTTATGATTAAAGTAATTTAGCTCGTAGTTAACTATAAACATACAGATATAATGATCTAAAGTAATGGTTTATATTCAATCTCAGGATGAATTAAATAACCTCATGACATTAAATTAATGTTGAAGGAATATATCTTTGCTAATTAGTTTGACTTAAAAGTAAATCTAGTCACAAATAACTAATCTTGGGTGCTTTAATTTTACATAGTCCGATTATATAAGTATAGTGGATAAGGGAGATAAATAGATGATATTTAAAGGACTATTTGGTAGGTTGTTTGAAGTGACTAGGTTTATAATCTAATGTGCTTGATGGCATTTGAAACCATGAGTGTATTGATGTTAAGTTTATTAAAAATAGATTATAAATGAATATGGTAAATATATTTTAATAAGTTATGTGTATTGCTATAATAGGTGATGAAGGAATCCTTTAGCTAGGGGAATAAACTTAAAGTAGGTGAATATCTAGGACCTTTCTTAATTAATGGAGTATATGATCTATCATTGCTTATATTGGCATTCTATTGGTTGTTACTCATGATCAATTGTTTAGTGATGTTTGTTCCTAGCTTGGTATTAACTATGGGATATGATTATAGAGACTTGATTTGATGGATGTTGGGTTTTCTAACATGGTGTTGATTTTTTTAGTGTTTTGTAGTTGGCTATCACTTAAGTGAATCCTAAATGAACCACTTAATTAGTGCCTTGTGGCTATATGAGTGATTGCTTGGTTAATGTTATGTTATCATTATCTTATACTAGATATGTGTTATTTCTTGTTGACTTGAGTTAGCTTGGTTATATTCTTGGAATTAATGTGAGTGCATCCATAGCATGACATAAAGACATAAAGGTTAATTTTCCAAAGCTTGGTACTTCATTAAAATAAGTGCTTGGTTTACTAAACTTGCTTTTATAGAATATAGATTGCATTTACTTGGTTAATGCTTAACTAGAGCTATCTAGTGTCACTCTTTTATTGATTGGTCTATGTTTGGTTTATTGCTTAGTTAGAGCTATCGAATGCCACCATCTAGGATATTGACCAGTTTTATAGCATGTGCATTAACATGGCATCTATTTATTGCATAATAGGTGAGTATGTGTTTAGTTGGTGATTGTATACTTAGTAATTGTTTTCTTGATGGTGTTAGTATTGCTTCTTGCTTTAGCTATACTTAGTTTGCTTCATAAGAAGTTGAGGGGTTAGTGTTTTAGTAACCTTAGATACAAGTACAGATGATTAAAATGGCAATAAGCTTTTAGGACTTTTGAGAGCACTAGTCTAACAAGAACGAAACTTTAGCTTTTAGATGTCTTTTTGTTTAATGTATCACTAAGCTATGCTGTAAATGAGTTGTTAATCAATTGTAAATATGAAAGCTAGTAAGTATTTTCTATTAACGGTTTTGTAAGCCTTAATACGAGTGACTCAAGAGGCTTAGATAATCTCTATTATCAAGTGGAGATCTACCTAATGGGTATAGACATTTGGAATTCAAATTACAAGTTGAACACAATTATTTACTAATACTTTTAATGGGAATGTCATAATGTAAGTTATTAAAGCAAGGTTAAGTTAAATGGATTTGTGTTGAATGTGAATTACAAGTGCATGTTAAAAGTTTTCTTTTTAGTCTAATTGTTACCTCAAGGATGGTATAATGATTCATCTTCCAAGTAATAGGTTTGGTTGTGTGGGTTAATTTACAAATTTAAGTAGACATTTGGAAGGTAGGTCATTATTATAGAGTATAATCTAAGGTGATTCAAGAGTGCACAAGTTAGGCTCTAGTTCCAAAATTTGAGAACATGTACTTTACAAGATTAGATACGAGTGAGGCTCCATACTCTACCCACATTATACCTGTTCACCCCTTGGTGGTGATCATTCAATATTTTATTTGCTAATTATAGAATTATAAAGTTACAAAAATCAATATACAAACATTATTAGAAATATAATAAAATATTATGATATATATGTGTATTATTTGACAAGTGTGACAATTCATATGAGATCATAAGGCCTAATGGCACATGATTTACAAATTATGAAAATTTTAAAATTTTACACTATTCTTGTAGTCCTAAAACACATAGTAAATCATATTTTCAAATAGAAGTCAAGAGCTTTCCAACAATATAAGGTTTACTAAAATCAAGCACCATATACAAAAGTTATGCATGATTGAAATTACTAGACATAAAAACATTTCTTTCAATTTAAAATAATAATCAACTAAGAAAAATAAAAAGTTAACTTTGATAAATGTATCAATAAATAGACACTAAAATGCATTAAAACTAAAGTACAAATAAACCAGAACATAAAATATAAAATAAAATAGAAATTGTAATAACTATTATTTTCATCATTAATGAAAACACCAAATTGAAACCAAATTTAAAAACTAAGCATTATATCACAAAAATTAAATTTGTCAAAAGTTAAAAGTATATGCACTTTTTATATCTTTATCCTCAAAATAGAAAAACATGGAAAAAAAATTGAGGCAATTCCAAAGTTATTATCCCATTTTAGAATACCTACTATTACAACAAAGACACACATTTGTCTAACTTTAAGAAGTTGTAACATTAAGAGAAAAAAAAAACAAACTTTAGGCACTAAAATGAAATGAAAGATTAGACACTTCTATCAATAATATTGTATGTACGTTTCATAATTAAATGACATAGTTAATTTAACAAGTGATTCTTAAATCTCCAAACTAGTTAATTTAACAAGTGATTCTTAAATCTCCAAACTTCACAATTTTCACATAAATATAATGGATAATATTACATACCATAATCTATAGTCATGATGTTGTTTGTTTCTTAAATCTCCAAGAATGAGAAAACACCTTATTTCTTCAAGACACCTCATTCTTCAAAAAAGTATAATTTTTCTCCTTTAATCCTTTTAAATTTATGATGGATTTTTTTTAGATAATAAAAAATGAATCATTATTTTAGCAGTGTTTACTTACATATATAAAGGGTAAGGAGCATTAAAAGATGTCTTCCATCAAAACATCTTATTGTGAAAAGTTACAATATTTGATATGAAGTCATGACCCTTCATAATGAAAAGTCATATATTGGTCATGATTTCTACCATTCTCCCATTCGGCCCATATATGCTCTTTAATAACTTGGAATAAAAATAATGTGCACAATAACATTATTCTAATTTTTAATTACATTGACTATACTATTATATTAAGATTAAGTTAAAAGTTAATTTGAGTCATGGCAATTGTACATCATTATCACAACATAGTGTCTTTCATCTACTATAGAATTAATTTCTAATTTAGTCATAATTTAATCCAGAGATAAGTAAAAGTCTAGCTTTAATATTTTTGTAATAGACGATTCCTATTAACATAATTCTAATTTGTTAATGCATACTATATAGAAGACGACAAATTTTTTAGAAACAATTTAATTGAGCTCAAAAGTGTCATATAAATAAAACAATAATGTTCAATCATCATTTATATGCCTATTATTTCAACACGATCTCTAAAAATATTAGATGTTAATCCTTTTTTTAATAGATTTGCAACCATCATTTTTATGCTAATATGTTAAATTGACACCCTTTACTTTTGAGCTTCTTCTTTAACAACAGAGTATTTGATATCTATGTGTTTAGCACACTTCAAATATTTTTCATTCTATGAAAAGAAGACTGCTGCAAAGTTATTAATAAATTTTTAGTAGCCTACTAATATTGTCAACAACTTGAAGGCTTAAAATAAAATTTTGCAACCATAAACCATGAGTTGCGACCTTAAAGCAAGCCTCAAATTCCACTACCATAATCGACGTAGCAATGACAAACTACTTCATACTTTTCCATGAGATTACCCCTCTAACTATTAAAAATAAACAACCAAATGTAGATTCTCTTATATCAACACATTCAACAAAAATTGAATTTGAATAACCAATCATTTTTAATTGATCAAACCTTCTAAAACTAATTGCAAATTTAGTACATGTTTGAAGGTACAACAAACTCCTAATAACATATGCATTGCCACTTGTTCTCAATCTAACTCATCTTTGGATACTGCATACTAGCAAACTTATCTCTTCTAAATTGGAATTAGTCTTACTAAATAGTTACCTATCTCAAACCATTTTAGAACCTTATTGATGTAAGATTTTTTACTTAAATAATATCAATCTATCTAGTTATCCCAAAACTTCTAGGTAAGTTCACCTATCGATTTTAAAGTATAGTAGATATTAATATTGAGTGTTGATTCCATAAGAACTATGATTACTAGTAATTACCTTTTCTTCTATTATCTAATCACAAAAATTGAATAAAGTAAGTAGAAAAACAATAAATAATTTAAAGAAAACAATAATCATTAAAAACATACCAAATATTGAATCACCTAAAATTACTAATGCTATTAACTAATTATTATTCAATTTTATTATTGTATTTTTAGACCATGAGAATTCCTAATTTGAATTAATAGATCTCTTGAGCTTATTAATTCCAAGTTAATTAATTGGAATCTCTACCTAATTAAAACCCTTAGAATCATATTACCTTCGCTCTGTCAATTCCACTATTAGGTTTGATCATAATTCAAAAGATTTACATTGTCTTATCTCTAAGATTACATGCAACTCTTTCCATTTATATTAGATCTATTCAAGAATAGGTGTAAATCTCACAAAATTCTAAAATAGGGTATAAATTGTTGAAAGAAATTTTAAAGATATTTCTAAGAATCAATAAGATATTTAACCTTATACCAAAAGATTAGATAACCCAAAAATAATCCATGTAAATCCTAAATTGATCCCTAAAGCGTAAAATTATGTCTCAAACCTTTACCCAAAAATCTAAACCTTAGAATAAGAATTCAAAACCCCATATCAACTTGTAAACCCCAAATCAATAATTCAAACCCTAATTTAAATAGCAAACACTAAAAACAATAAATTAAACTCCAAACTTGAACACAAATCTAAAATAATAATAATAATAATAATAATAAATCAAAAACCCCAAACTAATTAACAAACACTAAGGTCACAAATAGAAAACATTGAAACTAATCTTAAGCTAAAAAAACCCAAAATTCAACCTAAATAGAACTAAAACTTAAATAATGATAATTTACCCCATAATTAATATAAAAGACTCAATAATTTAATTAAATCTAACTCCACTAATTAATCAAATTAGGTGAAGCAAAACATGGAAAATATAATCCTCAAAATAACCCCATTGGTAACATATTGGAAGAAGGACAAAAAGACCGACTTTCACCCACCAAATGCTTGAACTAAAGGCTCAATTGACTTTTAAAAAATACTTTAACTAAACCCTATTTGATTCTCATTTATTTACAAGGAGACAAGTTAGATAAACTAGTTAATTTCCTTCCCTTACACGTCGGCCAAGCTAGGATAAAAATAAAGACAAATTAGTTCCAATAATTGCAAGGACATTTGGGGAATGAACAAATGATATAAGAGGACATGGAATTTTGGTATAAGCAATCTCAATTTCAAAAATCCCAATTTCAAAATTAAGCATAGTGATTTGACTATCCTTTTATCCAATATATAAAAACATTACCTAATAACCATGTCTTTTAACCCATGTGGAAAAGCTCATAGACAAGCTACCCAAACTTCCATAATAACCCCCCATTTGCATGTGGAATAGACCTCCTTCCTTTTGAATTTTTTCCATCAGAAACCAAACTCCAAACACACTCAAGCACACACTCAAAATTGGACTAAAGAACACTCTCCAAAACCGCACACCCTTCTTCACAACTGTGCCCCATTCTAATGAGCAAAACCAAGCCTCAAACAACACCAAGCCAACCTCATTTCCAAATATATTATACACCATTTAGAGGGACATTCAAGAAGCCAAAGACCTTAGAAAAATCATAATAGAAGGCCACACCAAGAGGGAGCAAGAAGGTGAAGATTATAGCCTCCCCAAGTAGCATTAACATGTAGGACTCCAACTCTTTCTTACAATCTTTTTTCTTGTAATGATTGAAATAGGATAGACTATTTTACTATGATTTTTGTAAGTTTTCCATGTATATTTAGAATTTATTTAACCTAGGATATAAATTGTAAGTGTAAATATAAGAATAAGATGTAATATTGTGAGGAACCACCATGGAATGTGTTGTAAATGTTAGGTTTTTGAGAAGTTTAATGAAAATCATATTTAGATATATTGTTATACTTCTAGAAACCAAAATTTCATAAACCAAAGAAATTTATTTTTGATATATAACATGCACCCCTAACCATAGAAAGCTTTAGGTGATGAATTAAGCACTTTAGTAGTTGGAAAAATTGCAAGATTTGTTTTAAAGCCTTCAATCAATGGCCAAACCAATTTATATCTACAAAATTTTGAATTTTTAGAACCCAAAGATGATGAAATAACATTAGGAAAAATCTACAAATAAAAACCTAAAAGGAAAATATACAAAATGATGCATAAATATAAGGAAGATGCAAAACTAAGACCTTAAACAACCTACTCGAAATTCTTAGACAAAAATTCCATAATTTCAAAAAAAAAAAAATCCTCTACATGCCTAAGAAAAGTCCCAAATAAATTTCTAAGTGATTGAAATTAAATCTTTTAGAGTATTAGATCTAAGCAGGCAAAAAGAGCTCTGAAATGAGCCCAAACAATGTACACCTGAACTATTCTAACCATAACTTAATGTTTGAAGCTCAAACGACCAAAATAACTTCATAAATGGAAAGAAAACTAAAAAACCTTTAAAACAACTATAAGTATGCAAAAACCGGACTTAAAACGAAAAAGTTATGTTTAAAAATTAAAACCTTCGAAATTGGGGAAACCAACAAATTTGCTAAAACCAATTAAAGTTAATATTCAACTCAAACCTATAGAATTATTGTTTATTCTATCAAGTGACACATATTTTGAGGATGACTTACCACTGGATTATTACAATTGAGGACGATGTGTTTGGGTGAGTAAATCTAACGACTACTATTCCATGTTTGTGCTTGTAATTGAGTGCACTCACATGTAAATTTTGATATCTGAACTAGATTTGTATGCGTAGGGTAATCGGGATATATATTGTGTTTGTTTGCTATGATTTGATTGCTAATCCACTTTAATCATACTTAGCTAACTACTTATGGATTTCCCTTGCATTTAGAATTTACAAATTGCGAGTGTCTATACTGAATTGATGTGGGCATTCAATAACTAGACCTAATATTATTTGACCCTGAATAAAACAAATCATGTATCCTAAAAACTCACATTTAAGAAGGTGTTGGCATCATGCGGTGGTACAGAAAGGCCTTATAGTGGAGTATTCCATGTGCATACCTTGTTTGACCCTTGGGAGCTAAGTGGAACCGAGAAATACCACCTTTTAATTGAAACCTAGTCTAGGGACTCATCAATTAGGGGTAATTGAGTGATGAGATCCATGATGGGAGCCAAGCCAGAAGATGGAATGTGGATCCTCTTGAAGTGCCACCTGGACCAATCACAAGAAATCGAGCGAAACGATTCAAGGAAGCACTTAACGGGTTGATAAAGGATGTCCATAAAGCCGGAAAGGATTGGAGCAATCATGAAGTTGGAAAGGATTGGAATAACTATGGGAATGCCCTTGCTCTTGTACAAGTCATACTGGATACGAGGTGAAGAGGGCGCGTCTTTACAAGGCACGGCCATGTAGGAGTCTAGAGGTTACATAGAATCATACACGGTCGTATACACGGTTCAAAGGCACGGCCGTGTATGTTGTCAAGATTTCTACAGAAAGATACATGACTAGAAGTACATGGTCGTGTACATTGGCAAGATTTCCACAGAAAGATACACTGCTAGAAGTACACGGTCGTGTACATCTCCAACACCGGTCGTATATATTTTCAACACCGGCTCAAGGCCTGCTCTAAGGCCGCCGGCCTTCATGTCTACATCACCGGCCTACATGTTTGTTTTGTTGATTTTTACGCAACTTATCTAAGTTATGTCGTTTTGGGCTTTATTGTTACGAATTGTAAACCCTAATATAAAGCTCCTAGGGTTAGAATATAGAACATACAACATTGAAAGTTTGAAAACACTTTTGAGAGAATTCCTCTCTTGGTTCTTTAAAGAACTAACCAAGAACTTATCGAATTTTATTTCCGTGGCGTTCATCCCGATTGTGGTGTCTTCATATTATACCAAGGTTCTTATCTCGCTTATAGACAACGGGTCGCAGTTTCCACTTGAGGGTGTTTGGCATCTTAGGTAACGAATTCCGAACGAATTGGTATTGGGTTTCGTCACACGTTGGCGTGGTTCGTATCAGTTTGGTATCAGAGCCTAGGTTTGTTAACACATCAGTTCGGTTTGAGGAAGGTAACATCAAAACCCTAACTCCAATCGTTCATATCAATTGTTCATATTCAATTTCATACTGTTTATTAGCTATTGAAAGTGTAGTGCCTTCTAATTAAATTTTGTTACAAAAAAAAAAAAAAAGAAAAGAAAAAGGGAACGTGATCAAGAGCAGCACACAAAGGAAAAAAAATCTGAACGAAAAAAAAAAAGAGGAAAATTTTCGAGCCCTAAAGTTGTTTTGAATTCTACGGAAGGGAATTGGTATAGTTTGGGTTAGTTCCGAGAGAACTGAGAAGAGGAATTGGTGAGTTGCTATCATCATTTGATAGAGCCATTTTATACTCAATCTTTATAGTATGAATTGTGTTAATTTATTATTGATTTTATAGAAATCATAAGGAAATGGTACTTAATTTTATTATGGTGATAAATCAGGTTAAATGGAGTCAACAGTGCTAATTCAAGTAAATTAGAGAAGTCATCTACAATTTGGATTAAAGGCAAGGATTTACATCGCCGGAGGAAAGTACAGGGGCGTGTAGTTGAAGTATACGGCCGTGTACTTAGTTTTGAAGCCACAGGAAAATACACAATACACGACCGTGTATCTGTCTTGAAGAATCCACGGGAAAATACACGGTTGAAGTACACGACTGTGTATCTGTCTTGAAGAATCACCAGAGGAAAGCACGGCTTAACATCTGGCCGTGGTGGAAGACGTGGCACACACTCGACACGGAAGATGATATGTGAATTATACACAAAGGAAGGCACGGCTTGACCCACGGCCGTGTTGTAGGGCATGCCAGGCGGACGATTATTCACTTCTCGAGATTTACATCAAAAAGGAAAGATATTTTCGTATCTTGCTAGCAAAAGATCATCTGCCATTCCCTTAACAATATAAATAGAACTAACCCTAGAGGAGTTTGAACAACCTTGGATCATCTTGGAGACAAGAAGGAAGGAAGGAGGCAGAGTAAGGAAACCGGGAACAAAGGCTTATTATGTTTTTACTTTTAATTTCCGTTTTGATGATGAACATGTGTAGCTAAGCAGATTTTCTAGCCAAATGATCATTGAAGTTTAATTCTTCACGAATTGTGAGATCTAACTGAGTTGTCTCTAATATATTCTTTGTTTTTAGATATTTATATATCTTCTGGAAGTTTTGTCAATATTATCTTTGTTGATTGGTATGAATTAGAGCTCTTCTACTCAATTAGCAAGTTAATATATTGTTAACTGGCACGTCAAATCCGTAATTGTTTGATAGTTCTAGTCTCGGTGACACAATAACATGTTTGATTATAAAATAGATGATCGAATTCATGTTATGGAGATGTATGATCTTGTTTAAATAGGTTATCTTATAATCTACTGGTATGAATTGGTGGTCTCTCTTGTTTTTAATGCTATTGATAGATTAAATCCTAAGAGCTTGTTTAGGGTTGTCTAATCGATAAGAGAAGTAATCAAAGAGCTTGTTTTGATTATCGAGGAAGTAAGGAGAGATAGGTTATTAGAGCTTATTAATAACCATAACCAATTTATCTAGAAATAAGAATAGAAAACATTTGCATCGATGATCAATTCCTCGAATTAAACTATCTTGATTCCTTTGTCTAGGCTTTTATCAATATTCGATTTTATTATATTGTTTTAATATTATTTTGATTCACAAACAAAACCCCCCATTTTTCTTTCTCTCTTTATTCTCTTTGAATAGAAATATATTTAACCAATCCCTGTGGATACGACCTTACTCACTACTATATGTAAATCATATCATTGTCTAGGAGTAGGTTTTTATTTTTGTTGGATTCAACACCCATCAAATTTTGGTGCCGTTGCCGAAGATTGGTGTCAAATTTATTTCTATTCTTGTATGACTCATTCTTCTCATACAGGTGAACTCACTTATAACCCGGAGATTGAGAAGACTTTTAAGAGGCTGCGAAGAGAAGCTAGATCACCCCCTAGACTGAACTTGGCATCGGATTTGTCTTATTCATCCATTGATTCTGAAAAAGAAGACGATATGGCAAATCCCGAGAGAACATTGAGAGAATTGGCTGCACCGGATGTGAATCAACAACCCCTTTGTATTCACTATCCCGAACTAGCTGTTGAATTCGAGTTGAAATCTGTGTTAATACATCTACTACCCACCTTTCATGGTCTTGAGAATGAAGATCCTCATAAACATTTGAAAGAGTTTCATATAGTGTGTTCTAGTATGAGGCCGCAAGGAATAACCGACGATCAAATCAAGTTACGTGCTTTTCCATTCTCTTTAAGTACTAAAGCTAAAGATTGGTTGTTTTATTTGCCTCCAGGTTTTATAACCACTTGGACAGATATGGTGAGGCTCTTCTTGGACAAATTTTTCCCCGCGTCTAGAGCTGCTGGTATAAGAAGAGAAATTTGTGGTATCAAACAAAGGGATACCGAGACTCTTCATGAGTATTGGGAGAGGTTTAAGCAACTTTGTGCAAGCTGTCCACAACATGGGATATCTAAACAACTTCTCATCCAATACCTCTATGAAGGCCTGCTTCCGATGGAGAGGAAGATGATGGATGCTGCTAGTGGAGGCGCCATAGTAAATAAAACCCCTGGTTAAGCTAGGGAATTGATCTCCATTATGGCTGCTAATTCGCAACAATTTGGGTATAGGCATGATACATCTTCAAGGAAGGTAAATGAGGTAAGTGTTTCTAACCTTGAACATCAAATTTCTAACCTAACCTCCCTTGTGCAACAAATAGCCCTCAGAAATACACAGCAGGTGAAGGCTTGTGGAATTTGTGCAGCCCCTAATCATCCTACTGACATGTGCCCCACATTGCAAGATAACAATCATGAGCATGTCAATGTGGTAGGAGGATTCCCAGGACAGCCGTAAAGGAAATATGATCCCTACTCGAATACTTACAACCCTGGATGGAGGGATCATCCTAACTTCAGATATGGCAATAACCCACAAAATTTCCAACAATTCCAGCCTAAGCCATCAAACCAAGTACCCCAAGCTCCTTCCACTTCAGGTATGTCTTTTGAGGAAATTGTTAAATCTCTTGTTGTTAGTACAAAACAATTTCAGGAGGAAACAAAGCAAAGCATTCAAAACTTGGAAAATCAGGTAAGCCAACTTGCTTCTGCTGTAAACAGGTTAGAAACTCAAGGTAAGTTACCTTCTCAAACTATTACAAATCTGAAGCAAAGCGTTAATGCAATTACCTTGAGAAGTGGAACAGAATTGCAGGGATCAAATAAGAAAAGACACCCATCTAATCTTGAGGAAGAGACTAAGAAAGAAATTTCAACTCCGAGCCAGCAGGACAACCGGATTAGAGGGTCTCTAGTTGAACCATCAAAGGTCATGTTGACACCACCTCCTTTCCCTTCCAGATTAGCAAAATCCAAGAATGAAGCAGAAGAAAAAGAGATTCTGGAAACTTTTCGCAAAGTTGAGGTAAATATTCCTTTGCTTGATGCAATTAAGCATACCTCGCTATGCTAAATTTCTCAAAGAATTGTACACTAACAAAAGGAAGCTGAAAGGTAATGAAAAGATTAGTTTGAGTGAGAATGTTTTAGCTATTATTCAGAAGAAGCTCCCTCTTAAATGTAAGGACCCAGGTATGTTTACTATTCCTTGCAAAATAGGTAATCTTGGAATCACTAAAGCCATGTGTGATCTAGGAGCTTCGATCAATGTCATGCCTTTGTCTATTTATCAACGTTTGAATATTGGTCCCTTGAAGGAAACAAGCGTTATTGTTCAACTTACTGACAGGTCCAATGTTTATCCTGAGGGAGTTCTAGAGGATGTTTTAGTTCAAGTTAATGGGTTGGTTTTTCCTGCTGATTTTTATGTGCTTGACATGGAAGATAATGATTCTCATAATTCATCACTGATATTATTAGGGTGACCATTCCTTAAGACATCCAAGACGAAAATTGATGTAAATGATGGTACCCTCACTATGGAATTTGATGGTGAAATGATTAAATTTAACATTTATGATGCCATGAAACATCCTAGCAATATCTCTCCTGTCTTTGTTGCGGATGTTATTGACCCATCACCACAGGCACCAAAGCTGGAATCAAAACCCTTACTCGAACATCTAGCCAGGAATGTCTAGCCAAAGACGTTAAAGAAAGGCGCTTCATGGGAGGCAACCCATGTCAAAAAAAAAAAATCAATTTTAGTTTTGTTTTGATTCTTTCTTTTGGATCAGCTGCAGTAAGGATACATATCATCAAATGACACTCTCTAGTGCTTAAGGGGAGAACTCTAATACCAGGGAAGTACCAGTATTCCCTTTCTCTTACCCTCTAATGTTCCTTGTGTTGTTAATTCCTCTTTAATTGTGCTGAATTAGGAACAGTGAGGACACTGTTCAAGCTAAGTGTGGGGGAGAGGATAATAAAATATAGAGAGTAGAGAACTGACTTATACTTTGAATGTTTGTCCTTAAGCAACCAAATTTTTTCAAAATTATCATGAAATTTGGAGATTATACTACATGTTGTAATAAGCATCTACAAAATGCGAAATTGACTTGTTCAAATGCTTTACTCACCTACTGCTGTGATTAGAATACTTGGTTAAAATTAAGTAGTGAAATCTTTAAGAAACAAATTTACCTTGTATTTAGCTTTAGAATTGGAAGTCTAAGAGTAAGTCGAGTCCCTAAGTGAAAAATAAACAAGTTTACTTCTAGGTTATATTAGCAACTGTATACTCTTTGAAGTTTTTGTGAAAAAAAAAATCAAGCATAGCCATTACTCCAATAATTCAAGTAATTGAGTTAAGAGTATTCAAACTTGAATGTTAGAGTGAGGAAGAGTCCGTAGGGGTATCTCAAAACCCGGTCACTTGAGTGACGAGCTTGGGATGTGCCGACTCAATGAACTCACTATAACGATAAGGGCGAAAAAGGCGAAAGTTCATGAAAAGAAGCGGGCAAAAACCCGTCAAAATAGATGCTTGATTAAATCAAAAGAATAATGAATGTAAACATTCATTGAATGAAACAAGACTTATAATAAAAAGGGAGAAAATCTATGGAAAGAGTTGATACTATATGCTTTTACTTTATGTTGCAAGGATTCTATACTTGCTAATATCCAATGAAGTTTAATTGGGTGTTTTTCCTTAGTGGATTAAGTATTTACTTTTGGAATAAAAATTCTTTTGCTAAACATGAGGATTAAAGTTTGTTTTGTTTAGATTGGCTATTAAATTTTGTCCATGGTAATTTGATCACATGAAACCAGTTTGGTTGAAGTAGTAGACATTAAAATTACAAGTCATGAATTACAAATGAATAGATGCTTGGAATGATGAAAAGAAAGTTCGTATAATCTATGACGGATTTCTCAATTGATTTGATTCAATTGCTTGAGGACAAGCAAGAATTTAAGTGTGGGGGAATTTGATAGAGCCATTTTATACTCAATCTTTATAGTATGAATTGTGTTAATTTATTATTGATTTTATAGAAATCATAAGGAAATGGTACTTAATTTTATTATGGTGATAAATCAGGTTAAATGGAGTCAAGAGTGCTAATTCAAGTAAATTAGAGAAGTCATCTACAATTTGGATTAAAGGCAAGGATTTACACCGCCGGAGGAAAGTACATGGGCGTGTAGTTGAAGTACACGGCCGTGTACTTAGTTTTGAAGCCACAGGAAAATACACGATTGAAGTACACGACCGTGTATCTGTCTTGAAGAATCCACGGGAAAATACACGGTTGAAGTACACGACCGTGTATCTGTCTTGAAGAATCACTAGAGGAAAGCACGGCTTGACATCTGGCCGTGGTGGAAGACGTGGCACACACTCGACACGGAAGATGATATGTGAATTATACACAAAGGAAGGCACGGCTTGACCCACGGCCGTGTTGTAGGGCATGCCAGGCAGACGATTATTCACTTCTCGAGATTTACATAAAAAAGGAAAGATATTTTCGTATCTTGCTAGCAAAAGATCATCTGCCATTCCCTTAACAATATAAATAGAACTAACCCTAGAGGAGTTTGAACAACCTTGGATCATCTTGGAGACAAGAAGGAAGGAAGGAAGGAGGCAGAGTAAGGAAACCGGGAACAGAGGCTTATTATGTTTTTACTTTTAATTTCCGTTTTGATGATGAACATGTGTAGCTAAGCAGATTTTCTAACCAAAGGATCATTGAAGTTTAATTCTTCACGAATTGTGAGATCTAATTGAGTTGTCTCTAATCTATTCTTTGTTTTTAGATATTTATATATCTTTTGGAAGTTTTGTCAATATTATCTTTGTTGATTGGTATGAATTAGAGCTCTTCTACTTAATTAGCAAGTTAATATATTGTCAACTAGCACGTCAAATCCGTAATTGTTTGATAGTTCTAGTCTCGGTGACACAATAACATGTTTGATTATAAAATAGATGATCGAATTCATGTTATGGAGATGTATGATCTTGTTTAAATAGGTTATCTTATAATCTACTGGCATGAATTGGTGGTCTCTCTTGTTTTTAATGCTATTGATAGATTAAATCCTAAGAGCTTGTTTAGGGTTGTCTAATCGATAAGAGAAGTAATCAAAGAGCTTGTTTTGATTATCGAGGAAGTAAGGAGAGATAGGTTATTAGAGCTTGTTAATAACCATAACCAGTTTATCTAGAAATAAGAATAGAAAACATTTGCATCGATGATCAATTCCTCGAATTAAACTATCTTGATTCCTTTGTCTAGGCTTTTATCAATATTCGATTTTATTATATTGTTTCAATATTATTTTGATTCACAAACAAAACCCCCCATTTTTCTTTCCCTCTTTATTCTCTTTAAATAGAAATATATTTAACCAATCCCTATGGATACGACCCTACTTACTACTATACGCAAATCATATCATTGTCTAGGAGTAGGTTTTATTTTTGTTGGATTCGACACCCATCATCATTGCTTGTGAGAATACACGAGTGACTGTGTGATTTCATCCTTTGTGCGAAACACGTAAGGGAGTATATCGTGAGGCTTAATTATATATATTTGTTAGTACTAATCTTTTCTGCAGGAACTATGTCGAGGTAACATTCTCCTGAAGGTGAGAGGGGAAGGTTTAATGCTAGGTTAGTGATTGAGGCGTTGAGGGGTGAGATGAAGAGAATATTTCAGGAGGGAATGGAACAAATTCATGAGACGGTAGAGCAAAGACTAAAGCAATCTACAAACGTCTTCCAAGGGCGTAAGAGGGAGAGTCGTTCTAAGAGAGTACAAAGGGGTGGAGATGAAATGTCGGATGATGAATTTGATGAGCCTTCTGTCAGGAGTTATCGAGGATATAGTGGTAGGAATAGAGGAACTAGGGATTGGGAAGATAGAGGAGATAGGAATAGAGAGGATAATCAATTGAGTAGTATAAAGATGAAGATTCCTCCTTTCCAAGGGAAGAATGACCCTGAGGCGTACTTAGAGTGGGGGAAGAAGGTGGAGATGGTGTTTGATTGTCATAACTATAGTGGTAGAAAGAAAGTGAAACTTACTGCCATTGAATTTTCGGATTATGCCATAATGTGGTGGGATCAACTAATGTTGAATCGAAGAAGGAATGGCGAACCACCTATTGAGTCTTGGGAAGAGATGAAAAGGGTGATGAAGAAGCGGTTTGTGCCTGCGTATTACTATCGTGAATTGCACAACAAATTGCAAACTCTTAAGTAGGGAAGCCGAAGCGTGGATGAAAACTTCAAGGAGATGGAAGTAACGATGATCAGGGCGAATGTAGAGGAGGATAGAGAGGCTACCATGGCTAGATTTCTTGCTGGATTGAATAGAGAAATTCAAAATGTTGTTGAATTGCAGCATTATGTAGAATTAGAGGATATGGTTCATATGGCTATAAAGGTTGAGAACCAACACAGGCGGAAAGGTAGTAGTAATGCACGGTTTCAACAGGGTACTGGTTCATCCACCTAGAAGACTAACCAATGGAAGAAGGAAGAAAAGCCTTTACCCACTAAACCAAAAGGAGAGCTGAGACAAGCGGGTTCTACTCCTAGTAACCAAGGTAACCCTGATTCTTCTACTTCTAGAAATCGTGACATTAGATGTTTTAAATGCCAAGGTAGAGGCCATATTACTAGTCAATGTCCGAATAGGCGTGTTATGATTTTGCGTGATGATGGTGAGTATGAGACTGAGGGGGATAGTGAAGAAGATGATATGCCTCCATTAGAGGATGCTAGTGATGATGAGGAGCCTGCAGTAGGGAGGTTAGTGGCAGTAGTGAAGAGAGCTTTGAATGTGCAGGTGAAGGAAGAAGAGGAGGTGCAAAGAGAGAATATCTTTCATACTAGATGTTATCTAGGTGATCACATTTGCAGTTTGATCATTGATGGAGGAAGTTGCACTAATGTGGTGAGTAATTTTATTGTTGAGAGGCTGGGACTCAAGACTACTAAACACCCTAGTCTATATAAATTGCAGTGGTTGAATGATAGTGGTGAGACTAAGGTGAGTAAGCAAGCCTTGATTGCTTTTCGCATTGGTAGGTATGAAGATGAGGTGTTGTGCGATGTGGTGCCAATGCAAGCATGTCATGTGTTGTTGGGGAGGCCATGGCAATTTGATAGGAAGGTTGTTCATGATGGCTTTTCTAATAAGTATACGCTTGTTCACCAGGGGAAAAGCTTTAATCTTAAACCTTTAACACCTAAATAGGTGTATGAGGATCAGTTGCAGCTACAACAGTCTTTTGCAAAACATAAGGTGAGTGAAAAACAGAGGGAGAGTGAGAGAGCAAAAGACAATGAGAAAGAAAAGGAATACAAAAGTCGAACTCAAAAGGAAAAAGAGAGGAAGGCGGGAAAGAGTGTGAGAGACCAAGTTGAAGGGAGATCAACTTTGGTGGTAAGTGAAAAGGAGAGTGCAACCTTGCAAAAGGAGAGTTGTGTGGCAAGAGCGAGTGTAGTGAGGAGAGCATTAGTGATGAAGCAACCTATGTTGTTGCTGGTTTTTAAGGAAACATGTCTGAATACTAACGAACTATCTAACTATTTGCCTAGTGTGGTTGTGTCTATTGTGCAGGACTTTGAAGATGTCTTCCCTGAGGAGATTCCAAAGGGACTACCACCTATTCATGGTGTTGAGCACCAACTTGACCTTGTACCCGGAGCATTGATTCCAAATAAGCCAGCTTATAAGAGCAATCCGGAGGAGACAAAGGAACTCCAAAGGCAGGTAGATGAATTAATCGAGAAGGGGTACGTGAGAGAAAGCATGAGTCCATGTGCAGTGCCTATGATTTTGGTGCCTAAGAAGGATGGGACATGGAGAATGTGTGTTGACTACCGCGCCATCAACAACATCACGGTAAAGTATCGTTATCCCATTCCTCGCTTAGATGACACGTTAGATGAGTTACATGGGTTTAGTGTCTTTTCCAAAATTGATATGAAAAGTGGATATCACCAAATTAGAATGAAAGAAGGTGATGAATGGAAAACCGCATTCAAAACGAAATATGGATTGTATGAGTGGTTAGTAATGCCTTTCGGTTTAACTAATGCACCTAGTACTTCTATGAGACTTATGAACCATGTTTTGAGGACTTTCATTGGCAAATTTGTGGTTGTCTATTTTGATGATATTCTCATTTACAGCAAGAGTTTGGAGGACCATATATCTCACTTGAAGGATGTTTTAGAAGTGCTTCAAAAGGAGCAATTATATGCTAACCTCAAGAAGTGCACTTTTTGCACAGACAAACTTGTGTTTCTTGGTTTTGTTGTTAGTGCACAAGGAATACAGGTTGATGAAGAAAAGATTCGTGCGATCCAAGAATGGCCTAGTCCAACTAATGTAAGTAATGTGCGGAGTTTCCATGGACTAGCAAGCTTTTACAGGAGAATTGCGAAGGATTTCAGCACCATTGTAGCACCACTTACTGAGAGTCGATCTACACTACTTCCTAGAAGCGATGGACCATTTCAAATTCTTGAGCGCATCAATGATAATGCATACAAGATAGATTTACCAGGTGAGTATCAAGTAAGTGCGATGTTTAATGTTACTGATCTAAGTCTGTTTGATGCAGGCGATGATTTGAGGACAAATCCTTTTCAAGAGGAGGGGAATGATGAGATCCATGATGGGAGCCAAGCCAGAAGATGGAATGTGGAACCTCTAGAAGTGCCACTTAGACCAATCACAAGAAATCGAGCGAAACAATTCAAGAAAGCACTTAACGGGTTGATAAAGGATGTCCATGAAGCCGGAAAGGATTGGAACAACCATGGGAATGCCCTTGCTCTTGTACAAGTCATACTGGATACGGGGTGAAAAGAGCGTATCTTTACAAGGCACGACCGTGTAGGAGTCTGGAAGTTACATAGAATCATACACAGTCGTATACACGGTTCAAAGGCACGACCGTGTATGTTGTCAAGATTTCCACTGAAAGATACACGACTAGAAGTACACGGTCGTGTACATTGGCAAGATTTCCACAGAAAGATACATGGCTAGAAGTACACGGTCGTGTACATCTCCAACACCGGTCGTGTATATTTTCAACACCGGCTCAAGGCCTGCTCCAAGGCCGCCGGCCTTTATGTCTACACTGTCGGCCTACATGTTTGTTTTGTTGATTTTTACGCAACTTATCTAAGTTATGTCGTTTTGGGCTTTATTGTTACGAATTGTAAACCCTAATATAAAGCTCCTAGGGTTAGAATATAGAACATACAACATTGAAAGTTTGAAAACACTTTTGAGAGAATTCCTCTCTTGGTTCTTTAAAGAACTAACCTAGAACTTATCGGATTTTATTTCCGTGGCGTTCATCCCGACTTATCAATCGGTCTTTCATCCCGATTGTGGCGTCTTCATATTATACCAAGGTTTTTGTCTCGCTTATAGACAACGGGTCGCGGTTTCCACTTGAGGGTGTTTGGCATCTTAGGTAACGAATTCCGAACGTATTTGTATTGGGTTTCGTCACACGTTGGTGTGGTTCGTATCAGTTAGGAATCCGATCAAACCGATCTCGTATCATTAAGCTTATGAGCCTTTCACAATCCATACCCTATATAGGCTTAGTACATGAATACTTATTTTGAGTCTATTTAAATATAGTACATATATATATATATATATACTTTACAAATTATCTCAAAAATGCAACCTCGAGGTCATTGAAGCTTAGAGCCAATGTGTAGTTCGTGATTTCCCAACCCAAGCAATGGAGGGTGATAAATCCATACTATATGCGTTATCCGATAGACTACATATATTGTTGCATACATGTGGTTGATCATGCATTGCATATGTTTAATTAAATAACTTGCTTATTATTGCTTGTCAGTTTAGTAGGAAGGTTATCTCACTAAGCTATCATAAATTACACCCCAATAGCTTCTCTTTTACAAGTTAAGTTTAAAGCTAGGAATAAGCCGGGAATCAAGTGATGAGAGCTTCAGACTTAGATAATGTGGAATAAGTAAGAGTAATTGTTGGTTTAGACGTAGATAGAGTGACAAAAAATTGTGGAACTTGTATATTCCTTCTTTCCAAAATATATTTTCCTTCAAACTTATCTAAAACTAGACTTTTTTTTTAAATTATGACTACTTGATTTTGTAATTTGGTAAGAGGTACTAATTTTCTATGGTTCTGGTATCTATGGATTCTGGTTTCCTTAGTTATTTTTATATAATAATTAGTTATATATATTACGACTAAAAAAGATTTAATTAAAATCTCACAATTTCTGACTTGCAAGATGGTTTTTGCATCATGAGTATACACGAAATGTGATAACTTTTAGTAAAAACTACTAAGCCCCCCTTTAGGGCATGACAATAGGATCTCTCAATATCTATAAATGAAATTAGACTTCAAACTAATACATGGGTAATATTAATTTGAAAATAATGAAGAACATATAATTAGATCACAAAAATAATAACAATTTTATTGAATAATAAATAAAAAATCACATGTTTATTCTAAGGTTCATCATACTTGAGTACAAAAATAAAATAAAATAAAATAAAAATAAGCTAGTATCATATTGAAATTAAAAGCGAAAATATAAAAATAGTGCATAAAGAAAAACATCGATAAAATAGGAATAATAGTAAAATCTATAACTATACTATTACTAATTCTAAAAATCCTCCCCCTATGGCTTAGACTCTATACTCCTTTTATAATGATCCAATGTATCTTGAAAATGAAAGTCGTATCTTCATGAAATAGGAAAGTTATCTTCAATAGGTAGGAAATTACATCTTCAATGTTGTTTATTAACCAGGAAAGTGATCTTTAGCAATCGTAATTGAATAGGAAAGTGGTATTCAAGTGCTATACAACCTTAAACATGGCCATGTAAATGCCTATATAACTCTTTGTAATAAATTTTCTCAAAAAATTGCAATTTTGCTTCAACATGGTCTCCAACACAACTGTGTCTATGGGCATACACTTCTACACGGCCTTAGCATGATTATGTACTTAGTTCTGCAACTTGTCTTTTTTTATAAGCTCAACATAGTCTTTAACACGAGTGTGTTGATGGGCATATCAACCATTCGACTTTTGAAACTTGCTCGTTTTAATTCCAATTCACATAAAACTTGTGTGAATTTATTTCTTTTTGTTAAAAGTTACTTTTTAGGATCTACAATCAAAATATAAGCCAATTAAGTGTAATATCTATCCAATATATAAGAAAATTAAACAAAAAACTATTGTAAATATTACAAATAATGAGTATTTTATAACATCTATTATATTCCCTCACACTCAAGCCTTTACTTGTCCTCAAGTAAGCAAAGATAAACATTGAAAATCAAGGACAAATTTTTCTTTATCAATTTTGGATAATAATCACTAACTTCGTACTTAAACATATTGCATTCATCACAAAAATTATTTACCCTCAACACTTTCTACCCAGTCATGTTCAATGTACTGCAAAAACTAAATATTAAAGTTCAAAAGCTAATCGATGTAATATAGAAGTTTATTATGCCATTTAGACAAAAATTTATAAAAACAAAATTGCTTGAAACATCATTCAATTAAGAAAAAGGTTTTTAAAATTTTTACTTAGTTAAGATATATACTTCCTCTTTTTCATCCCTCTAAGTACCATGACATCAAGTAAAAGTTTACTCCATCTACCCTTTGAAAATCCTTCCTTAATTTTTATATTTACTGGGAGCTTTTTTTTTTTTTCCTCTTTCCAAGTAGCAAAGAGCAATTTCATCAATCAATAAATCCCAAACTAGGTGATCTTAGGTTACTAGATTTTAAGATACCTTTTCAAACCTCCATTAACTCCATTGTATATTTTTTAGTAGTTTAGTTTTCCTACACTTTTTCTCTTAATCTATGTAGTGAGCTTTAAGCTGATGATTGTGAGCAAGTCACTCAAGTCAATAGGTATTATCCCTTGAAGGGTACCCCGTAAGCTTAATTGCTTAAGTTAACAAGGCCTACAATTAAACTTTATTTAATTTATTTTATTTTTTATTTCCTAGCTTTTGATTAAGTTAGTTAAGTTATTCAAGATCATAATACTTATAAGAATTTCTAAAAGATAGATATATATCAAAGTAAGTTTAAAAACCCAAATTCCCAATCCTTGATTAGTAATATTATTTTAATCTAAAATTTCTAAATTTTAAGCCTAAATAACATATAACTCTGATTTATAAAGATTTCACAATTGAACTTTAATCAAGTATTATAAGTTCACTAATGAAAAGGTAAAAATATATCAGGGGTTTGAAAAAAAAAATCCCAATAATCCACCATATTATGAATATAATTTATTTAATTAGTACTACTAAGAGCAATAAATTATCATATAGTAATTCTTTGAAAAAAAACTTTAAGGGTTTTTATTTATTCCTCTCACCTACACTTAAAATTATACATTGTCCCCAATATACAAAATAAGCACAAATGATAAAAAAAAAAATTAAAACTCATGGGAAAGGAAATAAAGTAAACTAATACTTTCATGATTTAATTAGTTTAATTATGTCTTGACATGATTTTCCACCTAATAAGTATAATAATCCTTGCAAAATGAGAAGAGAAAAAATAAAAGCATAAAAAAATAAAAGAGAATAAAACTACAAATAACTAAGTATAAATTAAAACTAAAAATCTAAAATGAAACCAAACCAAACAAACCAAAACAAAATAAAGCTTGGGTTACCTCCCAAAAGGCACTTTTGTTTAACATCGTTGGCTCAACATATTGCATACTCACTAATCAAGGGAGCCGAAGATTAAATTTCTCACATTTATCTTGTTTGAACCCATCAAGACAATCTTTCGTACATTGCATGAGACATAACTCCACAAGGTGTACATGAATGTATTATAGCACTCAATTAGCAACAAACAAGTCAATTGTGTTAATAAAATAATAGGCATTGTTATGCTTAAGGGAGTATTGCATTGCATTAAAAAAATTAAAATCTAATTCTTCCTTGCTAATTCTAAGAATTAATTTACCATCTCCTATATAAATAATTGCTCTTGTTGTGACTAAAAAGGGCTTTCTTAGAATTAGTGGTACTTATATATCTTCATCTATATCAAAAATGACAAAATCTACTAGAAAGATAAAAGTAACATTCTTCACGAACACATCTTCAATTATGCATTTGGGGAATTTGATAGACCTATTAGTAAGTTGTAAACTCATTCTATTGGTTTAGATTCTCTTAGTCATAATCTTTTAAATAATTTATATAACATTAAATTTATACTACCTCTTAAACCAACTAGAGCTTTTTCTACGAATAAGTCACCAATCAAATAAGGTAAAGTAAAACTCCTTAGATCTTTTAATTTTCTTGGTAATTTGTTTTATAAGATTGTTGAACATTTTGCACTAAGTGGAATTGTTGAGATCTCCTCCAATTTCCTTTTATTTGAGAGTAAATCCTTTAGATATTTTGCATATTTTGGCATCTACGACAAGGCTTCAGCAAGGTAAATTAATGTGAAGTTGTTTAAAAATTTAAAAAAAAAAAAACTTACTGTATTGCTCATCCTAGTGTTCTTTTGTAAAATGAAGGAGGTAAGGAATTTTTGGAACATATTCTTTCACTTTTAAAGTTTTCTCAATGTCTTTCTCCTACTTTTTACTTTCTTGCACAGTCTCCACTCCATTAGATTTTTGTTTAGATTGCAATTCTTTTCCACTTCTTAAGGTGATTGCCTTAACCTATTCCTTAGGGTTTGGTTTTGTGTTTCTAGTTAGTGTACCTTATGGTCTTTTAGAAACCATCCTTGCAATTTTTCTAATTTGATTTTGATTTCTTAATGATGCTTCTATAGCTTGGCAACATGTTTTCGTAGTATGAATGAACTTTATTAACAATTAGTCGTGTCTTCATGGAGTAAAAAGTTGAATTTTCATAAATAGGAAAGTTGTCTTCAACAGGTAAGAAATCTCATCTTCAATGTTATTTATTAGCTAGGAAAGTAATCTTTAACAACTGTAATTAAATAGAAAAGCGGTATTCGTGTGCGACACAACTTTAGACACAGCCATATAAATGCTCATGTAACTCCTAGTGATAATTTTTTTCAAAAATTACAATTTTTCTTTGACGCTGTCTCTATCATGGCCATATCAATGGGTGTGTACTTCTACATAACCTTCGGCATTGCCTTTCTTTATAAGCTTGACATGGTCTTCAACATGGGTGTATCAACCATTCTACTTTCGTAACTTATTCGTTTTAATTTTGATTCATATAAAACTTGTGCAAATTTGTTTCTTTTTTTCTAAAGTTGCTTTTTAGGACCTACAATCAAAATATAAGCCATTTAAGTGTAATATTCATAAAAATATATATAAAAAAAGTTAAAGACTATTATAAATATTGTAAATAATAAGTATTTTATAACATCTATCAATAAAACCAACAATCCCTATGATCTATTATAGAATATTTCAATCGTTATCATATATGTTGCCCTTCCTATATCTTCATTTCAAAGCTTTTAGAAAGAAAACTCTAAGTTTCCCCTAGTAACCAAGATCAATTGCAACAATCACATCAACGTATAAGGCTAATAAGATAAACTTACTTTAACTAATCTTCATATATATACACCAATTAATGTTGTTTTCTTTAAAACTAAAAGAAGTTAAGGTATTGTTAAATTTAAAAAAAAAAAAGAAGCAAATCTTTAGTTCTTAACATTTGACAACTTTTCTATTTAACTCCTCAATTTTTGTTTTTTTATTCGAGTCATCAATATCTAACAAATTTTACAAATTAGGTTTTTTTTTAATTTATTTAATATAGTTATCTTTTCCATTCATAATTAGCACATAGTAATGCCTGGTTCGCTCACATAGTTAATATAGATGAATAATATAATTAAATATATAAATTAACTAAAATAATTAAAATATTTATAAAATTAAAAAAGAAGAAAAGAAAGAAAGTTCTATAAAAGAAAAAGGAATTCAGCCGCCTAAGGCCTAATCTTGCAACTTTCAGAAATCACATTCACAACATGAAATTTAAACAAAAACATGAGTTTACACCAAATTCATCAATTTTCTTAAAAATGTTGGTTTTTTGGTTTCGCCCCCAAAATCTAGTCATTTTACCTCTTTTCCATCTATACTTTATCACTTTCTTTCAATTTTATCATGTTATAACCTTCTTTATCACTTTTAAGGGTTGATCGTCAAATTTCTTTGAGTTCATCCAAATACGAAAATTTCATAATTCACTTTTCTTCTTTAGGTCACATCCCTTCTAGCATGTTTTGAGGCTAAAGTTATGTGATTTCCTCATTGTCTCATCATTTGGAAATATTTTAAATTAGTTCTTGGCATTATTATCAAGATTGAGGCTATGGAGGTGCCCTATTGATACTAGAAGCGATTCACGGCCATGTTATGATGAGTACTTACCACCCATCTCCTACTCTCACTACATCTCAATTTCATGAGGTAGGTCCTCCTACACCAACATTACAGCCATTTGTGACATCTTTAAGGGAGAGCTCTAGTAACTGCATTCATACTCCTATAGCACCACAATAGAGGAGACCTAGACCCCAAGCCAATGACAAAGGCAAGGGACTTACTTAGGTCAAGCTCTATCCTATAACAATACACATGACTCTTCCCTATGAGTCACAACTTATAGGTTGGGATAGCATGCAAATTGCACAATCAGATACTAGGAGGTGCAAACTTTCAAGTGTCGGCAAAGATAACTATCACACCTTGAGGAATACCCTTAATGTAACATGTTGTTGTACATTAAGTGGAAACTTAAGAATCACTCCCTTGTTATTTAGAGATTTACCGTATAATATATAGGGCATACTCACATCAAGTATAGTTTTAGTTAGTGAAAAAATAATAATTATAAGTTCACATTACTTCATGTCAAAATATAGAACTTGGGTCCCATAAAATATCTATAAGTTAATAACAAAACTAGCAGTAATAGTAAATCTAAAGGCAGTTTTGGTATCTAATCATATTACAAAAAATAACATAAATATAGAGTCTTAATATTCATTAAATGATCTCTCATACTCTCATCTTGCTTCACTTCTTCCTGATATTTCATGTATTAACCTTTGTCGTACATTGGTTGGGCTCTAACTATACAAGTTCCTACAACATGGATATACTATAAGGGTGTAAGTTACATCCAGCTTAGTGATATATTCCTTATATTGTAACGTCAACAATTATCACACAAGTTAATTATGCAAGCATATGATTTATGAATTTATGACATGAATATAAGATGCAACAATTTATATAGCCATGTAGAAGCTACGTATAGCATGATTTTAACATCCTATGTTGCTTGGGTTGGGAACCAACACATATCCAATTACCCCATGCTATGTTTCTCATTTTCACACCTTTGAAAGTTTATAATACAATGTAACTTTTGTATATAGCAAAGTAATATCAAATTTGTTACATATATAAATATATGTATATGCCCTAAGGGGTGTGAATGTAGATGGTGCACATTATCTCATCCACTCCTAAGTAATGAACTCCTAAACTTGACCTTAATTAAAGAGAGGCATTTCTCGATACTTGATAGTTCCCAAAATCTAAGGTAAGGTTATGCATGGAGAATCACTTTCATATAGCCTTTTTGTACCATTATGTAATGTTGATGGTCTTCTACATGTAAATTATGAAATGCATGGTTCAATTTATTTTCTAAGTCAGATATAATTTGGTTTAATTATTTAGGTGATCATCAAAATTAAATAGATGCTCAATCTTATCATTCTAATGCATAACCATCATATTTGAGTAGTTTTAGTACATTATGGTAGCTTATCAACAAGTGTATCACAATTCAATCACATGCAATCTCCAATTCCCATACATCCGCATTCAACATATATATAATTAAGTGTCACTAATACTATAACCACAATTTAAGTACAACAATAATAAAAATACTCACTCGATCATATCTGCTACTAGTTTTAGTAGTGATCCAAAAGTAGCTTGAACTCAAAATTACTATCACTTGATAAGGAAAATAATATCTTCTAAGTATAAGTATATTGAACTATTTTTATTATTTTACTAAATTCACTCATTTACTGATATTGACTAGTTTTGTGTTTTGGCTATAACTTTCTCATCTTAAGTTCATTTTTCGCATTATTATAATTGTTTTCAAGGTTTTCAAGTATACTTTCAAATGATAAGGTCAATTTGGTAATTTAAGGCACAAATTTTAGGGAAAAGATCGTATCAATTTGGTCGGTCTCCCTTTTATACCTATTTTGAGCCTTTTTTATTTCTATTGGGCCTTAAACTCAATGAGATTAATTCTTAACCAATCCTTGTTCTTATTTGGACTTTTATGTAGTGTTTAAGGACTAAAATGTCAATAAGAAATAGAGAGGTTTTTGGCTGTTTATCTTCCATTTAAAGGCCCTATTGTTAGTACTTAACTAAAGAGTCTTACTTATAATATTTCTTAACCCTAATTTATCATATTTGTAAGTTGCAAATTAAAGGAAATCACACTTTCCTACTTCTTCTAAGCATCAGTCACGAGGTTTAATGGGGATTCTTAAATGTTTCCTCCATCTAATCACTTCTAACTATCTCAAATTACACACCCCCCCCCCCCCCCCCCCCCCCCAACAAGTCAAAGTTTGTAACTCATACAAGTTCTAAATGTCCTAGCTAGCATAGAGGTTTCATGTTTAGCCTTGTTCTTCTCATGATCTTCTAATCTAATCACTTAGAAAGCTTATAAAGAACATAGTACTTACATTATCAATAGTAATGTATATGTTTACATCATGTTCATGTATTTACATGATTAAGGCAAGTCAATACATAAGTTACATCCTAATGAAATAATGATTCTATCCTAATTTGCAAATATCTCAAAAGAAAAGGAACTCTTAAAAGAAAAACTAAAATAATGAAATGATTATACTTCTACTTTTGGTGGCAGATGGCCTCGAGCTCTAAGTTTCCCTACTATGTTCTTGTTTATGTCATTGCTGCTCCTAATCTCTTAATCTTCCTCAACTTCTTTTTCCATTCTTTGATTGCAAATGTTGGCTTGGTGGTTTTTAAAGGAAAGGTGAATGGAATGGGGGATTGAGATGGCTTGGTAAGGGTTTAGGGCATGTAGGAATTGATGTTCATTAATGGTGGTGGTTGTGATGAAAAGGAAAGGGTTGGGTAGTGTAAGATAGTGGTGGTGTGTTGACACATTATGCTCTACTAAGCTAATCTACTTCTCTACTCTTCCTTGATTTGTAGATTGCCATTGGATTAGGATGATTTGCCAAGCCAAGCTTTCCTCTTTGCATAGCTTGTAGCTCGAGCTCTTTTGGCCACTCATCATTTTTTCTTTATTTTGTAAACTTAATTGAATTGTTAATTAGTCTAGTTTAGGTAGTTTAGTTGGCTTAGTTATATTATGACTAAGTTGAAAAATAGCCATATTATCTTATGAGTTGTACACTGTTGAGCCTAATTTTGGAATGTCCCCTTAATTTAACCTATATTAAGTCCAACCTACTTAATATAAGTTATTCAATAATAAAATTAAGGAAAAACTATATTTTTATTATTTTAAGAAAATTTGGAGTTGTCACCAACCTAAGTTGGAAATGAAATAAGTTAAGGTTAATTGGGTGGATTAACCTTAATTAGTTACTAGACTATGGATTTTTCTTAATCATTAAAAAAATATATTAACTAGAAAATCTAGAATGGAGTGCTATCCTATTAAAACCTAAACGGTTATCATTTATTATTTTTCAAGAAAAATGAATTAAGAGCTTTATATACCTTCCCTTTAGAATCACACATACAACACATAATGTTTTCATATAAATAAAGTACAAAATAAATCAAAACATCATGGAAAATTTTTAATCCTTTATTTATTATGAATTTTCTATTTTTATTTTTAAAAAATAAAATAAAAGAGAATAAGGTTTTTGCATTTTGTTTTATTAAAAATTGAAATTTGAAGAGAATAAAATATTTTTGCAATTTTTTATGTAGTTGCCTCTAAGATGCTTATATACCTGCTAGTCAAGATCAAAGTAATGTAGTTCTTTTTTATATAAAACTTTAGTAGGTTGGTTAAATTTAATTATGAAAACATGCTACATTTATGTTTATTACCATTTTAATTTTTATTTTGAAAAATCCTAATACTTAAGCTTTATTTCCCAATTTTGAAAAAGAACTAAAGACCTAACTTTTCAAAATACCAATTAAAGTTTTTATTTCATGAAAATCATTTTTTTAGGTGAAAGAACAATTTTC
Source organism: Laguncularia racemosa (assembly GCA_037954665.1). Classification (NCBI taxonomy): domain Eukaryota; kingdom Viridiplantae; phylum Streptophyta; class Magnoliopsida; order Myrtales; family Combretaceae; genus Laguncularia; species Laguncularia racemosa. Next base: position 1,472,959 of record JBBMOL010000039.1, on the reverse strand, counting down.
AATTAATATTTAAACTATGTAATTGATAACTAAAATCAACTACTTGAGAAACTAATCAACCTTAGGCGATGATTATATTGCAACACATAAGGCCTACACAATATTTCTTTTCTAATATTATATTATTACTAAGTTTCTAGAAATTTAATTTACTAAATCTTAAACAAATCGAATAATTAAATTAATCATGAAACTTGCTAAATCAATTTTCCTAATCAACTAATTTTCATAGGTTCCTAATATATATTCTAAGTCATTTCATTGAATAAGTCTATGTTATGTCATTAACTAAGTTCTATCTTTTAATAACTAAACCTATTCTTATGTAATTGAATCTATTAATGTTTCATTATTAATTAAACTAAGCTAAGGTTATTAAACTAATTATATTTAAATTTATGTTGTTAATTTAAAATCTACCCTAATTTTTATTAATCATACTTATTTTTATTAATTATATTAATCAATTAGGCTTTGATAAATAAATTAAATAAATTAATTAATCTAAACTAAACAATATATATATATATATACTTACTTAGGCGCGAGTTAGATTGGTCGTGGGTTAGATTGCAGGTTAAGTTGCGAGCAAGTTTGGTACATAAGGGAATAGTGACTGTAGCCTTTGTTAGTGGTGCTCTGGTGGATGTTAGAAGTGGTTGAAGAGTGGTTTCCTAAGTTTTTAGCTATAGGGACTTGATTGGTAGTGCTATTTTTGCCTAAAAACTAGCCAAGGTGGTGGTTTGATGGGTGGTCAATGGGGGTGTTCACTGGAGTTCTTCAACTCATGCTTTTGAAGTGCAATCAAACCATAAGGTTAGCCTTTTCTTGCTCCTCACAACCTAAGGACACTAATGGCACCTAACTTGAAGCTTGAGATTGAGTGTGGGTGGAGAAATTATAAAGAGAATGTGTAACATGGGTTTCAGCTATCTTAGAGAGAGAGAGAGCTTCAACATGTTTTTTCTTTCTTTCTTTTTTTCCATGTGTTTCTAGTGAATTTTTTCTCCTTCTAATTATTTCTCAAACTCCCCTATTCATAATAGTGTAATTCGAGTCAAATTTGGAGCTTGAGATAAGATTGAATCATAGTTGGTCGGATTTTAGTTAACAACTTAATCTTTTTATTTGATTTTTTTTGTTATTATTAAATCCTTGTGATATTTCATATTTTAAAAAGATTTTAGATATGTTTTCATCAAAATTTGGATATGATTTATCCCAATCCCTCTTATTGGGCTAATCTCTCTTTCAACCTTGTTTCCAATCAAGTTGGTCAAAGAAGATGGTTACGTGCATGTGACCAAACCAAGTTGAAGAAAAAAAATTCAAAATAATCTTCTTTGTGGATCGAATGCACAAACCCTAAGGCTTTCTTGCATGCGTGGCTTGGGTCTCAACCAATTAGGCTAGATTTTTTTCTCAATTTTCACTTAACACAATTTTCACTTAATCTTACACCTTATTTTGAGCCAAAAAATTATTTAACAAAAATTGGACTTTGGCTTAACTTAATAGATTAAATTTGTACTCTAAATTCCAAAAATTACATTTTTTTTGGTTTCTTTTTGGTCACTCTTCTATTTTTCATAATCTTTTCCATAGTAATTTTACTTCTATTTTGCTTTGTCACTTTATTATTTTATTTTCTATTAGTAATATTTATCTTTATTTTTTATCTTGATCCCGTTTTTAATCGATTATCCTAATAGGGTAAAAAAAAAGGTATCTACACACACCACTAGTAAAAGCATTGCAGGATTGATTTTGTCAAATATACATTGCTTAGCATTGCTTAATGGTTTAGTGTGGTTAATTGATAAAGTGCAAAATATTGTAGGTTGAGTGTTAATGCTAAAATCATGTTTTGAAGACATGATTTTAATATAATTTGACACATGAATTTAAGTGTAGTACTTTTTGTATTAATTTTCTCATAGTTGTTTTCTAAGACATTTTTTTTAAAAGGTATTTTTTTTTTCATTTTTCTAAGGGGAGTTTTTGTGTGGTATGTAAAATCATTAAATTAATCTCTTCTTTTAAAAGAAACAAATTAATGAAAACTAGTTTCGCATAAATCATAATTTGAATTTTGAAAGCTTTTTATGTAATTTTATTGCTCGACATTTGAAAAAGAAAAACATATTTTCGTTTTTAATTATAAAAAAATAAATATTTAATATTTTAATATATCATTATTCTATGTTTTTCAAGCATAGCAGATGATGGTCAGTAGTCAATACACAACACTAGTATAACTAAATATACAAACAAGGGAAATTGCGACTAGAATGGCAAGAATGCGACCTCAATTTCATGTTGCGACCGTCTCCATGCATGCCCTTGAACGTTTTTCAGCAAAAACAAGAAAAAAAAAAGAGAAAAAAGATCTTCTACGTTGAACGTGTCAAACCTCTAAATTCCGAAATAATCACCTTTAATTGACCATGTGGGCCCCAAACCATAATCACATTATGTAGAAAAAACTAGCAATTAACTTAATCGCTCCAATCCCATTTCAGCGTACCCAACTTCTTTCTCATTACTCAAATTTTAAGGGCCACGTTCTTTCTCCAGCCGGTAATTATCACACACATGTGGAATAGCATTACTATATGATACATCCGTCCCCACACTAACGTAATCTAGACCCCCCTCGAAAACCAACAAGGACAAAATCAACGGATGTCTAGACTTTATTAGTTCCTGATCCCTACCATACACCTCACTCTAGGCTGTGGCTGCCCACTATTTTTACTTTACAATATGTTTCGGATAAGTAATGCGAAATAGCGCTAACAAACGAAAAAAACAAAAAACCAGCACTTTCACTTTCCATCTTTGTAAGCCCAGTCAATTAACATTTTAATAATATTCCTACTTTTTTTTTTTTTTTTTTTATATATGGCATAGCCATCCACATACATGCCAATCTAGTTATTACATAATCTAAATGTCTAAAAAATAAAAATAATACATTCACATAAAACATAAAAACGAAGGATTATGCAAAGGTATAGAGATAAAAAAAGGAAAAAAAGTACAAATAAAAATATATAAGATTAATGAGATATAAAATGTTATTTTATTATTTATTTATCTTTATTATTATAATGCTAAATACCCTTTAATTAATATTTTATGCCTTTATAATTATTTTAATGCTATAATCACCTCACACCATATTAATTCATGAAATAAATAATGTTTAGTATGTCATTTTAAACAACGGTCCCATTAAATACATTAAAGTGGGTGTAGCCATGATGCTAATTTACAATTTTAACACACCCTAATAGATCTTCATTAATTAATTACACCATATACTTTTTTAAATTCCACGATTAAGATGGGGACAATTTCAATCCTCCTCACCAACACACGCAAAAAAGTAAAAAACCAAAAGGGCAAAAAAAAAAAAAAATAATTAAGCAAGATTTCCTTGTCAAGTTATCATCTGAAAACACCATAACCATAACACAACACAGAGTTTCTCTCTCTCTCTCTCTTACTCACCACGTTTGCTAATAGAGCAAATTGAGGTTGTACTTCACACGCTGTTATTTCTATAGAATTGTTAGGGTTAGGGTTTGAAATTGGGGGTTCTTTGATAGAAAGAATGGCGCAATCAAGGGGGAGAGTGGTCGGTGACTACTTGGTTGGTCGACAAATCGGGTCGGGTTCCTTCTCCGTGGTATGGCACGCGAGGCATAGGGTTCATGGAATCGAAGTGGCCATTAAAGAAATCGCTATGAATCGACTCAATGATAAGCTACGGCAGAGTCTTATGTCCGAGATTGTTATATTAAGGGGGATTAATCATCCTAATATTATTCGCTTACACGATATCATTGAGGTTCGTTTGGGATATCGTGATGCTATGAATTTATGATTATGTTAAATATATTTCTGCTTTAATTAATGCGAAGCTGAAAAAAAAAAAAAGAGAGAGAAAAAACTTGGTAGTTTTTAAAGTTTTGACCTCTTTCGTCCCCGGCCCCCCCGCCACCTTGAATTTATTGAATTTCCTTACAGGGAAATTCGTCACACATGGTGGACCATGTTTTATATATGATTTTGTTATCGTTGTGTATATGCGAGGTGGATAGAATTCACCTCTCTAATGCTTGATTGAGAGCAGTTTCGAGCTTTATTTGTCGATCTTTTTCATTTTTCCCCTGCCATACTCCGTTCATTTCACTTTTAAGGCGACAAAGGTGTAGATTTTAGGGTGAGTATAGTTGGAGTAAAAAGCTTGAGCAATAGAGATTTTGAACTTTTTTAATGTATATTAGCCATTTGGTTTTGAAGTTTTGTGAATCTTTTCTGGGAGGTTTATTGTGGTTTCGCGTTCGCATACAGCATTTGTGAATGATGTAATCATATCTATCAGGTGTCCGGAAAAATACATCTTGTTTTAGAATATTGCAGAGGAGGTGATCTTTCGTTATATATCCAACGCCATGGACGTGTGCCAGAAGAGACAGCAAAACACTTCATGCAGCAGTTGGGTAAGCCATCGATGCTGTATATTAATTGTTTTTATATTTTGTTCCACTTCATTGTTTTTGTGAATTTAGAGGGAGTTTGATGCAATCGTCTGTATTATTTTTTACAGCAACAGGTTTACAGATTCTACGCGAAAATAATTTTGTACATCGGGACTTAAAGCCACAGGTTTGTTTCATAACTACACATCACATGTTCTCTGTTTAATGTAATTTGAGGTAGACTGGTAGTATTCAGCCAAATTAAACTATTTGATGCTCAGTAGAGTGAAATGTATGTTACCTACAGTTTCTTAGTTGTTTTGGCCCATTTATGCCTTTAATCTGATATTTTGATGCCATAAAATTGGAAAGAAATTTAGGTGAATGCTGTAGTCTTTTTGTCTCCCTAATTTGGAGAAGGATATAGTTGATCTGCACTGTGGCTGATTATGGTTGACCACTGAATGACTGGTTGATAATTGTTTATTTTTCTGCATTGATCAGTGTTTTTGTGGGCATAGTTTTTATCTGTGGATGGTTTATCTTGCCTCCTTTTGTTTTTTTTTTCTTTGCTGCAGAATCTCCTCTTATCAACTAATGATGAGCAATCAGTCTTAAAGATAGCAGATTTTGGATTTGCAAGGTAAATTTTATTATATGTACTATCTGTAGGTTGTCTGTCTTGTCTGCATCCTAAGCATGCATGAAGTCTTTTCTTTGGCCAAATGCCATGAAGTGTATTCATAGTGGGTGAAGTTATATCTTTCAATCATCAATGCACCATATGCAACCTTCTTCACAATTTGTTTAGTTATTAAATGAAGGAGTGTTCTCAACATTATTTGTTCGGAGCTTGATATTAAATTCTCAAATTGCTGAGACTTATATGGGTTTCTGTGCATTAAGTTTATATTAATAGTTGATAAGAAGCCTGCAATACTATTTCTTGGGGCTGGCATGCAAGTGAGCACAATTTGCATCTTATTTTTCTTGTGTGGAGCATCATCCACTTGTTCTTTATTTTGCTTTCTATCTTCATTTTCTTGATTTCTATTAGCAGAAAAAACTTCAATCAATATAATAATCTATTGGAAATTGTTGTAGTGCTGCTAGTTTCTTCTCTTGAATGTCATTCAAATTTCTCCATTCAGTGAATATTAATTCTGAGGGCCTTCGGTTCTTATCTTGTCAAATAGGGTCTCTTAATTGTAGAGATATCTCTACCCGTATACATGTTTATCATTCTCCAAAGCTTTTTTTTTGGTGTGTTTGTGTGTGTGTGTGTGTTTAATTTAGTATATAGAGATTTTTACGACATATTTGTCTGTATTGGCAGAGCATTGCAGCCAAGAGGGCTAGCTGAAACTTTGTGTGGTTCCCCTCTTTACATGGCGCCAGAGATAATGCAACTTCAGAAGTATGATGCCAAGGTATTATCTGTTGCTCTTCAGAGAACCCATAATGTGTCTTAAAGAAATTTATAGTTTTTGAAGCTGAATTAATCATGCAGGCAGATCTCTGGAGTGTGGGTGCCATTTTATACCAACTTGTGACAGGGAAGACTCCATTCACAGGGAGCAATCAATACCATGTATGGTTGTCCTGTTTCATTGCACCGTGCACTAGTTTTTGTTGCTGTAGTGTTTGATGTAACTTTGTTAAGCTTCTTCTTGAGAATTCATCTCTCCTATAGTGCAGAAACTGTGTGGTGTTTGCCATGCCTATCTGATTCCTGCCTAAACGTGTGTCTTTTGTGTGTTCTACAGTTGCTTCAGAATATAATAAAATCAACTGAGTTACAGTTCCCCCCAGAAAGTATGGATTTGAGTCCTGAATGTAAGGATCTATGCCTGAAGTTATTGCGCCGAGATCCAGGTATTAGGCACTATGTACCTTGGATATGGTTGCTAAATGCTAGTGCTACTACATTTTGACGATGCTATGAAGAGACAGGGTATTAATGGAGAGAAATTATTAAGTTCTAAAGGAACATGAGTAAAGGGGTGTTAAGGTGTAGTATATTGAGCTTTAAGAGAAAAGATAAAACGAGATGAATAAAGGGTTGTTAAGGTGCAGCATATTGAGCTTTAAGAGAAAAGATAAAGGAACATGATAATGTAAAGTGTTAGGGTGAAGTATGTTAAGCTTTTTGAGAAAAAGTAAAGGAACATGGTAATGTAAAAAGGAAAAGATGGTTATTATGGTTGTGCTCCAAGTTGCCTAGTTGAAAATAGGTTTGCAACATCTGGATGTGTAAAGATTGAGGATTAAAGTTTTGTGACGACACTAGGCCTTAACTGAAGCAGATGGAGTACTTACCTGAAAAAAGAAAAAGATAGTGGAGTAATTCTACAAGTGTTTTTACCAAATAGTATTATACTCCTTTGAAGAAAAAATGTCACATGAATCCATATCTTTTATCTGTAAATTATTATCAAATTGCCCCTTAACTGTACCAGGTAAGAGAATCTTATGGATATTGATTGGAGAATCAGTAAACTGGAGGGCTTGGAAGTTCCAACAGTAAATTGATTAGCCATGCTATGATCAATTGCAATCTGATTTTTTAAAAATCAATTGTAGCTTTCTGAAATAGTGCCAGATTTCAATAAGAACCTTCATTTGAGAGTTCCATTTGCGAAACTCTGTTTTTAAAGATGTGTTAGTTGCATGAAGATAACTTAGGGAAATTATGAGTGTATTACTAGGAGAATCAAAGGCTGAATACGTATGATGTTATAACTGCTTAATGGTTGAGAGGATGTTAGCCATTAGTGGATTTTTATATATACATACTAATTGTGGTATTGTTAGGATTAAGATGGGTTTCATTAATGGGTGTCCCTAACACTTGTTAAGGACCTAAAAAAAGAAATCTTTCATGGTATCCAACATTGATTGTATACTTTAGGAAAAGAAAGTGCATAACAAGTTGAAAGGTCTTCTTATTTGACATGTTTACAAGTGTCACCTGGGCACCCATGAAGATTTTCCCAAGCAAGAAAGCATGATTGATAACAAAATGTCTCATTTGAGAGTCATGATACCACTTTCTGCTCTCTGGACAAATGTGGCACCTGCTAATCTTCATTTTTGTTTTGAAGTGTTATAGGATTTCAGCATTTATTACTTCTATTATCTTGTCTCTAAACATGCATATCTGTATCTGAGTAGCTTTGCTTAAGTGGCTGGATGTTACCCTTAAGTTGAATGTAGAAGATGATTAGCCTGAACTGGGCCTTGCTCCTGATTTATTTATCCTAGTTAGCTATTTTTGGTAATTAGCTATCTAAACTATTGACTGCTGACATGATCTCAAATCATGGAAAAGTATATTCTTTTACACATGTTTGTTGATAACCTAAGGGTGTAATTCTTTCTTTTTCTTTTTTCCCTTATAATTTGGGGTGAAAGGTTGATGGATGCAATTTGCCACTTTTGTGTTTGTGTCTTAGCCATTGTTTGATACACTTGGGTTAGTGTCAGCTTTGTGGCTTGGTTAATCATCTATGGAACTTAGGGGAAAAAAAATCTAAGAAAATAAGCCATCAACATTTCAAGTGAGTCAAATAAATAATCAATATATATATTTTTTTTTGCATAAGTAAAATTTTATTAATATTCAAATGTTGTACAACCGTTAAGGACGGATAAAGTTACATCATAGTCACGAAGACAAAAGTAGAAATAACAGTACTACTATAGCAAGGTTACAATAGTGTAGGGTAAGCTCTAATTTGGTTCACGACTAAACCTCACTTAGGAAGGCTATGCCCTAAGCGTACATTGTTGTGGACTCTCCAGATGCAATAGACTGTCGCCACTAGGCTAATGCTCCATCTTTGGATGGTAGGAGAATTGGAGTCAGCTGAGGCCATCAAGGATGTGGTAGCACCTTGCCAACTTTTAAAGTAGGAAGGGCAATGGAGATAGTCACACATCGTGCCCTAGATTAGGCAGGAATAGCTACAATTTAAGAACAAGTGGGAGTGGTCTTTCGGGCCCTAACGACATAGGAAACAGATTGCAGCAGAGGTGATGTCCCATGAAATCAGCTTGTCTAGGGTAGAGAGTTTACTTAACCAAGCTAATCATAAGATAAACGAGTGTCTTGGTAATGAGTGTTCGTTCCAAATCACCTTAAACCAGTGCACTGTAGAAGATGGAGGGTTAAGGAAAGCATATCCACTCTTTGTTGTGTACTCACCCGTGCTAGAATAGATCCATCGGAAGTGATCATTGGATGAGGCATTGGGGTGGAGAGATGTAGGAATCTGAATATTATTCCAAAACAATCCCTCAGGTATACACCATTCATTTCATTTCATGAGGGAACAGAGTTTGGTGGTTGGAGGGAAACCGGTATTACTCATCTCACGAGCACTAAATATCATGTTCAACAGGCCTACTGGAAGCTAATAGTCTGTCCAGAGTGATATGACAAGGACGTTGTTTGGTTCCCAACAGAAGCTGGTGCGGACCTTTAACAGCTTCTTCCATGACCAAGAGCATAAAGGAGGAGCTTTGGTAGACTAGAAGCTTCTACCTTTCAATATTGTGGAGTGAACCCATTCTGGCCATAAGGTCCTTGGTCCTTCCTTACATAGATGCCAACTGTTTTTGATTTGAATGGCCTTATTCCATAGGTGTAAGTCAGGTATACTTAGATCCCCACGTTTCAGTGGTTTACAAACTTCACTCCATCTAACTTTATCCTTGGAATATGTGTGAGGGCTTCCGCTCTAAAGAAAATTTCTGAGTAAGCTGTCCATCTTCTGAATGACATATTTGGGAAGTACGAATACATTACTCTAGTAGACTTGTATAGAGATAAGGACCGACTTGAGTAATTGCAATCTTCCCGCATAGGAGAGATATTTGGATGTCCAAGATGTGATGCAAGCTAATATCCTCTCCAACAAGGCATCATAGTCTTCTTTTCTGAGCTTAGCGGATGATATTGGTACACCTAAGTATCGAACTGGCAACTTTTCTTCTTGGAACTGGGTATACTTGAGAATATCCTTCTTCACCCCCTCGAGAACATGAGAGAAGAATATGTTGCCTTTGCTGTTATTCACCTCAAAGCCTAAAATTGAGTGGAACCGCTGTAGTGTTTTGATCAAGGACACTGATTCAAAATTTCCTCTAGAGAATATGAGGAGATCGTCTGCAAAGCATAAGTGGGTTAGTTTTTCAAACTTACATCTCTAGTGAAGAGAGAATTGGGAATTCTTGATCATTCTCCTTAAATGGGTAGATAATACCTCCATTCCCGATACAAAGAGGTAAGGAGAGATTGGATTTCCCTGTCTCAACCCCCTATTGCTTGGGAAATAACCTACAATTCCCCGTTAATGTTGATGGAGAACTTTGGTGTAGAAATACATTGCTTTAGGAGAGTACATAGATTGGGGTTGGAATTCATAGCTTTGAGGATCTCCATTAGGAAGTCCCATCTGATCGTGTCATATGCCTTTTGCAAGTCCACTTTGAGAGTGCAACGTGGTGCTCCAGTTTGGACACAATAACTTGCCATCAACTCTTGGGCAAGGGAAATGTTGTTATTAATTCTTCTCTTTGGGATGAAAGCTGCTTGTTCTCTACCAACCGATGATGGGAGGACCCTCTATTCGAGCTGCAATGATTTTAGATATAGCTTTATAGATGACATTATAACATGCAATAGGTCAAAACTCACCTAGCCTAGATGGGTTAGCAACTTTGGGAACCAAGGAGATAATGGTTGTATTAATCTCCTTTATTGGGTGGCCAAATGACAAGAATTCTTTAGAGGCTTCTAGCAGGTCATTTCCAATAATTCCCCAAGTTGCCTTAAAGAATTTGGTAGAGTACCCATCAGGCCCTACCCATTTGATCTCATCTTCAGTGAAAGGGACATCCAACTCAAGCTACTATTGATGACTCAACTTCCAAGTTACCAAGTGACTCACATCCTCCGGGCTAAGGTTGGATGACGAGTTGTCATAGAGCCGTTGGAAGTGTTCTATTGCTAAAGCTTTGACTTCTACATCCCCAATCGCCTCACTACCATCGTCTCTGAATAAGCAATGGATGGAGCTACGGTTTTGTGGAAATAAGAAGTGTTCTTGTCCCCCAATTTTAGCTAATCAGACCTTGATTTCTGTTTGTAGAAACTTTCCTCGGCTCTTCTAAGCAAATAGTATTCCTTGTACGCCTTCTTTTCCTCCTCCATGCTAGATGTATCTCCACTCCCAAGTACAGAGGCCTATAGAAGGTGTAATTTGGTTTTGGACATCTGTACCTTGTCCGGAAGGTGGGAGTATTCATTTTTGTTCAATTGCCTAAGTACTTGCTTGAGTAATCTGAGTTTTCTAACAATTCGAAACATCTTGGATCCTCTAATATCTATCCTCCATGTGCTGGTCACTAAGTCTTTGAAGCTCTTGTGTTTGATCCAAAAGTTAAAGAACTTGAAGGGTGTTTTACTACTACCCAAGTTAAAGTCCATGCAAGTGATTGCAAGGGAGTGGTTGAAAAGGGTAGGGAAAATGAACTTTGCTTGTGTTTTGGGGAGCATGCCTAGCCAATGTTGGTTCACCATGATCTTATCCAACTTTCGTAATATTGGGTTATGCTCTTGCCGGTTAGACCAAGTGAAAAAATCCCCAACATAGCTCAGGTCTTCCAGTTCCGAATGTGTAATACAACTCTGTAGCTCCACCATCTCATCCATAAGCTGCATTCTCTCACCCAATTTTTCCGAAGGAGATTTAGTTGAATTGAAGTCTCCAAGAACCAACCATGGATCTTGGTTTAGTGACTGAGCTAAGTCCTCAAGGTTACTCCATAGGGTTCTTCTTTCTCTATCATTATTGGAAGTGTAGATAAAGGTTACAAAAAGAGTGGAATTGGATCTCATATTTATGGCTTTGTAATGCATAAATTGAGTGTGTTCTATCTCCATGCTGACATGCCAATCTCTAGGCTTCCAAGCTAGCCACGTATGTTTCCTAGCAACCTTATTTATTCTCACCTGCCAAAGTGCACCCAAGGCATTCTTAATTGATATTTCATTTGTCGGGTTCACCTTAGTCTCTAGCAAACCTATAAAACTTATTTTTTGATTGTTGCAAATTCGTCTAATATCTGCCACCTTGATGGGGTCTTTTAGCCCCCTAATATTCCAAGCTACTATATGCATAGTTATTAGGGTACTGGGCAACTAGGTGAAGTTTCTTCTCCTTTTCCACTGCTTCTTCGTGCGCCTACTGGAGGAGCTTGAACCTTTTGTATTCTTTGGGTTGCAGCACTGTCCATGGTGTAGTAGGGGAATTAGTTTGCTGAGGGGAGTGTTTTCAAACTCCTTAAACCCATTAGCATCATCTAGTGTAGGTTGATCATGTAGGATGGTGCCATGGTCTTGAACAAGTGTTTCCGCTACAAGGGTAGCTGTTGGTGAGTTATATTCCTCAACTTCCATTCCGTTCCCAGCCCTTGCTTCCTCCTGCTGCATAATATCAACTGCCTCATCAGTCTCAGTTCTGTCCTTGTCCTCAACCCCTTCCGTGTGAGTATCTTCATGAATGAATTTGGAGGCCAGTTTGGGAGAATTCTCTCTAGTTCCAGGTACCCAATTCGGCTTAGGAGTGGACTGTCCTGCCTCATTCCCTTCCCCTCCAGGCTGATGACAGGGTGTTGTAGTGCCATTGTTGCCCACCTTTCTCTCTTCATTCACTTTCCCCTTCGCCTTACCACCTCCTTTAACTGGAACCCACTGATCCTCGCTGTTCCTAGCCTTAGGCTGTTCGAGGTAGTTGGGCATGTCCCCATATATGAAGGCCGACAAGTATGGCCAAAAACCTTACACTCACCACATCTAGAAGGGAGTCCCTGATACTCAACCAGTATCTTAGAAGTTGATCCATTAGATCTCTCCACTTCTACTTGAGTAATCATTTCATCTTGCGCATTAATCTCAACAAGTACTCTCGCATGGTTTGCCCTTTTCCTTGAAGCCGTTAAGGCATCAGCCTTGAGAGGAACGCCCACTCCACTTGCTATGTGGCTGATGCCTTCCTCATTGAGATACTTGCATGGAACACGCAAGAAAAAAGCTCAAACTGGAACGTTTGTTGGCTAAGGTTTCTCAAGGGACATGCCTAACCTCCATTTTTGAAGGATGAGGTATTGAAATATAGATTTGTTTATATATTTAGAAAAGATATTTTTTAGAAATATCATGTATTATAGCCTTTCTATGTATTGTAGTTTTTTTCTTTTTAGTTCCTTGTAATCTTCTATATTAGACCAGATGTTGTAAGGAGAATAATAAGAAAAAAGATTTCTTCTTCATTTTCATCACGTTTTTCTGACATGGTATCAGAGCCTAGGGTTTAGGAATTCTGGAAATTTTTTTTCCGGCCTCCATTGCTGATTTTATAGATTGGCCTTCATTGCCAGCATTCAACTTATTCCTTTCAACATACCTCGTCTGTGGATGAGATCAAAGTCAAAACTGGAGCCACTAAGCAAGGGGACAAATCAGTCACAGAATATGCAAACATATTGCAAAATCTGTGGCAAGAACTTGATCATTATCGAGTTTTTGAAATGAAACACCTTGAAGATGCGGTAATCTTGAAGAACTTCATTGAAAAAGATCGTGTTTATGATTTTTTGGCTGGATTGAATCTGGAATTTGACCAGGTTCGAATCCAAATTCTTGGGAAAGAGGAAACTCCCTCCCTAGAGGAGACCATATCACTAATACGAGTAGAAGAAAGCTGACGTGCTGTTATGCTGGGAACTCAAACAGCAGATGAGTCAGCCCTGATTGCAAGAATGGAACCTCGAGACACAAGGAAAAATAACGTGTCAAGATACCAGAATAGGGAAAATCAGATTAAGGAGAGCAAAGATAACCTTTGGTGCACTTATTGTAAGAAACTAAGGCACACAAAAGAGAAGTGCTGGAAACTAAATGGTAAGCCATTGAGCCAAGAGTAGGGAATCTGTGGGGGGCAACAAAGATCTCATGCACACATGACAGAACAATCAAAACCAGAGGAAAGCCTAGCAAAGGAGGGGTTCAACAGTGAAGAGATTGAGAAACTAAGAACCTTATTGGGATCCTTGGAAAAAACCTCTGGAACGTGTTCTCTAGCTCTCTTAGGTAAACCTTTATCTCCTCTTTGTATGAATGCCTCAGATAACTTACATACTAATGCATGGATAATTGACTCTGGAGCTACGGACCATATGACCAACATGTCTCAACTCTTCCATACATACACCCCATGCCCTAGTAATAGGAAAATTGCAATAGCCAATGGCACTTTAGCTACTGTTGCAGGGATTGGAGACATACATATCACGCCTACTATTACATTAAAGAATGTTCTTCATGTATTAAAATTATCGGCCAGTCTTGTCTCCATTCAAAAACTCACCAATAACCTCAAATGTTATGTTGTTTTTTACCCTTCTTATTGTGTCTTTCAGGATCAGGAAATGAGGAGGAGGATTGGACTTGCTAAGGAAAGTAGTGGCCTTTATTACCTTGAATATTCTAAGAAACCTAGGAGTAATTTATCTTTTCTCAGTTCATCAAATAAACATGTTATTTGGTTGTATCACCTACGTCTTTGACATCCATCTTTTAGAGTTCTCAAAGTCATGTTTCCTCATCTGTTTCAAGGAATAGATATTACTGAGTTTTACTGTGATGTTTGTGAATTTGCAAAACATACTCGTGTATCTTTTCCTATCAGTAATAAAAGAAGCTTATATCCTTTCCATTTGATTCATGGTGACATATGGGGGCCTTCCACAGTCCTTAATATTTCTGGAGCTCGTTGGTTTTTATCCCTATTTGATGATTGTACTCGGGTTACATGGTTGTTATACCTTCTAAAACAAAAGTCTGATGTCAGCACTATCATACCTAATTTTGTCTCTATGATTCAAAATCAATTTGGGGTGAAAATAAAAATGTTTCGGATAGATAATGCTAGAGATTATTTCAGCCAAACATTGTCACCCTACTTCCAATCTCAGGGCATTCTCCACGACTCTTCATGTGTTAACACATATCAACAGAATGGGGTAGCTGAAAGGAAAAATGAGCATTTACTTAACACCACACGAGCTTTACTCTTTCAAGGAAATGTTCTTAAGTCTTTTTGGGGGGATGCCGTTCTAACTGCTACATATATGATAAATAAACTTTCCTCACCTGTCCTAGATAATAAGAGTCCCATGGATCTCCTTAACAGTTTCTTCCCACATTTTAGAACCTCAAATGGGCTTACACCTAGAGTGTTTGGGTGCACAGCTTTTGTCTATGTCCATAATCAACACAGAAGTAAACTTGACCCTCGAGCCATCAAGTGTATTTTCTTGGGTTACTCATCTACTCAAAAGGGATACAAATGTTATCACTTGTTATCTAGGAAATGGTTTATCTCTGCTGATGTTACATTTGCAGAAACAACTCCTTTTTTCTCCAAGTCCTCTCTTCAGGGGGAGATTTCAAGTGTAGAAGAGAATACTAATGAGTACTTTGAACCACTTTGATCTCTTGATCTTCAATCTCGTGATCTTCCTCTCGTGCCAAACACGGTTAAACCAAGGTCAAATTCTATAGAACCAAATGATGACCATCCTAAGATTTCTCAAGTATATTCAAGAAGAAAGGTTGCTACTGAATCGACACAAGTTCAAGAATCCAACTCAAACAATGATAATGAAGTCATGGAAAAATCTAATTTGCCTCTAGATGCACAACCTGTTGAACCATCTATCAATCCAACAGATGATCTTGATCTTCCCATTGTTGTGAGAAAAGGAACCAGAGAATGCACTAAGCAACCTCTTTATCCATTCTCACTTAAACATTTATCACCAGCACACAAAAGGTTCATTGTGAGTCTAAACACCATTACTATTCCCAACACAGTTTTTGAGGCATTGTCAAAAAGGGAAAGGAGGAATGCTATGAGAGAAGAGATGAGTGCCTTGGAAAAGAATAAAACATGGGAGATTGTTGATAAACCAAAAGGAAAGAATATTGTTGATTGTAAGTGGATTTTTACAATGAAATACAAAGCAGATGGATCCCTTGAAAGATATAAAGCCAGATTAGTGGCCAAGGGTTACACTCAGAAGTATGGAGTTGATTATCATGAGATTTTTTCTCCAGTTGCAATAATGAATACCATGAGAATTTTATTGTCATTAGCTGCTCACTTCAATTGGCAACTCCTTCAATATGATGTCAAAAATGCATTTCTTCATGGTGACTTGAATGAAGAAATCTACATGAATATTCCATCAGGATTTCAAGGAGACATGGAGAATAAGGTATGTAAACTGATGAAGGCTCTTTATGGGTTAAAACAATCCCCTAGAGCTTGGTTTGGAAGATTTGCAAAGGTAATGAAGAAGTCTGGTTACAAATAAAGTCAAGGAGATCACACTTTGTTTATTAAGCACTCAACTGTAGGGGGAGTAACCGTGCTTATTGTCTATGTGGACGACATTATAATAACTGGAAATGACGAGAGAGAGAAATATAAGTTGAAGGAACAGCTAACCAGAGAATTTGAGATAAAGGAATTGGGAAAACTGAAGTACTTCCTTGGTATTGAAGTGGCTTATTCTACACAAGGAATTTTCATTTCACAGCAGAAATATGTGACCGACTTATTGGCAGAAACCGGGAAGATTGGAAGTAAACCAGTCTCTACTTCAATAGATCTAAACCACAGGTTAGGAGAAGCTAAGGAAGAGCCAGTGGTTGACAAGAGAATGTACTAGAGATTGGTTGGAAAGCTTATATATCTAGCTCACACTCGACCAGACATTGCATACTCAGTAAGTGTAATTAGTCAATTCATGCATGATCCTAGAGAATCTCATCTTCAAGTTGTGTATAGGGTACTTCACTACTTGAAAGGTAGTCCAGGAAAGGGAATTTTGTTCAAAAAGAACTCCAAACTTACTCTAGAAGTTTACACAGATGCTGACTATGTTGGTTCTCCAGTGGATAGAAGATCAACTATCGGGTATTGTTCTTTTGTTGGAGGTAACTTGGTAACATGGAGGAGCAAAAAACAGAATGTGGTAGCTCGATCTTCAGCCGAATCAGAGTTTAGGGCAATTGCTCAAGGACTTTGTGAATTGCTTTGGTTGAAAATCATCCTAGATGATTTAAGAATTAAATGGGATGGTCCTATGAAGTTATATTGTGATAATAAGTCAGCCATTAATATTGCTCATAATCCTGTACAATACGATAGGACAAAGCACATAGAAATTGATAGACATTTTGTCAAGGAAAAATTGGAGGAAGGGCTGGTGTGTATGTCCTATGTTCCAACAGGACAACAATTAGTAGATGTTCTAACAAAAGGGGTGAACCACACAAGTTATTATAATCTTGTGACCAAGCTGGGAATGGAAAACATCTATTCCTCAGCTTGAGGGGGAGTATTGAAATATAGATTTGTTTATATATTTAGAAAAGATATTTTTTAGAAATATCATGTATTATAGCCTTTTTATGTATTGTAGTTTTTTCCTTTTTAGTTCCTTGTAATCTTTTATATTAGACCAGATGTTGTAAGGAGAATAATAAGAAAAAAGATTTCTTCTTCATTTTCATCACGTTTTTCTGACATGAGGTACCTTTGCGCAAAGTGCCAAGTCCTTTTCAGCAGAGGCATCAAGTCTGTTCCTTTGGCGAATCTAAAATAGAAAAATCCCTCTTTACTTCCCAAGACTTCTAGAATACCATAGTCTTTCCAATGGTGAAGTGCCGTATCTTAGACTAACTTAAATGGCATCCTACGGTTGAGGAAGAACCCTACAAGAGTGGAGGACTAGTATTCAGCTCCGGCAACCTCCACTACTTTGGGTATCTTCACATGAGGGACCGCTCCTTTCTTGGTTGGAGGATGATATTGCAGCTGGAAGTGCGGCCTTTAGGGTCTTTGATACTACAATCGTGGGTGTATGTTTTCCTTCCATGCGCACTTCTGGTGGTGGTTTTAGTTGAGGAGGGTGGTTTTGTAGAGTGGTTTTGCTTTTTAAGGTCCTCTAGTAGACCATTTACTTCTTCCAAGGTTGAATTACTAAAGGAGGAAATTTGTTGGGAGGGGTGCAAGTGTGATGTGGCATTAGAGCTCTCTTCTGCCTAACAACAGTGGACAAACAACTTTTCCTTAGGGGCACAAGGATCCAAAATTACTCTTTTAGGTAAGTTAACTTTTCTCTTTCCTCTAGAGCTAATAGGCATCCCTACTTTTTCCTTATTTGGGTGCTTAGGACTTCTTACCTTTGGAACCGTGCCTTGTGAATTAGCAACCGGTTCTCCTAGGAAGAGGGGGGAAAATGGTCGCCCAATGTGCTCTGGCCACTAGTGGGGATCCTACTGGGCGACTCATGGGGGTGGCTGCTATCATCTTTCATTGAGTTTTGATGATGCTTTAAATAGGTGAAACTACGATACAGTTCACAATTGAGAAATTTTTACTATTTAGAAAATTGCTAGGATGCAATTTTTTACGATACATTCAAAATGTAATGGACTATTGAAGATATTTTTTACTTGATTGATGAAACCAATTTGAAGTTTACACATTTACTCAAAAAAAAAAAAAAAAGAAGAAAAAGTTTTCACCAAAATGTTGATCCTTTGTTTCGTGCAATAAAATGTTTATGACCTATTTGTAATACATTAATGACCTCAATTAGATTTATCTAAAATTAAGAGGGATGATGAAAAATTGAAGGTAGGAAGTGGTGACACATAAACTAGCCATGGAATGAATTGTAATTGGAAAGCAAGGTCCTTAAAACATGTTGTTTTGATGCTTTTGTGGGGTTGAGGGGACTGATATAATCGGGGTATAAAGGATGATGGATGGCTGGCTACCTAGGAGGAATTAAGTTACATCCCAGGCCAAAAAAACCACTTTCAATATCATTTCTTCAAGGGATTTCAGATTTCATTAGGTAAACATGGTATGAGATACAATTGTTATGGTTGGGATGTGCAAGTTGGCTTGATGAAATATAACTTGAATATGCATGTCGATTCAAATGTTTAAAATTCTAGAGAGAGAGAATGCTCTCCCTTCTCTCTAGAAAACTTTCAAAATCTCCATAAGAAACCACTTTTCTTAGGGAACCTAAAATCACATCCAACCCTTCGCATTCCCCCACCTCCCCCATCCCACCCCTTGTTCTCCTTCTTTCCCATGCATTCTCAGTTATGGTGAGCAGCTCATCTAATCGCAAGCCAGTTAGTAGCTTCCACCATTCATTAGGAGCAAGGTTCCCTCAAGGTTTTTTTTCAAAACCACAATTCTAGAAACTAGGGCTCCACATCCAAAGCATCTGACTTGGTTTCCCCAATTGACATTGGCCCTTCTCTAACCATGGTAATTGAGGCCTGCAAGATAGAGGAAAAGGACACTGTTACATTGGGTGTCCAAAAAGGTGAAGATCCTTTTGGCATTGGCAGAAATACCTTTGTTGAAAAAGGGAAGGTATCTTCTACCAAGACAAAAAGTCATGTCAACTCCTATGCCTCATTTGGAAATTCTACCTTGGGGCAAATGAATGACTTGTTGGACGAGATTGAGAAACAAAACCACCATTCTAATTAGCCAATACTGCCAAGGAGCTTCGTTGAAGTTGTTAGAGCCACACGTCCCCTTCCCTAGCGGTCAGATTTTAAATTGGAATATCACCCTCCCATATCTCATGGCGCACTACCTAAGGTCAAACCTCCTCCCTCAATCGTTGCTCAAGGAGCGAAGAACTGGGAGCACACTTGTGGATTTTTTCTTGGGGAAGTGAATACCATTCTCCCTTGTGCAATCCACATTGCTAAGAATATGGAAGGACTATGGAATAACAAGTGTCCTTTGCAACAAAGATGAATTTTTCTATTTTCGTTTTGCAAATGACACATTACTTAACAATATCTTGGAGAAGCCATTGTTTTTTGCTAAAAGATTATTGATATTTCAAAAATGGTAGATCAATATGCCTCTTAACTAAGCCACAACCTTCACGAGTTCTAGCTTGGGTGCTCTTCTTCAGCATTCCTTATGAGTACCTTCATGTAGTGGGGGTGAGCTACATTGCAAGTGCCATTGGGAAGCCTCTCCAAGTTGACACACTCTTGGCATGCCAAGCAAGAGCCAATCAAGCAAGAGTATTGGTGGAAGTGGATGCAACTGAGGAAGCCATACACCTTTTGGAACTGGAAATGGAAGATGGAACATTTATGCAAATATCAGTTGAATACCAATGGCTCCCACCATGATGCTCTACATGTCAAGTCTTTGGACATTCATGTAGCACGCGTAAACACACAGAAATTCAACCATCCAAAGAAACATCCATGGGGAAAATGTGGGTGAAGGTCCAACATAAAGGAAAAAAAAAAAACAAAAAAGCTATTACTCCACCATCATCCCCTAAAAAGAATGCTTTGGTGCTTAGTGAGGAGATATCCTCTCCCATGAAGCCATTTGATCTAGAGAAGAACCCAAAAGAGGAAAGTCTGGAGGCTCCAGCAGTGGCCTAGTGTTTGGAAACGCTAACTCAGATGAATCGAGTTGGTACTAGATTACACCCCATCCTAGATCCTTAAAACTTCGGAATGTGGAGGGAGAATTGATGAGAATGAAGATAAGGCAAAAGAAAAGAAGGAAGGTGAGGGAATGGAGGAAATAATAGTAAATGTGGAATCGAGCAAGGAATAGTATGAGGCCACACCGGCCAATCCGAAGATGTCTGGTTCACTTAGAAGCTGTGAGATGATCAACTTGGCATCTTCAAGTGATGGGTAGTCGTCTGGTTCAGGTGACAAGAGGAAGAAGAAGGTCTTTAAGCACCAATGGTGGTATACTTAACCATCATCTCTTCATCTCAATGAATCTCACTTTGTGGAATATAAGAGGTCTCAATGACCCTTTGAAGTGTTCGGAAATCAGAAAATTTTGTATGGAGAATGGTGTATTGTTAATGGAGTGGTTGGAAACTTGTGTAAGCCAAAATAATGAAGATAGAGTAAAGCAAAATCTAAATGCTAACCTTAAGATTGGCCATGTTTATGCTATCTTACTGTAAATTTTCCCGTATCTTTACGATTGTATAACACTTTGAAGCAATAAAATTAATTATTTATCCAAAAAAAAAATCTAAATGCTAACTGAAATTTTGGTATTTACTCCATGGCAAGGAAGAGGATATGGCTTATGTGGGACTCAAGAAGTTGGAATATTAGAATTGAGAAAGAGCACAATTCTCACTGCTATTACGCTCATCTCAGTTCCAATCAATCATTCTATGCATTGTTTGTCTATGCGTCAAATTCTGATCATGAGTGGAAATTGCTGTGGAAGGATTTAACTGGATTGGCTCCATCCTTGGCTGATCATCCGTGGGTGCTCCTTGGTGATTTTAATGTGATCAGATCGATCCATGAGAGGAAGGGGGGTAACATGAGGCAAACTTTGGCCATGATGGATTTTGTAAAGTTCTTGGATGAAGCAGAACTTGATGACCTTCGGTTTGGAGGGGATTTTTACTCTTGGTCAAATAAACAATTTGATAACCCAATCTTGAAAAAATTAGATAGGATATTGGTTAACCAAAGTTGGCTAGATAACTTCCCCAATTGTGATGCCAGCTTTGTCACCCCTTTTCTTTCAGATCATTTGGTAGGAGTTCTACATATGGAGCTTGGCACAGCAAGAAGGAAATATCCTTTCAAATTCTTTGAGTTCTGGATAGAATCTTCGGATTCTATCCTGAAGGTAAAAGTGATCTGTTCTAAGAAGGTTAGCCTCTAAAATGTTCTAAAGTGGTAGCTAAGTTGAAATTGCTCAAGAAGAAATTGAAAAATTTGAATAATGCCAAATTTTCCCAACTTTCTATGCGAGTCAAGTTAGCTAAGGAATATCTAATAGCTACTTAAAGTTCAATTGCCAATGGAAGTACCTCTCTTCAATCAAGAAAAAGAAGCATTTAAAGAATACTATCTACTAAGAGGGGCAAAAGAGATTCTCTTTAGACAAAAGTCGAGGGTGAAATGGTTGAAATTGGAAGACAAGAACATTGCATATTTTCATAAAGTGATCGGACACAGGTAGAATAGGAAT
Organism: Laguncularia racemosa; assembly: GCA_037954665.1. Lineage (NCBI taxonomy): Eukaryota > Viridiplantae > Streptophyta > Magnoliopsida > Myrtales > Combretaceae > Laguncularia > Laguncularia racemosa. The sequence goes on along the minus strand of JBBMOL010000039.1, from coordinate 1,451,304 downwards.
CCTATACATAGTTTGAAAAAAGAGGATGGAATAAAGATTCATGGGGATTTAGATGCCAATGGAAATACCTCTCTGCAATCAAGAAAAAGAAGCATTTAAAGAATACTATCTACTAAGAGGGACAAAAGAGTCTTTTTAGACAAAAGTCAAGGGTGAAATGGTTGAAATTGGAAGACAAGAACATTGCATATTTTCAGTGTGATCAGACAAAGGCAAAATAGGAATGCTATACATAATTTGAAAAAAGAGGATGGAATAAAGATTCGTGGGGATTTGGATGTCAATGTGAAAATTGTTGCTTACTTTTCCGATTTGTTAGGAGGCCAACAAAAGGTCATCTCAACTACAAAGGTGCAAAACTGTGTCTAAAAGAATTTTAGATCAACAAGCCATGCAAATCAATAGCCCATTCTTGGATGAGGAAATTAAAGTGGCCTTCTTCAGCCAAGTAGATAACAAAGCCCTTGGATTGGATGGATCTTCTGGCAGGTTTTATAAAGCTACAGGGCACATTAGAGGGAAAGCTATAGCTAATGGGGTAAAAGAGTTCGTGATGTCTAGAAATATGCTAAAGGAATTGAATTGCATCATTGTTTCCCTTGTACATAAGATTGCTAAATCCTACTAATCTTTTTTATTTTAGGCTTATATCCTATTGTAACACAATTTACAAGGCTATTGCCAAACTACTTGCTTCATGACTTAAGATGGTTCTACCGTTGCTAGTGGGGAAAGAACAATTTGCATTTATTGAAGGTCGTCGTATTTCTGGTAACATCTTCATTGCTTAAGAATTAGCTAATGGATATCTCAACAATAGAGGAGGCTTGCGGTGTATGCTTTAAGTAGGCATCCAAAAAGCTTATGATACCATAAATTGTAGCTTTTTGGAAATAGTACTTACTGGCATGAACTTTCTAGCACACTTTATCAATCTGGTGGCACAATGTTTCTCTACTCTTAGATTTTCCTTCAATATTAATGCGGATTGGTTGGTTTCATCCTTAGCTCAAGAGGACTTAGACAATATGATCCTATGTTGCCTTATTTGTTTGTACTTGGCATGGAAGTGTATTCAGGGAAAAGATGATAACTTAGTGTTTCAATGAAGGAAAACTAGTAGGTCTAAGAAAATGCTCTCACCTTTCTCTAAACCCATGCCCCCATCCCTCTTAAAGGACCACTTCTTTTAGGCTACAAATATACATAAACCTCATGCTAAAGTCTTCTCTCACTTGGTATGTCGCCAGACTTGATGAAGGGAGAGTCTAGCAAGCTCTAGGAGCTGCCCAACAGGCCCCCTTTTGGTTGCTGGAGCACATTGGGCGACCACTTTCCTCCTTAATTTTTTGGAATGTCGGTGTCTAGCCCACAAGACACGGTTCCAAAGGTAGTTTGTCCTAGCAGCCAAAATAGGGAGAAAGCTAAGGTGTCTCTTCACCTTTCAGAAAAAAGGCCAAAAGGATTTACCTAAAAGTAGTGTTTTGGACCCTTATGCTCTTGTCACAGTGGACAGTCCAGCTGGAGACATAGGAAAAGTCCTTGTCAATCCCACCCACCTAGTCAACCCCTTTGCCAGCTCTCAGTCGAAAGGATTTTCCTCTTGGAAATTCTATTTTGGAGGGGAGCAAATTAGCTATTGGACCAAATCCAAAAGGAAAACCACCTCGAAAAACAACCTTCTCTCCTCTCTTTAGCGGCTAAGACTTATGCAAACACTTGTAGCCCTCAAGCTACTCATCGGAACCTGAACTTCAAGCTCCGATTCATCCCTTGATGATGAAAGATGGCGTCCCTAAGGTCAAGATCCCAAAGACAGTTGAGGAGGAAGGGGTAGACTACTGGAGGTCCACCTTGGTAGGATACTTTATAGGTTGTAAAATCCCATTTTTCCTAGTTCAATCAACAACCTTCAATCTTTGGAACGATTTCGGCCTTATCAACGTCCTAGTCAACCAAGAGGGTTTCTTTTACTTCCGCTTTAACAAGGACAAGGACCGCTCTCCGATACTAGAGAAGGTCTGGTACTTCTCTAAATGTTTCCTCATCCTCCAACGGTGAAGAAAGGTAATGTCATTAGAGAAGCCTCAGCCCACTCACGTTTTGGTGTGGGCCATGTTTAGTCGCATTCCTTGTGAGTTCCTTAGTGTCGAGGGGATAAGTCTTATAGCTAGCGGAGTGGGTTCTCCCATTAAAGTTGACACCTGCATAGCTTCCGGGTAATGCGCCAACTAAGCCCGTGTCCTTGTTGAGATTGATGGAAGGGAGGAATTGATTACACAAGTTGAAGTGGGGGAAACCTGATGACTCTTTGGCTAGAGTTCACATAGAGTACTGATGGCTTCCTCCCAGATGCAGCACATGCAAGGTTTATGGCCATTCCTGCACCCCAACAAGGAACTCGATTCCACAAACCATAGCTGGAAGCTCCAAACCTAGAGGCGACTGGTGGATTCAAGTAGACCTTGCCTGTAAAGGTAACTAGAGGGTTCCTAAGGAGGATGAAGTAACTTGTTCTTCTCTCAAATCTCCCCCTCCTCAGGCTCAAAAAGGAATTATTGAGGAAGTCCAGTCTCCATTGAAATCAAGACAATCCATGGGAAGCGAGTAGGGTTTGAGTAGATGATAAGGCAGGTCTAGCTGATGTTGTAGTGGAGGAAAACATTACTTCTTTTGACCAGAATCACATGGACGACGGAAGTATACAGTCTCCAAAAGTGATGGAAGTTGAGAATGAGGCTGGTGATTCCACGGATATCCCCATAAGAGGGAATTCCCCCACCAGGATCAGGACGACTCCATTGTCCCTGAATCCCCCAACCATTTGGAGCAAACCCATGAGCCCTTGGCACCCAGCCTAGCTCAAACTGAGATGGGCAATACTGAGGATTGCGAGGATTTTGACAATACTCCACTTAACAAGCTCGTTGGTCAATGGAATAAGACCCCAAACAGCAATCCCAAGAGCAACAAAAGCTCCAACTCTAAGGGCGCCAGAAGAAGAAACGAAGGAAGAGACGTCGCACTTTTACTTAGGTGCAGACGGGTCGTCTTTTTTCACCCTCATGAATATAGTGGCTTGGAATATTAGAGGGTTCAATGACCTAATTAAAGTAGCAGAAGTTAGGAAGGAGTGCGATAACAATAAAATTTCCTTTATAGGGATTTTTGAAACCAAGGTTAACCCTTCAAACGAAATGCTCATTCAAAACCTGTTGAGGCCAAGATGGCAAATGGCTATTAATTGGGCAGCTTGCAAGTGAATGTGGTTGGCCTGGATTTTGAGAGACTGGGGTGTTCCGATTGAGAAGGAAACTGTGCAGTTCATACATTGCGCAGCCACATTTCGGAGCACTAATACCTCTCTATGAGTTACATTTATCTACGGCTCAAACAATGATAGGGAAAGGAAATCTTTATGGGAGAATTTAGAGGGCTTAGCCCCCACCATGATCATGAACCTATGGTTCGTACTTGGTGACTTCAACATAATTAAGTACCTTTTAGAAGAACTTGAATGACAATGGCAATGGAAGACTTTCAAAATTGCTTGGCTAACAATGAGCTAGAAGACTTAAGGTATTTTGGAGACTCCTTCACTTGGACCAATCGTCAAGAACACAACCCCATTTTGAGAAAACTCGACCGAGTTCTAGTCAATCATCATTGGTTGCATGTCTTCTTGAGAACCCAAGTCAAGTTCCTACCCCCTAGCCTTTTAGATCATTCACTAGCTATTACATCTTTAGACACTAGGCCAAGGTCAAGGAAGTCACCTTTTAATTTCTTTAGCTTTTGGATCGAGCATGCAAGCTTTAAGGACATTATCATCAATATATGGAATAAGGAGATCACAAGTTCAAGAATGTTTTAGGTGGTTAGGAAGCTCAAATTGCTTAAAAATGAACTAAGACACTTAAACTTGCTTCGAGTTTTCCCAATTATCTAACCGAATACAAATGGCTAAGAATACTCTCAACCAGATGCAATCTACCATATAGGGCATTGGAGATGCATCATGTATGGAAGCGGAGAAAAAAGCCTTTAGGGAGTACTACCTACTTAGGGGAGTCGAAGAATGATTCTTCAAATAGAAATTGAGATCAAACTAGCTAAGGCTACAGGACAAGAACACTTCATTCTTCCACAAAGCTATGAGGAATCTTCACAATAGAAGTGCCATGTATAGACTTTCAAGGGAAGATGGAAGTCAAGCAATAGGAGAAGTGGAGGTTAGGGAATTAGCTATTTCACACTTCCAACAACTCTATGGCAGCACCTACCTCCAATTAACCCTGAGGAGATCCACAACTTAGTGACTTGGAAGTTGACAGAACAACAGAGGGAAGAAATGCAAGCACCCTTCACAGATGAAGAGATTAAGAGAGGCTTCTTTTCCTAAGCAAATGAGAAGGCCCCTAGATTGGACGGGTACACCGCCAGATTCTTCAAGGAGACTTAGGAAATAATAGGAAACGATGTTTTTGCCGCTGTCAAAGAATTGTTAAACTTTAGGCACTTGCTTAAAGAAATAAATACATCCATCATCACCTTGGTCCTGAAGATATTTAATCCCTCTAGCTTAGGAGAATTTCATCCTATTGCATGTTGTAACGTCATTTACAAAGCTATATCTAAAGTATTTGCAGCGCAACAAAAAATGTGCTACCCTCTTTGATTGGAAGAGAACAAGCTGCTTTCATTTCAGGGTGTAGAATTACTGACAATATCTTCATCGCCTAAGAATTGATGGCCGGATACCAATCACAGAAAGGCGCTCCCCATTGCACCTTAAAAGTGGATCTTTAGAAGGCTTATGATTTTATATGATGGGATTTCATTCTTGAGGTGCTTAAAGCTATGCAAGTTTCTCCACATTTTTGCATTCTCATAGAATAATGCATCTCTACCCTTAGGTTCTTTATTAACATCAATGGAGAATTGACAGGCTATTTCACTAACAAATGGGGCCTTAGGCAAGGCAACCCCATTTCTTTATACTTATTTGTCATTGGCATGAAGGTTCTTTCCACCCTATTATGAAGACTCACATTCAACCTCGCATTTTCCTTCCATTGGAGATGCAAACCTGAGCGCCTAACCTATCTTTGTTTTGCAGATGACTTTCTAATCTTTGCAAAAAGGCAATGTCAAATCTACCTCTATGATCAAAGACGCCCTTTAACACTTCCATTCGCTCTCTAGTCTGGTTGCTAACAATAGCAAAAGCAACATCTTCTTCTCCAACTTCCCTATAAGGACCAAAGAGAATATTTTGCGAATCACCCAATTCCAAAAAGGCAAACTCCTAGTTCGTTGCCTAGGAGTCCCACTTCTCTCCAAAAAACTCAAGAAATAGAATTGTGACACCCTCTTGGAAAGAATTCTGACTCACATTAACTTCCTGACCTCCAAGTACCTCTCTTATGTAGGCAGATTATAGCTAGTCAAGTCAGTCCTTTCCTTGATGTAGGGTTTTTGGAGCTCTGTATTTTTGCTCCCAAAAGGCTATAGTTATAAAGATAGAACAACTCTTAAGGAATTTATTGTGGAGTGGAAAATTGTATATCTCGTCAAAGGCTAAGGTTGGATAGGTAGATGTATGTAAACTGGTCAAATGTAGGGGCCTAGGGATCCCCAATCTCCATCTTTGGAATAAAGCCATACAAATCAAACACATGTGGCACTTGTGCAAAAGTGGCCCTCAAAGTCTATGGGCTGATTGGGTATTCTCCACACTACTGAAGGGTAGAAGCTTCTAGTCATCACAAGCACCATCCATATGCTTCTAGTCTTGGAAGAAGCTATTGAAATTAAGGTGTTTAGTTCGTCGGCTTCCCATGGCAGCCAAGTGACGACTTATCTATCTCCATTTGGACAGATTATTGGTTATCAATAGGTCCTTTGGATACAATATACAGTGCGCAGGAAATTGAGAGTTCAAGCCTCCCACCAAACGTCTCAATTCTTGACCGACTTTGCTAGATCCACACCACATCATGAGATTACTCCATTAGGAGTGGATACACTTTTCTCAACACATCAAGGGTTATCATTTCTTCTCACAAAGTCATTTAGGACAAGTCAACCCTGCTTAGACACTGTTTCATATTATGGTTGGCTTGTTTAAGAAAATTATCCATCCTTGACAAACTAGTCTCATGGGGAGTAGCTACTTCCATGACTTGTCTTCTTTGTCAGCAAGGATCGGAAGATCACCCCACTTATTCTTTAATTGTGGATTTACATACCAAGTTTGGGGATTGGTATGTGATGCCATACAATACCCACCTTCCTTCAAGGATTGGCAAAGTGCTTTGATCACATTGATTGCAATGGCTCAATCGTCTTCCCTTACTCACCAAACATGGAGTGCGAGTCTTGTAGCCACAGTCTATTGCATATGGAGGACTTGAAACAAGATTCACCTCGAGAGTAGTCTTCCTAGTGTTAGCTTTTTAGTCAACCAGATTAGAGCTTATGTTACTCATTTGTAATTTGGAAGGGTTTCCTTTGTATCAACACATGTGAATCTTGTATTTCTACTTGTGATGTAACTCCAACCATCCTTTTGATGAATGTATACCTTCATTTGGATTAATAAACTATGAATTATCCAAAAAAAAAAGTATATTCAAGGATATTAAGGCAGCTCATTGGCAATCTTAGATTTTCTTGTCATTGGAGATGTAAGACAGAGTGGCTTACGCACATTTGTTTGTAGATGACCTCTTGATTTTTTGTAAAGATAATGTAGAGTTAGTTGGGGTGATCAAGGAGTCTTTAAGAATCTTTGAATCTATCTTAGGCCTTAAAGCTAACAGTAGTAAAAGCCTTATGTTCTTATGTAATGTACCATATCCAGCAAAGTAATCCTCCATATGTTGGAATTTAAAGAGGGGAATCTCTCCAGCAGCTACCTTGGAGTATCATTACTTGCTTCCAAACTCTGCAAATCTAATTGAAAGAATCTTGGCTAAAATCAACTTGTGGACATCTAAGTTTCTCTCCTATGTTGGACGACTTCAACTCATCAAATTAGTTTTATTTTCACTGCAAGTATATTGGGCATTGATGTTTATTTTACCCAAAAAAGTAATTGATACTATTGAAAGGCTTATACATAACTTTTTATGGAGTGGAAGGCCTAATATTTCAACGAAAGTCTAGGTAAGATGGCAAGAGGTGTGCATCTCGATTGATCTAGGAGGTTTGGGTATTCCGAAACTTGGAGCATGGAACAAAGCAGTCCAATTAAAACATATTTGGCATTTATGTGGAGACTCAGTAAGAGGAATTTGGGGTGAATGAGTATATTCTAACTTTCTTAAGGGATCATCATTTTAGTATACTAAAATACCCTCTATGTGTTCTTGGAGTTGGAGCAAGTTGTTGAAGCTTCGCTTGTTAGGAAGAAGCATGTTTAAATGGGAAGTGGGAGATGGCCTTTCCATATCCTTATGGTCAGATTTTTGGTTGTCATTTGAGCCTCTAAATCTGGTACATAGTCTTAGAATGATTGCTACTTCAAGGCTTCCCTTAAATGCTAGGTTGTGTTCCATCATACAAGACAATGGTTGGGAGTTTCCACAGAACAACTTTTGAAATGGATTTATAATTCCTTCAAATAGAATCTCTAATCCACATAAAGCTGATAGGTTCACTTGGATTAAGAATGCGTCGGGAATCTTTTCTATCAAGAGTTTCTACAAGGCCTTATCAGTGCACAATAGCCTTGTCCCTTGGTCTAAGCTGATTTGGAGCAAGTACTTAATGCCACACCATTCATTTATCCTATGGCTAGCTTGAAAAAGGAAACTACACACGCTAGATAAACTCAATAGTTGGAGAGTGACTATCTCAACTACATGCTATTTTGTTCAGTTGGGCAAGAAAACCATGACCACCTATTCTTTGACTGCATGTTCTCTAAACAAGTACGGATGGAAGTTTTGGTGGAGCTTAAATGCCATCATCCTTCTTTTCATGGTAATATGCATCCACGGTCCTCAAGCACTCAGTACCTCTAAGCAATCCTTTGGTCCCATTATGGAGGGTAGCATTTGCAACAACAGTAAATTACATATGGAGAGTAAGGAATTCAACTTGACTCGGATCTCCATTACCATCACCAATGTCTCTAGCCAGATGGATTTTAGCTTATACTAAGCTTCTTGTACCTTAATTTGGTTTACACAATTTTTCATACAATTTTTGTAAAATTCTAGTTCTAGAATTGAATTTTGCTATAACCTATTATCACGTTCAACAGATGTACATTCTTCTTTTTATTAATACAATTACTTATTTACCCAAAAAATATATATATATATAACTTGAAAATCAGTGAAACTTCTTTTATGACTTGTTTTCGTCATATACATCAATCTCTCAAGAAGTGTCATGCCTATTATCTTTTACGCATGTCTCTCGAAAAATAAATAAATAAATAAACAAAAATAGAAATAAAAATAAAAATAAAAACTTTACGTAAGGGCTGTATTTCCACAACTTCAAATCAAGGGGCATTTTTGTTTTAAAGTTGCTTTTAAGAAGTATTTTGTTGTTTGCATTTCCTATCCACTAATCAAGTGCTTGAACAATTTAAAGTGGAATACAGTTAGTTTGCCACGTTTAGTCACTGTAATTTTGGTTTTGAAGTTTCTCGTATTTAAAATGTATCATGTTACTTATATTTTTATTCACTAATCAAGTGCTTGCACAATTGAAGAATCAAATTAGAATGAAAACAAACGTTGATTTGTTTTGTACTTAGGCTAAGGCTTGTCTGGAAACTAATCACGAGATCATCTACATGGCATACTTGGCTCATACTGCTGCTGTATCTGGCAGCTGATTATCCTTATTGATTCTAGGCTTTGTTCTTATCTTGTACTTTAAGTGATAAGTTGCCCCTGAATGAAGGATAGAACAGGCCAAAGCAGTTAGGAAACCATGGGACTTCCAATCTTCCAATGTTTTATGAATATTACCTTGTTTGTATTCTTTATTAGTATTAAGACCTCTTCATGAACATTGTTATAATTTTTGACAGTTGCACGATTAACTTATGAAGAATTCTTCAACCACTCATTTCTCTCTCGGAAACAATTAGATGCTTCATCAAGGTAATTATAGTCACAACTAAAGAGGTACTTTATAATGCAGTTAATAATCTATCCTTGTGTTAGTTAAATGTTTTTGGTTTTTTGGGTGAAGTAGGACTCCATCAAGAGCTATGGATGGTTATTGTTTTTCAGAGACTGATCCTGTGAAGGCAGAGGAATCTTCTCAGGATGATTGTTTTCCATTCTTTTTAGATGATGACAGCAATGCTTCTGGTGGGAGCCCATCGCACATGAGGAGGAGATCCTTGATGGAATCAACTAAGGGGCTTAATCTAAGTAAAAAATTTGACAAGAGAGGATCAGAATCTAGTGCTAGTCCTTATGTGGATCTTACTTCCAGATATAGCTGTACAGCTCCTAATTGGGGCACTAATATTTTTAGCTCCACGGATCGAAGATCAGCAAGCTCTTATTCAAGAGGTGCCATTCAAAGAATACACATCATAATCCCATCTTTTCTTGACAGTTTAATCTCTGCAATGTCCTGTTTAATTGTATTGTGTTTTCCAACCCCCGGTAATATTAATTGAATTATTTTACAACTAACAGTTATGGATTCAATGGAGTTGATTGATCAAGAATATGTTATTGTACCTGGACCACCGCTGGAGGTCTCGTCATCCTCAACAAGTGCTTCCAAGCCTAGTCATCTACCATACAGTTCTGTAGTGAAGGCTTCTACAGATAAAACTTCACCATCAAGTGCCCCGGTGCCTATTATTGGTGCATCTATAGGTAGCTCATATCACATTGGCAGCCTTGAAAGCCATGGCTCTGCTCCAGGAACTTCACTTGATTCCATGGACATAGGAGATCCCTTGGAAAAGCCATCATCTAACTGTAGGACAAGAATCAAATCATTGCAACAATGTGCATCGTGCATAAAAGAATTAGTAGCTGAAAAGGCAAGTTATGGTTTGAATGACCTTAGAATTGTACTTCAGCTTTACATGAGATGAGAACTTGGCTGGCCATGTAAAAGCAAACAAGAACATGTAGCTTAAGAACAAAGTAAAACCACTCAAGTTTATTTTTTGGGTCAGTGTTAATGTTTCTCTTGCTAGTTTTGAACTAAACGGTGTACCTGTTGATGCGGAAGTACCCATGACATGTTGGTTTGATATTCTGACACAAATAAATAATATAATTTGTTTTTGATCAATATTTTAGAGTGAAGGAGGATTGCTTCTGGAGGCATTTTCAATTCAGCTTGTAATTCTTGCTATCTGGAAGCAAGCGCTGCATATATGTCACACTCAGGCAGCTTCTGCCATGGAAGTCAGTCCGGGTCAAGGGATTACAAGATTAAAAAGAAGCAATAATAGGAAGACTTGCAGTCCCAGTACGGAAGAATGTCTTGTTGATAGTGATACCCTAGCACTGGAGGAGCTGTCCTCTCAGATTGAAGGGGAATTTTTCCAGGAAGTCGAGCATGCTGGGGAACTTGCAAAAGTTATTGAACCTGGTATGAAAGGATATGTTTCCTACTATACATAGGGTTGCAGTAGCTATTCTCATTATTGTAGCTGTTACATTTACTCAGTAACTAAAATCAATAGCCATGTCTTCAAAAAAAAAAAAAAAGAAAATTTGTGCCCAGCATGTTGTTTATCCATCTGATTTCAACTGTGTTTTTGGGTTATATCTTGAAAGTACTCACTGAATGGTGCTTCTAGGGTTATTAGGTTATACCTCCATTTGTCAACAATAGCTTTCATATTTTAGTTATCAGTTATTCAATATCGTACGGCCTTTGGTTATCTTCAAATTTCTGTTGAAACTAGTGGAATAAAAGATAAGAAAATGCTGGTTATAATATTGAATGGAGTTATTGAAATGCAGGAGATAGAGAGATGCCAGATGCTATGGAGACAATATTTCAAGCTGCACTTTCTTTTGGCAAGCGTGGGGGTGTAAGTATTCTACCCCTCATTTTTTTTTCCTTCTCACTTTAAGATGTTCTTTTTGTTTTCTTACCACTCGCACTTAGTAATGCATTTCATTCCCATAGTGTCAATGAAATTTTGACTGGGTCATTACCCAAGAAAAGATGAATAATGAGAATTTTTTGACTGGGAAATCACACATAAGAGGTCTAAATGAAGGATAGACTATGATGCTGAAAAGATAAAGCTGGAAATGCTTCAGCCAATTTGCCTAGGCATCATCTATTTGTCTTTGTTTCTGGTCCATTGCATTGCTATTGGAAGGTGCATAACTCTTACCTTATTATTTAAGGGTGATAAAATGTTTTCTCTTTTTAGGTGTTTTGTGGTGGGTTCACATTTTAAACTCCAGTGCGTAATTTTTACGTGGCATATACAAATACGCTACCACAAAGAGATTGGAAATGAATTGTTTTGTTTGATGTAATGCTATGACATTGCTCTAATGAATCATATGTTGATTCTCGTGAGATGCTTTCTCAGATGATTTGATCCCAAATGTGTCACGGATCAAGTTCTAAATGACTGTTTCATATTTTAGGTTGAGGAGCTCATGGGTAATATGGAGAATGCAGCATCCATGTATGCAAAGGCAGTGAATATGCTGATTTTTCTGTTAGTTGAAGCACCATCGCTAATTCTCAATCCTCCATTTTCTCTAACTAACTCGGACAGGCACAGACTTCGTAGTTACATCGAGATTCTTAATAACCATTTAAGGCCACAGGATATGGCTCTTCTGAAGAGTGACAGCAACGTCCCACTTGAAGACCCAAAAGTTGGGTAATTTCCTGATAGGTCGTCCTGTTGGCTTGTAAAATAATTAATTTGTACAGTTATTCTTTGATCTTCTTAGGGCTGTTGGCAAGTCTGGACTTGTATTTGGAGAGATGTGAAAATTTGGTTTGCTAGGTTAAGAAAGTGGCCAAAATGTGCATTCGTTTTACTTTCCAATTTGCTTTCTATTTGTCCACTATACTAACAACTAAGTTGGGTTTCTGCAACTACAAAATTGGTAATTCGATATTCATGGTAGTGAGGGTGGTCTCTTGTATTTTAAGAGCCTACTGAGATGGAAACGTCCTTGCGGGGTCGAGGAAGAATTGGAAATACCAGGGTGTTAATGAATAATCTAGAGACCTTTGGAAGTAGGGTTTCTCATGCTCTGCTGATTGGGTAAAACATAAAAACTATATGGAGTTCAATGGAATTCGGGTCAAATGGGGATGGCTCTCGGCCGATCAAGGTGCCGTTTTGGTTGACCGAAACAAAATGGGATGACTGTTCAAATAAGGCCCCCGTCGGTTGACTGAGAAAATGTAACATTGACTTGTTTGACCCGTCGATTGATTGAGGGAATGTAGCATCGACTTGTTTGACTCGTCGATTGATGAATGACTCCTAGGTTTTGACGTTCTGCTTTAAATTTTTTCCTCTTCTATTGAGAGAGAAATCACACTTGCGTCAGTTACCATGTGGCCATGTGGAACACAGTAGTAACGGCGATAATTGGCTATATTTGATGGTTTTAGATAATCCGTTCCATTGTTATAGAAGAACGAAGGAAATGGATATAATAACGAGACTATAACTCATGGCATACTTGCATTAATTATTGAAGTGCATCGTTTCGGTTATTTTAAAAATCTAATCAACTTTGTGAATAATTTCGCGTCCAACTCAATAGCGGTATTTGATTAAAAATAACAAAATAAAAAATTCAACAGCTGTATGAATTTCTAGAAGTATTTTCAATTCAAAATGGGTACGTAACTTCATTCCTATCTCAGGAATTGAGACGTATTATCTTGGTATCAAAACTCAAAGTTCATATGCAAAGACAACAACATATAACAACCCTTCAAAATGGACCCTTCCTCACATGGTGCTATTGTATAAGTCATATAGCATGTGCAGTACAACCAAGGCTTTAAAGCCAATCAATCAGACTTCTGAAAGCGTGAATCATCTTTGCTAATATTCTATTTGAAAATAACATCCTAGTGAAAAATAGATATAATCCTTCCATTAAGGCAAATTTCTTATATGTGATTAGACCCTTGAAGTTTCTAAAATATAACCATATCTCTCAATAATTTTAAAATTATATGCATTTACACTACAAATTGATTGGTAAAATCTAAAAGTCATTGCTATGCATGTCTTTTTAGCAATAATTTTTGTATTGTAGCGATAGTTTATAGGTTATTTAAAAATTGTAGTAAGGTAAGTAGAAATATAAGAGGTCTATTTGCACATGACCAATAAATAGTTTAGAAGGTATATTTGCAATTATCCCAAAGTTTTAAGATGTATCATTAGGGCATCAATGAATAGTGACTAACAAAAGGAAAGGAAAATGGGTCTAGCTAAGCTTGTGAGTTTAAGATATAATACACTCATAAGCATATGCAATCTAAGATTGCTACTCGATATGATGCATGACCAACAACTATTAGGGGCACTTGCTATAATCTTTGCTAAAGGGATTGATAAGAGTAAGACAAACTTAAGAGAAGAAAACAAAAGAAAAAAACCTCAAGGAGGCTAGAAAAAGTATTATTCTATTAATGATGTACAATAACAATAGTAGTTTAGGCTTACATGTGAAAGGAACTATTTATAGTAAGTTTCTTAGGTATAAACAAAAAGTGGAGATGTCCTTTAAGTACATACAAAAGCATCCACTTAATATAATATAAAAGGGTAAAAGAGTAAAGAAACAAAAGGAAATACTCTTGGGGATGCATGTAGTTGTTATAAGTTAGAGACATGTGTCATCCTAGCACTAGATGCATTCTTGGCTGAAAGTAACAAACCTAATGGAATGGAAAGGGACCTTCATCTGGGTTGATGAGAGTGTTTTAGTCAAATGGGTTAGATGAGGTCAAGACTAGTCTCAAGAAAGGTTAGAGATTAGTGTAGAAGGTCGGTTTGAGTTGTTAGAGATCAACTATTCTTCAAGGTCTCTTGTAGCTTGTTCTAGTAGTCCATGAGTGAAGAGTTCACATAGAGGGAGAGGTTGGAGTGTGCAACATGATGTAGGATTCCTCAATTCCAAGTGAATGGCAACTTATCCTTAAGTGGGTGTTTAAATAAGATCCTTCTCATTAAGTTTTATACACTTTGTGCACTAGCTTGTATAATGGGCTTGATAATTTGATTTGCATCATCCTTGGGGTGGTAAAGGATTGCCCTCAAATCAAAGGTGTTTTCTTCTGGTTCATCAACCACATATGAGCTCAAGTCGGAAACATTAAATGTAACCAAGACCCATAACCCTTGAGGTGGTCTATCTTGTAGGTATTGTCATTGATCCTTTAGAGTACTCGGAATAGTCCTTCTACCCTAAGAGTAAGCTCGCTCACTCACTCGCTTGCTCGGGAATTACTCATGCCCAATTTGAATCTACATAAGATCTCCAGGTTGGAGTTAAACAACTCATTGCCCATGGACTTTTTGCTGTTGTTTAGTAATGGTCTTCTTGAGTTGCTTGGAGACCTTGTGGTGGAGTTATTGTATCTCCTTAGCTTGATTGAGTCCACTTAAGCTCCTCATTTGAGTTCAGTATGCATAGTTGATCTAGGGGAACGGTGGGATTATACCCATAAATGACTTTAAATGGGGACTTACCTATGGTACTCTATGTCAATCTGTGGTAAGAAAATTCTATGAGAGGTAGGCACAAGTTCTAGTTGGTAACATTCTCCCCAACTATAGCTTGAAGCAATGATCTTCATACCCATTGACTACCTCAGTTTGGCCATCAATTTGGGGGTGGTAGGATGAGTTGAACATAAGTTTTGTGCTTAATCATTGTAATAGTCTTCTAGAAATAGCTCAAGAACTTAGGGTCTTGGTTGGACACAATGCTTGTTGGAATCTCATGTAATCAAATTACTTCATGCAAAAAGAGGTTAGAAATGTGGAGGGTGTCATTAGTTTTATGGCAAGGAATGAAGTATGCGACTTTACTAAACCAATTGAAAACCACAAATATGGAGCCCTCTCCCCTTCTCATCTTCGATAACCCTATCACAAAACTCTTTGCTCAAGTTGAGCCATGACCAAGTCAGTATTGGTAATGGCATGGGTTGGTTAGGTTAAGCTCTACACTTGGCCTTCTAACATGTGGCACTTTGTTCCATCAGCTTGTGCACGTCATTTATCATTTGCATCCAAATGAAATGCTCCTTAAGCAGGTCATAGGTCTTCCTTTCACTAAAATGGCCAGCTAACCCTCTATTATGTGTGTCTTTTGCACTAATAGTTCTCGGGTTGAATTGGTTGGACTACACAATTGTCCCCCTCATAATAGGTGTCCATCTCTTTGGTAATAACTTTTGACCACTCTTTCTTGAGCATAGTTGATCATAATAGGTCAAAAAATATACATTGTGCTCGAACAATTTGATGATCAACTTAAACTGATGAGGATCAGCTAGCATCACAAAGGAAGGAACCAAAATCTCATGATCCATTACATGGTATTGGAGGCCTGATGACCCAAGCTAGAGCTAAAAGGATGAATGAAGCTCTACAAGGATTAGTCATGGACTTGCAGGCCCGGGAATCAAGCTACAAAAAAGGAAAACATACATATGTCAACTTGATTCGTGTGACCATGGAAGGATGAAATATTTTAGGAATATTATATATTTGCGTGGACACTACATTAGATGATACATTCGATTTTGTTATTATTTGTTGGTTTGTTTTCCATGTTATTTAGTTGCTTACTTGGTGACACAAGAATAAGGATATAATAGGTAACTTATGATTTCCATATCGTGTTAGGTTTTTCCTATTGTATTCGTGTGCTATATATGCCGTGCAAGGGGACCTGCCAAAGACAACTTTGATATATGAAAACACATATTTTTTCGTGAGATATGAAATGACTCTTTTTGTTCTTTTGCAAAAGAATTTTTCCATAGGATTCTTAACCGAATTACTAGGAATAACTTTTGATAACTTAGGTTACAGTTAATGGGTTTGATTGGGGTCTAGTTACACATTGCTTATTCAACACGATCTTCGGGGTAATTGAAACCAACTAGCATAGTAGGGGTTCTAGGTTTAACATACCTAGGGTTATATGCATCATTTAGTATCAGAGCTTCGGCTTCTTGAATCAAGTAAATTTTATCCTTTTCTTTAATTTGTCTGTTGTTCTTTTCCATAGTCATTTCTTGTTCTTTTCAATAGTCGTCTGTTATTTTTTTTTTCATAGTCGTCAGTTGTTCTTTTCCATATTCATCTGTTGTTCTTTTCCATATTCATATCTGAAAAAAAAAAATTGTATAAAAATTTTTTTGTTCTTTTCCATTCTCATCTGTTGTCTTTTTCATATTCATAGACAGAAGTCATATATATATATATATATAAACAAATTTCATACTTGTTTGGTCATTACAATCCATTAAGGCTGATAGTATTTAGGTTTTCTTGAACAATCAATTGTGTTCAATTCATAGCTTATCTACAAAAGAAAAAAAAATAAAATTAAGTTGCAAAAGAAAGAATCAAGAACCGAAATTCAAAATAAAAAAAAAGAATCAAATTCGGTTGCAAAAGAAAGAATCGAGAATCAAAATTCAAAAAAAAAAAAAGAAAGGGAATTCGACCTTGAAAGAATTACAATTGCCGAAATCACAAGATAGCTTCTTGAATTGTCAATTTCATAATTGGTTGAGTCAATTCACTTTCCATATCAATTGTTTCCAATTCCAATCGTGATAGATGCTTTGTGATTTCTAAATTGTACATCTGAAAATTACATTCCATAATCATTCATTGTGTTTCGGTGTAAATTATATCCTTTTGTGTGTGATTGCATATCTATTAAGTGGTGAATCTTTTCTATATCAATTAGATTATGTAGTTAGCCTTCCTTCATTCACGTGACTTAGGCTGATAGTAATCATTAGTGATGACTTAGTAATTTGAGTTTAGGAGTTCCAAATTGAGTTCCTAGCAAAAGAATTCCAAAAAGTAGGTGGTAAGATCATATTTTGTGAGAGATATACACAAGTGGAATTGTGAGCAATACATGAGTAAGTGTGAGGAACATACTTATATATTTTTTGTAATTGTGATCGTAACTTGCTGCAAATTATTAGAATTATGTCAGGACAGAACACTAATGTAGGAGAAAGTCGGGTGATGTTTGAGGAATTGATGGGGGAGATGAAGAGGATCTTAACGAGTGAACTAGAGTAGATTCATGATAGGATGGATAGGATGGAAAGGAGTAGGGAACCGTCTAGCAGTACCACTGTCAAGCAAGGAGTAGGTAGACATAATAGGGGAGGAGTTAGGATAGATGAAGAAAAGGAATCTAATTTTGGAGATTACCAACACGTGAGGGATAAGGAAAGTATCCAGAGGCGTGATAGTAATTTAGGGAGTATTAAGTTGAAAAACCCAACTTTTCATGGAAATAATGATCCGGAATTGTATTTAGAATGGGAGAGGAAGATGGATCATGTCTTTGAATGTCACAACTACATTGAAGAGAAAAAGATAAAATTAGCTGCAGTAGAGTTTTCAGATTATGCTAGTGTATGGTGGGATTAGTTGGTGTGTAATAGGCATAGGTATAGAGAGCGACTTGTTAGCACTTGGGAGGAGATGAAAACGATCATGCAGAAGCGTTTTATTCCTAGTCACTATCATAGGGACTTATTTAGGAAAGTCCAAGGGTTGACTCAGGGGAATAATAGTGCAGAGGATTATTACAAAGAGTTAGAGATGGCCATGATTAGGCGAGAATTGAGGAGGATGATGAGGCCACTATGCCTAGATTTATCAACGGATTGAATCGGGAGATAGCTAATGTAGTAGATCTTCACAATTACTTAGATATGGAAGAGTTACTGCATAGAGCTATTAAAGTAGAGTGTCGGCTAAAATATAGGAGTGAGTAGAGGACTGGCTCGATTTCCAAAACTCCATGGAAATCTACGTGCAAGAGAAACTCCACCGATTCAAAGCCTAAGGAGGACGTGAGGGCTAAAAATTCAGTTGCTGCACTTAAGGAAAGACTGAAACTAAGCCCCCTTCCAGGATGAGAGATATAAAGTGTTTTAGGTGCTAGGGATTTGGGCACATTGCATCCTAATGTCTAAATCTAAGGGCTGTGATTATCAGTGATAGTGGGGATATAGAGAGTGTGAGCTCTGAGGATGAGGAGGAGTCACCATCACAGGAGTATGAGGATGTTGACTTAGAGGGACCCGTGAGTGGGGAGCTGTATGTTACGAGGAGAGTGCTTAATGTACAACCTCAGGAAGATGGTGAGGGGATCCAGCGTGAACATATTTTTCATACATGGTGTCATGTGTAGGATAGAGTATGTAGCTTGATAATTGATAATGGTAGCTACACTAATGTTGCTAGCACTTTGCTAGTAGAAAAGATGCAGTTGAAGGCAGTGAAGCATCCTAGACCATATCGATTGCAGTGGTTGAGTGATTGTGGGGAGGTTAAGGTGACCAAGCAAGTACTTATAGCCTACTCTATAGAGAGCTACAAAGACGAGGTTATGTGTGATGTGGTACCTATGCAAGCTAGCTAAATCTTGTTTGGGTGACCTTGGCAGTTTGATAAGAAGGTTATGTACGATGGGTACAAGAATCAATATTCTTTTGTTTTAAATAAAAGGAAAGTGGTTCTCACGCCTCAGAAGCCATGGAAAGCTAGTGAAGATCAGATGAGATTTACAAAGGAATTTAGGGAAAAACATTCGAGTGTACGTAAGAAAAATAAAACGAGTGAAAAATAAACACTTATGAGCAAAGAGGGCAAATACACATAAACACTGAGAGAAAAGGGAATGATGAGGAAGAGTGAGGTTAAGAGTGCAGTGATGGCAAAACAACAATTACTTGTACTTATGTACAAGGATTTATATTTTTCTAATGCTGACATTAACTCTTCTATGCCTAGTGTTGTTTCTTTGTTGTAGGAATTCGAAGACTTGTTCTCTGAAAAAGTGCCGCAATGATTACCCCCTCTATGAGGGATATCGCATCAAATTGATTTCATGCTGGTTGCTTCCATTCTAAATCGGCCAGCATATAGAACCAATCCAAAGGAGGCCAAGGAAATTCAGAAATAAGTGGATGGGCTGATGGAAAAAGGGTTCGTGCGAGAGAGTCTGAGCCCATGCTCAGTTCCAGTAATCTTAGTACCCAAGAAGGATGGGACGTAGCGTATGTGCATGGATTGCAGGGCGATCAACAAAATCACAGTTAAGTATAGACATCCCATTCCTATATTGGATGACATGCTTGATGAGTTGTATGGTGCATGCTTGTTTTCAAAAATTGACCTTAAAAACGGCTATTACCAAATTCATATGAAAGAGGGTGATGAGTGGAAAACTGCCTTTAAAATCAAACATGGATTGTATGAATGGATGGTAATGCCTTTTGGGTTAACTATTGCATCCATTCCTAGGAAAATTTGTTGTAGTTTGTTTTGATGATATCTTGATATACAGTAGGACTTGGGATGATCATGTACAACATCTGCAAAGTATTTTTACTATTTTAAGGGAAAACCAATTATATTTCAACTTGAAAAAGTGCACGTTTTGCATGGAATCTGTGGTTTTCCTTAGTTTTGTTGTAGGAGCAGATGAAATAACTGTAGATGATGAGAAAGTGAAGGCAATCTGAGATTGGCCAACACCCCAGAACGCCAATGATGTCAGGAGCTTCCACAGTCTAACTAGTTTCTACAGGCGACTCATGAGAGACTTCAGCTCCATTGCTGCTCCATTGAATGATTTGGTGAAGAAGAATGTCGAATTCCAGTGGACCAAGATACATGAGCAGGCATTCCAGACATTGAAAGGTAAGTTAACTAACGCTCCTTTGTTAGTATTACCAAATTTTGATAAGATTTTTGAGATCGAATGTGATGCTTTCAGGAAAGGTATTGATGGTGTTTTAATGCAGGATTCTAAACCAATAGCTTATTTTAGTGAGAAACTCCAAGGTGCTGTGTTAAACTATCCAGTATATGATAAGGAGCTGTATGCCCTGATGAGAATGTTGCAGGCATAACAGCATTACCTATGGCTTAAGGAGTTCATCATCCATTCTGATCATGAGAGCTTGAAGTACTTGAAGACGCAGGGAAAGCTAAACAATAGGCACACCAAGTGGTTGGAGTTTATTGAAACCTTTCTATACGTCATCAAATACAAGTAAGGTAAGGAAAATGTGATGGCAGACACCCTTTCTAGGAGGTATGATTTACTGACCTCTTTACATACTAAATTTCTTCGGTTTAAAAGTATGAAAGAATTATATGAACATGATGTTGATTTTAATCAAATTTAGTCTGCTTGTTTTGAAAGCGGGTATGGGTACTACTATAGGCATGAGGGATATTTGTTTAAGAAAGTTAAATTATGTGTGCCTAGGAGTTCCATATGTGAATTGCTAGTGAGGGAGACGCATGGAAGCTATCTCATGGGACATTTTAGAGTAAATAAAACTTTGGATATCTTGCATGAACATTTTTACTGACCTAAGATGAGAGATGATGTACAACTTGTGTGTGACAAGTGCATTGCATGTAGGAAGGCTAAGTCTAAAATCATGCCCCATGGGGAGTATCTTCCCTTACCTATGCTTAGTCAGCCTTAGACTAACATTTCCATGGATTTCATATTAGGTTTGCTTAGATCTCAGAATGGTAAAGATAGCATATTTGTTGTCATCGATAGGTTTAGTAAAATGGCTCACTTTATTGCTTGTTCTAAAACTAATGATACTCGACATATAGCTGATTTATTCTTTAGGGAGATCGTTAGATTGCATGGTTTACCTAACTCTATCGTTAGTGATAGAGATATGAAGTTTTTGAGCCACTTTTGGCGCACCTTATGGAATAGGCTAGGCACTAAACTACTGTTTTCCACTGTGGCACATCCTTAAATAGATGGAAAAACAGAAGTTGCTAATAGGACACTTTCGATATTGCTACGTACTGTGATTGATAAAAATTTGAAGCAATGGGAAACATGTTTGCCACATGTAGAGTTTGCATATAATAGGACTATACATTCTACTACATTGTACTCTCCATTTGAGGTTGTGTATGGATTTAATCCCTTAACTCCATTAGATATATTGCCTTTATCTACTAACGAGTTTGTTGATCTTGATGGTACAAAGAAGGCAAAATTTGTTAGGGATTTACATATGTAAGTACGGGCTAACATTGAAAAGAAGAATGAACACTATGCCCGATAAGCAAATAATGGACGTGTCAAAGCTATATTTCAGCCTAGTGATTAGGTTTGGGTACATCTAAGGAAGGAATGTTTTACTGAACAACGTAAATCCAAGTTGCATCCTAGGGGCGATAGACCTTTCCAAGTGGTGGAGCACATCTATGATAATGCTTATAAGATAGATTTGCCAAGCCATTATTGTAACGTTAGTGTTACCTTTAACGTTTCTGATCTTACTCTTTATGATACAAGTTATTCAAGGACGAATCTTTTTGAGGAAGGAGGGAATGATGAGGACCATCTAGCATCACAAAGAAAGGAACCAAAATCTCATGATCCATTACATGGTATTGGAGACTCGATGACCCGAGCTAGAACTAAAATGATGAATGAAGCTCTACAAGGACTAGTCATGGACTTGTAGGCCCGGGAATCAAGCTACACAGAAGGAAAACATACATGTGTCAACTTGATTCACGTGACCATGGAAGGATGAAATATTTTAGGAATATTATATTTGCGTGGACACTACATTAGAGGATACATTCGATTTTGTTATTATTTGTTGGTTTGTTTTCCATGTTATTTAGTTGCCTACTTAGTGACACAAGAATAAGGATATAATAGGTAACTTAGGATTTCCATATTGTGTTAGGTTTTTTCGTATTGTATTCGTGTGCTACATATGCCGTGCAAGGGGGCCGACCAAAGATAACTTTGATATATGAAAACACATCTTTTTTCGTGAGATACGAAATACCTCTTTTTATTCTTTTATAAAAAAACTTTTCCATAGGATTCTTAACCAAATTACTAGGAATAACTTTTGATAACTTAGGTTACAGTCAACGGGTTTGATTAGGGTCTAGTTACACATCACTTATTCAAGACTATCATCGGGGTAATTGAAACCAACTAGCATAGTAGGGGTTTTAGGTTTAACATACCTAGGGTTACACGCATCATAAACCCTAGCATCTTTGCCAATAGAGTAGTGATTAAGGTGAATCCATGTGAAAGTGCGTTAGCTATCACATTGCTCTTCCCCTTCTTATACTTCACAGCATAAGAAAAACTTTCCATAAAATCTACCTAGTGAGCTTAGCACTTAGATAGTTTCTATTTTCCTTAAAGGTACTTAAAAGAGTCATGGTTGATGTAAATGACAAATTCTCAGGTTAAGAGATAGTGTTGCTGCATCGTAAGAGCTCAAATTAACGCATATAACTCCTTATCATACATAGAATAGTTCACAATGACTCCATTGAGTTTCTTGCTATGCTAAGCTACAACTTATCCTTCTTGCATAAGGATAGCTCTAATTCTTACTTTGGATGCATTACATTTTAACTCAAAACTTTCTAGAAATATGGTAGTATTAACATAGGAGTTGTGGTTAGCTTTTTCTTGATCTACTTGAAACTCCTCCAAGCTTTCTCTCCCTAACTAAACTCTACATCTTTCTTGGTCAACTTGGTAAGAGATGTGATAATGGTATTGAAATTACAAATGAAACATTGGTTAAATGATGCAAGCCTATGAAAGCTTCTCACATTAGAGGCATTCTTTGGGTTTTGCAAGTAACGAATGGCTTGAACTTTCTCCATGTTAACCTTTACTCCTCCATTTCCTATCACAAACCCCAAAAATACAACTTTTTCTTGACAAAAAAGCATTTCTTTAGGTTGTTAAATAACTGCTTAGCTTGGAAGGTACTCATAACCTCTCGTAAGTGCTTAACATGAGTCCTCAGGTCAAGGTTGTAAACTAGGATGTTGTAAAGTACACAATGATGCATCTTTCGATCATTGCTTTTAACACGTGGTTCATCAATCTCATGAATGCACTTGGTGCATTGGTCAGACCAAAGGGTATGGCCATCCACTTATAAAGACCATGCTTCATCTTGAAGGCTATTTTCCATTCATCACTGAATCTCATGTGTATTTGGCGGTATCAACTCTTTAGGTCAATCTTTGAGAAGATATGAGCATTATGAAACTTATCCAACATATCATCCAACCTCATAATAAGATACTTATATTTAATAGTGATCTTGTTGATAACTCGATTGTCAACACATATATGACACAATCCCTCCTTCTTTAGGATAAGCAAAGCAAGTTCCATATAGAGGCTCATGCTCTCTCTTTCACATAGCCTTCTTTTATTAGCTCATCCACTTACCTCTTCAGTTTTGCAGCTTGCTTAGGGTTCATACGATATGCGGTCTTGTTGGGAAATGCCATGTTGGATTATAGAACAATACAATGTTTTATATCTTGAAATAGAAGTTATCCTTTTGATGATTCCCTAGGAAATAGATCTTCAATTAATAGATCTCCAATCTTCTTTGGTGAGGACACTTGATCTTTCATCTCTGACAATCTTCTAACCAATAGAAACATTAGCATATCTAGCTCTAGTGACTGTGAGAGTTCACTCTGTGATATAATAAGGGCTTTCCTTTGAGCTTAGGAATCTTTTACTTAGGTCTGTGTCATGGGTTGTAACATGACATTTCTTTCGTCCTTTTAAAAAGCATATGCATTCTTATACCCATCATGAATGACTCTTTGGTCAAACAACTATGGGTGTCCAAGAAGTATCTAGGGTGTGCTCATAGGTCAGATGTAATAGAGGACCTTGCCTGGTACCCATTCCTAATGGATCTTGGTACTTGAACTTGTTACGTAACATGAAGAGCTCCCTTCTCATTGAGTTAATACAACTTGTATGGCTTAGATTTTTTAGGGTCAACAACTTTAGTTGTTTTATCATAGATGCAACAACTATATTAGTGCAATTTCCCCCATCAACAATCAGTGCATATAATTTTCCTTCAACCTTACATGTAGTGTGAAAATGATTCTCTTTACTTGTCAATAACTAGAGGTGAGATACTCAAAGCTCTTCTCAACAAAATTTTCAAGAACTGTCTATGCTCACTAGTATCATCATCTCCAAGAACCTCTTTTGTACACTCTGCTCTTGCCTCCTCTTCTTCTTCTTCATTAGCACTATTAGCCTCTAGTAGGGGTGCCTCGCCTTTCAAGATCATCACTTTGTGGTTTGAACATTAAGTAACAACATGTCTGAAACCTAGGCACTTTTAGCATTTTATTTAGCTTGTCCTCCTTCTTGAGCTCTATTCATCTTCTCTTCGTAGTATGCCTTTCCCTTCTACCGCCTTTCCTTTTTTCCTCAAGCCTCCTTTCGAGTGGCCTCAATGAGCTCATTAATCAATCATCACTTTGACCCAAATAATCCTTAGCAGTACAATGGAACCCAATACCAATTTGGTTTGATAGAATAGCTCGGCCAATAAGGGGTCTACTTAAACTATTATGTTTTTGTCAGTCCACTCTTTACGCAAAACAAATAGCATCATCTAGAGTGCTCATGCAGTGCAGCTCTACCACACAACAATCTCATACTTCAATCTAGTAATGGACTGAGCTATAGTTTGGTCCTCAGGCTCTTTTACTTTGCTTTGGATCATCAACATTTGAAACTCTTTCATATAATCATCAACAGGCAAACCTCTTTGCCTTAGGGTCTATTACTTCTTAAATGCTTCTGGCACATAGTAATCTAGATCGAATGTCCTCCTCAAAATCTTCTTCATCTTGGTCTATGACTTGATCTTAAGATCCCTAGATTGTTTTCAAGCATTTATCAAGTTCTTCCACTACAATATTGCATATTTTGAGAACATGAGGATTGCTAACCTCATCTTCATAGCCTCCTCATACTCATGAGATTTAAATATGTCGTTCACCTTGTTTTCCCAATCAAAGTAATCATCAACATCCCCATTTCTTGAAAATGAAGGGATTTGCATATTTATGTTCTCTAACCCTTTAGGAGCTCATGCATGATGCACTATATAGTCTTCATCAAAATTATCTCAAACTCCTTCATCTAACTCATTCTAGGCATCAACAAACCTCCTCATACCTTGCTCTCCTTATTCCACCATTTTGAGGTAGGTTTATTGGTTTTTTGTCATTTCGAGCTTGTTTACCACCTACATGAGCTAAAGCAGTTTGATCATTAACCAATCACTACATAGTGACTGCTAAATTGACAAATGACAACAACAATGGCCAGCTCCTAAATTTGCTCATCAGTAGATCTTACATTTTGAGTGGTACGCCCTCCATAGCCATGTGCATCACTTTCAAAGTCCCTAATACCTCCTTGCTCACTTAGGTTCAGCATATATCCTTCCTTAACTCCTACCTATGAATTATAGCTAAAAAATGATACAACAAACCAACTATAACAAGTCAACACACCCATAACAACCTATACGACAGTTCAAAACTTAATAACACACCTACAACAAACAACTCAACAACTACTCCCTCTTACAACCTTTACTTTGATACTAAAAAGGATGATATGCCTAGGAGCTAAGTATCACTAGGGTATCAATGAACAACAACAAACAAAAGGAAAAGAAAATTGTTTTAGCTAAGCTCGTGAGCTACTTGCAAGATATGGCACACTCATAAGTACACATGACTTAAGATGGCTACTCGATATGATGCATGAGCAACGACAATTGGGGCACTTGCCACAATTATTGCTAAAGGGATTCATAAGAGTAAGATAAACTTAAGAGAAAAAAAAAATCAAGAGTTGGTTGGAAAAAGTATTACTTTATTAATGATGTTCAATAATAATAATGTTCTAAATTACATGTGAAAAGGACTATTTACAGTAAGTTCCTTGTGTACAAACCAAAAGAGGAAATTTCTTTTAAGTACATACGAAAACACCAATCTAGTATAATACAAAAGGGAATATTTTTAGAGACGTGTGTCTTCTTAGCACTT
Source organism: Laguncularia racemosa (assembly GCA_037954665.1). Lineage (NCBI taxonomy): Eukaryota > Viridiplantae > Streptophyta > Magnoliopsida > Myrtales > Combretaceae > Laguncularia > Laguncularia racemosa. The sequence goes on along the minus strand of JBBMOL010000039.1, from coordinate 1,425,134 downwards.
GATGCGTTCTTAGTAGAAAGTAATGAAGCTAATGGAATGGAAAGGGACCTTCATCTGGGCCGACAAGAGTGTGTTCTAGTCAAATTGGTTGCATGAGGTTAGGACTAGTCGTAGGAAGGGTTGAGCAGTAACATAACACGTTGGTTTGGGTAGTTAGAGGTCAAATATCCTTTGAGATCTCTTTTAGCTTGTTTTGGTAGCTCCCTGAGTGAAGAGGTTATAGTGAGGGAGAGGTAAGAGCATGCGGTATGATGAAGGTCTCCTCAATCCTGGGCGAATGATAGCTCATCCTCAAGTAGGTTTCTAGACAAGATCCTTCTCACCATGTTTTGTAGACCTTGTGCACGTACTCATGTAATGGGCTTAGTAATTTGATTCCCATCATGTGTAGTAGGTGTTATTTAAGTATCAATCAACAATAGTGATATTAGTTTCATTGATGTAAGAAAATTATGTTAGCTTTTCTATGGTAGTTTAGTTGACCAAATATGAAATAAGTTGATTGAATTAGATTAATACATATAAAGGCTAGTCGGGGATAAGGCATATTGGATTCTTAAATTAGTCAAATGATCTTCTCTAGAAGCCAATATGTTGAGGTTTAGATATCAAAGTTTAAGCTTGTTTATTAGTATAAAAACCACATTGTATGTAACCATTAAAGGAATACCATGATTTTAATTGGATTTTTACTAAGGAAATAAATCTCATACATTCGTCTGTTCAAATACGGATTCTTTATTATTTAACTTATTTCATTCTATGCTCTAACTTAACCTTTTTATCACTTTATTTTATTTATTGCCATATATCAAAGAGGATATGATTTGTTACAAATAGTAATCATAGTATATGATCCATATAGCCATCTTAGTCTAGTGGGATACTTTGTTTTTCATAGTTCTCCTAGCCTATGTTAGGAAGTATTTAATATTTTCATTCAAACAATCTACAGTTAGTTATATGTTAAAAAAGAAAGTATTGTATAAGCTTGGTAATAAGGTATTGATGGGACTAAAATCTCTCTTAAAACAACGAATTCGAGGAATTTACTTAAATAATATATATATATTTTTAAAAATTAAGCGCAAAAAGAGGTACATGAACTAAAAATAAATAGTAAAAGTATATACCCAAAATGCACTTTCACTTGAACCAAATTTGGCCTAATCGAAGGTGTATTAAATGTGCATTTCGAGTATGTACTTTTGTATAATTTGTACTAAATGTGCAATTTAAGAATGTATCTTCAATATAATTTATATTAAAAGTATATTCCTGAAATATACTTTTAGTACAATCACTCTTTAAATACAAATTATACAGAAGATGCATTTTGGATATACATCTTTATAATTTATTTTTAGAATAAGTTTTCCTAAATAACCTATTTTTGCAATTAATTTAAAAAAAAATTATTTAAGTGGATTGCTCCAATGAATTCAGTTGGCTCAAGGTTGGTCAATGAAGTCATATTCCAGCACACCAGTTCTGGAATGACTCTCACCGATATTTTACAATAAAAACCGCACACGACAATCCAAGTTGAGAAGTTGAGAACGATGTGGTCCTCTAAGACAGTATTCATTGCCAGTGCAGGGACGTCACGGTTGACCCCAGCTATTGAAAGATGCATTTTGGATATACATCTTTATAACTTATTTTTAGAATAAGTTTTCCTAAATAACCTGTTTTTGTAATTAATTTTAAAAAAAATTATTTAAGTGGATTGCCCCAATGAATTCAGTTGGCTCAAGGTTGGTCAATGAAGTCATATTCCAGCACACCAGTTCTGGAATGACTCTCACCGATATTTTACAATAAAAATCCGCACACGGCAATCCAAGTTGAGAACTATGTGGTCCTCTAAGACAGTATTCATTGCTAGTGCAAGGATGTCACGGTTGACCCCGGCTGCTGAAATATGCTAATAAAAAATTGAGTTAAGAAACTTTGGCATTCTATTGACTTCCACACGCTAAATTACAATACATATTCATAACGCACGATAGGTATAAGCACGCCAAATCTGTCCGAAGCATCTATTCAGAAATTCTTTCAGCTCCAAAATTTGTTATTCGAATATAAAAGAAATCAAGCTGCAATCAAATACTTCAACCATGAATCACCAAACTCTTCGTCAATCAATTCATTCTCTTCTTTTTCTCATCACTTGCATCACTTCGCACTTCGCTAAGTCCATTGCATCTGCTAATTCAAAAAATATCCTACTGAGAGGATCCTCCTTGTCAGTCGAAGATGATTCAGACTTTCTTCTTTCTCCAAATGAAACTTTCACTTGTGGTTTTCACAGCCTTGGAGGAAATTCATATTGGTTCTCTATCTGGTTCACCAAAAGTAAGGATAGAACTGTTGTATGGACGGCCAACCGCGACTTGCCTGTGAATGGCCGAGGCTCTAGACTCACCCTGAAGCAAAATGGTGCATTGGTCTTGACCGATGTCGATGGCACGATAGCATGGGAAAGCAATACCACCTCCACAGCTGCTGCTACTGCAGAACTTCTCGAAACTGGAAACCTTATTATAAAGGATCCTAATAATAAAATTCTTTGGCAAAGCATTGATTATCCTACTGACACTCTATTGCCTAATCAATATTTGACAAAGGATACTCGGTTAGTGTCTGTCTTGGAAAGAGGGACATATTCTTCAGGTTACTTCGATTTGTTTTTTGACAACGACAATGTGCTGCGCTTGATGTATGACGGTCCGGATATATCAAGCCTGTACTGGCCTAACCCTGATCACGGTGTGTTCGAAAATGGGAGGACAAACTACAATAGTAGCCGAATTGCCATTCTCGACGAGAAGGGAGGCTTTGTATCAAGTGACAGGTTTCAATTCAATGCTTCTGACTACGGGGTTGGAATTAAGAGGAGGTTAACCATGGATTATGATGGCAACCTCAGGCTTTACAGCTTGAATGAATCCTCGGGTTTGTGGTCCACGTCGTGGAGAGCTTTTGCTGGCTTATGCAGAGTTCATGGAATATGTGGGAGAAATGGTTTATGTGTGAACACACCCGAACCAAAGTGTACTTGCCCTCCTGGCTATGAGCCTGTTAATACAAGCAATTGGCAGAAAGGTTGCCAGAAAAGCTTTAGGAGCTCCTGTTCAAACAATAATAAATTTGTGGAGCTTTTTCACACGGATTATTACGGATTTGATCTTGACTATCGGACCAATTTTTCTTTCGAAGGTTGCAGAAAGTTGTGCTTAGAGAATTGCAGTTGCCAAGCATTTAGCTATAGGATGACTGGGGAGAGACTCTGCTTCACTAAGAGTGAACTTTTCAATGGTTTCCAGTCACTGGACTTTCAAGGTAGAATATATCTAAAGCTGCCAAACTCATTTGATGTAGCGGAAACACCGCATCTCAATGGTATTAACCTAACATGCTCGTTAAACGCGAGTACTATTTCGCTCGGCTCACCTGACATGTATTACACTTCAAGCAAAAGGGTGAAATGGGCTTATTTCTATTGGTTTGCTTCCGTCATTGGTGGTATTGAGCTTTTTTTTGCGATGGTTGGTTTGTGGACCCTTTTTAGGAAACATGGAGGGCCGGCTTCAATAGAAGATGGATATAGAGCACTAACGAGTCAGTTCAGGAGGTTCAGTTATGCAGAACTAAAGGACGCAACCAATAATTTTCGAGAAGAGATAGGAAGAGGAGCATCCAGTTCGGTGTTCAAAGGAATTTTAGGAGATGGAAGAATAGTTGCAGTGAAGAGACTTGGAGATGTTTATCAGGGTGAAGAAGTTTTTTGGGCAGAAGTCAGCACAATTGGACAAATCTACCACATGAACCTTGTTAGGATGTGGGGATTTTGCTGTGAGGGAAGGCACAGAATTTTGGTCTATGAGCATGTCGAAAATCATTCTCTAGATAGGCACTTGTTTTCAGCTAGGTCCCTGGAATGGAAAGATCGTTTTAGAGTCGCACTTGGGACTGCAAAGGGCCTTGCCTACTTGCACCATGAGTGTCTAGAATGGGTCATCCATTGTGATGTGAAGCCTGAAAATATTCTTTTAGATGGTGAGCTTGAGCCAAAAATTACTGATTTTGGACTCGCAAAGCTCTTGCACAGAGACAGCACAAATTCAAACTTCTCGCACATTAGGGGCACCAAAGGGTACATGGCTCCAGAGTGGACCTCTAATCTTCCTATCACGGCGAAAGTTGATGTATATAGTTATGGGGTTATGATCCTAGAAATGGTTAGAGGATTTCGAATGTTGGGATTGGTTTCCAAGGAAAATAAGGAGCAGGAAGCAGAGCTTACAGCTTTCGTCAGAGAAATGAGAATGAGGATTCAAAGTGAAGATGACTCATGGACAGAAGAAATAGTTGATCCAAGATTGAGAGGAAATTATAGTAGGAACCAAGTCAGAAAACTCATTGAAATTGGCCTTACCTGTGTGGAAGAAGATAGAAACCATAGACCAACAATGGGTTCAATAGTGGATGGACTGCTAGGGTTCGAAACTAACAATGCTGAATCTGGAGAAACAAGTGCCAAGGATGAATTACATTGAAGTTAACCAATTTGCCTCAACTTTTGCCGTTACTATTTCTTAGTTAAATATCTAGCTGGTTCTTCATTTCTCACATTTGGCTTTGTTGATTAATGTTTAGGTTGATATAGTTGAGATGTAGAGGAATTACTAGCAAAAGAGTGCAAAAATAGTACTTATAATTGTTGTAACTTGTGTACAATGTGTCGGGCCAATTTTAATGTATTTTATGATCATTATTAGCACAGAAGTATGAATGTTGCAGTGCCTAGGTATTGATGATGTGATTACTCCTTCGAAGAAACTGCTACGGCTCAACGGGTTACATCTGCTAAGGGTGAAACAAACTCTGTAGTTGCACACAAGGGGCTGAATGGAGCTCCCTGCTCATCCACCAATTTTTGACACTTAAACTAAGTGGCTTCTAAAACATAGTTTTTATGCCAAATATACACCATGAAATTCATTGACTATATTTACTGCCAAGTTCAAATATATTCTTTTTATCCTCATGTAGTAAACCGAAAAGGTATGTGAAAACACACCGAAGTAGAGGATGAAGTAGTGGAGCCCTTTTTGAGCACTTCTGTGAATCTAAAAAACTAAATTTAATCTTGAAATCCTCTTGTTGGGTGGATTTAAAGAAATTTTCGTTTAGTATAAGTATGTAAAGTTTGTCTAAAGAATTTTCTCGTGTTTCAGAAGTATCATGTCACTTATATTCGAATTCATATTCAGCAATCGAGTGCTTGCGTGGTGTCGAATTAAATTAGTACGAAAACAATTTTCATTTTGCTTTTGTACTTAGGCTAAGGCTTATGTGGAAGCCTATCCCACGATCATCATCTATTTGGCATACTTGGTTCGTGTTGCTGCTGTATCTAGCAGCCGACGATTCTTAGTGATTCTAGGTTCTGTTCCTTTTCTTCTTATAATTTTTGAAAGTTGAACGGCTAACTTATGAAGAGCTCTTGAACCATTCATTTCTCTCTTGGATGCAATAAGATGCTTCATCAAGGTAACAACAGTCACGTGCGAAGAGGTACTTTATAATGTGGTTAATATTCTATCCTTGTGAGTGTTATATAATTTTGTTATTTTGGTTGAAGTGGGACTCCCTTAAGAACCGTGGATGGGGCTATTCTTTGTCAACGGTTGATCCTGTGAGGAGAAGGAATCTTCTTGGGATGATTATTTTCCGTTCTTTTTAGATGATGGGAGCAATGCCTCTAGTGGCATCCCATCATAGATGAAGAGGAGATCCTCTATGGAGTCAACGAAGGGGCTTAATCTAAGCTAAAAATTTGGCAAGAGCGGATGAATCTAGTGCTATTCCGTGGGGGGATTTTACTTCTAGATATAGCTGTATAGCTCCTAATTTGGGCGCTAATACTTTTAGGATCGACATTTATAGATCCTCGGATACAAATACAGACCACTCGAGTTTCACAAACCGAAGATCAGCAAGCTCTCATTCAAGAGTAATACACGTCACAATCCGTACTTTTCTTTTGACTGTTTATTCTCTGCACTGTCCTGCATAGTTGATTTATACTGCAATTCACAACTGCAGAGTCAATGGAGTTGTTTGGTGAAGACTTTTTTATTGTAACTCGACCACCGGTGGATGTCTCTGCATCCACAACAAGTGCTTCTAAGTCAAGTCATCAGCCATACAAACATCTAGTGCAAGTATTCCATTATTGAAACTATGATACCCCAAGTCCCGAAAAGAATTGATATTGGTTTATAAGGTCAAATAGTAAATAACATGTCAATATTAATCAGAAATTTTTGGATCAAGTGGTTGAAAAAAAGGTTCATTATGTTATTGATTTAGTTATTGACTACTTTTAAATTGTTGTGTTACAAATGTATTAGAGCCATTCCTATGGGGGAAGAACTAAACCCAATTGTAAGGTTATTGACTAGAAGATGAAAGTGCATATGCCAATGGGAGAAGATTCAGAATTCTACAATCTAGTTAGCAATGCTGCATTGCTTCGAACCTCATAAGGTTCTCATGCTTTGGTTCTAGAATGTTGGACCCTTAGCCTTTATATGAAATAAAAAACTAAAGGAAATAGTAAAACATAAATCTAGACACAACTTGAAGTGATTTAGTTGAAATAGGGTGGTTTAGGTGTACTAAGTTATAGCTTTGGTTAACTAAAACAAAGTGGAATGACACAATTACAATCATCATCCAATTGTACTATGCATGTTTTTTTTTTTTTTTTAAATGTGATGTTAGCTAGAAGATAAAAATGCATACGTAGTGGGAGAAGGTTGAGAATTTTGTAATCTTGTTAGCAGTGTTTCATTGCTATGGACCTCATAAGGTTCACATGCTTTGGTTCTAGAATGTTAGACCCTTAGCCTTTATATGAAATAAGAAACTAAGGGGAACAAAATTAATAGGAATCAAAATTCTACAGGATTTATCACTAGGACAAGAGCCAAAGGGTTACAAAATTTGGCGATGAGGGTTCTCTTTGAACAAACCGACCCCGAAAATATTTGTATATTAACTTCTTTTCTATTACTTATTTGTTGTGCATTCCAGCAGGTATACTTGTGGGTTTCTACAGGGCAATGGATAAACTTGCTAATGCTCAGCTTGCGGGTATTCATGGATTGATATAAACCAAAGAAGAACTAGTCCAACAAATTGTTCACTTGAATTGAATAACCAACTACTTGAAGACCATCTATTATATTTGTAATTGTTGTTTTGAGAACCGGCCATTTCATTTAGCAATTGTAATTTCTTTTCTTGGAACCGGCTACTTAAGTGGCTTATTTGTAATTTTCATGTTGTTTTTATCTTAATTCGAGCAAGTATAAATACTTGCTAACTAGAGTTTGTAAGGAGCTTTTGACATTTTAAACAAACACATATTGTTGTCGTGAGAGAGAGTGAGTCCTCTTGCTAATATACACACTTTTATCAATTTCTAAGAAATTGTGACGAGTGAGGCTTGGAATTCTTATGAGTAGTATCAAAAACTTCTAGGTTGCTTCCTTTTTATTACTAGTGTGTAATATTTGGTGATAATAGGTTGTTTTCCATTCATTTGTTGTTCACGCCAATTAGAGTTTATATTGATTCAATTTTATAAGATTGGAATTGCATGTTATATGTAATTTGATTGGTGTTGGAATCTTTTGTAATTCATCCAATTTGGATCACGCCAATTAGGGTTCATGTGATTCTAAGCATTCATGCCAATTGTAAGTCCATTTTTGTGGATTTGTTTAATTGATTCTACAATTGCAATTGTGTACATATGCTTAGACTTTTTTAAGCACATAAAAAATTCAACATTTACACGTAGCATTGGATTGAATCTTTCTAACAGCCTTTTATAACTCAAAATTCAACAACAAATTGGTAACCTCAAGAATTAGCACTAGAATCAATTTACTTAATTAAAATAGTTTCTCCTTGAAAATTGGCATTTTCAATGGAAAAATGTTAGTCCCAATTAGCAATTAATAGGGAGAAGATGAATTAATTGTTACAAAATTTCAAAGTTCATTTTGAAATATGTTCAGACTTTCCCCTTTTAATTACTATTAGTAGAATTTGATTAAGTATTTCAATTGGAAATACAATTAAGTACACAATAGAAATTAAATCTTGAAAATAAAGAGTAAAGGATAAGAAGATAAGACAATTGATTTATAGTGGTTCCATCTTATGCATTAGTTCACTTTTCTATCTTCCACCGGCTGGGGACTTAATTGTCTTCATTGGTTCATTTCACTATATCAAATGCTTAAACTTTAGAGGTTATAGCACAATCACTTTCTACTTTATCTTACTTAGCTTCTCCTAAAGCTAATCACGCAAAACAATAGTGAAAATGTGGCCTCTCAAAAACAATACTCCTACAAACACAAATGTAATTACAATCTTAACGTAAAACAATTCTAACTCCTCTACAAATTTATCACATTATAATACTATTGAAAGCCTGATTGTTGCTTTATTTTGAATGTTGCCCTATTAGTGCATGATCTTAAGTATTTAACATCCATTATTCAAAATAGTTTATCTGTAGTAATCATTTCTATCGAGTTGCTTCAAATCTTTTCTGAGGTCTTAATTAGCTGTCCTTGACTTAATCTTTCTAAGGAAATTGCATAGATTGAAATCCTCATGATATATTCAAATTTAACTTCTAGTGGAATGGATAAAACATTTTACCTAAATATATTTAACTAGGAGAGGTGAGTTATTGAAGTTTTTAATGCTTTATCTTGTGTTTCTTGTAACCTTTTGGGAACTCTAAACTTGTTTTTGAATTTGGGATTTTGTGTTCAATTTTTGATAAGTTCCAAAAGCTTTTTTTCTAAAATTTACTAGGTTTTGAAAGCTCTTGTTCAATCTTTAACTATCTTTGATGTGAAAGTTTGTCTTTACAAATCAAAATACTTTTAATCATCTTTCAAACGATAACTTTTGATTCTTTTCTTCTATTCTAACACTTCTAATAATAAATGTTTTCTATAATCTTACCTCAATCTTAAAAACATTTTTCTATAAGCTATATACTAGAAACTTAATTACATATAACTGCACAGTTTGTTGTTATCATGTGTTAATACAAACTTTGGCAAACTATATACATTTTGACAAATTATATGTTTTGTTATTGTCAAAACTTAGTCTTGGAGATCTTAACCAAAAAAAAAAAAGGTTTATTATAAATATTGAGCATTCGATTTACGTAAAATTTTGTTGTGTAAATTAAATGTAGCATATTAGGAGTCTATAAATCAAGAATTGGCTCAAAACTATATCACTTAAGATTCCTAAAAGGATAAATAATTCTAGTCCAAACTAAGGTAGTTCTCAAGGAGTGTGTATTACCATAATTAATTTCACTTAAAACATAATGCTAAAATAATCTACACATAAAATAAGCCAAGAATACAATTATACAATTTTTCATAATTTTACATACTAGTTTACTATTCTTAAGAAAATAGATAAAAACATGGTTGAATGTTGTACTTACCCTTACTAGAGCTTTGGCTACTAGTGGCTAGCAAGGGGTTATTGATCGAACTCCCTTAGCCATTTTTCTTCAAACCTTAAGTGGTTTTGATAGTGGGTCTACTTGAGCCCCACAAACCTCTAAGCGCCTTCCCCAAAAATTTTGTCTTATTTGTTGATGACTTTACTAAAATCCAACTTGGTTTTCTCTCTTAGTTCCTACTATTACTGATTCCTATTGTCACATGGAAAAAATTCAAGTGTGTTTTTGGGATATAAGATTGGCTAGTTCCTTAACCTAGAGATCATATATATATATTGTCTCTCTCTCCATTCCATCATGGTGAACACCCTTTTAATTTGATAGAATTAAGCAAAGCCATTAGCATAACATTTTATTTTATTATTATATTTTTTTATTTATTGATTATGAATGTTATAAACCTATCTCCAATTAAACAATGCAATTCAGTGTATCGTTATATTCATTATAATACTTGCCCATGTTAATATGATACTCTAGGAGCATATTTTCATCTACAGTTATTGATCTTTTATATTAATTAATCCATCTTTAACACCTCATTATAAATATTAGACTTGATATTTGTATTTCCAATAATTAGTGAATGTAATTGCTAATTCACATTGATAATAACATTACTCATTTGATGTTCTTTATATATATATATATATATATATATATATAATAAACTTTATGGGGTCATTTCTACTAACATTTGTGACCATGATATAAAGTTTGAACAAAAAAAAAAAGACGTCGATTTAGGGCCTTAATTAGTGGCTCAAAACCTAGGTATGCCACAATAAGTCCCCATAATCATCAAGTCCCAAGTAGGTTGCAAGCGAAATTAGAGGGAGGAATGAATAAAAAAGAGAATGATTTTGGCTTATTAGAATTGTTATAGAAAATTATAGGACCACAAGGTCTAGACTCTCTTAAAAAGTTTGGGGCATTCAATGTAAACAAGAACTTTCTAGTCAAGAATTAAAAGAGAGAGAGAGAGAGAGAGAAAGGTGCAAGGCATTCCATGCGGAAAGGAATGCACTATTTTCCTTAAGCTCAAAGTTATAAAGCATTTTAGTAATATCTAAGCTCTTATTTTGTGTGACTGAAATTTTATTTTATTCCATCTTACTTATGTCTTTTTTCTATTTTACCAAATTTTAGTCCTCTTAGTTATTTTTAGGTTTAGATTTCATTTACAATTGTTTTGTATGACTAAACTTTTTTTTTTACAAAGTTGTATTTTCATAAGTTAACATTGTTATGGAACCTCCTTTTCTATAAATATTTTTACGAGATGGATTTCTCATAGTTTATTCATCATTCTTATCAATCAATTCAAAATTGATTGCGGTGAGCAAACTAGTTTTATCAATCTCTTTTGAGACTATAGTGAACAAAAATCTCAATTGCTTTTGGAAAATTGTAAGTTATTTTAGTTGCTGGATTTTATCAAAAACTCAATTAAATTTAGAAACTATTGCACCATATCCAATCTAGAAATTGTTCATAACCCTTGATTTTAGTTCTATAAAACTTAAAACTCATTAGAATTGTTCTTATTCCTTATAAAAATCCATAAAAACATAAATGATACAATCTTGTTAATTGTTGTGAAAATGAAGTACAAGTCCTTATTTCAACTATGGGAATTGAACCTTGTCAAAATGCATCATAGCACATTTTTAGTTTACTTATTAATAAGACAAATATAGTTATATATATATATTCTTTTTGTAAGATGAAATTATTCCATAGTGTCGGCATCTGTTAATTATTGTTATTTATGTTTATCATGTCATAATCAATCATACAAGTATAAGAGCACTACCTCTAGGAAAAATAGGCAATAAAACAATAAAATAGAGGTTGATAAATTGTACATGGTAGACTGAAGAAAAGAAAACCCCATTAAACATGAGCAAGTTATGAGTATCACTAGTTAGTCTTAACTAGAAGATATCCAAGACTTGAGCTAATTTGGCTAACACCCGTGAATATTATTCTCAATCACAACTTCTTCTTGAATAAACATCAGCCCCATAACTTTGATTTATGAACTAATATAACAACCCTCTAAAATGGAACCATCCTCACATGGTGCCATTGTATATAATGGCATTGTGAATTTCTTAAGTCATATAGCATGTGCAGTATGACTAAGGCTCTAAGCCAATCAAATTGACTTTGAAAGCATGAACCTTCTTTGGTAACATTCTATTTGAAAATAACATCTTAGTGGAAAAATAATATAACCCTTTGATTAAGGAAAATTTCTTAACTATGATTAGACCCTTGAAATTCCTAAAATATAATTTCATCTCTTAATAATTTTAGTATGCAATTACACCACAAATCAATTGCTAAAATCCAAAAGCCATCGTTTTGTAGCAACAGATTGTAAGTTATTTTTATTTGCATATTTTTAGAAGTCATAGTAAAGTAAATGGAAATATAGGAGATTTATCTACGCATACAACCAATAAATAGTTTAGAAGTGATATTTGCAATTGTCCTAAAGTCTTTAGATGTATAGTAAGTGTTTTATGTATCAATTAACCACAGTGAAACCAATTCAACCTATATAAGAAAATTAAGTAAGCTATTTTATGGCAATTTTGTTGACGAAATATTACAAAACCTGATCAAATTAATTTAATAGATATGCAAAAGTTAATTGTCAATACATGTATTGAATCTTTACCCTTAGCCTTTATATGAAATTAAAAAAAAAAAAAACTGAAGGAAAAAATAAAGCATAAATCTAGACACAATTTGAAGTGATTCGGTTGAATTAGTGTGGTGTCAATCTACTAAGATATAGCTTTGGTTAACTAAAACAAAGTAGAATGACACAATCACAGCCATCATCCAATTGCAATGCAAGTACATAAGAGTCTAAACAATCAATCATAGTTATTTCGCAACCTATATGCTTTGCATGCCTATTTATTAGTATGCTCTCTCAAATAAATGTGATGTTGGAGAGAAGATGAAAGAGTGTATGCAGTGGGAGAAGGTTGAGAATTTTGTAATTCGATTAGCGATTTTGCATTGCTACAGACCTCATAAGGCTCTTATGCTTTGTTTTTAGAATGTTAGACCCTTAGCCTTTACACGAAACAAGAAACTAAAGGAAGCAAAATTTAACATTTACACATATCATTGGATCGAATCTTCCTAACATCCTTTCTAAACTCAAAATTCAATAACAAATTAGTACCCTCAAGAGTTTACATCGGGGTCAATTAACTTAGTTAAAATGGATTTTCTTGGAAAATTGGTAGTTGTAATGGAAAATGTTGGTCCCAATTAATTATTAAGAGGTAAAGGATGAATTAATTGTTGCAAAATTTCAACGTTCTTTTTCAAATATGTTCGGAGGTTCCCCCTTTTGATTACCATTGATAGAATTCGATTGAGTATTTTAGTTCGAAATATAATTAAGTACACAATGGAAATTAAAAATTGAAAATAAAGAGTAAAGAATAAGAAGATCAAGTAGTTGATTTATAGTAGTTTCACCTTATGCATCAATCTACTCTTCTAGCTTTAACCAACTAGGGACTTGGTTGTCTTCATCAGTTCGTTCCACTGTATTAAGCACTCAAACTTTAAAGGTTACAACAAAGCTAGCCTACAAGGCACAATCACTCACTACTTAGTCTCGCTTAGCTTCTCTTATAGCTAATCACATACAACTATGGTGAAAATGTAACCTCCCAAAAACAATACTCATACAAGCACTAATGTAATCACAATCTTGAAGTTAAACAATTCTAAATCCTCTATAAATTTAACATATTAGAATATTGAAAGCTTGATTGTTGCTTTGTTTTGAACATTGCCCCATTAGTGCCTCATCTTGAGTATTTAACATCCATTATTCTGGAAAGTTTATCTATAGTACTCATTTCCATCGAATTTTTTCAATTTTTTTTAGGTATTAATTAGCTATTCTTAACAATAATCCTTTTGATGAAATTGCATAAATTAAAATCCCCATAATATTAATTTTACCCAAATATATTTAACTAGTAGAGTTAGGTCTTTGAAGTTTTTATTACTATACTTCATGTTTCTTGTATTCTTTTGGAAACATTAATTTGTTTTTGAATTTTAGATTTTGCGTTCAATTCTCAATATGTTCCAAAAGCTTCTTTCTAAACTTTGATAGGTTTCAAAGGCTCATATCTGATCATCTAACTATCTTTGATATGGAAGTTTGTCTTTACTAATCAGAACACTTTTAATTACTCTTTAAACCATAACTTCTGATTCTTTTCTTCTATTATGACATGTCTAATAATAAATGTTTCTTATTATCTTTCCTCAATCTTAAAAACATTTTTCTACAAGCTACACACTAGATATACTCAATTATATATAATTGCATAGCTTGCTATTATCATGTGTTATTGGACACTTTGACAAACCAAATACATTTTGACAAACTATATGTTTTGTTATTAACAATACTTATTATAGGAGATTTTAACAAAAACAAAATCATAATAAATATCAAACATTCTATTTACCCAAAATTTTATTGTGCAAATTAAATATAACATATTAGGAATCTACAAGTTAAGAATTAGCTTGAAACTACATCATTTAATATTCCTAAAAGGACAAATAATTTATGTCCAAACTAAGGTAATTCTTAAGGAGTGTATATTACCATCATCAATTTCACTTAAACAAAAGTACTACAATAATCTACATAAAAAAATAAGCTAGAAATACAAATTTTCATAATTTTACATATGGGTATACTACTTCTAAGAAAATATATATAATTGGGTGGAATCTTGTACTTGCCCTTACCAGAACTCTAACTATAGGTAGCACGCAAGGGCTTGTTGGCTAAACTCCAATTGCCATTTTCCTTCAAACTCTAAGTGGGTTTGATAGTAGGTTTACCTTAGGCCTTTAAACCTCTGATAAGGGCACATTTTACTCATATTTTATTGAGCAAATCATGATAAATGTTATTGATACTAGGGAAATTCAAAGGAAATGGTATTTAATTATTTTTATTTTGATATTTCAGGTGTTTATGAGATGAGAAATTTTAAAGGAATCCTATATATTTGAAGTAAATTGGAATAAAAAAAAGGTTGACCATTTGAAGAACAAGAGCAAAGTTGATAGATATCAATTAAAGGCCGCCAGCCTTTATAGTCGACCTACATGAAGAACATCGCCGGTTTATAAAGTTCAAACACTGGTAGCTTAAAGGAGAAAGCCAACAGCTCTTAAATTCAAGGCTATTGGCCTTTTTGCTGACGTACACATAAACACTACTAGCTTATTAGATTAAAGGCCAACAACTTTCACAGAAAGGCTGACAGCCTTATTGCCAGCTTACATGGAAAATAAATAGCTTGAAGAGTTCCGAAGCCTTCCTTTTGTTTCTTGATATAAATACTTCCTAAGTCATTATTTGGGGATCTTTTTGGTTACTTTTTAAACCTAGAGAGAGTGGAGAGAGTGAACTTGTTCTTGTGCTGCAATTTTTAGTCAATTGAATTCATTAGAGCCATTAAGGAAAGACTCCATCAAGAATTTGTAGGGTTATAGTATTGTGATTGATTTTTGTTCTATTGAATTGGTGATCTATGAACTAGCAATTTCCTATTCAATTCATAGATTGAGTTTGTTATCAATTATGAATTCCATTACAGTAACTTCTTTGATTTATATTTGTGTTTTCAATTCCATGATGTATAAAGCTTTTTGTAGGAAGATGATGAAACCCTAGAATAACTAAGATGATGATTGTAGTTATATTATGAGATTGTTAGATATGTGGAAGATTCATATTGTAGATCCTATACTATAAATTTTGATTTCTTGTTTGAATTGGGATTATAGGAGTTTTAATGACTCAAAAGGGGAAAAAAGGGTTCAATGGGATTCCTTAATTAAGGTTAAATAAGAATTGTGGAAGCAAAATTATTTTAATTTGATTAGAAATTATTTTAGGGCTTAATGCAATATTCCTTATTAGTTTTTCACTAAAGAATTAGGAGGAATTAGGATCGAATATTAGTCAACTGTATAATTGGGAGATTTGTAGTTGAATAATAGAATCCTTTGTTAATTTTTCTAGGGGAAGCTAATAAATTGATTTTGGGGTTTTGAGTTTTTAAAACTTAGAAAAGAATTAAAGACTTTCATAATTTCATATGAATATCCACATAGCTAAGAATTATTATAATATGATGGCAATATGATTAGTGAAACTAAGGTGGATTCTGTTTTCCCACTTTCAATTGATATATTCTCATAACAATTTTCTCCTATTCTTAATGAAAATCTAAGTTGATTAGATTAATTAGTAATTGATTATTAATTCTCACAATTTAATTACTTAAATAATAATAGAATTTGATATCAGTTTAGTACTTAATTAATCCTTGTGGAATCAGCACTCGACTCATTACTATATTACTTGATCTGACCTAGTGCACTTGTTGGTAGAATTTGCTTTTAAAATTTTATATACATTTACAGCGGATCAAGTTTTTAGCGCTGTTGCCGAAGATTAACATAATATTAGACCACCTTCAGTTCTGTTGTTAATTTAGGTGCAGAACTTCTACCACTAAATCTTAAGATAGAATGCACTTTGTGCCAATTGAGAAGAGAGAATAGAAGAAGTGAAGATGTGCAACTAGTTAAGATGGTAGACGACAACAACAACAATTAGATTCAAGGTGCTGCTCAAGAACTTTGGGACTATATAGTACCTACTATTGTAGATTTTGCAATTAGGGTACCTTCAATTTAAGCCAATAATTTTGAACTAAAGCTGACACTCATTCAGATGGTTTAGTGATAGGAATCAAAATTTGACAAGACCTATTATTAGGGCAAGAACTAAAGGATTTCGAATTTTGGCAATGAGGGCCCATTTTAAGCAAATCGACCCTGGAATTATTCGTTTACTAACCTCTTTTATCTTATTCATGCATTATATATTCCAAAAGGCACACTTATCATATTTTATAGGGCGATGGACAAACTCATGTAGACTCAGCTTGTGGGTTATCCATGGACCGATCTGAACCGGCGATGAGTTGGGCCGATGAATCCTATGGAAGAGAGCGCATGATGAAGACTATTTTCTTCTTCTTCTTTTTTGTAATTGTTATTTGGACTATTTTATGTTGTATTTTCCTTTGGGACACTTTCATTTTTTATTGTAATTGTCATTTAGGACCGACCACCTTAAAAGTGGCATAGTTGTAATTTTTGTGCATTTTCTAACCCTAAAGGTAGCAAGTATAAATACTTGCTTATAGTAGGGTTTGAAGGAGGCCAAAATTTTCATAATACACTTCACATTTTCGTGAGAGGGTTTAAGGTTTCCCTAGATCCAATTTCTCTTATCAATTTCAATTTCCAAGAGTTGAAATTGTGGCGAGTGCAACAAAGGGAAATTGTAAGTAATATCAATTCCTTCTTTGTTGTGTTTCCATTTCATCACTAGTGAGTCATATCTAGGGTTGATTTAGATGTTCTTGGTTAGATTTTTTATTGCAATTGTGATCAAATATCATGTTATGAGATTATTTATTTTAGTATTTGAAATCATCATCAATATTGGAATCATTTATGACGTGAATGGTGATTGTTGATAGAGGATAAAATCACGGCACTAGATCTATTCTTCTTGGATATCCTTTATCAGCCCATTAAGTGCTTCCTTGAATCGTTTCGCTCGATTTCTTGTGATTGGTCCAGGTGGCACTTTAAGAGGATCCACATTCCTTCTTCCGGCTTGGCTCCTATCATAGATCTCATCATTCCCCTCCTCTTGAAAAGGATTTGTCCTCAAATCATCACCTACATCAAAAGGACTCAAATCAGTAACTGATAGAGCCATTTTATACTCAATCTTTATAGTATAAATTGTGTTAAATTATTATTGATTTTATAGAAATCATAAGGAAATGGTACTTAATTCTATTATGGTGATAAATCACGTTAAATGGAGTCAAGGATGCTAATTCAAGTAAATTAGAGAAGTCATCTACAACTTGGATCAAGACAAGGAATTACACCACTAGAGTAAAGCACATGGGCATGTATCTGTTTAGAAGGAGGTACGATTTGAGATCTGGCCATGTTGTAAACCATGCTATACACTGCATGAGGAGAAAGAGAGACACGTCTTAGGGCACGACCATGGTGGAAGCCATGGGGGAAACCGTAGTGAAAGCTAGACGTGCCAAGGAAAAGAAGTTGTGGAACATTGACAGAGCAAGTCACGGTTGGAAATCTAGCCATGGGTGGAGCTGTGGTACACACTGGACAAGGATGAAGACTTGTTGATTATGCATAGAGGAAGGCACGGTTGGAAATCTAGCCGTGGGTGGAGCCATGGTACACACTGGACACGGAAGGTGATACGTGAAATATGCACAAAGGATGGCACGGCTTGACCCACGGCCGTGTGATAGGGCGTGCCAGGCGGACGAATATTAACTTCTCGAAATCTACTTGAAAAAGGAAAGATATTTTTGTATCTTGCTAGCAAAAGATCACATGCCATCCCTCTAACAATATAAATAGAACCAACCCTAGAGGGTTAGAGGCAATCTGGAAATCTTTAGAATCTCTAACCTTGGATCATCTTGGAGACAAGAAGGAAGGAGGGAGGCAGAGCAGGCAACCGGGTTCATCATGTTTTTACTTTTTATTTCCGTTTTTCTTATGAACATGAGTGGCTAAGCAACTTTTCTAGCCAAAGGGTCATAGATGTTTAATTCTCCACGAATTGTGAGGTCTAATTGACTTGTATTTATTTTGTTCTTTGTTTTTGGGTATTCATATATCTTCTGATCGTTTTGTCATTATTATCTTTGTTGATTTGTATGAATTAGAGCTCTTCTACTCAATTAGCAAGTTAATATATTGTCAATTAGCACATCAAATCCGTAATTGTTTGATTGTTCTAGTCTCAGTAACACAATAACATGTTTGGTTATAAGAATAGATGATCAAATTCATGTTATGGAGGTGTATGATCATGTTTAAATAGGTTATCTTATAATCTACTGGCATGAATTGGTGGTCTCTCTAGATTTTAATGCTATTGATAGATTAAATCCTAAGCGCTTGTCTAGGGTTGTCTAATCAATAAGAGAAATAATTCAAAGCGCTTGTCTTGGTTATCGAGGAAGTAAGGAGAGATAGCTTGTTAGAGCTTGTTAATAACCATAAACAGTTTATCTAGAACTAAGAATAGAAAACATTTGCATCGATGATCAATTCCTAGAATTAAACTATCTTGATTCCTTTGGCTAGGCTTTTATCAATATTCAATTTTCTTATCTTGTTTCAACTTTATTCAATTCACAAACAAAACCCCCCCATTTTTCTTTTCCTCTTTATGCTCTTTGAATAGAAATATCTTTAACCAATCCCTGTGGATTCGACCCTACTCACCACTATATGCAAATCATATAATTGTCTAGGAGTAGGTTTTATTTTTGTTGGACTCGACACCCATCAAATTTTGGCGCCGTTGCCGGGGATTGGTGTCAAATTTATTTCTATTCTTGTATGACTCGTTCTTCTCAGACAGGTGCATTCAATTATAATCCGGAGATTGAGAAGACTCTTAAGAGGATGCAACGAGAAGCTAGATCATCCACTAGACTGAACTTAGCATCCGAATTGTCTGATTCATCCCTTGATTCTGACAAAGAAGACGATATGGCAAATCCCGAGAGAACACTAAGAGAATTGGCTGCACCGGATGTGAATCAACAACCACTTTGTATTCACTATCCCGAATTAGCTGTGGAATTCGAGTTGAAATCTGGGTTGATACAGCTGCTACCCACCTTTCATGGTCTCGAGAATGAAGATCCTCATAAACATTTGAAAGAGTTTCATAAAGTGTGTTCTAGTATGAGGCCGCAAGGAATAACCGACGATCAAATCAAGCTATGTGCTTTTCCGTTTTCTTTAAGTACGAAAGCTAAAGATTGGTTGTTTTATTTGCCTCCAGGTTCTATTACCACTTGGATAGATATGGTGAGACTCTTCTTGGACAAATTCTTCCCTGCATCCAGAGCCGCTGGTATAAGAAGAGAAATTTATGGTATAAAACAGAGGGACACCGAGACTCTTCATGAGTAGTGGGAGAGGTTCAAGCAATTGTGTGCAAGTTGCCCACAACATGGAATATCTGAACAACTTCTCATCCAATACTTCTACGAAGGCCTGATTCCGATGGAAAGAAAGATGATGGATGCTGCAAGTGGAGGCGCCATAGTAAACAAAACCCCTAGTCAAGCTAGGGAATTGATCTCCATTATGGCTGCCAATTCGCAACAATTTGGGTATAGGCATGATACATCTTCAAGAAAGGTAAATGAGGTAAGTGTGTCTAACCTTAAACATCAAATTTCTAACCTGACCTCACTTGTGCAGTAGCTAGCTCTTGGAAACACCCAGCAGGTGAAGGCTTGTGGAATTTGTGCTGCTCCTAATCATCCTACTGACATGTGCCCCACATTGCAAGATGACAATCATGAACACGCCAATGCTGTAGGAGGATTTCCAGGACAACTACAGAGGAAGTATGATCCCTATTCAAATACTTACAATCCCGGATGGAGGGATCATCCTAACTTCCGATATGGCAATAACCCACAACATTTCCAACAATTCCAGCCTAAGCCATCAAACCAAATACCCCAAACTCCTTCCACTTCAGGTATGTCTCTTGAAGAAATTGTTAAATCTCTTGCTATTAATACAAAACAATTTCAGGAGGAAACAAAGCAAAGCATTCAAAACTTAGAGAATCAGGTAAGCCAACTTGCTTCTATTGTAAATAAGTTAGAAACTCAAGGTAAGTTACCTTTTCAGACTATCGAAAATCCAAAGCAAAGTGTTAATGCAATTACCTTGAGAAGTGGAACAGAATTGCAGGGATCAAATAAGAAAGGACATCCGTCTAAACTCGAGGAAGAGACCAAGAAAGAGAATTCGACTCCGAGCCAGCAGGGCAACCAGATTAGCAAGTCTCTAGTTGAGCCATCAAAGGTCACATTGATACCACCTCCTTTCCCCTCCAGATTGGCGAAATCCAAGAATGAAGCGGAAGAAAAAGAGATTCTGGAAACTTTTCGCAAAGTCGAGATAAATATTCCTTTGCTTGATGCAATTAAGCAAATACCGCGCTATGCTAGATTTCTCAAAGACTTGTGCACTAACAAAAGGAAGCTGAAAGGCGATGAAAAGATCAATGTGAGTGAAAATGTTTCAGCTATTATTCAGAAGAAGCTTCCTCCTAAATGTAAGGATCCAGGTACGTTTACCATTCCTTGCAAAATAGGTAATCTTGGAATCGCTAAAGCCATGTGTGATCTAGGAGCTTCTATCAATGTCATGCCTTTGTCTGTTTATCAACGTTTAAATGTTGGTTCTTTGAAGGAAATGGGTGTTATTGTTCAACTTGCTGACAGGTCCAATGTTTATCCTAAGGGAGTTCTAGAGGATGTTTTAGTTCAAGTCAATGGGTTGGTTTTTCCTGTTGATTTTTATGTGCTTGACATGGACGATACTGATTCTCATACTTCATCACTGATATTATTAGGTCGACCATTCCTTAAGACTTCTAAAACGAAAATTGATGTAAATGATGGTATCCTCACTATGGAATTTGATGGTGAAGTGATTAAATTTAACATTTATGATGCCATGAAACATCATAACGATATCTCTCCTGTTTTTGTTGCGGATGTTATTGACCCATCACCTCAGGGAGCAAAGCTGGAATCAAAACCCTTAACCGTAAATCTAGCCAGGAACGTCTAGCTAAAGACGTTAAAGAAAGGCGCTTTATGGGAGGCACCCATGTCAAAAAAAAAAAAAAAATCTTTTAGTTTTGTTTTGCTTTAGTTTTGTTTTGTTTTAGTTTAGTTTGGTTTTGATTTTAGTGTAGTTTTGAACTCTCTGGATCAGCTGCAGCAAGGATACACATAATCAGATGACACTTTCCAAAGCTTAAAGGGAGCACTCCAATACTAGGGAAGCACCAGTATTTCCTTTCTCTTATTCTCTAATGTTCCTTGAGTTGTTAATTCCTCTTCAATTGTGCTGAATTAGAAACAGTGAGGACACTGTTTAAGCTAAGTGTGAGGGAGAGGATAATAAAATATAGAGAATAGAGAATTGATCCATACATTGAATGTTTGTCCTTAAGCAATTTTAAGCCAATTTTTTTTTCAAAATTATCATGAAATCTAGAGATTGTACTAAATGTTGTAATAAGCATCTACAAAATGTGAAATTGACTTGTTGAAATGCTTTACTCACCCACTGCTGTGATTAGAATACATGGTTAAAATTAAATAGTGAAATCTTTAAGAAACAAATTTACCTTGTATTTAGCTTTAGAATTGGAAGTCTAAGAGTAAGTCAAGTCCTTAAGTGAAAAATAAACAAGTTTACTTCTAGGGTATATTAGTTACTATATACTCTTTCAAGTTGTTTGTAAAGCAATCATAACACTTAGAAAAAAAAAAAAAAGGAATCAAGCATAGCCATTACTCCAATGATTCAACTAATTGAGTTAAGAGTATTCAAACTTGAATGTTAGAGTGAGGAAGAGTCCGTAGGGGTATCTCAAAACCCGGTCACTTGAGTGACGAGCTTGGGATGCGCCGACTCAATGAACTCCCTATAACGATAAGGGCGAAAAGGCGAAAGTTCATGAAAAGAAGCGGGCAAAAACCCGTCAAAATAGATGCTTGAATAAATCAAAAGAACATGAATGTAAACATTCATTGAATAAAACAAGACGTATAAAAGGGAGAATATCTAGCAAAGAGCTGATACCATATGCTTTTACTTTATGTTGCAAGGATTATATGTTTGCTAATATCCAATGAAGTTTAATTGGGTGTTTTTCCTTAGTGGATTAAGTACTTACTTTTGGAATAAAAAAAAAAATCTTTTGCTAAACATGAGGATTAAAGTTTTTTTTGTTTAGATTAGCTATTAAATTTTGTCCATGGTAATTTGATCACAGGAAACCAGTTTAGTTGAAGTAGTAGACATTAAAACTACAAGTCATGAATTACAAATGAATAGATGCTTGGAAAGATGAAAAGAAAGTTTGTATAATCTATGACAAATTTCTCAATTGATTTGATGCAATTGCTTGAGGACAAGCAAGAGTTTAAGTGTGGGGGAATTTGATAGAGCCATTTTATACTCAATCTTTATAGTATAAATTGTGTTAAATTATTATTGATTTTATAGAGATCATAAGGAAATGGTACTTAATTCTATTATGGTGATAAATCAGGTTAAATGGAGTCAAGGATGCTAATTCAAGTAAATTAGAGAAGTCATCTACAACTTGGATCAAGACAAGGAATTACACCACCGGAGGAAAGCACATGGGCATGTATTTGTCTAGAAGGAGTCACGGTTTGAGATCTGGCCATGTTGTAAACCGTGCTACACACTGCATGAGGAGAAAGAGAGACACGTCTTAGGGCACGGCCGTGGTGGAAGCCATGGTGGAAGCCGTGGGTGAAAACGTGGTGAAAGCTAGACGTGCCAAGGAAAAGAAGTTGTGGAACATTGACAGAGGAAGACACGGTTGGAAATCTAGCCGTGGGTGGAGCCGTGGTACACACTGGACAAGGATGAAGACTTGTTGATTATGCATAGAGGAAGGCACGGTTGGAAATCTAGCCGTGGGTGGAGCCGTGGTACACACTGGACACGGAAGGTGATACGTGAAATATGCATAGAGGATGGCACGGCTTGACCCATGGCCGTGTGATAGGGCGTGCCAGGCGAACGAATATTAACTTCTCGAAATCTACTTGAAAAATGAAAGATATTTTTGTATCTTGCTAGCAAAAGATCACATGCCATCCCTCTAACAATATAAATAGAACCAACCCTAGAGGGTTAGAGGCAATCTGGAAATCTTTAGAATCTCTAACCTTGGATCATCTTGGAGACAAGAAGGAAGGAGGGAGGCAGAGCAGGCAACCGGGTTCATCATGTTTTTACTTTTTATTTCCATTTTTCTTATGAACATGAGTGGCTAAGCTACTTTTCTAGCCAAAGGGTCATAGATGTTTAATTCTCCACGAATTGTGAGGTCTAATTGACTTGTATTTATTCTGTTCTTTGTTTTTGGGTATTCATATATCTTCTGATCGTTTTGTCATTATTATCTTTGTTGATTGGTATGAATTAGAGCTCTTCTACTCAATTAGCAAGTTAATATATTGTCAACTAGCACGTCAAATCCGTAATTGTTTTATTGTTCTAGTCTCAGTGACACAATAACATGTTTGGTTATAAGAATAGATGATCAAATTCATGTTATGGAGGTGTATGATCATGTTTAAATAGGTTATCTTATAATCTACTGGCATGAATTAGTGGTGATGGGAATCAAAATCCGACAAGACCTATCATTAGGACAAAAATTAAAGGATTTCGAATCTTGGTGATGAGGGCCCATTTCAAGCAGATTAACCTCGGAATTAATTATTATCTAACCTCTTTTATCTTATTCATGAATTGTATATTCCAACAGGTATGCTTATTTGGTTTCACAAGGCGATGGACAAACTCACTAAGACTCAGCTTGTGGGTTATATATGGACCGACCTAAAACCGAAGATGAGTTGAACCGACGAATTCCATTATGAAGCTAGCTTGCTGAAGATTATTTTCTGTATTTGTAATTTATTTTTGAACCATTTATTTTGTAAGCTTATGGGACATTTTGTTTGGTTGTAATTTTGCCTTTAGGATCGGCCACCCTATAGTGGCATAATTGTGATTTTCTAGTCATTTTAACCCTAAAGGGTGCAAGTATAAATACTTGCAAATTAGGTTTTTTAAGGATCTTTTTGAACATTGAGAAAAACACCCCTTTTGGTGCCGTGAGAGTCTCCTCTTGCAAGCATTTGCTCTTATCAATTTCTTTAGTGAAATTGTGGCGAGTGGACTTGGATTTGTTGTGAGTCATATCAACAAATTACAAGTTGATCCTAACTCCAAACTAATGCGTCATATCTAGTGAGGAATTAGTTCATTTTATGTTGTTCTTGTTCTTGTGAAATTAGGGTTCTAAATTTAGCTTTGGGAGCTTTTCGAATTTGAATTGAATCTCATTCCATTTTATAACTAGTCATCGGTTGATCCTTATATCATTTTGATTCATCAATATTTCAGATTTCTTTGGAATTTGAGGCTTGTTCCTTCTTGTGTGGCATGGATTTTCATTGGAATGTCATCCCTTGGCATTTGATTATGCTTGACCCCCTTTTAGGCACATCATAATTTGGTATCAGAGCTTAAGGTTTAAGAGGAGGGATTGTTGCAATTGAGATTTTGAAAATTAATTTTGTTATCTTCATCTTGCCGTGAGTTGCTTAAGGTTTAAGAGGAGGGATTGTTGCAATTGAGATTTTGAAAATTAATTTTGTTATCTTCATCTTGCCGTGAGTTGCTTAAGGTTTAAGAGGAGGGATTGTTGCAATTGAGATTGCGGAAATTGATTGTGTTATCTTCATCTTGCCGTGAGTTACTTATTTAGGGAAGAAGGGAAAGTTCTTGAATTGAATTCCATAATTTGGGGTTCAAATAGTTGAATCTTTGTTAATTAGTGTTATTGTTTCCTTAAAATTGCGAAATTGAAAGTGGAGAAAATTGAATTGTTTATATTGGTACTAAGTGGCGTGATTATCTTACTTGGGGAGTTGAAACTTGTTGTTGTAGAAGTGGATATCTTGTTGTAACTTCTTGTTCTTGATTTTGCCGTGAAGGGAATTATTGGAGTAAGGAGTATTTCCTAGTGTTTGTTGTGGAATTGGAAATACATTGTTTTGTGATAAAAGAGAAGTGAATCATTGTAAGGATTTTCGGAATTAAAGGAGTGCAACTTACAATTTCCAGATTTGATTAGTGTGTAAGAAGGGAAGTTATTTGATTTCAAAACAAGCATTAAGAGTGAAGGAGTTAATTGTGTTTGTTTGAATTTGAAAATTTGCATCTTACCAAATGTGGAGGGGTTGCAATTAGTTAAGTGGTTTGATTTTCAAATTTAATTTGCTGCCTTGTTATGTAAATTGCGGTTGATAAATTGTGTAGAAGTGGAGAAGTGCATCGTGGGTGTGTAGGTGTTTGTGTGGTGTTGTGTTGTGCAAATTGGAAGTGGAAGTGTACAATTTCCAGATTTGAGTTGTGTGGAAGAAGAGGAAACAATTTGAATTGAAACACATCCATTTACTTCAAGTAGTTAAAGAGTGGTATTGATTATATTTCATTTGAATTTGAAATTGATTCTTACCATTTGTGGCAAAGTTGCATTAAGGGTGTCAATTTTGAATTGTTGCCGTGTATGTGTGTAAATCAAGGTGGAAGTGGGAGTGTATTGTTGTTGTTTCCATTTCTTGTTGTTGTCGCCATTTAAAGAAGCATCTTAGTTAATTTTTTTGTTTGTTGCTACCGTGGAAGTGAAGGGTTGCAACATAATATTGTTGCGTGGATTTAGTGTTTTGAGAAGTGAGTGTGCTACAATTACTAGATATTACATTAGTACATCAAATAGATTGCATCCACAAAAATGTCTATTAATAGCGTGAATAGAGGAAGGAGTGATGTAGCCCATAGTCGAGTTGGTGGAGGTCAGGGTCCTAATGTTGCAGGTGGGAGGACCTTAGATGAACAACTTCGGGACCTTAGTAAATTTGTTGCTACATTAGCAACAAGGATTGATAGGATGACATTGCCACCACCACCAGTGGTACACCTTCAAGCGTCACCTAGAGCAAAGGGAGATTATCATGCTCTTAGAGGAGATAGAGATGATAATTTTGGGCTTAAACCATTCCCAGAAATGGAATTTAGACCACCTAGAGGCTCAGAGTGTGCGGAGCTACAGATGCCTTCATTTGATGGTAGGGGTTCCATAGATGAAATTGTGCAGACTCAAATATGCCAACCTTCAAAGGTTTTTAAGGGCTCTAGTGACACGAGCCAACCCTTAGAGCATAAAAGATGTCAAACACCACTGTGCCAACCTTCAGAGGTTTCAGAGGATAATGATCAGTTGGGCCAACCATTAGAAGACCCTAGGGATCAACATCATATAGATGAGTCAGAAAAAGAGGAAACAAACTCGATGGAATGGGTTGAGACAGAGGAAACATCAGTAGATAATGAGTCCTTGTTTGTGTTACAGAAGAGATACATCCTAGAAATGGAGGAAAGAAAACAATCATCTACTATGGTATTTCAGATATTGGGATTCTGTAGAGATACTCCTTCAGATGGATTGCTTTTGGAAAACAGAGTCTCTGTTGCATTTGAACTGCCAGATTTGAGGTCAAATCTTTTTGAGGTCCGAGGAGATGATGGGAATCAAAATCCGACAAGACCTATCATTAGGACAAAAATTGAAGGATTTTGAATCTTGGCGATGAGGGCCCATTTCGAGCAGATCAACCTCGGAATTAATTATTATCTAACCTCTTTTATCTTATTCATGAATTGTATATTCCAACAGGTATGCTTATTTGGTTTCACAAGGCGATGGACAAACTCACTAAGACTCAGCTTGTGGGTTATCTATGGACCGACCTAAAACCGAAGATGAGTTGAACTGACGAATTCCATTATGAAGCTAGCTTGCTGAAGATTATTTTCTGTATTTGTAATTTATTTTTGAACCATTTATTTTGTAAGCTTATGGGACATTTTGTTTGGTTGTAATTTTGCCTTTAGGACCGGCCACCCTATAGTGGCATAGTTGTGATTTTCTAGTCATTTTAACCCTAAAGGGTGCAAGTATAAATACTTGCAAATAAGGTTTTTTAAGGAGCTTTTTGAACATTGAGAAAAACACCCCTTTTGGTGCCGTGAGAGTCTCCTCTTGCAAGAATTTGCTCTTATCAATTTCATTAGTGAAATTGTGGCGAGTGGACTTGGATTTGTTGTGAATCATATCAACAAATTACAAGTTGATCTTAACTCCAAACTAGTGCGTCATATCTGGTGAGGAATTAGTTCATTTTATGTTGTTCTTGTTCTTGTGAAATTAGGGTTCTAAATTCAGATTTGGGAGCTTTTCGAATTTGAATTGAATCTCATTCCATTTTATAACTAGTCATCGGTTGATCCTTATATCATTTTGATTCATCAATATTTCGGATTTCTTTGGAATTTGAGGCTTGTTCCTTCTTGTGTGGCGTGGGTTTTCATTGGAATGTCATCCCTTGGCATTTGATTGTGCTTGACCCCCTTTTAGGCACATCAGGTGGTCTCTTTAGATTTTAATTCTATTGATAGATTAAATCCTAAGCGCTTGTCTAGGGTTGTCTAATCAATAAGAGAAATAATTCAAAGCGCTTGTCTTGGTTATCGAGGAAGTAAGGAGAGATAGGTTGTTAGAGCTTGTTAATAACCATAACCAGTTTATCTAGAGCTAAGAATAGAAAACATTTGCATCGATGATCAATTCCTAAAATTAAACTATCTTGATTCCTTTGGCTAGGCTTTTATCAATATTTAATTTTCTTATCTTGTTTCAACTTTATTCAATTCACAAACAAAACCCCCCCATTTTTCTTTTCCTCTTTATGCTCTTTGAATAGAAATATCTTTAACCAATCCCTGTGGATTCGACCCTACTCACCACTATATGCAAATCATATAATTGTCTAGGAGTAGGTTTTATTTTTGTTGGACTCGATACCCATTAGTAACATTAAATGTGATACTTACTTGATACTCACCAGGAAAATCTATCTTGTATGCATTATCGTTGATGCGCTCAAGAATTTGAAATGGTCTATCGCCTCTAGGAAGTAGTTTAGATCGACGCTGCACGGGAAACCGCTTTTTGCGTATGTGAACCCTAACCCAATCTCCAGGTTTAAAAACAGCTTGTCGACGACCTTTGTTGGCTTGTTTCACATACTACTCTGTTCTTCGCTCAATATTTAGCCTTGCCTTCTCATGGATCTATTTAACAAATTCGGCCTTCTTCTTGCCATCTAAATTAACATACTCAGAAATAGGCAAAGGTGATAAATCCAAAGGAGTTAGTAAAACCATACACAATTTCAAAAGGAGTAAATTTAGTAGCAGAATGCACTGTACGGTATAGGCAAATTCAACATGTGGCAAACAATCCTCCCAACTTTTAATATTCTTTTTAATTACAGCCCTCAACAAAGTAGATAAAGTTCGATTTACTACCTCAGTTTGACCATCAGTCTGTGGATGACAAGTAGTAGAGAACGATAACTTAGTTCCTAACTTAGCCCACAAGGTCTTCCAAAAGTAGCTCAAGAACTTAGCATCTCTATCCGATACAATTGTTCTAGGCATACCATGTAATCTCACAACTTCCCTAAAGAACAAATTAACAATATTGCAAGCATCATCCGTTTTGTGACAAGGAATGAAATGTGCCATCTTAGAGAATCTATCCATAACTACAAATATAGAATCTCGACCATGTCTAGACCTGGGTAATCCTAACACAAAATCCATAGAAATATCTACCTAAGGCTCATGAGGAATGGGAAGTGGGGTATAAAGCCCTTGGGTTGGACTCTAGATTTCGCTTGCTTACACGTGACACATCGCTCACAAATCCTCTCAACATCTCGTTTAATGTGAGGCCAATAGAAGTGTTCCTATAATACCTCTAAGGTTTTAGCTACTTCAAAATGTCCCATTAAACCTCCTCCATGCGACTCCCTCACTAGTAATTCTCTTAAAGAACAAATTGGAATGCATAATTTATTCTTCCTAAACAAGAATCCTTCATGTTTATAAAATTTTCCATGCCCACCCTTCTCACAATGCACATACTCCTCACAAATATCTCGATTAGCAGCATATAATTCCTTAATGTGCTCAAAGCCAAGCAGTCTAGAACTAAGAGTAGAGATAAGAGCATACCTTCTAGAAAGTGCATCAGCAACGACATTCTCTTTACCTTGCTTATAGTGGATGACATATGGAAATGTTTCGATGAACTCCACCCAACGAGCATGCCTTTTGTTCAGCTTATGTTGCCCCTTCAAGTACTTCAAGGATTCATGATCAGTGTGGATCACGAACTCTTTTGGCCAAAGATAGTGTTGCCAAGTCTCCAAGGCTCGAACCAATGCATATAACTCCTTGTCATAAGTAGGGTAGTTCAAGGTTACCTCACTTAGCTTCTCACTAAAGAATGCGATTGGTCTTCTCTCCTGCATAAGCACTGCTCTAATACCTAATCCTGACGCGTCACACTCAATTTCAAAAGTTTTAGCAAAGTTAGGTAAAGCAAGTAATGGCGCTTGAGTCAGCTTATTTTTAAGCGTCTAAAAGGCCTTATCTTGTTGCTCTCCCCATCTAAACCCCACGTTCTTCTCAATTACCTCGGTAAGTGGTGCTGCAATGGTGCCGAAATCCTTCACAAATCTCCTGTAAAAGCTCGCTAGTCCATGGAAACTCCACACATTACTTACAGTAGTTGGACTAGGCCATTCTTGGATCGCACGAATCTTTTCTTCATCAACCTATATTCCCTGTGCACTAACAACAAAACCAAGAAACACAAGTTTGTTTGTGCAAAAAGTGAACTTCTTGAGGTTAGCATATAATTGCTCCTTTCGAAGTACTTCTAAAACATCACTCAAGTGAGATATATGATCGTCTAAACTCTTGCTATAAATGAGAATATCATCAAAATAGACAACCACAAATTTGCCAATAAAAGTCCTCAAAACATGGTTCATAAGTCTCATAAAAGTACTAGGTGCGTTAGTTAAACCGAAATGCATTACTAACCACTCATACAATCCATATTTTGTTTTGAATGCGGTTTTCCATTCATCACCTTCTTTCATTCTAATTTGGTGATATCCACTTTTCAGATCAATTTTCGAAAAAACACTAGACTCATGTAACTTATCTAACATGTCATCTAAGCGAGAAATGGGATGACGATACTTTACTGTGATGTTGTTGATGGCGCGATAGTCAACACACATTCTCTATGACCCATCCTTCTTAGGCACCAAAATCACAGGCACTGCACATGGACTCATGCTTTCTCTCACGTAACCCTTCTCCATTAATTCATTGTCTTGCCATTGGAGTTCCTTTGTCTCCTCCGGGTTGCTCCTATAAGTGGGCTTGTTTGGAATCAATGCTCCGGGTATAAGGTCAATCTGGTGCTCAATACCACGAATAGGTGGTAATCCCTTTGGAATCTCCTCTAGGAAGACATCTTCAAAGTCCTGCACAACAGACACAACCACACTAGGCAAAGAGTTAGATAGTTCGTTAGTACTCAAACATGTTTCTTTAAAAACCATCAACAACATAGGTTGCCTCATCACTAACGCTCTCCTTACTACATTCGCTCTTGCCACACAACTCTCCTTTTGCAAGGCTGCACTCTCCTTTTCACTCACCACCAAAGTTGATCCCCCTTCAACTTGGTCTCTCACACTCTTTCCAGCCTTCCTCTCTTTTTCCTTTTGATATTGACTTTTATATTCCTTTTCTTTCTCATTGCCTTTTGCTCTCTCACTCTCTCTCTGCTTTTCACTCACCTTATGTTTTGTAAACGACTGTTGTAGCTGCAACTGATCCTCATACACCTGTTTAGGTGTTAATGGTTTAAGATTAAAGCCTTTCCCTTGGTAAACAAGCGTATACTTGTTAGAAAAGCCATCATAAACAACCTTCCTATCAAATTGCCATGGCCTCCCCAACAACACATGACATGCTTGCATTGGCACTACATCGCATAACACCTCATCCTCATACCTACCAATGCGAAAACTAATCAAGGCTTGCTTACTCACCTTAGTCTCGCCACTATCATTCAACCACTGCAATTTATATAGACTAGGGTGTCTAAGAGTTTTGAGCCTCAGCCTCTCAACAATAAAATTACTCACTACATTGGTGCAACTTCCTCCATCAATGATCAAACTGCAAATATGATCTCCTAGATAACATCTAGTATGAAATATATCTCCCTTTGCACCTCTTCTTCTTCCTTCACCTACACATTCAAAGCTCGCTTCACTACTGCCACCAAGGTTGTCAAAATCGCGTTTCAACTCGTATGATTTACGTTTTTACGAGTTTATATATACAATCCCAGTTAACTCGCATACAAAATCGGAAAGGATCAAAATCGGAGTAAAATCGCGATTTTGAACAGTAAAATCGTTCAAAATCGCGATTCTGCACGTTTTTACCGATTCCACACAATTATCCCAATCGCAACCCAGCCCAACACAATCGGCAACCCAGCACATCTTTTGCAATTTCCGGCTTGCTGCTGCTGCTGTTCCTGTACGTTGAAGAGAGGCAGTGAGAGAGAGACAGTGAAAAGCGATGAGAGAGGAGAAGCGAGCCAGGAACCGTGTATAGTTCTGTTCTGTGTGTTTTTCGAGCTTAACACACGGCCGTGCCTTCAACCGTGTGTTCAACCGTGTGTATTTCTGAGTATTTTCCAAGCTTAACACACGACCGTGCCGTCAACCGTGTGTTAAACTGTGTGTGCTTCTGTTGGCGTGTTTCCTTGATACACGGTCGTGCTCTTCCCTATTCCTTCCAAAAACATTTTTCTTCGTGTTTTCTTATCCAAGCCTAAACTTTTAATAAACAGCCGTGGGCTTAATTGTTAAAAGCCCCACGTGCTTTCCTGTCGTAGCGGAAATATAAGTCATACCCCGACATGTTTGTCGGTCATCACTCATCTCTTGTCAGTGTGTTACGTTGCATTGAAGTCTTTGTGTTTATGTTCGTCGATTATTAGTCTTCTTATTCCTATTTGTGATCATGTTCGTATTAAAGCACTTGTGTTTGATTGCTGCAACTTTCCTTATTTTAACTAATATTTTTATAATAGTAAATAAAATAAATGGTAGATAACTTTACCTAGTAATATATAATTTTGAAGGTTTTCTTGTTATAGTATCTTCTTTATTATGTACTTTTAGTCATTTTTTAATATTACTCCTTTTTAATGGTATATCTTCATTATCAATTTTTATTTATTAGTAATTTCTTAAAGTCACAATTGATTTTTAAATTTTATCTATTATTTTTTAGTTTTTGTATATAGAACTAGGTGAAACTAGTTTTATACATGATTTATCATTTTAGAAATAAAATATCTATATTATACAACTTATGCTCGATTATCTATATTATGACTTTTATTGCAAATTTATAATTTATGGCTCAAATAAATACTTAATTTCCTTATTTCTATTATTAATTATATTTTTTAATGACTAGTGTAAGTAAATTTATAATATTTGAAAGTTATTTTACATAGGTTGTAGAAACTTACGTTTCTACGTTCCGATTCTACGGACCCCTTCGCGATTCTACATAAAATCGCGATTTTGACAACCTTGACTGCCACTAACCTTCCTATTGCAGGCTGCTCATCTTCACTAGCGTCCTCTAATGGAGGCATATCATCTTCTTCACTATCCCCCTCAGTCTCATACTCACCATCATCACGCAAAATTATCACACGCCTATTTGGACATTGACTAACAATATAGCCTCTACCTTGGCATTTAAAGCATCTAATGTCACGATTTCTAGAAGTAGAAGAATCAGGGTTACCTTGGTTACCAAGAGTAGAACCCGCTTGCCTCAGCTCTTGATAGAGCCATTTTATACTCAATCTTTATAGTATGAATTGTGTTAATTTATTATTGATTTTATAGAAATCATAAGGAAATGGTACTTAATTCTATTATGGTGATAAATCAGCTTAAATGGAGTTAAGTGTACTAATTCAAGTAAATTAGAGAAGTCATCTACAACTTGGATCAAAGACAAGGATCTACACTGCTGGGTGAAAGCACATGAGCGTGTAGTTAAAGTACACGACCGTGTACTTGGTTTTGAATCAACAGGAAAATACACGGTTTAAGTACACGGCCGTGTATCTATCTAGAAGGAGGCACGGTTTATAATACGGCCGTGGTGCAAGCCGTGCTATACACTGCACAAGAAGGTGGAAATGTAGACTATCAACAGAGAGAGACACGGCTCGTGATCTGGCCGTAGTGGAAGCCGTGGTTGAAGCCGTGGTGGAAGTTGAAATGGAAGACGTGCCATTTACTAAACAAGGAGGAGGAATAGTGGAACATCAACCAGAGGACGAGACGGCTTGGGATCTGACCGCGGTGGAAGCCGTAGCACAAACTGAACACAGAAGATGATATGTGAATTATACACAGAGGAAGGCACGGCTTGACCCACAGCCGTGTTGTAGGGCGTGCCAGGCCGATGATTATCCACTTCTCGAGATTTACTTGAAAAAGGAAAGATATTTTCGTATCTTGCTAGCTAAAGATCCGCTTCCATTCCCTTAACAATATAAATAGAACTAACCCTAGAGGAGAAAGGGAGTTTTTTATCATCTTGGAGACAAGAAGGAAGGAAGGAGGTAGAGCAAGGAAACCGGGAACAGAGGCTTATCATGTTTCCACTTTTAATTTTCGTTTTGATGATGAACATGTGTAGCTAAGTAGATTGATAGAGCCATTTTATACTCAATCTTTATAGTATAAATTGTGTTAAATTATTATTGATTTTATAGAAATCATAAGGAAATGGTACTTTAATTCTATCATCGTGATAAATCAGGTTAAATGGAGTCAAGGATGCTAATTTAAGTATTTTAGAGAAGTCATCTACAACTTGGATCAAGACAAGAAATTACACCACCGGAGGAAGCACGGTTTGAGGTACGGCCATGTTTCCAACCGTGTTACACACTGGACAAGAAGGCGAAAATGAGGACTTTGAACAGAGAGAGACACGGCTTAAGGCACGGCCGTGGTGGAACCCGTGGGAGAAACCGTGCTTGAAGCCGTGGTGGAAGATAGATGTGCCAAGGAAAAGAAAGTGTGGAATATCAATAAGATGAAGACACGGCTTGAAATCTAGCCGTGGGTGTAACCGTGCTACACACTGGACACGGATGAAGACTTGAAGATTATGCACAGACGAAGGCACGGCTTGAAATCTGGCCGTATGTGTAACCGTGGTTCACACTGGGCGCGGTTGAAGACTTGAAGAATATGCACAGAGGATGGCACGGCTTAACCCACGGCCGTGTGGTGGGGCGTGCCAGGTAGACGTATCTTCACTTCTCGAAATCTACTTGAAAAAGGAAAGATATTTTCGTATCTTGCTAGCAAAAGATCACATGCTATCCATCTAATAGTATAAATAGAGCCAACCCTAGAGGGTTAGAACAACTTTTGAACTTTTGATCTTTAAAATCTTTTTATCTTTAATCTTTGGAATTGGGAATCACCTTGGAGACAAGAAGGAAGGCCGGAGGCAGAGCAAGCCAACCGGGTTCATTATGTTTTTATTTTTTATTTTCGTTTTTCTTATGAACATGAGTGGCTAAGCTACTTTTCTAGCCAAAGGGTCATAGATGTTTAATTCTCCACGAATTGTGAGGTCTAATTGACTTGTATTTATTCTATTCTTTGTTTTCGGGTATTCATATATCTTCTGATTTTTTTGTCATTATTATTTTGTTGATTGGTACGAATAGAGCTCTTCTACTTAATTAGCAAGATAATATATTGTCAACTAGCACGTCAAATCCGTAATTGTTTGATTGTTCTAGTCTTAGTGATGCAATAACATGTTTGGTTGTAAAAGAGATGATCGAATTCATGTTATGGAGGTGTATGATCATGTTTAAATAGGTTATCTTATAATCTACTGGCATGAATTGGTGGTCTCTCTAGATTTTAATGCTATTGATAGATTAAATCCTAAGCGCTTGTCTGAGGGATTGTCTAATCAATAAGGGAAATAATTCGAAGCGCTTGTTGAAGGTTATCGAGAAAGTAAGGAGAGATAGGTTGTTAGAGCTTGTTAATAACCATAACCAATTTATCTAGAACTAAGGATAGAAGATATTTACATCGATGATCAATTCCTAGAATTAAACTATCTTGATTCCTTTGGCTAGGCTTTTTATCAATATTTGATTTTCTTACCTTGCTTTACTTTATTTGATTCACAAACAAAACCCCCATTTTTCTTTTCCTTATCGTTGTATTTGAATAGAAATATCTTTACCAATCTCTGTGGATTCGACCCTACTTGCCACTATATGCAAATCATATAATTGTCT
Source organism: Laguncularia racemosa (assembly GCA_037954665.1). Classification (NCBI taxonomy): domain Eukaryota; kingdom Viridiplantae; phylum Streptophyta; class Magnoliopsida; order Myrtales; family Combretaceae; genus Laguncularia; species Laguncularia racemosa. The sequence goes on along the minus strand of JBBMOL010000039.1, from coordinate 1,389,342 downwards.
AGGAGTAGGTTTTATTTTTGTTGGATTTGACATCCATCAAATTTTGGCGCTGTTGCCGGGGATTGGTGTCAAATTTATTTCTACTCTTATATGACTCGTTCTTCTCAGATAGGTAAACTAACGCATAATCCGGAGATTGAGAAGACTCTAAAGAAGCTGCGACGAGAAGCTAGATCATCCAATAGATTGAACTCAGCATCGAATCTATCCGATCCATCCCTTGATTCAGAAGGAGAAGACGAAATGGCAAACCCCGAGAGAACATTGCGAGAACTGGCTGCACCAGATGTGAATCAACAACCACTTTGCATTCACTATCCCGAACTAGCTGTGGAATTTGAGTTGAAATCTAGGTTGATACATCTGCTACCTACATTTCATGGCCTTGAGAATGAAGATCCTCATAAGCATTTGAAAGAGTTCCATATAGTGTGTTCTAGCATGAGGCCGCAAGGAATAACCGACGATCAAATCAAGCTACGCGCTTTTCCATTTTCCTTAAGTACTAAAGCTAAAGATTGGTTGTTTTATTTGCCTCCAGGTTCTATAACCACATGGACTGATATGGTGAGACTCTTCTTGGACAAATTCTTCCCTGCATCCAGAGCCGCTAGTATAAGAAGAGAAATTTGTGGTATAAAGCAAAGGGACACCGAGACTCTTCATGAGTATTGGGAAAGGTTCAAGCAATTGTGTGCAAGCTGCCCACAACATGGGATATCTGAACAACTCCTTATCCAATATCTCTACGAAGGCCTACTTCCGATGGAAAGAAAGATGATGGATGCTGCAAGTGGAGGCGCCATAGTAAACAAAACCCCTGGTCAAACTAGGGAATTGATCTCCATTATGGCTGCTAATTCACAACAATTTGGGTATAGGCACGATACGTCTTCAAGGAAGGTAAATGAGGTAAGTGTGTCTAACCTTGAACATCAAATTTCTAATCTTACCTCCCTTGTACAGCAGCTAGCTCTTGGAAATACCCAACAGGTGAAAGCTTGTGGAATTTGTGCTGCTCCTAGTCATCCGACCGACATGTGTCCCACATTGCAAGATGACAACCATGAACACGCCAATGCTGTAGGCGGATTCCCAGGACAGCCACAAAGGAAATATGATCCCTATTCAAACACTTACAATCCCGGATGGAGGGATCATCCTAACTTCCGATATGGCAATAACCCTCAACATGTCCAATAATTCCAGCCAAAGCCATCACACCACGTACCCCAAGCTCCTTCCACTTCAGGTATGCCCCTTGAGGATATTGTTAAGTCTCTAGCTGTGAATACCAAACAATTTCAGGAGGAAACAAAGCAAAGCATTCAAAACTTGGAGCATCAGGTAAGCCAACTTGCTTCAGCTGTCAATAGGTTAGAAACTCAAGGTAAGTTACCTTCTCAAACTATTCCAAACCCGAAGCAAAGCGTTAATGCCATTACCTTGAGAAGTGGAACAGAATTGCAGGGATCAAATAAGAAAGGACATCCGTCTAATCTTGAGGAAGAGACCAAGAAAGAGACTTCGACTCCGAGCCAGCAGGGCGACCAGATTAGCAAGTCTCTAGTTGAGCCATCGAAGGTCACATTGATACCACCTCCTTTCCCCTGCAGATTAGCGAAATCCAAGAAGGAAGCGGAAGAAAAAGAGATTCTGGAAACGTTTCGTAAAGTCGAGGTAAATATTCCTTTACTTGATGCAATTAAGCAAATACCGCGCTATGCTAGATTCCTCAAGGACTTGTGCACTAACAAAAGGAAGCTAAAAGGTAATGAAAAGATTAGTGTGAGTGAAAATGTTTCAGCAATTATTCAGAAGAAGCTTCCTCCTAAATGTAAGGACCCAGGTATGTTCGCCATTCCTTGCAAAATAGGTAGTCTTGGAATCGCTAAAGCCATGTGTGATCTAGGAGCTTCTATCAATGTCATGCCTTTGTCTGTTTATCAACGTTTAAATGTTGGTCCTTTAAAGGAAACGGGTATTATTGTTCAACTTGCTGATAGGTCCAATGTTTATCCTGAGGGAGTTCTAGAGGATGTTTTAGTTCAAGTCAATGGGTTGGTTTTTCCTGCTGATTTTTATGTGCTTGACATGGACGATAGTGATTCTCATACTTCATCACTGATATTATTAGGGTGACCATTCCTTAAGACTTCTAAAACGAAAATCGATGTAAATGATGGCACCCTCACTATGGAATTTGATGGTGAAGTGATTAAATTTAACATTTATGATGCCATGAAACATCCTAACGATATCTCTCCTGTTTTTGTTACGGATGCTATTAACCCATCTCCTGTTTTTGTTGCGGATGTTATTAACCCATTACCACAGGCACCAAGGCTGGAATCCAAATCCTTATCCGAATATTTAGCCAGGAACGTCTAACCAAAGACGTTAAAGAAAGGCGCTTCATGGGAGGCAACCCATGTAAAAAAAAAAAAAAAAAAAAAAAAAAAGAAAGAAAAAAAAGTTTTGTTTTGCATTAGTTTTGGTTTGTTTTAGTTTAGTTTGTTTTGATTTTAGTGTAGTTTTGAACTCTTTGGATCGGCTGCAGCAAGGATACATATCATTAGATGACACTTTCTAGAGCTTAAAGGAAACACTCCAATACCAGGGAAGTACCAATATTTCCTCTCTCTTATTCTCTAATGTCCTTTGTGTTGTTAATTCCTCTTCAATTGTGCTGAATTAGGAACAGTGAGGACACTGTTCAAGCTAAGTGTGGGGGAGAGGATAATAAAATATAGAGAATAGAGAACTAACTTATACTCTGAATGTTTGTCCTTAAGCAATTTTAAGCAAAATTTTTTTTCAAAATTATCATGAAATCTAGAGATTGTACTAAATGTTGTAATAAGCATCTACAAAATGTGAAATTGACTTGTTCAAATGTTTTACTCACCCACTGCTGTGATTAGAATACATGGTTAAAATTAAGTAGTGAAATCTTTAAGAAACAAATTTACTTTGTATTTAGCTTTAGAATTGGAAGTCTAAGAGTAAGTCGAGTCCCTAAGTGAAAAATAAACAAGTTTACTTCTAGGTTATATTAGCTACTGTATACTCTTTGAAGTTGTTTGTAAAGCAATCATAACACTTAGTGAAAAAAAAAAAAAAAGAAAAGAATCAAGCATAGCCATTACTCCAATGATTCAACTAATTGAGTTAAGAGTATTCAAACTTGAATGTTAGAGTGAGGAAGAGTCCGTAGGGGTATCTCAAAACCCGGTCACTCGAGTGATGAGCTCGGGATGTTGCCAACTCAATGAACTCACTATAACGATAAGGGCGAAAAAGGCAAAAGTTCATGAAAAGAAGCGGGCAAAAACCCGTCAAAATAGATGCTTGAATAAATCAAAAGAACATGAATGTGAACATTCATTGAATAAAACAAAGATGTATAAAAGGAAGAATATCTAGCAAAGAGCTTATACTATATGCTTTTACTTTATGTTGCAAGGATTATATGTTTGCTAATGTCCAATAAAGTTTAATTGGGTGTTTTTCCTTAGTGGATTAAGTATTTACTTTTGGAATAAAAATTCTTTTGCTAAACATGAGGATTAAAGTTTGTTTTGTTTAGATTAGCTATTGAATTTTGCCCATAGTAATTTGATCACAGGAAACCAAACAAAACCCCCATTTTTTTTTCCTTATCGTTGTATTTGAATAGAAATATCTTTACCAATCTCTGTGGATTCGACTCTACTTGCCACTATATGCAAATCATATAATTGTCTAGGAGTAGGTTTTATTTTTGTTGGATTCGACATCCATCATAGATTTTCTAGCCAAAGGATCATTAAAGTTTAATTCTTCACGAATTGTGAGATCTAACTGATTTGTCTTTAATCTATTCTTTGTTTTTAGATATTTATATATCTTCTGGAAGTTTTGTCAATATTATCTTTGTTGATTGGTATGAATTAGAGCTCTTCTACTCAATTAGCAAGTTAATATATTGTCAACTAGCACGTCAAATCCGTAATTGTTTGATAGTTCTAGTCTCGGTGACACAATAACATGTTTGATTATAAAATAGATGATCGAAATTCATGTTATGGAGATGTATGATCTTGTTTAAATAGGTTATCTTATAATCTACTGGCATGAATTGGTAGTCTCTATTGTTTTTATTGCTATTGATAGATTAAATCCTAAGAGCTTGTTTAGGGTTGTCTAATCGATAAGAGAAATAATCAAAGAGCTTGTTTTGATTATCGAGGAAGTAAGGAGAGATAGGTTGTTAGAGCTTATTAATAACCATAACCAGTTTATCTAGAAATAAGAATAGAAAACATTTGCATCGATGATCAATTCCTCGAATTAAGCTATCTTGATTCCTTTGGCTAGGCTTTTATCAATATTCGATTTCATTATCTTGTTTCAATATTATTTTGATTCACAAACAAAACCCCCCATTTTTCTTTTCCTCTTTATTCTCTTTGAATAGAAATATATTTAACTAATCCCTGTGGATTCGACCCTACTCATTACTATACGTAAATCATATAATTGTCTAGGAGTAGGTTTTTATTTTTGTTGGATTCGACACCCATCAAATTTTGGCGCCGTTGCCGGGGATTGGTGTCAAATTTATTTCTATTCTTGTATGACTCGTTCTTCTCATACAGGTGTACTCATTTATAATCCAGAGATTGAGAAGACTCTTAAGAGGTTGCGAAGAGAAGCTAGATCACCCCCTGGACTGAACTTGGCATCGGATTTGTCTGATTCATCCATTGATTCTAAAAAAGAAGACGATATGGCAAATCCCGAGAGAACATTAAGAGAATTGGCTGCACCGGATGTGAATCAACAACCACTTTGTATTCACTATCCCGAACTAGCTGTTGAATTCTAGTTGAAATCTGGGTTGATACATCTGCTACCTACCTTTCATGGTCTTGAGAATGAAGATCCTCATAAACATTTGAAAGAGTTTCATACAGTGTGTTATAGTATGAGGCTACAAGGAATAACCGACGATCAAATCAAGTTACGTGCTTTTCCATTCTCTTTAAGTACTAAAGCTAAAGATTGGTTGTTTTATTTGCCCCCAGGTTTTATAACCACTTGGACAGATATGGTAAGACTCTTCTCGGACAAATTTTTCCCCATGTCTAGAGCTGCTAGTATAAGAAGAGAAATTTGTGGTATCAAACAGAGGAACACCGAGACTCTTTATGAGTATTGGGAGAGGTTCAAGCAACTTTGTGCAAGCTATCCACAACATGGGATATCTGAACAACTTCTCATCCAATACTTCTATGAAAGCCTGCTTCCGGTGGAAAGGAAGATGATGGATGCTGCAAGTGGAGGCGCCATAGTAAACAAAACCCCTGGTCAAGCTAGGGAATTGATCTCCATTATGGCTGCTAATTCGCAACAATTTGGGTATAGGCATGATACATCTTCAAGGAAGGTAAATGAGGTAAGTGTTTCTAACCTTGAACATCAAATTTCTAACCTAACCTCCCTTATGCAACAGATAGCTCTTGGAAATACACAGCAGGTGAAGGCTTGTGGAATTTGTGCTGCCCCTAATCATCTTACTAACATGTTGATAGGAATAAAAATCCGACAAGACCTATCATTAGGGCAAGAACTGAAGGATTTTAAATCTTGGCGTTGAGGGCCCATTTTGAGCAGATCGACCCCGGAATTATTTATATATTAACCTCTTTTCTATTATTCTTGTTTTGTGTTTTCCAACAGGCACACTTATCATATTCTATAGGGCAATGGACAAACTCCCTCAGAGTCAAATTGTGGGTTATCCATGGACCGACCTAAACCGGCGATGAGTTGGGCCAATGGATCCTATAGAAGATCGGCATCTTGAAGACCATTTCTTTTATATATTTACACTTTTATGAACTATTTTTGGTTGTATTTGGTTTTGGGATACTTTTATTTCCTTGTAATTTTCATTTAGGGCTAAACACCTTAAAAGTGGCAAACTTGTAATTTTGAGCACTTTTTAACCCTAGGAGTAGCAAGTATAAATACTTGCTTAAGAGAGGGTTTGAGGAGGCTTATTTTTGCAGAACAAACACTTCACATTTCGTGAGAGGGCTTAGGGTTTTCCTAATTCCAAATTCTCTTATCAATTTCAATCCCAAGAAGTTGAAATTGTGGCGAGTGCAACAATTGGAAATTGTGAGTCATATCAATTCCTACTTGTTGTGTTTTCTTTTTCTTCTCTAGTGTGTAATATCTAGGGTTGGATTAGAACATTCTTGGTCAGATTTGAATTGGTATCAATTCAAATTAGTGTGTTTATTTTGAGTAATTATCATACTTGTGATTCTCCATCAACAATTGCTTATCATTTTGAACCGTGAATTGGATATTGAAAGGGGAAGTGGATTTCATGGTTTTATTGCTTTCTTTGATCTGATTTCCACGTGATTCTCAAGCCTTATTGTGGTTATTTGGTTAAATTATCATTAGAGATTACAATTATATCATTTGATCATCATTTTTCCATCAAAGCTTTACGTGAAATCACCCTCAATTGAACCGGTTTGTGAATTGTGAATTAAGGTGTTTTTCCTTGATTCTTTTGATTGTGCTTAAGTGGAATTAGGCACATCACATGTGCCCCACATTGCAAGATGACAATCATGAGCATGTCAATGCGGTAGGAGGATTCCCAGGACAACCGTAGAGGAAATATGATCCCTACTCGAATACTTACAATCATGGATGGAGGGATCATCCTAACTTCTGATGTGGCAATAACCCACAACATTTCCAACAATTCCAGCCTAAGCCATCAAACCAAGTACCCCAAGATCCTTTCACTTCAGGTATGTCTCTTGAGGAAATTTTTAAGTCTCTTGCTGTTAATACAAAACAATTTCAGGAGGAAACAAAGTAGAGCATTCAAAACTTAGAGAATCAGGTAAGCCAACTTGCTTCTACTGTAAATAGGTTAGAAAATCAAGGTAAGTTACCCTCTCAAACTATCACAAATCCGAAGCAAAGCATTAATGCAATTACCTTGAGATGTGGAACAGAATTGCAGGGATCAAATAAGAAAGGACACCCATCTAATCTTGAGGAAGAGACTAAGAAAGAGATTTCGACTCCGAGCCAACAGGGCAACCAGATTAGAAGGTCTCTAGTTGAGCCATCAAAGGTCATGTTGACACCACCTCCTTTCCCTTCCAGATTAGCAAAATCCAGGAATGAAGCAGAAGAAAAAGAGATTCTGGAAACTTTTCGCAAAGTTGAGGTAAATATTCCTTTGCTTGATGCAATTAAGCAAATACCGCGCTATGCTAGATTTCTCAAAGAATTGTGCACTAACAAAAGGAAGCTAAAAGGCAATGAAAAGATTAGTGTGAGTGAAAATGTTTCAGCTATTATTCAGAAGAAGCTTCCTCCTAAATGTAAGGATCCAAGTATGTTTACCATTCCTTGCAAAATAGGTAATCTTGGAATCGCTAAAGCCATGTGTGATCTAGGAGCTTCGATCAATGTCATGCCTTTGTCTGTTTATCAACGTTTGAATGTTGGTCCCTTGAAGGAAACAGGTGTTATTGTTCAACTTGCTGACAGGTCTAATGTTTATCCTAAGGGAGTTCTAGAAGATGTTTTAGTTCAAGTTAATGGGTTGGTTTTTCCTGCTGATTTTTATGTGCTTAACATGGAAGATAATGATTCTCATAATTCATCACTGATATTATTAGGGCGACCATTCCTTAAGACATCCAAGACAAAAATTGATGTAAATGATGGTACCCTCACTATGGAATTTGATGGTGAAGTGATTAAATTTAACATTTATGATGCCATGAAATATCCTAACGATATCCCTCCTGTTTTTGTTGTGGATGTTATTGACCCATCACCACAGGCACCAAAGCTGGAATCAAAACCTTTACTCGAGCATCTAGCCAAGAATGTCTAGCCAAAGACTTTAAAGAAAGGCGCTTCATGGGAGGCAACCCATGTCAAAAGAAAAAAAAAAAAATTCAATTTTAGTTTTGTTTTGATTCTAGTGTTATTTTGATTTTTTTTCTGATTAGCTGCAGCAAAGATATATATCATCAGATGACACTCTCTAGTGCTTAAGGGGAGAACTCCAATACCAGGGAAGTACCAGTATTCCTTTTCTCTTATCCTCTAATGTTCCTTGTGTTGTTAATTCCTCTTTAATTGTGCTGAATTAGGAACAGTGAGGACACTGTTCAAACTAAGTGTGGGGGAGAGGATAATAAAATATAGAGAATAGAGAATTGACTCATACTTTGAAACTTTGAATGTTTGTCCTTAAGCAATTTTAAGCCAAATTTTTCAAAATTATCATGAAATCTGGAGATTGTACTAAATGTTGTAATAAGCATCTACAAAATGTGAAATTGACTTGTTCAAATGCTTTACTCACCCACTGCTGTGATTAGAATACTTGGTTAAAATTAAGTAGTGAAATCTTTAAGAAACAAATTTACCTTGTATTTAGCTTTAGAATTGGAATTCTAAGAGTAAGTCGAGTCCCTAAGTGAAAAATAAACAATTTCACTTCTAGGTTATATTAGCTACTGTATACTCTTTGAAGTTGTTTGTTATAATACTTAGTGAAAAAAGAAAAGAAAAGAATCAAGCATAGCCATTACTCCAATGATTCAAGTAATTGAGTTAAGAGTATTCAAACTTGAATGTTAGAGTGAGGAAGAGTCCATAGGGGTATCTCAAAACCCGGTTACTTGAGTGACGAGCTCGGGATGTTGCTGACTCAATGAACTCACTATAACGATAAGGGCGAAAAAGGTGAAAGTTCATGAAAAGAAGTGGGCAAAAACCCGTCAAAATAGATGCTTGATTAAATCATAAGAACATAAATGTAAAGCTTCATTGAATGAAACAAGACTTATAATAAAAAGAGAGAAAATCTAGGGAAAGAGTTGATACCATATGCTTTTACTTTATGTTGCAAGGATTATATGTTTACTAATATCCAATGAAGTTTAATTGGGTGTTTTTCCTTATTGGATTAAGTATTTACTTTTGGAATAAAAATTCTTTTGCTAAACATGAGGATTAAAGTTTGTATTATTTAGATTAGCTATTAAATTTTGTCCATGGTAATTTGATCACAGGAAACCAGTTTGGTTGAGGTAGTAGACATTAAAATTACAAGTCATTAATTATAAATGAATAGATGCTTGAAATGATAAAAAGAAATCTCGTATAATCTATGACGGATTTCTTAATTGATTTGATTCAATTGCTTGAGGACAAGCAAGAGTTTAAGTGTGGAGGCATTTGATAGAGCCATTTTATACTCAATCTTTATAGAATGAATTGTGTTAATTTATTATTGATTTTATAGAAATCATAAGGAAATGGTACTTAATTCAATTATGGTGATAAATCAGGTTAAATGGAGTCAAGTGTGCTAATTCAAGTAAATTAGAGAAGTCATCTACAACTTGGAACAAAGATAAGGATTTACACCGCCAGGTGAAAGCACATGGGCATGTAGTTGAAGTACACGATCGTGTACTTGGCTTTGAATCAACAGGAAAATACACGGTTAAAGTACACGGCCGTGTATCTGTCTAGAAGGAGGCACGGTTTGTAATATGATCGTGGCGCAAGCCGTGCTATACACTGCACAAGAAGGTGGAAATGTGGACTATCAACAGAGAGAGACACAACTCATGATCTGGCCGTGGTGGAAGCCGTGGTGGAAGTTGAAATGGAAGACGTGCCATATACTAAACAAGGAGGAGGAATTGTGGAACATCGACCAGTGGACGACACGGCTTGGGATCTGACCGTAGTGGAAGCCATAGCACACACTGAACATGGAAGATTATATGTGAATCATACACAGAGGAAGGCACGGCTTGACCCATGGCCGTGTTATAGGGCATGCCAGGTGGATGATTATCCACTTCTCGAGATTTACTTGAAAAATGAAAGATATTTCCGTATCTTGCTAGCTAAAGATCCGCTGCCATTCCCTTAACAATATAAATAGAACTAACCCTAGAGGAGAAAGGGAGTTTTTTATCGTCTTGGAGACAAGAAGGAAGGAAGGAGGCAGAGCAAGGAAACCGGGAACAGAGGCTTATCATGTTTCCACTTTTAATTTTCGTTTTGATTATGAACATGTGTAGCTAAGCAGATTTTCTAGCCAAAGGATCATTGAAGTTTAATTCTTCATGATTTGTGAGATCTAACTGATTTGTCTTTAATCTATTCTTTGTTTTTAGATATTTATATATCTTCTGGAAGTTTTGTCAATATTATCTTTGTTGATTGGTATGAATTAGAGCTCTTCTACTCAATTAGCAAGTTAATATATTGTCAACTAGCATGCCAAATCCGTAATTGTTTGATAGTTCTAGTCTCGGTGACACAATAAGATGTTTGATTATAAAATAGATGATTGAATTCATGTTATGGAGATGTATGATCTTGTTTAAATAGGTTATCTTATAATCTACTGGCATGAATTGGTAGTCTCTCTTGTTTTTAATGCTATTGATAGATTAAATCCTAAGAGCTTGTTTAGGGTTGTCTAATCGATAAGATAAATAATCAAAGAGCTTGTTTTGATTATCGAGGAAGTAAGGAGAGATAGGTTGTTAGAGCTTGTTAATAACCATAACCAGTTTATCTAGAAATAAGAATAGAAAACATTTGCATCGATGATTAATTCCTTGAATTAAGCTATCTTGATTCCTTTAGCTAGGCTTTTATCAATATTCGATTTCATTATCTTGTTTTGAATATTATTTTGATTCACAAACAAAACCCCCCATTTTTCTTTTCCTCTTTATTCTCTTTGAATAGAAATGTATTTAACCAATCCTTGTGAATTCGACCCTACTCACTACTATACGCAAATCATATAATTGTCTAGGAGTAGGTTTTTATTTTTGTTGGATTCGACACCCATCAGCTCTCCTTTTGGTTTGGTGGGTAAAGGCTTTTCTTCCTTTTTCCTTTGGTTGGTCTTCCAGGTAGATGAACTAGTACCCTGTTGAAACCGTGTATTACTACTACCTTTCCTCCTGTGCTGGTTCTCAACCTTTATAGCCATATGAACCATATCTTCTAATTCTACATAATGCTGCAATTCAACAACATTTTGAATCTCTCTATTCAATCCCGCAAAACCTAGCCATGGTAGCCTCTCTATCCTCCTCTACATTCGCCCTAATCATCGTTACTTCCATCTCCTTGAAATACTCATACACACTTCAGCTTCCCTGCCTAAGAGTTTGCAATTTGTTGTGCAGTTCACGATAGTAATACGCAGGCACAAACCGCTTCTTCATCACCCTTTTCATCTCTCCCACGACTCAATAGGTGGTTCGCCATTTCTTCTTCTATTCAACATTAGTTGATCCCACCACACTATAGCATAATCCGAAAACTCAATGGCAGCAAGTTTCACTTTCTTTCTCCCACTATAGTTATGATAATCAAACACCATCTCCACCTTCTTCTCCCACTCTAAGTATGCCTCGGGATCATTCTTCCCTTGGAAAGGAGGAATCTTCATCTTTATGCTACTCAATTGATCATCCTCTCTTTTCCTATCTCCTCTATCTTCCCAATCCCTAGTTCCGCGATTCCGACCACTATATCCTCTATAACTCCCGACAGAAGGCTCATCAAATTCATCTTCCGACATTTCATCTCCACCCCTCAGTACTCTACTAGAATGACTCTCCCTCTTACGCCCTTGGAAGACGTTTGTAGATTGCTCTAGTCTTTGCTCTACCGTCTCATGAATGTGTTCCATTCCCTCCTGAAACATTCTCTTCATCTCACCCCTCAACGCCTCAATTACTAACCTAGCATCAAACCTTCCCCTCTCACCTTCAGGAGAATGTTGTCTCGACATAGTTCCTGTAGAAAAGATTAGTACTAACACAAATATATATATATATGATTAAACCTCACGATACACTCCCTTACGTGTTTCACTCAAATGATGATATCACACAGTCACTCATGTATTCTCACAAATAATGATGATATCAACTTGCCAATTCCTCTTCTCATTTCTCTTGGAACTAACCCAAACTACACCAATTCCTTTCTATAGAATTCAAAACAACTCTAGGGTTCGTAAATTTTCTCTTTTTCTATCCGAATTTTTTTTTTGTTGCCTTTGTTTGTTGCTCTTAATCACGTTTCTCTTTTCTTTTCTTTTCTTTTTTGTCGTGATTCTTCCTTTTTTTTTTGTAACAAATCGACTAGTAGATACTACACTTTCAATAGACAATTAATACTATGAAATTAAATACTAACAATTGATATGAACGATTGGAGATAGGGTTTTGATGTTACCTTCCTCAAACCGAACTGATATTTTGACAAACCTAAGCTCTAATACCAAACTGATGCGAGATCGGTTTGATCGGATTCCTAACTGGTATCAACCATGCCAACGTGTGACGAAACCCAATACCAATATGTTCGGAATTCGTTACCTAAGATGCAAAAACACCATCAAGTGGAAACCGCGACCCGTTGTCTATAAGCAAGACAAGAACCTTGGTATAATGTGAAGACGCCACAATCGGGATGAAAGACCAATTGATAAGTCGGGATGAACGCCATGGAAATAAAATCCGATAAGTTCGATATTAGTTCTTGAAGAACCAAGAGAAGAATTCTCTCAAAAAGTGTTTTCAATGTTGTATATTCTATATCCTCTAATGTTCTAAACCCTATGAGCTTTATATTAGGGTTTACAATTCGTAACAATAAAGGTCCAAAATGACGTCACTTCAATAAGTGCGTAAAAAAAAACAAAAACAGAACACGTAGGCCGGCGGTGTAGACTTGAAGGCTGGTGGCCTTAGAGCCGGCCTTGAGTCGGTGTTGAAGAGATACACGGCCGTGTACTTCTAGATGTGTATCTTTCTATGGATTTTCTTGACTCCGTATACGGCCGTGCCTTTTAGCCGTATATATGACCGTGTATGATTCTATGTAACCTTGAGACTCCTACACGATCGTGCCTTGAAAAGACACACCTTCATCAACCCGTATCCTTTATAACTTGTACAAGAGCAAGGGTCTTCCCATGGTTGTTCCAATCCTTTCCAACTTCATGATTGCTCTAATCCTTTCCGGCTTCATGGACATCCTTTATCAACCCATTAAGTGATTCCTTGAATCGTTTCGCTCGATTTCTTGTGATCAGTCCAGGTGGCACTTCAAGAGGATCCACATTCCTTCTTCCGACTTGGCTCCCATCATGGATCTCATCATCTTAGCTCTTGGAATCGTATCATTCCCTCCATGTTGAAAAAGATTCGACCTCAAATCTGTATAGGCAAATCAACCTTGCTTGTTGTACCTCAATTGGACTCATAGGAAGAAGCTTGTATGCCTTGCCCTGTTGCTGAATGGTATACTCATTGGTATATCCATCATACTTAGCTTTGAGATCATACTGCCAAGGTCTTCCAAGGATCAAGTGTGTAGCTTCCATGGGAACTACATCACAAACAATCTCATCAATATAATCACCAATAAGTAATGGAACACGAACCTGTTTATGTACATGAATAACTCCCTGTAGACTCAACCAATGAAGTACATAAGGTCTTGGATGCTGCTCCACCTATAAACCCAACTTAGTAACCCAGCTTGCTAAAGCAACATTAGTTCAACTGCCTATGTCAACCACAATCAAACAAGTCTTCCCTTACACCATGCCTTGAGTATGAAATAAATTAGCTCTCTGATTAGGAACAGCTTCATTCTGCTTAACCATTAACAAGTCTCCCTATACTGGATGTGCTATAATGTCTTCATCTTCCTCTTCTGCCTTAGTACCCTTCTGTTCTTCTTCCTCACTCTCGACTTTGTCACCTTTTATGACCATAACCCTTTTATTAGGACATTGAGAAACAATACGGCCAAGTCCTAAACACTTAAAACATTTGATATTCCTACGCTTCTTTTGTTGTGTTTGGTCAGCAGCCTCACTAGCGACTGCCTTTCCCTTTTCCTTCCTTTCCTTCTCCCTCTCACCATCATCTGGCTTATGGTTGTGATATAATTTCTGATCCCGCTTGTGCTGATGCCACTCAACCCGACTGGCTAATTTAATCACATCCTCAAGAGTTTGATAATGCTGGAGTTCCACTAGATTGGCAATGTCCATCTTCAACCCATTGATGAAACGAGCTATGGATTCATCTAATGATTCCTTAATATCACACCTTGCCATTAATGTCTCAAACTCCTTTACATAATCTTCTATGCTTTTCTTGCCCTGCCTCAAGGATTGCAACTCCATCAGCATCTCTTATTTATAGTAATCTGGCACAAATCTGCGTCTCATCAACCTTTTCATCAAAGCCCATGAATGCACTTTCTCCTCATCCGCCCTATGTCTCTCAGTTTATAATTTATCCCACCATAAACTAGCATATTCAGAGAATGCTAGAGACACCATTTTCAACTTCATGCGCTCATCCCACTTATAGTAGTCAAATACCTTCTCAACCTGTGGCACCCAGTCTAGAAATTCCTCTAGTTTACTACTACTAGTGAAAGGTGGAATTTTCAACTTTATGTTTTCAATCCCCTTACGCCTGTCATCATTGTTTTCTCTCCTACTCCTTTCACTACCGGCATCAGATTCACCACTTGAATGTCTCCTCCTAATTCCTGCACCACTATGGCTCCTTCTATCCCTAACCTCCAATCTCTCCATAATCAATCTAATATTTTCTTGGATTTGATTGAACTCTGCCCTAGTCACAACCTCACCCCCATTATCAGCATTATTCCCATTATTTTTGTTATTAGTATCATTAACACTTCCATGCGACGACATCTCTACCACTCAAAATTCAGCAATAGAAATTCACCAAAAATCCCAATTCTCAACAATAGCCCAAAAGACCAATTCACAGCAATTCGACACCCAACAATTGAATTCACAACAATACTTATCAAAAAAAATTCCCAAATTTCCAACCAACGGTAGTATTGAATTAAAAACTACAATTGAGTTGAGATTCAACAACCTTACCGATTTAACCCACATCGATTCACAATCCTCCAAACTTCGCTCTGATACCAAATGACATGAAGTTTGAATGCTCTAAAAATCAAATGATACAAATTCCTTCACGCAAATCAAATCTAACAATGGATTAATAATTTTAAGGTTTTTTTTTTCTGTATTTTGGTACTAACGAAATAAAAAATAAGGATATAGATAAAATTACCAATCTATAGATGCCAAGATTGATAAAATTAAAGTAATTCGCAATCAAATCATAGAACGATAGAGACCACGTTCTATAAATCAATCACTAAGGTTAAAGAATTCCAAGAATTCAATAACAATGTTCACCACAAATTCTATAGGAACCAAGAATTTGATAAGAACAACTTGAATAAACTAAAATCAATTCTCAATATTCAAGAATCTCCAAAGAGGATTCACACATGCTCAAGTGTTTTTGTTTACAACTAAAAAATAATATCCGTCCTTGAAAAAAACCCTAAAGACGACTATTTATATCATCCTAAAAAAATTGTGCGAGGTCATTCAAGGCCAGTAGCCTAAATAGATAAGTCGGCACCAAAGGCCGGTGGCCTACATATAGGCCGGCACCAAGGTCGGCGGCCTTGAAGTTAACTCGGCCGGCCTTTATTCAAGGCCGGCTTAAGGCTGGCCAAACTTCACCTTGGGTCCTCCCGACGCCTATGTCCTCCTTTTTTGGATCCCGTACTACTACCTATAGCTCGGATTGACTTTGATTTCTTTGGTGCTCGTATCTTAGCTCTTGGAATAGTATCAGAAGGGATTGCTTGCAATTTGAATTCGGAAAATAGGGGTTTATTAAGTAGAACATTGATCCAATTTGTTGGCGTGAAGATTGATCTATTCCAATTGTGTTATCTTGCTATTTTGTTGTTGTAGATGTGGAGTACTTGTAATTTCCCTTATCTCCTTAAGCTAATCGTGATTGATTAAGGGGAAGTGATCCTTGTGATCATTTGAGGAAGTTGAAATTTGAAGTTTAGAAGAGTAAAGTTCAATTGTTGAAGTGGATTATTGTTGTGAGCATTTTCGGAGATAAGAGTATAGTTGTGCAATCTTCATAATTGAATTGTGTGGATTATATGGAAGCTATTTGATTTTCAAAACACACATTAAGTGATAGATGTTATTGTGTGTTCATTTGAATTTGAAAGTGGTTTCTTACCATTTGTGGAAAGGTTGCAATAAGTGAGTTCATTTAAATTTGTTGCTGCCTAGTTTATTAAGTTGCGGTTTGAAATTGTGTTTGAAGTGAAGAATTTATAACATGTTGTCCTTGAACTTGCTATGAGGAAAAGTAACGAATTGGTGAAGTTTGTGTTGTGTGTATTGAGAAGAAGGTGTTGCATCGTGAGTGTTGTTGTTGTTGTTTGAATTAAGTGCATTGTGTGTGTATTGTGTAAGTGGCGGTGTGAGTGTATTGCACTTGAGGTGTTATAAAGTGGTGTAAATTTGTGGAAGTTGTGTGGAGTAAGGTACTGCACATTGAGGCTAAAGTATGAGAGTGTAGTGCATGGATAGCAAACCGTGAAGGGGAATAGTAGTATTACAATTGTGAAGTGGAATTATGTAGTGTGTGCATTTTCGGAAATTGGAGGAATCACAATTGTCATTTTTTCATATTTGAAATTAGAATTGAAGTGTACATTAAGAAGTCAACTTGAAATTTCAAAACACGCATTAAGTCATAGTTAATTTTGTGTCATTTGAATTTGAAATAACTTCTTACCATTTGTAGAATCTTGCACTTTTTGAGCTTATTTTGAATTTGAAAGTTGAGCTGACTTTTTCATTGAAGTTGTGGTTTGATTTTTGTGTAAAAGTGGGAAAGAGCACTATGACTTGAAGGTGTGTGTGTAGAGTTGTGTTTTTGTACATTTAGTGAAGGGTGTATGTAATTGGCATTGGTTCTTGTGTGTCTTATATAGATACTTGTTGTTGGTGACGTGAATAATTGTGGAACCATGAGCTAAAAGGGAAGTTGTGTAGCGGTGAGTTGTGTATTTTGTGCTTGTGTTTAAGTGCTGCCCATTGTGAAGTTAATTAGTGTGAAACCAAAGCAAGAAAAGGAAAGTTGAGTAGTAGAATTTGAAATTCAAACAAGTCATTAAAGTGTGAAAGTAATTAAACTAGTTACTTAAACACTTGTTGTTGAATTTAATTCTATCTACTTGAAAGTAGTTGAGTGTACTTCATTTGTGGCTTAGTTGTGTACTTGAACCATGGAAGTGTGAAGATAATTATTGTATTGTTGGATTTGAGCATAATCATGTCTAGTGAAATGTTTCACTATGCTAATGTATTGCGCCAGACATTAACTACATTTACTACTAAGGATGACGAACAAAGGGAAAACTTGTTTCATACTTCTTATAGGGTACAAGGAAATTTATGTGTCCTTATAGTTGATGGTGGTAGTTTGATGCACTCAAAACCAAGTCCAAGCACAATCAACTGAATCAAAGAAAACAATTCTCAACTCACATACAAACCGGTCTAATTGAAATGGAAATTGCGTATACCCTATTAGAATTTTGGTGAAATCCAAAGGTCCAATGATGCAATCACAATCCAATAATGATAAATTTCACTAAATAACAATAAAATCAAGTGAATTCCACGTGAAATATATGAGGAAGAAAAGAACCAAAACCATGATTTATCCTCTTCCAACAATCACAAATTCACGCCACTAATGAGATGATAAGATCAAGTACTAAAGCAATCAATCTTATAACAAGATAATTGATCACAAATGCAATAAAAAATCTAACCAAGAAAAATCCAAATCAACCCTAGATATGACTCACTAGTAATGAAATGGAAACACAACAAAGAAGGAATTGATACTACTCACAATTATCCTTTGTTGCACTCGCCACAATTTCAACTCTTGGAAATTGAAATTGATAAGAGAAATTAGATTTAGGAAACCCTAAGCCCTCTCAGGAAAGTGATGTTCAAAATCTAAAAAATTTGGCCTCCTCAAACCCTACTCTAAGCAAGTATTTATACTTACTCTCTTTAGGGTTAGAAAATGCACAAAATTACAACTATGCCACTTTTAAGGTGGTCGGTCCTAAATGACAATTACAATAAAAAATGAAAGTTTCCCAAAAGAAAATAAAAAATAAAATAGTCCAAATAAAAAATCAAAAATAAAAGAAAATAGTCTTCATCACGCGGGTTCTTCCATAAGATTTGTCGGCCCAACTCATCGCCGGTTCAAGTCAGTCCATGGATAACCCACAAACTGAGTCTGAGTGAGTTTGTCCATCGCCCCATAAAATATGATAAGTGTGCCTATTGGAAAACACAGTGCAAAAATAATAGAAAAGAGGTTAATTTATAAATAATTCTGGGGTCGATTTGCTCAAAATGGGCCCTCATCGAAATCCTTTAGTTTTTGCCCTAATGATAGGTCTTGTCGGATTTTTATTCCTATTATCTCCTTGGGCCTCAAAAAGATTTGTCCTCAAATCTGGTAGATCAAATGCAATAGAGACTTTGTTTTCTCCTAGCAATCCATCTGAAGAAGTATCTCTGCAGAATCCTAATATCTGAAATACTACAATAGGTGATTGTTTTCTCTCCCCCATTTCCAGGATATATCTCATCTGCAACATAAATAAGGACTCATTATCTATTGATGTCTCCCCTGTCTCAATCCATTCCATTGATTTTGTTTCCTCTTTTTCTAACTCATCTGTATGGTGCTGATCCTCATAGCCTCCTAATGGTTGGCCCAACTGCTCACTACCCTCTGAAACCTCTGAAGGTGAATATAATTGTCTCTGAACAGTCTAGCTCTCTAGTGGTTTGCTTGTCTGACTATGATCATCAGGATGCTCTGAAGGTTGGCACATCGATGTTTGACAAATTTTATGCTCTAAGGGTTGGCTCGCGTCACTAGAGCCCTTAAGAACCTTTGAAGGTTGGCATACCTGTGTTTGCATAGTTTGGCCCTCTAAAGGTTTGATCATGTGGCTATGATCCTCAAGAATCCGTGATGATTGTTTTATCTGTCTTTACATCTTCTGGACCTCTGATGGTGACATAGGGTTTAATACTATACGTTTACCATCCTTTTTAAACATATAAGTATTTCTATACCCATCATGTAATACCATCCTGTCATACAACCATGACCTACCAAGTAATATATAGGATGTACAAATAGGAAGAATATCACATTCAAGCTCATCACAGTACTAGTCCCCTATATTGAAGGGTACCCTAGCCCTTTGGGTCACACAAAGACTAGCCTGATCATTCAACCAATGTAATGTATATGGTTCAGGATGTAGAGTAGTAGCAAGTTTTAGTTTCGACACTAACGATGCTGCTACCACATTGGTACAACTACACTATAAGGACACATAAATTTCCTTGTACCTTACAAGAAGTATGGAACAAGTTTTCCCTTTGTTCGTCATCCTTAGTAGTAAATGTAGTCAATGTCCAACTCAATAAACTAGCATAATGAAACATTTCACTAGACATGATTGTGCTCAAATCCAACAATGCAATAATTATCTTCACACTTCCAAGGTTCAAGTACACAACCAAGCTACAAATGAAGTACACTCAACTACTTTCAAGTAGATAGAATTAAATTCAACAACAAGTGTTTAAGTAACTAGTTCAATTACTTTCACACTTTAATGACTTGTTTGAATTTTAAATTCTACTACTCACTTTCCTTTTTCTTGCCTTGACTTCTTACCACTTAAATACATAATTGGAAGAAATTAAACACATACACAACACACCATTCACCACCACAGAACTTCCCCTTTGCTCACGGTTCAACAATGTTCATGCCACCAACAATAAGTAACTTGATAACATATATAATAACCAACACCAAATGTTAACACCCTTTACTAAATTTACAAAAATATATATATATATACAACACTACATACAATTCCTCCTCAAGCCACGGTACACTTTTCCCCACTTCCACACAAATACCAAACTGCAATTCCAACACAAAAAAGGTAGCTCAACTTTCAAATTCAAAAATGGAATTCAATAAGTGCACAAATCCACAAATGGTAAGAAGCTATTTCAAATTCAAATGACACAAAATTAAATTATGACTTAATGTGTGTTTTGAAATTTTAAATTGACTTCTTAATCCACACTTCAATTTTGAATTCAAATCTGAAAATTACAATTGTGATTTCTCTAATTTCCAAAAATGCATACACTACACAATTCCACTTCATAATTGAAACACCACTCTTCCCTTTCATGGTTTTCTATTCATGCACTACACACTCACACTTTAGCCTTAATGTGCAGCACCTTACTCCACACAACTTCTAAAAATTCACAAATGGCAATTCCCTCACTCAACACACAAACACAACACCAACAATTCAATACTCCTTTTTACACCACAATTCATACACATACAACCACGGTGCAATAACCTCCACAATTTTTTTTTTTAAGCACAACACTACACAAAATACTTCAAAGTATACACTTCCTTGCCACTATACAGCTCCAATTCACACCGTAAATCACAAGCAATGGCAGCAACAAAATTCAAATTTGAAATCACTCCACTAAATGCAACCTTCTCCACAAATGGTAAAAAATAATTCAAATTCAAATAACACTTATTCAATGCTACTCAATGAATTGCTTTCAAACTTAAATAAGGTATTTGAATTTCAAATTGATGCTTATCCTTTCACACACTTCAAATCTGAAAATTATACACTAAGCCCCCTTTATGCCCGAACCACTCCAAGCAAAAATACACCTCTACTTCTTCACAATTGAGGTAACTTCAAGTTATGACTTTTGAATCACAAGATGTGCTACTATTCTTCTTCTTTATTTTTTTTTTTACACCAAAATATCAATCAAATGGAGCTTCAACAAGACCTCAAAACTCACTCCAACAAGCAGTAATTTCAACTCTCAATCAAGACAATTTCGTAACTCAATTCATAATACACAATTTCGGATCACAATGTGAAGAACCCTAATTGAGCGTGATGATCAAGAATTCAACCAACACTTAATCCCTTCTCTTAACTTGTGATCTATTACCAAAAGATGATGTGCTCAAAACCAAGTCCAAGCACAATCAAATGAATCAAAGAAAACAATTCTCAACTCACATATAAACCGGTCCAATTGAAATGGAAATTGCGTATACCTTATTAAAATTTTGGTGAAATCCAAAGGTCCAATGATGCAATCACAATCTAATAATGATAAATTTCACTAAATAACAATAAAATCAAGTGAATTCCACGTGAAATATATGAGGAAGAAAAGAACCAAAACCGTGATTTATCCTCTTCCAACAATCATAAATTCACGCCACCAATGAGATGATAAGATCAAGTACTAAAGCAATCAATCTTATAACAAGATAATTGAACACAAATGCAATAAAAAATCTAACCATGAAAAATCCAAATCAACCCTAGATATGACTCACTAGTGATGAAGTGGAAACACAACAAAGAAGGAATTGATACTACTCACAATTATCCTTTGTTGCACTCGCCATAATTTCAACTCTTAGAAATTGAAATTGATAAGAGAAATTAGATTTAGGAAACCCTAAGCCCTCTCAAGAAAGTGATGTTCAAAATCTAAAAAATTTGGCCTCCTCAAACCCTACTCTAAGCAAGTATTTATACTTGCTCCCTTTAGGGTTAAAAAAAGCACAAAATTACAACTATGCCACTTTTAAGGTGGCCGGTCCTAAATGAAAATAACAATAAAAAATGAAAGTGTCCTAAAAGAAAATACAACATAAAATAGTCCAAATAACAAATACAAAATAAAATAAAATAGTCTTCATCATGCAAGTTCTTCCATAGGATTCATCGGCCCAACTCATCGCTGGTTCAGGTCGGTCCATGGATAACCCACAAATTAAGTCTGAGTGAGTTTGTCCATTGATAAGTATAAATTAACACTTATATTTCAGATGAATTTTATTTGTTTGTGTAATAATTTGATGTTATCTTGAAGAATTTTGATACTTAAAAGAGAAATATTTCAGTTTCAGGGATGAGGACCAATATTCTGAGAGGAGATATCGACTTGGATTGAAATCGGAGAAGAATACACGAAGAAAATAGCTTTTTGGAAGAAACAAGGGAAGTACACAGGCGTGTATTTCTAGAGCACGGCCGTGTGTTTGGCTTGAAAAAAAAAAAACCAACAGAAGCTTACACGGTTTAAGTACACGGCCGTATGTTATTAGCCGTGGGTTCTTTATTATTTCAGACACTATTGCAAGGCACAACCGTGTATAACCGTAGGTTGAGACCGCGTATATGGAAAAGTTTGGCCGTTTTAGGGAGATTTTTCGGTTTCCATATATATATATCTCTTTGTTTTCCAGAAGGAGGGAGTTAAAGGGGGAAGAAACCGAATAGGAAAAGCAGGAGACACCTGAAGTAGAGAAGGAAAAACGAGAAAAGAAAGAAGAGGAGAAGACAAGGGAGAAGCTTTCCTAAGGGAAAAGCAACATCAACGGATTCATCCTTATCTTGTGAAGTGTTTATGCACACGGGTTCTTTATCTTTATTGAGTTGTATTTTGAAAATCATGAGTGGCTAGTTTATTTCATACCTAAACCTTACGAATTCTAATTGTCATGTAATATGGGATTGATTGCATAGTTAATGAATAGTGGAATTCTCTGAATTTATTCATGATGTTCATGTAGTGTTGCTAATTTGATGTACGGCCAGCATTGAGTTTGCATTGATTTCTTAGAAGTTGATTGGAAAATCTCTTGTTCGAATAGATCATGCATGAATAAAGGAATTTGTATGTAATATAGGGATAGAGAACGTGAATTTTCCGTATTAGATTAAATTAGATAATTCGATCTAATTGAGGGTTCAAGAGTGTTAATGCAATTCTAATCGATTTTTGATATAAGAGGGATCTTTATCAAAGAGATTAGGTTTAGGAGCTAATGAATCTGGGAAGAACATTAGCTTAGTGTTAGATACTTTGCGGTTTAGAGATAACCATTGCTCGTTAACTAATTTATTGAAAGGGTGAAGTTACATGACAATTAGAGGAGTAGTAAGGGTAGGGTATGTTCTTAGTTATCAGATTTAGTAATCAAGTTATTGTGTTATTTTTAATTGCTATAGGTTTTGTTAAGTGTTTTTAATTTAAACTGAACCTCTCAAATTTGTGCAGTTAGATAGTCAGTTTAGAGTTATTATTGGTACTTGCTGATCCTTAAGGATACGATACCCGAATATAGTTCTATACTATTACAATCAATAGGTACACTTGCCTATTTGATCGTAACAGAGAGTCATAGAAAAAGGATTTTTAAATTTGTGTGATTACGATCATCATCATCCATCGCTCCATAAAATATGATAAGTATGCCTATTGGAAAACACAATACAAGAATAATAGAAAAGAGGTTAATTTATAAATAATTTTGGGGTCGATTTGCTCAAAATGGGCCCTCATCTCCAAAATTCGAAATCCTTTGGTTCTTGCCCTAATGATAGGTCTTGTCAGATTTTGATTCCTATCATAGTTGTACTAATGTTGTAACTGCATCATTAGTATCGAAGTTGAAACTTGAAACTATCCCACATCTTGAACCCTATACATTACATTGGTTGAATGATCAGGGTGGTCTTTGTGTGACCTAAAGAGCTAGGGTACCATTCAGTGTAGGGGATAAATACTTTGATGAGATTGAGTGTGATATTCTACTTATGCGTACATACCATATATTACTTGGCAGGCCTTGGTTATATGATAGAAGGGTCTTACATGATGGCTTCAGGAATACTTATGTATTCTAGAAGGAGGGAAAATGAATCATTTTGAATCCAATGTCGCCTTTAGAGGTTCAAAGGGTTCAGTAACAAATCAGTAGTCCGTCAGTAGGCCATAAGCAGTTGAACCAACCCTTAGAGCACAAAATTTGTCAGATACAGA
The DNA here is from genome assembly GCA_037954665.1 of Laguncularia racemosa. NCBI lineage: Eukaryota > Viridiplantae > Streptophyta > Magnoliopsida > Myrtales > Combretaceae > Laguncularia > Laguncularia racemosa. The sequence goes on along the minus strand of JBBMOL010000039.1, from coordinate 1,365,317 downwards.
TGTGCCAACCTTTAGAGGATCCTGATGATCATAGTTAGATGAGTAGACTACCAGAGGACCAAACTGTTCATGGACAGTTATGTTCACCTTTAGAGATACTAGAGGCTCATGAGTAGTTGAGTAAACCATTGGAGGATTCTGAGGGTTAAAGTCAGATGAGTTTATCATCAGAGAGCCAGACTGTTTAGAGATAGTTGTGTTCACCTTCGGCGGTTTCAAAGGGCAATGAGTAGTTGGGCCAACCATTAGAAGACCATGAGGATTAGCGACATACAGATAAGTTAGAAAAGGAGAAAACGGTTTCAGTGTAGCAGGTTGATACAGGGGAAATTTTAGTGGACAATGGAGCATTATTTGTGTTACAGATGAGATACATCCTAGAAATGGAGGAGAGAAAACAATCACCACCTGTAGTATTTCAGATATTGGGATTCTGCAGAGATACTTCTTTAAATGGATTGCTAGGAGAAAACAAAGTCTTTATTGCATTTGATCTGCCAGATTTGAGGACAAATCTTTTTGAGGCCTGAGGAGATGATAGGAATCAAAATCCAACAAGACCTATCATTAGGGAAAGAACTAAAGGAATTCGAATTTTGGCAATGAGGGCCCATTTTGAGCAAATCGACCCTAGAATTAGTCATTTACTAACCTCTTTTATCTTATTCATGTATTATATATTCCAACAGGCATACTTATCATATTTTACAGGGCGATGGACAAACTCACTTAAACTCAGCTTGTTGGTTATCCATAAACCGACCTGAACTGGCAATGAGTTGGTGATACGGAATTGGAATCGAATCCTTCCACACAAATGAAATCGTCAATAGCAATCAAATGTCCTAAATTTTTTAGGGTTTTCTAGATTTTGGTACTAACGAATAAAATCAAACATATGGATAAAATTATCAATCTATAGATGCCAAGATTAATAAAATTAAACTGATTCGCAATCAAATCATAGAACGATAGAGACTACATTCTATAAATCAATCACTACGATTAAAGAATTCCAAGAATTCAATAACAATGCTCGCCACAAATTCTAAAGAACTAAGAATTTGATAAGAACAACAAGAATAAAGAGAAAAATCAATTCCCAATATTCACAAATCTCCAAAGAAGATTCACACTGCTCAAAGTGTTTCTGTTTACAACCAAACTAACATTCTCCCTTGAAAAACCCTAAGGACGCCTATTTATAGCATCCTAAAAAAATTGTGTGAAGCCATTCAAGGCCGGCACCAAAAGTCGGCGGCCTTCACTTAGGCCGGCACCAAAGCCGACAGCCTTCATTTAGGCCGGCTCCAAGGCCGACGGCCTTGAAGCTAACTTGGTCGGCCTTTATTTAAGGTCGACTTAAAGCTGGCCGAACTTCGCCTTGGGTCCTCCCGATGCTTATGTCCTCCTTTTTTTGGACCTCGTACTACCACCTAGAGCTCGGATTGATTTTATTTTCTTTGGCACTCGTATCTTAGTTCTTGGAATCGTATCATTCCCTCCATGTTGAAAAAGATTCGACCTCGAATCTGTATCGTCCATCCTGCTGGGCCACATAAATAGACTCCTCTTTCCCTTCAGCTTCTTAAGGCAAATCAGCCTTGTTTGTTGTACTTCAATTGGACTCATAGGAAGAAGCTTGTATGCCTTGTCCTGTTGCTGAATGGTATACTCATTGGTGTATCCATCATACTTGGCTCTGAGGTCATACTGCTAAGGTCTTCCAAGGATCAAATGTGTAGCTTCCATAGGAACTACATTACAAACAATCTCGTTAGTATAATCACCAATAAGTAATGGAACACGAACCTGTTTGTGTACATGAACAACTCCCTATGGACTCAACCAATGAAGCGCATAAGGTCTTAGATGTTGCTCTACCTGCAAACCCAACTTAGTAACCCAGTTTGCTGAAGCAACATTAGTGCAACTGCCTGTGTCAACCACAATCAAACAAGTTTTTCCCTGCACCATGCCTTGGATATGAAATAAATTGGCTCTCTAATTATGAACAACTTTATCCTGCTTAACCATTAGCAAGTCTCCCTATACTGGATTTGCTATAATGTCTTCTTCTTCCTCTTCTGCCTTAGTACCCTTCTGTTCTTCTTCCCAACTCCAGACTTTGTCACCCTTTATGACCATAACCCTTTTATTAGGACATTGAGAAGCAATATGGTCAAGTCCTAAACACTTAAAACATTTGATATCCCTGCTCTTCTTTCGTTGTGTTGGTCAGCAGCCTCATTAACGACTGCCTTTCCCTTTTCCTTCCTTTCCTTCTCCCTCTCACCATCATCTAGCTTATGGTGGTGATATGATTTCTGATTACGCCATCTCTGATCCCACCTGTGCTGATGCCGCTCAACCGGACTGGCTAATTTAATCACATTCTCAAGAGTTTGATAATGCTGGAGTTCCACTACATTAGCAATGTCCATCTTCAACCCATTGATGAAACGAGTTATGGATTCATCTGATGATTCCCTAAATCGCATCTTGCCACTAGTGTCTCAAACTCCTTCACATACTCTTCTATTCTCTTCTTCCCCTGCCTCAAGGATTGTAACTCCATCAGCATCTCTTGTTTATAATAATCTAGCATAAATCTGCGTCTCAACAACCTTTTCATCAAAGCCCATGAACGCACTTTCTCCTCATCAGCCCTACATCTCTCAGTTTGTAATTTATCCCACCACAAACTAGCATATTCAGAAAATGCTAAAGATGCCATCTTCACCTTCATGCACTCATAACAGTCAAACACCTTCTCAACCTGTGGCATCCAGTCAAGGAATTCCTCTGGTTTACTACAACCAGTGAAAGGTGGAATTTTCGGCTTGATGTTTTCAATCCCCTTACGCTTGTCATCATTGTTTCTTCTCCTACTCCTTCCACTACTAGCATCAGATTCACTACTAGAATGTCTCCTCCTAATTCCTACACAACTATGGCTTCTTCTATCCCTAACCTCCAATCTCTCCATAATCAGTCTAATATTTTCTTGGATTTGATTGAACTCAGCCCTAGTCACAACCTCACCCCCATTATCAACATCATTCCCATTGTTATTGTTATGAACACTTCCATGCGACGACATCTCTACCAATCAAAATTTCAACAAAGATATTCATAAAAACACAATTCTCAACAACAGCCCCAAACACCAATTCACAGCAATTCAACACCCAACAATTGAATTCAGCAAAGATATTCACAAAACCCCAATTCTCAACAACAGCCCAATCACCAATTCAACGCCCAACAATCGAATTCACAGCAATACAATTCAAAATAAATTCTCAAATTTCCCAACCAACAGCAGTATTGAATTAAAACTACAACTGAGTTGATATTCAATAGCCTTATCGATTTATCCTACGTTCTGATCGAATCCTTCACTCTGAATCCTTACGAATCTAGCCTTTGCTCTGATACCAAATGATGCGGATTCGATATGCTCTGATACCAAATGATACGGAATTGGAATCGAATCCTTCCACATAAATGAAATCGTCAATAACAATCAAATGTCACAAAATTTTTAGGGTTTTCTGGATTTTGGTACTAACGAATAAAATCAAAGATATGGATAAAATTACCAATCTATAGATGCCAAGATTGATAAAATTAAACTGATTCGCAATCAAATCATAGAACGATAGAGACCATGTTCTATAAATCAATCACTATGATTAAAGAATTCCAAGAATGCAATAACAATGCTCGCCACAAATTCTAAAGAACTAAGAATTTGATAAGAACAACAAGAATAAAGAGAAAAATCAATTCCCAATATTCACAAATCTCCAAAGAAGATTCACACCACTCAAAGTGTTTCTGTTTACAACCAAAATAACATTCTCCCCCGAAAAACCCTAAGGACACGTATTTATATCATCCTAAAAAAATTGTGCGAAGCCATTCAAGGCCGGCGGCCTAAATACTTAAGCCGGCACCAAAAGCCAATGGCCTTCACTTAGGCTAGCGGCCTTCATTTAGGCCGACTCCAAGGCCGGCGGCCTTGAAGCTAACTCGGTCGGCCTTTATTTAAGGCCAGCTTAAGGCTGGCCGAACTTCACCTTGGGTCCTCCCAACGCTTATGTCCTCCCTTTTTTAGACCCCGCACTACCACCTAGAGCTCGGATTGACTTTGTTTTCTTTGGCGCTCGTATCTTAGCTCTTGGAATCGTATCATTCCATTCAAGGCCGGCGGGCTAAATACTTAGGCCAGCACTAAAAGCCAACGGCCTTCACTTAAGCCGACACCAAGGCCAGCAGCCTTTATTTAAGGCCAGCTTAAGGCTGGCCAAACTTCGCCTTGGGTCCTCCCGATACTTATGTCCTCCTTTTTTTGGACCCCGCACTACCACCTAGAGCTCGGATTGACTTTGTTTTCTTTAACACTCGTATCTTAGCTCTTGGAATCGTATCAGTTGGGCCGACGAATCCTATGGAAGAGAGCACATGATGAAGACTATTTTCTTTCTTTTTTTTGTAATTGTTATTTGGACTATTTTATGTTGTATTTTCCTTTGGGACACTTTCATTTTTTATTGTGATTGTCATTTAGGACCAACCACCTTAAAAGTGGCATAGTTGTAATTTTTGTGCATTTTCTAACCCTAAAGGTAGCAAGTATAAATACTTTCTTATAGTAGGGTTTGAAGGAGGCCACAATTTTCAAAATGCACTTCACATTTTCATGCGAGGGCTTAGGGTTTCCCTAGATCCGATTTCTCTTATCAATTTCAATTTTCAAGAGTTGAAATTGTGGCGAATGCAACAAAGGGCAATTGTAAGTAGTATCAATTCTTTCTTTGTTGTGTTTCCATTTCCTCACTAGTGAGTAATATCTAGGGTTGATTTGAATGTTCTTGATCAGATTTTTTATTGTAATTGTGATCAAATATCATGTTATGAGATTTTTTATTTTAGTATTTGAAATCATCATCAATATTAGAATCATTTGTGACGTGAATGGTGATTGTTGATAGAGGATAAAATCACAGCACTAGATCTATTCTTCTTGGCATAATCCACGTGGATTTCATTTGTATTTGTTGTTATTTGGTGAATTTTAACCTTGTTGGATTGTTGATTGCATCTTTGGTCCTTTGGATTTCATTAAAATTCCACTAGGGTTCACGCAATTTCTAGTCCAATTGAACCGGTTTATGTGTGTGCATTGGGGTTTGTTTCTTTAATTCATTTGCATGTGCTTGGACTTGGTTTTGAGCACATCATTTAGGAAAATCAGTTTGGAGGATAGCCAAATGAGAGTCCTGATGAGCATATTGCAACATTTCTCCAATATTCTAACATATCGAAGATGAATATTGTTTCACCCAATGTCATCAGATTACAACTTTTTCCTTTCTCACAAAGGGATAAAGCTAGAGCTTGGTTCAATTCACTGACACAAGTGTTTATCATCACCTAGGCCAATCTCTCATCTAAGTTTCTAAAGAGATTTTTCCTACCATCCAAGAATGTGAAGTTAAGGAACGATATCACCAACTTCACTAAGTTTAATGGTGAATAGTTATATGAGGTGTGGGAGAGAATCAAGGAGTGCATCAAAAAATGTCCACATCATGGATTGCTAGATAATCTCTTGATAGAGATTTTCTATCTCAACTTGGATGAGACATTAAGATCTTTGGTAGATGCTGCATCTAGAGGTGCATTAATGGGTAAGAGCTATGATGAAGTTAGTGCATTGATAGAATAAATGGCCTCCAGTGCACATAATTGGTAGAATGAGAGAGGCAAATCAAGAGTAGCATCAGTTAGTGACACAAACTCAATGTCTACTCAGATTGTAGCCCTCATAACTCAGGTAAGTAAACTTGTCTCAACACAATCTGTTCTTGCTAATCAAGTTGCTTTTTATGAGATATGTTTAGGACCACATTATACTCTTGAGTGCTTAGTTGCAAACCCCTCAAATTCATCTAAAGGAGAGTATGTGAATTATGTCAAAAAATTTCAATGGAGTAATCAGGGACCTTATTCGAATACCTACAATCTAAGGTAGTGTAATCATCCAAACTTCTCATGGAGGAATGATAATAATGTACTTAAATTGCCTCTTGGATTCCAAAAGCAAGAACCTACTCTAAATGCTACACCTTAGCAAAATCAACCTAGAATGGAAGAGCTTATGTTGAACTATATGCAAAAGACTGACACAATGCTACAGAATCAATAAGCCACCATTTGAAATTTCGAGAATCAAATTAGTTAGATTTCTTAACAATTGAGCAATAGACCATTAAGGTCTTTGCCTAGCAACACTAAGGAGAATTCTAAGGGTGTCAATGCTATAATGTTGAGAAGTGGTAAGGATTTAGAAGTTGTTGACAAGGAAGTTTACACCAAACAAGGGAGTTTAGAGAAAGAAACAGGGAATCAAAGGATGGAGGAACTAAAGCAAAAGTCACTAGTGGTGAAATCATATGTTCCTTTTATTCCATTTCTAGGAAGACTGAAGCAACAACAGCATGATGCTCAATTCAATAAGTTACTAGAGGTTTTCAAGAAGCTGCAAATTAATATTCCATTTGCAGAAGTACTCCAGCAAATGCCTTCATATGCTAGATTCATGAAGGATTTGCTCACCAAAAAGAGAAAGATTGATGGGAATGAATATATGATGCTTATAGGAGAGTGTTTTATGATCATATGAAGGACTTTTCTAACCTACCTAGGAAACAAAGAGATTAGGGGAGCTTCACTGCTCCTTACACTATAGGAAATTTTCACTTTGATAGAGTTCTTATTAATTCTAGTGCAAGTATTAATTTAATGCCCTTATTTACTTTTAGGAAACTTAGACTTAGAGAGTGCAAGGAAACTCATGTTACCTTGCAACTTGCTGATAGGAGCATCAAATACCCTAAAGGCATTGTCAAGAATGTCCTTATGAAGGTAGACAAATTCATATTTCCAATTGATTTCATAGTCTTGGAAATGGAGGAGGATAGAGAAGTGCCCATGATCCTAAGCGGACCATTCGTTGCAATAGGTAAAGCATTAATAGATGTGGAACAAGGTAAGCTTACCCTAAGAGTTGTGGATGATGGGATAACTTTTAATGTTTATGAGACCATAAGGAAATTTAATGATTTTAAATCATGTTATACCATTGATATTATTGATGAGCTTACCTAGAGTTTGTTGAGGAGATAATAGGTGTAGACACTATAGAATCTATTCTTAGAGGTCTAGATGGCTGGAGTGATGATGATGAGCTTGAGGAAGAATGTGTAGAACAAGTGTAAAAAATCCAAGCTCTTTATTATGAAGAGCTAGGTACTAGTGAGACAAAACTGATGCCATCTTTCACACAAGCTCCAATCCTAGAACTTAAACCCTTGCCTAGCTTTTTAAAATATGTTGATCTTGGAATAGATAATACTTTGCCAATAATCATCTCTTCTTCTTTGATAGTTGGTTAAGAGCAACAGCACCTAGGCGTGCTAAGAGAGCATAAAGAGGCGATAGGGTAAACTATTGTAGATATCAAAGGAATTAGCCCAAAATATGCTTATCTTGGAACAGATAATACTTTGCCAATAATCATCTGTTCTTCTTTGATAGGAGATTAGGTGCAACAACTCTTAGGCATTGATGTGCTCAAAACAAATTTGAATTACAATCAAATGACTCAAGAAAAACAGTTCTCAAGTCTCATACAAACCGGTTCAATAGATTAGGAAATTGCGTGACCCTAATGGAACTTTGATGAAATCCAATGGTTCAAATATTCAATTAACTTCCACTAATGATAAATTTCACTAATCAACAATAAGAACAAGTGAATTACACGTGAAATTGATGAAAAGACAAGCATAAAAACCGTGATCCCAAATCCTTCCAACAATGCCAATTCACGCCAATCACTAAAAAGCTTTCAATCTCAATGAACAATCAATCTTACAAGATGATTATCCACGAAATACAACCATAAATATGTCCAAGAAAGATTCAAATCTACCCTAGATATGACTCACTAGAGAAGAAATGAACATACAACAAAGATGGAATCAATATGACTCACAATTCCCCTTAGTCGCACTCACCACAATTCCAATTCTTAGGTTGAAATTGATAAGAGGTTTAAACTAAGGATGAACCCTAATTGCACACGTGAAAGTGCTAGGTTATTTCTGCAAAATATGGCCTCCTCAAACCCTCTTCTAAGCAAGTATTTATACTTGCTACTCTTAGGGTTAGAAAGTGGTCAAAATTACAAGTTTGCCACTTTTAAGGTGGCTAGTCCTAAATGAAAATTACAAGGAAATAAAAGTGTTCCAAAATGATTACAACATAAATAGTCCATGCAAATGAAAAATATATAAAAGAAATTGGTCTTCAAGATGTCGATCTTCTATAGGATTCATCGGCCCAACTCATCGCCGGTTCAAGTCGGTCCATGGATAACCCATAAGCTGAGTCTAAGGGAGTTTGTCCATTGCCCTATAAAATATGATAAGTGTGCCTGTTGGAAAACACAATACAAGAATAATAGAAAAGAGGTTAATTTATAAATAATTCTAGGGTCGATCTGCTCAAAATGGGCCCTCATTGCCAAAATTCGAATTCCTTTAGTTCTTGCCCTAATAATAGGTCTTGTCGGATTTTGATTCCTATCATCTCCTCGAGCCTCAAAAAGATTTGTCCTCAAATCTGGTAGATCAAATGTAGTAGAGACTTTGTTTCCTCCTAGCAATCCATCTGAAGAAGTATCTTTGCAGAATCACAATATCTGAAATACTACCTGTGGTGTTTGTTTTCTCTCCTCCATTTCTAAGATGTATCTCATCTACAACACAAATAATGACCCATTATCCACTGAGGTGTCCTCTATCTCAACCTATTTCACTAATATTGTTTCCTTCTTTTCTAACTCATCTGTATGTTGCTAATCCTCATGGTCTTCTAATGGTTAGCCCAATTGCTCATTATCCTTTGAAACCTCTGAAGGTGAACATAATTGTCTCTGAACAGTCTGGCTCTCTGGTGGTCCATTCGTTTGACTATGATCATCAAGATCCTTAGAAGGTTGGTACATCGGTGTCTGATAAATTTTATGCTCTAAGGGTTAACTCGTGTCACTAGAGCCCTCAAGAACCTTTGAAGGTTGGCATACCTACGTCTGCACAGTTTGGTCCTCTAAAGGTTTGATCATGTGGCTATGATCCTCAAGATTCTTTGATGGTTGTTTTATCTGTCTTTGCATCTCCTGGACCTCTGATGGCGAGATAGGGTTCAATACTATACGTTTTCCATCATTTTTGAACATATAAGTATTTTTATACCCATCATGTAATACTATCTTGTCATATAACCATGGTCTACCAAGTAATATATGGGATGCACAAAGAGGAAGAATATCACATTCAAGCTCATCATAGTACTTGTCCCCTATACTGAAGGGTATCCTAGCCCTTTGGGTTACACAAAGACCATCCTGATCATTCAACCAATGTAATGTATAGGGTTTGGGATGTGGGATAGTTTCAAGTTTCAACTTCGATACTAATGATGCAGCTACAACATTAGTACAACTACTACCATCAATAATAATTGCGCACAAGTTTCCTTGTACCCTACAAGAAGTATGGAACAAGTTTTCTCTTTGTCCCTCATCAATGGTTTGAAAGGAAGTCACGTCTCGATGCAATATGTTAGTAGACAAATACAACTCACTTGACATTTTTGCTTACTAATTTCAACAACCTCAATACACTTCACCACACCACAGCAACACACCCTTACACACCCCTACACACCCACGGTGCTCACAATCAACCAATATAAGAAATCTTTATTGGTACTTTAAGTAAAGTTAAATAAATGAAGTGCACACAATTATTCTAAGTAGTTAAGAATTAAATTCAACCATAAGTGTTAAGTAATGAGTTCAATTACTTTCACACTTTAATTGTTTTGTTTGAATTTAAATTTCACTACTCAACTTTCCTTTTCTTGCTTTGGTTTCACACTAATTAACTTCACAATGGGTAGCACTTAAACACAAGCATAAAAGCACAACTCACCGCCACACAACTCCCCTTTTAGCTCACAGTTCCACAATTACTCATGCCACCAACAACAAGTATCTATACAACACACATAAGAACCAATGCCAATTACATACACCCTTCACTAAATGTATTAAAACACAACTCCACACACACACCTCTTTAAATCACGGTACACTCCCCACTTCTACACTAAAATCAACCCACAACTTCAAAGTAAAAGGTAGCTCAACTTTCAAATTCAAAATGAGATCAATAAGTGCAAGATTCCACAAATGGTAAGAAGTTATTTCAAATTCAAATGATACACAATTAACTATGACTTAATGTGTGTTTTGAAATTTCAAAATGACTTCTTAATGTACACTTTAATTCCGATTTCAAATATGAAAAATGACAATTGTGATTCCTCAAATTTCCGAAAATGTACACACTACACAATTCCACTTCACAATTGTAACACTACTCTTCCCCTTCACGGTTTGTTATCCATGCACTACACTCTCATACTTTAGCCTTAATGTGCAGCAGCTTACTCCACACAACTTCCACAAATTCACAAATGGCAATTCCCTCACTCAACATACAAACACAATGCCAACAATTCAATACTCCTTTTTACACCACAATTCACACACATACAACCACAGTGTAACAACCTCCTCAATTTTTTTTTTATAAGCACAACTCTACATACAATACTTCAAGGTGTACACGTCCTTGCCACTACACAACTCCCATTCACACCATAAACCACAAGCAATGGCAGCAACAAAATTCAAATTTGAAATCACTCCACTAAATGTAACCTTCTCCACAAATGGTAAAAAACAATTCAAATTCAAATAACACTTATTCAATGCTACTCAATGAATTGCTTTCAAACTTAAAGAAGGTATTTGAATTTCAAATGGATGCTTATCCTTCCACACACTTCAAATCTGGAAATTGCAAATGCTCCAATTCCGAATTGCACTAGGATTCACACAACACACTCCACAAGCTTCTTCAAACAACACATCAATCACGGTATGGATGGGGTAAATTTCAAATTTAAAAATTTGAATGAATAACACACTTCTACTCCTTCCCTTCCACGAAATTGATCAACCACAAGAAGCTACAACAAACCCTTCAATCCAACTCCAACAAGCAATAAATTAGATTTTCAATCAAGTCAATTTCGCAACTTAAATCCACAACACACAATTTCGGTTCAAATATGAAGAACCCTAATTGAAGATGATAATCACGAAATCAACCAACAATTTATCCCTTCTCTCAACTTGTGCTCTGATACCAAAAAGATGATGTGCTCAAAACCAATTTGAAGCACAATCAAATGACTCAAGAAAAACAATTCTCAAGTCTCATACAAACCGGTTCAATAGACTAGGAAATTGCGTGACCCTAATGGAACTTTGATGAAATCCAATGGTTCAAAGATTCAATTAACTTCCACTAATGATCAATTTCACTAATCGACAATAAGAACAAGTGAATTACACGTGAAATGGATGAAAAGACAAGCACAAAAACCGTGATCTCAAATCCTTCCAACAATGCCAATTCACGCCAATCACTAAAAAGCTTTCAATCTCAATGAACAATCAATCTTACAAGATGATTATCCACGAAATACAACCATAAATATGTCCAAGAAAGATTCAAATCTACCCTAGATATGACTCACTAGAGAAGAAATGAACATACAACAAAGATGGAATCGATATGACTCACAATTCCCCTTCATCGCACTCGCCACAATTCCAATTCTGTGGTTGAAATTGATAAAAGGTTTGAACTAAGGATGAACCCTAATTCCACACGTGAAAGTGCTAGGTTATTTCTGCAAAATATGGCCTCCTCAAACCCTCTTCTAAGCAAGTATTTATACTTGCTACTCTTAGGGTTAGAAAGTGGTCAAAATTACAAGTTTGCCACTTTTAAGGTGGCTAGTTCTAAATGAAAATTACAAGGAAATAAAAGTGTTCCAAAATGATTAAAACATAAATAGTCCATGCAAATGAAAATATATAAAAGAAATTGATCTTCAAGATGCCGATCTTCTATAGGATTCATCGGCTCAGCTCATCGCTGGTTCAGGTCGGTCCATAGATAACCCACAAGCTGAGTTTGAGGGAGTTTGTCCATTGCCCTATAAAATATGATAAGTGTGCCTGTTGGAAAACAAAATACAAGAATAATAGAAAAAAGGTTAATTTATAAATAATTATGGGGTCGATCTGCTCAAAATGGGCCCTCATCGCCAAAATTCGAATTCCTTTAGTTCTTGCCCTAATGATAGGTCTTGTCGGATTTTGATTCCTATCAAGCGTGCTGAGAGAGCATAAGGAGGCGATAGTGTAAACTATTGTAGATATCAAAGGAATTAGCCCTCTAATTTGCACTCACAAGGTACTTCAGGAAGCCGAGTGCCATCCTATAGTGCAACCACAAAGATGACTCAACCCAACTCTTGTGGAGGTAGTAAAGAAGGAAGTGCTTAAACTTCTGGATGCAAATATTATCTATCCTATCTTTGATAGTAAATGGGTTAGTCTTGTTTAGGTAATGCCTAAAAAAGGTAGTTTGACTATAGTTAAGAATGAAGCTAATGAATTAATCCCTACTTGCATGACTAGGTCGCGAGTTTGTGATGTGCCACTCCAATTGTAATCAACAAATACTAATTAAGAAGTAATTGAACAAATTCCCAAATGGCAAGGATCCCCTTTCACGTGGAACCCTAGTGTTTCAATGATAAAGAACAAATGAAATTCCAAATTCTTACCAGATATTACTCACTAGTAGAATGAGGAAACAACTTGCAATTTTTTATTTTACACACAATAATCTAAGTCTCCATTCGACATAACCCTAGACGAATTGATAAGAGTGTATTATGAAAGAGAGAAAGTCCCTTTTCACATGAATAACAAGCTGCAAAATGTCAAAATGTCCCTTTGTTATTCTCTTTTACAAGTATTTATACTAAGCCTTAAATATGGAAAAACAACATAATGAAAATTACTTAACACATGGCCGGTCTTCTATGTTAATTTTAGTCTAAAGTACATAACACATGACCAGCTCCTCTAGGTCCATTTTGGTTTAACATGGATCGTGACTCATTCCCAAACCAAATGCTAATGTGTTTGATCGTCCTCCTATAATACTGTTAAGTGTACCTGATTAAATACAAATCAATCATATAAAGTAAATGAAGACACTATGTGAATGTCCTCGGGTTCCATTTGCTCAAAGAGGACTCTTAATGTTAAGTTCTGTAGTCCTTTAGCTCTTTACTCGGGTAATGGATCCTGTTGTTGCATTGGTTTGATTCCTATCATCAACTCAGGCTTATGGAAGATTTGCCCTCAAATATAATGGGTCCTTTATTTTAGATGAGAATTTCTGAAAGTCACATGGACTAAAAACCTTAGTTTGCATACGCTTGTTACCCTAAAGTCATGATTGCCCTAGAGTCTTCTTGAGATGTTTAGAATTCTTTTGATAAAGCTTTAGAATTTCTTGTAACTGTTTCACTCTACTCAAGTTATCTTCCAGTTCCTTCTGCCCCAATAATAAAGACTTCTTTCCAGTAGTTTTATTGATTTGTTCCTAGAATTCATGTACCTCAGTTGGTGACATAGGAGTCAAAACAACTCACTCACCATCCTTCTGAAATGCATAGGTATTTCTAAACCCATCATGCAGCACTCTCCTGTCAAATAACTAAAGTGTACCCAATAGTATATGTGGTGCGTACATAGGAAGAACATCACAAACAATTTCATCCTAGTATTTTTTTCCTATGCTGATTGGAACCTTATCCTCTGAGTGACATACCAACAGTTTTGTTCACTCAACCAATGCAATTTATAGGGATTAGGATGTGGGATAGTGACTAGCTGCAATCTATTTACTATTGCAACAGCTACTATGATAGGAATCAGATTCCCATAGGACCTATCACTAGGGCCCAAGCTAAGGGCTTACAAAACTTGGTTTTGAGAATCCTTCATGAGCAACCTAATCCTGAGGATGCTAACTCAATTTCTCCATTCTCATTATATAATTGTTATGCATTCTGATAAGTACATTTATTAATCCTACAGAGTACCAAATTACCTACACTTTTAAGTGGGTCAGGAACCTCATCAGGACTCGTATGTAGTGACCTTAAAGATTTGGCATCTTGAAGACTATTTTTTATTTGTTTGTTATTTACTTGGAACCATTTATATTGTAATTTTTTAGGACACTTTTATTTGGTTGTAATTGTTTCTTTTAGGATCAGCTATCCTAAAGTGGTATAGATGTAATTTTGTGGACATTTTAACCCTAAATGGAGCAAGTATAAATACTTTCTTAAGTAGAGTTTTGAGGAGAGAGTTCAAATTTGCAGCATACACTTTTCATGTGAGGGATTAGGGTTCTTCCTAATTTAATTGGCTCTTATCAATTTCAATCCAAAAATTGGAATTGCGATGAGTTGTAACATAGAGAATTGTGAGTAATGTCAAATCCCTACGTTGTGTTTTTCCTTATCACTATTGAGTCATATTTAGGGTTGATTAGGGTGGTTCTTTGATCTGAAATCAGTGTCAATTGTATCCTCTTTTGTCATTATCTATCATTGATTGTTTTTTGTCACTTGTTATTGCAATCAATTTCACTATACATGGTTTTGCATAGAAGGGCCTTCTTGTGAGGAGGGGTCACGGTTTTATTGTTGATGGAATTCTATTGGAACTTGAGTTGATTATGTGATTCAATTGAAAATTATCATCTTTGTGATTTAATCTCATTGATTTTTATTATTTAGATCATATTCCATCAATTAGGGTTCACATAATTTTGTCTCACTTTGAACCGATTTTGATCTTGTCCTTTAGGGGTTGTAAATTTGTCCATTTGCATGTGCTTAAACCCCCTTTTAGGTTCATCATAATTTGGTATTAGAGCTTGTGGTTTAAGAGGAGGGATTGTTGCAATTGGAATTCGGAAATTAAGGGTTATTGAATTAGCACCTTGATCCGAATTGTGAAGTGGAATTAAGTTATTTCAATTGTGTTGTTGAAGTGATATCCTTGTTGTTAGTTGTTGTAGATGTGGAGACTTGTAACATTTTTGGCTTCTTTGATAATTGGTGGTGAGTGTGTAGTGTCTTGGAAGTGGACTATGAGGAGTAAGAGTGTTGACCCTTTATGGTTAAATGAAGAAGTGTAAATTGTCTTGTATATTTTTGGAAGTGAGGAGTAATAGTTGTGATTTTCATATTTGAATGTTCAGAATTGAGGTGTGAGTTAAGAAGCAATTTGAATTTTAAAACACACATTAAGTGATTGTTTAATTGTGTGTCATTTAAATTTGAAATAGCTCATTACCATTTGTGGAATCTTACACTTATTGAACTCATTTTGAATTTGAAAGTTGAGCTACCTTTGTTGTTGAAGTTGTAATTTGATATTTATGTGGAAGTGGGGAAAGTGTACCGTGGCTTGAAGAGGTGTGTATGTAGAGTTGTGTTTTTTGTAAATTTAGTGAAAAGTGTGTGTAGTTGGCGTTGATTGTTGTGTGTGTTGTATAGATACTTATTGTTGGTAGCGTAAACATTATGAAACTGTGAGCAAAAAGGGGAGTTGTGTGGCGGTGAGTTGTGCATTTGTGATTGTGTTTAAGTGCTGCCCCTTGTGAAGTTAAGTAGTGAGAAGCTAAGGTACAAAAAAAAAAAAGAAAGGAAAGTTGAGTATTATAATTTGAATTCAAACAAGTAATTAAAGTGTGAAAGTAATTGAACTCATTACTTAAACACTTGTAGTTGAATTTAATTCTTAACTACTTAGAAGTAATTGTGTACTTCATTTGTGGCTTGGTTGTGTACTTGAACCATAGAAGTGTAAGGATAATTATTGTGTTGCTGGATTTAAACACAATCATGTTTAGTGAAATGTTTCATTCTACTAATGTATTGCGTTGGACATTGACTACTTTTACTACTAAGGATGATAAACAAAGGAAAAAAAAATTCTATACTTCTTGTAGGGTACAAGGAAATTTATGTATCCCTATAGTTGATGGTGGTAGTTGTACCAATGTGGTAGCAGTATCGTTAGTATCGAAACTAAAACTTGCCACTACTCCACATCCTAAACCGTATAAATTGCATTGGCTTAGTGATCAAGGGAGTTTACATGTGACGTAAAGAGCTAGGGTACCTTTCAGTATAGGGGATAAATATTGTGATGAAATTGAGTGTGACATTCTGCCTATGTGTGCATCCCATATATTGCTTGGCAAGCCTTAGTTATATGACAGAAGGGTCTTACATGATGGCTTCAAGAATACTTATGTATTCCAGAAGGAAGGAAAACACATTATTTTGAATTCGATGTTGCCTTCAAGGTTCAAAGGGTTCGGCAACAGATTAGTAGGCCATCCGAGGTAAAAAGGGTTCCACTACAGATTAATACTTTTGGGGAAAAGAAGGTATTGTTGATAGGACAGGGTGAGTCGGAGAGAGTTATGGTAGATGATGTGCCTAATTCCCCTTAAGCACAATCAAAAGAATCAAGGAAAAACACCTTAATTCACAAAACACAAACCGGTTCAATTGAGGGTGATTTCACGTGAAAATTTGATGGAAAAATGATGATCAAATGATATAATTGTAATCTCTAATGATAATTTAACCAAATAACCACAATAAGTCTTGCGAATCACGTGGAAATCAGATCAAAATGAAGCAACACAAACCGTGAATTCCACTTCCCCTTTCAATACCAAATTCACGTCACAATGCACTAAAAATGATAGTGAATTCAATAACTAAAAGAACAATCAATCTTACAAGATTGATGTCCACGAATTACAATAACCAATAAGTCTAAGAAAGATTCAAATCTACCCTAGATATGACTCACTAGAGAAGAAATGAACAACAACAAAGATGAATCGATATTACTCACGATTTCTCCTTGTTGCACTCGCCACAATTCCAACTTCTTGGGATTGAAATTGATAAGAGAATTTTGGAATTAGAAAACCCTAAGCCCTCTCATGAAATGTGAAGTGTTTGTTCTGCAAAAATAAGCCTCCTCAAACCCTCTCTTAAGCAAGTATTTATACTTGCTACTTCTAGGGTTAAAAAGTGCTTAAAATTACAAGTTTGCCACTTTTAAGGTGGCTAACCCTAAATGAAAGTTACAAAGAAATAAAAGTGTCCCAAAACCAAAATACAACTAAAATAGTTCATAAAATGAAAAATACATAAAAGAAATTCTCTTCATAATACCGATCTTCTATAGGATCCATCGGCCCAACTCATCGCCGGTTCAGGTCGGTCCATGGATAACCCACAAGCTGAGTTTAAGTGAGTTTGTCCATTGCCCTGTAAAGCATAATAAGTATTCCTGTTGGAATATAAAATACATGAATAAGATAAAAGAGGTTAGTATATAAATAATTCCGGGGTCGATCTGCTCAAAATGGGCCCTCAACGCCAAGATTTGAATTCCTTTGGTTCTTGCCCTAATGATAGGTCTTGTCGAATTTTTATTCCTATCATCTCCTCGGGCCTCAAAAAGATTTGTCCTCAAATCTAGTAGATCAAATGTAGTAGAGACTTTGTTTCCTCCTAGCAAGTCACTTGAAGAAATATCTCTGCAGAATCCCAATATCCGAAATACTACAGGTGGTGATTGTCTTCTCTCCTCCATTTCCAGGATGTATCTCTTCTGCAATACAAATAATGACCCATTATCCATTAAAGTTACCCCTGTATCAACCTGTTCCATTGAAATTGTTTCCTCTTTTTCTAACTCATCTGTATGTTGCTGATCTTCATGGTCTTCTAATGGTTGGCCCCACTGCTCATTGTCCTCTAAGACCTCTGAAGGTGAACACAACTATCTTTGAACAGTCTGGCTCTCTAGTGGTCTGCTCGTCTGACTATGATTATCAGGATCCTCTGAAGGTTGGCACATCGGTATCTGACAAATTTTATGCTCTAAGGGTTGGCTCGTGTCACTAGATCCCTCAAGAACCTTTGAAGGTTGGCATACTTGCGTCTACACAATTTGGTCCTCCCAGTTTAGGTAATCATCTGTGGAACCCCTACCATCAAATGAAGGCATCTTTAGCTTCGCACACTATGGGCCTCGAGGTGGTCTAAATTCCCTGTCCGGATGTGGTTTAAGCCCAAAATTATCATCTCCATCTTCCCTAAGAGCATGATAATCTCCCTTTACTCTAGGTGGCTCTTGAAGGTTTACCACAGGTGGTGGTGGCAATGTCATCCTATCAATCCTTGTTGCTAATGTAGCAACAAATTTGCTAAGGTCCCGAAGTTGTTCATCTAGAGTTCTTCCATTTGTATTTCGACGACTTGGTCTGCTACCCACTTGGCTATTGGCCTCATTGCCAATGTACCCATTCACACTATCATATGACATGTTTGTGGATGTGATTTATCTAAAGTACAAATGTAATCTCAAACAATTTGTAGCACACTCCCTTCACTTCACCACGTCACAGTAACAAGTTTGGATAACAACACTCACACTTATACACCCATGGTGCAACAAGTCACCAATGCAATAAATACTTTTATCACTTCAAGTATATTAGAATAAGTGAAGCACAAATAAATACTTCTAAGTAGTTAAGAAATTAAATTCAACTCACAAGTGTTGAAGTAATAAGTTCAATTACTTTCGCACTTTAATGTTTGTTTTTGAATTCAAATTCTACTACTTAAATTTTCCTTTCTTGCCACGGTTTCACACCCACAATTGATCTTGATGTGCAGCACCTTTAATCCACATAAATCCACAAATTTACACCGCCACTCGCACCACTACATACACATAACACTTTACGGTGCAACAAATTTTTTCTACTTTCCAAAAGTCACTCCCACGGCAACAACACAAATACAACACTCCACTTCCACGGTAACAATAAGAAATGGCAACAACAACAAATACACTCCCACTTCCCACAATTTAATCCACAATTCACAACAAATGGTAGCTTAATTCAAATTCAAAATGAGATCATTAATTGCAATATTCCACAAATGGTAAGGAGCCACTTTCAAATTCAAATGAACACACAATTAAACAATGACTTAATGTGTGTTTTGAAATTCAAATTGCTTCCTTAACTCACACCTCAAATCTGGAAATTGCAAATGGTTTCTCCCCAATTCAGAATTACACAATGGAAATCACAACAACAAACTTCACAACCTCCTTCACACCACAACTAGTCACGGCAAAAACAAGGCAATTTTTGCAAGTCCCAAAAGTTGTTGAATTAAACAACACTCTATGCTACTGCCCTTCCACGAGATTATTGACCATAAAATGATACAACAACCTTCCCAATCCAACTCCAACAATCAGCAAATTAAAGCTCCAACCAAGGTAATTTCGTAAGTCACAAACTACACAACACAATTGCGGTTCACAATTTGATTAACCCTAATTGAAGATGAATATCACAAAATCAAATAACCATAAATCCCTTCTCTCAACATGTGCTCTGATACCAAAATATGATGTGCCTAATTCCACTTAAGCACAATCAAAAGAATCAAGGAAAAACACCTTAATTCACAAAACACAAACCGGTTCATTTGAGGGTGATTTCACGTGAAAATTTGATGGAAAAATGATGATCAAATGATATAATTGTAATCTCTAATGATAATTTAACCAAATAACCACAATAAGGCTTGAGAATCATGTGGAAATCAGATCAAAATGAAGCAACACAAACCGTGAATTCCACTTCCCCTTTCAATACCAAATTCACGTCACAATGCACTAAAAATGATAGTGAATTCAATAACTAAAAGAACAATCAATCTTACAAGATTGATGTCCATGAATTACAATAACCAATAAGTCCAAGAAAGATTCAAATCTACCCTAGATTTGACTCACTAAAGAAGAAATGAACAACAACAAAGATGAATCGATATTACTCACGATTTCTCCTTGTTGCACTCGCCACAATTCCAACTTCTTGGGATTGAAATTGATAAGAGAATTTTGGAATTAGGAAACCCTAAGCCCTCTCATGAAATGTGAAGTGTTTGTTCTGCAAAAATAAGCCTCCTCAAACCCATACTTGCTACTTCTAGGGTTAAAAAGTTTTTAAAATTACAAGTTTGCCACTTTTAAGGTGGCTAACCCTAAATGAAAGTTACAAAGAAATAAAAGTGTCCCAAAACCAAAATACAACTAAAATAGTTCATAAAATGAAAAATACATAAAAGAAATTCTCTTCATAATACCGATCTTCTATAGGATCCATCGGCCCAACTCATCGCCAGTTCAGGTCGGTCCATGGATAACCCACAAGCTGAGTTTAAGTGAGTTTGTGCATTGCCCTGTAAAGTATGATAAGTATTCCTGTTGGAATATAAAATACATGAATAAGATAAAAGAGGTTAGTATATAAATAATTCCGGGGTCGATCTGCTCAAAATGGGCCCTCAACGCCAAGATTTGAATTCCTTTGGTTTTTGCCCTAATGATAGGTCTTGTCGGATTTTTATTCCTATCAGTAGAAGAGACTCCAGCATACCTGCTATAGTTGAGATATGCCTTAGGGGTATAGGAACATCAATCTCTACCCTCTGCAGTATCTCAAGTATTAAATGAGTACAATGATATTTTTACTGATGATTTGCTAGCAGGTTTACCACCCTTGTGAGGAATATAGCATGCTATCGACCTTGTGCGAGGGTCAGTATTACCTAATCGACCAACATACCGCATGAATACCGAAGAGGCTAAAGAATTGAAATGCTTGGTGGATGAGTTGGTTAAGTGGGGATTTATCAAAGAGAGTCTTAGTCCTTGTGCTATTCCAGCCTTTCTTATTCTTAAGAAGGATGGTACTTGGAGAATGTGTATTGATAATAGGGCCATCAACAAAATCACCATCAAATACAGGTATCCCATTCCTAAACTTGATGATATGTTGGATGAGTTGCATGGTTCATAGATTTTCTCCAAGGTATATCTTAAAAGCGGGTATCAACAAATTCGGATGAGAGAGGGAGATGAATGGAAAACCACTTTTAAAACACGCTATAGACTATAAGAGTGTATGGTTATGCCATTTGGCTTGAGTAATGCTCTTAGTAAATTTATGAGATTAATGAATCATGTATTGAAGGAGTTTCTAGGTAAATTTGTTGTTGTTTATTTTGATGATATTTTGATATACAACAAAAACCTAGAACATCATGTGGAGCATCTTTAGGCAGTATTTTCAATGTTGAGGGCACAATAGCTATTTGCAAATCTCTAGAAGTGTTCCTTTTACCAAACTAAGGTAACATTTTTGGGTTTCGTTGTATCTGGCTTAGGTGTTAGGGTGGATGAGGAGAAAGTGAAGGCAATTAAAGAATGGCTAACACCTACCTCAATCACTAAGGTAAGGAGTTTCCATGGACTAGCATCCTTTTATAGGTGCTTTTTCTATAATTTTAGTAGCATTGTCAGTCCTCTTACAGAACTGACTAAGAAAAATGTTCCTTTTGTCTATAGTAAAAGGGCCTAGAGGAGTTTTAAGGAGGTAAAAGAAAAACTCACTTGTGCTCCATTATTGGCTTTACTTGACTTTAACAAAGTTTTTGAGCTAGAATGTGATGCTTTTAGGATAGGGATTAGTGCTGTATTAATGCAAGAAAAGAAACCCATAGCATATTTTAGTAAAAAGTTAAGTGGAACAACTTTGAACTATTCTATTTATGATAAGGAATTTTATTCCTTAATGAGGGCTCTAATGACGTGGTAGCAATATCTTCTCTCGAGAGAATTTATTATCTATATAGATCATGAGTCACTAAAGCATTTCAAAGGTCAGTAAAATTTGTTTAAGCGACAAGCTAAGTGGGTGGAGTTTTTGGAAGGTTTTGCATATGTGACAAAGTAAAAGAAGGGTAATCAGAATATTGTTGCTGACGCTTTATCACGTAGGTATGTACTTATCACTTCTCTTCAGTCAAAACTACTGGGTTTTGAATTGTTACAAGAACGATATGTGCATGATGATGAGTTTAAAGTCATTATGGAAAAATGTTCTAGGGGCAAGATGTATGAGGGTTATTGCATGATTGGGGGGTTTTTATATAAATCTGGGAAGTTATGTATACCTTCTGGATCTGTGAGGGAAGCACATGTAGGTAGATTATCTGGACATTTTGGTGAAAAGAGGACCTTAGCTATGTTGAGAGAGAATTTTTATTGGAAGGGTATGATAATAGATGTCCATAGGGTGTTAGAAAGATGTGGCATTTGCAAGAGAGCTAAAGGAAAGAAAGGCATACAGGGTGAATATATGCCTTTACCTATACCTGCCAAACCTTGAACTGATATCAGTATGGATTTTGTGTTGGGGTTGCCTAGCACACAAAGAGGAAAGGGTTCTATCATGGTGGTTGTTGACAAATTCAGCAAAATGTCTCATTTTATGCCGTATCACAAAACAGATGATGCCCTTTTTATTGCTAACATTTTATGCAGGAAATTATCAAATTACATAGAGTTCCACACAGCATAGTGTTAGATAGAGACACTAAGTTTCTTAGTTTCTTTTGGAAGACACTATAGAGAAGACTGGGTACTAAGCTTATGTATAATACCTCCTGCCATCCACAGACTGATGGCCAGACAGATGTTGTCAATCGTATGCTTGACAACTTACTCAGAGCAATGGATGGCAAGAATCTTACTGATTAGGACTCGTGTCTTCCTATTGTTGAGTTCGCTTACAATAGGTCCACTCATAGTTCAACCAATAAGTCTCCCTTTGAAGTTGTATATGGCTATAATCCTTCTATTCCATTGGATTTTATAGTAGGACCAGCAACAAAGGAAGAGAGTCTTAATGGAGTGGAACGAGCCAGGTAAATCTAGCAACTTCATGAGAAAACAACTGAATGCCTTTAGAAGACTCAAGAATAGCAGAAAATTCAAGGAAATAGACATAGGAAAAACCACATTTATAATCTAGGTGACTTAGTATGGATTGATCTTAGCAAGGATAGTAGTCTGGATTAATCTTAGCAGGGATAGGTTTCCACATAAGAAGTTACAGAAGCTATCTCCTAGATTAAACGGACCATTTAGAGTTATAAAACACATCAACAATAATGCCTATCGAATAGAGTTACCGGGAGAGTATGGTATATCCGCAACCTTTAATGTTGCAAATTTGTCACCATATTTACCGGACAACTTGCATGAAGATCTATCAGATTTGATGGCAAATCTTCCTGAGGCTCGAGGAGATAATAGGAATCGGATTTCCATAGGACCTATCACCAAGGCCCAAGCTAAGAGCTTACAAAACTTGGTTTTAAGAATCCTTCATGAGCAACCTAATCCCGAGGATGCTAACTTAATTTCTTCATCTTATTATATAATTATTGTGCATTCCGACAAGTACATTTATCAATCCTATAGAGTGCTAAATTACCTACACTTTTGAATGGGTTGAGAACCTCATCAAGACTCATATCTAGTGACCTTGAAGACCTGACATCTTGAAGACTATTTTTTATTTGTTTGTTATTTACTTGGAACCATTTATATTGTAAGTTTTTTGGACACTTTTATTTGGTTGTAATAGTTGCTTTTAGGACTGGCCACCCAAAAGTGGCATAGTTGTAATTTTGTGGACATTTTAACCCTAAAGGGAGTAAGTATAAATGCTTGCTTAAGTAGGGTTTTAAGGAGAGAGTTGAAATTTGCAACATACACTTTTTGTGTTAAGGATTAGGGTTCTTCCTAATTTCATTAGCTCTTATCAATTTCAATCCAAAAATTGGAATTGTGGCGAGTTGCAACATAGAGAACTGTGAGTAATATCAAATCCCTATGTTGTGTTTTTCCTTTTCATCACTAGTGAGTCATATCTAAGGTTGATTAAGGTGCTTCTTTAATATGAAATTAGTGTCAATTGTTGATACGAACCACGCCAACCCGTGACGAAACCCAATACCAATATGTTTAGAAATCCGTTGCCTAAGACGCCCAAACACCTAAAGTGGAAACCGCGACCCGTTGTCTATAAGCGAGACAAGAACCTTGGTATAAAAATGAAGACGCCACAATCGGGATGGAAGACCTAATATGAACCACGCCAACCCGTGACGAAACCCAATACCAATACATTCGGAAATTCGT
The DNA here is from genome assembly GCA_037954665.1 of Laguncularia racemosa. NCBI lineage: Eukaryota > Viridiplantae > Streptophyta > Magnoliopsida > Myrtales > Combretaceae > Laguncularia > Laguncularia racemosa. Next base: position 1,341,046 of record JBBMOL010000039.1, on the reverse strand, counting down.
TGCCTAAGACACCCAAATACCTAAAGTGGAAACCGCGACCCGTTGTCTATAAGCGAGACAAGAACCTTGGTATGATAATGAAGACGCTACAATCGGGATGGAAGACCGATTGATAAGTCGGGATGAACGCCATGGAAATCAATCCAACAAGTTCGATTTAGTTCTTGAAGAACCAAGAGAGGTGCCTCTCAAAAGTGTTTAATGTTCAAAGATGTAAATTCTTTGTTGTTCTAAACCCTAGGAGCTTTTATACTAAGGTTACAATTCGTGTAAAACAAGTCCAAAACGATGTAGTTTAGATAAGTGGCGTAAAAACGCAAAAACAGAACAAGCTGACCGGTAGGGGATACACGGCCGTGTACATGCCCGTGTACTTTGGCCGTGTACCTTTTTGTGCAACTTCTGGCAACATACACACCCGTGTACTTTGGCCGTGTCTATTTCTGTGCAACTTCTGGCAATATACACGCCCGTATACTTTGGTCGTGTATCTTTCTATGGATTTGCTTGACTCCATACACGGCCATGCCTTGAAAGTTCATGCCCTCTTCAACCCGTGTCCGGTGTAACTTGTATAAAAGCAAGGGTCTTCTCATGGTTGTTCCAATCCGTTCTAACTTCATGATTGCTCCAATCCTTTTCGGCTTCATGGACAACATTTATCAACCCGTTAAGTGCTTCCTTGACTCATTTCGCTCGATTTCTTGTGATCGATCCAAGCGGCACTTCAAGAGGATCCACATTTCTTCTTCCGGCTTGGCTCTCATCATGGATCTCATCATTCCCCTCCTCTTGAAAAGGATTTGTCCTCAAATCATTGCCTGCATCAAATGGACTCAGATCAGTAACATTAAACGTGACACTTACTGGATACTCACCTGGTAAATCTTTCTTGTAGCATTATCATTTATGCGCTCAAGAATTTGAATTGGTCCATCGCCTCTAGGAAGTAATTTAAATCTATGTTGTACGGGAATCCGCTCTTTGCGCATGTGAACCCAAACCCAATCTCCAGGTTCAAAAACAGCTTGTCAACAACCATTGTTGGCTTGTTTCACATACTGCTCCGTTCTTCGCTCAATGTTTATCCTTCTCACAACATTTGTCTTAGAATCAGCATCAAAACTCACAAACTTGTTAAGTGGCAATGGCAATAAATAATTAGGAGTCAGTGGGTTAAAACCATACACAATCTCAAATGGTGAACAATGAGTAGTGCTATGTAAAGCCCTATTATATGCAAACTCCACAAATGGTAGACAATCCTTCCAAGTCCTAATGTTCTTCTCTATAATTGCCCCTAACAATTGAATTAAAGTCCTGTTAACCACATCAATTTGCCCATCAGTTTTTGGGTGACGGATAGTCGAAAACATTAGTTTAGTTCCCCACTTTTCCCACAATACTCTCCAACAATGACTCGAAATCTTTACATCCCGATCACTAACAATGCTACTAGATATACCATGCGGACGCACTACCATTCTAAAGAACAAATCAACAATGTGTATAGCATCATCAGTTTTATGACAAGGACTGAAATGAACCATTTTAGAAATCCTATCCACAACCACAGAAATAGAATCTCGACCATGCCTAGGCCTCGATAATCCTAACACAAAATCTATGGAAATGTCTATCCAAGGCTCATGAGGAATGACACTATACTCATATAACCAATCTAAGAAGTCATCTAAACAAGGAATGGGATGACGATACTTTACCGTGATTTTGTTGATGGCACGGCAGTCAACACACATTCTCCATGACCCATCCTTCTTAGGCACCAAAATCACAGGCACTGCACATGGACTCATTCCTTCTCTCACGTATCCCTTCTCCATTAATTCATCAAACGGCCTTTGGAGTTCCTTCGGAAAGACATTTTCAAAGTCCTGCACAAGAGACACAACCACACTAGGCAAAGAGTTAGATAATTCGTTAGTACTCAAACATGTTTCTTTGAAAACCAGAAACAACATAGGTTACTTCATCACTAACGCTCTCCTCACTACACTCGCTCTTGCTACACAACTCTCTTTTTGTAAGGTTGCCCTCTCCTTTTCACTCACCACCAAAGTTGATTCCCCTTCAACTTGGCCTCTCACACTCTTTCCAGCCTTCCCCTCCTTTTCCTTTTGATCTAGACTTTTATATTCTTTTTTCTTCTCATTGTCTTTTGCTCTCTCACTCTCACTCTGCTTTTCACTCACCTTATGTTTTGCAAAAGACTGTTGTAGCTGCAACTGGTCCTCATATACTTGTTTGGGTGTTAACGATTTAAGATTAAAGCTTTTCCCTTGGTGAACAAGCGTATACTTATTAGAAAAGCCATCATAAACAACCTTCCTATCAAATTGCCATGGCCTCCCCAACAACACATGACATGCTTGCATTGGCACTACATCGCATAACACCTCATCCTCATACCTACTAATGCGAAAACCAATCAAGGCTTGCCTACTCACCTTAGTCTCACCACTATCATTCAACCATTACAATTTATATGGACTAGGGTGTCTAACAATTTTGAGCCCCAGCCTCTCAACAATAAAATTGCTCACTACATTGGTGCAACTTCCCCCATCAATAATCAAACTATAAATGTGATCTCCTAGATAACATCTAGTATGAAATATATTCTCCCTTTGCACCTCCTCTTCTTCCTTCACCTGCATATTTAAAGCTCTCTTCACTACTGTCACTAGTCTTCCCATTGCAGGCTCCTCATCATCACTAGCATCCTCTAGTGGTGCCATATCATCTTCTTCACTATCCCCCTCCGTCTCATACTGACCATCATCACGCAAAATCATCACACGCCTATTTGGACATTGACTAGCAATATGGCCTCTACCTTGACATTTAAAACATCTAATGTCATGATTTCTAAAAGTAGAAGATTCAGGGTTACCTTGGTTACCAGGAGTAGACCCCGCTTGCCTCAGGTCCCCTTTTGGTTTGGTGGGTAAAGGCTTTTCTTCTTTCTCCCATTAATTAGTCTTCCAAGTGGATGAATCATTACCTTGTTGCAACCGTGCATTACTACTACCTCTCCGCTTGTGTTGGTTCTCAACCTTTATAGCCATATGGACCATATCCTCCAACTCTACATAATGTTGCAATTCAACAACATTTTGGATTTCTCTATTCAACCCAGCAAGAAATCTAGCCATTGTAGCCTCTCTATCCTCCTCTACATTCGCCCTAATCATAGTGACTTCCATCTCCTTGAAATACTCATCTACACTTCGACTTCCTTGCCACAGAGTTTGCAACTTGTTGTGCAATTCACGATAGTAATACGCAGGCACAAACCGCTTCTTCATCACTCTTTTCATCTCTTCCCAAGACTCAATAGGTGGCTCGCCACTCCTTCTCCTATTCAACATTAGTTGATCCCACCACACTATAGCATAATCCGAAAACTCAATGGTAGCAAGTTTTACTTTCTTTCTCCCACTATAATTGTGACAATCAAACACCATCTCCACCTTTTTCTCCCACTCTAAATACGCCTCAGGATCATTCTTCCCTTGGAAAGGAGGAATCTTCATCTTTATGCTACTCAATTGATCATCCTCTCTATTCCTATCTCCTCTATCTTCCCAATCTCTAGTTCCTCTATTCCGACCACTATAACCTCTATAACTCCCGACAGAAGCCTCATCAAAGTCATCATCCAACATTTCATCCCCACCCCTCGGTACTCTCCTAGAACGACTCTCCCTCTTACGCCCTTGGAATACGTTTGTGGATTGCTCTAGTCTTTGCTCTACCGTCTCATGAATTTGTTCCATTCCCTCTTGGAACATCCTCTTCATTTCTCCCCTCAACGCCTCAATTACTAACCTAGCATCAAACCTTCCCCTCTCACCTTCCGGAGAATGTAGCCTCGACATAGTTCCTGCAGAAAAGATTAGTACTAACACAAATATACATATATAATTAAACCTCACGATACATTCCCTTACGTGTTTCGCTCAAATGATGATATCAACTCACCAATTTCCTCTTCTCAATTCTCTTGGAACTAACCTGAACTACACCAATTTCCTTCCGTAGAATTCAAAACAACTCTAGGGTTCGTAAATTTTCCTCTATTTTTCTATTCGATTTTATTTTTTTTTTGGTTATTGCTCTTGATCACGTTTTTCTTTTCTTTTCTTTTCTCTTCTTTTTTTTTCGTGATTTTTACTCTTTTTTTTTTTAACAATCACCTAATCGATATTACACTATCAAAAGACAATCAATACTACGAAATTGAATACAATAATTGATATGAACGATTGGAGTTAGGGTTTTTTTATATTACCTTCCTCAACGAACTTGATGTTTTGACAAACCTAAGCTCTGATACCAAACTGATATGAACTACGCCAACCCGTGACGAAACCCAATACCAATACGTTCGGAAATTCGTTGCCTAAGATGCCCAAACACCTAAAGTGGAAACCACGACCCGTTGTCTATAAGTGAGACAAGAACCTTGGTATAATAATGAAGATGCCATAATCGGGATGGAAGACCGATTGATAAGTCGGGATGAACGCCATGGAAATCAATCCGATAAGTTCGATTTAGTTCTTGAAGAACCAAGAGAGGTGCCTCTCAAAAGTGTTTAATGTTCAAAGATGTAAAATTCTAAGTTGTTCTAAACCCTAGGAGCTTTTATACTAGGGTTACAATTCGTGTAAAACAAGTCCAAAACGACGTAGTTTAGATAAGTGGCGTAAAAACACGAAAACAGAACAAGCTGGTCGGTAGGGGATACACGGCCGTGTACACGCCCGTGTACTTTGGCCGTGTACCTTTCTGTGCAACTTCTAGAAACATACACGCCCGTGTACTTTGGCCGTGTATCTTTTTGTGCAACTTCTGGCAACATACACGCCCATGTATCTTTCTGTGGATTTGCTTGGCTCCATATACGACCGTACCTTGAAAGTACACGCCCTCTTCAACCCGTGTCCGGTGTGACTTGTATAAGAGCAAGGGTCTTCCCATGGTTGTTCCAATCCGTTCCAACTTCATGATTGCCCTAATCCTTCTCGGCTTCATAGACATCCTTTATCAACCCGTTAAGTGCTTCCTTGAGTCGTTTCGCTCGACTTCTTGTGATCGGTCCAGGCAGCACTTCAAGAGGATCCACATTCCTTCTTCCATCTTGACTATCATCATGGATCTCATCATTCCCCTCCTCTTGAAAAGGATTTGTCCTCAAATCGTCACCTACATCAAAAGGACTCAGATCAGTAACATTAAATGTAGCACTTACTTGATCCATGATGATGAGATCCATGATGATAGTCAAGCTGGAAGAAGGAATGTGGATCCTCTTGAAGTGCCGCCTGGACTGATCACGAGAAGTCAAGCGAAATGACTCAAGGAAGCACTTAACGAGTTAATAAAGGATGTCCATGAAGCCGGGAAGGATTGGGGCAATCACGAAGTTGGAACGGATTGGAACAACCATAGGAAGACCCTTGCTCTTATACAAGTCACACCGGACACGGGTTAAAGAGGGCGTGTACTTTCAAGGCACGGCCGTGTATGGAGCTAAGCAAATCCACAAAAAGATACACGGCCAAAGTACACGAGCGTGAATGTTGCCAAAAGTTGCACTGAAAGATACACGGCCAAAGTACACGAGCGTGTATGTTGCCAGAAGTTGCACAGAAAGGTACACGGCCAAAGTACACGGGCGTGTACACAGCCGTGTATCCCCTCCCAGCCAGCTTGTTCTGTTTTCACGTTTTTATGCCACTTATCTAAACTACGTCGTTTTGGACTTGTTTTACACGAATTGTAACCCTAGTATAAAAGCTCCTAGGGTTTAGAACAACTTAGAATTTTATATCTTTGAACATTAAACACTTTTGAGAGGCACCTCTCTTGGTTCTTCAAGAACTAAATCGAACTTATCGGATTGATTTCCATGGCGTTCATCCCGATTTATCAATCGGTCTTCCATCCCGATTGTGGCGTCTTCATTATTATACCAAGGTTCTTGTCTCGCTTATAGACAACGGGTCGCGGTTTCCACTTTAGGTGTTTGGGCGTCTTAGGCAATGAATTTTCGAACGTATTGGTATTGGGTTTCGTCACAGGTTGGCGTGGTTCGTATCAGTTTGGTATCAGAGCTTAGGTTTGTCAAAACATCAAGTTCGGTTGAGGAAGGTAATATCAAAAACCCTAACTCCAATCGTTCATATCAATTATCATATTCAATTTCATAGTATTGATTGTCTTTTGATAGTGTAATATCGCCTAGCCGATTGTTAAAAAAAAAAATTAAAATTCACGACAAAAAAAAAAGAAGAGAAAAGAAAAAGAAAAGAAAAACGTGATCAAGAGCAACAACCAAGACAAAAAAAAAAAAAAATCGGATAGAAAAATAGAGGAAAATTTACGAACCCTAGAGTTGTTTTGAATTCTACAGAAGGAAATTGGTGTAGTTCGGGCTAGTTCCAAGAGAATTGGGAAGAGGAAATTGGCAAGTTGATATCATCATTATTTGTGAGAATACACGAGTGACTGTGTGATATCATCATTTGAGCGAAACACGTAAGGGAGTGTATCGTGAGGTTTAATTATATATATATTTGTGTTAGTACTAATCTTTTCTGTAGGAACTATGTCGAGACAACATTCTCCTGAAGGTGAGAGGAGAAGGTTTGATGCTAGGCTAGTAATTGAGGCGTTGAGGGGAGAAATGAAGAGGATGTTCCAAGAGGGAATGGAACAAATTCATGAGACGGTAGAGTAAAGACTAGAGTAATCCACAAATGTATTCTAAGGGCGTAAGAGGGAGAGTCGTTCTAGGAGAGTACCGAGGGGTGGAGATGAAATGTCGGATGATGACTTTGATAAGCCTTCTGTTGGGAGTTATAGAGGTTATAGTGGTCGGAACAGAGTGACTAGAGATTGGGAAGATAGAGGAGATAGGAATAGAGAGGATGATCAATTGAGTAGCATAAAGATGAAGATTCCTCCTTTCCAAGGGAAGAATGACCCCGAGGCGTATTTAGAGTGGGAGAAGAAGGTAGAGATGGTGTTTGATTGTCATAACTATAGTGGGAGAAAGAAAGTAAAAATTGCTGCCATTAAATTTTCGGATTATGCTATAGTGTGGTGGGATCAATTAATGTTGAATAGGAGAAGGAGTGGCGAGCCACCTATTGAGTCGTGGGAAGAGATGAAAAGAGTGATGAAGAAGCAGTTTGTACCTGCGTATTACTATCGTGAATTACACAACAAGTTGCAAACTCTGAGGTAGGGAAGCCGAAGTGTAGATGAGTATTTCAAGGAGATGGAAGTCACTATGATTAGGACAAATGTAGAAGAGGATAGAGAGGCTACAATGGCTAGGTTTCTTGCGGGGTTGAATAGAGAAATCCAAAATGTTGTTGAATTGTAGCATTATGTAGAATTGGAGGATATGGTCTACATGGCTATAAAGGTTGAGAACCAACACAAGTGGAGAGGTAGTAGTAATGCACGGTTGCAACAGGATAATGGTTCATCCACTTGGAAGACTAATCAATGGAAGAAAGAAGAAAAGCCTTTACCCACCAAACCAAAAGGGGAGCTAAGACAAGCGAGTTCTACTCCTGGTAATCAAGGTAACCCTGAATCTTCTACTTCTAGAAATCGTGACATTAGATGTTTTAAATGTCAAGGTAGAGGCCATATTGCTAGTCAGTGTCCAAATAGGCGTGTGATTATTTTGCGTGATGATGGTGAGTATGAGACGGAGGGGGATAGTGAAGAAGATGATATGCCACCATTAGAGGATGCTAGTGATGATGAGGAGCCTGCAATGGGAAGGCTAGTGGCAGTAGTGAAGAGAGCTTTGAATGTGCAGGTGAAGGAAGAAGATGAGGTGCAAAGGGAGAATATATTTCATACTAGATGTTATCTAGGAGATCACATTTGTAGTTTGATTATTGATGGGGGAAGTTGCACCAATGTAGTGAGCAATTTTATTGTTGAGAGGCTGGGGCTCAAAACTGTTAGACACCCTAGTCCATATAAATTGCAGTGGTTGAATGATAGTGGTGAGACTAAGGTGAGTAAGCAAGCCTTGATTGGTTTTCGCATTGGAAGGTATGAGGATGAGGTGTTATGCGATGTAGTGCCAATGCAAGCATGTCATGTGTTGTTGGGGAGGCCATAGCAATTTGATAGGAAGGTTGTTCATGATGGCTTTTCTAACAAGTATACGCTTGTTCACCAAGGGAAGAGCTTTAATCTTAAACCGTTAACACCTAAGCAGGTGTATGAAGACCAATTGCAGCTACAACAGTCCTTTGCAAAACATAAGGTGAGTGAAAAGCAGAGTGAGAGTGAGAGAGCAAAAGACAATGAGAAGAAAAAGGAATATAAAAGTCAAGATCAAAAGGAAAAGGAGAGGAAGGCTGGAAAGAGTGTGAGAGGCCAAGTTGAAGGGGGATCAACTTTAGTGGTGAGTGAAAAGGAGAGGGCAGCCTTGCAAAAGGAGAGTTGTGTGGCAAGAGCGAATGTAGTAAGGAGAGCATTAGTGATGAGGCAACCTATGTTGTTGCTGGTTTTTAAGGAAACATGTTTGACTACTAACGATTTATCTAATGCTTTGCCTAGTGTGGTTGTGTCTCTTGTGCAGGACTTTGAAGATGTCTTTCCTGAGGAGATTCCAATGGGATTACCACCTGTTCGAGGTATTGAGCACCAGATTGACCTTATACCCAGAGCATCGATTCCAAACAAGTTAGCTTACAGGAGCAATCCAGAGGAGACAAAGGAACTCCAAAGGCAGGTCGATGAATTAATGGAGAAGGGGTACGTGAGAGAGAGCATGAGTACATGTGCAGTGCCGGTGATTTTGGTGCCTAAGAAGGATGGGACATGGAAAATGTGTGTTGACTGCCGCGCCATCGACAACATCACGGTAAAGTATCGTCATCCCATTCCTCGCTTAGATGATATGTTAGATGAGTTACATGGGTTTAGTGTCTTTTCTAAAATTGATCTGAAAAGTGGATATCACCAAATTAGAATAAAAGAAGGTGATGAATGGAAGACCGCATTTAAGACAAAATATGGATTGTATGAGTGGTGGTAAGTAATGCCTATTGTATGAGTGGTTAGTAATGCCTTTCGGGTTAACTAATGCACCTAGTACTTTTATGAGACTTATGAACCATGTTTTGAGGACATTTGTTGGAAAATTTGTGGTTGTCTATTTTGATGATATCCTTATTTACAGCAAAAGTTTGGAAGATCATATGTCACACTTGAGGGATGTTTTAGAAGTGCTTCGAAAGGAACAATTATATGCTAACCTCAAGAAGTGCACTTTTTGCACAAACAAACTTGTGTTTCTTGGTTTTGTTGTTATTGCGCAGGGAATACAAGTTGATGAAGAAAAGGTTCGTGCGATCCAAGAATGGCCTAGTCCAACCAATGTAAGTAATGTGCGGAGTTTCCATGGACTAGCGAGCTTTTACAGGAGAGTTGTGAAGGATTTCAACACCATTGCAGCACCACTTACTAAGGTAATTAAGAAGAACGTAGGGTTCAGCTGGGGAGAGCAACAAGAGAAGGCCTTCCAGACGCTTAAAAATAAGTTGACTCAGGCGCCGTTACTTGCTTTACCTAACTTTACAAAAACGTATGAAATTGAGTGTGATGCTTCAGGATTAGGTATTGGGGTAGTGCTTATGCAAGAGAGAAGACCTATTGCATTCTTTAGCGAGAAGCTAAGTGGGGCAACCTTGAATTACCCTACTTATGACAAGGAGCTATATGCATTAGTTCGAGCCCTGGAGACGTGGCAATACTACCTGTGGCCAAAAGAGTTCATGATCCACACTGTTCCTGAATCTTTGAAGTACTTGAAGGGGTAACACAAGCTAAACAAAAGACATGCTCGTTGGGTGGAGTTCATCGAAACATTTCCATATGTCATCCACTACAAGCAAGGTAAAGAAAATGCCGTTGTTGATGCACTTTTTAGAAGGTATACTCTTATCTCTACTCTTAGTTCTAAACTGCTTGGTTTTGAGCACATTAAGGAATTATATGCTGCTGATCGAGATTTTTGTGAGGAGTATGTGCAATGTGAGAAGAGTGGGCATGGAAAATTTTATAAACATGACAGATTCTTGTTTAGGGAGAGTAAACTGTGCATTCCAATTTGTTCTTTAAGAGAATTACTTGTGAGGGAGTCTCATGGAGGAGGTTTAATGGGACACTTTGGAGTAGATAAAACATTAAGAGTATTGCAGGAACACTTATATTGGCCTCACATGAAACGAGATGTTGAGAGGATTTGTAAGCGATGTGTCACATGTAAGCAAGCGAAATCTAGAGTCCAACCTCAAGGGCTTTACAGCCCACTTCCCATTCCTCATGAGCCTTGGGTAGATATTTTTATGGATTTTGTGTTAGGATTACCCAGGTCTAGACATTGTCGGGATTCTGTTTTTGTAGTTGTTGATAGGTTTTCTAAAATGGCACATTTCATTCCTTGTCACAAAACGGATGATGCTTGTAATATTGCTAATTTATTCTTTAGGGAAGTTGTGCGATTGCATGGTATGCCTAGAACAATTGTATCAGATAGGGATCTCATCAATTGTATCCTCTTTTGTCATTATATATCATTGATTGGTTTTTGTCACTTATTATTGCAATCAATTTCATTATACATAGTTTTGTGTAGAAGGGCCTTGTTGTTAGGGGGGGTCATGGTTTTATTGTTGATGTTTTGATTGGAATTCTATTGGAACTTGTTTTGATTACGTGATTCAATGGAGAATTATCATCTTTGTGATTTAATCTCATTGATTTTTTATCATTCAAATCATATTCCATCAATTAGGGTTTACGCAATTTTGTCTCACTTTGAACCGATTTTGATCTTATCCTTTAGGGGTTGTAAATCAGTTCATTTGCATGTGCTTAAATCCCCTTTTAGGCACATCATACTACATTTGTGCAACTATCACCATCAATAAGAAGAGCACAAAGATTACCTTGAACCTTATAGGGAATATGGAATAGGTTTTTCCTCTATACGTCCTCAATATACATCTAGAGATGTAATCATTACCCTATGCAACACGTTAATAGCCAAATATTTATCATTTCCCTTTTCTTCATGTGCCTCAACTTCTAGATCATCATAATACTCCTTTAGCACCGTTGACAAACCTATTGGCTCAAGTATCTCTTCCTTGCCATCCTTACTTTCCACCTTTATAGCAATCATCACCCTTTTATTAGGACATTGAGCAGTCAAGTATCCAAAGCCCATACATTGAAGCATTGGATTTGACGACTCTTCCCACCTAATGACCTAGGCACTATTTGCCTAATGTCTGCCTAACAATTGCTTTCCCTTTTCTAGAAATTTCCTTCTCCCTTCCAATATTAGTAACAGTTGCATTTGCTTCCATAATCTTATCAATTTCCCCTATTTCACCCTATAGACTATCTGACCCATATAGTTTAGTAGTGGATCCATACCTATTACTCGTTACTCTATAAGGGTTAGAAGGTCTTTGTCTCTCCACTTTCAAAGCTAGCTGAATAGCCTCATCAAGGGAGTCATATCATTGCAACTTTACTATACAGGAAATTTCATATTTTAGACTGGACATAAATCGTACCATAATCTGTTCAAGAGGTTCGACTACTGCATATCAAATCATCAGTGCCTCAAATTACTAGACATACTCTTCTACTATTTTGCCACCCTGTCTCAATGTTTAGAGACGCATGAACAGTTCCTATCTATAATGTTCTAGAATAAACCTCTTCCTTAGAACTCTTTTCATTTCCTACCAAGTACGAATCTCAACATCACCATCTCTTCTTCTACTGGCAACAAGGTTCTTCTACCATAAGGCGGCATACTTTGTAAACTCGACTGCTGCTAGAAGAACTTGAGTATGGTCATTAATCTCATAACATTCAAAGAGTCCTTTCACCTTATCTCCCTAATCAAAATATTCTTCTGCAAATCCCCTTCCAGCAAATGAAGGCATCTATAATTTCACATATTCCAGACCTCTAGGTGGCCTGAACTCACGATTTGGATAAAAATCGTCCCCAAAGTTATCATCTCTTTCCTCTTGATAAGCATGATAATTTCCTCCCATTTGCCTGCCCCTCTATCCTCCTACTACTCCTTCCCCACGTACATCATTATGGGTTACCTAAGGTGGTGGTGCTTGTAGATTTGCCACTGGTGGTTAAAGCAATGTCATCTGATTAACCCATATTGTTAGAGTAGCAACAATAGTAGTCAGGTCCTATAATTGTTCTTCTAAAGTTCTTCTTCCACCTGCAGCAAGACGTCCTTGACCTCTTACTCCAACTTGACTATTAGCCTCATTCCTAATTCCTCCATTTACACTATCATTTGACATAGTTGTTGATATATATATATATACTATCTCACAATCACACCTTCACAACACAAGTCCTCTATTTTCAAATCACACACTTACGACACAATTTCTTCAAATCACAAACACACTCCATGGTACAAAATTTCTCCAACACTCGAACACACACTTCATGCCACTAATTTCTCCACATTCAAACACACACTTCACGCCACAAATTTCTCCCAAACACTTAAACACACACTCATGGCAACAACATACCCTCCATGACATAAATTCTTCTAAACACTCAAATACACACTCACGGCACAAATGAACAACATACCCTCCACGACACAAATTCTTCCAAACACTTAAGTCAATAGTGTATTCATAGTAATTTAATGCACAATTACTATTCAATTACACAATAATGGAATCAATTATAGTGATCCCTTAATTCATCCATGGCAAGGAACCCTAAATCAATCCTTTCTTCAAATTCAACCTACAATGACAATTAGAACACGACATAATTCATGTAACATATATAATTTCAACTCATAATCAACAATTGAACAAGTGCAAGGCATAAACCCTAAATTCCCAAATCAAAATCAAGACTCCCTACGTGTAATTCCCTTCTCAACTGTAGCTCTAATACCCAAATATGATGTGCTGATCCAATTGTAATCAACAAATACTAATTAGAAGTAATTAAACAAATTCCCAAATCGCAAAGATCCCCTTTCACATAGAACGCTAGTTCATGTGCTTAAAAATGACTAAGCACAATCAAATAACAAATGGGAGCAATTCCAAAATTAGCGTAATCAACAACAATTGACTAAAACCCCTATTCATGTGGATTCAAATGGAAATGATACCAAATTGTGATATGGATCAATGTAATAGCAAAATGAACAATAGATAAGAAATGGATGAATTAGAATTCCAATCAGATTGAATTGAATTCAAATATGAAAATTATGAACCCTAATTCACATAAAAGAAAGGAACAACAAATAGCACCTAGATATGACTCACTAAGTACAATTTGTAAACAACAAGAAATGATTGATATTACTCACAATCAATTTCAAGTTGGTTCTCGCCACAGTTTTGAGAATGAAATTGATAAGAGATCAATTGCAAGTAAGGAGGACCCTTACGGCAACAAAAGGGGTGTTTTCTCAAAATGTCAAAAGCTCCCTAAAACCCTACTTAAGCAAGTATTTATACTTGCTCCCTTTAGGGTTAAAAAGTTTACAAAATTACAACTATGCTACTTTTAAGGTGGCTGGTTCTAAAGAAAATGAAAAGAAAATGAAAGTGTCCCAAAAGAAAATTACAACATAAATGGTCCAAAGAATAATTACAAAATACAAAAATAATATAAATCCTCAAAGAGCCAATGCATCAAAGCGATGTCAATCATAGCGGGCCATTCGATGATAATTTGATGATGTCCCGTAGAGATCAACAAATGTAAGTCATTTGGCATCCCGTGGAGAAATATTATTGTACCTATAAGATTATTACTCAACATTTATTAGATAAAAGAAATAAAGTGAAATATGAGTGATTTGGTTCATCATCCAAATCGAGTTCTGAAAACATCTAGGTTGCCAGAAAAATTCCCATCATCTCCTAGGGCCTCTAAAAGATTTGCCCTCAAATCTAGAGGGTCATTTTCGGAACTGAACCTAGATATCTCTATTAGCCTATTCTCTCGGTTACTAGATGTAATGGATGTAGTTTTGAGCTGCTCCTGAAATTAATGCACCTCAAATGGTGTCATAAGTGATAGTACTATTCGAAACCCTCTCATACTAAACATATAGGTGTTTCTAAAACCATCATGTAACACCTTCCGATCAAACATCCGGGGCCTATCAAATAGCAAGTGGAATGCATACATAGGGATCACGTCACATAGAACCTCATCGTGATACTTCTGCCCAATACTTACAGGTATCTTCGCCCTTAGTGTAACATGTATACAGCCCCGATTATCCAACCAATGCAAGTTATAAAGGTTAGGATGTGGACTAGTAGGTAATTGTAATTTGTCTACTAGTGTGGCAGATATAACATTCGTGCAACTACCACTATCAATGATGAGCACACAAAGGTTACCTCTGATCCTGCAAAATTTGTTGAATATGTTCTCCCTCTGTATGTCTTTAGCATGGGGAGATAAGGTTAGAGTCCTACATAACACATTAATGGGTAAATACTGTTCACCTGTATGCTCCTCATGTGTTTTTGCAGTCTGATCATCATAGTACTCATGTAGTGCTACAGACAAATCTGTAGGCTTAGCCTATTCCTCGTCATCCTCAACATCCTCTCTAACGCCCTCCATAACAGTCATAACCCTTTTGTTTGGACACTATGCTACCATATGCCCAAATCTCATGCACTTAAAGCATTTGATTTGGTGTACTTTTCTACTAGGAGATCCTGGAACAGTTTGCTTCATGTCTGGTGCTATTACCTCTTTACCCTTCCTAGAGGGTATATTTTCCCTAGCAGTGATGGGGGTAGCTTTGTCCACTGCCCTCACTATCTCACCTACCGCCTTTGTCTCTCTTGATCGACCATCAACTGCTATAGGTCTGGTAATAGTACTAGGCCTGCTACTTGGAGCCCTGAATAAGTTGGATCTCCTTTGCTTCTCCACTTTCAAGGCTAATTGAATAGCTTCTTCAACTGTACTATATCACTACAACGCAATGACACACGCTATCTTATATTTTAGCCTTGAGATGAAGTATACTAGGGTTTGTTCTGGAGGTTCAATTGACCGACATCTAATCATGAGGGTTTTAAATTCCTACACATAATCATGAACCATCTTGCCTCTTTGCCTCAATGTCCATAGATGCATGAACAGTTTTTGTTTATAGTGCTAAGGAATAAATCTTTTTCTCAAAACCCTTTTCATGTCCCTCCATATCTGAATCTTAGCCTCCTCATCCCTACGCCTACTGATAATAAAAAAATTTCACCATAAGGCAGTATATCCAATAAATTCCACAACAGCCAGTCGGACTCGGGTGTTATCATCGATCTCATAGCATTCAAAGAGACCCTTAACGTTATCCTCTCAGTCCAGATAATCATCAATTGATCCCTTGCCATCAAAAGAAGGCATCTGTAGCTTCACATATTCTAGTCCCTAAGGTGGTTTGAAATCCCTATTTGGGTAAAGATTAGCCCTCAAGTTGTCATCCCTCTCTTCCCTATAAGGGTGATGATCTCCCTCCATCCTTCTACCCAAATTTCCTTCCTCCATTACCCTTTCTTTCTAAAGGTTCTATGGAGCTACCCGAGGTGGTGCCTAAGGGTTCACCACTAGTGGTTGTGGTAATGTCATCCCATCAATCTGATGTACCTAAAACCAAGATTAAGCACATGCAAAACCAAATTGAAAGATAAACAAACAATGTCAATCAAACTAGCTTCTAATCACATAAACAATGGCGTAAATTCTCAAGATCTATAACCAATTCCATAACACCACGTGATTAATATTGAAATGAACCAAGTATTTGCAGCTCTGATACCAAATTATGATGTGCCAAAAACCAAGATTAAGCACATGTAAAACCAATTTGAAAGACAAACAAACAATGTCAATCAAACCAGCTTCCAATCATAAGAACAATGGCATCAATTCTCAAAATCTATAACCAATTCCATAACACCACGTAATCAATATTGAAATGAATCAAGTATGTGCAGCTTTGATACCAAATATGATGTGCCTAAATTAGGGGTTAAGCACATGCAATTGGTGAAAATTATAAACTTTAAATCCACTAAACCAATCTCAGTTCAAACAAGTAGAATTTGCGTGAACCCTATTGGAGATGTAATGAAATCCCAATGCTCAAAGTTGCAATTAACAATTCAACAATGATAATTTCCTCTAATATAACAATAATCACAAGTAATTCCACGTGAATTACACACAAGAACAACAAGATCCAATTTTGTGATTCACTTTCCCAACAAAATGATCTACGTTTCAAATGAAGCTAAATTGAAGGCTAAAACCAATCAATTGTAGCAACAAGAATTTGATTACAAATGCAATCAAATTCGAGCAATTAAACATCCAAATCAACCCTAGATACTACTCACTAGAGAAGAAAGGAAATTGCAACAAAGTAAATTCGATATTACTCATAAATTAACCTTGATGCCACTCGCCACAACCTCAAATTGGGATTTGAAATTGATAAGAGCAATTGAATTAGGAATAAACCCTAACCCTCTCACATAAAATGTGAAGTTCTATTTTGAAAAATTCTCCCCAAAAACCCTACTTAAGAAAGTATTTATACTTGCGCCCTTTAAGGTTAAAAAGTTCACAAAATTACAACTATGCCACTTTTAGGGTGACCGGTCCTAAAAACATAATTACAAGCGAATGAAAAGTGTCCCAAAAACTTACAGCATAAATAGTCCAAAGAAAATAAATTACAAGTAAAAATAGTCTTCAACATGTTAATTCTTTAATAGGATTCATCGTCCTAGCTCATCGCTGGTTTAAGTCGGTCTATGGATAACCCATAAGTTGAGTTTGAGTGAGTTTGTCAATCGCCCTGTAAAGCATGATAAGTGTGCCTATTGGAATATACAATTCATGAATAAGAGAAAAGAGGTTAGTAGACAAATAATTCCTAGGTCGATTTGCTCAAAATGGGCCTTCATTGCCAAGATTTGAAATCCTTTGGTTTTTGCTCTAATGATAGGTTTTGTTGGATTTTGATTTGTATCACAATCCTAGTTGCTAAAGTAGCAACTATGGTAGTAAGATCCTGCAGCTGTTCTTCCAAAGTCCTCCTACCTACAGTATTATGACCCTAACCCCCACTAACCTAGCTATTGGCTTCATTACCAATTCCTCCATTTACACTTTCATTAGACATGTTGTGATTTGAAGAAGTAGTCCCACAATTTACAGCACACTCCTTCAACAACATCAACCCACACGTTTTAACAACTACAATAATATAATAGCTCACATCTCAAAAAGATTTAGAGGCACAAGGAAATAATTTAGTACTCCAAGTAAGTTCAATAAATGAAGTACAGACACATAACTACCTTTAAGTAGACAGAATTAAATTCAACTACAAGTGTTTAAGTAATTAATTCAATTACTTTCACACATTAATGACTTGTTTGAATTCAAATTCTAGTACTCAAACTTCCTTTTCTTATCATGGTTTCACACTACAAATAACCATAATGTGCAACACCTCAACACATACAAAAACACACAACTCCACCACCACACTACTCCTCTTTTACTCATGGTTCTACTCCAATTACACCTCTAACACAATTGTGTATATTGTACACACCAAAAACCCATACTAAATGTACACAATCTTCACTAAATTTACAAAACACAACTCTACACACATACACCTTCAAGTTAGGGTGCAAATGACCTTTCTATTCAACACACACAACATAACTCTAACAACTCAATATTATCCTTTTTACACCGCACTTCACACACATACAACCACGGTGCAACAACCTTCCCAATACAACACACACAACACTTCACGCAATCTATATCACAATCCACATACAAGGGTAGCAACCAATAATTCAAATAACTCCACTAAATGTAATCTTTTCCATAAAAGGGAAGATAATTCAAATTTAAACAACACTCCTTAATGTTACTCAATAACTACTTCAAGTTAATGGATGTTTGAATTCAAATGATTTCCTTTTTTCCACACAATGCAATATGAAAATTGCAAACACACTACTCAATTTGCGAAACAAACAAGCAAGGATCACACTTCTTCTTTCTTCATAAATTTAGATACTTCCCAATTCCAAATTTGGTTCAAGAAATGCACTACTTCCTTCATTTCCCTTCACGGTGAATTCAACAACAAAGGAGCTACAACAAGACCCCAAATTCTACTTCAACATACAACAACTACAACTCCTCAAAAACACATTCATGCAATTCAATCCTCAACACACATAGTTTCAGGTCAAAGTGAAGAACCCTAACTGATAATGAAGATCACGAATTCAACTAACACTAAATCCCTTCTCTTAACTTGTGCTTTGATACCAAATTGTGATGTGCCTAAAAACGACTAAGCACAATGAAATAACAAATGGGAGCAATTCCACAATTGGAGTGGTCAACAACAATTGACTAGAACCCCTATTCACGTGAATTCAAATGGAAATGATACCAAATTGTGATATGGATCAATGTAATAACAAAATGAACAATAGATAAGAAATGGATGAATTAGAATTCCAATTAAATTGAATTGAATTCAAATCTAAAAATTATGAACCCTCATTCACATGAAAGAAAGGAACAACAAATAGCACCTAGATATGACTCACTAAGTACAATTTGTAAGCAACAAAAATGATTGATATTACTCACAATCAATTTCAAGTCGGTTCTTACCACAATTCAAGGATGAAATTGATAAGAGATCAATTGCAAGTAAGGAGGACCCTCACAGCAACAAAAGGGGTGTTTTCTCAAAATGTCAAAAGCTCCCTAAAACCCTGCTTAAGCAAATATTTATACTTGCTCCCTTTAGGGTTAAACAGTTCACAAAATTACAATTATGCCACTTTTATGGTGGTTGGTTCTAAAGACAATTACAAGAAAATGAAAGTGTCCTAAAAGAAAATTACAACATAAATGGTCCAAAGAACAATTATAAATTACAAAAATAATATAAATCCTCAAAGAGCCAATGCATTGAAGTAATGTCAATCACAGCAGGCTATTGGATGATAATTTGATGATGTTTTGTAGCAATCAACAAATGTAATTCATTTGGCATCCCATGGAGAAATATTATTATACTTGTAAGATTATTACTCAAACATTTATTAGATAAAAGAAATAAGGTGAAATATGAGTGATTTAGTTCATCATCCAAATCGTGTTCTAAAAACATCTAGGTTGCCGAAAAAATTCCCATCACTAGTGTTTCAATGAAAAAGAATAAATGAAATTCCAAATTCTTACTAGATATTACACACTAGTAAAATGAGGAAACAACTTGCAATTGTTGATTTTACACACAACAATCTAAGCCTCCACTCGCCACAACCCTAGACAAATTGATAAGAGTGTATTATGAAAGAGAGAAAGTCCTTTTTCATGTGAATAACAAGTTGAAAAATGTCAAAAGTCCCTTTGTTATTCTCCTTTACAAGTATTTATACTAAGCCTTAAATATGGAAAAACAACATAATGAAAATTACTTAACATATGGCCAGTCTTCTATGTCCATTTTGGTCTAAAGTACACAAGACATGACCAGCTCCTTTAGGTCCATTTTGGTTTAACATGGACCATAACTCATCCCCAAACCAAGTGCTAATGTGTTTGATCGCCCTCTTATAATACCGATAAGTGTACCTAATTAAATACAAAGCAGTCATATAAAGTAAATGAAGCCACTATATGAATGTCTTCAGGTTCCATTTGCTCCAAGAGGACTCTTAATGTTAAGTTATGTATTCCTTTAGCTTTTTGCTCAGGTAATGGATCCTGTTATTGCATTGGTTTGATTCCCATTAGTTTGTATAGATTATAGAAAATTAAATGATGCTAGCTGTAAAGACCATTTCCCCCTCCCCTTCATTGATCAAATGCTAAAAAAACTTGTAGGGGGTGACTATTATTGTTTTCTAGATGGTTATTCTGGTTATAATCAAATTTATATAGCACTCGAGAACTAAGAGAAAATCACTTTTACTTGTCCCTATGGCACTTTTGCCTTTAGGAGAATGCCCTTTGGTCTCTGTAATGTACCTACTTCTTTTCAAAGGTGTATGATGTCTATATTTTCTAACAAGTTAGAAAATTTTATTGAAATATTTTTAGATGACTTTTCTATTTTTGGGAGGTCATTTGAATCATGTTTGATAAATTTAAGTTGTATGCTTAAAAGATGTAAAGAGACTAACTTGCTTCCGAACTGGGAGAAATGCCATTTTATGGTAAGAGAGGGAATCGTCTTAGGTCATAAAGTGTCAAGGAAAGGGATTGAGGTTGATAGGGCGAAAGTGGAGATAATAGAGAAGTTGTGATACGAACCACGCCCACGTGTGACGAAAACCAATACCAATATGTTTGGAATTACAACCCAAGATGCTAAAACAATCAAAGTGGAACCGCGACCTATTGCCTATAAATGAGGCAAGAACCTTGGTATGTTTTGTTGACGCCACAATCAGGATGAAAGACCGATTGATAAGTCTAGTTGAACACTGCGGAAGAAACCCGATAAGTTCAAGAGAAGTTCTTTAGAGATCCAAGAGAGGAATTCTCTCAAAATGTGTTATTCAATGTTTTATGAATGTTCTATCCTTTGTTTTCCAACCCTAGCAGCTTATATTAGGGTTTACAACTCATAATAACAAAAGCCCAAAACAACATAACATAATAAAGTCGTAGAAAAATAACAAACAAGCAATGAAAGCCAGCGGCGTAGGAGGCAGCGTAGTAGTCAGCATAGGATGTACGTTGGGTATATAGGCCAACGACATAGTATGTAGGTGTAGTCCCTCTGTCGTGCACGAATTGCAACGCCGGTTCAAGGCCGGCAGCATTTAAGCCAGCGTTGTCAAGGCCGACAGCTTTAATCTCCAATGCTTTGATCTCCTTGAATGACTTGTACAAATGCAAGATCATTCTCATGGTTGCTCCACTCTTTTCCGGCTTCTTGGATATCCTTTATCAGCCCATTCAGTGCTTCCTTGAATCGTTTCACTCGAGTTCTTGTGATCAGTTTAAGTGGCACTTCAAGAGGATCCACATTCCACCTTCTAGATTGCCTCCCATCATGGCTCTTGTCATTCCCCTCCTCTTGAAAAGGATTTGTCCTCAAATCGTCACCTACATCAAAAAGACTCAAATCAGTAACATTAAAAGTAGCACTTACTTGATACTCACCTAGCAAATCTAACTTGTAGGCATTATCATTGATGCGCTCAAGAATTTAAAATGGTCCATCGCCTCTAGGAAGTAATTTAGATCAACGCTGCACAGGAAACCTCTCTTTGCGCATGTGAACCCAAACCCAGTCTCCAGGTTCAAAGACAGCTTGTCGACGACCCTTGTTGGCTTGTTTCACATACTGCTCTGTTCTTCGCTCAATGTTTAGCCTTGCCTTCTCATGGATCTGTTTAACAAATTCTGCTTTCTTCTTACCATCTAGATTAACATACTTAGAAATAGGCAGAGGTGATAAATCCAAAGGAGTTAGTGGATTAAAACCATACACAATTTCAAAAGGAGTAAACTTAGTAGCGGAATGCATTATGCGATTATAGGCAAATTCAACATGCGGCAAACAATCCTCCCAACTTTTAATGTTCTTTTTAATGACTGCCCTTAACAAAGTAGATAAAGTTCGATTTACTACCTCAGTTTGACCATCAGTCTATGGATGATAAGTAGTAGAAAATAATAGCTTAGTTCCTAACTTAGCCCATAGGGTCTTCTAGAAGTAGCTCAAAAACTTAGAATCTCAATCCGATACGATTGTTCTAGGCATACCATGCAATCTCAAAACTTCCCTAAAGAACAAATTAGCAATATTGCAAGCATCATCTATTTTGTGGCAAGGAATAAAATGTGCCATTTTAGAAAACCTATCCATGACTACAAAAATAGAGTCTCAACCATACCTAGACCTGGGTAATCCTAACACAAAATCCATGAAAATATCTACCCTAGGCTCATGAGGAATAGGAAGTGGGGTATAAAGTCTATGAGGTTGGACTCTAGATTTTGCTTGCTTACAAGTGACACATCACTCACAAATCTTCTCAACATCTCGTTTCATGTAAGGCCAATAGAAGTGTTCCTGCAAAACCCCTAAGGTTTTAGCTACTCCAAAATTCCCCATTAAACCTCCTCCATGAGACTCCCTCACTAATAATTCTTGTAAAGAACAATTTAGAATGCAAAGTTTATTCTCCTTAAACAATAATCCTTCATGCTTATAAAATTTACCATGACCAATCTTCTCACAGCGCACATAAGTAGGGTAGTTCAAGGTTGCCCCACTTAGCTTCTCACTAAAGAATGCAATTGGTCTCCTCTCCTGCATGAGAACTGCTCCAAAACCTATTCCTGAAGCATCACACTCAATTTCAAAGGTTTTAGAGAAATTAGGTAAAGCAAGTAATGGCACATGAGTCGGCTTATTTTTAAGCGTCTGAAAGGCCCTCTCTTGTTGTTCTCCCCATCTGAACCCCACGTTCTTCTTGATTACTTCAGTAAGTGGTGCTGCAAGGGTGCTAAAATCCTTCACAAACCTCCTGTAAAAGCTCGCTAGTCCATGGAAACTCCGCACATTACTTACATTAGTTAGACTAGGCCATTCTTGGATTGCACGAATCTTCTCTTCATCAACCTGTATTCCCTGTGCACTAACAATAAAACCAAGAAACACAAGTTTGTCTGTGCAAAAAGTGCACTTTTTGAGGTTAATATATAATTTCTCCTTTCGAAGCACTTCTAAAACATCCCTCAAGTGAGATATATGGTCTTCCAAACTCTTGCTATAAATGAGGATATCATCAAAATAGACAACCACAAATTTTCCAATAAAAGTCCTCAAAATATGGTTCATAAGTCTCATGAAAATACTAGGTGCATTAGTTAAACCGAAAGACATTACTAACCACTCATATAATACATATTTTGTCTTAAATGCGGTTTTCCATTCATCACCTTCTTTCATTCTAATTTGGTGATATCCTCTTTTCAAATCAATTTTGGAAAAGACACTAAACCCATGTAACTCATCTAACATGTCTAGACCCGATAATGTAGGCAAAATGGGCCAGCCCACCCCGACCTGCATCGGCCCGTGGGTAGACGCGAGCTAGCCCGCACTGGCCCGCAAGTCTGGCGAGTCAGCAAAATCGGCCCACCCCGCCCCGCGGGCAATGCAGGTTGGCCCGTGACGACCCGCAAATTTTTTTTTTTTTTTAATCTGGTCTATGAGGTGGAAGTGGAAGACGACGGACGACAGACGACAGCTAACGGAGTGTGAGGTGGTCTGTGATTGTGTGAGTGAGAGTGCGGACTCTGATCTGCTATGTGCCTACTACCTAGCTCTTCCAGCACCTATCTCAGCTCAGATTGATATCTGATTGATGCTCCTTGAGACCTTGACATACTAGCGCCGAATAACCTATGGGCTTTGAAGGGATAGGGGAAGGGAAGAAAACAAAGATGGTCACTCCTTTTAGGAACATGGCTCGTTCATTCACTTGCTCATGAACTCGCAACTTAGCCAGAAGCAACGAAGGGGGGCTGAGGAAGGCCGACGACTACATGAGGGGGAAGCTGTCTACGAAGCTTTGTCCCTTACTTTACAGAGATTGTTATAAACTGACTAATCTCTAACACTGAGACTTCTTCGAACATTGATTATTCTCTGAATCACCATTTAGGCTTCTCCGATTGAGGAAACTCCGAAAATTACTTTTATAGTAACTGCGATTAGGCACACTTCTAACTAGTTACAGGAGAGCCCTTTCCCCCGTGCAACCATGAAGACCTAGCGTCACTCGCACTCCTCACTCAATTGGCCTCCTTCTTCTTCTATTCAACCTCTAGCTTCTGTTGTTCTACATCCGCTCGGCTTGTTTCTTATGCCTTGGCTTGACCAGCCTCAGCCGCTTGTCCTCTACCTCTTTGTGGTTCGGTTCCTTTATGCTTGGCAGCGTAGGTTCAATAGCCAACCTGGCTTCATCCTCAAGATCCACAATTGGGACAACCGTCTCCTTAAACATTGTCCACAGTAGGCATGTCAGTGATTTGCAGTGCTATCCTGTCTTGTCATTTCAGTCGACAGTGGCGTCAGCGTTGTCTCATCGTCAGTCGTCACGTCGTCCATCTGTCGTCACGTCATCCATTGGATAAATTTTTTTTTTTTTGAAGCTCCTGGGTGGGCCAACCCACACCCACGGGAATTGCCCACCCCGCAATTTTCTGCGGCCAGGGCAGGTCAACCTACGGACCCACCCCGCAATTACCAGCTCTAAACATGTCATCTAAGCCAGGAATGGGATGACAATACTTTACCGTGATGTTGTTGATGGCGTGGCAATCAACACACATTCTCCATGACCCATCCTTCTTAGGCACCAAAATCACAGGCACTTTACATGGGCTCATGCTTTCTCTCACGTACCCCTTGTCCATTAATTCATTGACCTGCCTTTGGAGTTCCTTTGTCTCCTCTAGATTACTCCTATAAGCTGGTTTGTTTGGAATAGATTCTCCGGGTATAAGGTTAATTCGGTGCTCTGATGAGAGCCATGATGGGAGCTAAGCTAGTAGATGGAATGTGGATCCTCTTGAAGTGCCACCCGGATCGATCACAAGAACTCGAGAGAAATGATTCAAGGAAGCACTGAACGGGCGGATAAAGGATATCCAAAAAGCCAGAAAAGAGTGGAGCAATCACGAGAATGACCTTGCATTTGTATAAGTCATTCAAGGAGATCAAAGCATTAGAGATCAAAGCTGCCAACCTTGACAACGCTGGCTTAAACGCTACCGGCCTTGAACCGGCGTTGCCATTTGCGCGTGACAGAGGGACTACGCCAGCTTACCACGTCACCGGCCTATATACCCAGCGTACATCCTACGGCAGCTACTACACCGACTCCTACGCCGCCGGCTTTCATTGCCTGTTTGTTATTTTCCGCGACTTTATGATGTTTTGTCATTTTGGGCTTTTCTTATTACGAGTTGTAAACCCTAATATAAGCTGCTAGGGTTGAAAAACAGAAGATAGAACATATATACAACATTGAATAACATATTTTGAGAGAATTCCTCTCTTGGTTCTCTAAAGAACTTCTCTTGAACTTATCGGATTTCTTCCGTAGCGTTCATCTCGACTTATCAATCGGTCTTTCATCCCGATTGTGGCGTCAACAGAATATACCAAGGTTCTTGCCTCACCTATAGGTAACGGGTCGCGGTTCCACTTGATTGTTTTGGCATCTTGGGTTGTAATTCCGAACATATTGGTATTGGGTTTTGTCACATGTAGGCTTAGTTCGTATCAATTTGGTATCAGAGCCCAAGTTTGTTAAACATCAGTTCGGTTTGAGGAAGGTAACATCAAAACCCTAACTCCAATCGTTCATATCAATTGTTCATATCAAGTTTCGTGTTGTCATAGCTTCATACTCAAGTCCATAGTGCTAATTGTTTCTTGAGTAGTGTAATGTAACCTATTAATCTTATTACAAACAAAAAGAACAAAAAAAAATTCATAACAAAAAAAAAAAACATGAACAAAGAATGGAAACAAAGGCAGCAAAAAGCAAAGAAAAAGAGGAAAATTCAAGCACCTAGAGTTGTTCTTGAATTCTACGGAAGGGATTGGTGTAGTTTGGGTTAGTTCCAAGAGAATTGAGAAGAGGGATTGGTGAGTTGATATCATCCTTGCTTGTGAGAATACACGAGTGATTGTGGGATATCATCCTTTTAGTGAAACACGTAAGGGAGTGAATCGTGAGGCTTAATCCTATATATTTGTGTTAGTACTAACCTTTATTGCAGGAACTATATTGAGGCAACATTCTCTTGAAGGTGAAAGGGGGAGGTTCGATGCTAGGTTAGTGATTGAGGCGTTGAGGAGTGAGATGAAGAGGATGTTTCAGGAGGGAACGGAACTGATGAGATCCGGGATGAGAGACAAGCCGGAAGAAGAAATGTGGATCCTCTTGAAGTGCCGCTTGGACCGATCACAAGAAATCGAGCAAAACGATTCAAGGAAGCACTTAACAGGTTGATAAAGGTTATCCATGAAGCCGGAAAGGATTGGAGCAATCATGAAGTTGGAACGGATTGGAAAAACCATGGGAAGACCCTTGCTTTTGTACAAGTTATACTGGACACAGGATGAAGAGGGCGTGTACTTTCAAGGCACGGCCATGTAGGACGCTCAAGATTGCACAGAACGATACACGGCTAAAGTACACGGGCGTGTATGTTTCCAGAAGTTACACAGACAGATACACGGTCAAAGTACACGGGCGTGTATGTTGCCAGAAGTTGCCCAGAACGATACACGGCCAAAGTACACGGGCGTGTATATTGCTAGAAGTTGCACAGAACAGTACACGGTCAAAGTACACGGGCGTGTACACAGGCCGTGTATCCCCTGTCGGCCAGCTTGTTCTGTTTCGCGTTTTTATGTCACTTAACTAAACTACGTCGTTTTGGACTTGTTTTTTACACGAATTGTAACCCTAGTATAAAAGCTCCTAGGGTTTAGAACAGATTAGAATATACATCTTGAACATTAAACACTTTTGAGAGGCACCTCTCTTGGTTCTTCATGAACTAAATCGAACTTATCGAATTGATTTCCGTGGCGTTCATCCCGACTTATCAATCGGCCTTTCATCCTGATTGTGGAGTCTTCACTTTATACCAAGGTTCTTGTCTCTCTTATAGACAACGGGTCGCGGTTTCCACTTTAGGTGTTGGGGCATCTTAGGCAACGAATTTCCGAACGTATTGGTATTGGGTTTCGTCACGGGTTGGCGTGGTTCGTATCAGTTTGGTATCAGAGCTTAGGTTTGTCAAAACATCAAGTTCGGTTGAGGAAGGTAATATCAAAAACCCTAACTCCAATCGTTCATATCCATTGTTAGCATTCAATTCTGCAATATTAATTGTGTTTTGATAATATAGTATTTACTAGTTGATTGTAAAAAAAAAAAAAAAAAAGAGTAAAAATCACGACAAAAAAAAAAAAGAAGGGAAAAGAAAAGAAAAGAGAAACGTGATCAAAATCCAAAAACAGAGACAAAAAAAAAAAATTCGGATAGAAAAATAGAGGAAAATTTGCGAACCCTAGAGTTGTTTTGAATTCTACGGAAGGAAATTGGTGTAGTTCGGGTTAGTTCCAAGAGAATTGAGAAGAGGAAATTGGCGAGTTGATATCATCATTATTTGTGAGAATACACGAGTGACTGTGTGATATCATCATTTGAGCGAAAACACGTAAGGGAGTGTATCGTGAGGTTTGATCATATATATATATTTGTGTTGTACTAATCTTTTCTGCAGGAACTATGTCGAGACAACATTCTCCTGAAGGTGAGAGGGGAAGGTTTGATGCTAGGCTAGTAATTGAGGCGTTGAGCGGAGAAATGAAGAGGATGTTCCAAGAGGGAATGGAACAAATTCATGAGACGGTAGAGCAAAGGCTAGAGCAATCCACAAATGTATTCCAAGGGCGTAAGAGGGAGAGTCGTTATAGGAGAGTACCGAGGGGTGGAGATGAAATGACGGATGATGACTTTGATGAGCCTTCTGTTGGGAGTTATAGAGGTTATAGTGGTCGGAATAGAGGGACTAGAGATTGGGATGATAGAGGAGATAGGAATAGAGAGGATGATCAATTGAGTAGCATAAAGATGAAGATTCCTCCTTTCCAAGGGAAGAATGATCCCGAGGCGTATTTAGAGTGGGAGAAGAAGGTAGAGATGGTTTTTGATTGTCACAACTATAGTGGGAGAAAGAAGGTAAAACTTGCTGCCATTGAATTTTCAGATTATGCTATAGTGTGGTGGGATCAATTAATGTTGAATAGGAGAAGGAGTGGTAAGCCACCTATTGAGTCTTGGGAAGAGATGAAAAGAGTGATGAAGAAGCGGTTTGTGCCTGCGTATTATTATCGTGAATTGCATAACAAGTTGCAAACTCTGAGGCAAGGAAGCAGAACTGTAGATGAGTATTTCAAGGAGATGGAAGTCACTATGATTAGGGCGAATGTAGATGAGGATAGAGAGGCTACAATGGCTAGATTTCTTGCTGGGTTGAATAGAGAAATCCAAAATGTTGTTAAATTGCAGCATTATGTGGAGTTGGAGGATATGGTCCACATGGCTATAAAAGTTGAGAACCAGCACAAGAGGAGAGGTAGTAGCAATGCACGGTTGCAACAGGGTAATGGTTCATCCACTTGGAAGACTAATCAATGGAAGAAAGAAGAAAAGCCTTTACTTACCAAACCAAATGGGGAGCTGAGACAAGCGGGTTCTACTCCTGGTAATCAAGGTAACCCTGAATCTTTTACTTCTAGAAATCGTGACATTAGATGTTTTAAATGTCAAGGTAGAGGCCATATTGCTAGTCAATGTCCAAATAGGCGTGTGATGATTTTGCGTGATGATGGAGAGTATGAAACTGAGGGGGATAGTGAAGAAGATGATATGCCTCCGCTAGAGGATGTTAGTGATGATGAGGAGCCTGCAATGGGAAGGCTAGTGGCAGTAGTGAAGCGAGCGCTGAATGTGCAGGTGAAGGAAGAAGAGGAGGTGCAAAGAGAAAATATATTTCATACTAGATGTTATTTAGGAGATCACATTTGTAGTTTGATCATTGATGGAGGGAGTTGCACCAATGTAGTGAGCAATTTTATTGTTGAGAGGCTGGGGCTCAAAACTGTTAGACACCCTAGTCCATATAAATTGCAGTGGTTGAATGATAGTGGTGAGACTAAGGTGAGTAGGCAAGCCTTGATTGGTTTTCGCATTGGAAGGTATGAGGATGAGGTGTTATGTGATGTAGTGCCAATGCAAGCATGTCATGTGTTATTGGGGAGGCCATGGCAATTTGACAGGAAAGTTGTTCATGATGGCTTTTCTAACAAGTATACGCTTGTTCACCAAGGGAAAAGTTTTAACCTTAAACCTTTAACACCTAAACAAGTGTATGAGGATCAGTTGCAGCTACAACAGTCGTTTGCAAAACACAAGGTGAGTGAAAAGCAGAGTGAGAGTGAGAGAGCAAAAGACAATGAGAAGAAAAAGGAATATAAAAGTCAAGATCAAAAGGAAAAGGAGAGGAAGGCTGGAAAGAGTGTGAGAGGCCAAGTTGAAGGGGAATCAACTTTGGTGGTGAGTGAAAAGGAGAGGGCAGCCTTGCAAAAGGAGAGTTGTGTGGCAAGAGCGAGTGTAGTGAGGAGAGCGTTAGTGATGAGGCAACCTATGTTGTTGCTGGTTTTTAAGGAAACATGTTTGACTACTAACGACTTATCTAACTCTTTGCCTAGTGTGGTTGTGTCTCTTGTGCAGGACTTTGAAGATGTCTTTCCGAAGGAACTCCAAAGGCAGGCCAAGGAATTAATGGAGAAGGGATATGTGAGAGAAGGCATGAGTCCATGTGCAGTGCCTGTGATTTTGATGCTTAAGAAGGATGGGACTTAGAGAATGTGTGTTGACTGCCGCGCCATCAACAACATTACGATAAAGTATCGTCATCCTATTCCTTGCTTAGATGAATTCTTAGAGTGGTTATATGAGTATAGTGTCATTCCTCATGAGCCTTGGATAGACATGTCCATAGATTTTGTGTTAGGATTATCTAGGCCTAGTCATGGTCGAGATTCTATTTTTGTGGTTATGGATAGGATTTCTAAAATGGTTCATTTTAGTCCTTGTCATAAAACTGATGATGCTAAACACATTGTTGAATTGTTTTTTAAAGAGGTATTGCATTCGCATGGTATACCTAGTAGCATTGTTAGTGATCGGGATGTAAAGATTTCGAGTCATTGTTGGAGAGTATTGTGGGAAAAGTGGGGAACTAAACTAATGTTTTCGACTATCTGTCACCCACAAATTGATGGGCAAGTTGATGTGGTTAATAGTACTTTAATTCAATTGTTAGGGGCAATCATAGAGAAGAACATTAGGACTTGGAAGGACTGTCTACCATTTGTGGAGTTTGCATGTAATAAGGCTTTAAATAGCATTATTCATTGTTCACCGTTTGAGATTGTGTTTGGTTTTAACCCAATAGATCCTATTTATATCTTGCCATTGCAACCTAACAAGTTTGTGAGTTTTGAAGCTGATTCTAAGGCAGATTTCGTGAGAAGGCTAAACATTGAGCGAAGAACTGAGCAGTATGTGAAACAAGCCAACAAGGGTTGTCAACAAGCTGTTTTTGAACCCGGAGATTGGGTTTGGGTTCACATGCGCAGAGAGCAAATTCCCGTGTAGCGTAAATCTACAATACTTCCTAGAGGCGATGGCCCAATTCAAATTCTTGAGTACATCCATGATATAGCATACAAGAAAGATTTACCAGGTGAGTATCCTGTAAGTGTCACATTTTATGTTACTAATCTAAGTCCATTTGATGCAGGAAATGATCTGAGGACAAATCCTTTTCAAAAGGAGGGGAATGATGAGATCCGGGATCAGAGACAAGCCGGAAGAAGAAATGTGGATCCTCTTGAAGTGCCGCTTGGACCGATCACAAGAAATCGAGCAAAACGATTCAAGGAAGCACTTAACGGGTTGATAAAGGTTGTCCATGAAGCCGGAAAGGATTGGAGCAATCATGAAGTTGGAACGGATTGGAAAAACCATGGGAAGACCCTTGCTTTTGTACAAGTTATACTGGACACGGGATGAAGAGGGCGTGTACTTTCAAGGCACGGCCATGTAGGACGCTCAAGATTGCACAGAACGATACACGGCTAAAGTACACGGGCGTGTATGTTTCCAGAAGTTACACAGACAGATACACGGTCAAAGTACACGGGCGTGTACACGGGCGTGTATGTTGCTAGAAGTTGCCCAGAACGATACACGGCCAAAGTACACGGGCGTGTATATTGCCAAAAGTTGCACAGAACAGTATACGGTCAAAGTACACGGGCGTGTACACAGGCCGTGTATCCCCTGTCGGCCAGCTTGTTCTGTTTCGCGTTTTTATGTCACTTAACTAAACTACGTCGTTTTGGACTTGTTTTTTACACGAATTGTAACCCTAGTATAAAAGCTCCTAGGGTTTAGAACAGATTAGAATATACATCTTGAAAATTAAACACTTTTGAGAGGCACCTCTCTTGGTTCTTCATGAACTAAATCGAACTTATCGGATTGATTTCCATGGCGTTCATCCCGACTTATCAATCGGCCTTTCATCCCGATTGTGGCGTCTTCACTTTATACCAAGGTTCTTGTCTCTCTTATAGACAATAGGTCGCGGTTTCCACTTTAGGTGTTGGGGCGTCTTAGGCAAGGAATTTCCGAACGTATTGGTATTGGGTTTCGTCACGGGTTGGCGTGGTTCGTATCAGGAACAAATTCATGAGACGGTGGAGCAAAAACTAGAGCAATCTAAAAATGTCTTTAAAGGCGTGGGCGTAAGAGGGAGAGTTGTTCTAAGAGAAGACAAAGGGGTAGAGATGAAATTTCTGATGATGAATTTGATGAACCTTCTATCGGGAGTTATAGAGGTTATGGTGGTAGAAATAGAGAAACTAGGGATTGGGAAGATAGAGGAAATAGGAATAGAGAGGATAATCAATTCAGTAGTATAAAGATGAAGATTCCTCCTTTCCAAGGGAAGAATGATCCCAAGGCATACTTAGAATGGGAGAAGAAGGTAGAGATGGTGTTTGATTGTCACAATTATAGTGGGAGAAAGAAAGTGAAGCTTGCTACCATTGAGTTTTCAGATTATGCCATAGTGTGGTGGGATCAACTGATGTTGAATAGAAGAAGGAATGGTGAACCACCTATTGAGTCTTAGGAAAAGATGAAGAGGGTGATGAAGAAGTGGTTTGTTCCTGCTTATTACTATCGTGAGTTGCACAACAAATTGCAAACTTTTAAGCAGGGAAGCTGAAGTATGGATGAGTATTTCAAGGAGATGGAGGTTACTATGATTAGAGCGAATGTAGAGGAAGATAGAGAGGCTACCATGGCTAGGTTTCTTGCTAGGTTGAATAGAGAGATTCAAAATGTCGTAGAATTGCAGCATTATGTGGAATTGGAAGATATGGTTTACATGGCTATAAAGGTTGAGAACCAACATAGGAGGAAAGGTAGTAGTATTGCAAGGTTTCAACAGGGTGTTGGTTCATCCACCTGGAAGACTAACCATTAGAAGAAGGAAGAAAAGTCTTTACCCACCAAGCTAAAGGGAGAGCAGAGGCAAGCAGGTTCTACTCCTGGTAACCAAGGTAAACCTGATTCTTCAACTCCTAGAAATCATGACATTAAATGTTTTAAATGCCAAGGCAGAGGCCATATTGCAAATCAATGTCCGAATAGGGGTGTTATGATTCTGCGTGATGATGGTGAGTATGAGACTGAGGGGGATAGTGAAGATGATGATATGCCTCCATTGGAGGACGCTAGTGATGACGAGGAGCATACAGCAGGGAAGTTAGTGGCAGTAGTGAAGCGAGCTTTGAATGTGCAGGTGAAGGAAGAAGAGAAGGTGCAAAGAGAATATCTTTCATACTAGATGTTATCTAGGTGATCATTTTTGCAGTTTGATCATTGATGGGGGGAGTTGCACTAATGTGGTGAGTACTTTTATTGTTGAGAGGTTGGGACTCAAGACTACTAAACACCCTAGCCCATATAAATTGTAGTGGCTGAATGATAGTGGTGAGACTAAGGTGAGTAAGCAAGCCTTGATTACTTTTCGCATTTGTAGGTATGAGGATGAAGTGTTATGCGATTTAGTGCCGATGCAGGCGTGTCATGTGTTGTTGGGGAGGCCATGGCAGTTTGACAGGAAGGTTGTTCATGATGGCTTTTCTAACAAGTATACACCTGTTCACCATGGCAAAAGCTATAATCTTAAACCCTTAACACCTAAATAGGTGTATGAGGATCAGTTGCAGCTACAACAATCTTTTGCAAAATATAAGGTGAGTGAAAAATAGAGGGAGAGTGAGAGAGTAAAAGACATAGACAAAGAAAAAGAACAAAAAAGTCAATATCAAAAGGAAAAAGAGAGGAAGGTTGGAAAGAGCATGAGAGGCCAAGTTGAAGGGGGATCAACTTTGGTGGTGAGTGAAAAGGAGAGTGCAGCCTTGCAAAATGACAGTTGTGTGGCAAGAGTGAGTGTAGTGAGGAGAGCGTTAATGATAAAGCAACCTATGTTGTTGTTGGCTTTTAAGGAAACTTGTTTGAATACTAATGAACTTTTTAACTCTTTGCCTAGTGTGGTTGTGTCTATTGTGCAGGACTTTGAAGATGTCTTCCCTGAGGAGATTCCAAAGGGGTTACCACCTATTTGTGGTATTGAGCACCAAATTGACCTTGTACTCGGAGAATCTATTCCAAACAAGCCAGCTTATAGGAGCAATCCAGAGGAGATAAAAGAACTTCAAAGGCAGGTTAATGACTTGATGGAGAAAGGGTACGTGAGAGAAAGCATGAGCCCATGTGCAGTGCCTGTGATTTTGGTGCCTAAGAAAGATGGGTCATGGAGAATGTGTGTTGATTGCCGCGCCATCAACAACATCACAGTAAAGTATCGTCATCCCATTCCTCGCTTAGATGACATATTAGATGAGTTATATGGGTCTAGTGTCTTTTCCAAAATTGATTTGAAAAGCGGATATCACCAAATTAGTATGAAAGAAGGTGATGAATGGAAAACCGCATTTAAGACAAAATATGGATTATATGAGTGGTTAGTAATGCCTTTCAGTTTAACTAACACACCTAGTACTTTCATGAGACTTATGAACCATGTTTTGAGGACTTTTATTGGCAAATTTGTGGTTGTCTATTTTGATGATATCCTCATTTACAGCAAGAGTTTGGAAGACCATATATCTCACTCGAGGGATGTTTTGGAAGTGCTTCGAAAGGAACAATTATATGCTAACCTCAAAAAGTGCACTTTTTGCACAGACAAACTTGTGTTTCATGGTTTTATTGTTAGTGCCCAGGGAATACAGGTTGATGAAGAGAAGATTCGTGCGATCCAAGATTGGCCTAGTCCAAGTAATGTAAGTAATGTGTGGAGTTTCCACATACTAGCGAGCTTTTACAGGAGGTTTGTAAAGGATTTCAGCACCATTGCAGCACCACTTACTGAAGTAATCAAGAAGAACGCGGGGTTCAGATGGGGAAAGCAACAAGAGAAGGCCTTTCAGACGCTTAAAAATAAGCTGACTCATACGCCATTACTTGCTTTACCTGATTTCTCTAAAACCTTTGAAATTGAGTGTGATGCTTCAGGAATAGGTATTGGAGCAGTGCTCATGCAGGAGAGAAGACCAATTGCATTCTTTAGCGAGAAGCTATGTGGGGCAACCTTAAACTACCCTACTTATGACAATGAGTTATATGCATTGGTTCGAGCGCTGGAGACTTGGCAACACTATCTTTGGCCAAAAGAGTTCGTGATCCACACTAAACATGAATCCTTAAAGTACTTGAAGGGACAACATAAGCTAAACAAAAGACATGCTCGTTGGGTGGAGTTTATCGAAACATTTCCCTATGTCATCCACTACAAGCAAAGTAAAGAAAATGTTGTTGCTGATGCACTTTCTAGAAGGTATGCTCTTATCTCTACTCTTAGTTCTAGATTGCTTGGTTTTGAGCATACTAAAGAATTGTTGATGTGCCTAAATCCACTTAGAAGCACAATTAAAAGACTCAAGAAAAAGCAAAATCAAGTCAACAACAAACTAGCTCCAAAAGGGCAAAAATGGCGTGAACCCTAGTGAAGATGCAATGAAATCCAAATGTTCAATGTTGCAATTGAGATACCTCAATGATAAACTCTTCTAATAACACCCTAATCACATATAATCCCACGAAAATAATCCAAAAATTCAAAAGAAAACCTCAATTCTAAGGACTCCTTTCCACAAGTGAAAATCACGTTTTCAAGAGGAATTCTCAAGGATGATTCGAATTCAATTGCAAAGGATCTTAATTAAACACAAGAATTTGACAATAAATAGAAGTGAATCTGACCAAGAACTATCTCAATTCACCCCTAGATATGACACACTAGAGAAGAAAAGAAATCACAACAAAATGAAATTGATATAACTCACAATTTCAAGGTGTTGCACTCGCTACAATTTCAACTCTTGAGATTGAAATTGATAAGAGTCTAATGACAATTAGGAACCCTAATTCTCACGTGAATATGAAGTGTATAATCTGCAAAATATGGCCTCTTCAAACCCTCTTCTAAGCAAGTATTTATACTTGCTACTCCTAGAGTTAGAAAGTGGTCAAAATTACAAGTTTGCCACTTCTAAGGTGGCTAGTCCTAAATGAAAATTGTAAACACCCCATTTTTGCCCTAGGAATCAATAATCATCATTAATAATCAATTTTCAATTTTTCCTAATTTTCCCCATTTTTTTCCGATTTTTCTCTAATTTACCATAAATAATAAAAATATTCAAAAAAATAAAAATAAATAGGCAAACACCTCAATTTTGAAAAATGATTTCAGAAATAGCAATAATAAATAATAAACAATTTTTACAAAATTTGGAATTTTCAAAAAATACAAAAAAATAGAAAAATCGCATTGCATATATGCAATTTGCGAAATTAGAAAAATCAGGAAAGTGGGCTAGCTCAGCTGGTCCGGACCAAGGGCTAAGGCGCGCGCAAGGGGGCCTCGGTTAGGGGTTCGAATCGCGGGGGAAGCAGTTTCCGCGTTTTGAGAATTTTTCATTTACCTAGGACATGTGGCAGCATCTGATTGGCTGGAAGAAACGCACGCGTCCGGCGCGTGATCGTCTCCTACCTTGAGCCCGAGATCGCCGGCGGAAGGAAAAATTCGTATTTCGGCCGTTTTGATTCGATTTTTTTGCACAAATCCAACAAATCTTCAACGGAAATGAGATAAACATTATCTAATTGGAATCAAATCACAACAAATCAAAGGATTTACACGAATCGAAGTTGGTTTTTTAACCGTCAATCCGATTTGCTTCGATCGGAGGAAATACGAGCTTATCCAGCATGATTCGAAGTGCCTATAAATAGAGGAGGAGACGAGGAAGCGAGGACAAAGATCAGAATTGAGAGAAAGTGAGGAAAGAGTGCAAATCGAAGAGCATCGAAGGAGACCCAAAACCACGAAGCACCAACCGGAGTTGAACCACCACCAGGAGGCAATCTGGGAGCAAACCACCGCCACCATTGGACTCAACACCCTCGAGAAGCTAGGATTCGACACCTCACCCGTTGCAAAAGGCCGCCGGAACGCCGTGAACGAGCATTCTCCGCCGCCGTGTTTGACCGATCCGATTCGACCCGACCCGCGCTCCGACCCGGATCCAGGTAAGTCGGATTTTCCGGATTTTTATTATTTTATTTTATTTTATTTACTTATTTTTTTTATTTGTTCCGAATTAATTTATTATTTGTTTTTTGTTATTATTTATTATTTGTTTAGTTATTTATTTATTTGTTTTTGTTATATTTTCAATAAATAGGAAAATGTATAAATTAGATTTTTCTAGAATTAAAAAATGTAGAGAAATAAATAAAAAAATAGAAAATAAAAAAAAATAATAAAATGAAAAAAAATAATAAAAATATTAGGAAAATAATAATAAAACTTTAGATTTCAAAATAGGATAGATATTAACTTAGGATAAAATTTTTAACAAAAATTCCCAAAAAATCATAAAAATTATGAAAATTAATAAAAAATTCAAAAATTATAAAAGAATCATAAAAAATGAGGTTTAGCACTTAGAAAAATCCTTTTCTTCAAATAAATTCAAAATTGATGTTTTTCCTAAAAAATCATTTTCAAAATAAAATCAAAGCTTAGGCTTAGAAATTTTTAGAAAAATCCCAAAAATGGTAAAAACATAAACCAAAAGAGATTTCATAAATTAAAATTCACCAAACCAACTTAAGGTTTTCAGAAAAGCGAACTACGACTTGTTTGATCCTGATTAGCAGGTACGTAGGCACCCATTTGGGTCAACCCATAAAATGCATGAAAAATCATTTTCTTACAATAATTCAAAAATATAATAAAAATAACAGAAAAAAAATAGAAACACATTTCTAAAGATGAACAATTTTAGGAGATTAGGTGGTAACTGTAAAGGTTTTAATAGGTTAGCCTCCGGACTTAGAAACTCTGGTTTTCCCTTTTCCTCTTTTCACAAAAATGAGAAGAGGAAATAACGACGACTAATAGTCCAAATTAAGACTAATCCGCTCCTTTAGTCTTAATTCAATTTTCCCAACAACAGTTGGGTGGCGACTCCAAAAATCAAACGAAATTCCTAACTCAAGTCGAGGATCTATATTAGATGAGCATAGGGTCTAGTCTAGATCGGTTTAGGAATGGGAATTCAAAAATTAGACTCAACAGGATGGCGACTCCACTGGGGACCCATGCCAGCAGGCTAGCCACCTGAATCTCTTTGAATCGTTATCTTTAAGAAATGTGTCAATTATTACTCTGTTACTAACTTTACAAGATTTAGTTAGATTTTAGTTTCTTCACTGTGGGAGTTTTGCATGCATACATATGTTTATGTGAGTAGATGCGGTCGAACCCGGACCGTCCTAGAAACCTAAGACAGGGAGCCATTGTGTAGGTTTCGGGCGAAGTGAGTTGATTCACCATTCGGGACCGATTAGGCTACCCCACCCTATGCTTCGATATGGCCTGAGATCCATTTCTTCGAGAATGCGGGAGGCCATAGAGCTCGGGAACCAGTTAGAACCTACCTACTTGCATACATGACATCATAAGAGGGGTTGACAACTGGATGACAATGTAATGGTTTGTTATTTTTTCCTTGGAATTCAGGACTATTTCCCTATAACATTTTCATAGTTCTGTTTGTAACTAGGCTATTTCTTATTGTAATAGATGGCTAGCAGTGCAGTCGACCGCCTCCTCCGCAAAGAAATTAGGGTGTACAAGCCTTTAGATCCAAAATTGGTACTGGACCATTGGTTTACCTTATACAACCCAAAGGAGCAGGCCTTCATTCAGCAAAAGATCGGCCCCATCCTCTCACTAACGAAGATAGAGGTGAATCTGCCTTTAATACGGGCCATGCTCCACTTATGGGAAATTGAGCCTACTGCATTCTTCATCGGGCCACATGAGATCACCCCTACCCTGGAGGAGTATACCCAGTTGCTACAAGCTCCAGCACTAACCAATCAGATCTATACGCCAGACCTCGAGGCCGGGCCAGCCGGTACCTTTAGCAGACTACTAGGCATCCGCAAGACAGCAGTCAACAAAGCCCTAGCAGACTGTAATGGGTACTGCATACGCATGGATGATTTAGAAGCCTGGTTCATCGCCCGAGAGGACAACGGGGATAGAAAGGACATCCTTTGTGGGGACCCTGAGACTTATAGACAGAGAAGGGTGAATGCTTTCATCTTGACAACCTTCGCCACCATACTCTTCCCCACTAGAACTTTCTATATTCACTATCGGGTCGCAGAGCTGGTGACCCAATTCATAGGGGAGAGATCTTATATCCCGGCTCTACTGGCGAAACAGATCCGGAACTTAAATTTCCTTAAGAAGAAAGGCCATGGGATCCTCCACTCCAGCATCAACCTTCTGCTAATATGGTTTGTAAGCCACCTCAAGTGCTTCGGGCTGAACATGGTCAGAAAAACCTTAACTCAACAGGTGGATCTTATAGACTCATGTATAGAAAAAGTAAAGCTACCCGACGACATTACCAGCCACAATTGGGTAGATCTGCTTAGAAGCCTTAGCGCTGAAGATATTCTATGGACAGCCAGGTGGAGCTGCTACGATAAAATCATCTTGACTTGCAGTAATTTCCAAGCAGTGCCGTTAATCGGGATCAATGGATGTATTGGATATCACCCAAACTCAGTGGTCCGCCAATTCGGTACTATCCAAGACATTGTTTATCGGCCTTCGCTCGAAGCAGTCACCTTTGAATATCAAGATCCGAACATGTTAGTGGCCGAGAAGTTCGCTAAGCTGGCAGAGGTCAAAGCACTTTGGGAAGCCAGAATCGAAAACCCAAACGTGGACCTCGGGGAGTTAGATGGCGAAGTGGGAAAACACCGAGCCACCAGAGAGTTTGTAATCCGTCAACTATACCAGACAGGGGAAAGAGCATATCGGGTTCCAGACGTCACTCAGCCAAGACCAGACAAGATCAATCCCGAGACAGAAATCTACCTGGAGCAGGTCAAAGCCCGGATGGAAGTGTACTTCGAAGCCGCAGATTATAAGAAAGACATCTAGAAGGGACGCTTCAAGGAATCCGACCAAATGAACAAGGCCTTAGAAGCACAATTAGAGAAGTGCCAAGACAAAGTCAAGGAGCTAGAAGTCGTCATCAGTGGGAAGTCTAAGCCTCCACAACAGAAGACTAAAAGAGCTAGGAAATAGAGCATTATTTGTAATCCTTTATTTTTGAACTCCAAAATTTTCAATATCAATAAAAGTAAAGTTTCAGTATTACATTGTCAATCAGTTGTCAACCCTTTAGCATCCGCGTGACACATGCATAGCATTCTTGCATTCATTATACTAAAATAAAAACAAAATGTGAATCCAGGTATCAAGATAGCTTCCAAGCAACCGAACCCTCCTAGAAGCCCAGTTTTCACGCGCTCAAGAGCAAAAATGGCCAACAGCAGTGACAACTGCAACAACACCAACGCTGAAGCTGCCTCGGACTCTAGGATCATGTCCCTAGAGCAAACGGTCCAACAACTGGCTGCCCAGGTTCACCTCTTGACTGAAAGCATCGGCCTCCTACGCAACACTCAGCCGACCCAGGAAGAGTATTCAGGGGCCAGAAAGGGAAAAGCAGTGGAGGGACAGCCTCCGGAATACGAAGAATCAATTCCCACCTTAACCCAACCTTTGAGTATAAGCCAAAGGTCAACCAGGGGACGACCTCTGATGAGCTGAAAAGGGAAATGGAAGAGAGATAGAAGGAAATGGAGAAGCGACTCTTCCAGCAGCTCAATGACCAGATGAAAACTATTGAAGGCCCTGATGGTTTTGAACAGGCCGGAATCACTAACCTGCCAGCATACAGGGAGGAGGCATACCCTGAGAAGTTTAAGACCCCAGATTTCAAAAAGTATGATGGGACCGGCTGCCCCAAAATGCATACCAGGCTATATGCCCGGAAAATGAGCAAGTATGCTCAATACGATCAACTCATGCTCCAGACATTCTAGGATAGCCTCACAGGCCCTGCATTGGTCTAGTATGCCCACCTGGACTTCAACATTATTAACACCTGGGAGAAGCTAGCCCGGGCGTTTTATGACCAATATAAGTTTAATGTTGAAGTCGCCCCATCTGTAATCGACCTGAGAAGTCTCCGGAAAAGACATGCTGAGCCATTCAAGGAGTATGCTCAGCGCTGGAGAGCTCAGGCCGCCAAGGTAGCAACCCCGATATCTGAAAAGGAATTGACATCCATATTTGTCAACACCCTGGACAAAACCTACTTTTCACATCTGGTAGGCCAGACCTCCTCCAGTTTTGCAGAGGTAGTGGCTGCGGGTTATAGGATCGAGAATGCCATCATCACCGGTAGACTCCAATCAATGGAGCCTCCTAGGGTCACGCCAACACAAAGGCCCTTAGGAGGAAACAAAGTTAAGGAGCTCATAGTCAGTACAGTACATTCCGGTAAGGCAGAAAAGGCCGGGACTCGTGTGACATTCCAGACCACGAGTACCCCAGTCCAACAACCCACTATGGGTCAAACTCAGGCCCTCAAGGCCCCAAGACAGTTCACTCCAATCCCCGTACCGCTCAATCAGGTCTTCGCTCGGTTGAGGGCAGACAACTTGATTAGCTTCGAGATCCCCAACGATAGATACAAGCCCAAGAATTTCGACTCAAGCCTCAAGTGTGACTACCACATGGGTCAAGAGGGGCATTCCACAGATAGGTGCTGGAGGCTCCGGCACAAAATCCAAGACTTAACAGATGCAGGAATCATACAATTGGATTTCGTAAACGCCCCAGCACCCAATGTCAACACCAACCCACTGCCCAATCACAGGCCCACCATCAACATGATCACGTCGGAAGAGTTGGCTCCCAAAGAAGCCCTTAAACAGAATCTGACTGAGCAACAAAAGAAGCAATCACACCAAACTCCAGAAGAAACTCCAAAGGCTCACATTAAGAGGAAGTGGTTAGCCGGAGACCTAACGGTAGGTACTTTGAGGGAATCACACGGAAGATTTCAGTATGTGGTGGACTATTCTTACACCCCGACAGAGCAAAGGCCACCTAGTGGATGGGGACCAGAATTTGAGAAGGAAGACAACCCGGCAAAAGAAAAGGGGAAGACTATTAACATGATCAACTCTTAGAAACCCCAGGTTATACAATACTATGGGGGACAATCAGTTGAGGTACAAATCCCAAGAAAAAGATATGTGTTCAATGTTCCCACCCTGGCAGAGAATTACAAGGCTGCACCGTTCGACTATCGGGCTCTCGAGCAAGAGCGCCCTCCTATAGTGGGAGGTATCACCCGCTCAGGGAGATTGTACGATCCAAAGTATAAAAGCCCGATTGAAGAACCTAATAGGGAAAAAGGGGAAGAAGAGGAAGAGGGTCTTGCGGCATTTACGAAGATGGTTAAGGCCAGCGAATACAAGATCATGGAACAATTAAATAAAGTTCCAGCGCAGATATCGCTCATGGGCCTTCTTACCACATCGGAGCCTCACAGGGAAGCACTCTTTAAAGTGCTGAAATAGATTCAAGTCCCGGAAGGAATCGCTACAGACAAGATGGGTCACGTGGCAAACTCTATCTTTACCATGGATCAAATATCTTTCTCTCCAGAAGAGCTAGGAGAAGAGGGAGACCAACATACCAAGCCACTATTCATAGTGGTCAGGTGCAATGACACCATTGTCTCTCAGGTACTCATCGATAACGATTCATCCCTTAACGTTTTCCCATTGGCAACACTCGACTTGTTGGGGGTCGATCCAAGCAACATAAAACCTAGCTCCACAGTGGTCAGAGCCTTCGATGGGTCAAAGAGAGACATTGTGGAGAAGGTGAACCTACCAGTGGAAATCGGTCCACAAGTATTCCACATCTCCTTCCAGGTCCTCGACATCCCAAGGTCTTTTAACCTGCTTCTAGGACGACCCTGGATACATGCTGCTGGTGCCATCCCCTCTAGTCTCCACCAAAAGGTCAAATTCATCGCAAACGGGCAGATAGTCACGGTACTGGGCGAGTAGGATTACGCCATATACAAAGAAACTGCTATACCTTATATCGGGGAAGAAGGTTCAGAAGACCTAGGGTTGTAGATTTTCAACGAAGTGAACATGGTGACCAGTAAGGAGGGCCATCAATTTAAAGAGGGGCAACACGGGACGTTTGGACTGGGGTACATTCCTACGGCCGCGGAGGAAGCACTAACGAAAAGTGTCCGAGGCAGAATGAAGGAGAAGCTGATCGAGACACAGATGTGCATCCCACCTCTCCAATAATCTTTCCGAAAGGCAAATGTCATCCAAGAGCTTCGGATAAATGAAGAGGACGACAGCAAAGGGAAATCAACCTCCTGCACGCATCTGGCTCTGAACAATTGGTTTTGTTATCCTATTAGTAGCGCTAGGTTAGCTCGAAAGTAAAGAAAAATTATTAAACAAGTTTTATTGAGACTCTTTATCAAATTCAGTCACAGTTTGTTTTCTTTCTCTTATATATGTGCTTTCATTTTTATGTCACTCAGATCTCCCACCATCGAACATCAGGGATATTTCGCGCAGGTAGAAAGTAAAAACACTGATATCGTTTCCAACGCTGCTGGGTCAGTTGTTGAAGGCGATATCTTAGACCACGAAATAATACAAGAAAATTGGCTAAAATATGAACAAAGCGGAATTTCGGTCGACGAGCCTGTGGAGACAGTAAATCTAAGAAGCATTGCCAACCCTAAGAACCTCAAAATCGGGACCAGTTTGAGTGCCGAGCAAAAATGTGAGATAACCGAGCTATTAACGAAATATGCAGATGTGTTTGCCTGGTCATATGGTGACATGCCAGGGCTAGACCAGTCAATAGTAGTTCACAGGCTTCCCACAAGGGAAGATGTCAAACCTAAAAAACAAAAACTGAAAAGATTTAGGCCTGACATTTTACTAAAGATCAAAGAAGAAGTCAAGAAACTACTAGAAGTAGGGTTCATCGAAGTATCCGACTACCCAGAATGGGTAGCAAATATAGTCCCAGTAATGAAAAAGAACGGGAAAGTACGCGTATGCGTAGACTTTCGGGACTTAAACCAAGCTACACCAAAGGATAACTTCCCCCTACCTCATATTGATGTTCTAGTGGATAACACTGCGGGAAACCATCTTTTCTCATTCATGGATGGTTTTTCAGGATACAATCAAATAAAAATGGCTGAAGAAGATAAAACTAAAACAACTTTCATCACAACATGGGGAACTTTCTGTTACAAAGTCATGCCCTTCGGTTTAAAAAACGTCGGGGCAACGTATCAGAGAGCCATGGTCGCAATACTTCATGACATGATGCATCGAGAGGTTGAAGTATATGTTGATGACATGATAGCCAAATCC
Organism: Laguncularia racemosa; assembly: GCA_037954665.1. NCBI lineage: Eukaryota > Viridiplantae > Streptophyta > Magnoliopsida > Myrtales > Combretaceae > Laguncularia > Laguncularia racemosa. Next base: position 1,297,214 of record JBBMOL010000039.1, on the reverse strand, counting down.
AAAGAGGGAGAAAGCCATATAGATATCCTGAGAAAATTGTTTAAACGATTGAGAAAATTCCAGCTCAAGTTAAACCCAGAAAAATGTACTTTTTGGGTCACAACGGGGAAATTGTTGGGGTTCGTCATAAGCCAGGAAGGCATTCAAATTGACCCTGACAAGGTAAAGTCCATATTAGAGTTACCTTCCCCATGCTCCGTTAAAGAAGTAAGAAGCTTGCTGGGAAGATTAAATTATATAGCTCGTTTTATCTCACAACTCACCGATAAGTGCCGGCCACTATTCCGTCTGCTAAAGAAGAACACCGCAATAGAATGGGACGACGAATGTGAAGAAGCATTCGGGACAATCAAAGACTATCTTATAAAACCCCCGGTCTTGATAGTCCCGAAACAAGGAAAACCCTTATTCTTATACCTCACTATACTCCCCAAATCCATGGGATGTGTGCTGGGGCAGAAAGATGAAGAGGGAAGAGAACGTCCCATATATTATTTGAGCAAGAAGTTCACAGATAGGGAACAGAGGTACTCAGAGGTGGAGAAGACGTGTTGTGCTCTAATTTGGGTCATGCATCGACTAAGGCAATACACCCTTTACTACCATATTGAGTTGTTGACAAGACATGATCCCTTGAAATACTTGGCAGAGAAGCCAGCATTGATGGGGAGAATCTCTAAATGGCAAATGCTTCTATCCGAGTTCGACATTACATACGTAAATCAGAACTCGATGAAGGGGCAAGCCTTAGCCGATCAGTTGGCCGAACACCCTGTCGAGACAGATACCCAAGAAATACAAGTCCAATTCCCGGACGAGAACATATTAACAGTGGAAGATATACCAGTAGAAGACTCTGGGAGAGAGCAGAATGCTAAGTGGAAACTATTTTTCGATGGAGCTGCCAACGTATTCGGTTGTGGAGTTGTGGCAGTATTGATATCCCCAGACGGCATGCAATTCCCGGCAGCAACAAAACTTACATTTCCCTATACCAATAATATCATAGAATATGAAGCATGTATTCTTGGTCTCAAGATGGCCTGCTAAATGGGAATCCGCGAATTAGAGGTATACGGGGACTCGTCGCTCATCATACTACAAACAAAAGGGGAATACAAGACTAAAGACCCCAAACTGGTACCGTACCATCAACACTTGACAGAGCTAATTGAGGAGTTCAAGGCAATCACCTTCACGTACATCCCGAGAACTCAGAATCAGTTCGCAGATGCACTAGCCACACTAGCATCTATAATCCAGATAACAGGTGGAGCCGAAGTCCAACCGATGAAAATAGACATCGAAGGTCGACCCGCTTATTGTTTAACAATTGAAAAGATACAAGATGACAAGCCCTGGTATCACGACATCAAGACCTTCCTCCAAGAAGGTAAGTACCCCGAAATGGCTGGCAAGAATGACAAAAGAACACTCAGAAGGTTAGCAAGTCATTTCCTATTAAGTGGGTCTGTTCTCTACAAAAGATCATCTGATGCCACCTTGTTAAGATGTGTGGACAAAAATGAAGCATGCGAACTGATGAAGGAAGTACATGAAGGAGTATGTGGACCTCATATGAACAGCTACATGTTGGCCCGAAAAATCATGAAGTTAGGATATTACTGGTTAACTATGGAATCGGATTGCATAAAGTATGTCAAGCACTATCATCTGTGTCAAGTATACGCAACCCGAATAAATGCTCCACCCAATGAGCTACATTTGTTATCGGCACCATGGCCTTTCTCCATGTGGGGAATCGACGTAATAGGCCCAATCACTCCAACGGCATCCAATGGCCATAGATTTATACTGGTAGCGATTGACTACTTCACCAAATGGGTAGAAACGTCATCATATACCAATGTCACAAAAGGGGTAATAGTCCGCTTCTTAAAAAGGGACATAATAGCCCGATATGGAGTTCCTGAGTCAATCATCACCGACAACGATGCCAATCTCAACAATAAATCGATGACAGGTTTATGTCAACAATTCCACATAAGCCACATAAATTCAACTCCCTACCGACCTCAAATGAACGGGGCAGTAGAAGCAGCTAACAAAAATGATAGAGCCATTTTATACTCAATTCTTATAGTATAAATTGTGTTAAATTATTATTGATTTTATAGAAATCATAAGGAAATGGTACTTAATTCTAATCATGGTGATAAATCAGGTAAAATGGAGTCAAGGATGTTAATTCAAGTAAATTAGAGAAGTGATCTACAACTTGGATCAAGACAAGGAATTACACCTCCAGATTGAGACACGGTTGGAGATTTGGCCATGTTTTACACCGTGCTACACATTGCATGAGGAGAAGGTGTGACACGGCCTAGGGCACGGCCGTGGTGGAAGCCGTGGATCAAACCCTGCTTGAAGCCGTGGTGGAAGCTAGACGTGCCAAGGAGAAGAACTTGTGGAACTTTGATAGAGGAAGGCACGGCCTAGGATCTAACCGTGGTGTAGACCGTGGCACACTCTGGACGAGGATGAAGACTTTTTGAACATAGGCAGAGGATAGCACGGTTTTAAATCTGGCCGTGTGTTGGACCGTGGTACACACTGGGCGTGGATGAAAACTTGAAGAATATGCACAGAGGGTGACACGGCTTGACCCACGGCCGTGTGGTAGGGCGTGCCAAGCGGACGAATCTTCACTTCTCGAAATCTACTTGGAAAAGGAAAGATATCTTCGTATCTTGCTAGCAAAAGATCACATGCCATCCTTCAAACATTATAAATAGAACCAACCCTAGAGGGTTAAGACAATCTTTAATCTTTCTTTCAAACTTTTTACCTTTGATCTGGGAAACAAGAAGGAAGGCCGAAGGCAGAGCAAGCTATCCGGGTTTATTATGTCTTTACTTTTTATTTTCGTTTTTCTTATGAACATGAGTGGCTAAGCTACTTTTCTAGCCAAAGGGTCATAGATGTTTAATTCTCCACGAATTGTGAGGTCTAATTGACTTGTATTTATTCTATTCTTTGTTTTGGGGTATTCATATATCTTCTTATTGTTTTGTCATTATTATTTTGTTGATTGGTATGAATAGAGCTCTTCTACTTAATTAGCAAGATAATATATTGTCAACTAGCACGTCAAATCCGTAATTGTTTGATTGTTCTAGTCTTAGTGACACGATAACATGTTCGGTTATAAGAATAGATGATCGAATTCATGTTATGGAGGTGTATGATCATGTTTAAATAGGTTATCTTATAATCTACTGGCATGAATTGGTGGTCTCTCTAGATTTTAATGCTATTGATAGATTAAATCCTAAGCGCTTGTCTGGGGTTGTCTAATCAATAAGGGAAATAATTCGAAGCACTTGTTGGAGGTTATCGAGAAAGTAAGGAGAGATAGGTTGTTAGAGCTTGTTAATAACCATAACCAATTTATCTAGAACTAAGGATAGAAGATATTTGCATCGATGATCAATTCCTAGAATTAAACAATCTTGATTCCTTTGGCTAGGCTTTTTATCAATATTTGATTTTCTTACCTTGCTTTACTTTATTTGATTCACAAACAAAAACCCCCATTTTTCTTTTCCTTATTGTTGTATTTGAATAGAAATATCTTTACCAATCTCTGTGGATTCGACCCTACTCACCACTATATGCAAATCATATAATTGTCTAGGAGTAGGTTTTATTTTTGTTGGACTCGACACCCATCAAATTTTGGCGCCGTTGCCGGGGATTGGTGTCAAATTTATTTCTATTCTTGTATGACTCGTTCTTCTCAGATAGGTGAACTAACGTATAATCCGGAGATTGAGAAGACTCTAAAGAAGCTATGACAAGAAGCTAGATCATCCTCTAGACAGAACTTTGCATCGGATTTATCTGATTCATCAGAAGAAGACGAAATGGCTAATCCCGAGAGAACATTGCGAGAACTGGCTGCACCGGATGTGAATCAACAACCACTTTGTATTCACTATCCCGAACTAGCTATGGAATTCGAGTTGAAGTCTGGGTTGATACATCTACTACCCACCTTTCATGGTCTTGAGAATGAAGATCCTCATAAGCATTTAAAAGAGTTTCATATAGTGTGTTCTAGCATGAGGCCGCATGGAATAACCGACGATCAAATCAAGTTATGTGCTTTTCCATTTTCTCTAAGTACTAAAGCTAAAGATTGGTTGTTTTATTTGCCTCCAGGTTCTATAACCACGTGGACGGACATGGTCAGACTCTTCTTGGACAAATTCTTCCCTGCATCCAGAGCCGCTGGTATAAGAAGAGAAATTAGTAGTATCAAACAGAGGGACACTGAGACTCTTCACGAGTATTGGGAAAGGTTCAAGCAATTGTGTGCAAGCTGCCCACAACATGGGATATCTGAGCAACTTCTCATCCAATACTTCTATGAAGGCTTGCTTCCGATGGAAAGGAAGATGATGGATGCTGCAAGTGGAGGCGCCATAGTAAACAAAACCCCCGGTCAAGCTAGGGAATTGATCTCCATCATGGCTGCCAATTCACAACAATTTGGGTATAGGCATGATACATCTTCAAGGAAGGTAAATGAGGTAAATGTGTCTAACCTTGAACATCAAATTTCTAATCTTACCTCTATTGTGCAACAGCTAGCTCTTGGAAAAACACAACAGGTGAAGGCTTGTGGGATTTGTGCTGCTCCTAATCACCCTACCGACATGTGCCCCACATTGCAAGAAGACAATCATGAACACGCCAATGCGGTAGGAGGATTCCCAGGACAGCCACAAAGGAAATATGATCCCTATTCAAATACTTATAATCCCGGATGGAGGGATCACCCTAACTTCAGATATGGCAATAAACCACAAAACTTCCAACAATTCCAACCCAAGCCATCAAACCAAGTATCACAGGCTCCTTCCACTTCAGGTATGTCCCTTGAGGAAATTGTTAAATCACTTGCCGTTAATACAAAACAATTTCAGGATGAGACAAAGCAGAGCATCCACAACTTGGAAAATCAGGTAAGTCAACTTGCTTCTTCTCTAAATAGGTTGGAAACTCAAGGTAAGTTACCTTCTCAAACCGTCACAAACCCAAAGCAAAGTGCTAATGCAATTACCTTGAGAAGTGGAACGAAATTGCAGGGATCAAATGAGAAGGATCATCGAACTAATCCTGAGGAAGAGACTGAGAAAGAAACTCCAACTCCAAGCCAGCAGAACAATCAGATCAAAGGACCCCTCATTGAACCACCAAAGGTCATGACAACAGCACCTCCTTTCCCTTCCAGACTAGCAAAATCCAAGAATGAAGCTGAAGAAAAAGAGATTCTTGACACTTTTCGCAAAGTTGAGGTAAACATTCCTTTGCTGGATGCTATTAAGCAAGTACCTCGTTATGCTAAATTTCTAAAAGAATTGTGCACTAACAAAAGAAAGCTGAAAGGTAATGAAAAGATTAGTGTAGGTGAGAATGTTTCAACTATTCTTCAAAAGAAGCTTCCTCCTAAGTGTAAGGATCCAGGTATGTTCACTATTCCTTGCAAAATAGGTAACCTTGGAATCACTAAAGCTATGTGTGATTTAGGCGCTTCAATCAATGTTATGCCTTTGTCCGTTTATCAATGCTTAAATGTTGGTCCCTTGAAGGAAACGGGTGTTATTGTTCAACTTGCTGATAGGTCCAATGTTTATCCTGAGGGAGTCCTAGAAGATGTGTTAGTACAAGTTAATGGTTTGGTTTTCCCCGCAGATTTTTACGTGCTTGACATGGAGAATGATGATTCTCGTAATTCATCCATGATATTATTAGGGAGACCATTTCTTAAGACATCTAGAACAAAAATCGATGTACATGATGGTAACCTCACTATGGAATTTGATGGAGAAGTGATTAAATTTAACATTTATGATGCCATGAAATATCCTAGTGACATCTCACCCATTTTTGTTGTTGATGTTATTGACCCATTAACACAGACTACATTTGATTTGATAGATGATGATGAGTTGAAAGTTGTACTTAATAAGAGTCTTACGATTCATGCATTGAAAACTCTTAAGGAGAAGTTTGTAATATCCTCTGATTTGCAGGACAAGATTTGGGAGTTGGAATCATTAAAACCTGTCAGGTATGATGTGTCCTACATTCATTTACCCCCTTCTAACACAAAACTTCTTCCTTCTATTATGCAGGCACCGAAGCTAGAATTAAAACCCCTACCCGAACGTCTAAAATATATTTTCTTAGGAGAAAAGGAGACTCTTGCTGTGATAGTCTCCAACAAGCTAAGTACCTTAGAAGAAGAAAAGTTGATTCGAGTGTTGAGGGAGTACAAAGAAGCCATTGGATGGTCCATAGCTGATATCAAAGGACTAAGCCCCTCCACCTGCATGCACAAGATTTTGATGGAAGATAATTGCAAACCTTCAAGGGAAGTTCAGCGTCGTTTGAATCCACCTATGATGGAGGTAGTTAAGAAAGAGATCTTGAAACTTCTTAATGCAGGTATGATCTATCCAATTTCCGACAGCAAATGGGCAAGTCCGATCCAAGTTGTTCCAAAGAAAACAGGCTTAACTGTGGTTGAAAACTCCGATGGTGAGTTAATTCCTACTCAGGTTCAGAATGGATGGAGGGTTTGTGTTGATTACAGGAAGTTAAACGCGTCAACTCGGAAGGACCACTTCCCCCTTCCTTTTCTTGATCAGATGCTTGAACGTTTGGCTGGCCATTCTCACTATTGTTGTCTTGATGGTTATTCACGTTTTCATCAAATTCCAGTGGCACCGGAAGATCAAGAGAAGACCACTTTCACTTGTCCATTCGGTACTTTTGCGTATCGAAGGATGCCTTTTGGGCTCTGCAATGCCCCGGCTACATTCCAAAGATGTATGGTTAGTATATTTTCAGATTATGTGGAGAATATTATAGAAGTTTTCATGGATGACTTTACCGTCTATGGTAATTCTTTTTATTCATGTTTGACTAACCTTACAAAAGTGCTTCAAAGATGTATAGATAAGAATCTAGTGTTGAATTATGAAAAATGTCACTTTATGGTTGAACAGAGTCTCATTTTAGGCCATATTGTATCTTCTAAGGGGCTTGAAGTCGATAAAGCTAAGGTAGAACTGATTAAATCTTTACCTTACCCTGTAAGTGTACGGGAAATTCGGTCTTTTCTTGGGAGTGCAGGATTCTATCGATGCTTCATCAAGGATTTCTCCAAGATTACTCAACCCCTATGTAGATTGCTACAAAAAGAAGTGACATTTGAGTTCGATGAGGCCTGCAAGAACGCTTTTGACACACTGAGGGACAAGTTAACTTCTGCTCCAATCATCCAACCACCCGACTGGACCCTCCCCTTTGAAATCATGTGTGATGCAAGCAACTATGCAGTTGGAGTCTTGGCCAAAGAGTTGGGAGAGCTTCTCATGCCATTTATTATGCTTCCAGAACTTCGGATAATGCTCAATGCAACTATTCCACAACGGAAAAAGAGCTCTTGGCTGTTGTTTTTGCATTAGAAAAATTCAGATCATATTTACTTGGTACAAAGGTAATTGTTTACTCTGATCATGCAGCTCTTAAATACCTGCTCGCGAAGAAGGAGGCGAAACCAAGACTTATTCGATGGATACTCCTCTTACAAGAGTTCGATCTAGAGATACGTGACAGGAACGACTCAGAAAACTTAGTTGCCGACCACCTCAGTCGAATTCCTATCAGTGAAGGGTCCACACAAATACAAGATGAGTATCTCTTTTCTATTCAAAAGACAATTCCGTGGTATGCTGATATTGTCAATTATCTGGTTACTAAGACACTACCAAGTGATTTGTCTAGGGCTCAAAAAGATAAAATTAAAAGTGATGCTAAGTATTATGTATGGGATGATCCATATTTATGGAAACATTGTGCTGATCAAATCATTAGAAGGTGTATTTCTCAAGACGATATTCCTTCTGTCTTGCAATTTTGTCACTCATATGCATGTGGTGGACATTTTGGCCCTAAGAGGACAGCTCAAAAGGTATTAGGGTGTGGTTTGTTTTGGCCTACATTATTTCGTGACTCGTTTATGTTTTGTAAGTCTTGTGAACGATGTCAAAAGATTGGGAACTTAGGACGTCAAGATCAAATGCCACTTACTCCTATTCTTGCTTGTGAAATATTTGATATATGGGGTATTGACTTCATGGGTCCTTTTCCTCCTTCCTTCGGTAATGTTTACATCCTTCTTGTTGTGGATTATGTTTCAAAATGGGTGGAAGCCAAAGCTACTCGAACTAATGATGCTAAAGTTGTTGTGGATTTTGTTAAATCTTATATTTTTGCTAGGTTTGGGACACCGAAGGCTCTTATCAGTGATCGTGGCACACACTTTTGTAATAGGATAGTGGAAACTCTACTAAAAAAAATACAGGGTCACTCATCGCACCTCCACCGCATACCACCCTCAAACCAATGGATTGGCAGAAGTCTCAAATCGAGAAATCAAGTCTATTCTGGAAAAAACCGTCAATCCAAGCAGGAAGGACTGGAGCACAAGACTTGAGGATGCATTATGGGCCTACCGGACAGCTCACAAGACCCCTATAGGTATGTCTCCTTACCGTTTAATATTTGGCAAACCATGTCATCTCCCTGTGGAGCTAGAACATAAGGCGTATTAGGCTGTAAAACAATGTAACATGCGAATGGATGAGGCGGGTGAACACAGAAAACTTCAATTACAAGAACTTGAGGAGATTCGAAGAGAAGCTTATGAGAGTACTAAAATCTACAAGGAAAAAACAAAGGATTTTCATGATCAAATGATTTCCCGAAAGAATTTTTCTGTAGGTCAAAAAGTATTACTTTACCATTCTCGATTGAAATTGTTTCCTGGAAAACTACAATCACGGTGGATTGGTCCTTTTGTTGTCACTAACATATTTTCACACGGCGCAGTTGAGATCGCAAGCCTTGAAACTGGTAAGACCTTCAAAGTCAATGGCCATCGCTTGAAACCTTTTTATGAAGGATTTCAAGTATGTAATATTGAAGAAACCAGTTTAACTCACCCCGAGTATTGTGATTGATGACAGGAACGTCTAGCCAAAGACGTTAAAGAAAGGCGCTTCATGGGAGGCAACCCATGTCAAAAAAAAAAAAAAAATTAGTTTTGTTTTGCTTTAGTTTTGGTTTGTTTTAGTTTTGTTTTGATTTTAGTGTATTTTTGAACCCTTCGAATCAGCTGTAGCAAGGATACATGTACGTAGATGCCATTTTCCAGAGGTTAAGGGGAGAACTCCAATACCAGGGAAGTACCAGTATTTCCTTTCTCTTATTCTCTAATGTGCCTTGTGTTGTTAATTCCTCTTCAATTGTGTTGAATTAGAAACAGTGAGGACACTGTTTACGCTAAGTGTGGGGGAGAGGATAATAAACTATAGAGAGTAGAGAATTGCTCCATACTTTGAATGTTTGTCCTTAAGCAATTTTAAGCCAAATTTTTTCAAAATTATCATGAAATCTGGAGATTGTACTAAATGTTGTAATAAGCATCTACAAAAATGGGAAATTGACTTGTGCAAATGCGTTACTCACCCACTGTTGTGATTAGAATACTTGGTTAAAATTAAGTAGTGAAATCTTTAAGAAACAAATTTACCTTGTATTTAGTTTTAGAATTGGAAGTCTAAGAGTAAGTTGAATCCCTAAGTGAAAAATAAACAAGTTTACTTCTAGGTTATATTAGCTACTGTATAGTCTTTAAAGTTGCTTGTTATAACACTGAGTGAAAAAAAAATAAAAATAAATAAAAATAAAAATAAAAATCAAGCATAGCCATTACTCCAATGATTCAACTAATTGAGTTAAGAGTATTCAAACTTGAATGTTAGAGTGAGGAAGAGTCCGTAGGGGTATTTCAAAACCCGGTCACTTAAGTGACGAGCTCGGGATGTGCCGACTCAATGAACTCACTATAACGATAAGGGAGAAAAGGCGAAAGTTCATGAAAAGAAGCGGGAAAAAACCCGTCAAAATAGATGCTTGAATAAATCAAAAGAACATGAATGCAAACATTCATTGAATAAAACAAGACTTATAATAGAAAAGGGAGAAAATCTAAGCAGAGTGCTTATACAATATGCTTTTACTTTATGTTGCAAGGATTATATGTCTGCTAATGTCCAATGAAGTTTAATTGGGTGTTTTTCCTTAATGGATTAAGAATTTACTTTTGGAATAAAAATTCTTTTGCTAAACATGAGGATTAAAGTTTGTTTTGTTTAGATTAGCTATTAAATTTTGACCATGGTAATTTGATCACAAGAAACCAGTTTGGTTGAAGTAGTAGACATTAAAGTTTCAAGTCATGAACTACAAATGAATGGATGCTTTGAATGATGAAAAGAAAGTTTGTATAATCTATGATAGATTTCTCAATTGATCTGATGCAATTGCTTGAGGACAAGCAAGAGTTTAAGTGTGGGGGAATTTGATAGAGCCATTTTATACTCAATTCTTATAGTATAAATTGTGTTAAATTATTATTGATTTTATAGAAATCATAAGGAAATGGTACTTAATTCTAATCATGGTGATAAATCAGGTAAAATGGAGTCAAGGATGTTAATTCAAGTAAATTAGAGAAGTCATCTATAACTTGGATCAAGACAAGGAATTACACCTCCAGATTGAGACACGGTTGGAGATTTGGCCATGTTTTACACCGTGCTACACATTGCATGAGGAGAAGGTGTGACACGGCCTAGGGCACAGCCGTGGTGGAAGCCGTGGATCAAACCCTGCTTGAAGCCGTGGTGGAAGCTAGACGTGCCAAGGAGAAAAACTTGTGGAACTTTGATAGAGGAAGGCACGGCCTAAGATCTAACCGTGGTGTAGACCGTAGCACACTCTGGACGAGGATGAAGACTTGTTGAACATAGGCAGAGGATGGCACGGTTTTAAATCTGGCCGTGTGTTGGACCGTGGTACACACTGGGCGTGGATGAAAACTTGAAGAATATGCACAGAGGGTGACACGGCTTGACCCACGGCCGTGTGGTAGGGCGTGCCAAGCGGACGAATCTTCACTTCTCGAAATCTACTTGGAAAAGGAAAGATATCTTCGTATCTTGCTAGCAAAAGATCACATGCCATCCTTCAAACATTATAAATAGAACCAACCCTAGAGGGTTAAGACAATCTTTAATCTTTCTTTCAAACTTTTTACCTTTGATCTGGGAAACAAGAAGGAAGGCCGGAGGCAAAGCAAGCTATCCGGGTTTATTATGTCTTTACTTTTTATTTTCGTTTTTCTTATGAACATGAGTGGCTAAGCTACTTTTCTAGCCAAAGGGTCATAGATGTTTAATTCTCCACGAATTATGAGGTCTAATTGACTTGTATTTATTCTATTCTTTGTTTTTGGGTATTCATATATCTTCTGATTGTTTTGTCATTATTATTTTGTTGATTGGTATGAATAGAGCTCTTCTACTTAATTAGCAAGATAATATATTGTCAACTAGCACGTCCAATCCGTAATTGTTTGATTGTTCTAGTCTTAGTGACACGATAACATGTTCGGTTATAAGAATAGATGATCGAATTCATGTTATGGAGGTGTATGATCATATTTAAATAGGTTATCTTATAATCTACTGGCATGAATTGGTGGTCTCTCTAGATTTTAATGCTATTGATAGATTAAATCCTAAGCGCTTGTCTAGGGTTTTCTAATCAATAAGGGAAATAATTCGAAGCGCTTGTTGGAGGTTATCGAGAAAGTAAGGAGAGATAGGTTGTTAGAGCTTGTTAATAACCATAACCAATTTATCTAGAACTAAGGATAGAAGATATTTGCATCGATGATCAATTCCTAGAATTAAACTATCTTGATTCCTTTGGCTAAGATTTTTATCAATATTTGATTTTCTTACCTTGCTTTACTTTATTTGATTCACAAACAAAAACCCCCCATTTTTCTTTTCCTTATTGTTGTATTTGAATAGAAATATCTTTACCAATTTCTGTGGATTCGACCCTACTCACCACTATATGCAAATCATATAATTGTCTAGGAGTAGGTTTTATTTTTGTTGGACTCGACACCCATCAAAAAATATCAAGGAGATCATCGAGAAAATGACAACAACTTACAAAGATTGGCATGAAATGTTGCCGTTTGCTCTCATAGCTTATAGGACTTCAATAAGAACATCTACGGGAGCTACCCCTTACTCATTGGTATATGGTACAGAAGCAGTGCTACCAGTGGAAGTCGAAATACCATCATTTAGAATCTTGTCGGAAACTCAATTAACAGAATCAGATTGGGTAAAGAAAAGGCTTGATCAACTGAACCCGATTGATGAAAGAAGACTTACCGCACTTTGTCATGGTCAGTGTTACCAACAAAGGATAGCCCGGGCATTTAAAAAGAAGATGAGACCCCGGTACTTCAAAGAGGGGGATCTGGTGCTAAGAAAGGTTCTCCCGAACGCCCAAGACTCCAGAGGAAAATTCACTCTAAACTATGAAGGCCCTTATGTGGTGAAAAAGGTGTTGTCAGGTGGTGCTTTGATATTGACTCAAATGGATGGTCCCGAGTTGAGAGACCCCGTAAACTCAGATGCTGTAAAGATGTACTATCCTTAGGTAAGGGAATTGAAATTTTGCCAATGTTAATGAAAGCTAATATTCGGTATAAATTTTGTTGAGTCAATTTTTTACTGTTTACAAGCAAAGTGAATATCCCTGAATGGTCAATAATCCCAATCAATTCTCATCACAATAAATACACCTAAACACATCCCCACCACTTCGTCAATGAATGATGATGAATCTTAATGCAATTTGTGATGTAATTTTATCTACTCCTAAGCATTAGAACTTAGCACATTAGTAGGATAACATTACCGTCGAATGAGCCATGGGCAGAAAGAAATGAAGCACATCAAGATTTCAATCCCGTGTCAAGATAAGAAGAAAAGAAGCAGAAGAAAACTAACACGAAGGTTCGGTTGTTTGGTTGCTATCCACGATAAACTGGCAAGCATGTTAAAATAAATAACTATCATCACATTATGAAAGGCATCACACCATTTAGCTCAGTAAAAAGCATATCCAAAGGCAAAAGATGGTTCAGCCATAGTAGGGCACTTGTCTAGTCATTCCCTTTTAATAGGGTGGTCAGCCCAACATGGGTACTTCCCTAAACCTCATCTCTTGAGGCTAGCTCATGGGGAGCACCTTTTTGAGATGTCAGTCCAATTCTAGGTTAGTTAGCCCATAGGGGGCACTTTCCTAAAACCTTGTTCTCAGGGTCAGCCCATAGCGGGCACTTTTTGAGACAAGTCCAATTTAAGGTTAGTCAGCCCATAGGGGGCACTTTCCTAAAAACTTTGTCCTCATGGTCAGCCCATAGGGGGCACTTTTTGAGGCAAATTTCCAATCTAGGTTAGTAAGCCCATAGGGGGCACTTTCCTAAAACCTTGTTCTCATGGTCAGCCCCTAGGGGGCACTTTTTGAGACAAGTCCAATTCAAGGTTAGTCAGCCCATAGGGAGCACTTTCCTAAAAACTTTGTCCTCATGGTCAGCCCATAGGGGGCACTTTTTGAGACAAGTCCAATTCAAGGTTAATCAGCCCATAGGGGGCACTTTCCTAAAACTTTGTCCTCATGGTCAGCCCATTGGGGGCACTTTTTGAGGCAAATTTCCAATCTAGGTTAGTCAGCCCATAGGGGGCACTTTCCTAAAACTTTGTTCTCATGGTTAGCCCATAGGGGGCACTTTTTGAGGCAATTCAATTCCAGGTTAGTCAGCCCATAGGGGGCACTTTCCTAAAGCTTTGTTCTCATGGTCAGCCCATAGGGGGCACTTTTTGAGACAAATTCAATCCCAGGTTAGTCAGCCCATAAGGGGCACTTTCCTAAAACTTTGTTCTCATGGTTAGCCCATAGGGGGCACTTTTTGAGACAATCCCATCATAGGTTAGTCAGCCCATAGGGGGCACTTTCCTAAAAATCTACCTCAAGGTTAGCCCATAGGGGGCAATTTTTGAGGCATTCAATTAAAGGTTAGTCAGCCCATGAGGGGCACTTTCCTAAACTCTCCCGATTAGTCAGCTCTTGGGGCACTTTTCGGAAACATTCTTCCAAACAGTTGCTAGTCTAACAAGACGCTTCTGTTGACCGGTAGCCAGCTCATAAGGGCGCTTCCTGAGTAGATTTTCTTTCCAAGGTTGCAAGTCTGATAAGACGCTTCCTATCATCATTACTGCTACACAATACTTGAGATGTTTCCTATCGCCAATTAGTCAGCCCATAAAGCGCTTTTTGGAGAAGGAACATTACTCTAAATTGTTAGGACCATTTTCAATCAGGGGATTATCAGCTCTTGGGGCATTTTCCTACCAAAAACTCGTTTAGGAGGCCAAAAATGGTGTCTTTTGTTTATCTTTATAGTTAAGTTTTCCAAAATTTACCACAAAGAGGGGCAGCTGTAAACACCCCATTTTTGCCCTAGGAATCAATAATCATCATTAATAATCAATTTTCAATTTTTCCTAATTTTCCCTAATTTTTTTATATTTTTCTCTAATTTACCATAAATAATAAAAATATTCAAAAAAATAAAAATAAATAGGCAAACACCTCAATTTTGAAAAATGATTTCAGAAATAGCAATAAAAAATAAATAAAAAATTTACAAAATTTGGAGTTTTCAAAAAATATAAAAAAATAGAAAAATCGCATTGCATATATGCAATTTGCGAAATTAGAAAAATCAGGAAAGTGGGCTAGCTCTACTGGTCCAGACCATGGGCTAAGGCGCGCGCAAGGGGGCCTCGGTCAGGGGTTCGAATCGCGGGGGAAGCAGTTTCCGCGTTTTGCGAATTTTTCATTTACCCAGGACACGTGGCAGCATCTGATTGGCTGGAAGAAACGCACGCGCCCGGCGCGTGATCGTCTCCTACCTCGAGCCCAAGATCGCCGACGGAAGTAAAAATTCGTATTTCGACCGTTTTGATTCGATTTTTTTGCACAAATCCAACATATCTTCAACGGAAATGAGATAAACATTATCTAATTGGAATCAAATCACAACAAATCAAAGGATTTACACGAATCGGAGTTGTTTTTTTAACCGTCGATCCAATTTGCTTCGATTGGAGGAAATACGAGCTTATCCAGCATGATTCGAAGTGCCTATAAATAGAGGAGGAGACGAGGAAGCGAGGACACGGATCAAAATTGAGAGAAAGTGAGGAAAGAGTGCAAATTGGAGAGCATCGGAGGAGACCCAAAACCGCGAAGCACCGACCGGAGTTGAACTACCACCAGGAGGCAATCTGGGAGCAAACCACCGCCACCATTGGACTCAGCACCCTTGAGAAGCTAGGATTTGACACCTCACCCGTTGCAAAAGGCCGCCAGAACGCCGTGAACGAGCATTCTCCGCCGCCGTGTTCGACCAATCCGACCCGACCCACGCTCCGACCCGGATCCAGGTAAGTCGGATTTTCCGGATTTTTATTATTTTATTTAATTTAATTTACTTATTTTTTTTATTTGTTCCGAATTAATTTATTATTTGTTGTTTGTTATTATTCATTATTCGTTTAGTTATTTATTTATTTTTTTTTGTTATATTTTCAATAAATAGGAAAATGTAGAAATTAGATTTTTCTAGAATTAAAAAATGTAGAGAAATAAAAAAAATAGAAAATAAAAAAAATAATAAAATGCAAAAAAATAATAAAAATATTAGGAAAATAATAATAAAACTTTAGATTTCAAAATAGGATAGATATTAACTTAGGATAAAATTTTCAACAAAAATTCCCAAAAAATCACAAAAATCATAAAAATTATGAAAATTAATAAAAAATTCAAAAATTATAAAAGAATCATAAAAAATGAGGTTTAGCATTTAGAAAAATCATTTTCTTCAAATAAATCCAAAATTGATGTTTTTCCTAAAAAATCATTTTCAAAATAAAATCAAAGCTTAGGCTTAGAAATTTTTAGAAAAATCCCAAAAATGGTAAGAACATAAACCAAAAGAGATTTCATAAATTAAAATTCACCAAACCAACTTAAGGTTTTCATAAAAGCGAACTACGGCTTGTTTGATCCTGATTAGCAGGTACGTAGGCACCCATTTGGGTCAACCCATAAAATGCATGAAAAATCATTTTCTTACAATAATTCAAAAATATAATAAAAGTAACAGAAACAAAATAGAAACACATTTCTAAAGATGAACAATTTTAGGAGATTAGGTGGTAACTGTAAAGGTTTTAATAGGTTAGCCTCCGGACTTAGAAACTCTGGTTTTCCCTTTTCCTCTTTTCACAAAAACGAAAAGAGGAAATAACGACAACTAGTAGTCCAAATTAAGACTAATCCGCTCCTTTAGTCTTAATTCAATTTTCCCAACAACAGTTGGGTGGCGACTCCAAAAATCAAACGAAATTCCTAGGATCTATATTAGATGAGCATAGGGTTTAGTCTAGATCGGTTTAGGAATGGGAATTCAAAAATTAGACTCGACAAAAATTTAAAAGGAAATAAAAGTGTCCCAAAATAATTACAACATAAATAGTCCATGCAAATGAAAAATATATAAAAGAAATTGGTCTTTAAGGTGCCGGTCCTGTATAGTATTCAGCGGCCCAGCTCATCGCCGGTTCAGGTCAGTCCATGGATAACCCACAAGCTGAGTCTGAGGGAGTTTGTCCATTGCCCTATAAAATATGATAAGTGTGCCTGTTGGAAAACACAATACAAGAATAATAGAAAAGAGGTTAATTTATAAATAATTTCGGAGTCGATCTGCTCAAAATGGGCCCTCATCGCCAAAATTCGAACTCCTTTAGTTCTTGCCCTAATGATAGGTCTTGTCGGATTTTGATTCCTATCATCTCCTTGGGCCTCAAAAAGATTTTTCCTCAAATCTAGTAGTTCAAATGCAATAGAGACTTTGTTTCCTCCTAGCAAGCCACCTGAAGAAATATCTTTGCAGAATCCTAATATCTGAAATACCATAGGTGGTGATTGTCTTCTCTCCTCCATTTCCAGGATGTATCTCATCTACAATACAAATAATGACCCATTATCCACTGAGGTGTCCCCTATCTCAACCCATTTCACTGATATTGTTTCCTCTTTTTCTAATTCATCTGTATGTCGCTGATCCTCATGGTCTTCTAATGGTTGGCCCAACTGCTCATTGCCCTCTAAAACCTTTGAAGGTGAACACAACTGTCTTTGAATAGTCTGTCTCTCTGATGATAGACTCATTTGACTCTGACCCTCAGAATCCTCCAATGATTTACTCAACTGCTCATGACCCTCTAGTATCTTTGAAGGAGAACATAACTGACCCTGAATAGTTTGGTCTTCTAGTAGTCTTCTCATCTGACTATGATCATCAGGATCCTCTAAAGGTTGGCACATCTGGGTCTAACGAATTTTGTGCTCTAAAGGTTGGTTTGACTGCTCATGGCCTACTGATGGTCTACTGATTTGTTGTTGAACGCTTTGAACCTCTGAAGGTGACATCGAATTCAGAATAATTCGTTTTCCCTCCTTTTGGAATACATAAGTATTCTTGAAGCCATCATGTAAAACCCTCCTATCATATAACTAGGGCCTGCCAAGCAATATATGAGATGTACACATAGGCAAAATATCACACTCAATCTCATCAAAATATTTATCCCCTACACTAAATGGTACCCTAGCTCTGTGTGTCACATGTAAACTCCCCTGATCACTAAGCCAATGCAATGTATACGGTTCAAGATGTGGAGTAATAGCAAGTTTTAGTTTTGATACCATCGATGCTGCTACCACATTGGTACAACTACCACCATCAACTATAAGGACACATAAATTTCCTTGTATCCTACAAGAAATATGGAACAAGTTTTCCCTGTGTTCATCATCCTTAGTTGTAAATGTAGTCAATGTCTAGCGCAATACATTGGCATAATGAAACATTTCACTAGACATGATTGTGTTCAAACCCAACAACATAATAATTATCTTCACACTTCCATGTTTCAAGCACACAACTAAGCTACAAGTGAAGTACACTCAACTACTTTCAAGTAGATAGAATTAAATTCAACTACAAGTGTTTAAGTAACTAGTTTGATTACTTTCACACTTTAATGAATTGTTTGAATTTTAAATTCTACTACTCACTTTCCTTATTCTTGCCTTGACTTCTCACCACTTAAATATACAATGGGCAGCAAGGAAAATACTCACACAACACACCATCCACCGGCACAAAAGTCCCCTTATGCTCACAGTTCAAGATGCTTTACACCACTATTAATAATGTCTTTGGCAACACATACAATAACCAATATCAAATGTACACAACCTCTACTAAATTAACAAGAATTTAACTCCAACTACACTCCTCTAGCCATGGCATAATTCACTTCCACAAAATACAACCAAAACCACAACTCCAACATAAGATAAGGCAGCTTGTTCAATAAGTGCACAACTCCACAAATGGTAAGAGGCTTTTCAAATTCAAATGATACACAATTAATTATGACTTAATGTGTATTTGAGATTTCAAATTAAACTCTTAATGTACACTTTCAATTCTGATTTCAAATATGAAAATAATAATTATGATTCCTCCAATTTCCAAAAATGCACACACTACACAATTTTACTTCACAATTGAAACACCACTCTTCCCCTTCATGGTTTGCTAACCTTGCACTTCACTCTCACACTTTAGCCTCAATGTGCAACATCTTACTCCACACAACTTCCACAAATTCACAAATGGCAATTCCCTCACTCAACACATAAACACAACACCAACAATTCAATACTCCTTTTTACACCACAATTCATACACATACAAGCACAATGCAACAACCTCCACAATATATATATTTTTTTATGCACAAATCTACACACAATACTTCAAAATATACACTTCCTTGCCACTATAAAACACCAAAGCAAACCACAACTTATACAAGGCAACAACAATTCAAATTTGAAAATCAAACTACTTCACTAATTGCAACCCTTCCACAATTGGTAAGAAGTAATTTTCAAATTCAAACAACCACACATTAACCTCTTCAACTTAATGTCCAAATCTTCTACACAACTCAAATCTAGAAATTACTCAATTATACCTACTATTTCCGAAAAAACAAACAAGTAAAGTTCACACTTCTTCTTTCTACACAATTGGAGATATTTCACACTGTCGAATTTACATTCAAAAGCACTAGCTTTCCTCTTCCTTCACGGTGAAGCCCACAACATAGAAGCTTCAACAAGTATTCAAAATCACTCCAACATGGAGCAAATTCAACTCCTACTTAAGATAATTCACTCCACTTCAAACAACTACAACAACAATTTCAATTTACCCCCAATTTTGGAATTGAAGATGTAAGAACATGAACCCTAAATTTCCAAAATTCAAAATCACATAATCCCTTCTTACAACCACAAGCTCTGATACCAAAATGATGATGTGCCTAAATCCACTTAGAAGCACAATTAAAAGACTGAAGAAAAAGCAAACTCAAGTCAACAACAAACCGGCTCCAAAAGGGCAAAAATGGCGTGAACCTTAGTGAAGATGCAATGAAATCCAAATGTTCAATGTTGCAATTGTGATACCTCAATGATAATCTCTTCTAATAAAACACTAATCACATATAATCCCATGAAAATAATCCAAAAAATCAAAAGAAAACCTCAATTCTAAGGACTCCTTTCCACAAGTGAAAATCACGTTTTCAAGAGGAATTCTCAAGGATGATTCGAATTCAATTGCAAGGGATCTTAATTAAACACAAGAATTCGACAACAAACAGAAGCAAATCTGACCAAGAACTATCTCAATTCACCCCTAGATATGACACACTAGAGAAGAAAAGAAATCACAACAAAATGAAATTGATACAACTCACAATTTCAAGGTGTTGCACTCGCCACAATTTCAACTCTTGGAATTAAAATTGATAAGAGTCTAATGAAAATTAGGAACCCTAAATCTCACATGAATATGAAGAGTATAATCTGAAAAATATGGCCTCCTCAAACCCTCTTCTAAGCAAGTATTTATACTTGCTACTCCTAAGGTTAGAAAGTGGTCAAAATTACAAGTTTGTCACTTTTAAAGTGGCTAGTCCTAAATGAAAATTACAAGGAAATAAAAGTGTCCCAAAATGATTACAACATAAATAGTCCATGAAAATGAAAAATATATAAAAGAAATTGGTCTTTAAGATGTTGGTCTTTAAGATGCCGATCTTCTATAGGATTCATCGGCCCAGCTCATCGCCGGTTCAGGTCGGTCCATAGATAACCCACAAGCCGAGTCTGAGGGAGTTTGTCCATTGCCCTATAAAATATGATAAGTGTGCCTGTTAGAAAACACAATACAAGAATAATAGAAATGAGGTTAATTTATAAATAATTCCAGGGTCGATCTGCTCAAAATGGGCCCTCATCGCCAAAATTCAAATTCCTTTAGTTCTTGCCCTAATGATAAGTCTTGTCAGATTTTGATTCCTATCAATTATATGCTACTGATCAAGATTTTTGTGAACAGTATGTGCGCTGTGAGAAGAGTGGTCATGGTAAATTCTATAAACATGAAGGATTCTTGTTTAGGAAAAATAAACTTTACATTCCAAATTGTTCTTTAAGAGAATTATTAGTGAGGGAGTGTCATGGAGGAGGTTTAATGGGAAATTGTGGAGTAGCTAAAACCTTAGGGTTGTTGCAGGAACATTTCTATTGGCCTCACATGAAACGAGATGTTGAGAGGATTTGTAAGCGATGTGTCACTTGTAAGCAAGCAAAGTCTAGAGTCCATCCTCATGGGCTTTATACCCCACTTCACATTCCTCATAAGCCGTGGGTAGACATTTGCATGGATTTTGTGTTAGGATTACCCAGGTCTAGGTATGGTCGAGACTCTATTTTTGTAGTAGTTGATAGGTTTTCTAAGATGGCACATTTCATTCCTTGCCACAAAACAGATGAGGCTTGCCATATTGCTAATTTGTTCTTTAGGGAAGTTGTGAGATTGCATGGTATGCTTAGAACAATCGTGTCTGATCGGGATGCTAAGTTCTTGAGCTACTACTGGAAGACCCTGTGGGCTAAGTTAGGAACTAAGCTATTGTTTTCTACTACTTGTCATCCACAGACTAATGGTCAAACTGAGGTAGTAAATCGAACTTTATCTACTTTGTTAAGGGTTGTCATTAAAAAGAACATTAAAAGTTGAGAGGATTGTTTGCCGCATGTTGAATTTGCTTATAATCTCACAATGCATTCTACTACTAAGTTTACTCCTATTGAAATTGTGTATGGTTTTAATCCACTAACGCCTTTGGATTTATCACCTCTACCTATTTCTAAGTATGTTAATCTAGATGGTAAGAAGAAAGCAAAATTTGTTAAACAGATCCATGAGAAGGCAAGGCTAAACATTGAGCGAAGAACAGAATAGTATGTGAAACAAGCCAACAAGGGTCGTCGACAAGTTGTCTTTGAACCTGGAGACTGGGTTTGGGTTCACATGCGCAAAGAGCAGTTTCCTATGCAGCGTCGATCTAAATTACTTCCTAGAGGCGATGGACCATTTCAAATTCTCGAGTACATCAATGATAATGCCTACAAGATAGATTTGCCAGGTAAGTATCAAGTAAGTGCTACTTTTAATGTTACTGATCTGAGTCCTTTTGATGTAGGCAACGATTTGAGGACAAATCCTTTTCAAGAGGAGGGGAATGATGAGAGCCATGATGGGAGCCAAGCTAGTAGGTGGAATGTGGATCCTCTTGAAGTGTCACCTGGACCGATCACAAGAACTCGAGCGAAACGATTCAAGGAAGCGTTGAACGGGCTGATAAAGGATATCTAAGAAGCCGGAAAAGAGTGGAGCAATTACGAGAATGACCTTGCATTTGTACAAGTCATTCAAGGAGATCAAAGCATTGGAGATCAAAGTTGCCGGCCTTGACAATGCTGGCTTAAACGCTGCCGGCCTTGAACCGGCGTTGCCATTCGTGCGTGATAGAGGGACTACACCAACTTACTACGCCGCCGACCTATATACCCGGCATACATCCTACGCCGCCGGATTTCATTGCCTGTTTGTTATTTTTCGCGACTTTATGATGTTATGTCGTTTTAGGCTTTTATTAGTATAAGTTGTAAACTCTAATATAAGCTGCTAGGGTTGGAAAACAAAAGATAGAACACATATACAACATTAAATAACATATTTTGACAAAATTCCTCTCTTGGTTCTCTAAAGAACTTCTCTTGAACTTATCGGATTTCTTTCGTGGCGTTCATCCCGACTTATCAATCATTCTTTCATCTCAATTGTGGCATCAACAGAATATACCGAGGTTCTTGCCTCACCTACCGGCAATGGGTCGCAGTTCCACTTGATTGTTTTGGCATCTTGGGTAGCAATTCTGAGCGTATTAGTATTGGGTTTTGTCACACGTGGGCGTGGTTCATATCATACTCAATACCACGAATAGGTAGTAACCCCTTTGGAATCTCCTCAGGGAAGACATCTTCAAAGTCCTCCACAATAGACACAACCACACCAGGCAAAAAGTTAAAAAGTTTGTTAGTATTCAAACAAGTTTCCTTAAAAACCAGCAACAACATAGGTTGCTTCATCACTAACACTCTCCTCACGACACTCGCTCTTACTACACAACTCTCCTTTTGCAAGGTTGCACTCTCCTTTTCACTCACCACCAAAGTTGACCCCCTCTCAACTTGGCCTCTCACTCTTTCCAGCCTTCTTCTCTTTTTCTTTTTGGTATTGACTTTTGTGTTCTTTTTCTTTTTCTATGTCTTTTATTCTCTCACTCTCCCTTTGTTTTTCACTCACCTTGTATTTTGCAAAAGATTGTTGTAGCTGCAACCAATCTTCATACACCTATTTAGGTGTTAAGGGTTTAAAATTATAGCTTTTGCCATGGTGAACAAGTGTATACTTGTTAGAAAAGCCATCATGCATAACCTTCCAATCAAACTGCCATGGCCTCCCCAACAACACATGACACGCCTGCATCGGCACTACATCGCATAACACCTCATCCCCGTACCTACCGATGCGAAAAGCAATCAAGGCTTGCTTACTCACCTTAGTCTCGCCACTATCATTCAGCCACTGCAATTTATATGGGCTAGGGTGTTTAGTAGTCTTGAGTCCCAACCTCTCAACAATAAAAGTACTCACCACATTAGTGAAACTCCCCCCATCAATGATCAAATTGCAAATATAATCATCTAGATCTAATATGAAAGATATTCTCTCGTTGCACCTCCTCTTCTTCCTTCACCTGCACATTCAAAGCTCGCTTCACTACTACCACTAACTTCCCTGCTGCAGGCTCCTCGTCATCACTAGTATCCTCCAATGGAGGCGTACCATCATCTTCACTATCCCCCTCAATCTCATACTCATCATCATCACGCAGAATCATAACACGTCTATTCAGACATTAACTAGCAATATGACCTCTGCCTTGGCATTTAAAACATTTAATGTCACGATTTCTAGGAGTAAAAGAATCATGTTTACCTTGAGTACCAATAGTAGAACCCGCTTGCTTCTGCTCTCCTTTTGGCTTGGTGGGTAAAGACTTTTCTTCCTTCTTCCATTGGTTAGTCTCCTAAGTACATGAACCAACACCCTGTTGAAACCGTGCAGTACTACTACATTTCCTCTTGTGTTGGTTCTCAACCTTTATAGCCATGTGAACCATATCTTCCAATTCCACATAATGCTGCAATTCCACTACATTTTGTATCTCTCTATTTAACCCCGTAAGGAATCTAGCCATGGTAGCCTCTCTATCCTCCTCAGCATTTGCTCTAATCATAGTAACCTCCATCTCCTTGAAATACTCATCCACACTTCAGCTTCCCTGCTTAAAAGTTTGCAATTTGTTGTGCAACTCACAATAGTAATAAGCAGGAACAAACCGCGTCTTCATCACCCTCTTCATCTCTTCCCAAGACTCAATGGGTGGTTCGCCATTCCTTCTTCTATTCAACATCAGTTGATCCCACCACACTATGGCATAATCTAAAAACTCAATGGCAGCAAGCTTCACTTTCTTTCTCCCACTATAATTGTGACAATCAAACACCATCTCTACCTTCTTCTCCCAATCTAAGTATGCCCCAGGATCATTCTTCCCTTGGAAAGGAGGAATCTTTATCTTTATACTACTCAATTGATTATCCTCTCTATTCCTATCTCCTTTATCTTCCCAATCCTTAGTTCCTCTATTCTTTCCACCATAACCTCTATAACTCCTAATAGAAGGTTCATCAAATTCATCATCAGAAAGTTCATCTCCACCCCTTTGTCCTCTCTTAGAACAACTCTCCCTATTACACCCTTAAAAGACGTTTTTAGATTGCTCTAGTTTTTGCTCCACCGTCTCATGAATTTGTTCCATTCCCTCCTGAAACATCCTCTTCATCTCACTCTTCAACGCCTCAATCACTAACCTAGCATCAAACCTCCCCCTCTCACCTTCAAGAGAATGTTGCCTCAACATAATTCCTGCAATAAAGGTTAGTACTAACACAAATATATAAAATTAAGCCTCATGATTCACTCCCTTACGTGTTTCACTCAAAGGATGATATCCCACAATCACTCGTGTATTCTCACAAGCAAGGATGATATCAACTCACCAATCCCTCTTCTCAATTCTCTTAGAACTAACCCAAACTACACCAATCTCTTCCGTAGAATTCAAGAACAACTCTAGGGGCTTGAATTTTCCTCCTTTTCTTTCCTTTTTGTTGCCTTTGTTTCGTCCTTTTGTTCTCGTTTTTTTTTTTTTTTTTTGTAACAAGCTTAATAGGATGCACTACACTACTCAAGAAACAATTAACACTATGGACTTGAGTATAAAGCTATGACAACACGAAACTTGATATAAACATTTGATATGAACGATTGGAGTTAGGGTTTTGATGTTACCTTTCTCAAACCGAACTGATGTTTAACAAACCTAGGCTCTGATACCAAACTGATACGAACCACGCCCACATGTGACGAAACCCAATACCAATACATTCAGAATTATAACCTAAGATGTCAAAACAATCAAAGTGGAACCGCAACTTGTTGCCTATAGATGAGGTAAGAACCTTGGTATGTTCTGTTGACGCCACAATTGGGATGAAAGACCGATTGATAAGTCTGGTTGAACGCCACGGAAGAAACCCGATAAGTTCAAGAGAAGTTCTTTAGAGAACTAAGAGAGGAATTCTCTCAAAATGTGTTATTCAATGTTGTATGAATGTTCTATCCTCTGTTTTCCAACCCTAGCAGCTTATATTAGGGTTTACAACTCGTAATAACAAAAGCCCAAAACGACATAACATAATAAAGTCGCGGAAAAATAACAAACAAGCAATGAAAGCCGACGGCGTAGGAGGCGGTGTAGTAGCCAGCGTAGGATGTACGCCGGGTATATAGGCCAACGGCATAGTATGCCAGCGTAGTCCCTCCATCGTACGCGAATTGCAACGCCGGTTCAAGGCCAGCAGCGTTTAAGCCAGCATTGTCAAGGCTGGCAGCTTTGATCTCCTTGAATGACTTATACAAATGCAAAGTCATTCTCATGGTTGCCCCACTCTTTTCCGGCTTCTTGGATATCCTTTATCAGCCCATTCAGTGCTTCCTTGAATCGTTTCGCTCGACTTCTTGTGATCGGTCCAGGTGACACTTTAAGAGGATCTACATTCCACCTTCTAGCTTGGCTCCCATCATGGCTTTCATCAAGTTGCCACCCCCCACTTCAATAAAAGGAGTCAGGAGCTTCCTAGAACATGCTGGCTTCTATAGGAGATTTATCGGGGACTTTTCTAAAATCTCTAAACCTCTTTTTAATTTGCTTGAAAAAGATTCTACTTTTGTTTTTTAAGACAATTGTTTGTAGGCATTCAACTTATTGAAGGAGAAGCTCACTTCTACACCAGTGATCATTGCACCTGATTGGGAGCTTTTGTTCAAGCTTATATGTGATGCCAGCGACTATGCTGTAGGAGTGGTACTTAGGTAAAGGAAAGGTAAAATATTTCATGTTATATACTATGCTGGTATAACTTTAAATGAGGCCTAAAGAAACTATGCCACAACTGAAAAAAAAAAGCTTTCAGCAGTCATATTTGCATGTAATAAGTTTTGGCCTTATCTGATAGGTTCTAAGATCATAGTATATATAGACCATGCTACTCTTAAGTATTTGTTTGCTAAAGCCGATGTTAAACCTTAGTTAATTCACTAGATTTTACTATTGCAAGAATTTGACCTAGAAATTAGAGATAAAAAGGGAACTGAAAATGTAGTGGCTGATCATTTATCCCGTTTGGAATCTGATTGTTTAGAACCACCTAATAATGAAAAGTTCGTTGATGAACAATTGCATGAAGTAGATATCTAAGGATTACCTTGGTATGTTGATATAGTCAATTACTTAGTTAGTAAAATCACACCATATAGTTTATCATGTCAATAGAAAAAGAAATTTTTGCATGATGTAAAATACTATTTTTGGGATGAACCATATCTGTTTAAATGCTATGCTAACCAAGTAATTAGAAATTGTGTACTTGAAACTGAACAGCTTAACATAATACAACATTGTCATTATAGAGAAGTAGGAGTCCATTTTGGTATGGAAAGAGCTATAGCTAAAATTTTATCTTACGGGTTTTATTGGCCTAAATTGTTTAATGACTGTAGGAATTTCATTATGTCTTGTGCTCAATGCCAAAGGACTAGCAATATTTCTAGGAGACATGAATTACCACAAAACAACATTGTTGTAATTGAGCTTTTTGATGTGTAGGGAATAGACTTTATAAGTCTTTTCCCCTCATCGTTTTCAAACAAATATATTCTTGTAGCTGTCGATCATGTTTCAAAATGGGTAGAAGCAGTTGCTTTACAAACTAATGACAGCAAAGTTGTAATCAGATTTTTGAAAAAATAGACATATTTTAAAAATTTGGGGTACTTGGAGCTATCATTAGTGATTAGGCATCGCATTTTTACAATTGGAAATTTAAAAAATTATTATCAAAATATGGTGTCACTCATAAAATTGCCACCCCTTATCATTTACAGACTTATGGACAAGTTGAGGTGTCCAATAGGGAAATAAAGTGTATTTTAGAGAAAACTGTCAATGCATCTAGGAAAGATTGATCTTTAAAACATGATAATGCATTGTAAGTTATAGAATAGCTTTCAAAACCCCTATAGGAATATCCCTATATAAGATTGTTTATGGTAAATCATGTCACTTACCTGTGGAACTTGAGCACAAGGCATATTAGGCCATAAAGCACCTTAACTTTGATTTCCAAGTTGCTGGTGAAAAGAGGTTGCTCTAACTGAATCGAATGGTTGAGATGAGAGAAGAAGAATATGAGAATGCTAGGATATACAAAGAGTGGGCTAAGCTATGGCATAACAAGAACATCTTAAGGTGAGAGTTTTTGCCTGGGCAAAAATTTATGTTATACAACTCTCAATTGAAGCTATTTTCAGGTAAGTTGAGATCTCGATGATTTGGTCCATTTGTTATTGCTAATGTTTTTCCTTATGGTGTAGTTAAGTTGAAAGCAAAAGATAACTGTACTTTTAAAGTAAACGGTTATCTTCTCAAGAATTACTACAAAAGAGAAAACATTGATAGTACTACCATTTTCATGGATCTAGCAAATCTGCTCTAAAACACTAGGGAAGTTAGGCTAGTGACTATAAATTAAGCACTTCATGGGGGGCAACCATGCATAGCATTAAGCCAGGATTGTAATTATTAATGCTATCTCCTATCTCTCTCATTTGCTACACGAAACTCAAAATGCACTAGCACTTAAAAATATCGAGGAAGTACCAGTTTTCTTTTTCCCTTAATTTCATTATCTTTTATTCCCTCTTAATTGTGCTGAATTAGAAACAATAAGGATACTATTCATTTTAAGTGTGGGGGAAGGGATCATAGAAAAGTTGAGAATGAATTACTTACATTTGAATTAGTGAAAATTTGTCCATATTGATGACCTCTTAGCCCTTATTATCCTTGCTTTGAACTCATATTTGTCTTTAAGAGTCATCTAGTAACTTTTAGGCCAAAATTTTTTTCAAGCAATTTAAAGATTATACCCAAAAAAATAAATTGAAAAGGGAAAAAAAAGAAAGGAGAGTTAATTTGACTTGATTTTGTATCTTACTCACCGACTTTTGTGATTAGATTACTTGGCTAAAATTATGTAGTGAAATCTTTAAGGAACAAATTTACCTTATGTTTAGCTTTTAATTTCAAAATTTGAGAGTAAGACAAGTCCTTAAGTAGAAAATTAAGCAAGTCTACTTCTTCATAAATTTAGCTTGTATATTTTCTCCTAAGTTTCTTTGAAAACATTTTTAATATCTAGTGAAAGAGGTAGAAGAAACTTTTTACTTAGTGATCCTTTATAAAAAGAGTCTTTATTCACATTAGTGTAAAAAAAAAAAAAAAAAAAAAGAGCAAAAAGCAAACATAGCCTTACTCCAATGACACAAGCAATTGAGTTAAGAGTATTCAATCTTGAATGTTAATGTGAGGAAGAGTTTGTAGGGTTCCTTTTAAAACTTAGTCACTGGGTGATGAGTCCAGGATATGCTGACTCAATGAACTCACTATAACGCGAAGGTCGGAAAGGTAAAAGTTCAATACTTGAACTTGAAAAAAAGAAAAAAAGAGAAAAGAAAAAAAATTGAATAAAAACAAAATGAAATAAGACTTGTAATAAAAAGGAAGAAATTCTAGGGAAAGAGTGGATACCATATGCTTTCATTGATGAGACCATTTATAGAGAAGTGATTTAGGGGATTATATGTTTGTTAATAACTATGGAAGTTTAAATGAGTGTTTTTCCTTATAGGACTCAATATTTACTTTTGAATTAGAATTCTTATGTTAAACACTAGGATTAAAGTTTGTTTTGTTTAGATTAGCTGCAAAATTACAACTATAGTACTTTAGCCACATATCCCGGTATGGTTAGAGTTGTAGACACCATAACTTTAAGTCATATATGTATAAAAAACATTGCTTGAATGGTTGGAAATAAAAAAATTTATACTCTCAATAATGGATTATTCCATTGTTTTATGTATTTGGCTTGAGGACAAGCAAAAGTTCAAGTGTGGGGAAGTTAATAAGGGCACATTTTACTCATATTTTATTAAGAAAATCAGGATAAATGTTTATTGATATTAGGGAAATTTCAAAGGAAATGGTACTTAATTATTTTTATTTTGATATTTTAGGTGTTTACGAGATGAGCAATTTTAAAGGAATCCAACACATTTGAAGTAAATTGGAATAAAGAAAAGGCTGACCATTTGAAGAGCAAAATTAATGCCGATAGATATCAATTAAAGGCCACTAGCCTTTATGGCCAGCCTACATGAAGAACATCGCTAGTTTACAAAGTTTAAACACAGGTAGCTTAAAGGAGAAAGCCAACAGCTCTTAAATTCAAGGTTGCCAGCCTTGTTGCCTGCATACACATAAACACTACCAGCTCATTAGATTAAAGGCCGACAACTTTCACATAAAGGTCGTTGGCTTTATTGCTGGCTTACATTGAAAATTAAATACCTTGAAGAGTTTCGAAGCCTTCCTTTTGTTGCTTGATATAAATACTTCCCAAGTCATTATTTAGGGATATTTTTTGTTACTTTTTGAACCTAAAGAGAGTGGAGAGAGTGAACTTGTTCTTGTGCTGCAATTTTTAGTCGATTGAATTCATTAGAGCCATCAAGGAAAGACTCCTTCATCAAGGATTTGTAGGGTTATTGTATTGCGATTGATTTTTATTCTATTGAATTGGTGATCTCTAAACTAGCAATTTCCTATTCAATTCATAGATTGAGTTTATTATCAATTATGAATTCCATTATAGTAACTTCTTTTATTTATATTTGTGTTTTTAATTCCATGATTTTCTAAGCTTTTTTATGGGAAGATGATGAAACCCTAGAATAACAAAGATGATGATTGTAGTTATATTGTGAGATTGTTAGATATGTGGAAGATTCATATTGTAAATCTTATACTGTAAATTCTGATTTCTTGTTTGAATTAAGATTATAGGAATTTTAATGACTCGGAAGGGAAATTATGGTTCAATAGGATCTCTTAATTAAGGTTGAATAAGAGTTGTTGAAGCAGGATTATTTTAATCTAATTAGAAATTGTTTCACGGCTTAATGCAATATTCCTTATTAGTTTCTCACTAAGGAATTATGAGAAATTAAGATAGAATATTAGTCAACTATATAATTGGGAGATTTGTAGTTGAATAATAGAATCCTCTGTTAATTTGTCTAGCAGAAGCTAATAAATTGATTTTAGGGTTTTAAGTTTTTAAAACTTGAAAAAGAATTAAAGACTTTCACAATTTCATATGAAGATCTACATAGCTAAGAATCATTATAATATGTTGGCATTATGATTAGTGAAACTAAGGTGGATTCAGTTTTCCCACTTTCAATTGATATATTCTCATAACAATTTTCTCCTATTCTTAGTGAAAATCTAGGTTGATTTGATTAATTAGCAATTGATTAGTTAATTCTCTCAATTTAATTACCTAAATAATAATAGAATATGATATTTATTTAATACTTTAATCCTCATGGAATTAACACTCGACTCATTATTATATTACTTGATTTAACCCAATACACTTGCTTGTAGAATTCAATTTTAAAATTTTAGATACATTTATAGTGGATCAACCTCTATGCTCATTGCCTTCCCTTAGAAATGTTTCCAATTTCTAGATGATTTTCCTAAAATCTAACTTGGTTTTCTCTATTAGCTCCTACTATTATTGATTCGTAATGCCATATGGACCAAATTCTTGTAAGTTTTTAGGACAAAAGAACAGTGAGTCGATGAGTTCCCTAACCTAAAGAGAATTGGAAATTGATATTGTATGTGTGTGTGTATGTGAATCTTAAGCTTAGTTGATGATATGTTCTCTCTCTCTCTTATGTGCCTAAATTAGGAGTTAAGCACATACAATTGGAGAAAATTATAATCCTCAAAAGCACTAAACCAATCTCGGTTTAAATTACTAGAAATTATGTAAACCTTAGTGAAGATGCAAAGAGATCCAAATGTTCAAAGTTGTAATTACAATTCCACAAAGATAATTTCCTCCAATGTAACACTAATAACAAGTTAATCTTTGTGAATAATACACAAAATCAATAAGAACAAATCTGTGATCCACTTCCCATACAAAATGATCCATAGTTCAAGTGTGGCTAAATTGAAGGTTAAAAACCAAGGCTAAAAACTAATCAATTAAGAAATAATAATTTGATTACAAATACAATCAAATATGACCAAGAAACATCCAATCCAACCCTAGATATAACTCACTAGTGATGAAAAGGAAACACAACAAAAAGGAATTGATATTACTCACAATTTCTCCTTGTTGCACTCATCACAATTTCAATTCTTGGGATTGAAATTGATAAGAGCAATTGAACTAAGGAATGAACCCTAATTTTCTCACCTAAAAGGTGAAGTCTATTATGAAAAATTCTCCCCAAAAAACCCTATTTAAGCAAGTATTTATACTTGCTCCCTTTAAGGTTAAGAACTCCACAAAATTACAACTATACCACTTTTAGGGTGACTGATCCTAAAAGACAATTACAAACAAATGAAAGTGTCCCAAAAGAAAGATTATAACATAAATAAGTCCAAAGAACAATTAAAAATACAAAAATAATATAAATCCTCAAAGAGCCAATGCATCAAAGCGATGCCAATCTCAGCAAGCCATTAGATGATAATCTAATGATATCCCGTGGCGATCAACTAATGTAAGTCATTTGGCATCCTATAGAGAAATATTATTGTACCTATAAGATTATTACTCAAACATTTCTTAGATAAAAGAAATAAGGTGAAATATGAGTGATTTAGATCATCATCCAAATCAAGTTCTGAGAACATCTAGAGTGCTGGAAAAATTCCCATCATCTCTTTAGGCTTTTGAAAGATTTGCCCTCAAATCTAGATGGTCATTTCAGGAACTAAACCCGGATATCTCTGTTAGCCTGTTCTCTCGGTTACCAGATGTAGTGAAAGTAGTTCTGATCTGCTCCTGAAACTAGTGCACCTCAGGTGGATTTATAGGTGATAGTACTATGCGAGACCCTCTCATACTAAACATATAGGTGTTTCTGAAACCATCATGTAACACCTTCTGATCAAACATCCAGGGCCTACCTAATAGCAAATGGAATGCATACATAGGGATCACATCACAAAGGACCTCATCGTGATACTTTTTCCTAACACTCATAAGCACCTTCGCTAGTAGCGTAAATGCATATTACCTCGATTGTCCAACCAATGCAAGTTATAAGGGTAAGGATGTAGACTAGTAGATAATTGTAATTTGGATACTAGTGCAGCAGATATAACATTCGTACAACTACCACTATAAATGATGAGCACATAAGGTTACCTTTGATCCTGCTAGAGGTGTAGAATATGTTCTCCCTTTATATGTCTTTAGCATTAGGAGATAAGGTTAAAGTCCCGTGTAACACATTAATGGGTAGATATTGTTCACCTGTACACTCTTCATGTGTTTTTGCAGTCTAATCATTATAGTACTCCTGCAGTGCTATAGACAAATCTGTAAGCTCAGCCTATTCCTCCTCAACCTCAATATCTTCTCCATCGCCCTCCATAACAGTCATCACCCTCTTATTTGGACACTGTGTTGCTATATGCCCAAATCCCATGCACTTAAAGCATTTGATTAGGCGTACTTTTCCACTAGTAGATCCGGGAATAGTCTGCCTCACATCTGGTGCTATTACCTCTTTACCCTTCTTAAAAGGTATATTTTCTCTAGCAGTACTAAGGGTAGTTTTGTCCACTGCTCTCATTGTCTCACCTACTTCCTTTGCCCCCCTTGATCGACCACCAGCTGCCATGGGTCTGGTAGTAGTATTAGGCCTGCTGCTCGGAGTCCTAAATAAGTTAGACCTCCTTTGCCTTTCCACTTTCAAAGCCAACTGAATAGCCTCATCAAGTGTACTATATCGCTGCAACACAACGACATACGTTATCTCATATTTCAACCTTGAGACGAAGCGTACTAGGGTTTGTTCTGGAGGTTCGATTAACCCATATCTAATCATGAGGATTTCAAATTCTTGCACATAATCATCAACTGTCTTGCCTCCTTGTCTCAATGTCTGTAGTAGCATGAATAGTTCCTGTTTATAGTGTTTAGGAATAAATCTCTTTCTCAACACCCTTTTCATATCCCTCCATGTTTGAATATCAGCCTCCTCATCCCTATGCTTGTTGATAATCAAGTTCTTCCACCATAAGGTAGCACAGCCTGTAAACTCGAAAGCAACCGGTTGGACTTGGGTGTTATCATCGATCTCATAGTATTCAAAGAGACCCTTAACCTTGTCCTCCCAGTCCAGATAATCATCAGCTGATCCCTTACCATCATAAGAAGGCAGTTGCCAAAGTAGCAACTATAGTAGTAAGATCTTGGAGCTATTCTTCCAAAGTCCTCCTACCTATAGTATTATGACCCTAACCTCCACCAACCTAGCTATTGGCCTCATTGCCAATCCCTCCATTCACACTTTCATTGGACATGATGTGAATTTGAAGAAGTAGTCCCATAATTTACAGCACACTGAATCAACAACAATAATCCACACATTTTAGCAACTATAATGATATAATAGTTCACGTCTCAAAGAGCTTTAAAGGCATAAGGAAATAATTTAGTACTCCAAATAAATTCAATAAATGAAGTACATACACAACTACTTTCAAGTAGATAGAATTAAATTCAACAAGTGTTTAAGTAACTAGTTCACTTATTTTCACACTTTAATGATTTGTTTGAATTTTAAATTCCACTACTCAACCTTCCTTTTCTTGCCTTGATTTCACACTACAAATAACCACAATGTGCAGCACCTCAACAAATACCAAAATACAC
The DNA here is from genome assembly GCA_037954665.1 of Laguncularia racemosa. Lineage (NCBI taxonomy): Eukaryota > Viridiplantae > Streptophyta > Magnoliopsida > Myrtales > Combretaceae > Laguncularia > Laguncularia racemosa. The sequence goes on along the minus strand of JBBMOL010000039.1, from coordinate 1,263,101 downwards.
AAATCCACTGCCACACTACTCCTCTTTGCTCATGGTGCTACTCCAATTATGCCTCCAACACAATTGTCTACAATGTTCACACCAAAATCCACACTAAACGCACACAACTTCACTAAATTATACAAACACAACTCTACACACATACAACTTCAAGTCACTGTGCTAATGTCCCTTCTATTCAACACACACAACACAACTCTAACAACTCAATATTTCCCTCTTTACACTGCAATTTACACCCCAAAACACAACACACACACCTTACGATTCACACTTCCAAATATACAATCTTTCACCACTACAAAACACTAAAGCAAACCATAACTCATACACAAAATAGCAACCATTCAAATTTGAAAGTCAAACCACCTCACTAATTGCAAACCTTCCACAATTGGTAAGAAGAAATTTTCAAATTCAAATATCCATACATTAACTTCTTCAATTTAATGTTTGTTTTGAAATCAAATAATTTCCAAATCTTCTACACAACTCAAATGTGGAAATGCTCAATTGCAATTTCTATTTCCGAAAACAAACAAGCAAATTTCATACTTCTTCTTTCTATAGAAATGGAGATACTTCACACTTCCGAATTTTGGTTCAAAAATGCACTAACTCTCCTCTTCCCTTCATGGTGAATTCAACAACAAAGAAGCTTCAACAAGACATCAAATTCTAATTCAACATACAACAATTACAACTCCTCAACAACACATTCATGCAATCCAATCCTCAACACACACAATTTCGGTTCAAGGTGAAGAACCCTAATTGAAATGAAGATCACGAAAATTCCTTCTCTTAACCTATGCTCTCATACCAAATTATGATGTGCCTAAATTAGGGGTTAAGCACATACAATTGGAGCAAATTATAATCCTCAAATGCATTAGACCAATCTCGGTTCAAATTACTAGAAATTGCGTATACCTTAGTGAAGATGTAATGAGATCCAAATGTTCAAAGTTATAATTACAATTCCACAAAGATAATTTCCTCCTATATAACACTAATCACAAGTAAATCCACGTGAATAATACACAAAATCAGCAAGAACAAATCTGTTATCCACTTCCCATACAAAATGATCTATGATTCAAGTGTGGCTAAATTAAAGGTTAAAAACCAAGGCTAAAAACCAATCAATTAAGCAATAATAATTTGATTACAAATGCAATCAAATCTGATCAAGAAACACCAAATCCAACCTTAGATATAACTCACTAGTGATGAAAAGGAAACACAACAAAAAGGAATCAATACTACTCACAATTTCTCCTTGTTGCACTTGCAACAATTCCAATTCTTGGGATTGAAATTGATAGGAGCAATTGAACTAAGGAATAAACCCTAATTCTCTCACCTAAAATTTGAAGTCTATTATGAAAAAATCTCCCCAAAAAACCCTATTTAAGCAAGTATTTATACTTTCTCCCTTTAGGGTTAAGAAGTCTACAAAATTACAATTATACCACTTTTAGGGTGGTCGGTCTTAAAAGATAATTACAAACAAATGAAAGTGTCCCAAAAGAAAGATTACAACATAAATAGTCCAAAGAACAATTACAAATACAAAAATAATAGAAATCCTTAAAGAGCCAATGCATCGAAGCGATGTCAATCTTAATGGGCCATTGGATAATATTCTAATGATGTCCCGTGGTGATCAACTAATGTAAGTCATTTGTCATCCCATGGAGAAATATTATTGTACCTGTAAGATTATTACTCAAACATTTATTAGATAAAAGAAATAAGGTGAAATATGAGTGATTTGGATCATCATCCAAATCGTGTTCTAAGAACATCTAGAGTGCTAGAAAAATTCCCGTCACTCTCTCCATTCCATCATGGTTAACACCCTTTTAATTGACCAAATTTAGCAATGCTCGTAATGTAACATTCTATTTTATTACTTTATTTATAAATGCTATTAACCTATTTGCAGTTACACATTGCAATTATGTGTATAGTTATATTCATTATAATACTCTAGGAGCATATTATAATCTATAGTTATTGATCTTGCATATTAATTAATCTATCTTTAGCATCTAATTGTAAATATTATACTTGATATTCGTATTTCCAATAATTAGTGAATGTAATTGTTAATTCACACTCCTAATAAATTATTCATTCTATGTTCTTTTTTTATTTTTTTATTTTTTGTAAAATAAACTTTATAGTCATTTCGACTAATATTTGTGACCACAATGTAAAATTTGAGCCCAAAAAAGGATGTTAATCTAGGGCTAGTGACTCAAAACCTAAGTATGATACAATAAGTCCCCATAATCAACAAGTCTCATGTATGATTACAAGTAAAGTTGGAAAGGAAATGAGTTAAAATGAAGATGGTTTTGGCTAATTAAAATTGCTGTAGAAAATTGCATGACCAAAAGGTCTAGTGATGGGAAATTTTTCGGCACCATAAATGCTCTCAACACTCGATTTGGATGATGATCCAAATCGTTCATATTTCACTCTATTTCTTTTATCTAATAAATATTTGATAATAATCTTATAGGTACAATAATATTTCTCCATGGGATGTCAAATGACTTACATTAGTTGATGGCCACGGGACATCATCAGATTTGCATCTAAAGGCCCGCTGCGATTGATTTCACATGGAAGCATTGGCTCTTGAAGATTTATATTATTTTTGTACTTTGTAATTGTTATTGGACTATTCTATGTTGTAATTTTCTTTTGGGACACTTTCATTGTTTTTGTAATTTTCATTTAGGACCGACTACCCTAAAAGTGACATAGTTGTAATTTTGTGTACTTTCTAACCTTAAAGGGAGCAAGTATAAATACTTGCTTAAGTAGGGTTTTCGGGAGGCCATTTTCAAAACAAACACTTCACTTTCATGTGAGAGAACTTAGGGTTTCCTAGTTTAATTTCCTCTTATCAATTTCAATCCCAAGAGTTGAGATTTTGGCGAGTGCAACACTTGAAATTGTGAGTCATATCAAATTCAAATTGTTGTGTTTTCTTTTCTTCTCTAGTGTGTAATATCTAGGGTTGAATTGGAACATTTTTTAGTCATATTTGATTAAGTTTTGATTCAAATTAGTGAAATTTTTTGAAGTAGTTATCACACTTGTTATTCATCAACAATTGCTTATCATTGTTAACGTGAATTGCATTTTCTATAAAGGGGGATCACGGTTGTGCTTTTGCTAAATATTCTTGAAGTTTACATGATATTTCAGGTTTGATTAGTGTGTATTGAGGGATTTGATTCATTTTGGTGGATTAGTTCATTATTTATTGACTTTGGATCTCTTTGCACCCATTAGGAATCAGGCAAATTCCTAGCTTATTGAACTGGAATTGTTTGATTGCATTTAAGGTTAGTTTGTGTTCCATTTGATTGTGCTTAATCCCCTTTTAGGCATATCATCTTTTTGGTACCAGAGCTTGAGGTTGTGAGAAGGGTTAATTGATTTTGAATTTTTGAAATTTAGGGTTCATGTTCTTATATCTTCAATTCCGAAATTGGGAGTAAATTGAAATTGTTGCTGTAGTTGTTTGAAGTGGTGTGAATTGTCTTAAGTAGAAGTGGAATTTGCTGCATGCTGGAGTGAGTTTTGATTACTTGTTGAAGCTTCTATGTTGTGGACTTCACTGTAGAGGAAGAGGAAAGTAGTGCATTTTGAATGTAATTTCGGAAGTGCAATTGTGTAGGGAGAAAAATTGTGATCCTTACATTATTTGTTTCGGAAAATTAGAGGAGTAATTGAGCATTTCCAGATTTGAGTAGTGTGGACGATTTGGAAATTATTTGATTTTCAAAACAAACATTAAGATTGAAGGAGTTAATGTGTGTTTGTTTGAATTTGAAAATTACTTCTTACCAATTGTGGAAGGGTTGCAATTAGTGAAGTGGTTTGATTTTTAAATTTGAACTATTGCTATTTTGGAGTATAAGTTGCGATTTTCTTTAGTGTTTGTAGTAGTGAAACTTGTATGTTTGGGAGTGTGAACCATGGAGTGTGTGAAAGGTTGTGTTTACCAAAAATTATGAAGGGTTGTGCATTTCGGTGTGGATTATTTTTTGTGTGAATTGGTGGAGAATTGTAGTAGGTGTGAGTAAAGTAGCACTGTGGGATAAGAGTAGTAGAGTGGCAGTGGATTTTGATTATTTTGTATTTATTGAAGTCCTGCACATTGTGGTTATTTGTAGTGTGGAATCAAGGCAAGAAAAGGAATGTTTGAGTAGTAGAATTTGAAATAAAAAAATTCATTAAAGTGTGAAAGTAATTGACTAGTTATGATACGATTCCAAGAGCTAAGATACGAGTACCAAAGAAATAAAAGTCAATCTGGGCTATAGATGGTAGTACGGGGTCCAAAAATGGAGGAAATAAGCATCGGGAGGACATAAGGCGAAGTTCGGCCAGCCTTAAATGAAGGCCGGTCAAATTAACTTCAAGGCCGCCGGCCTTGGTGCTGGCTTACATGTAGGCTGCCGGTCTTTGGCCGGCCTTGAATGGCCTCGCACAATTTTTATTAATATGTCCTTAGGTTACTTTTAGGCATGATATAAATAGTCGTCTTTAGGTATTTTGAAGCAGAATGTTATTTTTGTTGAAAGAAAAACACTTTTGAGTGTGTGAATCCTCTTTAGAGAGTTCTTGAATATTCAGAATTTGATTTCCCTTTATTCAAGTTGTTCTTATCAGATTCTTGGTTCCTATAGAATTTGTGGCAAACATTGTTATCGAATTCCTGGAATTCTTTAACCTTAGTGATTAATTTATAGAATGTGGTCTTTATCGTTCTATGTTTTGATTGCGAACCAGTTTAATTTTAACAATCTTGGCATCTATAGATTGGTAATTTTTATCCATATCCTTTGTTTTTATTCGTTAGCACTAAATAGAGAGAAAACCCTAAAATTATTAAAGAATCTATTGTTATTGAAGAATTACGTGGAAGGTTCGTAACATTTGTGAATCGTATCATTTGGTATCAAAGCGAAGGTGGTGGATTTGTGAATCGACGCAGGTTAAATCGGTAAGGCTGTTGAATCTCAACTCAATTGTAGTTTTAATTCAATACTGCCGTTGGTTGGAAAATTTGGGAATTTATTTTGATAAGTACTGCTGTGAATTCGATTGTTGGGTGTTGAATTGGTGTTTTGGGCTGTTGGTGAGAATTGGGGTTTTTTGTGAATATCTATTGCTGAAATTTTGAGTGGTAGAGATGTCGTCGCATGGAAGTGTTAATGTCACTAATAACAACAACAATGGTAATAATGCTGATAATGGGGGTCAGGTTGTGACTAAGGCAAAGTTCAATCAACTCCAAGAAAATATTAGATTGATTATGGAAAGATTGGAGGTTAGGGATAGAAGAAGCCATAGTGGTGCAGGAACTAGGAGGATACATTCTAGTGATGAATTTGATGCCCATAGTGAAAGGAGTAGGAGAGGAAACAATGATGACAGGCATAAGGGGATTGAAAACATAAAGCTAAAAAATCCACCTTTCACTGGTAGTAGTAAACCAGAGGAATTCCTAGACTGAATGCCCCGGGTTGAGAAGGTGTTTGACTACTATGAGTGGGATGAGCGCATGAAGGTGAACATGGCGTCTCTAGCACTCTCTGAATATGCTAATCTGTGGTGGGATAAACTACAAACTGAGAGACGTAGGGTAGATGAGGAAAAAGTGCATTCACGGGCCTTGATGAAAAGATTGATGAAACGCAGATTTGTGCCAGATTACTATAAACAAGAGATGCTGATGGAGTTGCAATCCTTGGGGTAGGGTAAGAAAAGCATAGAAGAGTGTGTAAAGGAGTTTGAGACACTAATGGCAAGGTGTGATATTAAGGAATCATCAGATGAATCCATAGCTCGTTTCATCAATGGGTTGAAGATGGACATTGCTAGTGTAGTGGAACTCCAGCATTATCAGACTCTAGAGGATGTGATTAAATTAGCTAGTCGGGTTGAGCGGCATCAGCATAGGTGGGATTAGAAATCATATCACCACCATAATTCAGATGATGGTGAGAGGGAGGAGGAAAGGAAAGAAAAAGGAAAAGCAGTTGCTAGTGAGGCTATTAACCAAACACAGCAAAAGAAGAGCAGGGATATAAAATGCTTTAAGTGTTTAGGACTTGGCCATATTGCTTCTCAATGTCCTAATAAAAGGGTAATGGTCATAAAGGGTGACAAAGTCGAGAGTGAGGAAGAAGAACAGAAGGGTACTAAGGCAGAAGAGGAAGATGAAGACATTATAGCGTATCCAGTACAGGGAGACTTGTTAATGGTTAAGTAGGATGAAGTTGTTCATAATCAGAGAGCCAATTTATTTCATATTCAAGGTATGGTGTAAGGGAAGACTTGTTTGATTGTGGTTGACACAGGCAGTTGCACCAATGTTGCTTCGGCAAGCTGGGTTACTAAGTTAGGTTTACAGGTAGAGCAGTATCCAAGACCTTATGCACTTCATTGGTTAAGTTCACAGGGAGCTGTTCATGTACACAAACAGGTTCGTGTTCCATTAGTTATTGGTGATTATATTGACGAGAATGTTTGTGATGTAGTTCCCATGGAAGCTATACACTTGATTCTTGGAAGACCTTGGCAGTATGATCTTAAAGCTAAGTATGATGGATACACCAATGAGTATACCATTCAGTAACAGGACAAGGCATACAAGCTTCTTCCTATGAGTCTAATTAAGATACAACAAACAAGGATGATTTGCCTTAAGAAGCCCAAGGGAAAGAGGAGTTTGTTTATGTGGTCTAGCAGGATGGACGATACAGATTCGAGGTCAAATCGTTTTCAACATGGAGGGAATGATATGATTCCAAGAGCTAAGATATGAGAACCAAAGAAATCAAAGTCAATCCGAGCTATAGGTGGCAGTACGGGGTCCAAAAAGGGAGGAAATGAGCCGACTTTGAATGAAGGCCGGCCAAATTAACTTAAAGGCCGCCGGCCTTGGTGCCGACTTACATGTAGGCCGCCGGCCTTGAGTCGGCCTTGAATGGCCTCACACAATTTTTATTAATATGTCTTTAGGTTACTTTTAGGCATGATATAAATAGTCGTCTTTAGGTATTTTGAAGGAAGATGTCATTTTGTTGAAAAGAAAAACACTTTGAGTGTGTGTGAATCCTCTTTAGAGAGTTCTTAAATATTGAGAATTTGATTTCCCTTTATTCTAGTTGTTCTTATTAGATTCTTGGTTCCGATAGAATTTGTGACGAACATTGTTATTGAATTCTTGGAATTCTTTAACCATAGTGATTAATTTATAGAAAGTGGTCTCTATCGTTCTATGATTTAATTGCGAACCAGTTAAATTTTATTAATCTTGGCATCTATAGCTTGGTAATTTTATCTATACCCTTTGTTTTTATTCGTAAGTACTAAATAGAGAGAAAACCCTAAAAAAAATTATTAAAGAATCGATTATCATTGAAGATCTGCGTGGGAAGAATCGTAACAAGTTACTTAAGAACTTGTAGTTGACTTTAATTCTAACTACTTAAAAGTAGTTGTGTGTGTACTTCATTTATTGAACTTTACTTGGAGTAATAAATTATTTCCTTGTGCCTATAAATTCTTTTTGAAATGTTAGTTATTTCATTATTGTGGTTGTTAAACGTGTGGGTTAGTGTTGTTGAAGGAGTGTGCTAAAATTTGTGGGATTACTTCTTAAATCACGACATATCCAACGAAAGTGTGAATGGGGGAATTGGCAATGAAGCCAATAGCTAGGTTAGTGGAGGTCAAGGTCATAATATTGTAGGTAGGAGGACTTTTGAAGAATAGCTCTAGGATCTTACTACCATTGTTGTTACTTTGGTAACTAGGATTGATAGGATAACATTACCACAACCACTAGTGGTGAACCTTTAGGCACCACCTCGACTAGCTCCACAAAACCTTTAGAGAGACAAAGTAGTGGGAGATAGAAATCTAAATAGAAGGATGGATGGGGATCATCATCCTTACAAGGAAGAAAGGGATGACAACTTTAGGGCTAATCCATATCAGAATAAGGATTCTAGGCCAGCTCGAGGACTGGAGTATGTGAAGCTGCAAATGCCTTCTTATGATGGCGAGGGATCAGCTGATGATTATTTGGACTGGGAGGGTAAAGTTGAGGGTCTCTTTGCATGTTATGAGATTGATGATAATACTAGAGTCCTATTGGCTGCTGTCGAGTTTACAGGTTATGCTACACTATGGTAAAAGAATTTTATTATCAGCAGGCGTAGGGATGGGGAGTTTAAGATTCAGACATAGGGGGATATGAAAAGGGTGTTGCGAAAAAGATTTATTCCTTAACACTACAAACAGAAACTGTTTATGTGACTATAGACTTTGAGGCAGGGAGGCAAGACAGTGGATGATTATGTGCAAGAATTTGAAACCCTCATGATTAGATATTCGAACCTCTAGAACAAACCCTAGCATGCTTCGTCTCGGGGCTGAAATATGAGATAACATATGTTGTTGAGTTGCAGCACTATAGCACACTTGAAGAGGCTATTCGGTTGGCCTTGAAAGTGGAGAGGCAAAGGAGGTCCAACTTGTTTAAGGCTCTAAGAAATAGGCCCAATACTACTACCAGACCCATAGCAACTAACGGTCAATCAAGAGGGACAAAGGTGGTAGGTGAGATAGTGAGAGCAGTGGACAAAACTACCCCTAACACTGCCAAAGAAAATATACCCTTTGAGAAAGGCAAAGAGGTGATAACACCAAATGTGTGGCAAATTGTTCTTGGATCTACTAGTGGAAAAGTACACCAAATCAAATGCTTTAAGTGCATGGGATTTAGGCATATGGCATCATAGTGTCCAAATAAGAGGGTGATGACTGTTATGGAGGGCACTAGGGAAGATGTTGAGGATAAGGAGGAATAGGTTGAGCCTACAAATTTATCTGTAGCACTGTAGGAGTATTATGATGACCAGACTGCAGAAACACATGAGGAGTGTACAGGTAAACAATATCTACTTATTAATGTGTTACACAGGATGCTAACCATATCTCCTAATGCTAGAGATATACAGAGGGAGAACATATTCCACACCTCTTGCAAGATCAAAGGTAAACTTTGTGTACTCATCATTAATAGTGGTAGTTGCACGAATGTTATATCTGCTACACCAGTAGAAAAATTACATTTGTCCACTAGCCCACATCCTAGCTCTTATGACTTGCATTGGTTGGATAATCGGGGCAGTATACATGTTACGCTAAAGGCGAAGGTGCTTGTGAGTGTTAGGCAGAAATATCATGATGAGATCCTATGTGATGTGATTCCTATGCATGCATTCCATTTGCTATTGGGTAGACCTTGGTTGTTTGATCGGCAGGTATTACAAGATAGATTCAAGAACACCTACATGTTTAGTATAGGCGAGTCTTACATAGTACTATCACCAATGACTCCATCTGAGGTACATCAATTTTAAGGGCAGATCAGAACTACTTCCACTACATCTAGTAATGAGGAGAACGGGCCAATAGAGATGTTCGGGTTCAGTTCCAAAAATGACCCTCTAGATTTGAGGGCAAATCTTTCAGAAGCCCGAGGAGATGATGGGAAATTTTCTAGCTCCATAGATGCTCTCAGAACTCGATTTGGATGATGATCCAAATCTCTCATATTTCACTCTATTTCTTTTATCTAATAAATATTTGAGTAATAATCTTATAGGTATAATAATATTTCTCCATAGGATGCTAAATTACTTACATTAGTTGATGGCCATGGGACATCATTAGATTTGCATCCAAAGGCCCGCTGCGATTGATTTCATGTTGAAGCAGTAGCTCTTAAAGATTTATATTATTTTTGTACTTTGTAATTGTTATTGGACCATTCTATGTTGTAATTTTCTCTTGGGAAACTTTCATTTTGTTTGTAATTTTCATTTAGGACCAGCCACCCTAAAAGTGGCATAGTTGTAATTTTGTGTACTTTCTAATCTCAAAGGGAGCAAGTATAAATACTTGCTTAAGTAAGGTTTTTGGGAGGCCAATTTTTAGAACAAACACTTCACTTTCACGTGAGAGAACTTAAGATTTCCTAGTTTAATTTCCTCTTATCAATTTCAATCCCAAGAGTTGAGATTCTGGTGAGTGCAACACTTGAAATTGTGAGTCATATCAATTTCAAATTGTTGTGTTTTCTTTTCCTCTCTAGTGTGTAATATCTAGGGTTGAATTGGAACATTTCTTGGTTAGATTTGATTAAGTTTTGATTCGAATTAGTGAACTTGTTTAAAGTAGTTATCGCACTTGTTATTCATCAACAATTACTTATCATTGTTAACGTGAATTGAATTTTCTATAAAAGGGGGGTCACGATTGTGCTTTTGCTAAATATTCTTAAAGTTCACGTGATATTTCAAGTTTGATTAGTGTGTATTGAGGGATTTGATTAATTGTGGTGGATTAGTTCATTATTTATTGACTTTGGATCTCTTTACACCCATTAAGAATCAGGTAAATTCCTAGCTTGTTGAACCGGAATTGTTTGATTGCATTTAGGGTTAGTTTTTGTTCCATCTGATTGTGCTTAATCCGCCTTTAGGCGCATCATCTAGAGTCTCTCAAAAAGTTCAAGGAATTTAATGTAAACTGTAACTTTTTAGTCAAAAAAAAGAAGAAGAAGAAGAAGAGAGAGTAAAGTCTAAAGCATCACATGTTGAGAAGAATTAACTATTTCCTTGAGCTAAAAGTTCTAAAGTATTTCAATAAGATCTAAACTCTTATTTTGTGCAACCAAACTTTTATTTTACGTTGTTTTCCATCTTATTTATGTTAAATTTCTACTTTATGTCATTTTAGTCCTGTTGATTGCTCTTATTGCCTTATATCAACCTTTGCCTTGATTGAGTCTTAAATTCATGAACTTTAACTTGCAAGATGAATAAATGTAGGCTATCGAGGTGCCAGAGGTGTCTTTAGCATTTGAACTCTAACGCATATGTAAGAGAAGTTGATAGGAATCAAAATCCGACAAAACCTATCATTAGGACAAGAACCAAAGGATTTCAAATCTTAGTAGTAAGGGTCCATTTTAAGCAAATTAACCCGAGAATTATTTGTCTACTAACCTCTTTTCTCTTATTCATATATTGCATATTCTAACAGGAACACTTATCATGCTTTACAGGACGATGGATAAACTCAATCAGACTCAACTTGTGGGTTATCCATGGACTAACCTAAACCAGCAATGAGTTGGGCCAACAAATCCTATTGAAGAATTAGCATGTTGAAGACTATTTTTAATTGTAATTTATTTTCTTCGGACTATTTATATTGTAATTTTTTGGGACACTTTTCATTTTCTTGTAATTATGTTTTTAGGATTGGCCACCATAAAAGTGGCATAGTTGTAATTTTGTCAACTTTTTAACCTTAAAGGGAGCAAGTATAAATACTTTCTTAAGTAGGGTTTTTGGGGGAGAATTTTCATAATATACACACATCTTTTTATGTGAGAGAACTTAGAGTTCATTCTAGTTCAATCCCTCTTATCAATTTCAATCCCAATAGTTGGAATTGTGGCAAGTGCAACAAAGAGAAATTGTAAGTTATATCAATTTCTATTTGTTGTGTTTTCTTTCCTTCTCTAGTTTGTCATATCTAAGGTTAGATTGAAACATTTCTTAGTCAGATTTGATTCCTTATTATTCTAAATTATTGTGCTTAATTGAGTTCCTTTTATATTTGTTTTCGATTCATCTATTATGTACGTTTCGTGAACCGTGAAATCAATCCTCTTAGAAGGTGGATCACAATTATTGTTCTTGTTGATTTTGAGTGGTAATCACGTGGCCTTTCAAGTATAGTTTGTGATCTTCATTGAGAAATACTTCTTTGTATTAGTCATTTTATGAACTTTAACATTCAGATCCAAGATTGCATTTAGGGTTCACGGTGCAATATTGACTTAAAAGTAATCCGAATTGGCCTTGTCTTTTGGGGTTGTTAGTTGGATTGGTTTTGCATGTGCTTAAACCCCATTTAGGCACATCATCTCTTTTGGCATCAAAGCTTGTGGTTGTGAGAAGGGATTGATTGCAATTTGAATTCAAAAGTTAAGGAATTGTTGAATAGCACATTGATTTGAATTTGTTTGACGTGAAGCTTAAATTATTTAATTGTGTTGTTGAGGAGTTGTAGTTGTTGCTTGTTATTGTAGATGTGGAGTGATAAAGGCATATTTTATCATGTTATATCTTGTGATTGGTATATATATTATTGTCAATTATTAGAAATTTCCAATAAAAAGATACTTAAATTGCATTTATGTTAATATCTTAGGGATTAATGGACTTGAAGATGTACATGATGCAAAACATGAAGAAATCACAAGCAAGGGATGAGATATGGTCGTGCCTTATGTAGTGTTTTTCCTTTTCACAATTATTAAAGAAAAACAAAGGACGAGAGGCTTAAGGGGATAGCCCACGGCCGTTCTTCATGTGGTGGGTGTGTTTAACCCCTGAAACACGGTCGTGCCTAAAAGAAGAAGGAAAGAAGAAAATGCTGAGAAGCTTACGGAGTTATCCCACGGTCGTGGTTTATGTGGTGGCAGTAACAACCACATTACACACGGTCGTGCCTAAAAGAAGAAGGAAAGAAAAAAAAAATGCCAAGAAGCTTACGGAGTTATCCCACGGCCGTGGTTTATGTGGTGGTAGTAACAACCACATTACACACAGTCGTGCCTCATGTGGTGGACTGCCGACTTTTCATATTCTTGTACAATTTGTACGTTTCTGCGAAGCATAAAAGCAGGGGTGAGAAAGAAAAGGAAAGACGACCTGGGGGAGGAGAGGAGACTTAGGAACAATTTGGCAGATTTGAGAACTTTGTTTTGAGAAACTTTAGCTTTTTACAAGGGAATTGAAGATTGAATTCAATTGTACTTCCATCAATTGAGACCAAGTCAGAAATCTCTGAAGAGTTGTTTTAGGATCTTATTTCCAGATTTGCTACATATTGGTGACTTCTTATCCTAATCATATTTTGCATTTCTGTGAATTCGTTTTTATGTCTTTAATGGATTCTTTAACATTTTTCGTTGAATTTTGTCTTGTTGTTATCTATTGTATGGCTGGCTAATTTCATTTGTGGGAATAGTGGATGAAGCCCTAGTTTGCTAAAATGGTCAGTGTAGTTTGGTTATGAGATTGACATATATGTGGAGTATTCATGTTGTGAATTCCTATAATTTCAATTTAATTGTGATAAGATTATATTGTTAGAAATCCAATCAATATGAAAGTGGAGATAGGATTTGTTAGGAATTCTTAATTAGACTAATCAGTCAATGCGAAAGCGGCGTTAATTGGTTTAATTAGGGTTCATATAGAGATTAAAGCTATGTTCTAATTAATTATTCACTAAGAGATTAGGAATAATTGTATTGGGGCATAAGGCGATCATAGCATTGAAAAAATGTATGAGAGTATATTAGAATCCTCTGTTAATTAGAGATACGAAAGTGGACTAATTGATTTGAGGTTTAAAATGTTGAACTCACGTGAATAACCACATATAAGTTGATTTCAATAACTTAACGGTAGTTTGATTAGCATGACTAGGGTGAATTCTAAATTCCTACTGTTCAATTGGAATTATTTATAAAAATCTTATAATTCTCACTAGCATAGAACTTAATTTAATCTCTTTAGTTAAATATATAAAAGATTCATGTTTGAATTACCTAAATATCAATATAAGTTATTATAGGTTTGGTATTCTTTTTAGTCCTCGAGGGAACGATACTCTACTCATCATATATTACTTGATTGCGACCTAGTATATTTGCTAGCGGTTTCACTTATACATTTCATGAGTGATCAAGTTTTTGTGGAGCAATTGTGAATCCTTATCATTTTGTTGTTGACGTGAACTTGGAAGGAAAAGTAAGAAGTGTATGTCCTAGTGTTAGATTATGGAATTGGAAATACAATAATTTGTGGTAAAAAGAGAAGTGTGACCTTTGTTGATTTCGGAATTAGGGAGAAAAATTTACTATTTCCAGATTTGAAAGTGTGTGGAAGGATAACCATATATTTGAAATTCAAACACCTTCTTTAAGTATGAAGCAATTCATTGAGTAGCATTGAATAAGTGTTATTTGAATTTGAATTGTTTTTACCATTTGTGAGAAGGTTGCATTTAGTGAAGTAAATTGAATTTAAATTTTGTTTCTGCCATTGCTTGTGGTTTACGGTGTGAATTGGAGTTATGTAGTGGCAAGGAAGTGTATACTTTGAAGTATTGTGTGTGTGTTATATTGGGGAGGTTGTTGCACCGTGGTTATATGTGTGAATTGCAGTGTAAAAAGGGAAAAATTGAGTTGTTAGAGTTATGTTGTGTGTGTTGAATAAAAGGGGCATTAGCACCATGACTTGAAGGTGTACATGTGTAGAGTTGTGTTTGTAAAATTTTGTGAAGGTTGTGTGCATTTTGATATGAATTTGTGGAGTTGTGTGGAGTAAGGTGTTACACGTTGAGGCTAATGTGTGAGTGTACAATGCATGAATAGCAAACCGTGAAGGGGAAGAGTGGTGTTTCAATTGTGAAGTGGAATTGTGTAGTGTATGTTTTCAGAAAAGGTTGAGGAATTACAATTGTCATTTTCAGATTTGAAATCGGAATTGAAAGTGTACATTAAGAGGTCAATTTGAAATTTCAAATACACATTAAGTCATAGTTAATTGTGTATCAATTGAATTTGAAAAAGCCTCATACCATTTATAGAGTTGTGCACTTATTGAACTTCTTTTGAATTTGAAAGTGGGTTGCCTTTTGTGTTGAAGTTGCAGTTTGATGTTTGTGTGAAAGTGAGGAAAGTGCACCGTGACTTGAAGTAGTGTGTATGTAGTGTTGTATTTTTTATAAATTTAGTAAAATGTGTTAACATTTGGTGTTGGTTGTTGTATGTGTTGTCAAGCTACTTGTTGTTGGTGGCGTGAACAATGTTGAACCGTAAGCAAAGGGGAAGTTGTGTGGTGGTGAATAGTGTGTTGTGTTTGTGTTTAATTGCTGCCAATTGTGTATTTAAGTAGTGAGAAGTTAAGGCAAGAAAAAGGAAAGTTGAGTAGTAGAATTTAAAATTCAAACAAGTCATTAAAGTGTGAAAGTAATTGAACTAATTACTTAAATACTTGTAGTTGAATTTAATTCGATCTACTTGAAAGTAGTTGAGTGTACTTCACTTGTGGCTTGGTTATGCACTTGAACTATAGAAGTGTGAAGATAATTATTGTGTTATTGGGTTTGAACACAATCATGTCTAGTGAAATGTTTCATTATACTAATGTATTGCGCTAAACATTTACTACATTTACTACTAAGGATGATGAACAAAGGGAAAACTTGTTCCATACCTCTTGTAGGGTACAAGGAAATTTATGTGTCCTTATAGTTGATGGTGGTAGTTGTACCAATATGGTAGCAGCATCGTTAGTATCGAAATTAAAACTTGCCACCACTTCACATCTTGAACCGTATAAATTGCATTGGCTTAGTAATTAGGGAAGTCTGCATGTGACCTAAAGAGCTAGGGTACCTTTCAGTGTAGGGGATAAATATTGTGATGAAATCGTGTGTGATATTCTACCCATGTGTATATCCCATATATTGCTTGACAAGCCTTAGTTATATGACATGAGGGTTTTACATGATGGCTTCAGGAATACATATGTATTCTAAGAGGGAAAACGAGTTATTCTGAATCCGATGTCGCCTTTAGAGGTTCAAAGGGTTCAGCAACAAATCAATAGACTATTAGAAGGCCATGAGCAGTTAAACCAACTCCTAGAGCAGAAAATTTGTCAGACACAGATGTGCCAACCTTTAGAGGATCCTGATGATCATACTTAGATGAGCAAACTACCAGAGGACCAAACTATTCAGAGGTAGTTGTGTTCACCTTCAGAGGTACTAGAGGCTCATGAGCAGTTGAGTAAACCATTAAAGGATTCTAAGGGTCAGAGTGATAGGAATCAGACTCTTCCAGGACCTATCACCAAGGCCCAAGCTAAGGGTCTCCAAAATCTAGTTTTGAGGGTTTTGCTAGAGAAACCTAACCTTGAGAAATCTAACCTACTTTCTACATCTTTGCACTATAATTTTGATGCATTTCAGCAGGTTCATTTGTCAGTCCTACAGGATGCAAAAACACCCATACTACTGAGCGAATCAAGGTTGTCAACGGAACCCAATTCAAAAGCTTCTTGAAGACCGGCATCATGAAGGACCATTTCTTTTATATATTTATTCTTTTATGAACTATTTTGGTTGTATTTTGGTTTTGGGACATTTTTATTTCCTTGTAATTTTCATTTAAGGCTAGCCACCATAAAAGTGGCAAACTTGTAATTTTGACCACTTTCTAACCCTAGGAGTAACAAGTATAAATACTTGCTTAAAAGAGGGTTTGAGGAGGCCAATTTTTTACATATTTGAGAGACACTTTCACGTGTGAATTAGGGTTCTTTCCTTAGTTCAAAACTCTTATCAATTTCAACCCAAGAATTGGAATTGTGGCGAGTGCGACGAAGGGGAATTGTGAGTCATATCGATTCCATCTTTGTTGTATGTTCATTTCTTCTCTAGTGAGTCATATCTAGGGTATATTTGGATATTTCTTGGATATATTTGTGTTTTTTTTTCAAGAATAATCATCTTTTAAGATTGATTGTTCATTGAGAATTGAATTGCTCTTAGTGATTGGCGTGAATTGGCAAGGTTGGAAAGGTGTGAGTTCATGGTTTTTGAGCTTGTCTTTTTCATTCATTTCACGTGTAATTATCTTGTTCTTATTTTTTATTAGTGAAATTTCTCATTAGTGGAAGTTAATTTAATCTTTGAATCATTGGATTTCATCATAATTCCATTAAATTTACGCAATTTCCTATTCACTTGGACTGGTTTTGTAAGAGACTTGAGGCTTGCTTTCTTTAGTCATTTGATTGTGTTTCCAAGTTCTTTTGATCACATCAACTTTTGGTATCAGAGCACATGTTGAGAGAAGGGATTTATGGTTGTTTGATTTTGTGATATTCATCTTCAATTAGGGTTAATCAAATTGTGAACCGCAATTGTGTTGTGTAGTTTGTGACTTGCGAAACTACCTTGGTTGGAATTTTGATTTGCTGCTTGTTGGAGTTGGATTAGGAAGGTTGTTGTATCATCTTGTGATTAAAAATTTTCGTGGAAGGAAGGAAGAATCAAAGTGTTGTTAATTCAACAATTGTGTGAGCTTGAAAAATTGCCTTGTTCTTGCCGTGACTAGTTGTAGCGTAAAGGACGTTGTGTAGCTTGTTGTTGTGATTTCCATTGTGTAATTCTGAATTGGAGAAGTACAATTTACATATTTGCATTGAGTTGAGTAGTAAGGAATCTATTTGAATTCAAACACATTCCATTAAATTGTGGGAGTTAATGAGTGCTATTTGAATTTGAATTCATTACTTACCAATTGAAGAAGGCTTGCAATTAGTGAAGTGGTTTGAATTTCAAATTTAAGTTGCTGCCTATTATGGATATTCGGAATACATTTATGGAAAGTCGAAGCATACTTGTTGTTATTGCCACTTATATTGTTGCCATGGAAGTGAATCATATTTATTGTTGTTGTCACTTGTGTGTTGCCGTGGGAGTGACTTGTGGAGATTAAAAATTTGTTGCACCGTGATCTTGAAAGAAGTGGGAAATATTGTTCATGTGTTGATTACATTTGAATTCCACAATGTCTAGTGAAATGCTTCAATATGCTAATGTATTGCGACACTCATTAAGTACATTTGCTAATAAGGAGGAAGAACAAAGGGAAAACTTGTTCTACACTTCTTGTAGGATACAAGGAAATTTGTGTGTCCTTATAATAGATGGTGATAGTTCTACTAATGTAGTAGTTGCATCGTTGGTATCGAAGCTAAAGCTTTCAACTATTCCACATCCTAAACCATATAAACTACATTGGCTTAATGATCAAGGAAGTTTATATGTTACCCAAAGAGCTAGGGTACCCTTCAGTATAGGGGATAAGTATTGTGATGAAATTGAGTGTGATATCTTGCCTATGTGTGCATCCCATATTTTTCTTGGCAAACCTTGGTTATATGACAGGAGGGTCTTACATGATGGCTTCAGAAATACATATTTGTTCCAAAAGGAGGGCAAACGAATTATTCTGAATCCTATGCCACCTTCAGAGGTCCATAATGTCCACCAACAGATTAATCAACCATCAGAGGATAAGAAGTCTTTGATACAAAATGACATCTCTGAGGGGAAAAAGGTATTGTTAATGGGACAAGGTGAAATGGAGAGACTAATCACAGAAGAGGCTCCAAAATACTTGCTTCAGTTGAGATGTGTATTAGGGTTACGGGAACCACAATCTCTACCTCCAGCAGTTTCTCAGGTATTAAATGAGAATACTGACATTTTTCCTGATGATTTGCCAGCAGGATTACCACCCTTGAGAGGGATAAAGCATGCTATTGATCTTATGCCCAGTTCAGTGTTACCAAACTGACCTGCATATCGCATGAATCCTAAGGAGGCTAAGGAATTGAAACATCAGGTAGATGAATTGGCGGAACGAGGGTTTGTTAGAGAGAGTTTCAGCCCATGCATTGTTCCCACCCTTCTTGTTCCCAAGAAGGATGGAACTTGGAGATTGTGTATCAATAGCAGAGCCATCAACAAAATCACCATTAAATACAGGTATCCTATTCCTAGACTTGATGATATGTTGGATGAGTTGCATGGTTCACAGATTTTCTCCAAAGTGGATCTTAAAAGCAGATATCACCAGATTCTGATGAGGGAAGGGGATGAATGGAAGACCGCTTTTAAAACACGTCATGGACTGTATGAATGGTTGGTTATGCCCTTTGGTTTGAGTAATGCTCCTAGTACTTTTATGAGATTGATGAACCATGTATTGAAAGAGTTTTTAGGAAATTTTGTTGTTGTTTATTTTGATGATATTCTGATCTACAGCAAAGACCTAGAACAACATGTGGAGCATCTTCGGGCAGTATTTTCAGTATTGAAGACATAACAGCTATTTGCAAATATTTAGAAGTGTTGCTTTTACCAAACTGAGGTAACATTTTTGGGTTTTGTTGTGTCAGGTGTAGGAGTTAAGATGGATGAGGAGAAAACAAAGTTTCTATTGCATTTGATCTACCATATTTGAGGACAAATCTTTTTGAGGCCCGAGGAGATGATAAGAATAAAAATCCGACAAGACCTATCATTAGGGCAAGAACTAAAGGAATTTGAATTTTGGCGATGAAGGCCCATTTTGAGCAGATCGACCCCGGAATTATTTATAAATTAACCTCTTTTCCATTATTCTTGTATTGTGTTTTCCAACAGGCACACTTATCATATTTTATAAGGCAATGGACAAACTCCCTCAGACTCAGCTTGTGGGTTATCCATGGACTGACTTGAACTGGCGACGACCTGGGCCGATGAATCCAATAGAAGACCGGCATTTTGAAGACCAATTTCTTTTATATATTTTTCATTTGCATGGACTATTTATTTTGTAATAATTTTGGAACACTTTTATTTTGATTGTAATTTTCATTTAGGACTAGCTACCTTAAAAGTGGCAAACTTGTAATTTTGACCAATTTCTAACCCTAAGAGTAGCAAATATAAATACTTGCTTAGAAGAGGGTTTGAGGGGGGCATATTTTGCAGATCAAACATAGCACATTCATGTGTGGAATTAGGGTTCATCCTTAGTTCAAAACCTCTTATCAATTTCAACCAAAGAATTGGAATTGTGGCAAGTGCGACAAAGGGGAATTGTGAGTTATATTGATTTCATTTTTGTTGTTTTTCATTTCTTCTCTAGTGAGTCATATATAGGGTGGATTTGAATCTTTCTTGGAACTATTGTGAGTGTAATTCATGAACAATTGTCTTGTTAAGACTGATTGTTTTTTTAGTTATTGAATTCAATACCATTTTAGTGATTGGCGTGAATTGGAATTGTTGGAAGAGGATATATCATGGTTTTGATGCCATCCATTTTTTTTTTTATTTCACGTGGAATTTCAATTCTTTTTGTTGTCATTTGGTGAATATTACAAATTGGGATTGCAAATACATCATTTGACCTTCATTTTTCCATCAAACTTTAAAGGGTGTTCACATGAATTGTTCACCTAAGTGGATCGGTTTTGTGATTTAATTGCGACTTGTTTTCTTGAGTCATTTAATTATGCTTTAACTTGGTTTTAAGCACACCAGAAAATCAACTAAAACCAATAGAAAAGCCTAATTCTTGAAGTTAAAGAAATAGCCATCTTTTACTTTCAAAACCCTAGAACAAGAATGACAAATACGACTCCCCCCTTTCTATGTAAACTCCTCTTCTATTTATATAATTCATGTCAAAAACCATGTTTTTAGGTCGACACACTATCCAACATGGTCGTGCTTCAAGTCATGTTCACTTTGTAGTTCAAAATTGCATAAAACATAACACTCCAGTAGACACAGTTATGTCGAACCTTCGTGTATCTTTTTGTGACTCTTCAACCACAACATACTAATAATACGATCATGTTAATGGCTCGTATAACTTTCTGTGAATCTACAATTTCAACATAACCAACCACACAGTCGTGTCTCATCCCTGTGTAGCTTTTTGTGAACCTTCAATGCAACACGAGCTTTGAATGTGATCATGTCTCAATTGTGTCTAACTTCAACTCTTCATAACTTCTCTTGTTTAGCTCCAAATTGAATAAAATCGGATTTCTTTACTTCCTTTTTAATTAAATTTTCCATCAAAGCCCTACAATCCAAATATTAATCAATTAAAATTTAAATTCTCCAAAAACATGCCAAAATTGAGAGAAAATGATATGCCAAACCAATTTCAATCAAACAATCCTAATTGATGGCACAATTGAACAATTGTTTTCAAAATTTTGCGTGATCTTTTAGTATGCATGTGAGCCCTAATTTCATGTAAAAAGAACAAAATGAAACTCCAAATTCTTACCAAATGTTACTCACTAGTAGAATTAGGAAAAACAACTTGCAATTATTGACATTACTCACAACAATCCAAGCCTCCACTCACTACAACCCTAAAAGAATTGATAAAAGTGTATATGAAATAAAGGAAGCCCTCTTTCCACGCGAAACAAGCAGCAAAATATAATCTCCAAAAGTATATTTTTGTTTCTCCTTTACAAGTATTTATACTACTCCCTAAATATAGAAAAATAACATAAGGAAAATAGTGACACATGGTCGGTCCTTTCATGCCCATCACGGTCAACAAATACACAACACAAGGTCGGTTCCCTTGGTTCATTCCGGTTCACCATGGATCGTGAATCATCCACAAACCAAGTGTTAGTGTGTTTGATCTTCTTCATGTAATACCGATAAGTGTACCTAATTAAAAAAAAAAAAACAATCATATAAAGTAAATGAAGACACTATGTAAATGTCTTCGAGTTCTATTTGCTCAAAAGGATTCTCAATGCTAAGTTTTGTAGTCCTCTGGCTCTTTACTCAGGTAATGGATCCTGTTGTTGCATTGGTTTGATTCCCATCATCTCATCAGGCTTGTGGAAGATTTACCCTTAAATCTAATGGATCCTTTGTTGTAAATGAGAATTTCTGAAAGCTACCTAAACTGAAAACCTTAGTTTGCAAATGTTTGTTGCCCTAAAGTTATGATTGCCTTGGAGTCTTCCTGAGATGTTCAAAACTCTTAAGCTTCTGAATTTCCTGTGACTATTTCACTCTACTCAAGTTATCTTCCAGTTCCTTTTACCCCAATAATAAGGACTTCTTTCCAGTATTTTTATTGATCTATTCTTGGAATTTGTGTACCTCAGTTGGTGACATAGGAATCAAAACAATCTGTTTACCATCCTTCTAAAACACATAGGTGTTTCTAAACCCATCATGTAGCACTCTCTTATCAAATAAGTTAGGTCTATCTAGTAGTATATGTGATGCACACATAAGAAGATCACAAACAATTTCATCCTAGTATTTCTCCCCCATGCAGATTGGAACCTTAGCCCCCTAAGTGATATACGGACTATCTTGTTCACTTAACTAGTGCAATTTATAGAGATTAGGATGTGGAATAGTGACTAGTTGCAATCTATTTACTATAGCAGCAGCTACTACAGTTATGCAACTACCACCATCAATAAGAAGAGTACAAAGATTACCTTTAACCCTACAAGGAGTATGAAATAGGTTTTCTCTCTATACGTCCTCAACATCTGAAGATGTAATCATTACCCTAGGCAACACGTTAATAGCCAGATATTAATCATTTCCCTTGTCTTCATGTGCCTCGGCATTTAGATCATCATAATACTCCTTTAGCACAATTGACAAATCATTTGGCTCAAGTATCTCTTCCTTACCATCCTTACTTTCCACCTCCATAGCAATCATCACCCTTTTGTTAGGACATTAAGCAACCAAGTCTCCAAAGCCCAAACATTTGAAGCATTAGATTTGACAATTCTTCCCACTTGATGACCCAGTCACTATTTGCCTAATGTCTGCCCCAGCAATTGCTTTCCCCTTTCCAGAAATTTCCTTCTCCCTTCTAATATTAGTAACAACTGCATTTGCTTCCACAATCTTATTAATTCCCCCTGTTTCACCCTATTGACTATCTGACCCATATAGTTTAGTAGTGGATCCATACCTATTACTTGCTGCTCTATAAGGGTTGGAACATCTTTGTCTCTCCACTTTCAAAGCTAACTGAATGGCCTCATCAAGGGAGTTATATTACTACAACTCTACTATGCAGGTAATATCATATTTTAGACCAGACATAAATTGTGCCATAGTCTATTTAGGTGGTTCAACTACTCCACATCGGATAATCATTGCCTCAAATTCCTGGACATACTCTTTTACTATTTTACCTCCCTATCTCAATATTTGGAGACGCATGAACAGTTCTTATCTGTAATGTTCAGGAATAAACCTCTTCCTCAAAACTCTTTTCATTTCTTGCCAAGTATGAATCTCAACATCACCATCTCTCCTTCTAATGGCTACAAGGTTCTTCTACTATAAGGTGACATATCTTGTAAACTCGACTGCTGCTAAACAAACCCAAGTGTGGTCATTAATTTCATAACACTCAAAAAGTCCTCTACTTTATCTCCCCGGTCAAGATTATCCTTTGTAGAACCCTTTCTAACAAATGAAAGCATTTGCAATTTTACATATTCCAGACCTCTAGGCGGCCTAAACTCACGATTAAGGTAAAGTTCATCCTCAAAGTTATCACCCATTTCCTCTCAATAAGCATGATAATCTCCTACCATTCTCCTGCCCCTATTTCCTCCTATTGCTCCTTCCCTACGTGCATCATTATGGGCTACCTAAGGTGAAAGTGCCTGTGGATTTGCCACTAGTGGTTATGGAAATGTCATCTAATCAACCCGGGTTGCTAGTGTAGCAACAATAGTAATAAGATCCTATAATTGTTCTTCTAAAGTTCTTCTTCCACCTACAGCATAATGTCCCCGACCCCCTCCTACAACTGGACTATTGGCCTCATTACCAATTCCTCCATTCACACTATCATTCAACGTGGTTGTTGAATTAAGCTTTAACAATTCTTTTTTTTTTTATAATCACACCTCCACAACACAAATTTCTCCAATCTCAAATACACCCTTCATGGCACAACACACACTTCACAGTACAACTCACACATTCACAATACTACACACACCTACGGCACAACACACACACACACTCATGGTACAACGCACCCTCAAGGCACAACACACCCTCAAGGCACAACACACACACACTCACGGCACAACACGCCCTTACGACACCACACATTCATGGCACTACACACCCTCCACGGCACAATTTACTCAAAAATTGGGTTCAATAGTGCAATCAAAGCAATTTAACACACAATTACACAATTATGGAATCAATTGTAGTAATCTCCCAATCTTCCACGGCAAGGACCCTAAATAATACTTTCCTCAACTTCAATTCGTAATGACCAAGGTAAACACAACACAATTCAAACAATTTCTCAATTTCAAATCACACAACAATTAATTACTCAATGGTACGATATAAACCCTAATTCCCCAATTCAAAATCAAGACTCCCACGTGCAATTCCCCCTCTCAACCGTAGCTTTGATACCAAAAAAATGATATGCTAAACTAATTTCAATCAAACAATCCTAATTGATGACACAATTGAAAAATTGTTTTCAAAATTTTGCATGATCTCTTAGTATGCACGTGAACCCTAATTTCATGTAACAAGAACAAAATGAAACTCCAAATTCTTACCAGATGCTACTCACTAGTAGAATTTAGGAAAAACAACTTGCAATTGTTGATATTACTCACTACAACCCTAGCAGAATTGATAAGAGTGTATATGAAATAGAGGAAGCCCTCTTTCCACGTGAAACAAGAAGTAAAATATAATCTCCAAAAGTGTCTTTTTTGTTTTCCTTTACAAGTATTTATACTACTCCCAAATTATGGAAAAATAACATAAGGAAAATAGTGATACATGGCCGGTCCTTTAATGCCCATCATAGTCAACCAATACACAACACAAGGCCAATTCCCTTAGTTCATTTTGGTTCACCATGGACCGTGAATCATCCACAAACTAAGTGCTAGTGTGTTTGATCATTTTCCTGTAATATCAACAAGTGTACCTGATTAAAAACAAAACAATCATATAAAGTAAATGAAAACACTATATGAATATCTTTAGGTTCCATTTGCTCAAAAAAGATTCTCAATGCTAAATTCTGTAGTCCTTTGGCTCTTTGCTCAAATAATGGATCATGTTGTTGTATTGGTTTGATTCCCATTAGAAAACATGTTAATTTTCACTTAATATATATATCTAATTGAGCACTTATCATGCACGTTTATATTTTTTGCCAAGTTTGATATTATTTTCCAAGTACTTAACTATTTGGTGCAAATTTGATTTCTTTTGCTTGTACTATATGTCCCCTTTAAATTGCTATTTTTTGTTTGATTAATTTTGGTAAAAGAACAATTTAAAAAAAAAAAAAAAGAGTTTAATGGATAAAAAATATGGGGTGTTGGTTGGATATTTAATTCCTTTTCTCAGGTTCGACGGATGCAGGAGGAAGAGGAATACTTGCGCCCAAGAAAAGCAAAAGGCGCATATGCGCCTAATGGAGATTGAACCTATAACCTTTGAATTTCATTCAAAGCACCTGACTAACTAAACTATTACACTTTCTTTCTCTCATTGCAAAGAAATTTAATGTAAAGTTTAAATTCAAGGACAAAATTTTAGAGACAGATTAACTTTAGACCTTAAGATCTACCTAAGTTTCTTAGGTCCTGAAACAATTGACAAGTTTAATATGCATATGTACGAAATAATGTTAAAAAATAGTCCAATTTGATAAAGTTACAAGCTAAGTTTCATTTAGTATCCGGCTTAACTTCAAACTTCATTTTCTTATAAAATGAATAATTTTAATCTGATAGAGATAGTTTGAAGCCACTATCAATATAAATTATCAATTTTTCATGATTTTGTAAATGAGAAAGTTGAATGTAGGTTGAAAAAATTAAAAATGATCTTTTTTTTTTTTACTAAAAACTCATATTTTATCGAATCGAGTATGCATACTTTAACTTAAAAAGTTCTTTTCGACCATGAAAAATTATTTCCACCCCAAAGTAACACCAACGAACCACCATATGACTATCCTTTATGATTTTTCATTTTTCTTTTTTTTTTCTATTTTCATTTTTTCATAATTTTCCATTTTCCATTTTTTTTTCTTTTTTTTTTAGGGCTATTCTACATTTAACACAGAGCAAAAAAAAATCAAATGGCAAAAATTGGATGTCTACGCATTCTTGATTAAAGTGTGGGATTGTGATTTCATTATGCTCTGGATTGTGATATCTATACATAAATTAGATCCATGCAGCTCTAGTTTTGATTCTTTTTCATATCTCTGTGCAATCGGTCAATTTTATATATATTTAATCATTTTTCAATAATTTTTACTTAAAATACTCAATAAAATGCATGAGTGTCGATTCAAGGGTAGCAATAATACGTAATTTTACACATTTTCAACATGAAGGCAGCTGTTGGATGTAGAAGGTCATCTCGAAAACAGTAGCTTAGGAACGGACTTAAAGATGCGATTTTTATGGTTTAAGACCTTGCTCCATCAAGTTTGATGTACTTGGCTAAAGATTGTTGATTTCTGTATACGTTAAGATTGATCCACCTTATCCTCTTTCTTAGCTAAAGTCTATTATAGCATTCATATTCTAAAAAATATGTTAGGTGGATTATCTAGAATATGTGGTTGAGATATTTTTGTGATACATTCTAAAAAGATAGTTATAATCTTCTACACAAAACATTGTAATTGTTAGATTGAATTGATCATTGTTATTGAAGAGGAAAAAGCCAATCAATAGGCACATCTCTCTTATTTGTAACCAACCCCATAAAAATTAAAAAATTAAAAAAAAAAAAAGGAAATACACAAAGGCCTTCTTTCTATTTCTAAACACTATCTATTCTATTCTATCATCCTTCGTAAACCATTTTCTTCTTCAATAAATTCCTATACAATACATACTAATAGTGGTATCAAAGTCTTGTTCGGTCATTTATTGGGCATAATTTCATCAAATATTTTTTTCCTAAAACCACTCTATTGAATTATCTAATGGTAATCATTAAATCAAATAATTAAATATCACTTTCAATATTTTTTGAAGAAAATTATAACTATTGGTCCATCAAAATGAGGACCTACTTTCTATCGCAAGGTCTATAGGAAATCATAAAAAATAGGTTACTATTCTAGAAAATAGTCTTTGTTAGCATTGGAGTTGAATAAATTTAAATCTAATAAAGAAAAAAATTGGAAGGCTTTATATGATATTTAACTAGTATTGGCGAATCTAATTTTTTTAAGAATCAGTGAAGCTACCAGCATAAAGCAAGTATGGGACAAATTGAAGGAAGAGTTTCAAGGAATTGAAATGGTACATCTTGTTAAATTTCAAACACTAAGACCAGATTTTTAAAATATCAAAATCTGAGATTCTATACCATAAAGGACTATTATACTAGAATTGAAGAAATTGCTACCCAAATGAGCCTCCATGGAGAAACTATTACAAATAAAAGGATAGTCAAAAAAATATTAATCACACTTTCATAAAGATATGATTCAATTGTCACTACTATTAAGGAAATGAAAGATTTAACTACCCTATTAGTTACTAAATTAACTAGCTCTCTAGAAGCATACGAGAGAAGATTAAATAGACATAATGATACAACATTGAAGAATGCTTTTTCAGTCGAAATTAAGTTTTAGGTCATGGAACTTTAAAAATAGTGATAGAAGAAATGAATATCAGAAAATTGGAAGTAAAGGAAATGAGGAGATAAAAGAAAGCATCTACCATATTAAATTTGTAACAAAACTAGTCACTTTGAAAAAGATTGTCAACATAAAGGAAATCCACAATGCCAAAATTGTAAAATGTTTAGCCATCATGAAAAAGTTTGTCAAATTAAAGAAAAATAT
This sequence comes from Laguncularia racemosa, assembly GCA_037954665.1. Taxonomy (NCBI): domain Eukaryota; kingdom Viridiplantae; phylum Streptophyta; class Magnoliopsida; order Myrtales; family Combretaceae; genus Laguncularia; species Laguncularia racemosa. The sequence goes on along the minus strand of JBBMOL010000039.1, from coordinate 1,235,425 downwards.
CAGGCCAACTATTTTGAAACAAAAGAAGATAAACGTTATCTATTTTAGGCTTGCCATGCTACATCTGAAATCAAATGAGACATATGGTATTTAGATATTAGTTGTACTAACCACATGACTAATAATAAAAATATTTTTAAAGAATTAGAAATATCTATCAAGTCATGAGTAAGACTTAGCAGTAGAGCTTTGGTAGCTGTTAAAGGTAAGGGAGTAGTTGCTATCAAGACACGTAATGGTACAAGGCTCATCAAAGATGTCCTACTTATTCCAAGTCTCAAGGCAAATCTACTTAACGTTGGGCAAATGATGGAGAGAGGATATTCCTTACTATTTGAAGGAGATTCATGTACCATCTATGACAGAGGACACAAAGGTAAGGAAATTACTAAAGTGAAGATGTAGTAGCAAAGAACTTTTCCTATCTAGCATCAAAATACTACAAAAGTAGCCATGAAAACCAAGCAAGACAAATCATTGCTTTGACACAAAAGACTTAGCCACCTAAACTTCCATGTGTTAAAAGTTCTTAGACAAAAGAACATGATGTCATATTTACCAATTATAAAAAGAAGTCATAGATGTTTGTGAAGGTTGCATGCTTAGGAAGCAACACAAGAAATCATCCCCTTCTAGTCAAGTATGGAGAGTCAAAGCACCGCCAGAGCTTATACACACAAACATGTGTGGACGAATGAGAACACCATCCTCTAAAATATGTAAGTATTTCATCCTTTTTATTAATGACTATACAAGGATGACATGGGTTTATTTCATGCGTGAAAGATTAGAAGTATTTAAAATTTAAAAAAAATCAACACTTTTGTGGAAAAACAAAGTGGCCATTATATTAGAACAATAAGAAGCGATAGAGGCAAGGAATACATCTCAAAAGAGTTCAACAAGTTTTGTGAAAATGATGGATTTAAACACTAACTTACGATTGGATATGCACAAGAACAATATGGTGTATCAGAAAGGAAAATTTGCATAACGATGAAGATAGCGAAATCCATGCTAAAAGAGAAGAAGATGCCAAAGATGTTATAGGTAGAAGCAATATATACTACAATCTGTATACTCAGTAGGTGTCTAACTAAAAGTATATAAGAAAAAACACCTATTGAAGCCTAAAGTGGATGAAAACCATCAACACAACATCTTTGTGTATTTGAAAGCATTTGTTATGTGTACATTCCAACAATGAAGAGGCATAAATTAGAAAGAAAAAAAAAAGTGGCATCTTTCTTGGATACAATACACAGTTTAAAAGACGTAGAATATGTAACCTCAAGACCAAGCAATTCATCATTAACAAAGATGTTGAATTTGATGAGTATGACACATGGAATTAGGAGGAAGAAAAAGTAGAGAAGCAAAGAATACCGATACCAAGAATGGAGAGCTTAATAGAATGCCATAGTCAGACAAAGCGATCTAATAGTACACCAGCAATAGCAGCATCAACATCAAGGTCAACTAAAGAAGAAGATTTATCTCTAAAATTATCACTGAGAAGAACAAGGGCTCTTACAAATATATATGAAAGCTATAACTTTGTTGAAGATGCAATGAAACAAGATGTATGGGTCAAAGCCATGAAAGAGGAGATGTGTTTGAAGTTATGCCAAAGTGTATAAAGAAAAAGTGTTAAAATTGATCCAATTTAACTCATTTCCTAGCCCAAGTTCATTATAACATCCATATTATAGAAGATATATTAGGTGGATTATCTAGAATATATTAATTGAGATATTTTTATAAGACATTTTAAAAGGTAGTTGTAATCTTTTATACAAAGTATTGTAATAATTAAATTGAATTAAGATTACTCATAGTCTCTGGTACAAAAAAAAAAAGGTTCAAACTTTTTTATATTTTTATGGGAGTTAAACATTGAAGAAAGTCTACTTGAGGATTCGAAACAAGTCTAGAAGAACAAGAAGATAGAGAAAAAATATATAAATGTTGATCAAGTGTAAAAGGTCATGTAGGGGATACTTTCTATAGAATATTCACAGTGTTAATTGTAAAGGGAAAATTACATTTTCAATTGATTGATTTGTTGTTGTATATATAGATACATTTTCATAGTTCCTTTTATTATTTGTATTTATCACATTGCTTGATATAAATCTATTGTAGTAATCTTGTTGGTGATTTGGGGTGATCCGAATTGTTGTTGTCATGATTTTGTTGATGTTGCTGATCGTTATCTTGTTGCTATGCATCTGTTGTTTGTTGCTACCGTTTGTTGTTGTTGGTGCTGTCGATGATCTCTATCAGTTGTCGTGGATCTCTATCACTTGCCGCTAATGATGATTGTTGCTGCTGTTTATTATTGTTGGTGCTGCTGCTGATCTTTATCAGTTAACGTGGAGCTCTATTAGTTTATTGTTGCCGGTGATCTCTATCATGCCCCCGCAAGATGGACAGTGGTATAATTAGTACAATCTTGTTAATTAGGAGTTGAAAATGAGAGCGGGGAAGTGGTTTAGTGAGAGCGTCTGCAAGTTGGTCGGAGGGCGATATGTGAGAGACCCAAAGTAAACCATGTTGAATTAGTTCACGGATGAAGTGGTAATCAAGTGCGACATGTTTCATTCATGTGTGGAAGACAGGATTGGAGCATAAATTCATTGCCCCAACATTGTCACAATAGATTACCGAAGGTTGATTAGTGGGTAGGCAGAGTTCTTGTAGTAAGGAGCAAATCCATTGTAGCTCAGCTGCAATAGATGCAACCGCTCGATATTCAGCTTCAGTGGAGGAACGTGCAATGGTGCGTTGTTTCTTAGAACCCCACGAGATGGGATTTCGACCGAGGTAGACAATGTAAGCACTGGTAGATGTATAATCATCTTTGTCGCCAGCCTGGTCAGCGTTAGAGAATGCATGAAGATTCAGAACAGATGATTTGCGAAGGATGATTCCATGTGCTGATGTGCCGCAAAGATATCGAAGGAGACGTTTTACTGCTTGCCAGTGTGTTGTAGTAAGTTGATCCATGAATTGGGAAAGTTTGTTGACAGTGTAGGCTATGTCTGGGCGAGTGAGAGAGAGGTATTGGAGGCTGCCAACCACGTGACGGAACTCTTGAGGATCAGTAAGGGGCGAGCCATCATGGAGAACTAAAGAAGGCGAGATCGCAAGTGGTGTGGCAACCGGTTTGGCATCAGTCATATTTGTTTGATGAAGATCTTCAACATATTTTCATTGATTAAGAAATAGACCAGCTGTACTCGAAAAGACTTCAACGCCAAGAAAGTAGTGGAGGAAACCCATGTCTTTGATGGAGAAATGACTGGCAAGGAAGTGAATGCACTTGGTGACAGTAGAAGTGTCGTTACCTGTAATGATGATATCATCAACATAAACAAGAAGGTAAATGCTAGTGTTGTGGGACCTGAGAATGAACAAAGATGAATCTGCCATAGAGTTGCGAAAGCCAAATTGGAGCAAGTGTTGATGAAGTTCATGATACCAGGCGTGAGGAGCTTGTTTAAGACCATAGATGGCTTTACGAAGTTTTCACACGTGATAAGGATAATTAAGATCAATGAAGCCAAGAGGTTGAGTCATGTATACTTCTTCTTGGAGAGTTCCTTAGAGAAAGGCATTGTTGACATCAAGTTGTTAGAGCGGCCAGCCATTGCTTACTACCAAGCTAAGGATGAGCCGGACGGTGATCGACTTGATGACAAGACTGAAAGTTTTAGTATAGTCAACACCAAGGTGTTGATGGAACCCTTTGGCAACTAATCGAGCTTTGTACCTGTCAAGAGAGCCGTTAGGAAGAAATTTAGTACAAAAAATCCACTTGCAGCCGATGATATTGTCATGAGCTTATGGGGCCGTGAGTTCTCATGTGCCATTACGAATGAGAGCATTGAACTCATCGGGCATGGTAACCCTCCAATTAGAATCCTTGAGGGCCTAAGTGATGGTTCAGGGTTCATGAAGTGCAAGTGGAACAGCTGCAAGGAGGTTGAGTTTTTGGACGGGTTTGCGGATGTTATGTTTGGAGCGAGTTATGATGGTACGTAGGGGGTAGGATAGGGGAGGAGGAAGGTGGAAGTAGTGGGGGTGGGATGAGGTGGGACAACGAAGGGTTGAGGTAGGGAGGATGAAGTAGAGGTGGGGTGGAGGGGTTGCTAGGAAGATGGCATAAGAAGGGGAAGATGGAGGGAGCACCACTCCATGGGTGTCACAGAGTTAGTGGTGACAGCTGGGGATTGGCTAAAGGGGAAGATAGACTCAATAAAGTGAACATGATGAGAGACATAGATGCGACCAGAGGGTGTGTGGAGGTAGAGGTAAGCACTTTGAGTAGAGGAGTAGCTAACTAACACACACGGCAATGAGCGAGGTTTAAGTTTATGCTTAGTGTATAGTCGCAGCCAAGGATAGTACAAGCAACCAAAGCTTCGAAGCTTAGTATAATGAGGTGTGGTGCCAAAGAGTTTGGAAAATGGAGACAGGTTATGAAGTGTTGAAGTGGGAAGGCGGTTGATGAGATAGACGGTAGTGAAAAATGCATAGGTCTAGTAGATTGGTGGCATTGACGCATGCAAGAGGAGAGTAAGGCTGGTTTCAACAATATGTCGATGACGGCGTTCCGAGTAGCCATTGTGCTCAAGCGTATGAGGAGGGGTTGTGAGGTTAGAGATGCCCTAAGTAGCAAGATAGTTCGGGAGAACCTGATATTCGCCCCCATTGTCCAAGTAAAGTGTTTTAATGGTGCGATTGAGATGATGTTCGACAAGTGTTTTGAAGCTTATGAAAACATGTAGAACGTCATATTTGTGTTTAAGTGGAAAAAGCCATATGTATTTGGTGTAGTGGTCGACAAAGATAACATAGTATTTGTAGTTATTTGTAGACGTAATAGGAGATGTCCATACATCAGTGAAGATTAGTTCGAGCGAAGAGAATAAGTTAAAGAAGAAGCAACAAAGGGGAGCTTATGACTTTTATTGCAATGGCAAGAAGTACAAGTAAATGTAGAATGTGCTAAACTAGGTGCTGCTAAGTTGCTGGAGTGGAGGAGATGCTTGAGGACTGGTAGGGAAGAATGTTCGAGTCGATGGTGCCAGATAGGAAGAGATGTGACAATGCTGGAGAACGCAAGAAGTGGCGGTGTAGTGGGAGGCCAAATGTAGATGCCATCCTTAGTGCGTCCTCGAAGGAGAATTGTTCCTATTCGGAGATCCTTCACATGAAACGAAGAAAGTAAGAATTTGATTGAGGTATCGTTAGATTTGCAGAACTGAAAAATAGATATAAGATTGCGATGCATAGAGGGAACACATAATACATCAGTTAAAATAAAGGAGTAAGAGGAGGTGGAACTGGTGTGTGTGATGGGGAGCCTCGAGCCGTCGCAAATGAGGATTTCATTCGTGCTGTCGTAGGGGTTGTGAGAGCAAGATTGTTGAGATCGGTGGTGACATGGTGAGTAGCACCACTGTCTAGCAACCAGGAGGGAGGGGCAGGAGTGGAAACCGTAATGTTAGCCTGTGTCTACCAAGGAACAGGGAGAGGGGAAGGAGAGGACTGAATGAATGGAGCGGGGGGTTGCGCGTGAGGATGTTGTTGACGAAATAAAGGGCAATGTGTAACAACATGCCCCTGTTGACGACACCATTAGCATCGGCCAAGGAAGAGCCGAGGTGAGTGAGAGGTGGTGTTGGGGAATGAGCGGGTAGGTAGTGTGGTTGGAGGAGCAAGGGAAGGAGAGTTGGGGAATGGTCGATTCGGATGATGGCAAAGAGGCTAGCAGTTGGAGCGAACTTGACAAGTGTGAGCCGAGGCAAGAAGGGCGAAGGTAGGGAGGGAGATGTGATGGAGGGAGAGCTCTTTGTTGATGAGTTTCTCATGTAGCTCATTGAAGGAAATGGATTGTCACGGCTGTTAACAGAATCAATGATAGGTTGATAGGATTCATCTAGGCCATCAAGGATTTTTTTCAATAAGATCCTCATGATCAAGGGGTTTTCCAAGTGCTGCAAGTTCATCAACACGGATTTTGATGGATTGCATGTAGTTAGTGATGGAGGTGGAGCCTTTGGTGATGTGTTTCAGATTGTCTTTCAGTTGTTTGATGTGGCCATGGGTGGGTTTGGCATAGGTATTGGCAAGGATCTGCTAGGCTTGGAGAGAGGTGTTTGCGTGTGTAACTAGGGGAACTATGTTGGAGGATAATGTGCCAACAAGTGCTTCAAATAGCAACTAGTCTTGGCGTCGCCAGGTGAGGTAAGTTGGGTTTGGTGTGATGCTGCCTTCCACTGTGACAGTGGCCGGTGGTGGTGGATGAGAGCCATCGATGAATTTGGACAGGTCATATCCTATGAGAATGGCTTCAATTTGGGTTTTCCAGGAAAGATAGTTAGAGTTGTTGAGTTTGATGGGGTTGTGTATTGTTATCATGATGAGGGGTTGGGTTGGTTCTATGTTGTTTTAGATGATTGTTGATGTATCTTCGAAAGTGATGGTTTTGTGAGGTTGGTTGGTGGAGGTTTGGTTTAGTTTAGGTGCAAAGGAAAGGCTCTGATACCATGTAGAATATTCACAATGTTAATTGTAAAGGGAAAACTACATTTTCAATTGAATGATTTTGATGGCAGCCATGATGGGAGCCAAGCTAGAAGTTGGAATGTGGATCCTCTTGAAATACCACTTGGACCGATCACAAGAACTCAAGCGAAATGATTCAAAGAAGCACTTAACAAGTTGATAAAGGATATCCAAAAAGCTAGAAAAGATTTGAGCAACCATGAGCATGAACTTGCATTTGTACAAGTCATTCAAGGTTTTAACAAAGGAGATCAAAGCATAGGAGATCAAAGCTGCCAACTTAGGTAGAGAAACAGCCGGCCTTGACAATGTTTACGCTTTAACGCTGCCGGCTTTGAGCCGGCGTTGAAATTAGAGAGCGATAGAGGGACTACGCCGGCTACTACGCCGCTGGCATACATTGCCTGATTGTTATTTTTTTCGCAACTTTATTATGTTTTGTCATTTTGGGCTTTTTCCTTACGAGTTTTAAACACTATTAATAGCTACTAGGGTTGGAAAACAGAACATAGAACTTTGATACAACTTTGATTAATACAATTTGAGAGTATTCCTCTCTTGGTTCTCTAAAGAACTTCTCTTGAACTTATCGGATCTCTTCTGTGGCATTTAAATCAGACTTATCAATCGGTCTTTCATCCTGATTGTGGCGTTAACAGAATATACCAAGGTTCTTGCCTCATCTATAGGCAACGGGTCGCGGTTCCACTTCGATTATTTGGCATCTTGGATTGCAGTTCCAAACATATTGGTATAGGGTTTCATCACAGATGGGCGTGGTTCGTATCAGTTTGGTATCAAAGCTTAGGTCTGTTAAAAATCAGTTTGGTTTGAGAAAGGTAACATCAAAACCCTAACTCCAATCGTTCATATCAATCTTTCGTATTACCATTGCTTCATACTCAAGTCCATAGTGTTAATTTTTTCTTGAGTATTTTAGTTTTATTCTATTGATCCTTGTTTCAAAAAAAAAAAAAGAACGAAAAAAAAAAACAAAAAAAAAAAAGGAAAATTCAAGCTCGGAGATTTTTGTTCTTGAATTCTACAGAAGAATTTGGTGTGGTTTGGATTAATTCCAAGAGAACTGAGAAGAGGGATTGGTGAGTTGATATCATCTCTGTTTGTGATGATACACGAGTGAATGTGGGATATCCTTCTTTGAGTGAAACACGTGAGAAAGCGACTTGTGAGGTTTAAGTCTATATATATACTTGTGTTAGTACTAACCTTTTATTACAAGAACTATGTCCCGACAGAATTCTCCTGAAGGTGAGAGGGGGAGGTTTGATGCTAGGTTAGTAATTGAGGCATTGAGGAGTGAGATGAAGAGAATGCTTCAAGAAAGAATGGAGCAAATTCATGAAACGGTGGAGCAAAAACTGGAGCATTCTAAGAACGCCTTTCAAGGGCATAAGAGGGAGAGTTTTTCTAAAAGAGGACAAAGGGGTGGAGATGAAAATTCTGATGATGAGTTTGATGAACCTTCTATCAGGAGTTATAGAGGTTATGGTGGTAGGAATAGAGGAACTAGGGATTGGGAAGATAGAGGAGATAGGAATAGAGAGGATAATCAATTGAGTAGTATAAAGATGAAGATTCCTCCTTTCCAAGGGAAGAATGATCCCAAGGCATACTTAGAATGGGAGAAGAAGGTAGAGATGGTGTTTGATTGTCACAATTATAGTGAGAGAAAGAAAGTGAAGCTTGCTGCCATTGAGTTTTCAGATTATGCCATAGTGTGGTGGGATCAATTGATGTTGAATAGAAAAAGGAATGGCGAACCACCCATTGAGTCTTGGGAAGAGATGAAGAGAGTGATGAAGAAGCGGTTTGTTCCTGCTTACTACTATCGCGAATTGCACAACAAATTGCAAACTCTTAAGCAGGGAAGCCGAAGTGTAGATGAATATTTCAAGGAGACGGAGGTTACTATGATTAGAGCAAATGTTGAGGAGGATAGAGAGGCTACCATGGCTAGATTTCTTGCTAGGTTGAATAGAGAGATTCAAAATGTAGTAGAATTACAGCATTATGTGGAATTGGAAGATATGGTCCACATGGCTATAAAGGTTGAGAACCAACACAGGAGGAAAGGTAGTAGTACTGCTCGGTTCCAATAGGGTGCTGGTTCATCTACTTGGAAGATTAACCATTGGAGGAAGGAAGAAAAGTCTTTACCCACCAAGCCAAAAGGAGAGCAGAAGCAAGGGGGTTCTACTCCTGGTAATCAAGGTAAACCTTATTCTTCTACTCCTAGAAATCATGACATTAAATGTTTTAAATGCCAAGGAAGATGCCATATTGCTAGTCAATGTCCGAATAGACGCGTTATAATTTTGCACGATGACGATGAATATGAGACTGAGGGGGATAGTGAAGATGACGATATGTCTCCATTGGAGGATGTTAGTGATGACGAGGAGCCTACAGCAGAGAAGTTAATGGCAGTAGTGAAGCAAGCTTTGAATGTGCAGGTGAAGGAAGAAGAGGGGGTGCAATGAGAGAATATCTTTCATACTAGATGTTATCTAGGTGACCATATTTGTAGTTTGATCATTGATGGGGGGAGTTGCACTAATGTAGTAAGTACTTTCATTGTTGAGAGGTTGGGGCTCAAGACCACTAAAGACCTTAACCCTTATAAATTGCAGTGGCTGAATGATAGTGGCGAGACTAAGGTGAGTAAGCAAGCCTTAATTGCTTTTCCCATCGGTAGGTATGAGGATGAGGTATTATGCGATGTAGTGCCGATGCAAGCTTGTCATGTGTTGTTGGGGAGGCTATGGCAGTTTAACAAGAAGGTTATTCATGATGGCTTTTCTAGCAAATATACGTTTGTTCACCATGGCAAAAGCTATAATCTTAAACCCTTAACACCTAAATAGGTGTATGAGGATCAGTTGCAGCTACAACAATCTTTTGCAAAATATAAGGTGAGTGAAAAACATAGGGAGATTGAGAGAGCAAAAGACATAGAAAAAGAAAAGGAACACAAAAGTCAATACCAAGAGGAAAAAGAGACGAAAGCTGAAAAGAGTGTAAGAGGCCAAGTTGAGAGGGGATCAACTTTGGTGGTGAGCGAAAAAGAGAGTGCAGCCTTGCAAAAAGAGAGTTGTGTGGCAAGAGCGAGTGTAGTGAGGAGAGCATTAGTGATAAAGCAACCCATGTTGTTGCTGGTTTTTAAGGAAACTTGTTTGAATACTACTAAACTTCTTAACTCTTTTCCTAGTGTGGTTGTGTCTATTTTGCAGGACTTTGAAGATGTCTTCCCTAAGGAGATTCCAAAGGGGTTACCACCTATTCGTGGTATTGAGCACCATATTGACTTTGTACCCGAAGCATCTATTCCAAAAAAGCCAGCTTATAGGAGTAATCCGGAGGAGACAAAGGAACTCCAAAGGCAGGTTAATGACTTGATGGAGAAGGGGTATGTAAGGGAAAGCATGAGCCCATGTGCAGTGCCTGTGATTTTGGTGCCTAAGAAGGATAGGTCATGGAGAATGTGTGTTGATTGCCGAGCTATCAATAACATCACAGTAAAGTATCGTCATCCCATTCCGCGCTTAGATGACATGTTAGATGAGTTATATGGGTCTAATGTCTTCTCCAAAATTGATTTGAAAAGTGGATATCACCAAATTAGAATGAAAGAAAGTGATAAATGGAAAACAGCATTTAAGACAAAATATGGATTATATGAGTGGTTAGTAATGGCTTTCGGTTTAACTAACGCACCTAGTACTTTCATGAGACTTATGAACCATGTTTTGAGAACTTTTATTGGCAAATTTTTGGTCGTCTATTTTAATGATATCCTCATTTACAGTAAGAGTTCGGAAGACCATATATCTCACTTAAGGGCTATTTTGGAAGTACTTCGAAATGAGCAATTATATGCTAACCTCAAAAAGTGCACTTTTTGCACAGACAGACTTGTGTTTCTTGGTTTTATTGTTAATGCACAGAGAATACAAGTTGATGAAGAGAAGATTCGTGCGATCCAAGAATGGCCTAGTCCAACTAATGTAAGTAATGTTCAGAGTTTCCATGGACTAGCGAGCTTTTATAGGAGATTTGTGAAGGATTTCAGCACCATTGCAGCACCACTTACTAAGGTAATCAAGAAGAAAGTGGGGTTCAGTTGGGGAGAGCAACAAGAGAAGGCCTTTCAGACGCTTAAAAATAAGTTGACTCATGCGCCACTACTTACTTTACCTGATTTCTCTAAAACTTTTGAGATTGAGTGTGATGCTTCGAGAATAGGTATTGGAGCAGTTCTCATGCAAGAGAGGAGACCAATTGCATTCTTTAGTGAGAAGCTACGTGAGGCAACCTTGAACTACCCTACTTATGACAAGGAGTTATATGCATTGATTCGAGCTTTGGAGACTTGGCAACACTATCTTTGGCCAAAAGAGTTCGTGATCCACACTAATCATGAATCCTTGAAGTACTTAAAGGGACAACATAAGCTGAACAAAAGGCATGCTCGTTGGGTGGAGTTTATCGAAACATTTCCCTATGCCATCCACTACAAGCAAGGTAAAGAAAATGTTGTTACTGATGCACTTTCTAGAAGGTATGCTCTTATCTCTACTCTTAGTTCTAGACTGCTTAGTTTTAAGCATATTAAAGAATTGTATGCTGCTGACCAAGATTTTTGTGAAGAATATGTTCACTGTAAGAAGAGTGGTCATGGTAAATTTTATAAGCATGAGGGATTCTTGTTTAGGGGGAATAAACTTTGCATTCCCAATTGTTCTTTAAGAGAATTATTAGTGAGGGAGTCTCATGGAGGAGGATTAATGGAGCATTTTGGAGTAACTAAAACCTTAGGGGTTTTGCAGGAACACTTCTATTGGCCTCACATGAAGCGAGATGTTGAGAGGATTTGTGAGCAAAGTGTCACTTGTAAGCAAGCAAAATCTAGAGTCCGACCTCATGGACTTTATACCCTACTTCCAATTCTTCATGAGCCTTGGGTAAATATTTCCATGGATTTTGTGTTAAGATTACCCAGGTCTAGATATGGTAGAGACTCTATTTTTGTAGTCATGGGTAGGTTTTCCAAGATGGCACATTTCATTCCTTGCCACAAAATAGGCGATGCTTGCTATATTGCTAATTTGTTCTTTAGGGAAGTTATGAGGTTGCATGGTATGCCTAAAACAATCGTATTGGATCAGGATGCTAAGTTTTTGAGCTACTTCTGGAAGACCCTGTAGGCTAAGTTAGGAACCAAGTTATTGTTCTCTATTACTTGTCATCCACAGACTGATGGTCAAACTGAGGTAGTAAATCAAACTTTATCTACTTTGTTGAGGGCTATCATTAAAAAGAACATTAAAAGTTGGGAGGATTGTTTGCCTCATGTTGAATTTGCTTATAATCGCACAATGCATTCTACTACTAAGTTTACACCTTTTGAAATTGTGTATGGTTTTAATCCACTAACTCCTTTGGATTTATCTCCCCTTCCTATGTTTGAGTATGTCAATCTAGATGGTAAGAAGAAAGCGGAGTTTGTTAAACAACTCCATGAGAAGGCAAGGCTCAACATTGAGCGGAGGACAGAACAATATGTGAAACAAGCCAACAAGGGTCGTCAACAAGCTGTCTTTGAACCTGGAGACTAGGTTTGGGTTCACATGTGCAAAGAGCGGTTTCCTGTGCAACGTAGATCTAAACTACTTCCTAAAGGAAATGGACCATTTCAAATCCTTGAGCGCATCAATGATAATGCCTACAAGTTATATTTGCTAGGTGAGTATCAAGAAAGTGCTACTTTTAACGTTACTGATCTGAGTCCTTTTGATCTAGGCGATGATTTGAGGACAAATCCTTTTCAAGAGAAGGGGAATGATGGCAGCCATGATGGGAGCCAAGCTAGAAGGTGGAATGTGAATCCTCTTGAAGTACCACTTGGATCAATCACAAGAACTCGAGTGAAACGATTCAAAGAAGCACTTAACGAGTTGATAAAGGATATCCAAGAAGCTAGAAAAGATTTGAGCAACCATGAGCATGAACTTACATTTATACAAGTCATTCAAGGTTTTAACAAAGGAGATCAAAGCATAGGAGATCAAAGCTGCCAGCTTAGGTAGAGAAACAGCCGGCCTTGACGATGTTTACGCTTTAACGCTGCTGGCTTTGAGCCGGCATTAAAATTAGAGAGCGATAGAGGGACTACGCCGTCTTCTACGCCACCAGCGTATATTGTCTGATTGTTATTTTTTTCGCAACTTTATTATGTTTTGTCATTTTTGGGCTTTTTCCTTACGAGTTGTAAACACTATTAATAGCTGCTAGGGTTGGAAAACAGAACATAGAACTTTGATACAACTTTGATTAATACAATTTAAGAGTATTCCTCTCTTGGTTCTCCAAAGAACTTCTCTTGAACTTATCAGATCTCTTCCGTGGCGTTCAAATCAGACTTATCAATTAGTCTTTTATCCCGATTGTGGCGTCAACAAAATATACCAAGGTTCTTGCCTCATCTATAGGCAACGGGTCGCGGTTCCACTTCGATTATTTGGCATTTTGGGTTACAATTCCAAACGTATTGGTATAGGGTTTCGTCACAGGTGGGCGTGGTTCGTATCAGATTTGTTGTTGTATATATAGATACATTTTCATAGTTCCTTTTGTTATTTGTATTTATCACATTGCCTGATACAAATCTATTGTAGCAATCTTGATGATAATTTGGGGTGATTCGAATTGTTGTTGTCATGATTTTATTGCTGTTGTTGATCGTTATCTTGTTGCTGTGCATCTGTTGTTTGTTGCTGCTGTTTGTTGTTGTTGGTGTTGCTGCTGATTTCTATCAGTTGTCGTAGATCTCTATCACTTGTCGCTGATGATGATTATCACTGCTGTTTGTTGTTGTTGGTGCTGTGCTGATCTTTTCAGTTGCCGTGGAGCTCTATCAGTTTGTTGTTGCTGGTGATCTCTATCACTTTCTAAGGCGTTTTGCACCTAAAATTCTTCCTGAACGAATTTATTGAGAAAAATATCAAGGCGAATATTCGTTCTTAAAGAGAGCTCTATAACATTGAGGGATTGACTGAACTAGTGTAATTCTGTATAGACTATTACTAGGTATCAGAGCATATGGCGGTGACTAATGATAGCCAACGGCTATACTTTTATTTTCTTTTTCCTTTTTTTTCATGTCAGGATAGCCATGAGTTGGGCCACTGGGGCTAAAGGAAGTGGCCAACACATAAGGTCACTGTATATCTTGTCTCATCATTTCGCCAACCCTCTTTACATTGGCCAGCAATTCTCTTTATATTTAAGTCCGTAGATTTTCTTATTTATTCACACCACAACTTCTGAAAATTTAAGAGGGAGGATTTTTGATAAATTAAATTTAATAAAGTCAAATCAAACAGTTTTTTAGTTGAAACACAATTCAATATCCTACACTAATACCATTTATAACCAACATCGAGCTTCTGAAATTTATAAAGTTAAACATAAACACTTAATCCGAAATCCAAAAGCCAAAATATATGATTAACAATCCATTCAACAAGTTTTTGTCCCCAACTTATCTCTTCGTCCCTCGAATAGAGAACTCCAATTGTAAAGTATGTAATGTTACCAATTAACTTTATTTACAGGAAAAAAAATTATTTTCGGTTGCCCAACTTTCTCGCATCCTGCTGGAGCTCCATTGAACTACAATTATTTTCTACTTGTCAAATCTGCTTAACGTCAAAATGGCTCCACACGTAAACCGTGGCTTGTACAAGAAAAATTAATAATACATTTTTCCTTTGATTCATTGCTTATCAACTCCATAAATGATAAATTGGTGAAATATCAGTATAAAATTTCAAATCAATCCCATTAATATGTACATTTTCAGTTTCATATATTATAAGCATGAATAATTAACAGGGGCAAGGCAATACTCGAATCATGGTGATATCCATTTAGGTTTTTACGGTACAGATTGTAACTCAATAGAGTATAGCAGATTAAATATAAAGTTTCAGAAGAAAAATAATAGGTAATTACTATCAATAGACCTCCGTCAAACACCAATTTGGTATCTTCTGTGAAATCATAAATCTATACAACAATATCTCCAAAAAGGTTTTTAAGGAGAACAAAGAGAAGTATTTTATATCCTCCACTACATAACAGTATTTTACCATGCACATATATGAACAAATAATCACCCTAGTTATACCATGGCGGAGTAGCCACGAAACCGCTCCAGCACCTCATGGTAGCTCTTTCAAAGCCCGCTCTTGTTCACCGTATTATTCACTGCAATCCTTTATGCCTGGACAAAGTAAATACGATGTGCTTTCGATGTATCAGAGCACATCCTTAACGCGTAAAAGGCTACACTAGAGAAACAGCAGATTAAACACCCAAAGGAGGGTGAAAGGGAACCGCAATGGCGGTGGAGAAAATACTTTTGGGTGTTCACATAGAATTAATATGTATCCTATCTTATTTGATAAAGAGAAAACTTTCATTGTCTGAACAATCATCTAAAATACTTTCGGGCACCCGTAACGCGTCCTGTCCACTAGTTTCTATATGATTAGCATATACTACTGGAACCAAGTTTATAGAAATTTGGACAAATAAGGTGATATTTCTTTGCATAATAAATGCAAAAGCAATTTGCAAAAGGAAATGCAGGATTTGTTTTTCAAAGTATAATATGGAAAACATCATGAGCCCAACAAACTGAAACCTAATTTCTGAAATAATTTTGAAGCCGGACACAAAACCCTAATTCTTCTAAAATATTTATGAGGGTCACCTCGTTTTTTACTCTCCATAGAGTCTGAAGTCGGGGTAGAAGTGACGGTACCAATATAGGATCTAATGACTGTTATACAAGCTGTAAACCACGAATCAGTCTCCATAAAATAAGCTTTCTTTGCATTAATATTTAAACTCCCTTCATGGAACCTTTCCTCACCACAGCACCATCCTCAAACTCACTTGGCTTTTACCCCATGCAAATAATGATTCTGTTTACATTAAGAAAAAAAAGAACAAAGATCTTAACAAATACTACCAGAGGCAATTTAGAAGAAACATACCTTCGCAAAGAGCCGCATGTCACTATAGCATTCCGCTTATGAATGCAGATTCCTCTAGCTGGTTACAAACCATTGGTTGCTGTTATTCACGATATCTGTTAGTATAATATAAGAAACTAGTTATGGATCGAGAATAGGATCGTCAGCCGACAAAATCATGCAAGAGCTGCCCTCCAAAAACATCCCTTCCAAAATGCCGCTCCTGTGTTTCGAAACCACCCAACACATATCCCTCATTGTTTCCTTCGATGCCAAGGCCAAAGCGCTGCACTGCATTAATTGGAAAGGGCTCTGACAATGCCAGCCGGTTATCATTCTGGTGAAGACCGAGGGTCAAAGAAACACCATTGCTGACGCCTCCGATGCCTTCACCGACATTAACATGAGGGTGCCCAGACAAGTTGTAAGACAAATGTAAGGCATCCTCATTCCTTACGGGAACAATAGGGAGTTCATTTCTCGTGCGTTTAGCTGGGGAATCATTAATTCCTTGAGTAGAAGTGGAAGCGATTTCAGTTGCAGTGGAGTTTGGCAAAGGTGGTGGGTCGATTGACCTGTTGATGTGGTGTTCGTCCCTTTGAGATCCTTTTTGAGCTTGCTGTGTCTCTAGCATGTGTATTTCTTCTACCATAGGCTTCCATAGCCGAACTCGGGCATTGATAAACCAGTTAGATACCTATATTAAAGGGGGGATGGCAACCAACCAAAAGTAAATGATGTTTGTCTCTTAATTTGAATTTTTGTCTAAGTAATCTTTTCTGAAAAATAAATATGACAAATATTAAAAGTTGGATTTGATTTTCTGAGTTTATAAATTGGAGGAGGATCCATCAATACAGAAGAATACAAGGGCTACCTGGCTACGCGATAACCCCGTTTGTTTTGCCAACATCAGCTTGTCAGTATCAGTGGGGTACCTACTCTCAAAAGGGTAGGCAATAAGCACATGACCTATATAATAAAATAACAAATTCTAAGGCATATGTGTAACATACGGGTGAAGAAAGTGGTCGAATAACCATGCCCTGAGAACAGTCACAGCACACTCCGGAAGCCCCCTTTGAGGTCGCCAAACAGGCTGGTGGTCTAGATATCCCGAGCTATACTGTGGCCTCTGGCCAAAATTGATTCTGTCATTAAATTTAGAAGACTCATCTTTCTTATGGCCTAATCCTTGACCACAAGCCTTGTTTGCGAACTGAAGTTGATCACTAATAGCTGCCTTCAAGGACTTAAAATGCTTTGACATGGCCTTTAAGGCTAAATTAGCATAGGGCGCAGCATTACCAAGCCCCGCAACATATTCAAAAGATGTTACTACTGCTTGCATTTGCTGAAAATAGTGTTTGTACCTTCGACAAACCTAGAAGAGAAGATGTTACAAGTCAGAAAGATGGAAAGATGTTAAACAGATTATCTAAAATTAAACTCACTGTCACTTTTGACATTTGTAAACCAAACTCCTAAGCAGGTGCATTTCAACAAATTGATAACAAATTGCTTAATTTACATAATAAGCCTGCCATCTCAAGCAGTAATAGTGCAAGTTGACCCTACTCTTTCTTAAGCTTTTACTAATGGCACGTTTGTATATGAGAAAATTTTTTTCATACTACTTGAAAGCCATTACTTACATTCATTTTTGCTTTTTCTATTCCCCTCATTTTAATAAATGGTTTGACCATTACAAAACCTAGATTATAACAAACCTTGAAAGAATACAGAAGATATTTTCTGCACGGCAAACACACATATTAAGTTGCATTTAGGATACTTAATTTTTGCCACTATTATCATTCTAAATATTATAAGGTTGTAGGTATTCCTATAGGAGTGAATTAACATTCAAAAACAGGAGGCTAATGATCAGGAAAGGAAGACAATCACATAAAAACATGTCACTCTTCTTTCTATAGTTTCCTCCCTAATAAACACTGCACTTGTTGCAGCCAAGCCAACATGAATAGGAATGAGGAAGATAACCATAGAAAATAGACAGCCAACAAAGTTGGAGTGATGTATTTCTGATGCCAAACAATAATAAAATTATAACCATTGCTCTCCACCATAAGTTTTCTATAAATTACCATAAAGCTCTTAATACATACTTTTGTCTCATTTCCTTTAAATCTTAATGCTTGTAGCAAGCAGTCAACCAGAATGTGCAAGAAGTTTTGGCCCACATCATATTACTGATCACATGATTTAGTATATCACTCATCAGTAACAACATACTATTAGCGCCCAGAAACTTGAACTAAATGGATGCGGCAGATAGATGTTAAACATCTTTCTACACTTCTAACTCTACACTTTTGAGACAAATAGTCAACTGTAATTAGGGTGAAACAATACTAAATGAATGCGTCGCATTGATGTTAAACATCTTTCTACACTTCTAACTCTACACTTTTGAGACACATAGTCCACTGTAATTAGAGTAAAACAATACAAAACCTCAAACCTAGAATATATTATGTAACCAAAACATATTTTCATGCTGGATGCAAACATTTAAGATGAAGACAATGGCTTCTATTGCAATAAACCGAGCAAATAGCCAGTGGATTTTTAATTCTTGGATCATTTCGTTATTGGAATCATCATCATGTTGTCAAGTAAGTTAATACTAACATGATTTTCAACCAATAAGGCAAATTGACCGTGATACAACAAATACTTCTACTTCAAGACAATCCTTAAGTAAAGCAAACCATATATTGGTTATCTCTAGCATGAAGAGAGTGATAATTTATCATGATATCATTCTTGCAAGTCCTTAAATACTCATAATGTTTCCATAAAACTATAGTTGTTCAAATTTAGTACTGACAAATAGAATTGCAACTTCAGTCTACTGTGAAAAGCACTTTCAGTGATGATTGTAATTGCAGGAAAAATGACATATACTAAATGGATAGAATAAAACATTCAGTCTGCCTGTCTACCTTCTTTCACAATGAAGATTTGTTTTTCTAGAGGATAAGTCTTCCTGCTCTAAACTTATGACAATAGTTTATTCCATAAAATAGTTATGGAACAGCTAGAAGATCTTGAATAGCTTCAAAATCAAATATGTCTCCATAAACATTGAAAATTCTAAAGGAAGCAATTGCAAAATTGTTTCCCCTAAAACAGAAATGCATAGACAGCCAAAGCATAAAACATCTTAACTTCTCCCTATCAGATTTTTCATGTGTTGTTATAGTCACTTCATCACAAACTTGTAAGAATTGATTCACGTCCCATCAAGCCCTTAAGTCTATGTTTGGAATAGGGAAAGGATTTAAAGAAAAAGAAAGTGGAAGGAAAGAATTAGAAAGAAAAGAAAATGAGAATACATAGTATTCCTTTGTTTCAGTAAGAATAGAATGAGGAAGAGAAAAATCATACTTGAAACTGTCTTTTTATTAGTAAAATTACTAGCAAGTTCTTTTACTATTTAATATAATCTTTGGGAACATGTCATGGCCAATATTATAATTTCACCCTTTTTTTTTCATTTGAAATTCCCTCCAAATTAAAGAGGGCAAAGCAAATCCTCCACATCCTTTTCCTTCCCTTTCCAAACAAATGAAAGTGCTTTGGAAAAATAATTTTGCCATCCCACTCCTCCATTTCCAAACAGAGTTTTTAGCCAAAATTTGCAAAGCAGTTATCAAGTCATGCTTACTGGGAAGTGCTTATGGCAAATGAACACTTTAAGAAACCCTGATCAGTAAAGGGGCTTTTAGAGAAGGAACAGTCCATATAGAACAACCTCATTTTTTCCATGTTTCAACACTTTATATAATAATTTAAAGACTTTACTAATATGAGATTTATAAATAAAACAATATAGAAGAAACTCAGCTTCAAAGGACCTCCAGCGGGTGTAAGGACTCATTAAGGATTGCCTTTTAAAGATGAGTTCCCTCTACTATTTCATTACCAAGCAGTTGTAACAACATACTTATCCTATTGCAAGGGTAACTTGGTTAAAATGAGATCCATCTATACAAATCGGTTCCCAAATGAGATTCCCTATACAGGTAGGGGCTTTCTTGAAGGGTTCCTCGTACTAAGAAACTCCAAAAACGATGCTCTAAACACACATCAAGATTCAAAACGGAGAAATTGAAAAAGTGAAACAAATGATTTCAAGTATAATAATTGAGAGAAAATTGAAAGCTACCACAATATTACACACTTATGTCCAGCAGTGTTCAAAATTTTAAGATCATGACAAAAGATGAGGTGTGACATATACTTTCCTGTCAAAACAAAGGACTCCAACTGGATAATTGGGTCCATAAGTTTTTTGTCTTGTTGATAAATGTGATTGAACTATTATTCTCTCGTCACTCTATGTTCAATATAGAGATAGAAAGATAACTGCACAAGTTGAGCCATTGCAAAAATTCTTGTTAGGATGATTAAAAAAAACCAAAAAAACAAAAGAGTATTCATTAGACATTATTTATATTATTTAAATGCGAAGGGGACGGATTTGGTATAGCATTAAATTTACCAAACGCGAATTTGCAACTTAGTCCCTTCTTCTAAAAGAGAAGACTTCTTGCATTAGATTTCAATAAGTTTCATATTTAAATTTAGAAAAGTAACATGATTTTTACGTCTTCTTTTTATAATTTCTTAACAAAATTTTTTCTGAAAATGAGAGCAAATTTTTCTTTCAGCCACTTTGCGTTCTTATAACTTTTAGTAACAATATTGACATGTAATTATTTTTTTGTGCCTGCTGTGCCGGGGCATCCTCCACCAGTCATAATTAACACAAGTGATACTGAAGACAAGTAAAAGAGCAATAATGCAAATAAAAGTTTTAATACAAGTGCCCCAAAAAATGACAGTTTCCACAACAAGACAGTTTAAGTGAAGAGCACATATTCCTCACTCGCCTGATTTTTTTTTTTTTTTCAGTTTGAGAATACCAAAAATGCTTTATTCACAACCACACCTTTTTGGAATACAAAGCTTTGGAAATAGATTCGTTCAATTTCTTTATTAATTTAAGAGTTTAAGTCTAAAGTCTAAAGACCAGGCTAGTGATGACCTATGAGAACTCTTTTAATGGCATAGCTCTAGCTGCTTTCCTGAAAACCATTCTTCATGCATTTATTCCCTCCTTTTAACTTTAGTTAAAAGATCATTTTGCAAACCCCAAGGACATCTCTACAATCTCAATTCTCAATCTCATCTAAGGACAAACTAATGTACCCAAAACCATGCAATTAAGAAAGCTACAAATTACTCACAACCTTTAGATCACACTGTTCAAGACATGTCTTGTTAATGAAAATACAAAGGACAGACAGGATCATTAACTATATTCTCCCAGAACAAGCGAAGTGAACAATTACCTCGTTAAGCATTGATATCAACCGGGACTTCTTCCGGCTAAACTCGCTATCCTCACTACGACAAAGCACACCATCCTCGACACCACAACCTTCACCCAAACCCTCCAGTGGAGGATCCATCAAACCTGGGTCCGGCACGACCTTCTCGGTGTAAATTCCGCGTCCCACTACATCACAAAGCTCCTCAAGCAAAATCTGAGCCGGCTTCAAGAACCTTGAACCTTTCAAAATCGATGCATAACCAGTGAAGGGCCCAAGCGGGACCGGGCTCCTCGAAACATCATTGGAAGTGCTCCCACCGCCACCGAAGATTCCCGGTATCATATACCCACCTTGCTGATCACCAGTGGAACCATACCTTTGCAAATTTAACTCAAGAGGAAGTATGTTTTGGTTGTTTTGGAGATTGTTGTTGTCATGAGAGCAGAGAGAAAGAGACAATCCTTGTCCACTAGCATTAGACGATGACTCATGATGATGATGGTGCTGAGTAAGCGACAAAGGCTCAGGCTTGTACACTACAACATCACCTAGGTGGTGGTTGTGGATACTATAGAGGAAAGGATTGTTGCTAGTGTTGGTATTCGTGGTGGTTGTTGCGGTGTTGGTGGAGTTGTTGGTGTCTTGGATCGGGCTAGGGTTTAAAGGCAAAGATGTGTTTGGATCCATATACGGACTTTGGTGGTTGTGGTGATTATGGCGGTGGTGGTGGTGATGAGAGGTAGACGAAGATGAAGAAGAGCTAGGAATAGTCGAGATTCCAGTACCACCAACAAGACCCATCAAATTACTGGGGTTATTTTCTTCTTTGACTTGGTTGGTGCAGGTTAGCAAATCAGAAGGAAGGAGAGACGATGGGTCGTAGAGAGGAAGTAAACCAGCAGAGCCTTGGTGCTGTTGGTTCTGGTGCTGGTGGTTGTGTTGGCGGTGGAGATTGAGGGCCGCAGCAGCCACGGTGGCAGTGACGGTGACTTCTTCACCACCGCCAACTCTCAGCTTGTCTCTGCGGCTTTGTTGTGGGACATGGTAGGAGGACTCAAAACCCTCCGCCATAGGAAGACAATTGTAGATTTATATACGTAATAAGATCAGCTATATGGCTGTAAACGAAGTAGAAAGGGAGCTTTCAAGGAAATACATGTAATAAGAGAGTTACTATATGGCAGTAGCTATGCTAAGAATTGGTAAAGGGGGAGAGAGAGAGTGAGTGTGAGTGAACAGTGAAAGAGATGTGGTGATGATGAAATGAAAGGTTATCATGATCGACCGAGCTGCAAATATGGCAGACTGGCGCAGGTTAGCAGGGATACGTGAATGGAATAGGGGGGAATAGTAAGGAATAGGGGTGGGTGCTAACTTCACGCATTTGTCCAATTTTGATATTGATTTTTTTATTAAAAAAAAGAAAAATAAAATAAGTAGTATAGTACAGAGCAACAGTGTAAATTGGATTGGCTTTATTAACTAATAATGCAAAACCCCCGATGGCTCGAAGACACACAAACACAAGCATGTCCACACAGCCACACGCAAAATCTAACTCTCATACTCTCTCTCCCAGTTATTGCACGAATCAAGAGAGAGATTGAAAGAGAGACCGGCTATTTCCGGTAATCATAACAAGACTTACTGTGGAGAAGAGAGTGCGGGCATTGTTTCTACTCTTGGGTCTCGCTCTTCCTAATTTTTTGAATATTAGCTCGTGCTGGGATGGAAAGTATGGGGAGACATGACTTTAAAAAGGGTGAAAAGCTATATTTTCAAGATAATCTTATGACGTGTGAATTCCGAAAGTAAACTGGAATAAAATAATTTATCTGGAACCAAAATTTTTATTCTCGGCCTATAGGAAGAAGAGCGGTATCAAAATTTTAATTTTACACATTAAATCACATGCTTAATTCATGTGTATGTATCTGAATCCTTTGCTTGGTTTATCAAAACAACAAAGACTCCGTTATAATCATAATCTTCGGAGTTACTTTGATCAAGTAGAGTAATATATACAACCTAGGAGTACAAAATGAATGGATCACATCTTTGACCCTTCTTACAAAAATAATTTATTTAGCTGACCCAAAAACTTGTTGGTATGGGAAATATTTCGATAGTTTATGGCTTCACCAACTAAAAAAAAGGAAAAAGGAAAAGAAAAGATTGCCACTTCATTTTACTAATTATGTGTTACCCCAAAAAGGATAGCTAGCAAAAAATTTGTTGATTAAAGATCCATATGGCAAATCATCCTACATACAACATGGGAATGCTACATAGATATGTGGCAAATATTCGCTAAGTAGCCTATGTAGTATAGATTCTTTTATTTTTTTTTCTTTTTAAATGTCATATTTATTATCTTGGTTGTTTTCTATTAAATTAATAAATTACCATTTAAAATTAATACATCAATAGTAAAAATACATAATTGACTAAACAAATGTAGAAATAACTTTCAATAAAATATAAAACCATTAGATTGAGTATATAATACAAATCATAGAACACAAAATGCAACATGCACATACTAGAGTCCAAGAAAGGATAGTGAATATTCATAACAAATAGCTTGCATATGGGGAAAATCTATCTAGTTGACCTATTATTTGTACCCTAGTTAGTACTTAAACTATTTTGTGTGGGAACAGTGTTGACATTAATTAGCTAATTATGATAATATGATCTTGGGATTGGGTAGTAATAATACGAATGTTACTATTAAGATAGTTAACACTTAGGAAAATTGTCGACAATGTAGGAGAAGGCCATGGGTAGAACAAACATAAATACACTCTTAGAGGAGGTTACTACTATATCCAGCCCTTTAAAGAAGAATTGGCAAGTGAAAAATTGATAAAGGTGTCATGGAAAAAAGTCACGGTACACTAAGTAAGTAGTTAAGTTCTCTTTCATTGTTAAGTAGTTAAAACTTACTTTAAGGGAGGATTTGAAGTAGCTACCCTATGAATTGTGTAGTTTGCGCTTATACTAATTTTTATGTTGTTGGTATTTGATCCTTAAGTTAAAGTGCTAGCTTGCATATGTATGCATGTAATGGAGTAGGAGATACTATCATTTGATCTAGGCTTAGATGAACATTTAAGATTTCCATTAATTATTCTCTAAGTTCAGTTGATAGTTTTGCACTTGTCCATTATTCTTTTGTATTTTTCCTAAATTCTTAACCTTAATTTAACATTAGCTTTCAATTCACTTATTAAAATTACTTGATCCAACAATTTTACTCCTTCTCAATCTAATATCTCAATTACATACACAACCATGACATTAGGCTGATACATAATCATCAATTACTAATGAATCTAGATCGTGCAATTAACAATCAAACTTTTATTGTCACCACAACCCTCATTATTATACACTTTATAGAATTCAATTGAAATTTTGAATTTGATATCTAGTTCCATAATTATATGTAGAATCCCTTATTATTCAATTTTTCTTACCTATTCCATCATCTTCAAGTTAATACATAAATTAAGAGTTAAACACTCACTAGACTATAATAAATCATTGAAACTAACTAGGTGGTTCTTGTAGCAACACCCTCTCTTTGCTCTTAATTACAATATCCATAAAGTTAATAAGATAGTTTCCAAATTAGAGTTTTTTTCATTGGTTCATGAGCAAAAAGGAAGAATCTATCTGGGGAGGGGCTTGCATTTATTTAGCTTGTTGACAAGGAAATAACTTCCTAAGGCAATGAATAGTAGTTGGTTTTAGAGGATGAGCAATGGGATTATTAAAACATGGCCTATACTCTCACAAGAGGTAATATCGAGGAATTTTTTGCAATAAGCAAAAAAGCAAAGCTATGTGGATGTAAAAGGCTAACGTGTCATGAACTTCTTTTCTTAGAGAAGAAGTAATAATGATATATGAGGGAATAAATATTGATTAACTCTATGCTAGTAGACATAATAATATAGAAAATGCAAGCTTTTATGAGGAATGGTAGGGCATAAAGTGTTTATAGGTGGCTTTTTAATTTTGTCATCAAATCTTTAGGCTCAACCCTAAGTAGGCAATGAAAATTATCAAGTTAGAGCATGGTAGGTAGAGGAAATTCTAGTGGAGTAGTAAAGTGCACAAAGATTAGAACAAACACCAACAATGAAAGGGCTTTGCTACAATGACAATAAGAGACGAAAACTAAGGAAGTGAAAGGGATTAGATCTCATATTAGTCTAAGTTGTAAATGGTGGTATTAGGCTTGTGCATATAAACCATCGTGATAAGTGTTTTGTCAAACACATGGTAGAATTTGTGATTTGATTCAATGTAAAGCAAAGAACCTTGCTAGGGCTTAATATGTTGTAAATTCTCTTAAAAGAGAGGTATGCCTTTTGAAATGTAGACACAAGTGGTGCATACAACACATATTATATTCCCATGTCAAGTATGCAAGTGTAATAAACCATACTAGATGATTGTATAAGAACTTAGGATTGAAATTTCTTGGAAAACTCTATAATTTACAAGGGAAATCCTCAAGGACTAGGAACTTCAGTTTGATAAACCTACACCACCACTAATCAAAGTAACTATTCAATCTACCACAGCCCGTTGAGCACTCGAATTGATAGGGATACAATGCAATTTGCCATACCGGGTTTGGTATTGAAAAGTGTGCCCAAGAATATAGTCTCTCAAGATTTTTTTTTTCTCCTTAGCAATAGACTATCTCTAGAAAAGAGTATTATTCAATATCAACTGTTTGGAAAATTACACCCAAGGTGTTTTAATTCCCTACGTGAACATACAAGATACTTAGACAAAAACAATTAGTCACCAATGTTGAAGTAACATGACTCTTAGGAATTAATGGTTTCCGTCAAAAACAGAACAGTAGGAGCATGGTTTGAGGAAATCTTTTTCCTTGATCTTTTCTTTCATATGTTGAATATATATATATACACGAGAATGTTATCTATTCCTTCCTAAACTTACTCCTACACATTAGCTAAGTCAATAAATAAGAATATCTCCAAATATCTATCTACCTAAATTACAAATATTACAGATATCACAATCGTGGAGAGCCGTCAGGAGATACACGACCGTATACACGACCATGTACTTTGGTCGTGTACTTGCTGTACGTTTATGTGCACATATGCACGACCGTGTACACGACCGTGTACTTTGGCCATGTATTTTCCTACCACATACACGATTGATATCAATAACATCATTCTCAATACCCTCCCTTAAGGTGGAGCGTGAGAATTACGAATGCCTATCTTGCGAAGAAGAAACTGAAATTGCTCTTGTCTTAAAGCCTTTGTCAAAATATCTGCCAACTGCTCATTGTTGCGAACATAAATGGTTTTGATCAGTCCAACTTGTAGTTCATCACGTACAGAATGACAATCAACCTCAATATGTTTTGTGCGTTCGTGAAAAACAGGGTTTGCAGCAATATGCATTGCAGCTTGACTATCACAAAACACGGTAGCAGATTGATCATGATGCACGCCTAAGCATAACAACAATCCTTTAAGCCATTTTAATTCACAAACCGTGGCTGCCAAAGATCGATATTCTGCTTTCGCTAAAGAACGAGAAACAGTATGTTGTTTCTTGGTCTTCCATGAAATTGGAGAGCTGCCAAAGAAAACAAAATACCCTGTAAGTGATCTTTGAGTCAATGGACAACCTCCCCAATCTGAATCACAATAGGCTTTCAACTCAAGATTGCTCTCAGCTTTCAGAAGAATACCTTGTCCAGGATTACCTTTCAAATATTGAACTATACGCAACGCTGCATCCCAGTGTTCTTTTCTTGGTTGTTGCATAAATTGAGCTAAAATATGAACACCATACGACAACTCAGGTCTTGTGATAGTTAAGTAAATCAAGCATCCTACCAGCCTTCGATATTGTTCAGGATCACACACCAATTCACCTTTGGCAAGTGCTAGGTGATGATTTTGCTCCATCGGAGATTGTGAGGGCTTAGCACCTAGCAACCCAGCTTCATTAATGATGTCTAAGGCATATTTTCGCTGGCACAAAAACATGCCTTTGTCATTTCTAGCCACTTCGATACCCAAAAAATACTTCAAAGCACCTAAATCCTTCATATGAAAACAGCGATTCAAATATGCTTTTAACTCATCTATCAAGTGTGATTCACTTCCAGCAATAATGATATCATCCACGTACACCAAGACCGCCAAGTGCACTTTATCTTGCATCAAAGTAAATAGAGAATAATCTTAACGAGATTGACAAAAACCATATCGTTTTAGTGCTTCAGCCAATTTTGCAAACCAACATCGCGGTGCTTGTCGTAAGCCATAGAGAGACTTCTTCAAACGACATACTTTTCCAAGTTGACGAGTATGAAGCTAGGGGGCATTTTCATATAAACTTCTTCTTCCAAATCTCCATGAAGAAAGGCATTGTGGACATCCATTTGATGCAGTCCCCAACCTTTAGCCACTGCGACAGAAAGAAATGTACGCACCATAACCATTTTTGCTACTGGGGCAAAGGTTTCATTGTAATCTATCCCTTCAACTTGATTATTTCCAAGAATAACCAAACGCGCTTTGTACCGCTCAACTGTGCCATCAGAATTATACTTAATCTTGTATACCTACTTGCTACCGATTGCTTTCTTCCCTGGTGGTAAGTTAACTAATGTCCATGTTCTATTCTGCTCAAGGGCATCAATCTCTTTTTGCATAGCTTCTCTCCAGC
Organism: Laguncularia racemosa; assembly: GCA_037954665.1. Classification (NCBI taxonomy): domain Eukaryota; kingdom Viridiplantae; phylum Streptophyta; class Magnoliopsida; order Myrtales; family Combretaceae; genus Laguncularia; species Laguncularia racemosa. Next base: position 1,207,677 of record JBBMOL010000039.1, on the reverse strand, counting down.
GTGCATCCTTCACTACCTGATGGAAGAATTTTAGCTCCACAATGCCTGTTATGGCTGCTAAGAAACCTTGATGACGTGGTGAGAAATTTGTGTAATTTATATATTGAGCTAAGTCATAGGGCGTACTTGAGGATGATGTTGGTTTGGCTGAACCTGCAGAGGGGCTATTACTGTGAGCAGCATAAGTCACACAATCTTTCAACCGTGTAGAAACTTGCTTAGACCAAAGCCTACGACCAAGAACCGACGAACCTTGTTCTACACTCTCCAATCTGACCTCTGGTGATATATCACCCTCCCTGACTTCAGCACCAACATTTTGAGCATCATTCAATTGCTCAGGTGTTTCATCAGCAAGTTCTATGAGTTCCTTTTCTTCTGTCCCAATCAAATTAGTTTCTCCCTCGTCAATGCACTCATTTATTTGAGAGTGCACTGCGGTATCCTTGTTCATTTGTACACACGCATCTACATATGGATACTCATTTTCATGAAAAACTACATCCCAAGACACAAAGTAGCGTTGTGTTTCCAAATCATACAATCTCCAACCTTTCTGTCCAAATGGATATCCCACAAAAATACATTTATGACTTCGACTAGCAAACTTATCCTTTTCACGATTCAAACTCCTTGCATAGAACAAACACCCAAATGTACGAATGTAACGGTAATTAGGTCGTTTACCATACAAAATTTCATAAGGTGATTTTCCTCCTAACACTTGAGAAGGATTTCGATTGATCAAATATCCAGCTGTCAACACACATTCCCCCCAAAACTCAATTGGCAAATTAGCTTGAAATCGCAATGCTCGAGCTACGTTAAGTATATGATGGTGTTTTCTTTCTACTCGCCCATTCTGTTGTGGTGTTCCAACACACGAAGTTTGATGTATTATCCCATTGTTCAAGAAATAATCTTTCAAGCTAATGAACTCACTTCCATTATCACTTCTCACTATCTTAACGTTCTTATCAAACTGCCTACGAACCATAGCAACAAAATTTTGCAGGATACATCCTACTTCAGTTTTAGCAATCAGAAAATATATCCACACACATCTAGAAAAATCATCAACAATTGTGAGGAAGTAACTTGCATTAGAGAAACTAGAGGTTCTATAAGGTCCCCATAAATCACAATGAACAAGTTTAAACAATTCACTAGCTCTACTATCACTAGAATAAAACATGCTTCTGGTTTGCTTTACTTTGAAACAAGCATCACAACTCTTATTTGAATCTAACTTAGTCTTATTTTCAGTAATTAAGCCTACAATCTTTGGTGACGGATGCCCCATTCTTCTATGCCAAAGTTCATCAGAAGTCAGCGTCCGAGACTGAAGTGCATGAACTGGTGGCTCCTTCTTGAAAAAATATAGCCCCTTGCAACGTTCACCCGCTCCAATCACCATCCTCGAAGTGCGGTCCTGCATCAAACAAAGCTTATCAGTGAACAATACATTACATTCCGATTCATCAACTAATTGTGACACAGAAATCAAATTGCAATGCAATCCCGGAGCATGAAGAACATTATCCAGTTGAACGTTCTTCCCTAAGCAAACAGACCCTTCCTGTAGCGCCAGCACTTATTCTCCATTAGGCAAGCCAATTAGACAGCCTAATATGTTTCTTAAGCTAGATAAACATTCTGAATTCCCTATCATATGTTGCGTAGCTCCAGAATCAATTATCCAAAGAGTATTTTCCTTACCAGTCATCTTCTCACTATTACTCCCTGATTTGTAAGTGTTCAGCATGCTCACAACTGCTGCCCATTGTTCATTCGTCAACGTACCAGGAGTCGCAACTTCCTTTGTTTCTGTGTTTAGCTCCTCAATCGCTTGAGCAACATTAACTCGAGCATCGCTCCGTCCTCTTCCTGTCATCTTGCCTCGACCTCTGCCTCCTAACTGTCTTCCTCGACCTCTACTAACTGCTTTAGGCTGATCACCCCACCAAGCGGGATAACCTATAAGCTGAAAGCATCCCGTGGAGTCATGTCCTTCTCTATTGCAATGTGTGCAGACACCCCTTTTGTCCTTTGTTCCTTCATTGGTTTGGACCATAAAACTGGCAGCTTCATTCTTGATCTCCTTTTCCTTGGAGATATTTCGAACCCTTTCCTCTTGGCACATTAACGAATATGCCTTACTAACATCGGGCAACGGTGTCGAGCTCAGGATATTTGTCCTCACTGTGTTGTAGGCATTGTCTTACCCCATTAGAAATTGATGAAGTTTTTCTTCTTCTCGTTTCTTAGTTATTTCAGTTCCGATATTGCACTTGCAACCTCCACATTTGCACGCAGATATCACATCGTAATTTGCCAGTTCTTCCCACAATTGTTTCAATTTGGCATAATAACTCATGAGTGACATTCCTTGTTGTCTGCAATTTGCAAGTTCCGTCTTCAACTGCTGCACTCATGCACCATCTGTCACAAAGAAACAATCTTTGATGTCTTCCCACAAGTCCTTTGCAATTTCCATGTGCGTCAATGTGGATCGCACCGTTGGCTCGATTGTATTTATTATCCATGATACAAGCATGGAATTCACAGTCCACCAATCTTCCAACTCATCCGAGTTTTCGTCAGGTTGAGTCACAGTTCCATCAAGAAAACCAAATTTCTTCTTGGCTCTCAAAGCAGTCCGAATGGCTCTAGACCATTCATCATAATTGTCTTCTTTCAATTGCACCTGGGTTATTATATTTCCAGGATTGTCATTCGCATACAATGTGTATGGTGACAACGATTTCTTTTCTTCTCCTGCCATTATTGTGTTCAAGGCTCTAATACCATGTCAAAAACAGAACAGTAGGAGCATGGTTTGAGGAAATCTTTTTCCTTGATCTTTTCTTTCATATGTTGAATATATATATATACACGATAATGTTATCTATTCCTTCCTTACTCCTACACATTAGCTAAGTCAATAAATAAGAATATCTCCAAATATCTATCTACCTAAATTACAAAGATTACAGATATCACAATCGTGGAGAGCCGTCAGGAGATACACGACCGTGTACTTTGGTCGTGTACTTTCTGTACGTTTCTGTGCACATATGCACGACCGTGTACTTTGGTCGTGCACTTGCTGCACGTTTCTGTGCCCTATATACACGACCGTATACTTTGGTCGTGTACTTGCTGTACGTTCCTGTGCCCATATACACGACCGTGTACACAACCGTGTACTTTGGTCGTGTACTTGCTGTACGTTTTTGTGCCCATATACACGACCGTGTACACAACCGTGTACTTGCTGTACGTTTCTATGCACATATGCACGACCGTGTACTTTGGCCGTGTATTTTCCTACCACATACACGATTGATATCAATAACATCATTCTCAATAGTTTCTCAAGTAAATAACTAATAACTAAGCGACTAAAATGTGACAGATAAATGATTAAAATTATAGTTGAAATATTACAACTACAAACAAATAATAAAACAAAATGACTTATTGAACAATGGTAGCATATGGCACTACACAAAGTGTTACAATACTTGGCAATCTTTCAAACTTTTTAGCTTTTCAAAAAAAAAAAAACAATTTAGGTATTTTTCCATTAAATGAACTTTATTAATTAAATTGTTTGCTTTGAAAATATGTAAATTCTTTTGTATAAATATCATTATCCAATCACCACCATCATCATCATTATAATCAAATAACAGGAAGACACTTTCAAGCCTTTAACCCATAAAGAAAAAATGCAAATTGTATAGTTTTCCAAACATGAGGTTTTAACAAACACATATTCGATATATTAGACATAAAAAAAATGATATTTTCAAGAAAATCCCCTATATAATTGCCTAAGAATATACTTAATCCCTTATCATTTTACTAGCGCAGTTTATGTATTTAAGTCTTTAATGTTCTCATTATTTTTTCATGTAAATATACTTTCAACTTCATTTTACTATTTTATTACTTATCAATTGACATTAACCCTAAAGTACTATGACTTCTCCGTACACTTTCTTTTTCTTCACTCGTAATCAATATGTATGTTTAAATACAATCACTTATCACCCTTATATGGAGGGAAAAAGAAAACTTTTTTTTGAAAGATGAAGACGTTGCTAACACGTAGCCTTCCAAGATAAACAAAATAAATGATTGGATTTTACTAGTTTTCTACGTCAGTAGGTACCATAACATAGAAAAGGGATAGATTAGCATCCAATGATATAGTACGATATTGCGGTGGTGCTTTTTGAAGATGAATTCCTCGGAGGTGAAAACATGGGATGTATCCAGACCAGGACTGACTTCATATGGTCTCCACTAATGCCGCGTTTGACACACGGGACATATTAGTGGGGTTTTTGCTCAATGACATGTGGACATTGCATCTATTCTTGTAGAAAATATATGGTCGATTATCTAATTTTGATCTCCTAAACAGTATCTCCGAACACTTGTAATAATTGAGAAACAAAGTACCTAAGATACCCCGCCCCCCCCCCCCCCCCCCCCCCCCCCAAAAAAAAAAAGTCAAATAAATAGCCTCATAAATTCAACACATAACAGACACTTATAAGTAATAAAATTTGGAGAATAAGAAATTCTTCAAGAGAATGAAAATATTGTATCTTGACTAGAAAAAAACTCACATATATTGCACTAATTGAAAATGATACGATAGGAAAGATAGTAAACTCCCACAATACAACACGCACTAAATAGAGGGTGGAGATGAAAACTGGGTAAAGAGACGTAATAGACATATGTACTTTTTGGTTACTGGTACTGGACAGTACTAACGAAAAAGAACTGGATAAAAAATATTTTTGTACCATGTTTAATTTGTTCAGTACTGGATAAGGATTTTTGTGCTGTCTAGTATTTGGATTACAAAATATTGGACTGAACATAGTAAATTTGACATTTTTGCCCTTTTAATTACTAGAGAAGGCTTTTGTGTTGTCCAGTGTTTGAAATTGCAAAGTACTGAACTGGATAGAGTAAAATTGACAATTTTTCCCTTTTTATTTATATCATAGTTATTTATATATATTTGATATTATTATAAGAAAAAATGATTTGAAGGTTTAATATATTATATTAAATATTTTAGGGAAAAGAATTATGTTATATTTAATGAAATAATACATTATTTATGGTAGCGTATAAACTTGGTAGACTCGATGTGTTTTTTATTGATTTCGCTAATTCTCCCTATTTGAGCTAAACGGATTAAAAATAGAAAATACAACTAGACTTTCATAAGCATTAATATAATTAGTATTTTAAAAGACATGTAATTAAAAAATATAGATATCATTTGTTGTATTATCAATAGTGATGTTGGTGTTGACAATGAAGATAACTATGGTAATGCTAATGGTGATAAAGATAGGAGAGCTAGCAGCAATTTTGATAATTAAAAGGAGCTAATAATTTGTATTATTTTTGTATTTTATCATGATAATGCATTTTATATTGATACTATTATTTATGTTATAGTTTTATACATTAGCATATCAACTTATACTATATTATTTATACTATGAGTATATGATTTTTATTATTAGTTATGACTAAAATGTATATTGAATTTTTTTTCCCAATCCATCTCAAGTTTTTTATGATTACTGTAAGGCATATCCATAGATTTTGAAAGATATTTTATATTGATTGTAGAAACTTACATTTTTATATTCTAATTTTACAAACCTTTTAAATATTCTAACAGGATTGTGAGTTTAACAACCTTTGTAAGAAAAGAGATTAAAAACTGATCCATACCATTAAAAAGCTAGTATCTACATCACTAGATTATAAAAGACCTAGCATGATATAATTTAAGTAATGATAAATATTCCAAAGCAGTTTGCCAAATCACAGTCGAACTATATAGTTAAATGAGTGAAAGACAGCTAATGAAACACTCTTCTCCCACATAGTTTAGAGTGTAGTATTTGGAACGTAAGTCAGATTGTTTAACATATGAAAAATAATTAATGAACAAACAAAATGCTTAAGGTGATAGAGAACCATTATGCGAGCACGCAAGGCATGGATAGAAAGAAACCCAGTTTTCTGCTTTAACGTTTTGGTCTCGATTCCCATATAAAAAGCTTTCACACTTCCATTAGCTAGGATAGGATAAGAAAGTGCCAAACCGTATCATAATGGCATCTGTAAAAAACATATGGAAATTTTGTCTTTTATCAAACTCAATTGTCATAGCGACTATGACTCCAACTATCAACTGCAAAGGGCAGGGGCAGAGCATGCTCGCAAAGTAACAGTGAAGATGCAACCACTTCCAACATGCAAACTTTCTTCTTCTTGGGATGAAATCATAGGAAATCTCGAATTTCAATATAATAATAAGCATATGTAAATATTAAGACTTGTTAATTTACATAAATAAAATGTTACACAAATTCATAGATAATGGTGCACGTAGACTGGAATCCCAGTCGCTACATGAGAGCTCCTTATATTGAATTGAATATGATATTCTCATTAAAGAGGCAAACTTTCTTTCATGAAGCTTTCTTTACAACCGAGCAGTAACAGAGAGAGAATGGCTTTTCAAGGCTAAGCACCATCTTCAACTCTTGCAAAGAATATCAGATACGATCGATTTTTCATTGGTAGAGTTAGATATTTCCTTAGGAATTCTCTATTAGATTTTTGGAAAAGATCAATCTTCCCCGACTTTACCATGGATATTCCGATTCAATGACAATTATATTTCTTCGACAGATCGCCCTTTTGTCTCTACAATGAAGTAATAAGCAAATATTGTAGATAACAATGAAACACCACCAAAACCAACATAAACTGAACTGACTTCGTATTTTTCCACAAGTTCAAGGAAGTTGCAAACCTGATTGAAGAAGGAAGAAAAAGTTTCAAATCTTAAACAAAAAGTTCCACAGTCAAAAGAGATAGAACTGTCTGTATTGATTCACAACATGGCAAGTAGAAACTAATAGAAGAAGAATAAAGAGAGACTTATCCTAGTTCCATTCATCCATCAATTAATATCAAAACTACACATATCCAATGAACGGAGAAGCTAAGATTAGTTGTGAATGGGCAATACTTCTAGTGAAGATGAGTTGATGGCTTTCAAGGCCTTCAAGATGAGTTGATAGCTAAATCTCCTGACTTTTTTCAAGCACACGGTCTCGACACACGGCTTATACATGGCCGTGCCTTCAACTGTGTACTCAACCTTATGTGCTTTTGTGGATTTTCCAAGCTCAATACACGGCCGTGCCTTCAACTGTATATTCAATCATGTGTACTTTTACTGATTTTCGAAGCTCAACACACGACCATCCTCAAGTTTGTTTCTAAACCCTTTCTCACCATTTCTCTAAACAACACAACCACCTTCTCATACTAACATACACCAACATACCCATGTAACATGGTTATGTTAATCAGAAATTATCAATCTCATTGAAAAAAAAAAAACTGCTTTCCCTTTCTTAGATTACACAAACAACCCATATGCGGAGTTCACTATTTTCGGTGATAAATAGACAACATATTTCATGTTATAATTTGTTAGATGATGGAGCAAGATGATGACCATAATCATACGAACCCTAAACAATAACGATGCATTCGAAAAGGAAGGAAGAAATCGAGAAGAAATGGAACCATACGAACCTAATGGCGACGATGGTTGCACTTCCAACCGATTACACAACGAGCGGTAGTGAAGGAGCGGCACTGATGAGCTCTCGTGGGTCCACTTCCGACTACGGTGTTGTGATGGGAAAAGGATTTTGGACAGATGGGAAAGGAAAGTAAAAGGGGCTGATTAACAAGAGAAGGAGGAAGGCTAAATTGGGAATTAAAAAAAAAATAGAGTTTTGTCCAGTGCCGAATTTTTAGTACCGAATTACACTCGGTATTAATTTATCTCATTTAGTCCAGTACAATATTAAGGTTTTGTCCAGTACTTTCGTTATGGGTGGCAACAAAATGGTGAACAAAAAATTTAGTCCTGTCCAGTACCGAATTTTTACGCCAACCAAACGCTACCATAGCTTTCTAATGATCAAAAGGAAGATATGATGTTTAGAGTGTGGTGTTAATGGTCCATGGTGTCTACAATGATAAAGAGAGTTTATTAGGCTTGCGGAAGGTGGAGGAGAGAGTAAAAGGGTTATAGAAAGAGAAATGAGAAGGAAAGAGCGAATAGTGGAAGATGGGTGAGTGATGGATAGGTATGGAAGGGGCGGCAAACAAAGATACAACCTTCGTGTGGGTTTTTTTTTTTTTTATGGAGGGAGTATGATAAGCGAAAAATTTAAATTTGAATCATCTTAATTATCTTTTTTTTTTAAATTTATAAATTAATGATTGAAATTATTTAAATACTTAAAGCGTCACTTAATATTATTATGATATTATCTTATTTCTTAAAATCTTATGTAATAACATCTTAAAAAATAAATCGAAAAAAATTAAAAAAAAAAAAGAAATAAACAAGTCAAGAGGAACCGTTTTCAAAAAAACTTGGAAGGGATTCATAAACCCCAGTTAGTGGAAGCATTGACAACAAGCTACCGAAAAATCAAGACAAACTTGGAGAGTGGAAATTATAGTAATCTAATAATATACCAACAAGGAGTAAACGAGATGTCCCCCTCAGCAATTTAATCATTATTATTTATTAGATTCATGTAACCCACCTGTAGTGGTCCAGAGAATAAACTTTAGATAGACATAGACCTAATCAGATCGAATTGAATTCTGTAGCTGTCCGCATTGGCCATTGAGCTAGCGTCTAACAGATTGCTTTGATTATAATTTACTTTATTAGGCGCTCCATCTTTTATATTTATGCATCGACACAAGCACCTTTTTCCCTAAATGGTAGGCGTATCACTTTTACGGTTCCCTACTTACTATGCAATCATAATCTTTCATTGGCATGCACAAACATTTTTTTAATCATCGTCACAAAAAAAAAAAAAAAAAAAGCATGATTCAAAGGTTGGTAAACAAGACTATGCTGACCTTTACTCCCTCTGCTTTGGGTTTCCAGCAAGTTGCTTTACCCCTTTCTATTTCCTTTTTAGTACTCCCCCCCTTTTTTTGGTGAAGAATAGAATAGTTAGAACTTTAATAGGAAAAAAAAGTAAGCTCATATTCCATAATATTTTAAGAATTTTTGGTCAAATCATAAACTGTTTCAAGTCTTATGGACAACACTTCTTATTGGGTATATATTTTGAATTTATCTAAGTCCCGTTATGGAAAAGCATATAGTAAAATAAAGGGTAAATTATAACAATATGATCCGTTTTTTAAATTACTTATAAAAAGTTATTTATGTTTTATTTTCTTGATAAAGAAATGATTTATATTTTTATAATTTTACATTAATAATATATTGTGATATGTGTCAATATTCTATTGATTAGAAAATGGGTAAAACAAAAAATAAAATAAAAAAGGAAAACAATTGAGAGCCAATAGAATATCTATACATATCATTATTTATTATTGATACAAAATTAGAAAACACATATCAGCTCTTTATATATATATATAATTAATCTCTTTGCAAATAACCTAAAACATATATTTTCTTTTTGTAATTTACACTAAAATAAATGGATAAAGGGATAAATTTGGTTTTTAAGGTAAATTATGAGTGTCTCTCTCTTTTTATTTGTTAGAGATCTAATTATGTGTTCAGTGATTTGTAACCAAAATCTAGATCACATCCCAAACAAATTGGTATTAGAGCGAGGTTCAAAGCTAAGAATTTTGAGAATTTGTGAAATATCCTTTCATGTTGAGTTTATGCCTTGAATTTACATGACACTCAATTGTGGACAAGTATACAGGTAAAGAAGGGTTAAATCAAAGTCTTTATATTCTTGCCAGTATTATTTTTGTATTTTCTTAATGCTTAAGTGATCCTATATTGTATGCATTAAGGTTTGGCTCTGTGTAACCTTATATATATTGTTGCATATATTGGATAGAGTAGGTAATATAGTAGAAAATTTTAGAGATATTGTTATAGAAAATAGTGCTATGAGATTGTGAGAGTCATATGCCATTAAACTGTTGTTGATCGCTTTAATCTTATCTATGGTTTTTTATCTCACTTTTTAAAATATTTTTCATATAAATTATGTGTATTTCTCTTTCTGTTATGCTATATCTTTTACAATTATATATTTATTGACATGTAACTATAACCAAAATTCAAATCATATTTAATGGTATTTTTATAGTAGTATAGAATTTTAGCTATCCTTCACAATCAATGTTCTTCCCAGAGATATGTAATGTTTAAATTTTTCTAGAAAATTGAGGAAGTGTAGACTTTCGACTTTGTTCATAAAGTTTTCAATGTTCTTAATGAGAAGTATGCTGGAGCAAGGACTCGTATTCTATTGTTTAAATAATTTCCGCATTTGGATGTTGACGGATGAGATGGCAGGAAGGTGAAAAATGGCGTCGTATGATCTTATTGGATAGATGTTATGTTACAAATTCATTGGAATCGAAACCAATTTCAAGAGAAGTGACTAATATGGCACGTATTCGATATATAGAAGTATTGGTTGGACAATGAACAAAGCAAATTTGGTGATTGGTACAAATGGTTCAACTCTTATAGATTTGAGGACGAATTCTCAAAATGTTACAAGCTATTTCTAAAACACAGATCGAACTACACATTTTCTAGGCTAATATTGTAAGTAATCTGCCTCTTATCACCTTGCACATTCTATTTGGGTCAGGTGCTATAGATGACGTTCTATTTAGGATGAATTTACTCGAGTCTCTTCATAATATCACTGATATGACCCTCCACTTCCAAATCTTGCATGTGCACATGTTACTAATTATTGGTCATATTTGATTCGTTTTAGTGCTTCAATGATGTGCTGTGTCCTTTCATAGCACTCGCACTACAATGCTTTCTTAGAATTAGATCCAACATAACTATACATTGCTTCCACTTAGCTGAGCCACCCATTAACTATAGTTTGATTACCCCATTTTTATAGCTTAAAATTGGAGATAATTTTTTCATTCATTATTTAATTTGCAAATTGATCAAATATTACTGAATAAAATGGCTTTTAAGGTATCGGATTAAATCTAAAAAATTTCATATGCCATATATTTAGGGGTTATGGTGCGTCTAATTATCATTATTTTATAATACTATACTAAAAAAAATTATTAGTTGATTGTTTGGGTTAATTAAATTTAACCCTAAACATTTATAGAAAGTTTAACTGGTTAATCTTTTAATCAATAAAGAGATTAGAGGAAATGACATTTTTACCTTTCATTTCATTTCATGTTTCATGGTATTTCAAATTTGTAGTTAAAGTCGAGTAAATTTTTAGCGTTTGCGTCTTGTTCACAGCCTATTCGCACCGGTACACGATCATTCTAATTTTGAATTATTACTTTAGATTTTGAGGCTCAGGAGAGGCAGCGCTCACAGAATAAATAACATGCATTTCAATAATAATGTTTAATTGCGATGAACTCTCTGCAATATTGCTTAATTCTTAACATATATGCTTAACACGATCGGCATTTAATTAGATACAACAATATATACATTTGATGTTACGTTAAGTATAACACATATTTATACTATATTATTTTTATTTATTAAAGTTATGTATCGATATAATAAGATTATAAAATTTATATTTATATGATAAATGATGATATCTTTAATATTTTGAATCATTTTATGATTTTTTTATTTCTATTGGAAAAAAAAGAAGAAAAAAGCAAATGTACACTGAATTAAATTCAACAAGGACAAATATGCACCCGCTTGCTTGGATTTGAAAACAAAATTTCAAAATTCGAGTATCAATAAGTAGCATTATTCGGCTAAAAAAACAGCAACAGTACAAAAAAGTTGATCGTATCGCTTCGCTACTCTCCTTTTTTATTTTTTATTTTTTTAGCCTTGGCTCCATTTCGTACTTTATTTCTCTAACACCTCCCGATCCGGTCATAGGCGAGCCATAACTTTCATGCTTTTATTTATCTAGTCACCAGCTCATATAAAATAATTGTAACCTTATTATAATGTAAAATTCTCTGAAATAATTGAGTCAGAATACTTTATGTATTAAATATTTTATATGACAGTTATAGAGTTACGAATGTCGGTTGTCATTTACGAACCGCCAAACTTACGTGATTTGTCCGAGAATAATGACGCCATAACAATTCTTACACGAATTAAATCAAAAGTCATAATATGCCATTAAAATGTGAAACTGTCTGACAAATGGAATGATTTGTCATGTGAACTGATTTATATGCCGATTAAACCATCTTTGCGCTACTGTCCTCCATCATAGGACCAGCGAGTGATCCAATTATTCCATCTTACATTTTATAGTATTCTATTCGTTTAAATAAGTTTTGATTAATAATAAGGATTATAAAATTAGTTTTATGTATAATTTTTTATAATCTAATCTCATATAGCTGAATAAGAATACAGTATCTTTATATCATATATCCATTTTGGAATCTATATATTCATCATATGAATGTAAAATAATGTTATATTCTATCTTCTATACCATATATATTATATATATATATGCATATAGTTATCGTACAAGTTTATCATCCATAAAAAACCCTTAATACTATCACACTTCATTTTTTTTTTCATGTCTTTGTTCCATTTTTGTATTTCAATTTTTGTTCTATTTTTATATTTCAATTTTTCCACCTCTCTTATCTGATTTCCTATTTATTATTAACCTTATCTTTACTACTACGTTTTTCATCGGATGTTATACTTCTAAACCTATGGATTTGGTATTCTATATTTTACTTAACAAGTGAATTGAACTTTCCAATAAATTATAAAAGTCTATACAAGTAGAGGGTTTCATGGACATTTTATTTTGTCTTGTTTTTTTTTTTTTTTTGGTAATGTCACTTTTTGTCCAAGATGCTAGATGGGGTAAGTTTTGTAATGTTACTATTTTAAATTCGTCCAAAGTGTGCCTTCATGCAATTTAGATGAATAAGGTATTGTGGAAACATCAATAAGTTCAAGTTTTAGAAAATTCAGCTCATAATATTGGTATTATAAAAGTATAATAGAAAAAGGTATGGGAACCATCGGGTATAAATTCTGGGATGGTTTCACATGTCATAGAGTAGATTTTAGTTCCAAAATTTAATAATGGTGGAACTTATATTTTATCCATCTTATATCTATTCATCCTTTTTTATAAGATAGATAGCTGCGAGTTAGATGTGATATTTAAAGTTATTAAGATTTGTTAATTTAAAGTTAATATTTTTAATGGAAATTGTAGAGGCTTTGAGAATATTGGTTTCTTAAACCTCATTTTATGTGTAAAGTTATTCAAAAATAATGTTTAAGTTTGACACATTAGGTTGTACATGTGTTTCTTTTTTCTTTTAAAAATGAAATATTATAAGCTTGATGATCAATAGTTAATATTGTAGAATGATACATTAAAAGTAATGGTGTATGCTGACCAAAAGTGTATTGGTGTAGTATAGGTATAAAGGAAACCCTCAAATGCACACTTTTTTTTCCTCCTTTAAAAGGGAACCTTAGGTTCACATTACAGAAAATTATTAGTGCTACAATGTATAAAACCTAAAAACCTACCTCTCTTTCTTTGGAAATTTTTTCAAAACATTGACATTTCAAATCATGTAGGTAACAATAATGTAATAAAAGCCTTAAAATTTCACTTTCTAGTCTTTTACATGCATAATAAAAATAATATAGGTCATATTGTGCATATTCCCTATAAGCTCATGTTCCTTTAGTACTTTTTTTGCATAGTTAAAATCATATATTGATATTGTTAGATCACATACTTCTATGGTTTAGAGTCAAGTTGTTCTCTTTTTAACTCTAACATTACCTAAAACTCTAACTGAAAGTTAAATATAGATTAAAATACAAGAAAAGAAAAGAAATAAAATAAAGTTTAAAAGGAGGGGCATTTTGGTAATTAAGATTTTAAAATGAAGGCACTTTGGTTTTTTCAATAATAGGCTATGTAAGTCCAATAAAAACCTTACTTGACCTTTTTTTTTCCCTTCTGTTGTCAATGTAGACCCTCGTGCTATAGAGAACCTTAACTCGTCTTAAGCCACATTTCAACTATAGAAGGGTTTCTAAATCAAAGTATGATCACGAAGGTAAGTACATTTATCAAATTAATAATTCTATATGTTATTTGTTTTAATGAGAACTTAGTTAAGACATAACGATGTGGAAATTTAGGGTTTTTAGACATTTCAATTTAGATGTTAAAGTTATTGGATCAAACAAGTTTTAAGTTGTGGATTCAAATTAAGGCAATTAAGCATTTTGATTTTGTTTAAATTCAAGAAATTTGATAGATTTATGTTAGAATTGGATTATTATCTTACTTAGTAAATGATTGGAAGAAGGAAGGGTTAAAAGGAGTGAAAATGGAGAGTTTCAAAAGGTTTATAGGGGTACACAACCATGTACTTACTTGTGAAGATTGTGAGAAGCATTTGGTAAAATGAATTGTAAACGGTTAGGTGCATAAGCATGTACTTGCCTATCTTAAAGTACATGGCTCAGTATACTTGTGCATGTTAAGTAAACTTTGTGTACTATAAGGTACACGGCTATGTACACGGTTGTGTTCTTACTCATGTTCTTGTGTATGGCCACATACATGGTCGTGTTGTCTAAGAACATTCTTTTAACTTTTCTATTTTGATTTTACTCTAATTCTAAGTTGATATTAGTTACGATAAAGCTTTGAGAAGGAGAATTAAATAACTAATTCTTAGTTGAATGACTTAGTGAAATTTAGGTCTTGCTGCAAAGTATAACTAAGAATTAATTATTGTTCCTTGATAAGTTTCAAAGAACTTGATAATTACAAACAAGTAGAACCCAAAACCACTCTTTTAAGCATGTTTATTTTTTGTGTTTGCTAGTTATAGTAAATCAATGAATCCTATGAAAACTTGGTAATTGCTTTGCTTGTTGCTTGTGAGTGGCTCGACCTAGAGGTCGGAGGTGGCAAATCCCTATAGGGCATCCTGATGATTGGTATAACATTGTCCTAAGTGAAGTTTTATACCGAAATAATGTAGGATAGATCTTAGGGTTATTGGGGTTAGAGGTGGCAGTTCTCGATACCAATAGAAAGTTGAGGCCGGAGGTAGCAGTTCCCAACCTAGGTTTAAAATACTTAAATTAAATATGAAAGAGAGTGGCAGGGTCATGAATATCCATGTGTTGCTTGCTGATTAACCTAAAGATAAGTAAATGGTTGATTGTTAATTATGTACTGCATTATGTATGTATGTATGTAATTTGTATTGTTATGACATGTGCATGTGTTTAGATATTCACGTACTAGGTTTAGGCTGACTTTATTTTTTTTTTTTCAACTATAGGTGGGTATGATAAATACACTGAGTATGATGAGTATGAGAATGTAGTTTACTATTTTCAAGACGAGAATGAGGGAGATTATCATTACTATTATGGAGACGAGTAATGTAAGAGTATATGAAGGATATGTTTGTAGGAGTTGAGGATGTTTGAGTGAAGAGCTAAAGATTGTTTATAAGTTATTACACATGTCATTTAATCCTATGTTAATGGAGGTTTACAATGGTATTTAAATTAAAGGATGATGTACATTTGATTAATTAACAGTGATGGGAATGATTCTCTTGTGAGTCATCATTTAAATTATTGGAGTTATTGTTATTTTAATGAATATTGGAGTTGAACAGGGTGAAGAATAGGAGTAGTAGAAACCATTGCATGTTGTTACTTAGTAGGGATATGTGGTGAGCTGTAGTGTTCCAAGTTTCGGGATATTACAATAAAAGATCTTTAAAAATTAACTTTGGAAATATTATGCATTCTATGTGACAATACTCTTTTTCATTAATGAAAACATCCTCTTACTATATTTTACATTTATTTGTGAAATATTGTTACTCATTTTTAAGACAAATTAAACTCTATCTAAAAATAAATAACCTTTACTTATTAGGCTTGTGGTTAACTGAAGCCCCTTGTATTGGGCTTTGATCAAATCCTAAGGTGCATAGTTGACCATTAGTCATAGTTGATCAGACCTTTAGTATATGTGATCAATCAATTTCTTAAGCCTTAACCCTAATTTATGTATAATCTCTTGATTACAAGATCATTTTTTTGTTTTATTAAGCGTAGATCACAATAATCTATTGCCATATAAATTTGATTGTACCTTTTTCTTATCAGCTTGAATTTGAAGGAAAGTTGTTAAATTGGAATAAATTAATTCACGAATTTAAATTATTATATTGCTTATACTTGACATTAGGGATTGTAACTAATTGGGATTAGTGGGTTAGTCTAGACCATTTATGGGATGAATTATTAAAGTGGTGTTACTATAGTTTAGGCAATAGGGCCATAATGTGAATTGTCAATATAACATATCTATGACTATTAAAAGTCATGAAAATTTAAAGAGAACTTATTACTAAGATGTAGTCATCGAATGGGAAATAGTTATGCATAGTAATAGTGGATTGAACTACTGATAATCAATTATAAGCAAAAAAGTAAATATGAGATTATTTTTACTCTCAATTGTTCGTTATTTACTCTTGATCCCTTAGTTTGCTAAATATGGCATGAACTAAAGATAATTGTTAAGTATATCCTAAAGATGTTTTGATAACAAAACACCAATAAGTTTATTTAATATGTAGCTAAAAAAAAGTATAAAATTATTATGGAAAAAAATTCTACATAGTTGATAGGTTCAAAATTCCAAATTTCGAATCAAAAATTTGAATTAGAATCACATCAGAAGTAGTTAGAATTAAGTTAGAAGTAGTCATAAACAACAAAATAGTAAAGAGGGATTTTATTGAAAATATTTACGACTTTATGAAAGTTACCTAGTGAGACTCATGAAATAAAAGGAAGTATCAATGAGTTATTCCTAAAATCATATTTGAATAATTATCACAATTACCACTTCCTAATGAAAATTCACGAGGAAAAAGGAAGGGTCCATAGACAAATTATTTGTGGAGCAAATATTATCACAACAGCTACTTCCATATTAACATTTAGAGGATGGCTATATAAAGAGGGCTACACAAGATAGAATGATTTAATGACATGAAGAAAAGAAGAATGCCACTAAACTCTTTAAACATATTTTAATCCTTGAATAGAGTCACTAAACTCTTTAAATGTTAGTAGATAACAATTTGAAAGAATAGTGATGGGACTTTATAGACTTACATTATTTTTGTGGTAGGGAGTAAGGAGGAGAGGTAGAGTAAAAATTGATACCTTACATACTTCATCTTGATTTCTTTTAATTAGTGGAATTTGTTGGTGTAGATGATTGGATCTTTAACCGTGAGCTAGAGAAGAGAATTAACTCATAAGGAGAAACCTTTATAAATACTTGCTTTGTTTTCTTATTCTTGCATAGTAATTAAAAGGGATAGTTTAAGAAATTTTTGGAAAAAAAAAAATCTTAAGCATTCAACTCCCACTCCAACTACCTTAGACCAACAATAATAAATGGGACTTGATAATTGTTTTGTTGTTGAAGTTCATGTATGTTATGTATGTCATATATGCTTTATAACATTGATTGATTTCATAACTATTATTGTTTATGTTTGGGATTTCCTAATTTTTTGTGATAAATGTTATGAAGAAGTAAAAATTATTCCAGCCTTAGATATAATGCCAAAAGTGAAGAGGGGTACATCAATAGCTAATGTGCTAATCCTAGATATTCACAAGCCCATAGTTTGAAATAGTTGGAGAATGATTAATTTGATAGTTTATGACTTAAACATGTTATTGAAGTATTTTATTTTAGGTTTATTGAACAAATAGATCATCATCATCACCATCACCATCATCATCGGCATTGTCATTGTTGTTGTCATCATTATTATCATTATTATTATGTTGTGGAACTAGTTTAAGATGACTCTTCAGTCTTGCATACTTTTGCCTTATGTATAGGAGAATGCAACACATTATACATTCTAATGATCTTGGAGAGTGATAACTTAGTGGTATTAGAGCTTTGGTTTATAATCTAATGAACAAACTTAAGAACTTCATGCTTGGGCTAGTGAGAAGAAGTGTGGGTAGAAAGCTTGTTATGTTGTCAATTATGTATAAATGTTAACTTTAATATGTATGTTGTTGAATTGTGTTTATTAATTACCTAATAGTTTCATGTTTAATGTTTACATATTTTATCTATGGAGAATTTGGATTGATTCTTTTGTTTTGTTTCTCCCTTTTGTTTGTGTTAGAATCATGCCCAAGAGAGTTAGTGGAGACATTAACTCTACCATTGAGGGAGAGGTGCTAATAAGAATCACAGTCAAGGACAAGAAGCTTAAATAATTTGGTTTAAAGAGTTCTAGCTAGTTCTATAATGGAGGGTAAGTTAATGTTTTTGGAAGGGTTCTTCGCTCATAATATCTCTTTAGGAAGAAATTTATTGATACCAAACTTAATTATGATTTTGAATTATGACACTTCTAGTGAGAAGATTACTTTTAATTTTCATTTTATTCTAATGTAAGGATGTTGTTCTTATTTAATGGAAGATTTTGCTTTAGAAAGGTATATGGGCAAGAATTTAGTTTAAATAAATAATATTCCTTTTAGTCAAGATATAGAAGTTAAATATTTCAAATCCGACAAATTTGGAATTAGTTATTTAGATAGTTGTTATCCTTACTTTATTTTTATGTACTTTCCTTTTTAAGATAATTATCACATATTAGTAACTATCCTAGTATAAATATTACATGTAACCCTATGAGGAGAACATCTTTGGTGAATATTATTCCAGCTTTTATTGATGGAGAATTTCTCTCTTTCAATACCCCACTCTTATTAATCTTTTTACGATTATGGTAGGAATTGTTTTTGATCTATTTGTACCTCATATCTAGTAGATTAAGTTTAATTTGATCTTTCTTGGCACATCACATCTAAGAGGGAGTCATTTATATCCTTGTTTTCTTTACATTTTTCATTAAATAATAAAAAACATTATTTGCTTGTTCATAGAGTTCTAGTGGTTATTTCCCTAAACTCGTTGGTTTATAGCTTTATTGGTTGAGTTGGCCTAGTGATCTTTCTCCTAGGCATATCACCTTTTTGATATCAAAGCAACGGTTTGATGAAGGATGGCTTTAGTAAGCTTTCTATACTCATAGTTTGTTAAATTTCTTAACTTGTTGAAGATTGTGGTGTATTGTGAGAAGAAATTGTTTGAGGGGTGTTTGGTTGCTTTATTGATTATGAAAATATCTAGAGATGAAGTGTGTGATGATGTGGAATGTGATGTCGATGGAAGAAGATGAATAACTGAAGTACCAAAAGCTACACTTAAGGATACTCTGACAAACTTGATAGAATTTATGAGAACTATGAATATGAGACATAGTGCTTTAGAGAAATGGAAAGGAGGGTTATGTCGTAATGTTAGAAGGGTAGTAGAGAAACATGATGAAAGTGTTGAAGGTAATTTCGAAATAGAAAGAAATGCTAAAGAAAATCATTAGACTCATGTCTTGGAAACCATAAAAATAAAGATTCCACATTTTAAAGGGCATGAATTTGTAGAGGTGTTCCTTG
This sequence comes from Laguncularia racemosa, assembly GCA_037954665.1. Classification (NCBI taxonomy): domain Eukaryota; kingdom Viridiplantae; phylum Streptophyta; class Magnoliopsida; order Myrtales; family Combretaceae; genus Laguncularia; species Laguncularia racemosa. The sequence continues at coordinate 1,187,969 of JBBMOL010000039.1, read as the reverse complement.
ATTCGAAACATAAAGGTCAAGAAAGTTTTCAAATGTGATAATTATGATGAAGAGACAAAGGTCAAGTTAGCAACATTAGAGTTTACAAGATACGTTTTTTTTTTTTTTTGTGGTGGAAGAATATGAAGACTTGAAGGCTATGTAGAGGAGAAGGAGATCTGGAGACGTGGTAAGAAATGAGATGCCTTATGCACAAATGCTTTGTTTCTAATTATTATAAGTAGGAGTTATTCAAAAAACTTCAAACTCTTAGACAAGGCAAATCTAATGTGAAATGTTATGTTAAAGAGTTTGAAATGCTCATAATCTAATGTGAGCTTATGGAGCCTAGCAAATAAGCTATTGCTCATGTCATAGTTGGATTAAAGTATGACATATTGAAGGTACTGTAGCTTCAAAAGTTCAAGACTTGAGGCTATACAAGTAGCTATGAAGGCAAAAAGACAATTAATTAGAACTCCCTTCAAGATTCCAGTTTCTTCAAAATAAGGTGGTTTTGGTAGATTCAAAGGGAATGAGGAAAGGAAGATTGAAAAGAGTAGTGTGCCTAGAGTAGATAACAAGTGAGTGGAAAAGAAGGATGATGCTAGTGGTAACGCTTTTAGCAATTCAAAAGCTAGGGGAGATGATCACAGGTTGATTGGAAGTGGTAGTAGTTAGAATAAATGTTTTCTTAGACTTAGGCATATGGTTTCACAATGTCCAAATTGAAGGATGATGGTGATGAGAGGAGGTGAAGTTGATGGTGGAGAAGGTGAGAAAAGTACCTGTTGGAAGATGTTAAGGAGATCCTTAAGTAGTATGATTATGAAGAGGATGATACTAAGGGAGTTGAAAGTGATGTTATGTCACTAGCAATGAGGTAAACTTTAAGTGTAGAGGTTGTGCTATGATACTAAGGGAGCTGAATGTGATGTAATGTCACTAGCAATGAGGTAAATTTTGAGTGTAGAGGTTATGCTAGAAACAGAGCGGTGAGAGAACTTATTCTATATCAAGTGTTAAATTTAGGGGCACACATACTTAGTTATCACTAATGGTGGAAGTTACATCAATGTAGTTACCTATTATAAAGTGGAGAAGTTGAAGTTACCTACTATGGACCATCCTAAATCATACAAGCTTCATTGGCTTAGTGACAAGGGAGTCGCACATGTTTATAAGCAAGTGAAAATTCTAATCTTTATTTTAAGTCATTATAGGTATGAGACAGTGTGACATTGTGCGCCTCTATGCTTTTCATAACTATTAGGGAGGCTATGGTTAGTTAATTTTAATATGGTACATGATGGGTATCGTAATATGTATGAATTTACTAAGGATGGATGAAAGATATTGTTACCTATTGAAGTAAAAAATGCTCATGTGGCCTTGATGAGGGATAAGAATGAGTCACTATTTGTTGACTCAAGGAGAAATTTAGATTGTTATAAATTCTAGTGGACTTATGTCTATGTTGTACATTCAATATGTTCTAAATACAAAAGCTTAGGTTCTGGTTCCAAATGTAGTTCAAAATTTATTCGAGGAGTTTAAGGATGTTTTCCTATAGAAGTTGCCTAAAGGATTACTTCATATAAGAGGCATACAGCACAACATTAACCTTTTAATGACTTGATTGCCAAAGGCTATGCTAGAGAGAGTACAAGTCCCTATATGGTGCTAATGCTTCTAGTTTTGAAGAATGATGATTCTTATTAGACATGTGTAGATAACAAAGCCATAAACAAGATTGCTATTAAGTATAAATACCCCATCCTACACTTGAATGATATGTTTGATGAAATGTATAGTGCTAATTTTTTAAAAAAAAACTAATATAAGAAGTAACTATCACATATTTGGATGAGGCCTAGAGATGAATGAAGTTCTACTTTCAAGATGAAACATAGTCTCTATGAGTAGATGATCATGTCATTTAGCCTAAAAAATACACTAGTGCATTTATGAGACATATGAACCATATTTTGAGAGAAATCACTAGTAAGCTTGCAATAGTTTATTTTGATGATATTTTAATATATGGTCAAGATTTAGATTGTTATCAAAAGCATTTAAGGTCATTACTTCTAGTTTTAAGAGTTGAGCAATTGCATAGGAATATAAAGAAGTGTACATTCTTTTAGTTAGAAGTAGTATTTATGGGATTTACTATTTCATAAGGAGGAGTTAAAGTAGATCCAAACTTAGTAAGGCATTTGATCTTGAATGTTACGCGTCTAGTGTTAGTATTGGAGTTATTTTAGAGAAGGAAAAGTAGCCAATTGATTACCTTAGCAAGAAACTTAATGGAGTAATGCTTAACTATTCAATACATGATAAAGATGTGTATTTGTAGCTCCCACTATGTAGCAACATTACCTACATCCAAATAAGTTTATTATCTAAACTAACCATGAGGCATTGAAGTATCTAAAGGGGCAACAAAAGTGATCCAAAAGGCAAGTGAAGTGGGGGAAATTCCTTGAGAGTTTTGCCTATGTTATTAAGTATAAGAAGGGGGGGGGGGGGGGGGGGGGGGGGGGGGGGGGGGGTGGTGCAAATGTAGTTGTAGATGCACCTTCTCAAAGGTCTGCCTTACTTTTGTAAACTTAATTGCTTAAATTTAGATTATTGAAAGGATAACATCTAGAGATGTTTTCTTTGGTCCTATTATAAAAAAGATGCAGATGGTTATCTTTTTAGAAGAGACAAGTTATGTATTCCATTTGGTTTCATATGGGAGTTGTTGGTGAAAAAAACTCATTTTAGAGAGAAACAAACATATGACTTGTTTAAAGAGCATTTTTATTTGCCTAATATGATAAAGGATGTGCATAATACTATGAAGAAATGCATGGTATGTAAGAATTAAAAGTAGAAAAGAGGCATTTGGAATCTATATGCCTTCACTTGTAACATCTCAATCTTGGATGGACGTTGATATGAACTTTGTTCTTGCTTTACTTAAGCAGTTAGAGACAAAGATACCATCTTAGTGGTTATAGATAGATTTAGTAAGATGGTACATTTCATTCTATGCTATAAATTTCATAATGCACTATTTATTGCTACTTTTTTTTTGGTAAGAAATTGTCAAGTTACATGAAGTCCCTCACGATGTAGTTTCCGATAAGGATATCAAATTTTTTAGTTTTGTTTGGAAAACTTCATGGAAATGGTTGGTAATTAAGTTGATGTTTAGCATTTCGTGTCACCCATAAGTTGATAACCAAATAGAGGCTATCAATCACACTTTAGTTGCATTACTTATAGCAACTTTTAATAAGAATCTTATAGATTAAGACAAGTATTTACCTATTGTTAAGTTTGCTTATAATAGGTCTACACATAGTTTCACATGAGCATTACCATTTAAGGTTGTTTGTGGGTGTAATATGTCCATTCCTCTAGGTTTGTTATGTGTGTTGATCCCTAATTTGTATTTTTTTTTCTTAATTTAACTTATGCTAAGCCCCTTTAGCATGAGTTACTCGAAAATAAAATTAAGAAAAACTAAAACTTTTTTGAATATTTAGAAATTAAGAGTTGCTACCAACTAAAGTTTTTTTTTTTTAAGTTAGGTTTGATTAGGTGGATTAAACCTAATTTCCAACTACTAGTCCACAAGTTTCTAAAAAAAATTATAAAAAATATTAATAAGAAATTATGAACTTTAAAGCTAACCTATTAAAGCCTATAGGCTTACCACTTATTATATTTCGAAAATAACAATTAAAAGTCTTTATTAAATTCATTTCCCCTTTTTATATTTCAAAAATAAACATCAACGAGAAAAAAGATAAGTAAATGTAAAAGAATTTTTACTTTTTTTTTTTCATTTTTCTACTTTTATGATTTTTTTTGGAAAATAACTTTGTATTTTTTTCGGTTGTTGTACATGTGCTTTTGTATTTATTAATTGAAATCAAACCACCGTACTTCATTTATTTTTTAGTAAACTTTAGTGTATTGGTTTATTTTATTCATGCAAACAAGCCAAGTTTATATTTATAAATCATTTTATTTTTATTAAGAAAATTTCTAAAAGACCCTACATTTTTATTTGCCAATTTAAAAAAAAAACTCTAATTTTGAAAAACCATCGATTAAATTTTTACTTTTTTGAAAACAATTTGTTTAAGTGAAAAAACTTTTTTTTTTAATTAAAAAGGACCTAAATATGATTTTTTTCAAAAAGTAAGTAAAAATAAAACTAACTAGAAAACCTCTTTACCCCTAAGTGGTAGTTACATTACATTTCCTAGAATTTATATAGTGGTTCTTGGCCTAAAAAATAAAACATTATTTGTGCAAATTTCATTATGAAATGCTAAGATGCAATGTAAAACTTTACTCATGAAACCTTAAAATGTCCAAATGCAAATTTCATGAAAGCAAAAATAATCAATTGAATGTAACCACTAAATTTGCATGATAATTTATTTCCACTAAACCCAGAATGATGATTAGTCAACAATAATTTCTCATGAGATCTCATGCCAATCATCATGTTTAAATGGTTATCACAGTAATCATAATAAACGTTCATTCAATTAGAGAACCCCAAATACTAAACATGTAAAAATGACATGTGCTAACCAAACATATAAATAATGGAAAATATTAAGAATTAAATGCTAATTGTGATGCTAAAGATGTCAAACATGCAAAACATAGAATAAATTATTAGTAATCATTTTTACAATTCAAAAGCTTTTCCCTTTTTTTGTCATTTTTTTAACATGAGTTTTATGAGAGATAAGATGCAATTAGTGAAGTTTATGAAGCAAATATTAAAGTCAAAGTTAATCGTTATATAAACATGCTGGCAAACTAATCAATAGTCTACAAGTGATCCGATAATTCAAATTAATCAACACATTAACCCGTATACTAACAGGAGTCATATCAATGACCACTTATGCAATAAAATCCCTAATCAAATTTGTAAACTACTTTAACATGCAAAATATAGGATTTGGTCTAATGATGCAACATATAATAATCAATAACTAATACTATACAAAAAGCATTAAACCTAAATTAGCGAAGAGAGCTAGGCGATGGGTCACAAATGGCGAACACAAATCAGGGATCCTTAGAGCTTTCTCGTCGCGCCATGCCACTCATCAAGCCTCTTAGGCGCATTAGCCTAGGCCTTTAGATGATGTAGAACACTAGAGTGGTGGTTTGCCTTAGGTCGCTTGTGGTGATGGTGGTTCGAATCCATTAAACCCTAACTATCTAAATTCTTGATTTGATTTTTTTTTTGTTAGCTTTAATGCAAATTCTTGATATAAAATAAATTTTTATGTTGTAATCAATAAATTTGAAAAAAAAAAACACAAAAAAGTCAAATCAATCTAATTAGATATAGCCCCAATTTGATCAAACCTTCTCATTTCTCTCTCCCTCTTTCTCTTGCCGTTCTTGCTTCTAGTTAAAGGTAAGGGATGGATTAGATCTATATAAGTGGGTTAAACAAGCCAACTTGGCTTGGTCTCACTTTAACCTAGAGGTTAAATGGCTAACTCATCATAGTTCATTTATTAAATGGGTTAAAATTTATTAGCTCTAACTGAACTTGCATAGGTTGGTGGAATAAATGAGTTAGCCTACTAATCTAGCTTGTTTAACCCATCTAGCTACTAGCTTTGCCTCAACAATATACCCTTATATTGCTTGCACTTTATCTCTCTCTCTCTCTCACACACACACATTTGTTCAATTGAAGTGAAATAGGTGTAGTAAGAAACTTTTAAATAAATGCATATCATAGGTTGAAAAAAATAGTAATATAATCAAGCATGAAAAAGCTTATGTAGAAGTTATTTTATTTTATTTTTTTTATGGTAATCAACAAACTTTGTGTAACTTGTTTAATATTACTTTTAGAGGATGTATATCACTTTACCCAACCAAAATACCATGAATTTCAATCTCAAATCAGATTGTAATCTAAGAAATACAACAAATGGTTGGCCAAAGAACAAAAAATTATATAGCTAGTTTATAAGATAAAAAAACTTTAACATGTATATTTAGGACAAATGACTCAATTGAGATATAAAATACTAGCTAAATTACTACATTAGATAGTGACTACAGTAACGGGCTATACATTATTTCAATGTTTATAAAGTGCATGTTTCCAATTAACAAAACAAGAGAGAGAAGGGGACCAAGATGACGAGGAACTCTTGAAAACTTTCTAGTTGGACATCATACTTTAGTCACTTGACTATAATGCTTAATTCATATAAAACCTTATATCAACATTGTGGTCCTCATAGAGCTTAACTAAACATGGGTGAATTGTTTCCTCCACCACTTACATTTTGAAAACCATCCACTTTAAGAGTATTTCCAAAATTGACAATTCTAAAATGCAATATTATCCTTATACACTAAAATAGTGTCATTTGCATCACTTATAGTAAATTTAATGACGATTGGTCAAGAAAAATCACTTTCACTTATGAACATCATTGCATGATAGTTCTAGTATCAGTCATTTGATTGCAAACTTTCTTACTATTTATATGTGAGGAACATAATTCCTAAAATTTTTCTAGCTTTGTAATGCCACTATCACTGCAATTATATTGATAGGAATCAATTTTTCTATTTTTACCAAAAAAAAAATTAATTTTTTCTATTTTCAAAAGTGATGTTCGTTGTTTTGTTCTTACCAATCACATATTGGTAAATATATTAAATATTTAAGGAAGTGATCAAGCTTATAAATGTTTCTAGACAAAAGAATTTTTAACTTTGTCCATACCAATTATGAAGGGATTAAGTTCATCAACTTATTTTGAGAAAATAACATACAAGAAGCTCTTTTTTTTTTTTTTTATAAGTTGAGGAGTTTTTTAGCAACATTATGTCAACCTAATCGATGTCACCTCATTATTTCCACCCATAAATTCAAATGAGGTACAAAGCAAAATTAGTGTTATCTCTTTAATTATTTACTATCTACAAAAGTGAAAGGAAATTGGTGATTTTACAAATTACACTTAAACTAATGAGCCATTTCTCAACTCAAAAGGTTGGAAGTGCTCATAAACAGATCATGAAGAAAAATAATTACTTAAAGTCTTACAGGTTCTTTTACATTCACTCTCATAGATGAACATTTAGGAAATCAATAACTATTTTTTTTTCTTCAAACAATAACATAGAAAATCCTATTACATATTTTTAAGAATGATCTATTCAACAAGAGATAGTAACATAAGATAGAGTTATCATGAGATACGCTTTAAACTAATTTGGTTTAATGGCAAATGAAACCTTGCAAGAGAAAACATGAAACATTTTATCATCAAAGAATCTTGAACTTAAAATTTCAATATCACTAAAAAAAAAATGAAAAACTTACAATTTCAAAGCTTTCAAATCAACCGGCCAAAGTAATAAAGTGTACCAATTGCTTCATAAAAAAATTGCTCATAGCACAATTCAAAACTTGACCTCTTCAATAATCATTTTGTCAAATTAATGTATACCACATTTTACTACAAAAATTTAAACATGAGGTATGTTCCACTTGACATTTAATATCTACATCATGCGATATCTATAAAAGACCAAATGATCCATTAAGATTTGAAAAAGATTAGACTTTGGACTTCCATAAACCAACATCTTAGCAAACCCTAATTAGATCTCCATCTATAGTAAAGTATTTCACATCCACCTATAACTACATAATTCTATTTTCAAAGGTAGATTATTTTCTTGGCAATGCTGCAAATCATAGCATCTATTTAAAGCTTAAAATCTAAAACTTAGATTCTTCCACTAATCATAACGAATTAGATTATTTTTACAAGAAACTAGGTCTTATTAAAGCTTACCTTAAGTTATGATTTATGAACAAGTTCTAATAGATTTGTGACTGAGACTTGGGAGTGATGATGATGGCAAGTCAAATTGCTAGAAGCATGGACATGGTATGCTAAGTTTATGGGTAACAAGTGCTATGTCCAGTTGGTTGGAGCCTCAATTAAGGTCTCTTTTAGGCTAAAGTAGTGATGAAGAAGAGAGAGTAAGGAAAGGAAAATTATAAGTTGCTTAAGGTTTCTTTTCTTAGCATGTTAAATTGCCAAATTGTGTTTATGGAACTGATAAGTGAGGCTAATGGTATTGGCTAAGTTTTCTTTTCATGTTTTAATGCTTTTTCTTTCTTTCCTTCTTTTCTTTTGTTAAATGAGATAACCTAGCCTATAACGAGTTGACTTGTGTTAACCCATAGTTTAAATAGGTCAAGTTCATTTAACTTGCTTGTTAAATAGGTTGAAAATTTTGACCCTAACCCATTTTATAAGTAGTTAAAATGAGCCGACTTGTAAGCTTCAGTCCACTTGCATAGTTTTAGGATTAATCATGTGTGATCCCATCAATTAGAGCATGCCGCATGGCAAGCTTAAGGAAAAAAAGGGCACATTTATGCCTTGCACAAATCGAACCCTTAACCACTAGAGCACTTATTGAGTGGCCCTGTAGTACCTTAGCTGATTGGGCTTGGATTTTTCTTACTTTTTTACTGCAAACAAAATTTATTTGAATTAAATTGAATGTTTGGGTTAGATTTTATTCAAATGGGTTAGATTTAAAGATGGCCTTAAAGCCCTAAGCTAAGGATAACAATCAAATTTATGTGTTTTTTTTCCAACTTAATATCTTTACTTACACGTAACTTTATGAAGAAAAATAGATAAAAATAAGCAAAATGGTCAAACTATGCATAAAATGGGCTAACAAATAAAAAGTACATAGTTTGATTGGAAAACAATTAAATTGCGTTGAAAATATTAAGTTTTGTATGTTTTTGCAAGAAATAGGTGGACCAATCGGCTAGCAGCTTTGCTAATGTTCAAGTAGTCACCCTTGAAATAGGGCACAATGAACTCAATTAAATTAGTTAGCTAGTTGTTAATGAACTAGTTAGCTAGTCAATGAATTGTTCGAACACCATCAATAGCACTAACTGATTGCTAAGGATGCATTTTGGAATAGAAGGGTTGATTGGACCAACCGACCAATAGATCCTTAAAGTGTCTAGTTGGTTTATTGACTAAAACCCTATACCTTACTCCACCATGCGCTGACACATGTTTACTAGCTAACCGATTCACTTTGAATTGTCCAATTGGTTCAACCTAGATATAAAAAGCTACTTTCGCAGCCAATAGTAGGTGAACCTCATTTTTACTTCATTTCTCTAACTTTTCTTTAGAGCTCTATTAGGGTTTAGCTTAATATTAAGGTTTTAGAACTTTTTAGGTTATTTCCTTGTATTTTGAAGATTATGAAACATCATTTCAAGCATTGAAGACATAGGTTTTATAGGTTTCGAAGTGGGTTTATCATGTAATTGACGTTAGTGACTTCTATACCTTATTTACTCTATTTTTAATGATGATTATGTGTTCTTTAAATTTCTTAATGCATGTTGTTGGTGATTATATCATGAGATAAGTTATTATAGTGGTTTTATGGTATTTTTGATGAAATTGAAAGCATGACTAGTGTTGTTTGAGTATGTACTTGTATGTTTGAATAGAGATTTACTATAGTTCTCTTGAAAAACCTGTTAAATTGCATGACCCTTAGGTTTAATGATTTTAGTATTTCTAAATGCTTAACCTAAGATTTAGAGCTTGTTAAAGATTACTAGGGTGTTATTAATGAACTGAATGACCATTAGGTTTATCGGAAACATTGGAATCCACTCTCTTAATGCTATTGTAAATATGAGATATGAGGTTGACCAAGCAATTAATCCATACTTATAACTAGAGTATTTGGTTAGTGACAAAGACCAAATATTTAACTGATTGTATAGAAAAGTGCACTGCAACTAGGGTTTGCTATATAGTAAATCCCATCTACTTGACCATGGAGATGGATTCATATGGATTTTACTAAAGCCCATTCAAAGACCTAGTAACATACTTAGCTTAGCATGAGTTGCTACAAATTCTAGAGGATTAGTTATCATAAACCCACACCCTCAATGATTATGTTTGCTAGTAACGTTAGTGATAGTTGTTAATTTCTTTTTTTTCAAAGTAGTTTAAACTTGTTATTTGGTATACTTGTATTACTTGGCCAAACTCCTTTCCTATGGATATGATCTTCACTCACCACACTATTCTACAGTTACAACATAGTGCAATTGTTTGTTAAACTCTCTTTCGAAAGTGATATTAAAAAATAGTGCATTGCAGTCTTAGTTTCAAGTGTTTAAAAAGTGAGTCACTCTCCTTTCTTGCCACACTTACCCTTTTTGAGTTGTCTTCTTCACCTACTTGAGTCAAACCCAATGGTAATCGAATGCTCTTCTTTGGAGAATTTTCATATAATAATCTTGGATGAATTAAGGCTTTAACACTTAAACTTGAATTTAAGTTCTTAGAAATGAAATCCTTTAAACTTTTACTTTTGTAATTACTTTCCAATTGTCCTATAACACCATTGGCAAAGAAAAACTCTAAGAGACCGTTATACTTGATTGTGATGTAGTTTATCATTAGGACTCAATTTAAGCTAGAAACCATGTTTCTTACATTAAACTACACCTTGACTTAAAGATACACTCTTCTTACTAGTTTAATATCTTTGACTTTAATGCCCATTCTTCACCAACAACATATGTAATGGTAATCCATGAAATTGGGTCCAACATGTAAAATGATTGAAATTCAAGTCTTCTATTTTTTTTATTAGATTTCCACTTCCTTAAGATAATGGGTTGCCCCAAAATTTTCCATGGTTCAAGTTCCATAATATTGCTTAGCTTCTTATCCTCTTCCACTTCAACTAAATCAAATTATTAAGAGGATGGGTTATCTTAATCAAGCCAAAACACTCCCAATCTATTTGATATATTCATCACTGCTACTCATGGTGTGAATTTGTTCCCAATGATTTTCCCCAATATATGATATTTCTCTAAAAACATGCTTGTTTGAAAATTATTGATTTCAATCACCAAATCTTCCTTACATTAGACATTTTTCAATTTTGCCATTCAAAACATAGCAAGCTTTTTACACAACAAATAAAGATTAGATCTTTGACAAGAAAGCAAAAAAAAAAGAGGAAATGAGGACCCACTTTTCAAATTATAGAGAAAATACCTTAAAGACCAAAATAAAGAAAAAAGATGTAGGAGAAAGAACGACAACAATGATATCAAAAATGATAATTTGTAAATAAAGAATAGAACATAGGAAAGTAAAACAAGAAAACATTGAAAATAAAGAGAAATCTAGCAAAACCACTAATTAACCATTCATTCGAGATAAAAGCCACCATCCACTAGTTTAAATATTCATTTTATTCCATTTCGGTTTACAAAATCATTCATTAGTTTTGGAAAACATTTACTAGATTTCTTGATTTGTTGTCTTTATCTAATTTTATTTTATGAAAACATTTGTCAAGTTTAATTTGGCAAACACCTATACCAAAAACATATTTGTATATTATTAAGTAATGTTTGTAAAGTATCTAGAAAGTAGTTATGGCCCATAGGCCCAAAATAACCAAATGTCCAAGAAGTCTAAAGTTTGAGTATATAGCAAGTTTAGTAGTAAGGGCATCTAGCAAGTTTGAAATTTGAAAAGTTCATTTAAGTCGAAAGCTAGGAAAGGTCTACACATCCATATCATAGAAGCTATCATCATTTGGACCTTCTTTAAGCATATCATATCCCAAATCATCATAAGTAACATCAATGTTGTAGCCATAACCTGAAAATGATAAAGAAGAAAAGTTAGTCACAACAAACTCAATACTGTAGTGGAATTACCAAGCATGCACAATGATATTCACACACATGCTTAATTTTGATGCAATGAATGAGGTTCATTGACGTATACTTTAAGGTGTAAACATACTGTACACTTTCAGTGTCATGAAAGTTAAAATAGCTCATTACTCCTTAAGATGATAGAGAACAAGAGGGTCTAAATCCCACCATAGTAGGCCACTTGGGGGTTGACAAGAATGGCTAGATCCCGCATCCATATAGAAAAATAGAAGTAGTGTTCATTGCTACATTATCCTTTGATAATTACAATCTACATATATCGTAATATCTAATGAGTTCCATACCACTGGATAATAATGCTCACTATGGCTTCATCCCGTTCCCCTTAGCCTTATTCAACACTATTCCATCCTATTGACTTCTCATTAAGCTGCCTATAGTGGCTTAACTAATGACAACATTTGTAGCCCTATTTGTTTTAAACATATCACAAATTCCCAAAAAGCCTACAATATGTGCATTTTGGTCCTCATCTTGCAAACCATCAAACTAAACAAATTATTGAATCATCTATATAATATTAGGTTTAATTTCAAGGTTGTTGGTTGTGATTGCTAGCTTAACAACGACAACACTTGAATTTGCTTTAGAGAGTAATGGTCTCATGTATTTTGACATTATCCTCTCTTCATTGGCCATGATTACTAATTAATCGTCCTCTGGCTCTTGGGTAAGAGCTTAAAATCTTTGACTAACTCTTTGGTGTTCCCTTGGCACAAATCGACCAAAAAGAGAAATTCAAGTTTGACAAATTAAAAACAAATTGCAATGAAAATTAAATAATAAAAGAAACAATGATTACATTAATAAGATATGAGAGTTCCTAATATCCTAGTCTTTAATAATGGTGCTAAAAACTTGATATCGATCTATCATTTTATCTTAAGACCTATAGAAAAGTATACTTATTGATATTGTATTATAGCGGATATCAATATCAAATGTCAATCTCATAAGGATTATGAGTATTGGTAATTACATTTTTTTCTATTGTCTAATATGCAAAACCAAATGATTAAATGGATTACAATAAATAAGTAAGAAAGAATAAGAAAACAACTAATGAAAATACATACCAAAATATTGAATCTCTTTATAATTACTAATATAATCAATTAATTATTATTCAATTTCATTATCGTATTTTTGAATTATGGGAATTCCGAAATCAAACTATTAGCTCTTTTGAACCTACTAATTCCTAACCATAAATTGATTAATCAAAATCTCTTCCTAATAAAAACTCCTAAAATTGTATTAGGTTAGATATGTGAATTCCGTTATTAGGTTTGATCATAATCCGAAAGATATCAGCTTATCTATAGGATTGTACACAATTTTTTGTAATTATTGAAATATAGGATTTGTTAATATCTATGTATGAAATCGGATATCAAATTAATACACTAGTAATATTAATTTGAAAACAATTAAGAACACATAATTAGATCACAAGATAACAATAACTTCATTGAATAAAAATTATCAATTATATATTTATTCTAGGATTCATCATTCTAGAGTACCAAAAAGAAAATTAAGCTAACATCATATTGAAATCAAAAGCAACACTACAAAAATAGTTTATAAAAACAAGCATAAAAAATTCAATAAGAGGTATAAACTAAAATATCACATCTTAACTTTAATTCTAACACTAAAAAATCTATATATGTGGCTTGTATTTTGTCCTCTTTATATAATAATTCCATGCCTTTTAAGTAGGAAAGTTGTAGTGATGGGAATCTACCCTGCGGTTCTAGCAGTGGGGGAACCTGATTTAGATGTATGATCCAAGATATCCACATATGTTCACTTTTTATCTAATAATGTTTGGTTTTGCACTATAGCAAATACATTGGTCGGTTTTACGGGATGGCCAAATAACATGCACTAATGATCAACTTGCGGGACATTTTTGGAGTCACATCCAACAGCCCACAAATTGCTCAATTGACTTGAAGAACCGACCATTTGAAGACTAACTTTTGAACTTGTATTTGTCATTATTGAATCGACCATTTTTGTTCATTTTTTGGACTTATAATTTGTTGTAGAACCAGCCACTTAATGGCATATGTGTAATTTTTTGAATATTTTTATCATAATTGGAGCAAATATAAATATTTTTTAACTAGGGTTTGTATGGAGCTTTTGACATTTTGAACAAAAACATCTTGTTGCCATGAGAGAGAGAGAGTCCTCATGCTAATACACACACTCTTGTCAATTTCTAGGAAATTGTGATGAGTAAGGCTTGGAATTTCTTGTGAGTAGTATCAAGAACTTCTAAGTTGCTTCCTTTTTATTACCAGTGTGTAATATCTAGTTATAATAGGTTGTTTTCCATCATTTGTTGTTCACGCCAATTAGGCTTCATATTGCTCCAATTTTAATAGATTAGAATTGCAAGTTATATGTAATTTGATTGGTATTGAAGTCCTTTGTGTTACTTTCCAATTAATTCATACAATTTAGGTTTATGTTACACTAGACATCACGCCATTTGTAAATCCAATTGTGCATTTGAGATTGATTGATCATTTGGAATTGTGTTCATGTGATGGGATTCACTTTTAATCATGTAGTTTCCTTAACTAAAATTAGATCTTCAAAAAATAGGAAAATTGACTTCAATAAGTAGGAAATTGCAATCTTCAAAATCGAGAAAGTAATCTTTATCAACCATGACTAGATAAGAAAGTGAATTTCTTCATAACACAACCTCAATATAGCCTTGTAAATGCCCATGTATCTCTTTTTGAGAAATCTTTGCAAATACTTGAAAATTGACTTTGATATGGTCTTTGATACAAGCATGTACTTATCTGTGTGCTCTTACATGGTCCTATATAAGGTCATATATTTGGTCCTTTAACTTTCTTCTTTTATAAGTAGGGCATGGCTTTCAACACGATTGTGTTGGTGAAGATGTTGCTCCTTCCAACTTTTATAACTTGTTCATTTTGATTGCTATTTATATAAAACTTATGTGATTTTTTTTTTTAATCCAAAGTTGCTTTTTAAGAGCTTACAATCAAAATATTAGTAAATTAATTATAAATTTAATCAAAATTACTTATAAAATAGATCAAAACCAAATAAAAATTAAATAATTATAAGTGTTCTTAAACACTTATCATAAGGCTATTGTAGTAATTATCTACCCTTACTTTTAGTTAAATTAAATAGAATTTTTGAAATATGCATTTTACGTTTGCATTTTAATTACTTTATTTATTTTTGAATTTTGGATTATTTCACATAATGCTTAGAACATATCCTAATATGACTATGGCTAGTAAATCTCAACTATTCATATATTTGAAGTTGATATGGCATGATTGACAACTTTACTCTACTTGACTCCATATCTAATAAGTGATATAAGGTTTTTGTTGCTAGATAAAATAAAAGATTTTTTAAAAATTGTTAAGATATATATATATATATATATATATATATATATTTATTTATTTATTTTCTAAAGATATATTTTAAGAAACTTTTATTTTTACGAAACTTATTACTTTATTTCTATTTTGTTTTTAATATTTTCTTTTTACTATTTTGTGGGTCTCAATAACATATTTTCAACAAATCAAAACTTAAAAAAGAAAAAAGAAAAATGTAACTTTTGTAATTCCTCTAATAAGCAACTTTGCATTTGAAAATTTGTGAAGGTGCTAACAGTAAATTATCAAGTAACTTCATCTTATACAGGGAACCTTAAAAGGAAGCTGGATTAAGCATGCCCTAATTGATGCGTCTAGCGTGAATACATAAGTGGACTATGGACGACGTACGAAACTGAATCTAAAGAACTGGTACTCGGCCCTGACGATCAATAATAAATCGAGATGACCGAATCCAGCGCAATGATTAAGGTTAAATAAGTATTACAAAGAATAGACGAGGATAGTTGACAAATGAAATCCTTTATTAACTTGGCAAGTTCAGGTGACATCGTAATGCTTACGTTGTCCTATCACACCTTTTCACGGCGTCAGAGCATTATTGTGCAATCTTTTGCTTAAGATTTCATATTCATCACAGGAGAGGCACCCCCGATATTACCGTCGTTCGACGGGTTACTATGATTCGATGGGTCGTGTGTTCTGTCCAGTACTGTTCGCATTAATAATTTGGAAGTGAAGGGCCAATCAGTGATGGCCACGCAAGGATATAAAAACTTTGGGAAAGGGTCGTGGTGGAGGAATGAAAGTGATGGATGCATGGAAGGAAGCTGCTTTTGCATTCATTCAGGTTATGGAAAAAAAGAAAAAAAACAGTGACTGACTGTGACCGACTGCTCGATCACAAGACATGGCATGTTGCTTGCTAAAATCCAACGCAAATTTTGGACTATGTCGTCATCGGGCGACACTCATGGACTTGGCCTAACTTTTAAAGTTTGAACTCTGTAGCTCCATGGGTCCATTGATTATGAAATAAATTCTGCACAATTATGTGGCTGTGGCGTCGTCGCATGATATACATGTCCTTGTCAAGGAGAGAATTCATTTTGGACGACAATAATGGATATTTTAGGAGTGATTTTTAAGAAATTAAACGAAAAAAGAGTCTATTTTTATATGTATTTGCTCTTTCCTAATTAAACCGTACAATTGATATTAAAAAAATGAATGATTTATTTTTTAAATTCTTAATAAATATTTTAAAAACTGCTATCAATAAAATTATTTATTTTTACATCTCTAAATTTTTGGAAGGGCATTTTTGAATTTATTGAAGGCCAACATATTGTGAAAAAGGAAATTTTGCTCCTTATAAAATATTTTTACATCAAAGTGGACCCTTAGTTTTCACCTAAAATATTATTTTAAAAATAAGTTGCGAAAGCGTTAACTGGGTTATACTTTCAGCAATTTGTACTGAAGGTGCAAACACTACTTATGCTTGCTTGAAAGCGTGGGTAGCATTTACACTTTCAGTGTAATTTTTTTTAATTATTGCAAAAAAATGAAAAATCATATAAAGAAAATAAAAAATTCTCAAATTAAATTTTCTGCACTCCTTTATACTTTATCTTATAATATAATAAATAAATAAAATTAAGTCTTATCTTTTTTATGAATTCGATAACCAGCAGTATATGAAAACATAGCAATTTGGCTATCATAAAAATATCAAATGGTAACACAATTTGGTCTCATTTATAGTTTACTCAAATCAATCTTTTATATATATATATATATATAATATGAGCTCCATAATTTCAAATGAGTGAAAAGTTATGATTTTTTAAAATTAGAAAAATTGGAACTCATAATATTTATAAAAAGACTGATTTGAGTTTATTATAGCTGCAACCAAACCGCGTTGCTGTTTGGTATTTTTATGATGGTCAAACTGTCATGTTTTCATGGGTTGCCATTAGATTCATAAAAAAAAAGACGAGACTCATTTTTTTTTTTTCATATATTATAAGATAAAGTATAAATGGGTGCAAAAAATTTGATTTAAGAAATTTTAATTTTCTTTACATGATTTTTCATATTTTTTTCCAATAATTAAAAAAAAGAAAAAAAATTTTGCTTGAAAGCATAGGTAGCATTCGAACCTTCTTAACCTATTTTTGGAACAAAATTTTTTGGTATGATATTTCACAAATCTTTTTAAAAAACAACGTTATTTAAGTTAATAACCTAATTAAGAGGTGTAATTACATTGCCATAATTGGATAAAGTGATCTTCATCCATAGGTAGTAAACAAATGTAAGATGGTAATGCTGTTGTGAATGTAGCTAAAAATTTTCCATTTTTATATGCTGGAGCCATATTTCAAGAATTATGCAATCCATTACATGATTTAGGTTTTTCAAGATCTTTGCAAATAAAACATATTCAATCATAACGCTTCTTTAATAAAAAACTTACATGCTAATTAAGGATTAGTAGTGGAAATGAAATTTGTAGATTTTATGGTCATATAGATTTCAATGTGGATATTAGATGTTAAAGGATAAGACACTTTGTATCATTTTTTTAGTCATTTTAGAATGTCTACTTTGTATATTATAGGTTGAAAATTATGAGCATCCTATAATTTCTTAATATATATATATTAGTTAATATGAACACAGTCTATATAATTACATAATAAATATAATTTAATTAAAAAATATAATGAAAATTCAACTAGTTTAACCTAACTTATGACCCATTGTTTAAGTTCAACACTTGGTCAAATGGTTAAACCCATCTCAAATATCTTATTTAAATAAATTGTTGGCTTACTTTTGTTGTAAAAAAAAAGAAAGAAGAAAACCTTACAAGTTTCACTAGATATCTTGAGACATGTAAAGTTTACACATTGATCCACCACAACAAGTATATCTAGACATATATTATATCCCAAAAACTTATTGCCATAATATAGGGATTCAATGAGGATGCAAGTACAATGCATCCTAATGGCTTATGTGCCCTAAAAACACTTATATAAGGACAAATTATACCATCTCAATAACTAATAAATGTTATAGTATTTAATGGGATATGGGATAGGTTTGAATTTTAAAATTTTGAAATCTATATCTATAGGTAGGATAAGGATACTTGTGGTATCTTGAGTTTTCCAAACTCTTAAATTTAGGGTTTTTGGAAAATATTCTTCATTTGAGTTTAAACTTTATAATAAGGTCATCTCATAAAAGTTAGATGAAGTGACCTATAAAGTTCATTTATTATATATAAATAAAGTTTAGAAAAAGTTTACTTTGATATAAATATAAGTTTAACATTTGAGTTTGTTATTTATCAGAAATTTAAAATTTGAGCTTTGAGATGCAATGATGTGTTAAAGATAATTTTTTTGGCCTATAAAGTAAGTAATTGAATAAATTGTATTGAAGGTAATGTATGCCCACTAAATATGCATGTTATTTGATAAATGTACACATATATTAACATAAACCATTAGATATGTGTATATTGTACCCTACATCACTATTTTTATCAAAATGTGGACAAAACAGAGGAGTAATATTTTAACTACTCTTGGATGTGGTAGGCTGGAATTATTGGTAATTTATGAATCACTCTTGCTGAAGGTTCTAATAAGATGTTTGATGTACAAAAGGAAAATTGAACATGGCAACAAATGACCCCTATACAACTACTTATTGCCGTGTAGGTGTCTTGTCAAAATCAAAAGGAGGTATTGAACTTTACTAGCCAGAACTTTCACCATGTTATAAGTCATGGTGTCACTTTTATAGAGTTGGTGGAGTGGATGTAAGATAAACATAATAATTCGAAAGAGGAGTCTCAAATGAGCTAAAGTTGGGAGTTGAGTTGCCAATCATATACTCAGTCATGTTAATGTTGCTATGTGGCTTTAGGTATGAAGTTGAAACATGTGTAACATCAACAATGCTCTTAGTGGCATAAGATAACTTAATAAGTTGGGTACATCAACCTGTTGTTGACCTTGGCTAAGCTTCTACTTGTGTCCTCTAACTTTGATCCCACCCCTTCATTGAGGTAGTGTAATCGACTTGTCTTAAACATACTCTTAATCAATTGCTGCATCGGGGTCCTCCTATTGATGTTGATGGTAAGGTCGATGGAACAATTAAACCTTGACATGATCTTCTAAAAGCTACATTCCACTCTTAGCCAAGGATATAGTTGCTACAGATCAGGAGAGTTGAATTCTTTCGATTATATCTGCTTGGATAAAAAGACGTATGAAAGAGGGTTAATACAAGTTTAGTCCTTAATGTACTAGTCAAACTTAGATAATTTACTTACCAATTAGCCAAAAAATGGCTCTAATATGCCCCCACATAGCACTTGTTAATTTGTTTGTACTATCTAATGTACTTCAGATCAACTCCAAAAGAATTCCTTATTTGCACTAGGTGGACATGGAGTTCATTCAACATGATAATGTAAAAGGCATGTAGGTCATGTCAGTCAGTGTCAGTCCTCTCCTATAAATCAATATCGTGCAGTCTTACATCAGTGTTAACCGATGGTAGAATCATCTAGTAACCGCTAAATTGGCAAACGACATGATCAAGGTAGTAGAGCTCTACAATGTAAGAGTAGATGAGTGGAACCCTAGCCATCTAAATACATCTCTTGGCTTTATAAAAGGAGAGTAAGGGGTTGTGGATGATTGAAATGGTATCCTTGAAATATGGCTACCATATGACCTAAAATTTAATATTTAAGAATTAGTTTTAAGACACTACATATTAAAACATAAGAATAATTTAACAATACACTTATGATACTTAGTGTCGTGTTTACCTGTTGAAAGCATCATGGTAAGAGGACACTACATGAGTGGGATGATATCAAGTATCTTGATCCATTTTTCATCAAGCAACTAAGGGTCTTTTGTCATCAATATAAACAACATGGCAACTTTGAGAGGCTACATGTGGGAGTTTACTCTAGGTCTATACCTATAGTAGAATCGTTCTCCCTCAACCCCCTTGAAGATTTCTTATGCATTAGATGATGACGCAACACATAACTGTTGATATAACTAGGCAAAGTAAGCAAATCCCCAATTGTACTGCTCTACAATGGCGAAGTTTTCTAAAAGTGGTAGATTCATGCATTGAATAAAGGAGTTGGATTTATCTACAAATACAAATCCTATCAGCAACTACAATATGTAGGCATAGGTATAGTGCTTAACCTGCTCCTCATCAACACTTGTTAGCAACACCATAAACTTATCCTTCAACAAAGATAGGCTTACTCATCCTCTTCTAATGTTCTTCACTCTAAGACTCTAGCCAAGCAAATGCTCCATTGTATGTACCTATGGGAGGTTAATGCTACTTGTCACTATCTGTCCATCAATGGGAAGACCAAATAGTGGTTGAACATCGTGTAGGGTAATAGTGGATGCCCCATGAGCCTTGTGAAATGTATCAGTCTCAAACCTCCAATGCTCTACTATGGCCGTGATCAAGTTCTAGTCAAGCTAAATAAATGGCAATTGGCTCAGCCCTAAAAAACTCGTCTACATAAGATATAACTCCATCTATGCATCTAATGGAACATCCCATTGGTTGCTATGCAACTTTAACTCACACTGCTAAACCACAAGCCAAAAGTCTCCTATAAAAGACACATATTTAGATTGTATGCCACGTCACTCATAGACGAGGAAACACAAGTATCTAAGTGGCATAATAGATACCTTTCCTTCCCAAACAACCTATGAGTGGTGATTGTCCTAGCAAGTGAGAAAACTGGTGTAGACTTAATCTAATATGCAAAGTGAAACAAAGCATATTAGTTCCATACAAAATGCATTCTTAAAAATAATGTAATCAATACTAAATTTAATCAATTACACATATGTTTTTTCTTGATCTTGCTTTATTTACCACACTTGTTTCTTTATGGAGATGTTCTTTTATTGTGGCCCTTTGTTATGCAAAAACTACATATGACTCACTCTAGAGCCCCCCTTATGTCCATCTTCATGTGATATCGTCTTCTTCTAAGCTTACCTTTTTTATGTTGGAGGTGTGGATTTAGTTGGAGATATGGAAAGTTGAGTGTTAGTCGGTTAATCTTATCTCTTATTAGCATGGAGTGGGTTTGATGCATTTGCAGTTGATGTTTCCATTTATACTAAGGCTTAATAGTGGGAGAGAAGTCAACCCTTAAAGACGCCGCTATTGCACATGCTTGTGAATATGGAAGCCTATCTATCTGTCATTTGTTACACATGCATGTGTTATTCTTGAAGTCAATAGTATGAGTCTTGCCTCCTCCCTTTAGTCCATTTGCTACTTGTTCGCTTCTAGTTGCCACCTCAAATACTCTATTGTGTCTAGTGTGGGCAACTACCGTATGGGAAGTGGCCTACTAGCTCCACTTTTCAATAATGTCGACGCATGGTGTGTAAACATCTTAATCTCCACTATTGTTTACACGGCATTATTGTACCTTTCTTTCTAGTTGATAACGTAATTATAGAAAATCTTCATCATAAGAGTTGTCATTGGTAAGTCTTGAGCATTTTTTAAAATTGAATTATATGCTTTGGAAATATTTATAATTATATTACCAAAACGGCACTTGCCATCGTGCATAAGTGTTCACTGCTTTAAGTGATGTGCTTAAAATCCAAATCTAAGCACACAAAACTAAGATTGAAAGACAATTAGACAATGTTAATCAACTAGTTTAACAGTTGCATTAATCTTCAATGTTTATAAACCAATTCTTCAAATGTTGATGTGATCAATATTGAATATCCAATTTGTGATTAGCTTTGATACCAAAAGATGATGTGCTTAAAATGGGGTTTAAGCACATGTGAATGAACCAAATTACAATCTCTAAAGGACAAGATCAATTTTGGTCCCAAAGGACAACAAATTGCGTGAACCTTAGTTAATGTAATATGATCTGAATAATAAAATCAAGGAGATGAAAACCACAAAGATGATAATCCTTAATTGAATCACTTAATCAACTTAAGTTCTAAGAGAATTCCAATCAACAACACATAAAGATAAAACCATGATCTTCCTCACAACAAGACCAATCCACGCCATAAAAATATAAAGCAAAATTGATGGTAATAACGAGTGCTAAAACCAATCAATCTTATATCATTACAAAGATGATACAATTGATAGTAAATTTAGATCAAAGAACTAACCTAATCAACCCTAGATATGACTTACTAGTGATAAAAAGGAAAAACACAACAAAAGGGAAAAGACAACAAAAGGGAATTGATATTACTCATAATTCTCTTTGTTGCAACTCGCCACAATTCCAATTTTTGGATTGAAATTGATAAGAGATAATGGATTTAGGATGAATCCTAACCCTCATACGAAAATGTGTTTTGCTGTAAATTTCAAGTCTATCCTCAAAACCCTACTTAAGCAAGTATTTATACTTGTTCCCTTTAGGGTTAAAATGTCTACAAAATTACAACTATGCCACTTTAAGGTGGCCGGTTCTAAAACACAAATTAGAACCAAATAAAAATGTCCCAAAAACTTATAACATAAATGGTTCTAAGAAATAAATTACAAGTACAAAATAATCTTGAACAAGCTATCTCTTTAATGGGATTTGTCAGTCTAGCTCATCACCGGTTTAGGTCGGTTGATGAATAACCTACAAGCTGAGTCTTAGTGAGTTTGCCCACCGCCCTATAAAGCATGATGAGTGTGCTTGTTGGAATATACAATACATGAGTAATAGAAAAGAGGATAGTAAAAAAATAATTTCGGGGTCGATTTGCTCAAAAAGGACCCTTATCGCCAAGATTTGAAATCCTTTGTCTCCTGCCCTAATGATATGTCTTGTAGGATTTTGATTCCTATCATCTCCTCGAGCTTCAAAAAGATTTGTCCTCAAATCTGACTGATCAAATGCAGTAGAGACTTTGTATCCTCCTAGTAAGTCATCTGAAGAAGTATCACTGCAGAATCCCAATATCTGAAATACCATAGGGGGAGATTGCTTTCTCTCCTCCATTTTTAAGATGTATCTCATATGCAACACAAATAATGCCCCATTATCCACTAAAGTCTCCCTTGTCTCAACTCGTTCCACTGATATTGTTTTCTCCTTTTCTAACTCATTTGTATGTTGCCGACCCTCATAGCCTTCTAATAGTTGGCTTAACTGCTCACGGCCCTCTGAAACCTCTAAAGGTGGACACAATTGTCTCTGAACAGTCTGTCCCTCTAATGATGTGCTCATCTGACTCTGACATTCAGAATCCTCTAATGATTTACTCAACTGCTCATAAACTTCTAGTACCTCTGAAGGTGAACACAACTGCCGCTGAACAGTTTTGTTCTCTAGTGGTCTACTCATCTGACTCTGATCATCAAGATCCTTTAAAGGTTGGCACATCTGTGACTAACAAGTTTTGTGCTCTATAGGTTGGCTTGTGTAACTAGAAACCTTAGAAACCTTTGAAGATTTGATTATGTGGCTATGATCTTCAGGAATCTATGGTGGTTGTCTTATCTATCTTTACATCTTCTGGACCTTTGATGGTGACATAGGGTTCAATACTATATGTTTACAATCCTGTTGGAACATATAAGTATTTCTATACCCATCATATAATACCATCCTGTCATACAACCATGGCCTGCCAAGCAATATATGGGATGTACACATAGGAATAATATCAAATTCAAGTTCATCACAGTACTTGTCCCCTATACTGAAAGGTACCCTAGCCCTTTGGGTCACACAAAGACTATTCTGATCATTTAGCCAATGTAATGTATAGGGTTCGAGATACGAGATAGTTTTAAGTTTTAACTTCGATACTAATGATGCAGTTATAACATTAGTACAACTACCACCATCAATAATAATTATGCATAAATTTCTTTGTACCTTATAAGAAGTGTGGAATAAATTTTTTCCTTTGTCCATCATCAATGGTTGGATAGGAAGTTACTACTTGATGTACCAAAGTAGTAGAAGTATGCACATCATGTGACATGGTTATTAACTAACTTCAACAAGTTAACAACACACTTCACTATAAGCACCACAACAATACACCCTTACACACCCACGGTGCTCACACACACAACTAATATAAGGAATGATTATTGTCACTTCAAGTAAAGTTAAATAAATGAAGTATAAACAATCACTTCTAAGTAGTTAAGAAATTAAATTAAATTAACAAGTGTTTAAGTAATGAGTTCAATTACTTTCACACTTTAATGTTTGTTTTTGAATTCAAATTCTACTAATCAAACCTTCCTTTCTTGTCAAGGTTTCACACTAATTAAATTCACCAAAATGCAGCACTTCAACACATACACAAATGCACAACTTCACCGCCATAAAAACTCCCTTGCTCACGGTTTCACACCATTCACACCACCAGCAATAATTATCTATACAACACACACAAAAACCAATGCCAGATACACCCACCCTTTACTAAATTTACAAAAACACAACTTTACACACATACCTCTTCAAGTCACAGTCCTCACTTCCACACAATATATCAAATCGCAACAACAACAACAAAGGCAGCTTAAATTTCGAATTCAAATTGAGTTCAATAATTGCAAGATTCCACAAATGGTAAGAAGTTATTTTAAATTCAAATAAACACACAATTACTCAATCACTTAATGTGTGTTTTGAAATTCAAATTGCTTCCTTAACTCACACTTCAATTTTGAAAATTCAAATTTGAAAATCACAACAACTACTCCTCAAATCCGAAAATACACAAGATAAATTACACTCCTCCAATTGATCACAAAGGATCAACACTTCTTACTCCTCACTGTTCACCTCAAAGACACTTTACACTCACGGTCAATTCTCAAGGAAACCAAGAATGTTACAAGTCTCTAAATATACAACAACTAACAACAAGGATATCACTTCAACAACACAATTGAAATAACTCAATTCCACTTCGGATCAAGGTGCAAACTCAATAACCCTTAATTTTCGAATTCCAAATTCAATTAAACCCTTCTCAAATCCGCAAGCTCTGATACCAAAAGATGACGTGCTTAAAATCCAAATCTAAGCACGCAAAACTAAGATTGAAAGACAATTAGATAATGTCAATCAACTAGTTCAACAGTTATGCTAATCCTCAATGTTTATGAACCAATTCTTCAAATGTTGACGTGATCAATATTGAATATCCAATTTGTGATTAGCTCTGATACCAAAAGATGATATGCTTAAAATGGGGTTTAAGAAAATGCGAATGAACAAAATTACAATCCTTAAAGGACAAGATCAATTTCGGTCCCAAAGGACAACAAATTGTGTGAACCTTAGTTGATGTAATATGATCCGAATAATAAAATCAAGGAGATGAAAACCACAAAGATGATAATCCTTAATTGAATCACTTAATCAACTTAAGTTCCAAGAGAATTCCAATCAACAACACATAAAGATAAAACCGTGATCCTCCTTACAACAAGACCAATCGACGCCACAAAAATATAAAACAAAATTGATGGTAATAACGAGTGCTAAAACCGATCAATCTTATATCATTACAAAGATGATACAATTGGTAGTAAATTCAGATAAAAGAACTAACCTAATCAACCCTAGATATGACTTACTAGTGATAAAAAGGAAAAACACAACAAAGGGGAATTGATATTACTCACAATTCTCTTTATTGCAACTCGGCACAATTCTAATTTTTGGATTGAAATTGCTAAGAGCTAATGGATTTAGGATGAACCCTAACCCTCATATGAAAATGTGTTTTGCTGCAAATTTCAAGTCTATCCTTAAAACCCTACTTAAGCAAGTATTTATATTTGCTTCCTTTAGGGTTAAAATGTCCAAAACATTACAACCATGCCACTTTTGGGTGGCCGTTTCTAAAACACAAATTAGAACCAAATAAAAATTTCCCAAAAACTTACAACATAAATGGTTCCAAGAAATAAATCACAAGTACAAAATAATCTTCAACAAGCTATCTCTTCAATGGGATTCGTCGGTCTAGCTCATCGCCGATTTAGGTCGGTCCATGAATAACCCACAAGCTAAGTCTTAGTGAGTTTGTCTACCACCCTGTAAAGCATGATAAGTGTGTCTGTTGGAATATACAATACATGAATAATAGAAAAGCGGTTAATAAACAAATAATTCTGGGGTTGATTTGCTTAAAAAGAACCCTCATCGCCAATATTTGAAATCCTTTGGTTCCTACTCTAATGATATGTCTTGTAGGATTTTGATTCCTATCATTAAGGCAATGTTATTGAACTAAGTTGGGGAATATTCCTTTATTGCCCCTACAGGTTCCATGATATAGTTAAACTTTCTTACCTGTGCTTGCATCTTTACATATGTTACCAACTTCTTACATTGTATATTCTTATGGGTGGTCTTAAAATTTCTTGTTGTGTGGTTAATATAGAACCTCCATATAACAAACGGAGGCCTCTTTGATAATTGTGGAGTCAATACCCTTGTGTTTATCAGAAACGAGGCAGTTGGTTTCACATCATGCACATTTACCAACATGTTGCTTTAGGTGTCTTAGAAACTATCCCCATGTTTAGATTGATTCCTCATCAACTAAGGCAAATGCTAAGGGGACTATATGGTTGTTTCCATCAATGTTGCAAGCAATGAATAGTTTATGTGTATTTTCTATACAAAAAAAGTACCATCAATACATACCACTAGTTTACAATACTTGAAGGCCTCTAAGTATGGACCAAACATCTAAAACACCCACTTCAAATATAACTCCCTAAGTATTGTTAATCTATAGCACCCTTATTCAACTTATGTTTTAGGATTACTAATCTTGATTGCATCTAAAAGTTTCAGTAGCTTGTTGTAGGATTATTTATTTATTTTTCTAATTGCCACATAGGATCTTAATTGCCTTTTGCTTGCCTTCCCATAGCCTTCTTGTAGATACGGTGTAGTTAAAGTGATCTTCCATTATAGTCTTGATGGTGGCAATCTTCGTATCGGGTTCATGCTTAATAACATCAAGAAAGCAAGTAGCCATCATGTTGCAATTAAGTTTAGGATGATCTTGGTTTACAATAGGATCGACACATGTGTGATCCCCCTCATATTTAGTTATAATGAAAGGCCCCTTCAACTTCCTTTTACATGTGCCCATCCTCCACTTACAACCGTTGTCCCTTTTTGCACAACATATTAACCAGATGTGATTTTTTAATTCTTTGACATTAAAGCTACAGTGGTTCTTTATGTGATACATCTTAATTGCTTGAATAAGATCTTCTTGGTTTTGAATCTCATCCTTATATCAAGCTCTTCACTATTACTCAAAGTTACTACACATTGCATTCTCAATTTCCTCAAACTTATGTAGTTATCACCTAATAGGAATCAAATACCTATAGGACCTATCATCAGAGCAAGAGCCAAGAGATTACAAAATTTGGTGATGAGGGTCTTCTTTAAACAATTAGACCTTGAGGATGTTTGTTTAGTATCTTCTTTTCCATTATATAATTGTTGTCCATTCCAGCAGGTACATTTATCGGTTTTACAAGATAGACGAATAAAATTCACTAAGGATCAATTATGGGACATTCATGGACTTACATCAACCGGTCCACATGTGTTCCATGGAAGTGAAGAACCTGCCATTTTGAGGATTTATTTGTAATTGTCTTTTGTTGCTTAAGAACCGGTCACTTGTTGGTTTTATTTGTAATTTGGTTTTTGTTGTTTTTACCCTAATTAGAGCAAGTATAAATACTTGCTAAGTAGGTTTTAGAGGGGACTTTTTGAACTTGAGAAAATCGGCCTCTTTTGCCGTGAAGGGAGTTTCATCTTCATGCATACACTTTTATTAATTTCAATTGAAATTGTGGCGAATTGGCTTAAGGAGTATTGTGAGTCATATCAATTCTCCTTAAGTTGCTTCCAATTATTTCTAGTGCGTCATATCTAGTTTTAATTGGTTGTGTTACTTTGTTCTTGTTCACGTGGATTAGGGTTCTTAATTTCAGATTTGATTGGAATTCTGTTCATTTTAGTGTCATCCTTTACATATTATACAATTGCAATTGATCCTCATCATAATTTGGCATTAGATCAATTTCATACGAAATTTAGGGTTCACGTGATTGTTGGTGTCATGCCATTTGTGGGTTTAGTTTGGTTGATTCTTCGATTGGCTTGGTGTTCTTGCAATTGGATTGTAGGGAAAATTATACTTTTTGGTATCAAAGCAAGGTTTAGAGAAGGGAATTTTGTGAATCACAATTGGGATTTAGGGTTCTTGATCCTTCATTCCAAAATTGGATTGTGTAAAGAGAAATTTGAAGTCTTGTGTTGAATTATTCTTTGAATTGTTTGCTTGATCTTTAATTGAAGTATTGTGAAGTGTTGAAATCAGCTTGCATCCTTGCCGTGATTAGGTTGTGAGTGGAAGAAGGGGAAGTCTTTGAATTTGAATTCCATCATTTGAAGTAGTGTTGATTGTTGCCTTATTATTTCCTTGCAAAATTTTAGAATTGGGAGTGCAATTTTCAGATTTACTCTTCTTGTCGTAGAGGATTTGGAAACAATTTGAATTTAAAAGCAAACATTAAGTTGAAGGAGTTATTGTGTATTGTTAATCTTAATACACTTTGACTATTTTTGAATTGTTTAAGTACCATTTGGAGAAGTCTTTATTAATTGTTTCAATTGTTGTTGTTACCGTGAATTAGGAAGTGTATGAATGGTGTAGAAGTGTGTGTATTGTGGATTTAAGAAGTGTTGCACCGTGAGTGTAAGTGTGTGTTGTGATTGAAGCTTGCACTGTGGTTGAGTTGTGTAAGTTTAGCGAAGTGATTATGTAGTTGAAGTGTATTGCACCGTGGTTGTATTAGTAGTGAATTGAGGTGTGGAAGTGTGTGTTACACCGTGAGTGTACAGTGGTGTAGTGTTGTGATAATTGTTATTGGCGTGAAAGTGTGTAGTTGTTGTGAGGGGTGATTGTGAGTGATAAAAAAAAAGGGAAAAGAAAAATTTCAAAACCATGTCGAATGTTATTGTGAATGGGGGACTTGGCAATGAGGCCAATAGTCATGATGGAGGTGATCTGTATTTATCTATTAATGTACTGCGCCGAACTTTGACTTTGTTTCCTACTAATGATGATGAGCAGAGGAAAAATTTGTTCCACACCTCTTGTAGAGTATAAGGTAATCTATGTGCTATTATTATTGATGGCGGTAGTTGTACTAGTGTAGTGGTTACATCATTAGCATCGGAATTGAAACTTGTAACTACCCTACATCCAAAACCTTATAAATTGCATTAGTTGAGTGAGCAGGGTAGTCTACATGTTACCTAGAGGGCTAGGGTACCTTTCAGTATAGAGGATAAATATTATGATGAAATTGTATGTGACATTCTTCCTATGTGTGCATCCCATATATTGCTTGGCAAGCCTTGGTTGTATGACAGGAGGGTCTTACATGATAGCTTCAGAAATACTTATGTGTTCCAGAAAGAGGGCAAACGTATCATATTGAACCCAATGTCACCTTTAAAGGTCCAAGAGGTTCAGAGACATATCTGTAAACCTTTAGAGGTTCAAGAGTTGCCAAGATAGGTCAATAAAATTGGGAAGAAAAAGACCTTACTAATGGGACAATATGAGTTAGAGGAGGCCATAACAAATGAGAAACCGGTATATTTATTGCAGATGAGGTATGCCCTAGAGATGGAGGGGTTCAGCATCTACTCTCTATGGTATCTCAGGTATTGGATGAGTACAATGATCTTTTCATAGACAAATTGCCAAAGGGTTTACCACCTTTGAGAGGTATAGAGCATGCATTTGACTTCCTGCCTGGGTTAGTTTTACCAAACTGACTTGTGTATCGCATAAATCATGAAGAGGCTAAGGAATTGAAACGTTAGGTGGATGAGCTGGTAGAAGGGAGAGTCTTAGTCCTTATGCTGGTCCAGCCCTTCTTGTCCTTAAGAAGGATGGTACTTAGAGAATGTGCATTAATAGCTGAGCCATCAACAAAATTACCATCGAATACATGTATCATATTCCTAGACTTGATGATATGTTAGATGAACTTTATGATGCACAAGTGTTCTCCAAGGTGGACCTTAAAAGCGGATATCATCAAATTCAAATGAGAGAAGGAGACGAGTGGAAGATCGCTTTTAAAACACGCCATGGACCATATGGATGGATGATTATGCCATTTGGTTTGAGTAATGCTCTTAGTACATTTATGAGATTAATGAATCATGTAATGAAGGAGTTTCTAGGTAAATTTGTTGTTGTTTATTTTGATGATGTTTTGATATACAACAAAAGCCTAAAAAATCATGTGGAGCATCTTCTAGTGGTATTTTTAGTCTTGAAGGCGCATCGATTGTTTGCAAATCTCCAGAAGTGTTCCTTCTACCAAAATAAGGTAACATTTTTGGGATTTATTGTATCTGGTTCTAGTGTCAGGGTTGATGAGGAGAAAGTAAAGGCTATTAGAGAATGGCCAACACTAAAATTGGTTGTTGAGGTAAGAAGTTTCTATGGATTAGCTTCATCCTATAGATGCTTTGTCCATAACTTCAGTAGTATTGCTTGTCCATTAACTGAACTGACCAAGAAAAATGTTCCTTTTATTTGGGGTGAGAAGGCCCAAAAGAGTTTTGAGGAGATAAAGGTAAAACTTACTAGTGCTCTAGTATTGACTTTACCTGATTTTGATAAAGTTTTTGAATTAGAGTGTGATGCCTCTAGGATAGGAATTGGTACTGTGTTGGTGTAGGATAAGAGACCTATTGCCTATTTTAGTGAAACGTTGAGTGGTGCAACTTTAAACTACTCAATATATGATAAGGAATTCTATTCCTTAGTGTGGGCATTGATGACATGGCAACATTATCTCCTTTTAAAGGAGTTCATTATCTTTATAGATCATGAATCACTAAAACATTTCAAGGGTCAACAAAATCTATCAAAAAGCCAAGCCAAATGGGTGAAGTTTCTGGTGAGTTTTGCATATGTGATTAAGTACAAGAAAGGTAACATGAATATGGTAGTTGACGCTTTGTCATGCAGGTATGTACTTATCAATTCTCTACAATCGAAACTGCTTGGCTTTGAATTGTTGAAGGAACAATATATGCATGATGAATATTTGAAAGCAGTTGTTGAGAAATGTTCTAGGGGAAAAATATTTGAGGGGTATTACATGATTGATGGATTTTTGTATAAAGCTGGAAATTTGTGTATACCTTATGGGTCTATGAGGGAATTGTTGGTGAGGGAAGCACATGCAGGAGGATTATCTGGTCACTTTGGTAAGAGAGAACCCTAGCCTTGTTAAAAGAAAATTTTTATTGGAGGGGCATCATAGGGGATGTTCATAAGGTGCTAAAAGGTGTGGAGTATGTAAAAGAGTAAAAGGGAAGAAAGGGGTTCGGGGTGAATATATGCCTTTGACTATACCTACTAAATCTTAGACTGATATCAGCATGGATTTTATTTTGGGTCTGCCCAGGACTTAAAGAGGAAAGGATTCTATTATGGTTGTTGTTGATAAATTTAGCAAAATGTCCCATTTTATGCCTTGTTACAAAACAGATGATGCACTTTTTATAGCTAACCTTTTTGTGTAGGAGATTGTAAAATTACACGGTGTTCCACACAGTGTAGTGTCTGATAGAGACACTAAGTTTCTTAGCTTCTTTTAAAAGACACTATGGAGAAGACTTGGTATTAAACTTATGTATAGTACCTCTTGCCACCCACAGATTGACGGCCGGATTGAAGTTGTTAATCGTACTCTTGGAACATTATTAAGAGCAATGTTTGGCAAAAATCTTACTGATTGGGACTTGTGCCTTCCTATTGTTGAGTTCTCTTACAATAGGTCTACTCATAGTTCTACCAATAACTCTCCCTTTGAAGTCATGTATAGCTATAATCATACTCTTCCATTGGATCTCATAGCTAGTCTGGTAACAAAGGAAGAAAGCCTAAGTGGAGTTGAGAGGGCCAAGGAGATTCAGAAACTTCATCAGAAGACAACTGAACGTCTTTAGAAAACACAAGAGCAATAGAAACTTCAGGGAAACAAGAACAAGAAAACCAGAATTTATAATCCAGGTGAACTAGTTTGGATTAATCTTAGCAAAGATAGGTTTCCTCATAAGAAGTCACAAAAGTTATCACCCAAAGCAGATGGACCTTTTAGAGTTGTTAGACGCATCAACAACAACGCTTACATAATAGAATTGCCAGGAGGGTATGGCATCTCTACTATCTTTAATGTTGCAGATTTATCACCATACTTTCCAGATGATATTCATGAAGACCTATTAGATTTGAAGGCAAAGCTTCCTGAGGCTCGAGGAGATGATAGAAATCAAATACCTATAGGACCTATCACTAGAGCAAGAGCCAGGGGATTATAAAATTTGGTGATAGGGGTTCTCTTTGAACAATTAGACCTCAAGGATGTTTGCTTAGCATCTTCTTTTCCATTATATAATTGTTATGCATTCTAGCAGGTACATTTATCGGTTTTACAAGATGGTGAATAAAATTCACTAAGGATCAATTGTGGGACATTCATGGACTTACATCAACCGGTCCACACGTGTTCCATGGAAGTGAAGAATCGGCTATTTTGAGGATTTATTTGTAATTGTCTTTTGTTGCTTAAGAACCGATCACTTGTTAGTTTTATTTGTAATTTGGTTTTTATTGTTTTTACCCTAATTAGAGGAAATATAAATACTTACTAAGTAGGTTTTAGAAGGTACTTTTTGAACTTGGGAAAATCGGCCTCTTTTGCTGTGAGGGAAGTTCCATCTTCACGCATACACTCTTATCAATTTCAATTGAAATTGTGGTGAGTTGGCTTAAGGAGTATTGTGAGTCATATTAATTCTTCTTAAGTTGCTTCCAATTATTTCTAGTGCGTCATATTTAGTTGTAATTTGTTAGGTTACTTTGTTTTTGTTCACGTGAATTAGGGTTCCTAATTTCAGATTTGATTCAATTCTAGTTTGATTGGAATTTAGTTTATTTTAGTGTTATCCTTTACATATTATACAATTGCAATTGATCCTCATCATAATTTGGCATTAGATCAATTTCATTCATGAAATTTAGGGTTCACGTGATTGTTGGTGTTACGCTATTTTATAGGTTTAGTTTGGTTTGGTTGATTCTTAAATTGGCTTAGTGTTCTTGCAATTGGATTGTAGGGCACATCATCACCTTTGCTAGCATTGGAGAATGGAGTAGCATCTTAAAGTTCCACATTTGCTATCTCATTTTCATGTGGATTTACTTATGCTTGCATAGATTGCAATGAGCTAGAAGGGTTTGCTTAAGGTACATCAGCAATAACATTTCCATGTGTTTGATCATCATCTTCAAAACTACCGCCATCACTATCAAGATCAAGATCCTCTAAAATAGGTTTATGGAGGTTCAGACCAATTTCTTCAACTTTGTTTTCAACCTCATTAGACTACTCAAACACAAGCATTGGATAATACTTTTCAACAGGCATTGTATAATACTCTTCAACTACTAGTGGATCAGTGCTCACCTATTACACATGTGATGTTGTTTTTGTGTAAGTGCTTGCTCTCAATGTGTAATGATGAGGATGAGGCCTTGATTCCTCACTAATCTTGACATACAAGTGTTGTATTCACTCCTCCTTTAGAGCTTTAGCTATTTCAATAAGGTTCTTGACATCATTATCATCCATATTAGCAATTAATTGATATAATACATGGGCAGTATGATTGTGATGATGCCTGTGTAATATGTCCATTGTAACTACATTAGGATCGATACCAGTGCTCTCAAATATCTTATGGAGAAATTCCGCATATTTGGTATTGGTTTTTCATTTTTAGTTTAACCACATCTCTATTATATTCTGGCCTTAAATTGCCACTCATAGTATTTCTAAATGCATAAATAATAAACTTAACAAATTCAACCATTTTAAACCTAATAATATTATTATGTTACTTGTTAGTTTAAGCCTACCAAGATGCATAACATTTCCAATCTTTGCAAACATATGCTATATTTGATTGTGGCCTTTAACAAACACATTGCATGTAACATCAACTTACACACATATAATACTTTATCTAATGTGCAACAACAAATAAATACACACAAATTAGCTATTATACACTATATACAAACAATTATGTAACATATTCAATGATTTCACTAAGTAGTTATCTACATGTGTATAGTATGCAATAATTAGGGTTCATGTGGATATTTCATGTAAATGTGAACAAATTGAAGTAAATCTAAGTAAA
The DNA here is from genome assembly GCA_037954665.1 of Laguncularia racemosa. Classification (NCBI taxonomy): domain Eukaryota; kingdom Viridiplantae; phylum Streptophyta; class Magnoliopsida; order Myrtales; family Combretaceae; genus Laguncularia; species Laguncularia racemosa. Next base: position 1,153,318 of record JBBMOL010000039.1, on the reverse strand, counting down.
TAAAAGTAGTAGAATGATTAATTTTCTTTTTCTTGAGTGAAAATTTAACAATCTTGAGGGATTGAGGTTTAATAGTGGTGGGACTTCCTAGAGGAGTAGGTATACATTTTGAGAGAGTTTTAGCTTTTGTTTGTTTTTATTAGGGTTTTGTACATGTTTTAGCATTTTAAAAGTGTCTATGATGAAGGCAAATATATTGTATGCACCTTCAGTTAAAAAATAAAAATAAAAATGAACGAAATGAGTGTATAATGTATGCACTTTTCATTCATTTTTTTTATTCTTTTAAATATAGTGAAAACACATACACTATTTAGAAAATACCCCTTTTTTAATAATAAATTTTAAAATTCCCCTCATATTCATTAAAAAACCTAATGAATATAATGACTTAATTAAATGCATAAAGGTTCGAAATATTACTTTACTCAAAATATTTATTAGAGGACTGTAATAAAGAAGCAACCACTAACATGCAAATACTAATTGAAGTTTTCAAAATCCCTATATTTTATTTTATTTTTATACTTTTCTAAAATAATAATTAATAAAAGATAGAATAATTAACAAGTAACAAACCCCCCATTAACTTTGAGCCTTAAAAATTGATCAAAAACTCAGTCTTATTCTTGCTTGTAACTTATGAATCATAACATGCAAACGTAAATTTATTTTCTTGAAAATAGTTCAATTTGATAAAATTATAAGCTTGGTCTTGTATAATGCTCAACTTAGCTAAAACTTTAATTTTTCCTAAAATGAACAATTTAAGTTCGATTGAAGCACCATTTAAAGCTACAATCAATGTAAATTATTGATTTGTTTTTATTGCTTTGCAAATGTGTAAGCCGAACTCAAGATAGGAAAATTGATTTTTAATAAAATTGACCCTTTTTGCCATAAAAAATTCTAATTCTATCATATTGCATATGCATATTTTGACATAAAAAATTATATTAGACCTTGAAAAATTATTTTCATCCAAAAATGAGCCAAATGGATCACCGCACGACTAGTTTTTGTTTTGTTTTTGTTTTTTTTTTAAATTTTTAAATTTTCTTTTTTTTTTCAAAATTTTTTAATGCAATATTTCATTTTTTTACTCTTTTTTTTTGTCTTTTTTAATTTTTCTATTTTTTATATTTTGGACCTTTTATCCCAAAATTAGGGTTTTTCTAATTTTAGGATAATTGCAAGTGTATAGAAGGTTTATATTTGTGGAAACACTAGTTGAAGTTTGTGGTTTTTGAGAAAAGATTCCTTAGCTAATATACGTCACATTGTACACGTAATATATAGATATCAATATGATTTTGATATATATAATTTATGAAAAACACGGATAGTAATTATTTTGAAAACTATCCATTTTATTGTATCTTATTATTATTTATATACCACATGAACATAATATATAACGTATATCAACTAATGTATTTTTTTTCATGGTTTTTAAGGTTGTGTGATTGATAATATGAGTAGTGACACATGTTGAAATGGAAATGTTTACTTCGCAACATTGCATTTATAATGGTCTTACTATTTGTTCATAAAATCAATGTAGGTTTACTTTTTTTTTTTTTAATCATTTTTCCCTAAAAAACCTTAATTTTTATGTTGTATTTTGAAAATTAATAAAACCTAGAAATAATAGATAAACCCACTAAACAAGTCAAACCACTATATAATCTTCTATATAACCTCCTACATAGTTTGGTTTATTAGAGACAAGTCCACTATACAAGTTAACCCTCTATATAATCTTCTATATCACCTTTTATATAGTTTGGTGCATAAGAGATAAAATGACTAACCAAATCAATCTTCTACCCACTTGAGTACTTGCAACACAAACACCACAATTAACTTGACCTTTTACATCTTCTTTTAATTTACTATCACAAAGCCTTAAAAGTTGCTTTGTTGCAGGTTTACTATTGGCATTAGCTATTGGTATAGCTAGGCCATGGCAACCGCTCATAATAGCATCCCATTCCAATATTTCAACTTGTTCACTACTTTTTCCCAGAAGACACAACCCATACCACAATATTTAGTTGATCCACAAATTACAAGTTAAATTATCGATTTTTGAGGCGCTAACCATTATTTATTGATGATTTACATATTTAGTTGTAGTCTAAATTATTATAGATTTACTAACATTCTTTATGTTTATGAACATCTAATTAGGGCTATGAATTTTGTGCAAATTTATGTACTTATACAATGTTATCACTTTTAAGGACAATTACAATTTTTCAGTACTTTTACTCAGTCGGCTTAACTTTAAAATTGCCCACAATTTTCTTTAATAATTTAGGTTTTACGTTGATGAAATTTTTGTACACAGCATGATGGTTGCTTTCGAAATTCTATATTTTTACTTATCATAATCTCCAATTTCGTATTTGCTAATTTGAGAGATTCCAGTCCCTCATCATAGGGATGCACTCAATGGCAACACACTAGAACGGAAGAAAACATTCTAATCCTACGAAATTTTCCTACTTAGAAAGTTTTATTGGTAGAGAGTACAGATGACGCAGAGGTACAGTCCCCCCTATCCTTAAACCGTTTTACAAATTACGCCATAGAATCTGGGAAATCTTGTTCATAGCAGTCAGCCACAACTCCACTTCTTTGAACATTCTTGTAAGTGTATCGCCTAGCTAAGAGCACATAGAAGAACAAGTTCAACAATGAGATTCCCGCCAATAGCCAGTAGAAATTGTCCAGTCGGCTACTATTCAGATCCTTGCCAAACCAACTCTTCCCATTTTTCCTGGTGGCATGATCAACTGCAGTTATTAAGAGACTGCTAAGGAAGTTGGCCGCGCCAATCACACTAAGGTAGAGAGCAATGCCTAAACTTCTCATACTGTCAGGAACCTGATCATAGAAGTACTCTTGTAATCCCACTAGTGTAAAACCATCACCAAAACCAACGATCAGAAATTGTGGAGCCAACCAGTAAACGCTCATTGACAGCGAACCTTTTGGATCTGTATGTGCAACATGGAGCCTCTTTCTCTCAACAAGTGCGGCAACCACCATAGTAACAACTGAGAATATCATACCGATACCAATCCTCTGGAGGATCTTGATTCCTCTTTCGTTTCCTGTTTCCCTTCGCAACATCGGTACTAAGATTTTCTCGTACATTGTAACAGAAATTATCATTCCTATAGCAGCTAGTGAATAAACTGAGGCTGGAGGAACCATGAAACCATTGAAAATCTCTCGGTCAAGTGTGGTGCCTTGCTTGATGAAGAATGTGCCAGCTTGTGCAACGCTAATCCCGAATGGCAAGGTTGCAAACCATATAGGGATTATATTAAGAACGAGTTTCATTTCTTCTACCTTGGTGACAGTTGCGAGTCTCCAAGGGCTCTGTTGCTCCACCAATATATTACTCTTTTCTTCAATTATTGCTGCTTTGTCAAGAAACCTGGAAAAAAATTTATGTTCATGTTAGATCATAAATTGCTCGTATAATCCATGGAAGACGGCAAAAATACTTTCCTTTAACTGAACGTGACAGGAAAACTAGTGTGATGTAATCATAGAACAGTTTTCACATCATCAAATGAAGAAAAATTATGGTTATTTAGGCATGTTGTTTTATGTATAAGCCTAATGAAAAGATGCTCAAGAGCTTACTTGAGCTTATTGGTGTGACAAAGAGTTCTGCCTCTAGTCTTTTCTGCCTTAGGTACTTCATATAATTCGGTTGCGTCAGAAGGACAAGGAAGGTTTCTCTTCCTAATGGCAGCAATGAGAACTTGCAACATCGGGGTTAAGGGGCTTCCTGCAGGTGCGCGATACCTATAAAATGGCTGTCCCAATATGAAAATTGCCAGGGAGACAGCCAAAACTACCGTTAGAATGATATCCGCGGTTCCCCAGTTAACATGATCTTGCACATAAACGATCACGGTCACGCCTAGTAACAGCCCACAACAAAGGCCAATGCTCCACCAGTTGAAATAGGACATCTTCTTCTTTCTTTCCCCTTGATGATCATCGTCGAATTGATCAGCTCCGAAGCTCTCTAGAGAAGGTTTGTGACCTCCAGTTCCAATGGAAACCAGGTAGATGGCTAGGAAAAATACCACTTCATGTGCTTTCCTTGGTTCTTGGCACACACTATCATTGCATGCCTTCAGACTAGGTACGAACCAGGACAATGTTAAGAGGATCAAGCCCTGTTTGTGGTCACATCGAGGGACAACATAAAAGAGGGAAAAATTAAAAAAACTTTTATGAGTGAAAAAAAATAGTAATATAATTTTTAAATTGAGTATTAGAAATAAATGTTTTTATAGCGCTCGAGGGGAATGAACGAACTGTAATACCAGATAATATCTTAGACTTAATAGCGTTGCCTGGGATTATTATGTCTTCGAAATATAAATGTTAAACTAAGCTACATGTAACAAATCAATTGAAACGATGAAGTGTACCAAGAGGTAAATAACAGATGAAAGAAGGACAGTGGAGTATCGGCCCAAGTAGGCGTCGGCAAGAAATCCTCCGAAAAGGGGCATCAACGTTGTCACACCGGACCAATAGTTCACACTCTTGGCCGCTGTCTTCAAGTCTTGATGGATAACCTTAGTGAGGTATAATATCAGGCTTGTAGCTAGTCCAAAATAGCTCAACCTCTCACTGAATTCGATTGCTGCAAAATCACAAGTCAAATTTAATTATTATATAGCAAATTGCCTGTTAAATGTTGAGGAATTACATATTTTAATTGTCCATAAGTGAAGTCTCTCTCTCCATATGCATAAATATATACATACATATACATATACATAAACACTAGTGGACCATTTACCTGTCCTGAGGTATAGAAATAATTAATTACATGTGAAGTTATTAATAAAAAATAACAAGAATATGAGAACATTATATAAAATATTTTAAAGTTGAATTTTCATTATTTTTGTTAGTAAAATTTTAAGTTTTTAAATTCGATAAATGATAAATATTTCCATGATTACTTTTTCAAAAATACAAATTGTAAAAAAATGTATTGCATAACTACCAGATGCAATAACGTCTCCTCTTTTAGGTGAAAGGAATTAACTTGGTAAATTCAAATCTTATACAAAACTCTTCCTTTCCATCTAAAAAATTGGATATAGATAGATACATATATACATATTTATATTGCATACATATGACATATATGTTTTTCAGTGTGTTATTAAATCAATATATATCTACAAAAGTTTGTTTTATTAATAACAGTGCGTGCATGGCATCTTAAGTTAGAAGTGAGTGGATATATGAATATATATCTTATATTTTTACATGCACGAATTGGTTTAAAAAATCTATAATTGAAAATTTTATCTTGCTAGAATTCGTATATTATGAACCTCGCTGGTTCTAGTGTAGTTGTATCCCATAACCATGGGTTTTGTTTTTAAAATTTTATCAAAGGGTTAGTGGAGAATATAGTAAGTATATAACATTTGTTAAAGATGTAACTCTAATCTCATTGAAAGGTAGATATCACTCTTTTTTTCCTCCCCTCTCCTTAAAACAAAAAAAAAAAAGGAAAAAAAAAAACCTAACCCTAGTTGTAAAACTTTAGGGATGGCAACCCCCTTGCTGGCTGCCTCATTACACACCAAACCATTTTCTTTTTCATCTTTTGCTCACCTTTTTCTCATCCCTATATTTATCAAATCCAATAAAACCCTTATCTTTCCATCATTACCACCAACGGGTCATTATTGGAGGTCACTGCATATCAAGCTTCATTGTCTCTATCTCCACTCCATATCTACTCCATCTTTAGCAGACACATGGGTGAAGTCTTTATTTATTTATTTATTTAATTTTTTCTACACCTAATTTGAGTTTTTTCTCCAATAAGAGGATTTGTATTTTGTTCTCTTGGTAGAACTATTCTTATCAAAGTTTTATGGATATTCATATTTGTCAAAACAGATGTGCCCATTACGGTTTGGGTCAATAACCCCATCTCTTTAATGTATTTTCTTCGGATATTTTCTCTAATTGAGAGGTCAGTATTTTGTTCTCTTGGTGGAACTATCCTTGATAAAGTATTATCGATACTCATATTTGTTATAAGAGATGTACTCACTGTGGTTTGAGTCTATAACCCCATCTTTCTAGTTTACTTTTTTTTTTTTTTTGGAATTTTAAGTAATTGTAAGTATTGATAAGATTATCATTTGATCAAAATTAGTATAATCGTATATCTATATTATTAAGCAGAAATATATCATTGTACTGCAAATTAAAATACTACAAAGTTCATCAAAGCTATAATCTAGGAGAACTGTTAAGTTAGATGGTAGTGGGATAGTGATAATTTTTCTAAAGACAAATACGGAATTAAACTTCTACTTTCTTTTATACTAATATCATGGATAATCAAGTTATAAATTTTTTTATATTTAATTAAGTAATTCTGATATATTTTGTTTGAGCATATGTGTACTGTGGGTGTGTTGCCTTTTAGTATCAAATAGGCATGCAATAAAATTTTTGGGCATATTGAAAGTTGGAAACCATGGGGATCGGCCAAATCTACTATAGGGTACTAGACTACACTACATATATATTAAATTCTTTTTTATCAAAGCATAGGCATTAGTGGCAGAGGACTCTGATTATTAGACACTCCCTGGTGGAATATGACGTCTTATATGCCTTAAAAGGTAGCCACTCAATAAAATAAAAATTTTGACCCTTCGTTCAATTCATGGGACCTCAATCTTTCGTGGTAGATGCTTCAGTCAAATTCATAGGCCAATAAACTCCCAACATTTATGCTATGCCGCTTTGTTTCTTTTGACGAGCGATCCAGATTTAGGTTCGGAGAATTAGACAGAGGACGAGATGTAGACCCCGAAAAAGAAGGGAATACTGAAAATAAATAAATAAACAGATAAAACGAACAATTTAGGTAGATAGATTGAGATCTAACTCCGGTGTTGGACCACAATTATAGCTATCACTTAGTATACACCATAATCAAAATAATAATTTGGTTCTTCAAACAGGATGCCGACTCATCAAGCCTCTCTATATGCTTCTCTAATGTTGAATGCAATGAGACATAATATGTATAAAAGCTGATTTTTCATTGATGAAGAATACTAATATATATCTAATTAGAATAATATCTGTTTAGAATCTCTATACATTGATAAGTACATCAAGTAAAAAGAGTTAATATTATTTATATGAATTATAATTATTAAATAGAGAACGTTGGCTTGACATATGAATTATAATTGTTAAATGACCTAAAACAAAATAAAAAAAAAAATTGAATTTACAATACAAATAATATTCGTCAAGATCATGTAAGAAAAGTTTTACGTCTGTTTATAGACAAAGGCATATATTAACCGCGTATAATTATTAAGTTGCAATTAGCATATATGGAATATCTTAGAAAACTATACAAATAATAATAAAAAAAACCTCAAAGGCAAAAAGCAATGATTATCTGACGAATTAAATGAAGAAGACTTCATGAACATGTTAGCTCTTGGCTTAAGAGTTTCAAGGTGGTCTTATCCAATATATATAGTGGAATCGAGTCTTGTCATTTATACTCACCTATATCGTTTTGAATGCATGGATTTCTGGTTGGAAATATCTTGACATTTTAAAATATCCTACTATACTCATTTTAAAGTATTGAGACCCGAAGATTTCTCCTCTATTGTAATACCGAGTTTATTTTTCTTATAGATACATATTTTTTTATGTTTGTTTTATTGTTCACATTGAGAGTTTTGTTGACTTCATTAATATTTTATTGATCGATATGTGGGTGAGAATCGATAATAAATTAACTTCAAAAAATAATTAAAATTGTGCATCAATACAATATATATATATATATTTCATTAATAAATTGGACGAAAAAAATTTAGGATTTTCGTTTTCAAGGAGTACAAATACTGTATTTTAGAAATTTCTCTAATTTTGATAATTTTTGAGCATATTCGCTGTACTTTACCTTAATGATATATATCTCTTTCAATATATAAGTGTATTACATATCGAAACGTGGAACTATTTATATTTAAAATCATTTCTATTATTGTCGTTTAAGACAAAAACGAGTAGATTTTTTGCAGTCAACATACCTGAATCACTTAACTTGGTGGTGGGGTGAGTTTCCTTTATTAAGTGACTATATATTCTATATTCAACTATGTATCAGTGACTATATATTATGCAGAGTTAGCTATGATGGCTAGGTATTTGTTTTATCATTTAATAGTTAAAGGGTAAGAATTTTAATTCCGTTGTGCTATATATTTGTGTTTGATTAAGCATGAGTGGGGGATCCATTTGTCTCCAATAATTGAAAGAATGAAATCTTCTCTTTTTCTGTAGCGGGTGAGATTCTCAGGTCCACACGCCGTCCAAATTGCTAAGTCCACATTATACATGCTCGCAAGAAGTACTATGACAACCTATTTCATTTCGGGTCACATAGTGGGGTGTTTAGTTGCCCAATCCTCGTAAGAATTTTCCGCAACATTCCCACGCAAACAATTGACCTCTCGCAGGATGTAGGAATATTGTTGCCTGCATTTGGTTTGTGTACAGCTAGCCAAGATGTTACTGGTGGAGAATTTCGAACGTGACGGGCCACTCTTAGTGATATGGTTAGTTTAAACTACATAAAAATAATCAGAAATAATATCACTGCTGCGATTTTTACTGCTAACCATCATTATTTGCTGTAACAGATACTATGTTCACAATTTTTTGAAATTCCTATGGTAGTATTTGATAATTTTAATGCGTTGATTGCAGTAAGTATGGAGAACAAGTCTGAAATTTGATTCGAGCTGATAAATACAGTTCTAATGGGATTGTTAATATTAGTAGGACTCACATATCCTGCACGCACTAGAAGACTAACAGATCGAAATATTTAAATATATGCCTGAAAATAAAGACTTCATATATATAGAAGCTGCATTTAAAATCAAATGCTGGATGCTTAATGCTAGTCGTAAATTTTCACCAATAAGAATGCCCTTACCAATGATAAAGAAAGAGGCTTTCCACACACCAGTAGATGCACGAAGAGGGAGTTTCCCTCTATAATCAGCGGAAGAATCATAAACCCATTTCTCTCTCTCTTTATGAAGGTCTATGCCTTCATTTCCCTTCCCGACCACCTCCATGCTATCCTAGCAGAAACAGCGAAGAAGAAGAAGAAATAGTAATTATGTGTAAATGGAGTTTCTACTGGATGGTGGGGAAAGCAGGTTTACCTTGAAGCTCTATTTATAGGGAGATTGAGGACGATGGATTCTTCTTTTGGTCTTCCAATTTTCAATTTCGACTAGGACACATGAGTAGTGTTAAAGTAGTGAGAAACATATCTCCGCAATACGCCTCCACTGGCATGTCCACCACCATTCAACTTTTAGATGGATTTGACATCCATAAATTTTTATCTATTATATATATATATATATATATATTTGCAAATAACAACTGTGGATAAAAATAATATATATATATTTAATAATATATATATATATATGTATATTATAAACATTTCCTAAACGGTTCATCGAAAAAAAGAAAAAAGAAATGCTTTGTCATAATGCTGGTAGCAACTTATTGAGATTTCCTTATAAAAAAAATTCTATTTCTATTACTCATAATAAACTTTTGTCCCCAATGATACAATTTAATATAAAGAGGATCGTAATGTGAGAAAGAAAAGAGAGGGATGATGGAAATGAAGGAGAACAGAGAAGATAAAGGAGAGGGGAAAATAAAAAGGAAAGACAATCTATGAATTTATATGATATTTTTTATTGGACTTGGATAAATTAAGTCTTATCTGGATTGTTTTTTTTTTTTAAAATAATTTACATCTTATTTGTATTTATTTTATATTTGATTTGTATATATTAGAAGTTTAATATTTGAGAAACTATCTTCTTTTTATTTTATTTATTTCTATTTCATAATTACATTTCCGCATCTCCTTCTCCTCTTCATAGCCTTTAGGCCTTAATATTCTTCCACCATAATGCAACATATACTTTAAACTCTAGCGCTACCAATCTAATTTTCATCTTCTCATCATAATTATAACATTTAATAACCTTCTCTACCTTATGATCCCAGTCAAGAACATATCTAACAAATTTCATGCCATTCAAAAGGTGGAATATTCAATTTAATCATTTTTATGTCATGAACTTAATGATTTCCTCTAGCATTTCTCTCCATTTCAAAATTATCTCCATAACTTTCATCAAGTTCTATTATTCTCCTAACATTACTACATGTGCTCTTCTCTAAACCTCCAAAGCACCGAGTCTTTGATAAGTGTATAACTACACTTATTGTTGTTATTTGGTTTTTCCATGGTCCTAGTTCATTTCTTGTGCAATATATTAAACATTACATTGATTTCTCTTATATTTTAATTATAGGTTTTTTGAAGTAATTTTGGATTAAAGAAAATAAATTACACAAGTTCCACGTGATTTGAAGCTTATTTGAACAAGTCACACAATTTTGCAGAGTATATGGTTAAGTACATGGTCACACACATGACCATGTTGATGTTGTTTATAAATAAAGCTTCAATAGGGACATCAGCATGACCATGTTAATGCCTATGTATATATAAGAAAGAAAGTTATTAAAGGACCAAGATACATGAATGTGTATAAGGCTATATAAAAGTACAGAAGCATGTGCATGCATCTATAAAATGACAGTGTTGAAGTATAAATTTCAAATATTTGTAGAAGACCAATTGTTCAGAGTTACATGGGGCAAATACATAGCTATTTTGATCCATCTCTTGACAAAGTACTTTCTTATTCAATGATAATTTATGAAGATATCCTTTTTCGGTTTTCTAACAACATTGAAGATGTAATTTCCCATTTGTTGAGGTTAAGTTTTCCGGTTTATGAAGACTTAATTTACATTTTAGAAAACTACAACTATCTTAGAGGCACTTGATCACTATAAAAGGAGTACAAAGTCCAAACAATAGATAAAGAATTAGATAGAATTATGTAGAAGTTTATAGAGATTTTTAGTAGGATTATAGTTTAGAAATTCCATTGAGTTATTTTTATGTTTTTGTTGCTATGTTATTATAAATTATTTTTTTATAGCTTTGATTTTTTTTTTCATAATGATCATAGCTTAAATTTCTTTTTTGTACTCAGGTATGATGAAACATAAGATAAATTTGTAATTGACGTTTTTTATTAAATGAAATTATTATTATTCTTGTGATCTAATTATATTTTCTTAATTTTTTATTTAGATTAACATTGCTAGTGTCTTAATTAAATATTTGATTTTATTCATGGAGATTGAGAAGTTTTGTGTTTGAATAGATCTAGCATAATTGGAAGAAGCTGCATGCAATCCTAAAGATGAGACAACATAAATTTCTTGGATCATGGTCAAACCCAATAGTGGAATTTACGAATTGAAGTAATGTGATTTAGAGGTTTTAATTAGGAAAAAATTCTAGATAATCAACCAAAGGTTAAGAGCTAATAAACTTGAGAGATTTAGAAAGCCATTAGTTCATTTGGGGATTTTTTCAGTTTAAGAATATAGAGATGAAATTGAATAATAATTAATTAGTTATATTAGTAATCATAAGGGGATTCAATATCTAAGTGAAGGCTTTTATCATTTTATGTTCCGATAGTAATTAGTTTCTTATTTGTTTGTTAGTTAGTTTAATTATTCAATTTTGATGATTAGATAATAGAAAAAAAGATAATTACTAGTATTTATAGTTCTTATGAAATTGACACTCGATATTAATATCCACTATGCTATAGTATTGATAGGTGCAATTGCCTACTAGTCAAAGGACAAAAGGATAGATCGATATCAAGTTTTTCATGCCACTACTAGGGAGTAGGATATTAGGATTATTGGTTTCTTGTTAATTAATTATTATTTCTTTTATTGTTTATTTTTCATGGTAATTTGTTTTCAATTCTTCTAACTCAATTTTTTTCTTTTAGGTTGGTTTATGCCAATGAGACATTGTAGAGCAAGTCAAAGATTTCAAGTTCTTGCATAAGAGTCGAAGGACAATCAATTAGTGATCATGGCTAATGAGGAAAGAATAATGTTAGAATATGCAAGACCATCACTCACTAGAGCAAATTCAAGTGTTGTTAGGCTAGCAGTTGTAGCTAAAACTTCGGTATTAAACCTAATATCACATAGATGGTTCAACAATTTATTTAGTTTGATAGATTGTAGGATGAGGACCTAATTGCATGTATTGCAAGCTTTTTGGAATTTTATGATACGTTCATGATAAGCGGGGCCACAGATGATGCCATCAGGTTAAAAATCTTTCTCTTTTTCCTTAAAGAATAGCGTGAAATAGTGGTTGAGCTCTCCACCTAGAGGTTCAATTACTACTTGGGAGTAGATGGTAGAAACATTTCTAGCAAAATAATTTCCACTAGCTAAAACTACGAAGTTAAGAAACAATGTCTTCATACACGCAAATAGAGTTAGACAGGTTATATGATATGTGGGATAGAGTTAAGGAACTATAGACGAGGTGTCCATAGCATGGACTTCCACTATGACTATGTAATACATGAAAGTTTTGTTTATTTTAATATGCATGTTATGACATAAAGCCAAGGCTAAGGACATAAAAATGTGTTTAAATGATGGGCAAAGGGGTCATTTCACACGGAGAATGTAAAAACCGCAAAGTTAATGATGTGCTCAAAACCAAGTTCAAGCATAATCAAATGACTTAAGAAAAATAATTCTCAAGCTCATGCAAACCGGTTTAAGTGACTAGGAAATAGCGTGACCCTAATGGAACTTTGATGAAATCCAATGGTTCAAAGATTCAATTAAATTCCACTAATGATCAATTTCACTAATCAATAATAAGAACAAGTGAATTACACGTGAAATGGATGAAAAAGACAAGCACAAAAACCGTGAACTCAAACCCTTCCAACCATGCCAATTCACGCCAATCACTAAAGAGCAATTCAATCTCAATGAACAATCAACCTTACATGATGATTATTCACGAATTACAATCACCAATATGTTCAAGAAAGATTCAAATCTACCCTAGATATGACTCACTAGAGAAGAAATGAACATACAACAAAGACGAATCGATATGACTCACAATTCTCTTTTGTCTCACTCGCCATAATTCCAATTCTTGGGTTGAAATTGATAAGAGGTTTGAACTAAGGATGAACCCTAATTCCACAGGTGAAAGTGTATGTCAATTCTGAAAATTTTGGCCTCCTCAAACCCTCTTCTAAGCAAGTATTTATACTTGCTACTCCTAGGGTTAGAAAATGGTCAAAATGACAAGTTTGCTACTTTTAAGGTGACTAGTCCTAAATGAAAATTACAAGGAAATAAAAGTGTTCCAAAATGATTACAACATAAATAGTCCATGCAAATGAAAAATATATAAAAGAAATTGGTCTTCAAGATGCCAGTCTTCTATAGGATTCATTGGCCCAGCTCATCACCGGTTCAGGTCTGTCTATGAATAACCCTTAAGCTGAGTCTAAGGGAGTTTGTCCATTGCCCTATAAAATATATTAAGTGTGCCTGTTGGAAAACACAATACAAGAATAATAGAAAAGTGGTTAATTTATAAATAATTCCGAGGTTGATTTGCTCAAAATGGGTCCTTATCGCTAAGATTTGAAATCCTTTAGTTCTTACCTTAATGATAGGTCTTGTTGGATTTTTATTCCTATCATCTCCTCGGGCCTCAAAAAGATTTGTCAAATTTGGTAGATCGAATGCAATAGAGACTTTGTTTTCTCATAGCAATCCATTTGAAGAAGTATCTCTGCAAAATCCCAATATCTGAAATACTACAGATGGTGATTGTTTTCTCTCCTCCATTTCCAGGATGTATCTCATCTACAACACAAATAATGACCCATTATCCACTAAGGTGTCCCATATCTCAACCCATTTCACTGATATTGTTTCCTCATTTTCTAACTCATCTGTATGTCACTGATCCTCATGGTCTTCTAATGGTTGGCCCAACCGCTCATTGCCCTCTAAGACCTTTGAGGGTGAACACAACTGTCTCTGAACATTTTGGCCCTCTAATGATAGACTCTTCTGACTCTGATCCTCAGAATACTCCAATGGTTTACTTAATTGCTCGTGAACCACTAGTATCTCTGAAGGAGAACATAACTGACCTTGAACAGTTTGGTCCTCTGGTAGTCTACTCATCTGACTATGATCATCAGGATCCTCTAAAGGTTGGCACATCTGTATCTGACAAATTTTGTGCTCTAAAGGTTGGTTCGACTGTTCATGGCCCACTGATGGTTTACTGATTTGTTGCTGAACCCTTTGAACCTTTTAAGGCGACATCGGATTCAGAATAATTCGTTTTCCCTCCATCTGGAATACATAAGTATTCCTAAAGCCATCATGTAAAACCCTCCTATCATATAACCAAGGCCTACTAAGCAATATATGGGATGTACACATAGGTATAATATTACACTCAATCTCATCAAAGTATTTATCTCCTACACTGAATGGTACCCTAACTCTTTGGGTCACATGTAAACTCCCTTGATCATTAAGCCATTTCAATGTATACGGTTCAGGATGTTGAGTAGTAGCAAGTTTTAGTTTCAATACTAACGATGTTGCTACCACATTGGTATAACTACCACCATCAACTATAAGGACACATAAATTTTCTTATACCCTACAAGAGGTATGGAACAAGTTTTCTCTTTGTTCATCATCTTTAGTAGTAAATGTAGTCAATGTCCGGTGCAATACATTAGCATAATGAAACATTTCACTAGACATGGTTATGCTCAAATCCAACAATACAATAATTATCTTCACACTTCTAAGGTTCAAGTACACAACCAAGCCACAAATGAAGTACACTCAACTACTTTCAAGTAGATAGAATTAAATTCAACAACAAGTGTTTAAGTAACTAGTTCAATTACTTTTACACTTTAATGATTTGTTTAAATTTAAATTCCACTACTCAACCTTCCTTTTCTTGCCTTGATTTCACACTTTAAATAACCACAATGTGCAGCACCTTACACTACACATAAGTGCACAAATTCACAAGTGGCAATTCCCTTACTTACACATTCACTCCGCCACATATATACACACAATCAACAATTTACTTATGGTGCACTATCTTCACCACAACTTACTTCATGTTGCAACACTCCTTTACAATACAACCCCAATTGGCCACTCATAACAACTCACTTCACACCACCACTTATAAACAAGGCAAAAACAAATTCAAATTCTACTTTAAATGCAACCTCTTCTACAAATAGTAAGAAGCAATTTCAAATTCAAATAATCATTTACTCAACTATCACACAATAACTTCTTTCAACTTAAAAATGGTGTTTAAATTTGAAATAATTTCCTTTTCTCCACACTCTTCAAATCTGGAAATGGTAAAAGACAACCATAATTCCAAAATCATCAACACTCCATTCACTCTTCTTTGCTTTCAAAATTTAAACTACAATTCCGAAATCATCAACTCTCCTTTTGCTCTTCTTTTTCTTTTCTTTTTTTTTTTAATTTTCCACTTTTTCCAAGTGATCACAAATGATCACAAAGAAACACTACTCTACCTCACGGCAAGCTCAAAGACACCACGTTGCAATTCCTTCAATCAACATACACACATAACGCCACACATACATACCCTTCACTAATTTTACAAAAACACAACTCCACACACATATACCTTTTATACATGTTGCAGCACACACATACACACTCTTCCACCCTTGAATTTCTCCACTTCTATACAAGTTTCAAACTGCAACTCACAACAAAAGGCAACTTAAATTCAAATTCAAAATGAGATCATTAATTGCAATATTCCACAAATGGTAAGGAGCCACTTTCAAATTCAAACGAACACACAATTAAACAATGACTTAATGTGTGTTTTGAAATTCAAATTGCTTCCTTAACTCACACCTCAAATTTGGAAATTCAAATATGAAAATCACAAGTAATACTCTTCACTTCTGAAAATGCAATAACATCAATCCACTTCAAAAATTGAACACTATTCTTCTAGACTTCAAATTTCAACTTCCTTAAATGATCACAAAGTTCATGTCCCTTTAATCAATCACGATCAACTCAAGGATTCCAAGAGTGTTCCGATCTCCAATTGTACATCCACTAATCAACAAGAGAACAAAACTCAACAATCACAACAACAAGATGCAATTTCATGCCAACAAATTTTCGAATCAAGGTACTTCACAACAAACCCCTAAATTCCTAATCTCAATTGATAAATCCCTCCACTTAACCTCAAGCTCTGATACCAAAAGATGATGTGCTCAAAACCAAGTTCAAGCACAATCAAATGACTCAAGAAAAACAATTCTCAAGTCTCATACAAATCGGTCCAAGTGACTAGGAAATAGCATGACCCTAATGGAACTTTGATGAAATCCAATGGTTCAAAGATTCAATTAAATTCCATTAATGATCAATTTCACTAATCAACAATAAGAACAAGTGAATTACACGTGAAATGGATGAAAAAGACAAGCACAAAAACTGTGAACTCAAACCCTTCCAACCATGCCAATTTACGCCAATCATTAAAGAGTAATTCAATCTCAATGAACAATCAACCTTACAGGATGATTATTCACGAATTACAATCACCAATATGTCCAAGAAAGATTCAAATCCACCCTAGATATGACTCACTAGAGAAGAAATGAACATACAACAAAGACGAATCGATATGACTCACAATTCTCTTTTGTCGCACTTACCACAATTCCAATTCTTGGGTTGAAATTGATAAGAGGTTTGAACTAAGGATGAACCCTAATTCCACATGTGAAAGTGTATCTCAATTCTGCAAATTTTGGCCTCCTCAAACCCTCTTCTAAGCAAGTATTTATACTTGCTACTCCTAGGGTTAGAAAGTGGTCAAAATTACAAGTTTGCCACTTTTAAGGTGGTTAGTGCTAAATGAAAATTACAAGGAAATAAAAGTGTTCCAAAATGATTACAACATAAAAAGTTCATGCAAATGAAAAATATATAAAAAAAATTGGTCTTCAAGATGCCGACCTTCTATAGGATTCATCGGCCCAGCTTATCGCCGATTTAGGTCGGTCTATAAATAACCCACAAGCTAAGTTTGAAGGAGTTTGTCCATTGCCCTATAAAATATGATAAGTGTGCTTGTTGGAAAAAAAAATACAAGAATAGTAGAAAAGTGGTTAATTTATAAATAATTCCGGGGTTGATTTGCTCAAAATGGGTCCTCATTGCCAAGATTTGAAATCCTTTAGTTCTTGCCCTAATGATAGGTCTTTTCGGATTTTTATTCCTATCAGTTAACCTATAGAACTTGGTCAATTTGTGTAGTAAAACCTTAAAGAAAAAGGAGAGACGCTCTTTATAGGAACCCTAAAGGTGAAAGGAAAAAGGAGCGATCAAATTTTAAAGACAAAAGGGTAAGGAATTCCATACTAAATTCAATTTAGGATTTATGGAATTTTTAGTTTATGAGCGTCGTTTTTTCATACAGAAAATGAAGTGCGTGAAGGGACGGTACAGGAATGGAGAATCAACAACCTGAGATTTACGCTTTGTGGAAATTGAAGTAAGTATGCAAATCTATGTAATTTAATTGTAATTATGTATTTTAGGGACTTAATTAAGCTTAGGAATATATAGGATTGAGTTTTAGAGAAATTGAAGTAAAATAATTGGGGTTTATGGAGATTATCGATGGTAACATGGCCTAATAATATAGTCGTGTTTTGAGTATGTTGAATTCGAAAGGTACACCAAGAGACATACGGTTTCCCAACATGGTCGTGTTTTGACCATATTGAGTTAAGGGTAACACGGCCTCCTAATATAGTTGTGTTTAGACCATGTTGAGCATGAAAGATGCACCAAGAGATACATGGCCTTTTAATACGGTCGTGTTTCAACCGTGTTGGAACCAACTTTTACACCAAAAGATACACGTCCTCTAACACAGTTATGCACCCATTGTGTTGAGCAACACGGTCCCCAACATGGCCGTGTTGAATAAAGTATAAAGTAATTACATATTTATTTTACTTCAAATTAAATTGATTTCCATGTAACCTAGATAGCTAGTAAGGCCTTAGAGAAATTAAATGAATAGGATTAAGAAAATTAAGAATGATATTGATCTTAGGTTAAATATGATGGGAATCTTCCTGACAATCTTGATGGATAGGGAACTTGATTTGGGTGATGATCTAAATCACTTATATGCATACTTGTTTTCTTTATCTAATAAATATTTGAATGATAATCTAACAGGTACAACGATATTTCTTAATGGGATGCCAAATGAACTTCACTATTGGTCAATTAGGGACATCATTAGATTCTCATCCAATGGCCCACTATGATCAACATTGCCTCGATGCATCGGCTCTTTGAAGATTATTATCTTTTGTACTTGTAATTTATTTCTTTGGACTATTTATTTTGTAAGTTTTTGGGACATTTTATTTGGTTGTATTTTTGTGTTTCAGGACTAGCTACCATATAGTGGCATAGTTGTAATTTTCTAGTCATTTTAACCCTAAAGGGAGCAAGTATAAATATTTGCTTAAGTACAATTTTTAGGAGTAGAATACACTTTACAATAGCTATAAATTTTTCGTGAGAGATTAAGGTTTTCCTAAGATTTCATAGGACTTTTATCAATTTCAATCCAATTAGAATTGTGGAGAGTTTGCAACCTAGTGAATTGTTAGTCATATCAATTCCTTAAGTTGATTTTCCTTTTCATAACTAGTGTGTTATATCTAGTGTTGATTAAGGTGGTTCGTGTTCTGATTTTGGCATCAATTGTAAATCAAAATCCATTCATATATTATTATCAAATTGATTGGATTTATATCTTGATATTGCCTTCAATTTATCTTTCATTATTTTGCGTGGAATTCCTTTGTGAAGAGGAGCTTATGGCCATATTTTGTGTTTTTGGTGATTTGGAATTTCATTTGATCTTATGTGGTGTGCTTAAGACATGAAGAGAGTGGTAAAATATGGGGTGTTTACTTAATTATGTAATTATTTTCTTGTATTATTACTTTACTTGTATTTTTTTAACTGCTAAGCTTTATGTATGAATAGACCCATGTGTAGTCGTATATGTTTATATACTTACACACTATGAAACTAATCATGATTGATACTAGCATAAGTAGATTCAACTGTTTCTTCTTAAACAGAATGCCTCTAAGAAAAATTACTAGATCAAGAATTAGAAGGGGTGCTAGGCGTGATAACCCCAATGAGGAGAAAACTCGGAACCCACAACCACAAGGGGAAAGAGGTCAAATGGTTGAAGAGATAGTGCAGCTACTATGTACTATGAACTACCTAGTGGGACTACTAGAACAACAACATCAAGCCCCTAATGTTCCACAATATAGGAATGTTAACGAACCCATCAGCTTTGATAGGTTCATAAGAGTGGCTAAGGAATTTAACCTTAGAGAAGATGACCCAATCGAGGTTGAGGATTGGATACATTAAATTGAGAAGACCTTTGTTGCCTTCTAGATACCAAAAGATAGGAAGGTGAATTATGCTGCATTTATGCTGAAGGGAATTGTAGTAAAATGGTGGGCTTCGGTCCCTAGACATGTAGTAGAGTGCATGAACTAGGCGGTGTTTAAGGAGTTGTTTTATTAGAGATATTTCCTCAGCAGCTCTAGAGATAGAATGGATAATGAATACTACAATTGTGAATGGGGGAACCGAACAATTGAAGACTATGAGGCAGAGTTGAATCGTGCCATTTAGTTCCTTCACGAAAATGTATGCAATGATGATAGGTCTTGAGCTAAAAGGTTCATGAGAGGATTGGAATTAGACCTATAACTTGCAATAGGGGCCTTTTAGCTAAATACATGTGCTAAAATGGTAAATAAAGCGAAGTACCTTCAGTAGAATAAGAAAATTATAGAAGAACAGAGGAGTCGCAGAGCAGCAATAGCTTTGGGAAAAAGACTTGCCTCTAGTGGAATAGGGCAAAACAGGGGTAAAAGACATCACTTGTTGCAAAGTAGAACACCTAGAGTTATAGCCCATCATCTTTAGATCAAATAAGTGCCTTTGGCACTTTTAGCAACAAGCACAAATGTTAAATGTCCTAGATGTTACGAGCCCCATGAGTTAAGAGGGTGCAGATGGCTAGATGGGGCATGATTCTTTCGTGGGAAGATTGGGCACATTAGTAAAC
This sequence comes from Laguncularia racemosa, assembly GCA_037954665.1. Lineage (NCBI taxonomy): Eukaryota > Viridiplantae > Streptophyta > Magnoliopsida > Myrtales > Combretaceae > Laguncularia > Laguncularia racemosa. The sequence continues at coordinate 1,132,962 of JBBMOL010000039.1, read as the reverse complement.
ATTGCACTAAAAGGTTAGTTTCCCTAATCTTCTATCATGTGTGCAACCGGAGGGGACACAAGACAGTCAACTTTCCTCAAGGACAAATCTGAAACCAAGCAGGGCTAGTTTAATAGGTAGTGAGACCTTCGATGAGTGTCAGGGAGGTAGACCACATGCAGGAGGTCTTAGATAAAGAGTTCTTACCAGGGTGTTTGCCATTCACCAGCAGTAGCACTAAGATATTCTAGATGTGGACAACATTGCGGGTATGCTTCCAGTACACTCTTTCAATACATATGTGCTATTTGACATCAGTGCTTCTGTGTCCTGTGTGTTTGAGAATTTTGTTTATGCATGTGCTTTAAATGTTGAAAATATGAATGATTGCTTAGTTGTTAGTACTCTTGATGAGGATTGTTTAGCACTTAAGAAGAAAAAAGCTAATGACTCAAGATCCTTTACAAGGAATTGAAGGACTAATGACTTGAGCTAAAGCAAAGAGGATGAATGATGCCCTACAAGGACTGGTCATGGACCTACAAGCGAAGGAATCAAATTGCATGAAAGGAGAACCAACACCTACTAATGTAATTCATGTTTCCATGGAAGAAAAGCAAGGATTTGAAGTTCTAGAATAAGAAATATTATATATTGAACCGAAATAGGAAAGGGAATTTGTGGGTTTGTTGTTTATTTTTTTAGTATTTGTTTTGGTTTGTAATTTATATTATTTAGTTGCCTACTCGGTTACATGAGGATAAGGAAACAAATAGATTAGGTAACTTAGGTTTTCCATATTATTGTATGACACTATATAAGTCATACAAGGGCCGGCCATGAGAAGGAAATATCATTGAGTGAATATACAGATTTTTGTGGAAACAAAATCCTTTTTTTTTTTTTTTTGTTCTTTTGCAAAAGAACTCTTCCATAGGAATTCTTAACTGGATTACTTGGAAAACCCTTTGATAACTTAGGTTTCAATCAACAGGTGTGATTGGGGTCTAGTTATACATCACTTATTCAAGATAGTCCTCAAGGTAATCCATTTAAATAATGTCGTCGGGGTTTTAAGTTTAATATACCTAGGGTTTCACGCATCATTTGGTATTAGAGCTTCGACTTCTTGAATCAAGTAAATTCTATCGCTTTTTCGTTATTTTTTTATTATTATTTTCCATACTCATATCTATCCCTTTTTCGTTATTCGTCTATTGTTATTTTCCGTACTCATATCTGGAAATTCGTATAAAAAAAAAATCTTATTTGATCACTAAAATCCCTTAGAGACTAATGACATCTAGGTCTTAGTTAGTCCTTGACATTCAATTGTTGTTCAATTCATAGTTCATCTTAAAAAAATCTAGTTTTGGTAAGTACCAATTCAATTTCCAAATTCAATTTCCAATTCTAGTCGCACATTGCATCTTGTTCTTCCCAATTGAGCATCTAAATTATACTAATATCCTTGATTTATATTCGGTGTAATTTCTTTATTTCCATTTAATTGCGTGATAGGGATTTATTGATTGTTTCGAAATTAGTAGTACATAATTGGCTCATATCTCTTAGAAATTCATACTTAATCTTCCTTACACCATGACTTGGAACTAATTAGTGACCATTAGGTGTTGACTTAGTGATTTGTGTTTAGGAGTTCCAATTTGAGTTCCTAGCAAAAGAATTATAAAAAGCAAGTTATGAGATCATATTTTATAAGAGATATACATGAGTCGATTGTGAGAGTAATACTACTTAAGCGTAATACATGAGTGAATTATAAGGAACATATTTATTACTTGTGATATTAATTTCTTGTTAAGTATAGAATTATGCCGGGACAAAATACGAATGGAGGTGAAAATAAGGTGATGTTTGAGGAGTTAATGGGGGAGATGAAGAGAATCTTAATGGGTGAACTTGAGTAGATACATGGAAGAATGGATAGGATGGAAAGGAGTAGGGAACTGTCTAGCAGTACCACTGTTAGGCGAGGAGTAGGTAGACTAAATAGGGAGGAGTTAGGATAGAAGAAGGTGAGGAATCTGATTTTGGAGACTATTAACACGTTAAGGATAGACGAAGTACCCAAAGGCATGATAGTAATCTGGGAAGCATTAAGTTGAAAATCCCAACATTTCAGGGAAAGAATGATCCAGAGTTGTATTTAAAGTAGGAGAGAAAAATGGATCATGTGTTTAAATGTCACAACTACACTAAGGAGAAAAAGATAAAACTGGCTGCAGTAGAGTTTTTAGATTACGCTAGTGTATAGTGGGATTAGTTGGTGCGTAATAGGTATAGGTGTGGAGAGAGACCTGTTAGCACTTCGGATGAGATGAAAACCATAATGTAGAAATGGTTTATTCTTAGTCACTACCACAAGGACTTACTTAGGAAAGTCCAGGGCTTGACATAGGGAACCAAAAGTATAGAGGATTATTATAAGGATTTGGAGATAACCTTGATTAGGGATAGAATTGAGGAGAATGATGAAGCCACTATAGCTAGATTCATCAACAAATTAAATAAGGAAATAGTTGATATAGTAGATCTACACCATTATTTAGATATGGAAGAACTACTACACATAGCTATTAAAGTAGAGTGGCAATTAAAATATTAGAGTAAGCAGAGGATTGGTTCGACTTCCAAATCTCCATGGAAGTCTACTTGAAAGAGAAACTCCACCGATTCAAAGTCTAAGGAAGACGTGAAGGCTAAGAATTCAGTTGTTGCACCTAAGGAAAACACTGACACTAAAACCTCTTACAGGACTAGAGATATCAAATGTTTTAGGTGTCAAGGATTTGGACACATTGCATCCCAATGTCCAAATTAGAGAGCTATGATTATCAGTGATAGTGGGGATGTAGAGAATGTGAGCTCTGAGGAGGAGGAGGAGGAGTCATCATCGCAGGAGTATGCGGATATTGACTTAGAGGGACCCGTGAGTGGCGAGTTGTATGTCATGAGGAGAGTACTTAGTGTATAACCTTAGGAGGATGGTGAGGGGATCCAACGTGAACATATTTTTCATACATGGTGTCATGTGCAGGGTAGAGTTTGTAGCTTGATAATCGATAGTGGTAGCTGCACTAATGTTGCTAGCACCTTGCTAGTAGAAAAGATGCAGTTGAAAGCTATGAAACATCCGGGACCATTTTGATTATAGTGGTTGAGTGATTGTGGGGAGGTTAAGGTGACCAAGCAGGTTCTTATAGCCTTTTCCATAGGAAGCTACAAGGATAAGGTTATGTGTGATATGGTACCTATGCACACTAGCCACATATTGTTAGGGCGACCATGACAGTTTGACAAGAAGGTTATGTATGATGGGTATAAGAACCAATATTCTTTTGTTTTAAACAAAAGGAAGGTAGTTCTAACTCCACAAAAACCATAGGAAGCTTGCAAGGATCAAGTGAAAATTGCTAAAGAAGTTAGAGCAAAACATAAGAGTGTGCAAGAGAAAGGAGAAAAAAAGAAAAGAAAAGAAAAGAGTGAGAGATAAACACTGGTAAGCCATGGGGGGAGAGAGTTTGAAACACTGAGAGGAGAGAAAATTACCAAAAAAAGTGAGGTTAAGAGTGCAGTGTTGGTGAGGAAACAACTATTTGTACTCATGTATAAGGATGCTTGTTTTACTTATATTGACATTAACCTTTTGTTACCTAATATGGTGTTTTCTTTTGACTTTGTGACGGGTACAAATGGCATAGCCGTGGATGTGAAGAAATTGGATGTGATCCGGGAGTGGCCAATACCAAATGGACATATCGAAATTGTGTTTCATCTAGGAGAAAGGATTTAGGTGCATTTGAGAAAAGAAAGATTTGCAGAGCAATGAAAGCCTAAATTCCATCATAGAGGAGAGGGACTTTTCCATGTCTTGGAGCGTATCAATGACAACACCTACAGGATTGATTTATTGAGTCACTATGGTAATGTTAGCACAATTGTAATGTTTCTGATCTTACTTTTTATAATGCAGGTGATTCAAGGACGAATCTTTTCGAGGAAGGAGGGAATGATGAGGATCATCTAGCACTTAAGAAGACAAAAGCCAAGGACTCAAGATCCTTTACAAGGAATTGGAGGACCAATGACTCGAGTTAGAGAAAAGGGGATGAATGATGCCCTACAAGGACTCATCATGGACCTACAAAGTCAAGGAATCAAATTACATGAAAGGAGAACTAACACCTACTGATGTAATTCATGTTTCCATGGAAGAAAAGCAAGGATTTGAAGTTCTAGACTAAGAAATATTATATATTGAACCGAAATAGAAAAGGAAATTTGTGGGTTTGTTGTTATATTTTTTAGTATTTGTTTTGGTTTGTAATTTATATTATTTAGTTGCTTACTTGGTTACATGAGGATAAGGAAACAAATAGATCATGCAACTTAGGTTTTCCATATTATTGTATGACACTATATAAGCCGTGCAAGGGTCGGCCATGAGAAGGAATTATCATTGAGTGAATATACAAATTTTCGTGGAAACGAAATCCTTTTTTTTTTTTTTTTCTTTGGTTCTTTTGAAAAAGAACTCTTCTATAGGAATTCTTATCCAAATTACTTGGAAAACCCCTTGATAACTTAGGTTGTAGTTAACAGGTGTGATTGGGGTCTAGTTATGCATCAATTATTCAAGACGGTTCTCGAGATAATTGATTCAAATAACATCATTGGGGTTCTAAGTTTAATATACCTAGGGTTTTATGCATCAACTCCCTTGGAAGTAAGAGGAAGAATAAGTATGATATGTAGAGGAGTGAGAATAGAGATACATGGTAGGGTGATGCCAGTGGACCTTTTGGTATTAAAGATGATAGAGTTTGACATTATTTTTGGTGTCAACTGGCTATCAAAATATCATGCCACTATTGATTGTCATAACATGGTGGTACAATTTAGTATACCCAAGGATGGATATTTTGAATATAAGTTAGAAGTGCAGAGACCTACTAGGTTGCTTACTTATGAGATGTGGGGAAAAATTGTACTAGTAACCATATCTGTGGAAGTTAGTGAAGAGGTTAGGATGGAAGAAATATCGATAATGAGGGAATTTCTTGATGTGTTTCCAGAAGATCTTCTGGGTTTACCCTCAGTTAGGGAAATAGAATTCAACATCGACTTGATACAGGGTATAATACCTATATCAAAACTAGTCTACAAGATGGCACTAGTAGAGTTGGAAGAATTAAGGAAACAATTACAAGAGTTACAAGATAATGGTTTTATAAGACCCAGTGTCTCTCCTTAGGGTGCTCCAGTCCTATTTGTGAAGAAAAAGGATGAAATTATGAGACTCTATATAGACTATAAGGAGTTAAATAAGGTCACAATTAGGAATAAATATCCTTTTCCAAAAATAGATGACCTGTTTGACTAGTTGTAGGAAGCTTAGGTTTTCTCTAAAGTAAACCTAAGATCAAGTTACTATCAATTCAGAATCAAAGAAGAGGACATTTAGAAAACATCATTCTAAACTAGGTATAGGCACTACGAGTTTCTGGTAATGCCCTTTGGATTAACGAATGCACCAACTGAATTCATAGATTTAATGAACAGAGTATTTGGGGATTTCCTAGATAAGTTTGTAATCATCTTTATAGGCAACATCCTAATATACTCTAAAAGTACCGAGGAGCATGAAGAGCACTTGAAACTAGTATTGGGTAGGCTACAAGGTGAGAAGTTGTATGCTAAATTTAGTAAATGTAAATTTTGGCTGGAATGAGTAGTTTTCTTGGGTCATGTGGTTAACTGGGATGTGATATCTGTAGATCTAGAGAAGGTGAGAGCAATAGTATATTGACACTGACTGAAGACGGTTATAGAGGTAAGAAGCTTCCTAAGTCTAGCAGGCTACTACAGGAGGTTTGTAGAAGGGTTTTCCAAGATAGCAACTTCTCTCACCAGATTAACAAAGAAGAATGTGAAATTTAAATGGGATGATGGATGTGAAGCCAGTTTTTAGATGCTCAAAGAGAAACTAGTATCGGCGCCAGTTTTGGCTTTGCCTAAGAGTAGAGAAGAGTTTACAGTGTATAGTGATGCTTTAGTTCAAGGGTTAGGGTGTGTATTGATGCAAGGTGGTCAAGTAATAGCATATGCATCTCGAGAATTGAAGTTGTATGAAAAAAACTAGCTAACTCATGACTTAGAATTGGTAGCTATAGTGTTATCTTTAAAACTATAGAGACATTAATTATATGGAGAAAGGTGTAAAATCTTTACTGACTATAGAAGCCTAAAGTACTTATTTACGTAAAAAGAGCTAAACATGAGATAGAGAAGATGGTTGGAGTTAATCAAAGATTACAATCTATAAATATAATACTATCTAGGAAAAGCTAATGTGGTGGCAAATGCCCTTAGTAGAAAGAATAGGGTAATGTAGTCACACTCATCACTTCATAGAAAGAGTTATTGGAAGACATGCACAAATTGGAGCTACAAGTCTTAACACAAAAAGTGGGAGCAAAAATAGCTACCTTAAGGATTTAGCCAACCATAATGGACATAATTAGGTTAGGTTAGATGGAAGATAAAGATATTTAAGAGATTAAGAGTAGAATGGAACAAGGCAAGGCACTAGAATTTAACTTAGATACAAAAGGGACCTTGAGGTATAAAACAAGAATATGTGTGCCAAGGGATGCGGAATTGAAGAGAGAGATAATGAAAGAGGCGCATCACTTTGCCTACATATTACATCCTGGAAGTACCAAAATGTACAAAGATGTGAAGAGCTATTATTGGTGAAGAAACATGAAGAGATAAATAGCAGAATATGTAGCCAAATGCCTCACATGCCAATAGATCAGAATAGAATACTAGAGACCAGTAGGAGAATTACAGCCTCTTCCAATGCTAGAGTGGAAATGGGAGCATGTGACAATAGACTTTGTTACAACGCTTCTAAACACTAGGGAAAAACATGATGCAGCTTGGGTTATAGTAGGTAGATTAACCAAGTTTACTCATTTTATGCCTATTATAGTAGGATATAAATTGGAAAAATTAGCTTAGATATACATACATGAAATAGTTAGATTATGTGGGGTGCCAATGACAATTACTTTTGATAGAGACATAAGATTTGTGAGCAGATTCTAGAATAACCTACATAAAACATTGGGTACCAAACTGCAATTCGATACAGTATTGCACCCACAAACAGATGGTCATCTGAAAGGACTATATAAATACTAGAAGATTTTCTTAGGGTATGTGCACTAGATTTTAGAGGCAACTGGAATGAGCATATACCTTTGATGGGGTTTGCTTATAATAAGTTACCAGTCAACCATTCAGATGGCACCATATGAAGCTCCATATGTGATGGGAATCAACCCTATGGTTTCAGTAGTGGGGAAACCTAAATTAGTTGCATGAGCTCAGAAATCCACATAATACCATGTTTTATCTAATAATGCTTTATCTTTGCATTTTAGCAAGTACATTCATTGGTTTTTACAAGATGGCAAAATAACATGCACTAAGGATCAAATTGTGGGATATTCTTGGAATCACATCTAGTGGTCCACAATATGTTCAATTGAAGTGAAGAACCGACCACTTGAAGATCATTTGTACTTGTAATTTGTTGCTTTTGGAACCTGCCACTTAAGTGGCTTATTTGTAATTTTTTGTGTTATTTCTACCCTAATTGGGGCAAGTATAAATACTTGCTAATTAGGGTTTTGAGGGAGCTTTTGACATTTTGAAATGAAACACATTCTTTGTCCTAAAGGTTCCTTTGCTTGCAAAAAGATCTCTTATCAATTTCACAAATGAAATTGTGGTGAGACCAACTTGAGTGGATTGTGAGTAATATCAATCTTCCTATTGTTGTTTTTTTTTTTTCAAATTGTATTTAGTGAGTCATATTTAAGTGCAATTTGTTGGTGACTTGTCATTATCCACTTGAATTAGGGTTCTTCCATTTCAGATTTGAATCATTTCAATTTGAGTGGAATTCTAGTTCATTTCCATTGTTATCCATTGATAATTACGTAATTGCTTTGTTCTATATATCAATTTAGCATCAATCTCATAAATTAGGGAACATTTGTGAAGTTAGTGATCACACCAATTGTTGATTGGAATTTGTTGTTCACGCCACTTGTTAATGTGTTTGCTATCCAATTAGTAAGGCACATCATCTTTGTTGGTATTAGAGAAAAGGTTTTAGAGTAGGGTTTGCATGAACTTCAACTTTAAATTAAGGTTCTTGAATTTTACTTCTTGATTGGAATTGTTGAAGTGGAATTGAAGTAGTTGATTGTGATTTTGTTGCGTTATACTTATTGTTGTTGAAGTGGAAGTAGTGATTTTGTAGTAATCCTTATGATCCTCATCTTGTCGTGAGAAGGAGGGGAAGTAGGAAGTGTATTTCATTGTATGTGTTTCAGAATTGGAAGTACATTATTTGTGAAGGAAGAGAAGTGTAATTTCTTGAATGTTGTTTCGGAATTGAGGAGTGTAATTTACATTTCCAGATTTGCTTTTGTGTGTGAGGATTTGGAAACTATTTGAATTAAAAAAAAATCATTAAGTTTAAAGAGTTATTGTGTAGTATTGATTGAATACAATTTGAATATTTTGAATTGTTTTTTACCATTTTTGGAGAAGCTTCATTAAGAGTTACATTTGTGTTGTTGTTGCCGTGATTGGAAGAGAGGTGAAGTGTGTGTATGCTGCATCATGAATGAGTGTATGTGTGGTGTAGTGAGTTTATGTGGTGTATTGTTTGTGTTGTGGTGAAGGGTTGTTGCACTGTGGTTGTAAGTGTGTGTATATGCCATGAGTGAAAGGTGTTGTAGTGGTTAAATTTGAATTTCAAAAGCAAACATTAAAGTGTGGAAGTTATTAAGTATTGATGCTTTGAACACTTTTCTTAGTTGGACTCATTAACTTACTATTTGGAGAAGTGTTTATTATTGCTCTTCTTATTATTACCTGATGAGATCCAGGATGAGAGCCAAGTCGGAAGAAGAAATGTGGATCCTCTTGAAGTGCCGCCTGGACCGATCATAAGAAATCGAGCAAAACGATTCAAGGAAGCACTTAACGGTTTGATAAAGGTTGTCCATGAAGCCGGAAAGGATTGGAGCAATCATGAAGTTAGAATGGATTGGAACAACCATGGGAAGACCCTTGCTTTTGTACAAGTTATACTGGACACGGGTTGAAGAGGGCGTGTATTTTCAAGGCACGGCGGTGTATGGAGTCAAGCAAATCCACAGAAAGATACACGGCTAAAGTACACGGGCGTGTATGTTGCCAGAAGTTGCACAGAAAGATACACGGTCAAAGTACACGGGCGTGTATGTTTCCAGAAGTTGCACAGAAAAATACATGGCCAAAGTATACGGGCGTGTACACAGGCCGTGTGTCCCCTGTCGGCCAGCTTTTTCTGTTTCGCATTTTTATGTCACTTAACTAAACTACGTTGTTTTGGACTTGTTTTTACACGAATTGTAACCCTAGTATAAAAGCTCCTAGGGTTTAGAACATTAGAGATAAGACATCTTTGAATATTAAACATCTTTGAGAGGCACCTCTCTTGGTTCTTCAAGAACTAAATCGAACTTATCGGATTGATTTCCGTGGCGTTCATCCCGACTTATCAATCGGTCTTTCATCCCCGATTGTGGCGTCTTCACTTTTATACCAAGGTTCTTGTCTCGCTTATAGACAACGGGTCGCGGTTTCCACATTAGGTGTTTGGGCGTCTTAGGTAACGAATTTTCGAACGTATTGGTATTGGGTTTCGTCACGGGTTGGCGTGGTTCGTATCAGTTTGGTATCAGAGCTTAGGTTTGTCAAAAACATCAAGTTCGGTTGAGGAAAGTAATATCAAAAACCCTAACTCCAATCATTCATATCAATTATCGTGTTCAATTCTGCAATATTAATTTTCTTTTGATAGTGTAGTGTTTACTAGTTGATTCTAAAAAAAAAAAAAAAAGAGTAAAAAAGTCACGTCAAAAAAAAAAGAAAGGAAAAGAAAAGCCAAGAAAAATGTGATCAAGAGCAACAACAGAGACAAAAAAAAAAAAAAATCGGATAGAAAAATAGAGGAAAATTTACGAACCCTAGAGTTGTTTTGAATTCTACGGAAGGAAATTGGTGTAGTTCGAGTTAGTTCCAAGAGAATTGAGAAGAGGAAATTGGTGAGTTGATATCATCATTATTTGTGAGAATACACGAGTGATTGTGTGATATCATCATTTGAGCGAAACACATAAGGGAGTGTATTGTGAGGTTTAATTTTATATATATTTGTGTTAGTACTAATCTTTTCTGCAGGAACTATGTTGAGACAACATTCTCCTGAAGGTGAGAGGGGAAGGTTTGATGCTAGGTTAGTAATTGAGGCATTGAGGGGAGAAATGAAGAGGATGTTCCAAGAGGGAATGGAACAAATTCATGAGACGATAGAGCAAAGACTAGAGCAATCCACAAATGTATTCCAAGGGCGTAAGAGGGAGAGTCGTTCTAGGAGAGTACCGAGGGGTGGAGATGGGATGTCGGATGATAACTGTGATGAGCCTTCTGTAGGGAGTTATAGAGGATATAGTGGTCGGAATAGAGGAACTAGAGATTGGGAAGACAGAGGAGATAGGAATAGAGAGGATGATCAATTGAGTAGCATCAAGATGAAGATTCCTCCTTTCCAAGGGAAGAATGACCTCGAGGCGTATTTAGAATGGGAGAAAAAGGTGGAGATGGTGTTTGATTGTCACAACTATAGTGGGAGAAAGAAGGTGAAACTTGCTGCCATTGAATTTTCAGATTATGCTATAGTGTGGTGGGATCAATTAATGTTGAATAGAAGAAGGAGTGGCGAGCCACCTATTGAGTCTTGGGAAGAGATGAAGAGAGTGATGAAGAAGCGGTTTGTACCTGCATATTACTATCGTGAATTGCACAACAAGTTGCAAACTCTGAGGCAGGGAAGCCGAAGTGTAGATGAGTACTTCAAGGAGATGGAAGTCATTATGATTAGGGCGAATGTAGAAGAGGATAGAGAGGCTACAATGGCTAGATTTCTTGCTGGATTAAATAGAGAAATCCAAAATGTGGTTGAATTGCAGCATTATGTAGAATTGGAGGATATGGTTCACATGGCTATAAAGGTTGAGAACCAGCACAAGCGGAAGGGTAGTAGTAGTGTACGATTTCAACAAGGTAATGGTTCATCCACTTGGAAGACTAATCAATGGAAGAAAGAAGAAAAGCCTTTACCCACCAAACCAAAAGGAGAGCTGAGGCAAGCGGGTTCTACTCCTGGTAATCAAGGTAACTCTGAATCTTCTACTTCTAAAAATCGTGACATTAGATGTTTTAAATGTCAAGGTAGAGGCCATATTGCTAGTCAATGTCCAAATAGGCATGTGATGATTTTGCGTGATGATGGTGAGTATGAGACTGAGGGGGATAGTGAAGAAGATGATATGCCACCATTAGAGGATGTTAGTGATGATGAGGAGCCTGCAATGGGAAGGCTAGTGGCAGTAGTGAAGCGAGCGCTGAATGTGCAGGTAAAGGAAGAAGAGGAGGTGCAAAGAGAGAATATATTTCATACTAGATGTTATCTAGGAGATCACATTTGTAGTTTGATTATTGATGGGGGAAGTTGCACCAATGTAGTGAGCAATTTTATTGTTGAGAGGCTGGGGCTCAAAACTGTTAGACACCCTAGTCCATATAAATTGCAGTGGTTGAATGATAGTGGTGAGACTAAGGTGAGTAAGCAAGCCTTGATTGGTTTTCGCATTGGTAGGTATGAGGATGAGGTGTTATGCGATGTAGTGCCAATGCAAGCATATCATGTGTTGTTGGGGAGGTCATCGCAATTTGATAGGAAGGTTGTTCATGATGGCTTTTCTAACAAGTATATGCTTGTTCACCAAGGGAAAAGCTTTAATCTTAAACCTTTAACACCCAAACAAGTGTATGAGGATCAGTTGCAACTACAACAGTCATTTGCAAAACACAAGGTGAGTGAAAAGCAGAGTGAGAGTGAGAGAGCAAAAGACAATAAGAAGAAAAAGGAATATAAAAGTCAAGATCAAAAGGAAAAGGAGAGGAAGGCTGGAAAGAGTGTGAGAGGCCAAGTTGAAGGGGAATCAACTTTGGTGGTGAGTGAAAAGGAGAGGGCAGCCTTGCAAAAGGAGAGTTGTGTGGCAAGAGCGAGTGTAGCAAGGAGAGCGTTAGTGATGAGGCAACCTATGTTGTTGCTGGTTTTTAAGGAAACATGTTTGACTACTAACGACTTATCTAACTCTTTGCCTAGTGTGGTTGTGTCTCTTGTGCAGGACTTTGAAAATGTCTTTCCGAAGGAACTCCAAAGGCCATTTGATGAATTAATGGAGAAGGGATACGTGAGAGAAGGCATGAGTCCATGTGCAATGCCGGTTATTTTGGTGCCTAAGAAGGATGGATCATGGAGAATGTGTGTTGATTGCCGCGCCATCAACAACATTACGGTAAAGTATCGTCATCCTATTCCTTGTTTAGGTGACTTCTTAGATTGGTTATATGAGTATAGTGTCATTTCTCATGAGCCTTGGATAGACATGTCCATAGATTTTGTGTTAGGATTACCTAGGTCTAGACATGATCGAGATTCTAAATTTGTAGTTGTGAATAGGATTTCTAAAATGGTTCATTTCAATCCTTGTCATAAAATTGATGATGCTATACACATTGTTGAATTGTTCTTTAGAGAGGTAGTGCGTCCGCATGGTATACCTAGTAGCATTGTTAGTGATCGGGATGTAAAGATTTCGAGTCATTGTTGGAGAGTATTGTGGGAAAAGTGGGGAACTAAACTAATGTTTTCGACTATCTATCACCCACAAACTGATGGGCAAATTGAGGTGGATAACAGGACATTAATTCAATTGTTAGGGGCAATCATAGAGAAGAACATTAGGACTTGGAAGGACTATCTACCATTTGTGGAGTTTGCATGTAATAGGGCTTTAAATAGCATTATTCATTGTTCACCATTTGAGATTCTGTATGATTTTAACCCATTGGTTCCTAATTATTTATTGTTATTGCCACTTAACAAGTTTGTGAGTTTTGATGTTGATTCTAAGACAGATGTTGTGAGAAGGATAAATATTGAGCGAATAATAGAGCAGTATGTGAAACAAGCCAACAAGGGTTGTTGACAAGTTTTTTTTGAACCTGGAGATTGGGTTTGGGTTCACATGCGCAAAGAGTGGATTCCCGTACAACGTAGATCTAAATTACTTCCTAGAGGCGATGGAGCAATTCAAATTCTTGAGTACATCCATGATATAGCATACAAGAAAGATTTACCGGGTAAGTATCCAGTAAGTGTCACGTCTAATGTTACTGATCTGAGTCCATTTGATGCAGTAAATGATTTGAGGACAAATCTTTTTCAAGAGGAGGGGAATGATGAGATCCAGGATGAGAGCCAAGCCAGAAGAAGAAATGTGGATCCTCTTGAAGTGCCGCCTGGACCGATCATAAGAAATCGAGCAAAATGATTCAATGAAGCACTTAACGGGTTGATAAAGGTTGTCCATGAAGCCGGAAAGGATTGGAGCAATCATGAAGTTAGAATGGATTAGAACAACCATGGGAAGACCCTTGCTTTTGTACAAGTTATACTGGACACGGGTTGAAGAGGGCGTGTATTTTCAAGGCACGGCGGTGTATGGAGTCAAGCAAATCCACAGAAAGATACACAGCTAAAGTACACGGGCGTGTATGTTGCCAGAAGTTGCACAAAAAGATACACGGTCAAAGTACACGGGCGTGTATGTTTCCAGAAGTTACACAGAAAAATACACGGCCAAAGTACACGGGCGTGTACACAGGCCGTGTATCCCCTGTCGGCCAGCTTTTTCTGTTTCGCATTTTTATGTCACTTAACTAAACTACGTCGTTTTGGACTTGTTTTTACACGAATTGTAACCCTAGTATAAAAGCTCCTAGGGTTTAGAACATTAGAGATAAGACATCTTTGAATATTAAACATCTTTGAGAGGCACCTCTCTTGGTTCTTCAAGAACTAAATCGAACTTATCGGATTGATTTCCGTGGCATTCATCCCGACTTATCAATCGGTCTTTCATCCCCGATTGTGGCGTCTTCACTTTTATACCAAGGTTCTTGTCTCGCTTATAGACAACGGGTCGCGGTTTCCACATTAGGTGTTTGGGTGTCTTAGGCAACGAATTTCCGAACGTATTGGTATTGGGTTTCGTCACGGGTTGGCGTGGTTCGTATCATTACCGTGATTACAAGTATGCCATGGGTATGTGAAGCCTAAGTGGAGTTCTGTGTTTTCTTTTGTAGTAATTGTTATGTGACGTTGAAGTGTGGTGGTTGTGAAGGGGTGATTGTGAGGTATACTACATTACTTTGAATTGTCTTTGTAATTCAACAAACCAAGTCTACAACTATGTCAAATGATAGTGTGAATGGGAGAATTGGCAATGAGGCCAATAGCCAAGTTGGTGGTAGAGAGGGTCATTGAACTACAGGTGGAAGAACTTTGGAGGAATAGCTTCAGGAACTTACCACCATTGTTGCTACATTAGCAATAAGGACAGATAGGATGATGATGCCACAATTCCCAGTAGTAAATCCTTAGGCACCACCACCTAAAATAGCTCCTCAGAATGTTCAAAGGGAGGGGGTAGTTGGAGGTAATATAGGAAGAAGAGTGGAAGGAGATTATCATGTTCTTATGGAGGAAAGAGATGATAATTTTGGGGTTAACCCATACCCTAATAAGGATTTTAGGCCACCTCGGGGATTAAAGTATGTGAAACTGTAGATGCCTTCATTTGATGGCAGGGGTTCAGCAGATGATTACTTGGATTGGGAAGACAAAGTTAAGGGTCTTTTCGAGTGTTATGAAATTGATGATAACACCAAGGTTTGTCTTGCATATGTGGAATTCATAGGTTATGCCGCTTTGTGGTGGAAGAATCTGGTGATCAACAGGCGAAGGGATGGAGAGGTTGAAATACATACCTAGAGGGACATGAAATAGGTTCTGAGGAAAAGGTTCATACTTGAGCATTACAGGCAGGAACTATTTATGCATCTCCAAACATTGAGGTAGGGAGGCAAAACAGTGGATGACTACGTATAGGAGTTTGAGATGTTAATGATCAGATGTGGATTAGTCGAGCCTCCTGAACAAACCCTAGTACGATTTGTATCTGGGCTGAAATATGAGATTGCCTGTATTGTTGAGCTGCAAAGGTATAGTACACTTGATGAGACTATACAGTTAGCCTTGAAAGTGGAGAGGTAGAGACGATCTAATCTATTTTGAGCCACTAGTAATAGGTATGGTATTAATACTAAACTTATAGGGACAGATGGTCAGAAGGGTGGACCAAAGGGAGCGGGCGAACGTGCTAAGGCTATAGATAGAATTATCCCTAGCATTGATAGAGAGAAGAATGTTTTTGGGAAAGGCAAAGAGGTAGTTAGATTTGATTTGAGGCAAACAGTACCGGGTCAACTAGTGGGAAGATGCGCTAGATTAAATATTTCAAATGCATAGGATTTGGATATATGGTTGCACAGTGTTCCAATAAAAGGGTGATGACTGTTATGGAGGGCAACGTAGAAGATTATGAGGAAGAAGCTATCGAGCCTATAGATGTATCCTTAGCTTTGTAGGAGTATTATGATGATCAGAACGTTGAGACACACGAAGACAAAAAGGGTAAAAATTACTTACCTATTAATATGTTACATAGAGTTATGACCTTATCTCCAGATGTTAGGGACATATAGAGGGAGAACCTATTCCGTACACCTTATTGGATTCGAGGTAACCCATGTATGCTTTTCATTGATGGTGGTAGTTGCACTAATGTCATATCTGCTACATTAGTAGATAACTTACAACTAGCCACTAACCTACATCCAAACCCTTATAAATTGCATTGGTTGGACAACCGAGGTAGTTTGCATGTTACATAGAGGGCAAAGGTGCCATTCAGTATAGGAGATAGATATAGTGAGGAGATTATTTGTGATGTGCTTCCTATGTGCGCCTTTTATATATTGTTTGGTAGACTATGGTTATTTGATAGAAAGGTGTTATATGACGGGTTCAGAAATACTTACATGTTTTAGAAGGATGGTACACGGATTGTCTTGACTCCTATGTCTCTGTCTGAGGTTCGCTCTTTCTAGGAATATATTAGAAATAACATTGGTTCTTTCAGACCTCAAGCCAACAAACAAACACAAACACTAGGTCTTAGTCAAAGAGAAGACCCCTTACATTTGAGGGCAAATCTTTTAGAGGCTCGAGGAGATGATGGGAATCAACCCTATGGTTTCAGTAGTGAGGAAACCTAAATTGGATGCATGAGCTCAGAAATCCACACAATACCATGTTTTATCTAATAATGCTTTATCTTTGCATTTTAGCAAGTACATTTATCAGTTTTTACTAAACCCAAGGTATATAAGCCCATTTGAGATCTTAGAAAGAATAGGCATAATGGCTTATAGGTTAGCTCTTCCACGAAATTTGGTTAGGGCATATGATGTATTCTACGTATCCATGCTCAAGAAATATGTACCTGACCTAGATTTGATAGTGGCTTTAGAACCACTGAATGGATAACCAAATTTTGACGTCTTTGGAAAGGCCAATAAGGATTTTGGATACTAAAGAACGGGTGCTAAGACGAAAAACAATCCTTTATGTGAAAGTACAATGGATAAACCAAATGGAAAGGGAAGCGATGTGGGAACTGGAAGCAGAAATGAGGAAGAAGTATTTAGAACTCTTCCAAAATCAGATACTTTTGAGGACGAAAGTTGTTATAATGGGGGGAGAATGTAATACATGAAAGTTTTGTTTATTCTAATATATATATTATAACATAAAGCCAAGGTTAAGGATGTAAAAACGTATTTAAATAATGGGTAAAAAGGGTCATTTCACACAGATAATATAAAAACCGCAGAGTTGACTTAGAGACCTTCTCGGTTATTTTGCGCAGTAAAACCTTAAAGAAAAAGGAGAGATGCACTTGATAGGAATCCTTGAGGCGAAAGGAAAAAGGAGCAATCAAACTCCAAAGAGAAAAGGATAAGGAATTCCATACTAAATTCAATTTAAGATTGATGGAATTTTTAGTTTATGAGCGTCGTTTGTTCATATAGAAAATGAAGTGCGTGAAGGAATGGTATGAGAATGGAGAATCAATGAATTGAGATTTGTGATTTGTGGAAATTGAAGTAAGTATGCAAATCTATGTAATTTAATTGTAATTACGTATTTTAGGGACTTAATTGAGCTTAGATATATATAGGATTGAGTTTTGGAGAAATTGAAGTCAAAGACTTAGGGTTCATAGAGATTGTCAAGGGTAACATGACTTACCAACATGGTCGTATTTCAACTGTGTTGAATTCGAAAGGGACATCAAAAGATACACAACCTCCTAACATGGTCGCGTTTTGACCGTGTTGAGCTAAGGGTAACACAACCTCCCAACATAGTCATGTTTAGACTGTATTGAGTGTGAAAGTTGCAATGAGAGATACATGGCCTCTTAACATGGTTATGTTCCAACTGTGTTGAAACCAAGTTTTACACCAAAAGATACACGACCTCTAACATGGTTGTGTTCCTACTGTGTTGAGTAACATGGTCCCCAACATGGCCGTGTTGAGCAACATGGTGAATAAAGTACAATGTAATTACCTATTTATGTTACTTCAAATTGAACTAATTTCCATGTAACCTAGATAGCTAGTAAGGCCTTAGAGATATTAAATAAATAGGATTAAGAAAATTAAGAATGATATTGATCTTAAATTGAATACTAAGAAAATCTTGTTGATGTATATAGATTCCCAATTAGATTAAGTCCAAGACTGTGAAGTGCTTAAGGCTAGGATTCAAGGTATGTGTAACTTGCGTGTTGTTGTGTACTTGTTTAAGTTAGTCTATGTATGAAACCTGATTTAATTGATGGATTAGTTTAAGTGATTAAGTTGTATGCTATATGTGCTTGGCTTGGCCTAGGGGTGTATAATAGCATATCCCTAGGGAGCATCCCAATGATCCTTATGTGACGTTGTCTCTAGTGGAGTCATGCTTGGAAATGATATGAGTTGAATGTTGGTTAAGAGGTTTAAGTAGACATGGGTGTAGGGCCTGTGGTGGTAGTTCCCATTACTAAATCATGCTCCAATGTGTTAAATATGTTAAGGGGGTCATGAGTACCCTGTTGCTGCTTGTGGACATAAATTATCATATGAAATGGTTGTTTGTGTTATACGTACTAGGCATTAGCTCACTCTTCGAAAAACTTATTTTTAAATGTAGGTATTGAGGGAGAAGAGATCCTAGAAGATGACTTGGGTTTGGGTAAGTCACAGAGAGAGGAAGACGAAGAT
Organism: Laguncularia racemosa; assembly: GCA_037954665.1. Taxonomy (NCBI): domain Eukaryota; kingdom Viridiplantae; phylum Streptophyta; class Magnoliopsida; order Myrtales; family Combretaceae; genus Laguncularia; species Laguncularia racemosa. The sequence continues at coordinate 1,114,521 of JBBMOL010000039.1, read as the reverse complement.
TACCATTATTATTTTGGTGATTAAGATTCAAAGGATTATGTTATTTAGCTATGATAGGCAGTGATTTTTTTTAGGGATGTTATTTTTGTGTTTAAAGACTTTCACTGCGTTAGATGTTCAATACAGTTTAAGTTATTATTTGCATTTTGAGGATATATGAAGTACTTTTATATAGGAATTACAAGTTAAAGTGTATTAGTATTGATTCAGAGCCTTAATGTGTTCTTGTGAGATAGGACATGTGGTAGGCAGTAGCATAGCTTGAGTTTCAAGGCATTACAGACTACAAATTTAAGCCTTTCATAGTGGGTTAAATGAACTACCAAGTAGATGATAGTTGCAATAGCTAACGATACTTTGAACAATAAAACACTTGGGGAGGCTTAGAGTTTAATTGAAAACATAGCCTTAAATATCTATCAATGGAGCTCCATGCAAGTAAGGTAGACTAGACTAGAAAGAGTTTACAGTGTTGATGTTGTTATTGCACTTGTAGCATAAGTGGAAGCATTGAGTAAAAAGATTGGCTGGTTATCAATTACACAAATAGCAAGTTAGTTAAATTCTCCAATAGATTTTAATGAGTAGGTTGATTATCTAAGGAATGCCAATATACAGTAAAACAAACCCCTATAGTCACACCTATAATCTTGGTTGGAGAAATCACCCCAACTTCTCTTAGGGAAATCACTGGGGGAATAACTTACCACTAGGATTTCAATAGCCAACCATAACACTCAAGGGTCCAAGAGGCTTCAATCTAAAATTTTAAGAATTAAATTAGTTAGATTGTAAGAATGATTTTAGAGAGGCCATAAGGAATTTTTTCTAGAAATATAAAACCTAATCCAGTGGAACATGTTAAGGTAGTTTTCCTAATGAGTGAAAAGGAACTGCAATCTAAAAAGAAAATCAATGTAGATGAAGCTATAGGGGAAGATGAAAAGCAAGAAAAGGATGTTGAGCAATCTCCAAAAGTGAAGGAGTACATTCCACTTACTCCTTACTTAGTACACCTACAGAATCATCACTCTGACAAGTAGAAAGGTAAGTTTTTGGAACTTTTTAAACAACTTTACATTAACTTACCCTTTGTTAAGGCTTTGTTGCAAATCTTGAAGTATGTAAAATTTCTAAAGGAATTTCTTTCAAACAAAAGGAAGTTGGAGGAGATCTCAACTATAACACTTAGTGAGGCGTGCTCAACAATGGTGTGGAGCAAGTTACCAAAAAAGCTAAAAGGCCTAGTGAGTTTTACTTTACCTTATCTCATTGGCAATTTATCAATTAAAATAGCTTTAGTTGACTTAAGTGCAAGTATAAATTTGATGCCTTATAAAGTGCTCAAGAAACTAGAATTAGGAAAATGTAAGCTAACATAGATGAGTTTGCATTTAGCTGATAGGACTGTCAAGTGCCCTAAGGGTATTATTGAAGATGTGTTGGTTGAGGTAGGTACTTTTATTTTTCCAATAAACTTTGTCATCTTACATATGGATGAAGACATAGAGGCACCTTTGATTTTAGGATAAATTTTTTTAGCTACTATTAGGGTTGTTATTGATATTAGGAATGGAAAGTTGTCCCTTTAGGTTAGGGATGAAGAATTAGTTTTTAAAGTTTTTGTGACAATTTGACACTCCCTTGAGCATGATGATACATATTATTTCCTTGACACAATTGACTTATCTATTGCTAACTGTTTGTAGGAATTTATTTATATAAAACCCGTAGAGTTATGCCTCATTCAAGGTGAGCACAATAGTCTAAATGGGTTCGAACAAGATGAATGTGAGAAATTAAATCTTTCTCCCCCATGGTTAATGAGTGTCAAGTTCATTGAACTAACAATGTGAAACTAAAGTGCTTTTTGGAAGGCAACCTGAGTCTCCTTTAGTTTTGTTTTGTTTCATTTTAGTTTTTAGTTTTAGTTTATGCTTAATTATCTACAGTTTTATTCTATATTTTGTACTAGATTCCTTGGGTAGAAGTTGTGTTTTGCAAGGGTAACAATTTGATGTAAAATTTGGTTATGGACATAAATTTTCGAGAGATACATGGCTACCAACATGACCATGTTTTCTCTTGTGTTAAAGGCATGCTAATGAACATGTGCATGTTACACAAAGATTTTGAAGTCAGTGAGTTACACAACCACTAACATGCCTATGTTGGTGACCATGTTCCTCCACATGCCCAATTGAAGGAGTAGTTTATTTCTGTTTAATACTTTCACTGTTCTTTTTTGTCTAGCAAGGATTACTGTACTTAGTGGATAGAAATTGTGTCAAGACTTAGTTGACATGGCTAAGATGAGAAAGCATCAATTCACTTATTTCCTTTGCCATAAGTTTTTAATTTATTTATTTTTATCTTTTGTACTTATTTTGTACATTAGAGATAATGTACATTTTTTGATTGTGGGGAAGAGGATATTGTGATTAGTACTACATTGTGATTATTTACTATAAGTGATAGACACTTTATTACACTAACATATTTAAATCAATTTGAATTCATATAAGTAACATTTTGGTTATTTTTTTTTTGACTTTTTTACGTTATTCATGCTTAGCGATTAATGGGCTTTTAACGCTTGACTAGAGTTAAATTATAGAGTCTATGTGAAGTAGAGTTATATGTTATTTAAACTTTGATTTAAGACTTGGAATTAAAGTGATGTCTTTGATTAAGAATTAGAAGTCTATATTTTTATGCTTACTTTAATGTAGGCTCATCCTTTAAAAATTTTTAGAGCATTATAGTCTTGAATAAATAAACATACGAAATTTGTCTCTTGAAGATTTTCCTTAAAATAATAAAAACAAATTGGGAGTTAGAAAAAAAGAAGAAATAAATAAATAAAATAAAAATAAAGTTCAATAGTGGGTATTTTTAGCTCAAGCGATTAACCTAGTGGGATTCCATTCGAGAGATAAGACTTGTTAACTTAAGTGATAAACTCATGATCATCTACTGAAAGCTCATTATATGGGTCAAGAGAAAATTCTAAAAAAAAGATCAAACTTAATAAAAATAAAAAGCAATGGATTTAGTGGAGGTTTAAAGGGATATCTTAAAACCTAGTAACCTAAGATCGTTTGGTTTGGGACTTACTAATAAATGAAACTACTTTTTGCTATTGAAAAAAAAGAAAAATCAATACTCCCAATTGAAAAAAAAAAAGAAAGAAAGAAATTTAGGAGATGAATTGATGTAAAATGCATTTGTTTAACATTTTGTTGCATAAAGAGATGGAAAAGAGGGTGTATGCATTTTAGATAAGTAGATAAAGTGTGAATGACTCTTTTTTAATTGGTTGATATTAAATTTGATTTTAAGTTTATAAATCTTTTTTCAAATGACATGGTAAAACTTTATTTTATATAGATTAGCTATTAAACTCCAGTATTTAGTGATTCTAATATATTGTTATATGATTGAGTAAGATATGTGTAAAAGTTGTTATGCTTTAATTTCACAATTTGTTGAATGCAAGTTAGAATCTTGAGTTATCAACAAGTTGCATGCAATTTATGCGTTGATTCTCTATATAGTAAATTAATTAGTGTAGGAGCTCTTGTCCTTAGTTTTTTTTTTTTGATATGTTTTGCTTGAGGACAAATATAAGCTTAAGTGTAGAGAAGTTTGATAACTATATTATTGCACTTATTATTATTATTATTTGGTTTTATATAGTCTTAATTTATTTTATGAGCATTATTTATTAAACATTACCCTAATTTTGCTTATATTTTAGTTATAGGTCGTTTGAAGCAATTTTCGCTTAAAAAAATAATCACACAAGTTTCATACAATTTAGAGCTCATTTGAATAAGTTACACAATTTTAAAGAGTATGTAGTAGAGTACATGGCTATGTTGGTGCTATTTATAAATAAGGCTTCAATAGGGGCATCAACGTGACCATGTTGATGCCTATGTATCTATAGGGAAGAAAGTTATTGAACGACTACGATACATAATCATGTATAGTGTTGTGTAGAAGTATATAGGCATGTATACGCCCTTGTTGAAGTACAAATTTCAATATTTGTTAAAGATTAATTGTTGAAAGTTACAAGGGCATATACATCATGACCGTGTTGAGGGCATGCCATGATAAAGTACTTCCCTATTCAATCATCATTTATGAAGATACCCTTTCTTAGGTCTCCAACAACATTGAAAATGCAATTTCCTACCTGTAAGTAAGTTTCTTAGATTATGAAGACTCAATTTACATTTTAGGAAATTACAAATTTCTTAGTCGGCAGGTACTTAATCACTATAAAAGGAGTATAAAGTCCAAAAAACTAATAGAGATTAGATAGAATTACATAGAAGTTTATAGAGATTTTTAGTAGGATTATAGTTTAGAGATTTCCATTAAGTTATTTTTGCGTTTTTTGTTACTCTGTCATTATGAATTGTTCTTCTTATAGCTTTGATTTTGTTTTCATAATGATTATAGGTTAAATTTATTCCTTGTACTTGGGTATGATGAACCTTAGGATGAATTTGTAATTAATGTTTTTTATTCAATGAAATTATTGTTACTTTTTTATCCAATTATGTGTTCATAATTGTTTATTTGGACTAATATTTTGGTATGTTAATTCGGTATTTGATTTTGATCATGGAGATTCAGAAATCTTGTGTTTGAATAGATTAACATAATTGAAAGGAGTTATATGCAATCTTGTAAATCTTCTAGATCAAAGTCAAACCTAATAGTGGAATTCATGAATCGAAGTAATGCGATTATAAAGGTTTTAGTTAGGAAGAGATTCTAATTAATCAACCTAGGCTTTGGAATTAATAGACTTAAGAGAGCTATTAGTTCAATGTAGGAATTCTCATAGTGCAAGAATGCAATAATTAAATTGAATGATAATTAATTGGTTACATTAGTAAGCTTAAGAGGATTTGAAATTTATGTGCATGCTTTTATCATTGGTTGTCTCCTATTTTATATTTCGATATTAATTAGGTTCTTATTTGTTTGTTAGTTAGTTCAATCATTCAATTTTGATGATTAGATAATAGGAAAAAGGTAATCATTAGTACTCATAGTCCCTATAAGATCAACACTCAATATTAATATTTAATATACTATAGTATTAATAGGTGCACTTGCTTACAGGTTTTAAGATAGAAGGATAGACCAATATTAGTATCATGATCACATTTTACATGGTTTTTGCTAAGTCTCACAAAGTAACCTTAAACGTGACTTTGAGCACATTAATCGCTCTCCTTCTTCCATTACCATCACATTCCATGTTACTAAGCATATTTTTTCAAAACTAGCAATGCAACAAAACAACCTTTAAATAATTTTGTCACACCTTACACCAAACCTTGAAGAAGTCATGAGATTCAACAATTGATGAGTATGGCAAATTTACTAAATCCATCCTTTGTTGAACCTTTGCTTTGATACAAAAAAAGATGATGTACCCAAGAGAAAGATCACTAGGCTCGCTTAATTAATAGAGTAGTCTAACCTTGCGTCTAGGGGAATAACCATTAGACCTCAATGATAAAAAAACTATTTTCATGGGTTTTCTTTTTTTTTTTTTTTGGTATATAAAAAATGATATAAATGACTCCCTCTTTGAAATGATGCACGAAGAAAGATTGAACTATGCTTAACCTATCTAATATGATGCACAAATAGATCAAATGATTTGCTTGCCACAATTGTGAAGGGATAGATTAGAGTGGAGTATTGAAAAAGAGAAATTCTTCGTTAATGAAAGTTGGAATAATATTTATCAAAGTTGTTTTCCCTGTAGGGTCACATGCATTATTTATACCAGGATAGTTAATTGTATGAAACTACTATCTTAAAATTAAAGGAAATATAATAACTATTTGAATAGCTACATCCAAATTTATTAGGTTTGATATCTTTAACTTCTATATCCTAATAAAAAACGAATATTGTCTATTTAAACTAAATTTTTGCTTGTATGCTTCACTAAAGCAGAATCTTTTATAAGATTAAAGCCATAATCCTTTACGGGAACAACATCATAAGTAGGATTAACCTTCTCGTCAAAAGTGTTAGAATTTAAAGTCATATGAATTAGAAATAGGATTATCCTTCTCATCAAAAGCATTAGAATCTAAAGTCATATGGCTGATTCTGATAGCAACAAGTTTCTTCCTAAAGAGATATTATGAGTGAAGAATCCTTCTAGAAACATCAAATAATCCTCCATCATAGAACTGATTAGAACTCTTCATACTAGATTATTCAAATCTCTTATCTTAAATCAAGTCATGAGTTTGCTATGTGTTATAGTCCAATTCTCAATGAAAGCTTCCAAAGATCATCTTTGGAATCGACTTTTGAACCCATCATCTTTTAACTAGTGGCATTACATGTGCTATAATGAGTTTTGCTACAATTCAAGGTGAAAACCATCTATTAATAACTGAATGCCAATGTAAGCAAAGAGCAACACAAGTTAAAAAGTTAGGCCCATTGCTATAAATAGTCTTTGAGTAACCTTAAACCCAAATAGAGTAGTAAATGCAAAATTAGTGAAGTTTACTATAATTTTTACAGGTTTTGCTACAATCACCTAGGATTTTAACTCTTTCTATTCATTCTTAGTTTTCTTATGCTAAAACTACTTTAAGTCCATCAATGAATGTTTACTTATAGTTATTTGTTCATACTTCCAAGTATGAGAAGCTAATAGTCTTGGAAATTCATGGTGTGATGTTGTAAAACCTAGTAAATAAGAGAAATAAAGTAATTTTATAAAGGAGGGTAATATAGTAATTTCAATAATGAAGGAGGGGTAATAGTGGAAGTTCAAAAAGATATGAAAGTAATTTGAATAATTAAGGAGGGGCAATAGTGGAAGTTTTGTATAAACCATCACCCTTCTCTCTTTCCTTCTTTCTTTCTTTTCTCTCTCTTTCCTCATGTTAGTTTTCTTTAGCAATTTTTGCACACATTCTCTAGCAACCTAATATCGAATTAGGAGGTAAATCTAAAGAACACTCTTATCTTTTCTCTTTTTTGTATGTTTAATAATTAGTAATGCAAGTTAGGCGTATCAGGGTTAGTTCATGTACAAATTTTTGATAAGTGAAGATATCAAGCACATATTGTCGTGAAGTTTTGTTTTGGTAAGCTATGACTAACTTAATGAAAACAATAATTTATGGATTGGGATGATTAGTGTATATCTTTTCGGAGAAGAAATTGTTGAAATTTGAATGAAAAAGTGAAATATAGAGGTTTACGAGCAAGGTCACAACTACAATCTTTCTCGTGAAGCTTATGAACATATTGTAAAAGAAGAATCATAGATGTGAATGAAGGATTTGGAATTGAGAGGTTCACAAGGGAGATCAATGCCCCCCAAGATCATGCTTGTGAGGTTCATCATATTTTTTTCAAAGAGATTTATGGGCAAGATCATGCCCATGATCTTGACCGTGATCCTCATAAATCATGCAAATGCGTTCTTTTGCTCCTTTCCCCTTTTCTTTAACACTTTTAATGATTAAAATAGATCATATTAGCTTAGTTTAGATTAATGAGGGTCCTAAATTCATATTATTTACAATGTTATTAGGCTTAAAGTTAAGATTTAAGATCATGTGAAAGTCTAGACTATAGGTATGGGTTTACTCTGTGTGTTACTTGTGCATTCTAGAATTAGAAGTTAAATGAACTTAATACATATTTTGCTATTAATTGTTTGTCAATTGAGAGTGGCTTACCCTATGGACTCAAAGTGGTAGACTTTTAGGGGGTATTTTGATAATCTTTTTGTGATGTTACACTTAGTGACGTTGTGCATTAAAATGATCTGAGTAGATTTTAGGATAACTCATTAGTGTTAAGTTTGGAAGTGGTAGTTCCCATGAGCCGGTGGTAACAATATCCTAAAAGTATTACTTATATATATACATGGTTTAAGAATACTTGTACGAGGTCAAGAGTGCCTCTATATGTGATTAATTGACTTAATCTAAGATAACAAATGGGTTGTGATGCCTATATATGCAATTGCATCTAATGCATGTGATTGTTGTGAGTATGTGCCATGCGCATGTAGTTGTGAGTGACTTATAGTAAGCATTAGATTACCTTGTTGTGGGACTCTTTTTTAGTTGCAGGTGTAGGTACAAATGATGGAGTGGGTTATGAGTTTGTTGATTATGACTATGGACAGGGAGATGTAAACATCGAGTACTTATATTATTATGATGATTATGATTATTATTATTTGATTTTGAGACACTACAATTACCTTTTGTTAGATGTTTCTATATATGTATAACTTGGAGATGAGACTCCTATAGCATTTAGGCTACTTTGTTTTGATGTTATCTAATGTTGATAGAGCTATCGGAGACTCCTATTGTGATGTTATTCAGTTTCCTTTGTCATGTTCTTTAGATGTTGTAGATTTGAATGCTTGGTGGATTTTTACTCAAGTATGTATTGACAGTAGATAATTGTTAAATGTTTTGATGTGTTCCTTTTAGTTATTTGTTGATTTTGAGACAGATTAAGAGTCTTCGTGCATTTTTACTAAACTGTGATACATGGCAAGTTATAGCATCTCTAATTTTGGAGTGTTATAGATATAAGGCTTAATATTCTTTGGATTTTTAGTTTTTCTTTGTAGTTTTTTTTTTTTTTTTATAATTTGAAACTTTTGGTTTTTACTAAAACTTTGTTTTAATGATTTTTACTAAATATGGCTGATAAATTTTGGAAGATTAATTTCGTTCTTTTCTCCTTCCCCTTTCCACATTTTGAATATATATATATATATATACAAGAGAATTTCCTAAACTAAGTCCTACAAATTAGCTAAGTAAATAACAAGCATATCTCCAATATCTATCTACCTAAATTACAAAGATTACACAGATATCTACCTACCTAAATTACAACAATAACAGATATCATAAATATGAAATTACAAGTCGGTCGACAGGGGATACACGGCTATATACACGGCCATGTACATGACCGTGTACTTTGACCGTGTACGTTTTTGTGCATATGCTGGCAGAGATACATGGCCATGTACACGACCGTGTACTTTGGCTGTGTAAGTTTCTGTGCACATTCTAGCAATGATACACGGCTGTGTACACAACCGTGTACGTTGGCCGTGTACTCTTCTGTGGATTTATTGGACTCTACACACGGCTCCACATATGGCCGTGCCTTGAAACACAACATACACAATACTCTCCCTCAAGTTGGAGCATGAAGGTCTCGAATGCCCGACTTGCGAAGAACATATTCATATTGCTTTGTACCCAAAGCCTTGGTAAAAATATCAGCAAGTTGCTCACGAGACGACACAAATTTCGTTTGGATATCACCATGAAAAATTGAATCATGCACAACATGACAGCCAACTTCAATGTGTTTCGTTCGTTCATGAAACACGGGATTGTGAGATATGTGGAGAGTGGCTTGACTGTCACAATGTAAGGTCATGGGTGAGTGATGAAGTACACCGAGGCTACACAAGATGCTTTTCAACCATTTTAACTCATAGGTAGTGGTAGCCATAGCCCGATATTCCGCTTCAGCAGACGAACGAGACACCGTTTGTTGCTTTTTCGTTTTCCAAGAGACAGGAGAGTCACCAAGGAATACCAACCAACCTGTAAGCAATCTCCTTGTCAAGGGACAACCGGCCCAGTCGGCATCACACCAGCCATGCAATCGAAGCTCGGATTTGCTACTCAAGACGATGCCTTGCCCTGGACTACGCTTGAGGAAACGAACCACTCACAACGCTGCTTGCTAATTATCTTCACGTGGTTGCTGCATAAATTGAGATAAAACGGGAACGCTATAAGAAAGTTCAGGTCTAGTGAAACACAAGTAAATCAATAGTCCGACCAGACGACGATATGATTCCGGATCATTGAGCAAGGAGCTAGTTGAAAGTGCCAAACGATGATTTTGTTCTAAAGGAACCTGGGGAGGGCGAGCGCCTAGCAGGCCAACTTCGGAAATAATATCCAACGCATATTTCCGTTGACACAAAAAAAATCCGGCAGGTCCCCGCGCAACTTCTATACTAAGAAAATACTTCAAAATGCCCAGGTTTTTCATATGAAAACAAGCACAAAGATATTGTTTGAACTGGTGAATGGCAGAAGTGTTGTTGCTAGACACAATGAGATCATCTACATAGACAAGGACATTGAGCTGTATAGTATCACGTTGCATAGTGAACAAGGAATAGTCAGAAAGGGACTGTTTAAACTCGTACGCTTTCAAAGTAGTAGATAGCTTGGCAAACTAACATCGTGGAGCTTGTTTGTGACCATATAGGGACTTATGCAATTTGCAGACCTTGCCAGAAGTCGAGACGTGAAAATCAGGAGGCAACTTCATGTAGACTTCCTCTTGAAGATCTCCATGAAGAAAAGCATTATGGACATCCATCTGATGCACTTCCCAAGTTTTCGCCGCTGCTACTGCTAAAAACATTCGAACAGTAGTCATCTTGGCAATGGGAGCAAACGTCTCAGTGTAATCGATCCCTTCCACTTGATGATTGCCTAACACCACGAGCTGAGCCTTATAATGTTCCACAGTGCCATCCGAATGGTATTTGGTCTTGTATACCCACTTACAGCCTAGAGCTTTCTTAGTGGGAGGTAAATCAGCAATATGCCAAGTTGCATTATTTTCCAATGCTTGGATTTCTTGTTGCATTGCCTCGCGCCACCGTTTATGTTTCACAGCTTTAGAGAAAGTGAGTGGCTCACGGTCTGCACTTAAGGCTGCAAGAAAAAGACGATGGCGCAAGGAAAACTGAGCATAATTCACATAGTGATCCTTCCTCCTTCCACATGATAAATTTTGGAAGATTAATTTCGTTCTGTCCTCCTTCCTCCTTCCACATGTTGAATATATATATATATATACAAGAGAATTTCCTAAACTAACTCCTACAAATTAGCTAAGTAAATAACAAGCATATCTCCAATATCTATCTACCTAAATTACAAAGATTACACATATATCTACCTACCTAAATTACAACAATCACAGATATCATAAATATGAAATTACAAGCCGGCCAACAGGGGATACATGACTATATACACGACTGTGTACTTTGACCGTGTACGTTTCTGTGCATATACTGGTAGAGATACACGGCCATGTACACGACCGTGTACTTCAGCCGTATACGTTTCTGTGCACATTCTGGCAATGATACACAGTTGTGTACACAACCGTGTACTTTGGCCGTGTACTCTTCTGTAGATTTGCTGGACTCCACACACGGCTCCACATACGGCCGTGCCTTGAAACACAACATACACAATACTCCCCCTCAAGTTGGAGCATGAAGGTCTTGAATGCCCGACTTGCGAAGAACATATTCATGTTGCTTTGTACCCAAAGCCTTGGTAAAAATATCAGCAAGTTGCTCACGAGACGACACAAATTTCATTTGGATATCACCATGAAAAATTGAATCATGCACAAAATGACAGTCAACTTCAATGTGTTTCGTTCGTTCATGAAACACGGGATTGTGAGATATGTGGAGAGCGGCTTGACTGTCACAATGTAAGGTCATGGGTGAGTGATGAAGTACACCGAGGCTACACAAGATGCTTTTCAACCATTTTAACTCATAGGTAGTGGCAGCCATAGCCCGATATTCCGCTTCAGCAGACGAACGAGACACCGTTTGTTGCTTTTTCATTTTCCAAGAGACAAGAGAGTCACCAAGGAATACCAACCAACTTGTAAGCGATCTCCTTGTCAAGGGACAACCGGCCCAGTCGGCATCACACCAGCCATGCAATCGAAGCTCGGATTTGCTACTCAAGACGATGCCTTGCCCTAGACTACGCTTGAGGAAACGAACCACTCGCAACGCTGCTTGCCAATGATCGTCACGTGGTTGTTGCATAAATTGAGATAAAACGTGAACACTATAAGAAAGTTCAGGTCTGGTGAAACACAAGTAAATCAATCGTCCAACCAGATGACGATATGATTCCGGATCATTGAGCAAGGAGCTAGTCGAAAGTGCCAAACGATGATTTTGTTCTAAAGGAACCTGGGCAGGGTGAGCGCCTAGCAGGCCAACTTCAGAAATAATATCCAACGCATATTTCCGTTGACACAAAAAAAATCCGGCAGGTCCCCGCGCAACTTTTATACCAAGAAAATACTTCAAAATGCCCAGGTCTTTCATATGAAAACAAGCACAAAGATATTGTTTGAACTGGTGAATGGCAGAAGTGTTGTTGCCAGACACAATGAGATCATCCACATAGACAAGGACATTGAGCTGTATAGTATCACGTTGCATAGTGAACAACGAATAGTCAGAAAGGGACTGTTTAAACCCGTACGCTTTCAAAGCAGTAGATAGCTTGGCAAACAAACATCGTGGAGCTTGTTTGAGACCATATAGGGACTTACGCAATTTGCAGACCTTGCCAGAAGTCGAGACGTGAAAACCAGGAGGCAACTTCATGTAGACTTCCTCTTGAAGATCTCCATGAAGAAAAGCATTATGGACATCCATCTGATGCACTTCCCAAGTTTTCGCCGCTGCTACTGCTAAAAACATTCGAATAGTAGTCATCTTGGCAATGGGAGCAAACGTATCAGTGTAATCGATCCCTTCCACTTGACGATTGCTTAACACCACGAGCCGAGCCTTATAACGTTCCACAGTGCCATTTGAATGATATTTGATCTTGTATACTCACTTACAGCCTAGAGCTTTCTTAGTGGGTAGTAAATCAGCAATATGCCAAGTTGCATTATTTTCCAATGCTTGGATTTCTTGTTGCATTGCCTCGCACCACCGTTTATGTTTCACAGCTTTAGAGAAAGTGAGTGGCTCACGGTCTGCACTTAAGGCTACAAGAAAAAGACGATGGCACAAAGAAAACTGAGCACAATTCACACAGTGTGCAATAGGATGAGCCGTACCTGAGAGATGTTGTGGTGTGGATGACGATGGGGATGGACTCAAGGTGTTGACGGTATGAAGAACATAATCGCGCAGCAAAACGGAAGGTTGTTTGTGACTATGTCCGCGACCCAACAAGTCTTCGTCGACAACCGCAACACCTTGTTCCGTAACCTGGTCCAGAGTACTAGCCTGACTACCCGGCTCCTCTTTCTGTTCGAATTCCTGTTCAAGGCCTGTTCAAGGTCTGTGGCTGGTGGAAAACCATTATCAATATGTCTCCCCCTTGCTACCAAGCTAGCCTCATCTGGGGAATCAATATCAGTAACCTTACACCTAGAGGACGAAGCAAATGGAAATTCTGTCTCAAAAAATTTCACATCACGGGAAACAAAGAATTCACGTGTGTCTAAATCATACAGCCGCCAGCCCTTTTGCCCAAACGGATAACCAACAAAGATACACCGTCTACTTCTACTGTCAAACTTGTCTCCCGATCTCCCTTGTTTATGAGCATAACATAATGATCTAAAGATTCTGAGGTGATCATACACAGGTTCCCGTCCATAAAGAATACTATAAGGAGTTTTTCCATTCAGAACGGATGAAGGTGTTCGATTGATTAAATAACTAGCAGTTAGAACACATTCACCCCAAAATGAAATAGGTAGACAACCTTGAAAGCATAGAGCTCGAGCCACGTTTAATATGTGTTGATGTTTTCTTTCTACCCGATCGTTTTGTTGTGGTGTCCCAACACAAGATGTTTGAAAAAAAATGCCATTTTCAAGAAAATAAGTTTTCATGCAAGTAAATTTCGTTCCATTATCACTTCGCACAAATTTTACTTGTTTATTAAATTGTCGTGCAATAATGGAAAAAAACCTTTCCATGGCTTTAGATACCTCCTTCTTATCAACAAGCAAATATATCCACACAGCTCTAGAGTAATCATCAACAATAGTTAAAAAATATGATGCTCCACAAGAACGAGATTGTCATCAAGATAAATTGTCCCTTCTTTGGTGGCCAGAGCACTGCTCCCATTTGGCAACCCCACAGAACACTGCAGAACTGTCTACAAGTTATACAAGCTACTCAAATTCCCCGTCATATGGTTCGTTGCTCCCATGTCAATTATCAAGGACATGTGCTTACTAGTCATTTTTTCACCTCCAAATGTTTTTTTATTTACCAGCTTCACAAGTGCCTCCCATTGCTCATTGCTCAGACCAAGCAATCCAGGTCCATCACCTTCGGCATTGTTCGTTGAGGAAGAACTATCTCCTATGGTCTGAGCAGCATTGGCACGTATCGAACCAGACCCCCGTCCAGCTCCTTGTCCTGTTCTTTGTTGAGGCAATTGTTGTCCTTTGCCAGGTCCTCCGCTTTTCCCTTCGTTCCGGAGTCTGTCGCCCCACCATTCCGGATATCCGATCAATATGACGGGGAATTTGAGTAGCTTGTATAACTTGCAGACAGTTCTGCAGTGTTCCGTGGGGTTGCCAAATGGGAGCAGTGCTCTGGCCACCAAAGAAGGGACAATTTATCTTGATGACAATCTCGTTCTTGAAAATGTTTTATATGTGCCTGGCTTAACCTGTAATTTGATTTATGTGTCGCAACTCATAGATCAGTCTCATTGTATAATTAAAATCATTGACAATATGTGTATAATACAGGACCGATCCTCGAGGATGCTGATTGGTGCGGGTGAACGTCGGGATGGACTCTACTATTTCAAAGGGACACCAAGAATTAAAGCAATGAAAGCAGATACGATGGGATCACTCGATTTTTGGCATCAACGTCTAGTTCATCCGTCTATGAAGGTTACCAAGTGGCTTCCAGTTATGGATCCTACTAAGAATAATAGTTTGAATAAATGTTGTGAGATTTGTCAAAGAGCGAAACAAACTAGAGAAAAATTCTCTCTTAGTGATTTTAGAGCATCTGAAATGTTTGAATTGATACATTGCGATTTGTGGGGTCCCTATAGAACAATCTCTTCTTGTGGAGCATCATATTTTTTAACTATTGTTGATGATTACTCTAGAGCTGTGTGGATATATCTGCTTGTTGATAAGAAGGAGGTATCTAAAGCCATGGAAAGGTTTTTTTCCATTATTGCACGACAATTTAATAAACAAGTAAAAATTGTGCGAAGCGATGATGGAACGGAATTTACTTGCAGGAAAACTTATTTTCTTGAAAATGGCATTTTTTTTCAAACATCTTGTGTTGGGACACGGCAACAAAACGGTCGGGTAGAAAGAAAACATCAACACATATTAAACGTGGCTCGAGCTCTACGCTTTCAAGGCTGTCTACCTATTTCATTTTGGGGTGAATGTGTTCTAACTGCTGGTTATTTAATCAATCGAACACCTTCATCCGTTCTGAATGGAAAAACTCCTTATAGTATCCTTTATGGACGGGACCCTGTGTATGATCACCTCAGAATCTTTGGATCATTATGTTATGCTCATAAACAAGGGAGATCAGGAGACAAGTTTGATAGTAGAAGTAGATGGTGTATCTTCGTTGGTTATCCATTTGGGCAAAAGGGCTAGCGGCTGTATGATTTAGACACACGTGAATTCTTTGTTTCCCGTGATGTGAAATTTTTTGAGACAGAATTTCCATTTGCTTCATCCTCTAGGTGTAAGGTTGCTGATATTGATTCCCCAGATGAGGCTAGCTTGGTAATAAGGGGGAGACATATTGATAACGGTTTTCCACCAGCCACAGACCTTGAACAGGAATTCGAACAGGAAGAGGAGCCGGGTAGTCAGGCTGGTACTCTAGACCAGGTTGCGGAACAAGGTGTTGCGGTTGTCGACGAAGACTTGTTGGGTCGCGGACATAGGCACAAACAACCTTCCGTTTTGCTGCGCGATTATGTTCTTCATACAGTCAACACCTTGAGTCCATCCCCATCGTTATCCACACCACAACGTCTCTCAGGTACGGCTCATCCTATTGCACACTATGTGAATTGTGCTCAGTTTTCTTTGCGCCATCGTCTTTTTCTTGTAGCCTTAAGTGCAGACCGTGAGCCACTCACTTTCTCTGAAGCTATGAAACATAAACGGTGGTGCGAGGCAATGCAACAAGAAATCCAAGCATTGGAAAATAATGCAACTTGGGATATTGCTGATTTACCTCCCACTAAGAAAGCTCTAAGCTGTAAGTGGGTATACAAGATCAAATACCATTCAGATGGCATTGTGGAACGTTATAAGGCTCGGCTTGTGGTGTTAGGCAATCGTTAAGTGGAAGGGATTGATTACACTGAGACGTTTGCTCCCGTTGCCAAGATGACTATTGTTTGAATGTTTTTAGCAGTAGCAGTGGCGAAAACTTGGGAAGTGCATCAGATGGATGTCCATAATGCTTTTCTTCATGGAGATCTTCAAGAAGAAGTCTACATGAAGTTGCCTCCTGGTTTTCACGTCTCGACTTCTGGCAAGGTCTACAAATTGCGTAAGTCCCTATATGGTCTCAAACAAGCTCCACGATGTTAGTTTGCTAAGCTATCTACTGCTTTGAAAGCGTACGCGTTTAAATAGTCCCTTTCTAACTATTCCTTGTTCACTATGCAACGTGATACTATACAGCTCAATGTCCTTGTCTATGTGGATGATCTCATTGTGTCTGGCAACAACACTTCTGCCATTCACCAGTTCAAACAATATCTTTGTGCTTGTTTTCATATGAAAGACCTGGGCATTTTGAAGTATTTTCTTGGTATAGAAGTTGTGCGGGGACCTGCCAGATTTTTTGTGTCAACGGAAATATGCATTGGATATTATTTCTGAAGTTGGCCTGCTAGGCGCTCGCCCTGCCCAGGTTCCTTTAGAACAAAATCATCGTTTGGCACTTTCGACTAGCTCTTTGCTCAATGATCCGGAATCATATCGTCGTATGGTTAGACAATTGATTTACTTGTGTTTCACCAAACCTGAACTTTCTTATAGCGTTCACGTTTTATCTCAATTTATGCAGCAACCACGTGAAGATCATTGGCAAGCAGCATTGCGAGTGGTTCGTTTCCTTAAGCGTAGTCCAGGGCAAGGCATCGTCTTGAGTAGCAAATCCGAGCTTCGATTGCATGGCTGGTGTGATGCCGACTGGGCCGGTTGTCCCTTGACAAGGAGATCGCTTACAGGTTGGTTGGTATTCCTTGGTGACTCTCCTGTCTCTTGGAAAACGAAAAAGCAACAAACAGTGTCTCGTTCGTCTGCTGAAGCGGAATATCGGGCTATGGCTGCCACTACCTATAAGTTAAAATGGTTGAAAAGCATCTTGTGTAGCCTCGGTGTACTTCATCACTAACCCATGACCTTACATTGTGACAGTCAAGCCGCTCTCCACATATCTCACAATTCCGTGTTTCATGAACGAACGAAACACATTGAAGTTGACTGTCATTTTGTGCGTGATTCAATTTTTCATGGTGATATCCAAACGAAATTTGTGTCGTCTCGTGAGCAACTTGCTGATATTTTTACCAAGGCTTTGGGTACAAAGCAATATGAATATGTTCTTCGCAAGTCGGGCATTCGAGACCTTCATGCTCCAACTTGGGGGGCAGTATTATGTATGTTGTGTTTCAAGGCACGGTCGTATGTGGAGCCGTGTGTGGAGTCCAGCAAATCCATAGAAGAGTATACGGCCAAAGTACACAGTTGTGTACACAGCCGTGTATCATTGCCAGAATGTGCACAGAAACGTACACGGCCAAAGTACACGGTCGTGTACATGGCCGTGTATCTCTGCCAGCATATGCACAGAAATGTATACGGTCAAAGTACACGGTCGTGTACATGGCCGTGTATCTCTGCCAGCATATGCACAGAAACGTACACGGTCAAAGTATACAGTCGTGTATATAGCCGTATATCCCCTGTCGGCCTCATGCCCTTTGAATTTGCAATGTGTACACACCATGTTCTTATCCTTTCCATCTCCTCGAGTACGAGCTGCAAAAGCCATCACTTCCCTACGTTCATCCTTTCTACGAGAAATAGCTTTCACTCGTTCTTCTTGGATAAGCATCGAGTACACTTTATTCAGGTTAGGTAACGGATCTTGAGCCAAAATGTTAGAACGAACAGTCCCATATATTGTTTCTTCTAATCCCATGAGAAAAGTATGCACCTTTTCCTCTTCTCAATTTTTTTCTAACACAGCCCTGAGATCACATGTGCATCCTCCACACTTGCATGTCGGCAACTGTTCGTAGTTGGCCAATTCATCCCACAATTGTTTGAGTTTGCCATAGTAACTGACAATACTCATTCCTTTCTGCTTGCACTCGACAAGATCGGATTTCAGCTGCTGTATTTTAGGTCCATTCACCAACGAGAAACGCTCTCGTATATCATCCCAAAGGTCTTGCGCAATCTCCACATGTGAGATTGTTGATCTAAAGCTGGGCTCGATAGTATTTCGGATCCAAGACACCAACAACGAGTTGATTGTCCACCAATCTTCAAGGTCTGCAGAGTCCTCATCAAGTCTCGTGATTGTTCCATCAACAAATCCGAATTTCTTTCTCACTCTCAAGGCCGTTCTCAATGAACGAGACCATTCGTCATAATTTTCTCCCTTCAACTGGACCTGAGTTATCAGAAGTCCAGGATTGTCAAGGGATGTGATGTCATATGGTGATATGGTCTTCCGTTTGAAGTTTCCATCATCGCCATAATTCATCTTCACCGTTTTTTTTTTTTTTCAAACAAACAAATCAAGATGCGATTTGCTGCTCTGATACCATGATAAATTTTGGAAGATTAATTTCGTTCTTTTCTCCTTTCCCTTTCCACATGTTGAATATATATATATATATACAAGAGAATTTCCTAAACTAACTCCTACAAATTAGCTAAGTAAATAACAAGCATATCTCCAATATCTATCTACCTAAATTACAAAGATTACACAGATATCTACCTACCTAAATTACAACAATCACAGATATCATAAATATGAAATTACCAGTCGACCGACAGGGGATACACGGCTATATACACGACCGTGTACTTTGACCGTATACGTTTCTGTACATATGCTGGCAGAGATACACGGCCATGTACACGACCGTGTACTTTGACCGTGTACGTTTCTGTGCATATGCTGGTAGAGATACACGGCCATGTACACGACCGTGTACTTTGGCCGTGTACGTTTCTGTGCACATTCTGGCAATGATACACGGTTGTATACACAACCGTGTACTTTGGCCGTGTACTCTTCTGTGGATTTGCTGGACTCCACACACGGCTCCACATACGGCCGTGCCTTGAAACACAACATACACAATAATGGCCAATTTAAAAAATATGTTTGCTAATCAACAATCATAACGTTGATAGATGAGTTTTTGGCATATATTAGTTTTTAATAACGCGAGGTTAAACATGAACAATAATATTGGGTTTCCTAATGCAATGAAGTTCCTAAGATCTCTACGGGGTAACACATTGCTAATGTTTAAACTTGGTTTGCCCAATGAATATTTTATTACTAGGTTGACTAGTCATCGATAGAGACTAGTTGATAGCATTAGAACAATTGAAATTTCAAGTTCCCCTTTTCCTAAACCCAATAAGCAAGTGATCCAAGCATTGCATTATTAATCCTATTTCTACATAGAAAGTTACCCTATTCGGTTTCTTTTTTTGTTTTCTTCCTCGGCCAAACTTCCTTTGTTTTAGCATTAGTTTAATTGACTTAGCTAAAGGAAAAATCCCTTATCAAACTGTCAGATAAGATAGTAATTAGTGCCGTTTAGTATCAGATCGCACTATTCCCGCACAAATGGTACAGAGATCGAAAAGGAAAAAAAAAAGAAAAAAGAAAGAAAGAAAGAAAGGAAAAGCACATTAAGTAACATGACACGAGGCGCTACTCTTGATTATCCAATCTAAGTCCCTGTTTGTAAAATCAAATCATTTTCCCATTCGATAAGGAAATAGTAACTATCATATCTTTCCTTATTTCTTATTAAATATAGAAGTTTTTAGTGCTATGTTTATTTGCCAAAAACAACTAATGGGCTCTTAATAACAAGAAAATCAAACAGATCGCATGCTATACTCTCTACGTATAAAACCAAACACAGTAAGGTGGCTACTTGTTCATGCTATATCAGCCAGTTCCGTTATTATTAATAAATTTTATTTTTATAGTAATTAAAATAATTTTATAATAATTGAAAAAATAGTTATATTATATAGTTATTTTTGAGTGGATGCATCATAGAAACTAGACTTCTTCAATAACTACATATATATGTAAAAAGAAACACGTAACTACTAATTGGATAAGTTTAGTAAGTATTTTTGTCCAATTCAAGTTAAAGGCTATAATTGAATTTTCCATATAATAACTACTTCTCTATATAGAGAGTTTAAGACTAGCTTATTACATCAGTAAAAGACTACATTTTTTTTTTTTTGGTGATAATCCTTTTTAGGTTTAATATGCTGGAAAAAATTGGTATCGATAATTGTTTTATAATTTCTTTTAATAAAAACTTAATTTAGATAGCCCATAGCTTAATTACTACTTACAATAATTGAAATTGCAACCGTTTAATTAAGTTTCCTTGTAAATCAATAAATTTACAAATAGTTACCAAAATTTCAAGAATTAACACGACGGTTGATATAAATCATTGCAGGTGTTAAAAACATTTCAGCAACATTATATACTTGTTACAATATCATTGCATTACATTTATTATAGCAACAATTTATATAAAAATGTTACCTTTAAGTAATCATCATAGCAACGGCAAAAAATTTGTTACAATTGAGATTTATATACAGTACGTATTTAAAATGTTGCTGAATTAGTGTTGCCTCACATACTTTTTCACGTAATGATACGTAATATAATGATACAGGTAGTGCTTCATGACTGTCCCTATTAATATATAAAATGTCAAACCTAGGCCGAATCATACACATCCTCATCGTATCCATTTGCAGTCACCCGAAACATCAATTAAGTAAACAAGTTGATAACCCTGTGGAATCAGAGGATTGCAAGAATGTCGTCGGCTACGTGTTGAAATTGTATCAGAACTAGTTAATGTGGACAGTAAGAGAAAGGGACCTTCCATAGAATTATTATTCCTTCATATGTTCGACAGAGACTGGATATTGGTTATTTCATAGTTACAATGATTAAAGAAAAAAAATCTTTGAAAGAACAATTTCGCGCGAATGATCAGCAAATTAATTACAAAATAATTTTATTACATTCATCTATATATTTTCTTTCTCTAAGAAGTTCCATACATTATTTCAACAAAGACCTATAATTTCATCATTGGCTAGCTATATGCAACACTAAAAAAAAATAAAAAAAATTCGGTATTCAAAAAATGATAAAAGTGGAAAAGGTTATCCAATTCTCTATGGGTTTGTTGCAAATTATTTTCTTTATGTTTATTTAATTTCTAAATTGCCCATTATTTCCTTTTAATTAAACAAAATGTTCTCCTCTACTCTTAATGAAAAACCCTAAACCGCAATATATAATAAATCTGCTAATAAATATATATACTATATATTTATACATGTTATGACACCTAAAATATATACATAGATATATTCAAGGTTATTACTAAGAAAAAAAAAAAAGAATAGACAATAACTAGGAAACTATAATAAGAAAGGAGGGTTATCATATTTATAGCAAAAAGAGAGGTAAATGTATTAAGAAAAAGAGTATGCAAGATATAATAGAAGAAACTATCTCAACAAGAATCTCACATAATTGAAAGTTGGAAAGTGAAGGATGAAAAAAAGAAAAGTGTAAAAGATTCCATAAGATGGGATGCACTATTATCCTAAACACTCTATATAAGATCTTAGAGGCTTCATCACAGCTTAATCTAATAAGAAACCACTTGCTGTAGTAGAAGAAAAAAAAAACAAACTTTAGGAACGAGCTATTTAAGTAAGTATCTAAGACCTAAACGTTTCAAACCATAATAGAACATAAAAATTAAAATTTATTAGTAATAAATTATAATAAAAAGTTCAGTAACTCTAAAGACATTATTTTCAAATTAGGATTAACACATAAAAGAGAAAATGTTAAGACAATCTTCGAAAATCCAAATTACTGTCTAAAATAGTAAAATCTTAATTAAGATCATGACATTAGTAGACCTAGAAAATATTAGATGCAATTGTAAAAACTATGATCTAGAAAATATAATCTACAATTAGAAAACCTTCAAAATTTTTGTTTAAATAAGTAAATTCAAATTACAAATTTAGAAGAAATTAGAATAATCAACATCTCAAAACTTAATAGTACATTTAGTCACTTCATAAGGTGGAATAAAATGTCCTTTTTTTTCTAAGTTTTCTACAGGGTTTGCTCTTTGAAACCCTAGGTTCATATTAGGGTTTTGTCCCAATTATGTTGTTATCCAAATGCCATAATTTTGGCTAAAATCTCTAAAAAATTATATAACTAATGTTTCAAATTTCAATTTACCTAATCTTCATGTTTCCTCTTCCTTTCTAGATTCACCCTAATTAACTAATCTAATTCAAAGCATTATTATTGATTAATATTTCTTAACATTATAGTACATTTATCGCCTATTACATGCTATATATCCAATTATGTAAAAATCACTTCTTTTTCATGAATCTTTTGATATTATGTAAGACTTATTATGATTAAAGTCCTAAATTATGTCCTATTCCTCCAAAATTGTGATTGAAGCTTAAAAGGGTTGGTTTAGATACTAATTGCTATTTGTCAATTACTAAGGTTTAGAATTTTGTGAGTCACTAGAGATTTATATCAAAGTTTACACATTATGATTTCTATATTTGAGATTTAAGAATAAAAAGGATTTAGGATTGGTGACTAACTTGACAGTTGCTCCTACTAGCCACTTCTCGCTCTTCTACTGCTATAAGAAAATTTTCTTACCGGAATGAAATGTGAGAGAGGACCTATATTCTTATTTATTAAGATGTGGGAATCTAGAGGAATCTATCTTGGGGAAGATTATGAATGAGTTTCTCATTTTCTTATCTTTTACTTTATTTTTTTGTTGTTAAGATACCCATTATATACCCATTTGATGTATCCTTAGCATAAATATATATATTTTCCGCTACGGTGTCATTCATTCCATTCCCCCACCCCCTTAAACAAATTTCATTCTCGGCTTTCTTCTGGCTATTCTACATATATATATGATTAAGCATTTCTAACTTATTTTGATACTTTTGCCTAGGTTTTTCTATATCCTTAATTAGAATTTCCATATTCTTCCAATTGGTTTAAGTCACCAACACTCTCAATTAAGAACCATAATCCATAGATCCTCTTCCAATATATTCCTTAAATCTGTTAAACATCATTTAATCCTAAGAATTTCTTTCACCAATCACAATTTTGCTCTGGATTTCTCCATAAAACAACATGCCTAAGGACTATTTATTTGTTTATTAGGAATCTCCCATATATCAAAAATCGGATATATCATTGTGATCCAACCTAGGAATTAACCTTTTTTCTATCCTCTGTACTTCATTTGGTATTGTTAGTGTACAATATTATTATTAACGTTGTTTTTATTACTGGTTATTTTTACGTGTGTCAGTGTTTTATTGTCATTTACTCATATTTTTATGCTGTAAACTATATTATTTTTTTATGTAGGAAATTATATTGATTATTCATGTAAACTTTGTAAATTATATTGACACTCTACTCTTTGAAAATGTAATAGATATAATCTTACTTTTGCCTACATGGACTCGATGTTGCATAAATGATGACATGTCATTGCATTATCATAAAAAATAATAATTTTATTGAACTATTATGATTATTTTATTCAAAAAATACTGAAGTCATTTTGGAAAAAAAGTAGCACCGTAGCTTATATATATATATATATATATGCGTCTGTATATACATATGTATATTAACTAAATTAATAAAAATAAAAAAAGTTGAAGAAAAAAGCAGTAAATTAGAAAAAGAAAAAGGTTTTTGGCCACCACCCAATGCCATAAAAATTTGGTGGGTGGCCATCTATCACCACTTGTTTGATAAAAAAAGAAAAAGCAAAAACCTAATTAAGTTTAGATTAGTTCATGCAATCCGATTAAAAACTAATTAGGTTTTTGACGCAGCGCGGAAGCTAAAACGAAACGAATCCGAAATTGGATTGGTTTCACACAACAAAGACACACGCTTTGATGCAAATTAGGTTGCGCACAACCCGATAATTGGAGAAAACTCTCTCTCAAAGTGTATTCAAATGTATATTAAAACGTAACCCTAATCTATCTGACAAAAGAGTATTTATATGGCCCCGTAAAATATCTAAAAGGGGAAAATCTAAGCGTACACGTGGAAATAAATAGTAAAATACACGTCTATAAATTGTCGCATACACGGCCGTGCCTCCAGGCCGTGTATGCTTCTAGGCAAGTGACAAGCCTAGTACACGGTCTCATACACGGCCGTGCCTCGAAGCCGTGTATGATTCTGTGAAAGTTCCGCAAGCCGTGTCCCAAGCCGTGCCTGGAACCGTGTCAGCCTCTGTGGGATACTCGATCGTTATACACAGTCACGATACACGGCCGTGTGTGAGGCCGTGTATACTTCTGTGGAAATCTGTCTGAGGGCACGGTCGCGAAGCACGGTTGTCTCCTAGCCGTGTGAGGAAGCCGTGTATACGTCTGTGGCTTTGAATTGGATACACGGTCTATATGCACGGCCGTGTGTCCAGGCCGTGTGTCCCCTGGCTCCATCATTTATAGCACGGCCGTGTGTTCAGGCCGTGTGTCCCCTGTCTCCATCATTCTCCCCCACCAATGGAGAACTCGACCCCGAGTTCTCATCCGGATATAGAGGAGTATCATCGGCATGAAAAGGTGACAAGTCCGCTACATTGAAAGTGCAAGATATATTCATATCTTTCGGGAGTTGTACAACATATGCGTTGTCATTGATCTTGCGTACAACTTCATAGGGACCGTACTTCCTGGGTTGAAGTTTCCCATACTTCCCTACAGGGAATCGCTCCTTCCGAAGGTAAACCATTACCTGATCGCCAACTGTAAAGAGCTTCTACCGTCTATGCCTATCTGCATCCCCTTTGTACCGTGTGTTGGATTCCTCTATCTTTCGCTTAACTTCTTCAGTAGTGGCTTGGTGTTGCTCCGCCATATGTTTAGCTGCTACATCACCCACCATGTCCTTGGGTAATTTGAGCAAGTCTAGCGCATGTGGTGGTGTTTTTGTGTATACCACTGAGAATGGAGACCTTCCAATAGTTCGGTGGACAGAACTGTTGTAAGCGAATTCGGCTTGAGCCAATGCTTGATCCCACTGTCCCGGTTTCTCACCGCAGATGCTTCTGATGATGTTTCCGAGGGTTCTGTTAGTCACCTCGGTCTGTCCGTCGGTTTGAGGATGAGCGGTGCTGCTGTAATTCAGGGAAGAGTCAAACATAAACCAGAGGGTCTTCCAAAAGTGACTAAGGAATTTGCTATCCCTATCTGATGTGATAGACTTTGGGACTCCATGCAGCCGCACCACTTCCTTGAAGAACAACCGTGCAATAGCCCGTGCGTCGGCGGTCTTCCTGCATGAGATGAAATGAGCCATCTTGGAGAACCTGTCAACTACAACAAACACAGAGTGAGCACCTCGTTGGGTACGAGGCAAACCCAGTATGAAGTCCATTGACAAATCCTCCCAAATGTTTGAAGGCACGGGGAGAGGAGTGTATAAACCAGTGTTTTGGGATTGCCCCTTAGACACTTGACAAATGTAGCACCTTTCCACAATCAGGTACACATCCCTCCTCAACTGAGGCCAAAAGTATCTGGCGATAACTGCAGCTAATGTCTTATCTCTACCTATATGTCCCGCCAATCCTCCACCATGCAAATCCCTGATAAGCTTTTCCCGCAAAGAAGATTTGGGAATGCACAACTGGTTCCCTTTCATCAAATATCCCTCATGTATATGGTAATCGTCACATGGTTCCCTGTTGGCACACTTAATCCAAGTGTCCTTAAAGTCGCCATCGTTGTCATACAGTTCCTTTAGCTTTTCAAAGCCGACAATGTTTGTACTCAAAGTAAGCAGGACATTCGCTCTTCTACTCAAGGCGTCTGCGACTTTATTTTGCACACCTGACTTGTGCATCAACCTGAAAGGAAACCTCTGCAAAAACTCAATCCACCTGGCGTGCATATCCTTACTAATTCGGGTCTGACCACTCAAATGTTTAAGAGCCCCACAATCCGAATACAAAACAAACTCTTTCCCGACCAGGTAGTGTTCCCACACTTTAAGGGCCCTTACCACGGCGTAGAACTCCTTATCATAGGTAGACCAAGTCCTCCTTGCTTCGCACAGCTTCTCACTGTAAAAGGCTATCGGTCTCTTCTCCTGTGATAGTACTGCACCTACTCCGACCCCACTAGCATCGCAATCCACTTCGAACGATTTTTCAAAGTCTGGTAGAGCTAGTACAGGCGCGCTACACAATCTCTGCTTCAGGTTCATGAAGCTCAAGTTAGATTCTTCGCCCCATTGGAACTTTCCCTTCTTTAGGCATTCGGTCAAGGGTGCAGCAACAGTACTAAAATGCCTAATGAACCTTCTGTAGAAACTGGCTAAGCCGAGGAAGCTTCTCAATTCCGTTACGGTTCTTGGAACAGGCCATTCCCTAATTGCTTTTACCTTCTCGTCATCTACCATCACTCCCTCACTACTAACAACAAACCCTAGGAACAACAGTCGTCTTGACATAAAGGTGCACTTTTTAAGATTAGCGAACAACTTATTCGCCTTTAATGTAGATAACACACACCTTAGATGTTCTAAGTGTTCTTCTTCGGATTTACTATATATCAGAATATCGTCAAAGTACACTACAAGAAAACGACCATTGAAAGGTTTCAATGCCTGGTTCATTACTCTCATGAAGGTGCTCGGTGCGTTACTCAGCCCAAATGGCATCACTAGCCACTCATACAGCCCCTCCTTGGTCTTAAACGCCGTTTTCCACTCGTTTCCAAGACGGATTCGAATCTGGTGATACCCACTCCGCAAGTCTATCTTGGAGAAAATAGTAGCGCCACTTAAATGGTCCAACATATCCTTAATGCGGGGTATAGGGAATTTATACCCTATGGTAATCTTGTTGATAGCTTGGCTATCAACACACATCCTCCAACTCCCATCTTTCTTGGGAGTTAACAATGCCGGAACCGCACATGGGCTTAGGCTATCCCGGATGAAACCTTTGTCCAAAAGCTCTTGGACCTTCTCCTGGAGAATCCCGGCTTCCTTGGGACTCATTCTGTAATGCGGGAGGTTTGGGAGACTAGCCCTGGGCACCAGGTCAATCTGGTGTTGAATATCCCTCAAAGGAGGTAGTCCCTCGGGTAGGTCGTCTGGGATCACTTCCTTGAACTCTTCAAGAAGATCCTTCACCGCCCCTGGCACTTTTCTATCAAGTTCCTCCCCTCCTTCAGTCACTCCTTTCACAATGAGGGCGTGTACTACTCGCGATTCCCTCAAGTCGTCCATCACTTCCTTCTCGGATTGGGTGACGGTTAAGAATGAGCGACTCTCAAACTTCTTCCCTTTAGCACGTCCTTCCCTCTTCAATGGTAATAAGGTGTACTTCACACCCTCCTTCTCCAACCGGTAGACATTTTCTTTGCCCGCATGTTGCGCGTCCACGTCAAACTGCCATGGCCTCCCAAACAAGATGCGGTAAGCATCCATGTCTACAATGTCGCAGAATGCTTCATCCCGGTACTTCCCTATTGAGAAAGGTACCCTGCATCTCTCCTTAACTTCAATTTTCTCGGCGGCCTTGATCCAACCAATAGTATAAGGATTCGGGTGCTTCTTAACGGGTAGCTGCAGTTGTGTTACAACCTCCCTTCCTATGATGTTCTCGCAACTGCCGCTGTCTACAATCAACTCAAATAGCTTCCCCATGATCGTACACCGTGTACGAAACAATTGGTGCCTCTACGTGAACTCTTCCTGTTTTGGAGTGAGCATCAAACGCCGAATTACATATGATGGCTCCGCTGCTTCTTCTTCTTCCTCATAGTACTCTCCCTCTCCATCAGGCTCACAGCAAATTTCCTCATCATCTTCCCTATCGAGGATGTTGACGCTCTTCCTCGCTGGGCATTCGTTTGATCGATGACCCGGTTGGTTGCATCGGAAACACTTGCCCAATATGGGTTTGGCATAGGGATTGTTCTGTCTTTGAACTCCTTTTGGCTCCATCGGCTTCTTCCCCTCACTTTTCTCCTCCCTCCTAGACATGTCCTCCGTTGGTTTATATGGTGTAACTCGACTTTTCTCAAGTATCGGTCGGCCACCACCACCTGTAGCTTCGCCTACATACCCTTTCCGTCCTCCCCCGTATCTACTCCCTTGCTCCTGCAACACAAGCTCGGCTCGGAGAGCCAAGTTCTTTGCTTCAACGAGGGTTCTCATCATCGTCACCCCAATCTTATCTTTGATTTGTAATTTTAGCCCTTCTACATACCTCGCAACTTGCTGACCCTCGCTCTCCCTCAAATCATTCCGTTCTGCCAGCCTCATGAACTCCGCCGTATACTCATGCACGGAACGTTGTCCTTGGCGGCACCGCTGATATTGTTGGAACAATATCTGCTCGTAATCCAGCGGAAGGAAGTCATGTTGCAGCAGCTGCTTCATGCGATACCATGACCTTACCGGGTGCCTTCCTTCCCGCTGCCTCCTACTTTGCAATCTCTCCCACCATGCCGAAGCACCACTCTTCAACCTACACGCCACCAGCCTTACCCGACGATCCTCGGGAATTTCCATGTAGTCGAAGAACCGGTCCACTTCCGCCAACCAATCCAGGACGCCTTCGATGTTGAGACTGCCATCGAACCAAGGAATATCAACCTTCAACCGGTAGTCTCCGCCATCCCCGTGATCATAACCCCCACGGTTCCTCCTGCGATCAACTTCTCTAAGATAGTTTCCATGAGGAGCCATCCGATGACCACCGCCTCTTCCACCACGTCCTCGCTGCGGTCTACTTCCGTACGTATCATCACTCTCTTCGCTGGACTCTTCACTCTCCACACGCCCCCACCTGTTCTCAACGACAGGTCGGATTACGCGTCCCCCGAATTCCTCCACCGCACGTGGTAGATTTCTGCCAGCGCCTCCAACCCTATTAGGGTAAACCATCAGAGCATCGAAACGCTCGATCAGTTCATCAAGGCGCCGTTCCATACGCCCGACCTTCTGATGCATTGCGTCGAACTCTGCCCTAGGAACCCATTGATGGTTCCCTTGAAACCTCGCATCTTGAACACCGTCAAGAACACGACCGCCATCAACACCGTCGTTAGCCGACATCTCCGTAGGAAATAACCTTGCTCTGATACCAACTGACGCAGCGCGGAAGCTAAAACGAAACGAATCCGAAATTGGATTGGTTTCACACAACAAAGACACACGCTTTGATGCAAATTAGGTTGCGCACAACCCGATAATTGGAGAAAACTCTCTCTCAAAGTGTATTCAAATGTATATTAAAACGTAACCCTAATCTATCTGACAAAAGAGTATTTATATGGCCCCGTAAAATATCTAAAAGGGGAAAATCTAAGCGTACACGTGGAAATAAATAGTAAAATACACGTCTATAAATTGTCGCATACACGGCCGTGCCTCCAGGCCGTGTATGCTTCTAGGCAAGTGACAAGCCTAGTACACGGTCTCATACACGGCCGTGCCTCGAAGCCGTGTATGATTCTGTGAAAGTTCCGCAAGCCGTGTCCCAAGCCGTGCCCGGAACTGTGTCAGCCTCTGTGGGATACTCGATCGTTATACACAGTCACGATACACGGCCGTGTGTGAGGCTGTGTATACTTCTGTGGAAATCTGTCTGAGGGCACGGTCGCGAAGCACGGTTGTCTCCTAGCCGTGTGAGGAAGCCGTGTATACGTCTGTGGCTTTGAATTGGATACACGGTCTATATGCACGGCCGTGTGTCCCCTGGC
This sequence comes from Laguncularia racemosa, assembly GCA_037954665.1. Classification (NCBI taxonomy): domain Eukaryota; kingdom Viridiplantae; phylum Streptophyta; class Magnoliopsida; order Myrtales; family Combretaceae; genus Laguncularia; species Laguncularia racemosa. The sequence goes on along the minus strand of JBBMOL010000039.1, from coordinate 1,084,464 downwards.
TCCATCATTTATAGCACGGTCGTGTGTTCAGGCCGTGTGTCCCCTGTCTCCATCAGTTTTTGTCCCCAAATTGCCTTTTATTTTTATTTATTTATTTATTTTTATTTTTATGGTAGTAGTTGGTCCAATCACCATCACAAGTGAGTCAAATAACCTACTTTTAGAAGTGAGTCATTACTCACCAAATTTTTTGTGGTCTTTCTAGCCAACTAGATTGATGGAAACTAATACATAAACTTGCCATTCCCTTTTTATGTATATATATGCTAATGCAATTATGAATAATAAGTAAACATTAAGCACTAAAGTATTATTATTATTATTATTTGTGTTGTCAAACCTGAACTGATCTAGCCGATTCAATTCGATTCAACTAAAACTGGCCATTAGTATGGGCTGACCCATCCTTGGCTGTTCGACCATGATCGAGTCCGCCGTCCAATTCAATTGAGTCAAATTATAGATCTTAGAAAAAAAATTGAAAATAAAGGTGACACTTAACCAGCAAGAACCAAATGTTAGCAACTTAGAAATTCAAGCGCTTCACTTTCAATGGTAAATCCATCAAGAGCCTGCAAAAGGCTAATGGAAAATCCATCAATTATGTCCAGCTTCTAGAGAATCTTGGGTGCTGTTATTGAATCAACAAGCAAACACAAGGAGGTTAGAGTAGTGTTATGGTGGTGATTGCTTTGGCTAACATACATGAATATGAGTGATGAATGGTGTGCCGCAGGTGTTGGAAAAAGAAAATGCTACTACAATTGAGAAATTAAAGCACTTAGAAACTCATAACCTAGTATTAATGGTGTCTTTCTATCTCTATTGAGAAAGAGGAGAATGTTAGATTTTTCTTTTATTCTCGTACATGATCAAGGAAAAAAAAAACTTAGCGTGGTCTATGATCGGAAAATACTATTTTTTAGAATGTTGGAATATGCGTGTTGTTTTAAAATTGGATTAATGTTGTATTTAGTACCTCAACTTTGCCTATTTTTTCAATTAATAACCAAAAATTTAAAAATATTAATTTATTATCTAATCTAACTTTTCAAGGTCATTTATATAATGTAGACTAAATCTATCATTCTCTAATAGATACTTTGGCACTACTAACTTATGGGAGTATGACATGTGTCATGATAGACATATTTAATTTCAAATATCATATAATTTTATTTATTTATTATTATTACTATCACCACCACCACTATCATCTAAAATAACCCATTAGTTTTCCAAAATCAATTAAATTGGGATAAATTACGTTGATCATCTTTATAAACTTTATAAATTATTGTAATATTCCATTTTCTCAAAATATAATATTTACCCCCTTGCTTTTGCCTACATGTAAGCTAATGTAACATAAGCCAATGTGTCATCATCATGCATCGCTATATCAGTACTAATAATATATTTTATTGAAATATTATAATAAAATAATAAAAATCTAAATCAATTTGGAAAAATGAAAAAAAAAATACTGAAATTTTTCTTAAAGTACATATATATAATATATATGGAAGCACGTATAAATAATTATATATTAATTAAATTCGTAAAAATAAAAAAATAAAAATATAAGAAAAAAAAAAAGAGTTTTGTTGCCAATGGCAGCCACCTGGGCAGGGGGTTTGACTGACTGGCACTTAGAAAGGAATCTATAATTAAAACCAAAGTAAAGCTTGCATTGCAGCTCAATTTCTATTTTTTGAGCTCAAACACAGATCCAGAGTTACAGTAGTGCAGGTATACTCTAGCATTCACCCAAGGCTCCTGAATAAATCTTAGGCATCTCTAGCTTCTTGTTTCATCATCTGGTGAGTAACATACGAATCACCCTTAGATATATTTGCACATTCGTATGGTTTCTAATCGGTATGGTAGTGTAGTTGTAGGTATATATATAAGAACTCATTCTTTTCTTTTTCTCTTATTGTCATTATTTAATTTCCATTCAACCACCTCGATTGTTCATCCATATTTTGTTTTGTAACAAAACTAAACAGGTATTATCTTCTTGATGGCTTCGTCAAAAAATATTATTTAATTTCTCCTGTCATCCGTGAGGTGAGGATGATATCTAGGAATGAAAAAAAAAGTTAAAAACTTAAAGGTGATGTCCAGCAATATTTTTTTCTTTTAAATTTTCCGAGTTTATTTAATTTTTTGTATTTTAGTTAATTATTATATATATATAAAAATAATATTTAAATAAAATATATTATTAATGCTGAAGTGGTGATGACATGTCAGCTTTTATGTCATGTCAGTGTATATGTAAGCAAATATAGGGGACTAAGTATTGTATATTAAAAAATTGGGGTATTGATGTAATTTATAAAGTTTATTGAGGTGGTTAAAGTAATTTACCCATTAAATTAATTAAAGAAAATAATAGAGAGAAAATTTCCAAGAAGGTAGTTAAATGCATGTTTTTGAAATTAAAAAATTAATTTAGGGGTAACCTTTAAAATTTTAGGAGTAAAAAAATAATAAATTTTCAAAATGACTATTTTTGCCTTTGAATAGCTCATAGGAAGTTTTGTTTGTTAGAGGCCTTAAATAAACTTTATTGATGATATAGCAAGCAGTTGAGACAACTTTTGCCTAAAAATAGTTTTTTTACTACTTTCATTTAACAAGATATAAGTCATTTCTTGTATTGTTCTATTTTTACACTCAACTACTTTATTCAGTTGTAGAGTATATAGTGCTGAAAAATTGTGAGTGATATCATTTTCTTCATGAAAGGTAGTAGAATCATAGTTTTTAAATTCTCTTCCATAATCAATTATTAAATTGATTATAGAAGTCCCTTTTTCAATTTGAAATCATTTTTTTGCAAAACCTTCAAAAGATTTGAATGCATCATTATTGAGCAGTAGAAGCAAAATCCATGTATAGCTTGAAAAATCATTGATTATAACAAGATTATATTTGCTTCTATCTAGACTAAATGTTCGAGTGGAACCTAATAGATCCATTTGTAGAAGTTCTAAAGAGCCATTTGCAGAAATTATATTTTTACTTTTTTGAGAAACTAAAACCATTTTTATTTTTGGAATGAGAAACATAACGAATATTTTTCTTGATATTTAATCTTGGTAGACCATTTATAAGATTATTCTTTGATATTTTTTCAAGCTAGGTGAAATTAATATTGCCTAACTTTTGATGCCACAGAAAAACATTATCTCTAATTAATGGAAAATAATTTTTAGTTTCAACTTTAGAAGTTTTAATGCTGTAAATAAATTTGTTTTAGAATCCTTTAAAAAGCATTATTTTTCCACTCTTATCAAAATCTAGACACTTGTCCTTCTTAAAAACAATTTAAAACCTTTATTGAGTAGTTGGCTTATACTTAATAGGTTACAGCAAAGGCCTTTAACAAGATAAACATTTCCTACAGGGTGGGGAGAGAGATCAATAGTAACATAACTGATGATCTTGCCTTTATTGTTATCATCAAACATTACGATCCTTTTTTCCTTGAAAATTAGATTTGTGAACAATGAAGCATATCTGGTTAAGTGAAGTGAGCACCCACTATCAAGATACCACATCTCTTTAATCATCACTTCGTGTTCCTATGTACATTAGAAGCATATTATACCTTTTGAGGAACCTAAACTAGCTTAGGCCCTTTAAGACTCAAGCTTGTAATTTTATTGAATGATCATTGAGCTTGTTATTTTTGTAAAAGCAATATCTTTCAATATGACCAAGTATATCAAGGAAAAGGCAAGTATATGGTGTGGAATAGTGATACAGGTTATTACTTATAACTTTTGCTTTGATTTAGGTGTCTTTCAATATATCTAGTAATATACCTTCTGTTGTATCTTATATTTTAATTTGGATACCTTTTATATTGTAGAGTACTTAAGGTCATGCTTAAGGCTTGTAAACTTCTAGGAAATGTTTCAATTTAATAAGAGTTCATGAGGTGAATTCCTATGTTCATTTCTAAGATGAAATGGTAAATTGTTGAGTAAAACTGACTTGGGTTGAAGTTATAATCACATGGTGATATGTGCTTGGTTTGCTTATATTTTACTTGGTGCATTCATGGTATAGCATGAAAAGATATTTGGATTGAGTTTTATGTTAAAGTTAAGAATTTTTTTAGTAAAGCACTTGCTTTTAAAGAATTAGATTTGAGCATGTAGAACAGCATCGCTCAATCCCTTGAGACCACTTCTTGTGGTGAATAGACTTAGTTAGGGGTTTTACTCTTAGGCTAGTTTTGGTAACTGCTAGGTTCCTAGATTGTTAATCCAATCCAAATGCTTGATGACATCGACCGCCCGGATGAGATTTGGGCTAGGCTAGGTTAAGTAATGGTACCAATGCATGTTATGCACATTAGCATGGCATTTGTGTATTGCATTGTTGCTTGTGTATGTGCCTACCTTTTGACTAGAGCTTGCATACATAAGCCTATTGAATGGAATACAAATAATTTTGTAATCATAGCTAGCTAAATCTATGATTGTTTTAGATGCAACTTTGAAAGATGGAATCATGATTTCTAGGAATTGATAATTCCACCTTTAAGTAGAGTTTTAATTCCTAAACTTGAGGGCAGAAATCACAATTCTATCCCATTCCATTTCAAAGTATTTTTGTATACATTAGTGTATAATTAACATAAGCAAATATTATTAGTTTTTCTCTTGGTTATTTATTATTTTATTAATTTCTTTTGCTATAGGGTTTTTTATTAGCACTTCACTCTCTTGTTACATCACATAATTATAAGCCAAAAAGAGAATATATAGTAACAGTTATTTATGAGCCAAAAACTAAACTTTTAATGAACAAATATGAGCAGGACCCACGTGCTTTCCTATTGTAGAGGAGTATGAGCTACACCCTAACATACTGTACAAAAAGTCCCCTCAGCATGCCCAAGTACATGGGTATGTACCTAGTGGTGTATAGTCCACCTTCCAAAATCCTCTTCATTTTCATCACGAGTAAGTACACAACCATATATCTTAGCCATGTACCCCTCTAAATGTCGCGACTTCTCTAATCTCACCTTCGATTGACTCTTCCTCCATCCCATCACTCACTAATCAAGAAGACACTCCAAATTGCAAGATCTAGAAACATGTTTGATTCGACAACTTTGGTGTCAAAATTGCAATATCTAGAAACCCTAAATTATTATAATGTTATGTCTTAATCAACTTTCCATTAGACAAGATAACATGTAGAATCACTAATTTGATAAATATACTTACTTTTGTGATCGCACTTTGATTTGGGAATCCCTCTATAATTGAAGTGTGGCTTAGGATAAGTTAGGACTTTCTGTAGCACAAGGGTCCATGTTGAGAATAGAAAGAAAAAGTATCAAGTAGAGTTTCATTTGGCTTATATAGCCTGTTGTCTAAAAGACCAAGATACCCCTATCATAAATGTGCTATTGCAATGATGTCCCATGTAATAAAATTCACTTTATATCATATGTTTTTTATATTTTACAAATTATTATAAATAAAATAAAAGATCTTTCTACATTTTTATTGTTTATGAAGGGTAATAAGAAAAAATAAAAGTTATATCAAATAGCTTTACACCATCAGATTGATTAGATGATGGCCTGACATTATTGATCATTTACATGGCATCACACCACACAATGATATTTTACGATGGTCTTATAAGATTAATGAAAAAGAAGACATTACACTTTACTTGAGAAATAATTCTATTATTCAATAAAGACTTCCTTCCTGACTATTACAATTTCTATTTATCTATAGGCTAAAATAGAATATAATATTCTAAGAAATTAAAAGATTTTGCTATCTTAAAAATAAGCTAGTAATCTAATTAAATCTTGAAAGTAAAAAAATAAACCTAATCAAATCTTAAAAATAAGAAAACAAAACAAATCATATCTAATTTAAATAATATAAAATAAGATAAAATCCACTTACCCTTTCTACATCACTACAACGAAGGAGTTCTATCGTGGGGGAGGGTGACGAAATCAGCTTTTTAATGTTATTTTTGTTAGAGGCGGTTTTGTTAATTTAGCCTGGTGAGTTTACATGTTGGGTAATTTGAAAATCAGACGTGATTGCCATAAAAGACAAAACTTAGGAATGTGGGTGCAAATATTACAAGTTCCATTAAAAATCCATGTAAACATGGGTTAAGGTGGATGAAATTTGATAAATAAATGAAAAAATAAAAAAGCTGTCTAACATCTAAAGTTAGAGTCATATCCTTATTAAATGTAAGTGAATCAAGACTACCCAACAATTAAAAAAGATGAAATAAATACAAATTGGTATGTGATGTATATAAATGGAATCAATAACATGAAAGACATTAAATAGGATGAAAATTTATCTGTCAAGATGTTATAATCATGTTGTATTCATCTATTAAAATGTACCATACGTATAATTCAATTCAAGAATGAAAACACATAGAATAAATAGAAAATTAGTTATAAAAGATTGCATGCCATATAACTCATTTTAATGGGCCAATATAATATGATTATAGTATTCTTGATATAACAAATTTTCATCCATCAAAGGGTGTTTATTCTTTTTAATATGATAGATACATAAACATGCATCAGCACATAAGTGACGTCATACAATATATAGACTTATAAAATTGTACATACATGCATACATATAATAGATTTTATGTTAACTATATAAGAATTTAAATATTATATCTTATATATTACATGTAAATACCTTACTAATATTATGTATATGTATGTATATAACAAAACATATATAACAATATATAATAATTCTATAGTAGTATGATAAAACAATGAATACATACATACACACACACATATAGGGTAAATTATAAAAAGGTGACTTGTACTTAGGTAATTTGCAATGTTGTTACTTGTGTTTTGTTTTTTCTTTGACAAAAAGGTAATTAATGTATTTTAATTTTTTATCAATAATAAATAATGACACGCGTCAATTTTATATTATTCAGTAAACAATTACTTAAATAAAGTTATATTAGTAAATTATATCATTTAATAAAAAATTGTAGAAAATCATAGAAAAGGAAAAATAGAAAAAAAAAAGATCAAGCAACTAGTTGCCAATCGATAGAATATTCAAACATTTTATCATTTTTTATTAATACAAAATTAAAAAACACAAGTTACTTCTTTGCAAATGACTCAAAATACAAGTCACCTTTTTTATGATATACCTTATATCTCTATGTGTGCGAGTGATGAGGTGAAAATACTAGTAAACAAGTATATAGTGAAATGGGACAAAAATGGATTAGTCATGATTTCTTGATTTTTAGACCTTATTTCAAAGAAAATAAGCTAACTCGAAGAAGTCAATACTTTGGTGCCGAACTATGCTATTTTTAGGGCAAATTTCTTTATTTAGTCTTTCAAGTAGACAAATTTGCTATTTTTGGTAATTTTTAGATTGCTTATAACTTTTTATAGATACCTTTATTTTAGCTTTCATTTATGGCGTTGCATTTTTCTTTTAATTTACTTTGTGTCCTTAATTATAGACATTTCTATTTTTAATAGTGTTTAGGCATTTCTATTTTTGGAAAATGTTTGTGTTATATTTTTGGCAGTTTTGTACCTTCTATTATTTGTATACTCTAGGGGAACAAGAGAGATTATTCGGTGAGTATTATCAAATTTTGGAGCCATGTTTGCTCTATTTCCTTTACGAATTCTGAAATTTCGAATAATTGTTGAGTTTGGATGTCATATACATAAGAATTTATAGAATCAATTGGTATTAGAAGATCACACTTTGAGTATTTGCAGAATTAATGATTTGTAATAAACCAAATCCAATTTTCATGTTATATATGGTGTGCCAATGAGCGTGCGTGCATATGCATGTGTGTGCATGTGTGCGCATGTAGCGTTTGAGTGTGACCAAAGGGTATCTATTTTTCTTTTTTATTTTATTCATTTATTTAGTATTTTCTATTTTTTAAATTTATTTATTATCTTAATAATTTTTATTTTATTTTAATTATTTAAATAATTTAATAATATTACCATCCACTAATATGTTCACACTTGCTGCTTGTGTGCTATTAATATAAAATTAAAAAACTTGGAATAGCTCTTTATCAAATGACGTAAAATACAATTCACTTCTTTACAATTTACCCTAGTTATTCTATTCACCTTCCATTATTATTTGCTAAAAATCACTAATTACCACGGAAATTTTACACTACTTATAGTATCACACAATTATTGAGATTTAATTATAACAAATATTAAAAAGATCCTAAAACTTACTCATTTTTACAAAACAAAAATATACATTCCATTATTAATTGCTAAAAATCACTAATTACCACAGCAAATTTACTCTACTTATAGTATCATACAATGATTGAGATTTAATTATAACAAATATTAAAATGATCCTAAAACTTACTCATTTTTACAAAACAAAAATATACATTCCATTATTACTTGCTAAAAATCACTAATTACCACAGAAATTTTACACTACTTAAAGTATCATACAATTATTGAGATTTAATTATAACAAATATTAAAATGATCCTAAAACTTACTCATTTTTACAAAACAAAAATATACATTCCAATCTTGGAACAGCTAACAATCGATTCCTTGATTAGTTTATGAGTCGTAGCGCTAGGAAGAGAATGTTTCGTCTCGGACTAGCTTATTGACAGAGTGGTTGGTGTCAAACTGATAAAAGGATTGAGCGATATGTAATATAAATTATATTTGTAAAGGAAAAAAAGGTTTATTTAAGAAAAAACAAAAAAATTCACCTAGTATATTCTATTTTTAATTTTTTACATAATACACTTAAAAAAAAATTTATTGTGAATCATCGTGGGCTGACCCACATTGGCGGCAACCGAGCTATATTGTGATCATTATGAGATGGTATTTTGAGATAAGTTGTGTACCGCGATTTATTACCATAAAGTAAGCATTTGTAGTAAAATATAAACACCTTTATGAGAATAAAATTATTAATAAAAATTACCAATTTTAAAATATTTATATTACAAAATAAATATTTATGGGAAAAAATATAACTGATATTTAAAAATTACCGCCGCCCACCTCCCCCCAATCATTTCTCTAATCACCTAGCAAAAACAAGTCCAATACCTCAGGTCTCATCCATCACCTGGTGAGCCACATTTTCCTCGTTTTCATCGATGTAAGAATCTCTGGATACGAATCTCAGTAAAGCCAACAAAGTAGAATAAAGTAAAGATGTCAAGTCTCATTTTCAAATTAAAGGACCCACGTCACATGAAACAATACATTGCATCCGGTTCACATACCGGTCCATGATGTATTTTTTCTCAATCCCTCTTGAAATAACAACCTATATGTGGCCAAAATCATTACTTGCCAATCAAGGGAATATTGGCAAAAAAAGAAAGGAGGGAAACAAAAAATTGGAGGGACATGGGTAGCTGATTCTAATTCTCGTTTATCTATGTTTGCCTGTTAAAAACATATTTCGGTTAGCATACGGCTTTACGTTTAACATTCTTATTAATATTTTCGATAAAAAGATAAAAACTTAACAAAGGCTAACAAATCCTTCCATCTTTGTCAATTGATGATGTGATATTTTTCATATATTTTAGTTATTTATTTATTTATTATATGATATATCTATAAATTGCTAAATGGATATATCGGATAAGTTTAACTTATGATTATAACTGCTTTTCAAAGTTTATAATTTTCATAAAGATTGTTTATTAAAATTAAAATTAAAAAAAATTGAAAATATATATTTTATGCTTTTGGCCCTTCCTATATACGGTCTATCACTGCTTCTAAGTAGATTTAATTCGAATCACGCATAAATATTCTTGGCTTGATTGGGATGTAAGAAGTAACTATCCTGAAAACTAGTGTAAACCTTCATGGATTGTTTCAGCATATAAGCCATGAGTAACATGTGAAAACAAACTTGCCATGGCAGCTTTAAGTGTTCTAGTGTCGGCAAAGGCAGATTTAAACATTTTCCTGTGGGAAGAGCCTTATTTTTTATTTTAGTGTTTCTTGCGGCAGGGTGGGATGGTGTGGTTTGGTGGTGGTGGTGGGGTTTAAGTGAAACTTAGCCGCACCGTTATTAAGGATCTCGATAGTCTTGAACGTATACTATTTGCTAAAGTTGGATTTAAGCCATATTTTCAGTTATATAGGGATATCCCCGGCGATATATCTTAATTAATATTTTCAGTCAACAGTGCCATCAGAAACTAACTGAAAAATTAAAAAAAAAAAATTATTTTCAAGTTTTGTAGCATATTTTCCTAAAAAGCAATTATATATATAAAAGGAGCAAAAATTTCTTTTTTTTTTTTTAAGTGGTTAATAAATGTCCCGAGCGTCCCTTTTAGAAGTGGAATTTAACACCACACAAGAGTGAATTACGGAACTCTATTGTGCCATTGGAAATAAAAATAGATTATTTGGCGTGACTTGCACGATGCGTGGATCGAAATTTTCTTGCAAAATACTTTCTAGATCGACACACGTCTTAAGTATAACACCACACATACAAATCCACAGGTAAATTTGAGGCCACACTCGACACCTATCTGTCGATTTTCATTTGGCATATGTAGACGTTGGAAGTGTGGATCCATCACAAAATGCTGTGAGAAACAATGTTTTGCTGCTTATGTAAATACACATGTTATTTAGTATAACATGGAAGAGGTTGTATTATAAATGAGAAAGAAACATTAAAATTGCATGCATCACAGGTCAACTAGCTAATTCTGGGACCGGGTTGTAAAGTTCTTTTCATCACTGGACAGAGCAATAAGAGAGGGGAAATTAAGAAAAGAAAAAAATTCAACCAACATTGCCTAGCAATGTATTTATTATATACAGTAGGATATGGTTGAGAAAAGACAGGCCACTTTAATAGTCAAGAGAGACCACTTTGATCATCAATTGATGTGATTATTTTATGTGTTTCCAAATTAAAAGATTACACCAATTGAATTGGGAAAAGCTGGAATCATTACTCTTATTAATGGCCCATTCTGCTGTTCACTAAAAAGTAAATAAATAAAGAAACTATTTGTGCCCTGTGTCACGTGATTATTGTGTTAATAAAATATAAAGAGATTTGACATTTAAAAAAAAAAAAGAGAAAAAAGAAAAACTATTTTGTCTTCTATGGGATGTATCAATGCGATCATACCATTCCAACTATATTAATCTGGTGGCTAGAGCGTGAGCCAGGTAGCTACTCTAGTGGAAAGGAAGAAAATAAAATGAATTTAATATGGTCATTTTGTTTATCTTCCCTAAAGTAAGGCTTTAATAGAACTTTATTGCTTAGACGCGTCTGGGCATAATAATAATAACAACAACAATATATAAAAAAAATGATTTTATCTTTTCCTGAAATTGAATTTCAATCTGAATTATTTCATTAGAGGTTCCCCAATCCAGCATATCAATTGTATTATTGTCTTTAGGAAGTCCACCGCTTATATTAACGAGTGATGCTGGAAATTAAGTTTTCCCAATTTAATTTCTTCAAAGAGAGATTGTCCTCTCAATTTATTTTTTTTTAACCACATATTGGAGTTGTTTTGTTTTCTCTCGATCATCATGCATGCTCTCCCTACCTTTTTGTCGTACTTCATTGTGCTAGCTACCTCTTCGTATTTAGATTCTTCCTCTAGACCTTTAGAGATAGATTTTTTTTTTTTTTTTTTCAATAGAAGAGCATTCATAAATTTAAAGTGTTTTTTAATATCTATTTATTTATTTATTTTTTTCTCTCTCTTTTCTTTTCTTGCTTTAGGCATTCAAACTACATCTTTTGCATCCCTTATCTGCATCATTTAACTGAATAATGCATATTTTCTCTGTTATGAGCTCATCATCGAAGTTATCACTACATATTAAAAATACATCTATCTCATCCCTAGAAACCATGAAAAGCCATCCAATCACTAAACATAAGGAGCTGAGGAAAAAAAAAACATCACAAAATAAAAAAAAAAAAAGAAATTATAAAATATGAAAGGAAAAAAGAAAAAAAATTAACAATTTCATTTTGAATCGTTTCATCATTTTCTTCATTTTTTCATACTATTTTTTCATTTCCACTATTAGATTCTCTAGAAGGAGTTTTAATAATAACAAAAATGCGAAAAGGTTTTACTAATAAAGTTACTTAAGTACGTATAAAAGTCATATTTATAATAGAAACCTTGATAAAATTCAAAGAAATTATCATAAAAAATAATTGAATTAGAAGCAAAAAGTAATTAAATAGAAATACAAGCAACATTAATCAAAAGAAGCTATATGACTTTGAAGCTTTCAAAAGCAACAAAATGTCTCATCAAGCGAAATAAAAGAAGAAAAGGAAAGAAGCTAAAGTGAGAGGATTGGAAAAAAAAAAAATCAAAAGATACTTTAGAAGTCGGAATAATGAAAAGTCAAAAGATTATTATAGTTAGAAGTAAAAAGACATTCCAAAGCTAAATATAGTTTAAAATTAGATCAAATACAAAAAGATTTGCAAATCAAGACCTAGCATCGAGCATTAGATATATTTGGGTAATATATTTAATCATATATTATAGAAAACCAAATTATTATCCCACAAAGGACAAGAAGATATAAAAATTATATTTGCAAGGATTTAATAAGCAAGCTAAATGATACTATAATACCTGAATTTTTAAGAAAAATTTAATATATATTGTAACAAAAAGTTATGGATGAGAATGAGATTTTATAAGGAATAAGAGGGCGATTTTGTCTTTTCAGTCAAGGTATATAAACTTACCATGACCTAACGTACCTCTCTTTTGCCATACTCACAGTAATAACATAGTGAAAACAAGATAAGGAGGAGATGCTCTTTAGGGAAAACCTAAAATGATTGAGAGGAGGATAATAAGGTTAGAATCTAATTTATTTTAGGTAAGTTTTTACTATGAAATGGTTAATAAGAATACCAAATTGAAGATTTACCTTAGTTATATCATCTTGTTCATCTAGAATTCGAATTTGAGGAATGAGATGAGACAAGCACCAAATCCAACAATTAAACCAATTTCCACACAACCCAGATAATTAGTAAGACCTTGGATGACATAATGGATTTAGAGAAATTAAGATAATTATATTAATCTTATATTAGTACTAAGAAGTGATCATTGTTGCAATTACAGATTTCAGATTAGCTGTAAGTTTAGGATGGAACATGCTTAAGGCTAAGATTCAAGGTATGTGTAACTTGTGTATTATTCTGTGCTTGTTTAAGTTAGTATAATTATTGAAATTGATTAAGTTGAATGAATTGGCTTAAGTGTTTAAGTTATATGTTGTATGTGCTTGGCTCAACCTAAGGGCCTATAGTAGTAGATCCTTGAGGAGCACCGTAATGATCCTTGTGTAACATTAACCCTAGTGGAGTGGTGCTTGGAAATGATCTAGGTTGAATGTTGGATTGAGTGTTTAAGTGGACATGGGCATGGGGTCCATAGTGGCAATTCCCATCACTAAGCTTAAGTGGTTAAAGTGGACATGGGTGTGAGGCCTATAGTGATAATTCCCATCACCAAGTTTAAGTAGATTAAGTGAACATAGACATGGGGCCCGTAGTGGTAGTTCCTATTACCAAGTTTAAGGGTTAAGGGATCATGGGTGTAGGGCCTATAGTGGCAGTTCCTATCACCAACACATGTTCTAATGTGTTAAGTGTATTAAGGGGATCATGAGTACCTTGCTATTGCTTGTGGACTTAAATCATATCATGAAATGGTTGCCTGTGTTTTAAGTACTGCATGATGCATGTGATAGCTATTCATGTTTGTTCATGTATACGTACTTGTGTTATATGTATTGGGCATTAGCTCACCCTTCAGGGAACTTTTTTTTTTTTTTTTAAAGATGTAGGTATTGAGGGAGATGATAACATAGAAGATAACTTGGGTTTGTGTAAATTACAAAGAGTGGAAGAAGATGGTTATCATTAATACTATGGTGATTAGAAATTTAGGAGAATTCTGTTAAATGAATGTAATAGATACTATCATTTGGAGAATGTTAATTTAGAGTTCTATAGATTTTCAATGTGTTAGATGTTGAATATGTATTTATGAAATGGATTTTGAAGTTTGTAGGATGTATTGAATCCCTTTATACTTGAATTACAAGATAAAAAGGTATTAGAGTTGGTTTAAAGCCTTAATGTGTTCTTGTGAGATAAGAACACGTAGAGAACAGTAGCGTAGCTAGAGTTTTAGGGCATTACAACTTAGGTGGTATTAGAGCTTTAGGTTTATGATCTTTAAGGCCTTAAGTTTGAATCTATAGAGAACATGTTGAAGATCTTTAGGACTTAAGTTTGATCTATAAAGCATAGGTTGTTGATCATGAAGAGACTGGGTAAAGTTATGGGATGTTTATTTATTTATTTAAGTACCTTCTTATATTATTAGTTTATTTACATTTCTTTTAATTGCTAAATTATTTATGAGTAGATCATCATGCAAAAGGGTATATATATGTATATATACACCAACACATACTAATGATGACCTTAGTTAACACTAACATTAAGTACATCTGATCATCTCTTCTTAAACATAATGCCTCCAAGAAGAATCATCGGATCAGGAGCTGGAAGGGGTGTTAGACATGGCAACCTTAATGAGGAGGAAATCCAAAATCTACAGCTACAAGGGAAAAGAAGTCAGATGGTTGAAGAGACAGTTTAGTTGCTTCATACTGTGAACCACCTGGTGGAACTACTGGCACAACAACACCGATCCCCCAATGTCCTATAGTATAGGAATGTTAATGAACCTATTAGCTTTGATAGGTTCATTAGAGTAGGTAAAGAGTTTAACCCCAGAGTGCATGATCCAATTGAGATTAAGGACTAGGTACAAGAAATTGAGAAGACATTTACTGCCTTTTAGATACTAGAAGACAGGTAGGTAAATTATGCTGCATTTATGTTGAAGAGAACTACAACTAAATGGTTAGCCTCGGTTTTTAGACTTATAAGAGAATGCATGAATTGGACTATGTTTAAGGTTTTGGGTGGAGGAGGATTTTGGCTGACACAGTGGTGGCCGACATTGGTGGCCGAAGGCTGATAAAGGGAGCTACCCTAAGTAACGCTCAAAACTTCCTATTTTTATTATAAATATCACATGTTGATGAAAAATTATGATTTTTGGTATTCCAAAGTAATTTTGTATGCATATTAACATGGTAATTCTATTTTGGTGAAATTTGAATTAGAAATATGTGGTCCTTAAGAAATGTCCTATTGTGGTCGGATATTAAATTGGAAAATGAATAGGACAAATGATGTATTTTTTATGTAAATTTTAGTATATAAGATACTTATATGATTTGGAAGATCACTGAATCAATAATTTTTCAAATATGAGTCATTTTCTATTTTTAGTGATTTTTTCAAGCCAATTACCTTGTTTTGGCCAAATTTAATCAATAGAAAAATTAGGGGATTTGATTTGATTAGTTGAATTTGATGTTTATTTGAGGTTCATTGAAGTATAATATGATGTTAAGAAGCTTAGGTTAGTTGCAGAACAAAAATGGGAGCGTTTAGTGCAAAATTGTGATAATTTGGAATTATACAATTCAATACGGAACTGAATCAGAATTTAATTATATTAATATATAACGGAACATAACAAACCTGTATGTATATGAATAAGATATTGTAGGAACATGGTGGATTATATGAGGTTAGGGTGGAATTTAAGGGCTTAGAATACTAAATTAGCAATTTAGGGTTCGGTAGAGTAAATAGAGTAATATTGATTAATATACTGATGATTCAAGTATTTCTGTTGAGTGAGGAGGACATAAGAATTTGGCTGGTGTAACTGTTTGGATTGGCATATATTGTTTCAAGTGAGTACTCCCTTAACTCCTCTCTTGGGTACAAGTGGTTGATAATGTAGACCACTTGTTGTTGATTGAAATTATTTTGTACAGTCACTTACTATAATCAATGTAAGAGGATTGTTAAATTATATTGGATTACTGATGGCTAGTTATGTGTCCTGATATGGTTAAATTATGAGAAAAAGGGAACATTCTAGAAATCCTAGAATGAGAGTTGGGTACGGGATTTCATTATACTGTTCTTGATTGTATGTGATGCAATGAACATAAATTGTTGAATGCTTTTATGATTGCGATATAATGCTCGGTTATTTTTAGCTTATTGGATGGGGTTTATATGACTAGTTGAGTTTATATTATTGTTGTCTTAGTAATGATGAAATATCTAAATGGATAATAAAATGGAAAATTGATCGTTGACATGTATAGCTTCATTAAAGTATACTTAACTGAGTTTTGGGTCTCGAACAAATCAAATGGGGTTTAGGCTGTAAGTACCTACTAACCCAAAACACTTAATGTAAGGAAAGTCCTATTCCTTACTTGGTTAGTTTGTGGTATGATCTTTGAGTTAACTCGAATAAGTTTGAGGCATGGTTGACGAATTGGCTTGGTTCAGTGACATATGGGAATCTAGTTACCCCTCTTGTTCAAGATTGGTGAAAGGTGAACTGAATGTTTCTAACTAAAACGAGTCTATAAGGATGCCTTAATTGGTTGAGAAAACATTGAGTTTTGAAAAGTACATGAAGGTAGTTTATCTACTAGTTGACAAGCTCTGCTTTGGTGAACTAAAAAGTATTTATGACTTGCGAGTAAATAGGAGGGACTTGAAATGGTCTCCAATGAAAAGGTTATGAGTTTGATAAAATGGAATTATAAGGAAAAGGTCATTAAGTAAGATAATGGAGATGTTAAAATATAAGAAATTGAATTGGGTTTCCTACGAGTATAACTTTGACTTGAAAACTTGCTTGCTTGAGTAATCACTTTTGAAATTTTTGATAATATTGTTGGTTACTGTTATATGATTTTATTGTTTGTTTTTACTAGGTTGCTTGATTATGTACTCACTTTGTTTCTTAAGAAGTGAGGGGTTAATGTTTTTGCTAACCTTAGGTACAAGTACTGAAGAATAAGTTGTTGGAGACTCAGGTTTTTGGAGAGCATCAATAGAGGCAAACAAGCCTTTAGTTTCCATTTTGGAACCTCTATTATTTTGTAATAAGATGTCCTATACATGATGTTGTAGTGCTTATAAATATGATCTATAGGTGTTGATATTTAGATTGTAATGTAAATATATGTATGTATAAGGTTAGATTTCTAATCTTTTTAATCCACTTAGGTCTATAAGATTAATCATGAGCTATTCCTACTTATTGGGAATGCAGATCCTGATCGTATATATATATGATGTGACGGGAGATTTTAAGTACAAGTGTTTATATATGATGTGGATTTTGATATGATAGCGCTAATAGTGCCATTTTACAAGACATTTATAGAATTACATATAGGTTGGAGTTACAGGTTCAGGATTAGTCAAATTTACCTTATCTTTAATTCGAAGATGGCATAGCAATCCAACTATAGGTACTAGGGATAGTTATAGGAATGTTGAATAGGTTTAAGAACTAGACCTAGCAGGTGGGTCACTACACTTGGCCTTAAATTTGTTTTATATACAACGAATTGCATTGATTGCCATTGTGTTTGATTTTAAGGCTTGATAGAAGCAGTTAGTAAGAAATTCCTCTTGTGAAGCACCGATACTATGCAAGACATTTCTTTAGGAACT
Organism: Laguncularia racemosa; assembly: GCA_037954665.1. Classification (NCBI taxonomy): domain Eukaryota; kingdom Viridiplantae; phylum Streptophyta; class Magnoliopsida; order Myrtales; family Combretaceae; genus Laguncularia; species Laguncularia racemosa. The sequence goes on along the minus strand of JBBMOL010000039.1, from coordinate 1,066,714 downwards.
GGAGAATAAAAAAAAATACAAGGGCATTGAGTTACAAAGATTGTTTTGGGCTACTTGTAAAGCCACAATGTAAGCTCACTTAGATGAGATCATTACAAAGATTACTAAATTGAAGCTTAAAGCAAGTTAAGATCTACTAAAGTTAAACTTAAAGCATTAGTGTAGGGAATTCTTCCATGTGGATACAAAATGTGATGTTGTGGACAATGATATGTTTGAGACATGTAACTCAACTATGCTTAAGGCTAGGGGCATGTCAACTGTTTTTATGATGGAATGCATATGCAAGGAGATGATGGCTAAGATAGTAGCCAAGAGAGAAGATAGCAAGATGTGGACTCAAGGATACATTCTATGTGTGCTTGTCAAGATATAGGGAAATTAGCATGCTAGTGCTAATTGTGACCACTTACTTAATGGAAGGCTTGCTTTTGAGGTCCATTTGATGATAGATTCCTTTGTTATAGACTTGGAGGGCAAGAGTTATAGCTACAACACATGGAGGTTCGGTGGAATTCCATGCTCACAAACATGTAGCACTATCCTCTACTTGGAGTGAGGTGTTAAGAATTATGTGAGCAAGTGGTACACCAAGGAAACATATGATCATACTTATAGTTATAAATTAGATAAAATTAGAATCTCCAAGTATAGGCATAAAACAAATCAAGAGATAGTGTTGCTACCTAGCTAATGTGCCTAATTTTAGAATAGAATAAAGCAATTCCCAATCCAAACTAACAATCCACAATAATCGATTTCGATAATCAATTAAAGAATAATAACAAGATAAACCCTAAACCCTTATCAGATATGATGCACTAGCGAGAGAATAGTCCTAGCACAGATTTATTGATATGATGCACAATAAGCCTGATACTGTCACTCGCCACAATCTACAAGATTGATAAGAGTATAAGAAATGAAGTAAAACTCCACTTTGTAAATTCTCAAATGCCAAAAGTCTAAATTATTTTTACATTACAAAGGTATTTATAGGACTAAGGAAAACAAGCTTGGAATTACATAGCCACAATCGATCTAAGGAAGTATGCTGCCGGCTTTGGGAAGGGAAGCCTACTGGCCTTGGGGCTTACATCGGCCTCAAAGCCGTTGGTCTTGATGGCCAACCTAACTTCTATACTACTGGCCTTGAGGGTTGGCCTAAAGGGATAAGCCATCGGCCTTTATGGTCGACCTAAATGGGTCCATCGATGGTTCTTGTGATTTGATTCTTCCATCAAATAAATTTATAATTGACATGATTTGATTATCATAATCTCCTTAAACCTATGGAAGATTTGTGCTCAAATTTGATGGTTCTTCTGTTTTAGATGAAAATTTTTTAGAGTCACCTAGACTGAAAATCTTAGTCTACATATGTTTGTTGCCTTAAAGTCATGACTGCCCTTGATTCTTCTTAAGATGTTTAGAAGTCTTTTGATGAAGCTTCTGAATTTCCTAGGACTATTTTACTCTACTCAAGTTGTCTTCCCATTCCTTCCGCCCTACTGATAAAGACTTCTTTCTAGTGGTTTTATTAATTTATCCTTGGGGTTTGTACACGTTAGTTGGTGACATAGGATTCAAAACAATTTGTTCACCATCCTTCTAAAACTCATAGGTATTCTTAAACCCATCATGCAGCACTCTCCTATCAAACAACTACGGCCTACTAAGTAGTATATGTGATGTGCACATTAGAAGAACATCACAAACAATTTCATTTTGGTACTTTTCCCCTATGTTGAATGGAACCTTAGCTCTTTGAGTGACATGCAAACTGTCTTGTTCACTCAACTAGTGCAATTTATAGGACTTAGGATGTACGGTAGTGACTAGTTGCAATTTATTTACTAGTGCAGCAACTACTTCATTGGTGTAATTACCACCATCAATAAGAAGAGCACAAAGATTACCTTGAACCTTGTAGGGAATATGGAATAGGTTTTCCCTTTGTATGTCCTTAATAGTTGGAAAGGCAGTCATTACCCTACGCAACACGTTAATAGCCAGATACTCATCATTTCCCTTGTCTTCATGTGCCTCAGCATCTACATCCTCACAATACTCCTTTAGCACTACTGATAAATATGTTAACTCATGTATCTTTTCCTCGCCATCCTTACTCTCTACCTCCATAGCAGTCATCACCCTTTTATTTGGGCATTGAGCAGCCATGTGTCCAAAATCTAAACATTTGAAGCATTAGATTTGACGAGTCTTCCCACCTGATGACTTAGCCACTATTTGCTTAATGTCTACCCTAGCAACTGCTTTCTTGATACGATTCCAAGAGCTAAGATATGAGTGCTAAAGAAAACAAAGTCAATCCGAGCTTTAGGTGGCAGTGCAGTGTCCAAAAAAAGGAGGACATAAGCGTCGAGAGGACCTAAGGCGAAGTTTGACTAAACTTAAGTCGGCCTTGAATAAAGGCCGACCGAGTTAGCTTCAAGGCCATCGGCCTTGGAGTCGGCTTAAATGAAGGCCGCTAGCCTTGGTGCGAGCCTAAATAAAGGCCGCCGGCCTTGAATGGTTTCGTACAATTTTTTTAGGATGATATAAATAGGCGTCCTTAGGGTTTTATAGGGGAGAATGTAATTTTTTTTTTTTTTTTTTTGTAAACAGAAACACTTTGAGCAGTGTGAATCTTCTTTGGAGATTTGTGAATATTGGGAATTGATTTTTCTCTTTATTCTTGTTGTTCTTATCAAATTCTTGGTTCCTATAGAATTTGTGGTGAGGATTGTTATTGAATTCTTGGAATTCTATAACCTCAGTGATTGATTTATAGAACGTGGTCTCTATTGTTTTATGATTTGATTGCGAATTAGTTTAATGTTATCAATCTTGGCATCTATAGATTGGTAATTTTATCCACATCCTTGATTTTATTCGTTAGTACCAAAATCCAGAAAACCCTAAAGTATTGTAACATTTGATTGTTATTGATGATTTGATTTGTGTGAAGGAATTCGAATCTGAATTCGTATCATTTGGTATCAGAGCATATCGAGTCCGCATCATTTGGTATCATAGCAAAGGTTGGATTCGTAAGGATTCAGAGTGAAGGATTCGATCAGAACGCAGGTTAAATCGGTAAGGCTGTTGAATCTTAACTCAATTGTAGTTTTAATTCAATACTGCTGTTAGTTGGGAAATTTGGGAATTTATTTTGTGAATTGTATTGCTGTGAATTCGATTGTTGGGCGTTGAATTGGTGATTGGTCTATTGTTGAGAATTGGGGGTTTTGTGAATATCTTTGCCGAATTCAATTGTTGGGCGTTGAATTGATGTGAATTGGTGTTTGGGGCTATTGTTGAGAATTGGGTTTTTGGTGAATTTCTATTGCTGACTATTGAAGGGTAGAGATGTCGTCGCATGGAAGTGTTGAAAACAACAACAATAGGAATGATGCTGATAATGGAGGTGAGGTTGTGACTAGGGTTGAGTTCAATCAAATCCAAGAAAATCTTAGATTGACTATGGAGAGATTGGAGGTTAGGGATAGAAGAAGCCATAGTGGTGCAGGAATTAGGAGCAGACACTCTAGTAGTAGAAGGAGTATGAGAGGAAACAGTGATGATAGGCGTAAGGGGATTGAAAACATCAAGATGAAAATTCCACCTTTCACTGGTAGTAGTAAACCAGAGGAATTCCTAAACTGGGTGCCACGGGTTGAGAAGGTTTTTAACCGTTATGAGTGGGATGAGCGCATGAAGGTAAAGATGGCGTCTTTAGCATTTTCTGAATATGCTAGTCTGTGGTGGGATAAATTACAAACTAAGAGACATAGGGTTGATGAGGAGAAAGTGTGTTCATGGGCTTTGATGAAAAGGTTGTTGAGACGCAGATTTGTGCCAAATTACTATAAACAAGAGATGCTAAAGGAGTTGCAATCCTTGAGGTAGGGTAAGAAGAGCATAGAAGAGTATGTGAAGGAGTTTGAGACACTAATGGCAAGATGTGATATTAGGGAATCATCAGATGAATCCATAGCTCGTTTCATCAATGGGTTGAAGATGGACATTGCCAGTGTAGTGGAACTCTAGCATTATCAGACTCTTGAGGATGTGATTAAATTAGCCAGTCGGGTTGAGCGGCATCAGCGCAGGCGGGATCAAAAATCATATCAACACCATAAGTCAGATGATGGTGAGAGGGAGAAGGAAAGGAAGGAAAAGGGAAAGGCAGTCGCTAATGAGGCTATTGACCAAACATAACAAAAAAGGAGCAGGGATATCAAATGTTTTAAGTGTTTAGGACTTGGCCATATTGCTTCTCAATGTCTTAATAAAAGGGTTATGGCCATCAAGGGGGACAAAGTTGAGAGTGAGGAAAAAGAACAGAAGAGTACTGAGGCAGAAGAGGAAGATGAAGACATTATAGCAAATCCAGTACAGGGAGACTTGCTAATGGTTAAGCGGGATGAAGTTGTTCCTAATCAGAGAGCTAATTTATTTCATATCCAAGGCATGATGCAGGGGAAGACTTGTTTGATTGTGGTTGACACAGGCAGTTGCACTAATGTTGCTTCAGCAAGCTGGGTTATTAAGTTGGGTTTACAGCTGGAGCAGCATCCAAGACCTTATGCACTTCATTGGTTGAGTCCACAGGGAGCTGTTCATGTACATAAACAAGTTCGTGTTCCATTGCTTATTGGTGATTATACTGACGAAATTGTTTGTGATGTAGCTCCCATGGAAGCTACACATTTGATCCTTGGAAGACCTTGGCAGTATGACCTTAGAGCCAAGTATGATGGATACACCAATGAATATACCATTCAGCAACAGGATAAGGCATACAAGCTTCTTCCTATGAGTCCAATTAAAGTACAACATACAAGGCTGATTTGCCTTAAGAAGCCTAAGGGAAAGAGGAGTCTGTTTATGTGGCTTACCAAGATGGACGATACAGATTTGAGGTTGAATCTTTTTCAACATAGAGGGAATGATACGATTCTAAGAGCTAAGATACGAGTGCCAAAGAAAACAAAGTCAATCCGAGCTTTAGGTGGTAGTGCGGGGTCCAAAAAAAAGAGGACATAAGCTTCGGGAGGACCCAAGGCGAAGTTCGGCCAGCCTTAAGCCGACCTTGAATAAAGACTGGCCGAGTTAGCTTCAAGGCCGTCGACCTTGGAGCCAGCCTAAATGAAGGCCGCCGGCCTTGGTGCCGGCCTATCCTTGAGCCGGCCTTGAATGGTTTCACACAATTTTTTTAGGATGATATAAATAGGCATCCTTAGGATTTTACGGGGGAGAATGTCATTTTTTTTGTTGTTGTAAACAAAAACACTTTGAGCGGTGTGAATCTTATTTGGAGATTTGTGAATATTGGGCATTGATTTTTCTCTTTATTCTTGTTGTTCTTATCAAATTCTTGATTCGTATAGAATTTGTGGCGAGCATTGTTATTGAATTCTTGGAATTCTATAACCTTAGTGATTGATTTATTAAACGTAGTCTCTATCGTTCTATGATTTTATTGCGAATTAGTTTAATTTTATCAATGTTGGCATCTATAGATTAGTAATTTTATCCATATCCTTGATTTTATTCATTAGTACCAAAATCCAGAAAACCTTAAAAAATTGTAATATTTGATTGTTATTGACGATTTGATTTGTGTGAAGAAATTTGAATCTGAATTCGTATCATTTGGTATTAGAGCATACTGAGTCTACATCATTTCCCCTTTCCAAAAAATTCTTTCTCCCCTCCAACATTAGTAACAATTGCATTCTCTTCCATAATCTTATCAATTCCCCTTTTGTCAACCGGTTTACTATCTGACCCATATAGCTTAGTAGAGGATCCATATCTATTACTCGCTGCTCTGTACAGATTAGAACGGCTCTATTTTTCAACTTTTACAGCCAACTAAATGGCTTCATCAAGGGTGTCATACTGCTGCAGTTCCACTATACAGGCAACTCATATTTCAGACCATTCAGGAGGATCAATGGTCCCACATCAAATCATGAATGCTTCAAATTCTTAGACATACTCGTCCACAATCTTACATCCCTACCTCAAGTTCTAGAGGCATATGAATAGTTCTTGCTTGTAATGCTTTAGAACAAATCTCTTTCTCATGACCCGCTTTATTTCTTGCCAAGTATGAATCTTAACGTCATAACTCTCCTTCGATTGGCTACAATGTTCTTCTATTATAAGGCGACATACCTTGTAAATTCTACTGCTGCTAAACGTACTCGAGTATGGTCATTGATCTCATAGCACTTGAAGAGTCCTTCTATCTTATCTTCCCAATCAAGATATTCTTCTACAAATCCCCTTCCAGCAAATGAAGGCATCTACAATTTCACATATTTCAAATCCCTAGGCAACTTGAACTCACTATTAGGATAAATCTCATTTAAAAAGTTATCATCCCTTTCCTCTCGGTAAGTATGATACTCTCTTCCAACTTGTCTGCCTTTATTTCCTCTTAATGCTCCTTCTCTACCTATAGCATTAAGGGTTACTTAAGGTAGGGGTGCCTATGGATTTGCCACTGGCTATTGGGGTAACATCATCTAATCGACCCGCATTGCTAGGTTAGCAACAATAGTGGTTAAGTCTTGCAATTGTTCTTCTAAAGTTCTCCTACCACCCACAACACGATGTCCTTAACCTCCTTCTCCAACCTGACTATTGGCCTCATTCCTAATTCCTCCATTAACATTATCATTCGACATGCTTAGTAGAAATTGCAATCTCAATACAAGAATTCACAAATCACAATCACATACCACAAGAATCCTTAACGACATGATCTCAATTTCAACCTCTACTCAAACTTCAATTCAATTCTAATCAAACCCAGCACAACGGACAATATAAACCCTAACTTCAATACACACAAACTGTAACACAATCCCTAAGTATCAATCTTCGCCTAATCTCCAATTTAAAATCACATAAGCCATAACAACAATTACGGTATAAACCTAATTTTCAATTTAGTATCAATAATCAAGGAACAAGCCTTAATTTAATCACACACAATAACAACACAACCTAATCAATAACCAGGGTTTAATCCCAATTCAACCTCAATCAACCACAATACAATTCACAATATAGAAACTCCTAATCGTTCAATTGAAAATCAATAGCCATGTCTCAATCCCTTCTCTAAATCGAATGCTCTGATACTAAAAGATCATGTGCCTAATTCTAGAATAGAATTAAGAAATTCCTAACCCAAACTGACAACCCACAACAATCGATTCCAATAATCAAATAAAGAATAATAATAAGATAAACCCTAAACCCTTACAAGATATGATGCACTAGTAAAAGAATAGTCCTTACATGGATTTATTGATATAACGCATAACAAGCCTAATACCGTCATTCGCCACAATCTACAGGATTGATAAGAGTTAAGAAATGAAGTAAAACTCCACTTTGTAAATTCTCAAATGCCAAAAGTCTAAAGTCTTTTTACATTATAAAGGTATTTATAGGACTAAGGAAAAAAAGCTCGAAATTACATAGCTACAATCGGTCTAAAGAAGTACGTCGCAGGCTTTGGGAAGGGAAGCCCATCGGCTTTAGGAAGGAAAGGTCGTCGACCTTTGGGGCTTACACTACCAGCCTAACTTCTACACTGTTGGCCTTAAGGGCTGGCCTAAAGGGATAAGCCGCTGGCCCTTATGGTTGGCCTAAATGGGTCCACCGCCAGTTCTTGTGATTTGATTCTTTTATTAAATCAATTTGTAATGGACACGATTTGATTCCCATCACTATCATCAAGAAATGCCTTATGAGACATAAGTTGACAAGGTAAGGAGACGAAAGTGAAGGGAGCAAAGGGTAAAAGAAGTTGACATGGATTATGACATGCATGTTGTGTAAGAAAGAGGAACACAGATGTTGCTATTGATGACCATGAGGGTATTAGGGGTGTTGTTGGTGGTGTTGCAAGTGATGGTCTAGGGTGCTAGTGATGTTGCTATTAATGGCCATGAGGGTGTTGGGGTTATTATAAGTAATGCCCATGAAGAAGTTGGTGGTGTTGCTGTTGATGTATCTATTACGAGTGGACCTATTGTGTTAGTTGACAATTGAGATAGAGAGGTTACTATTACTAGTGTAGGTGTTGAAATTGTGGTACTTTTAATTATTGATAAGTCTTGTTGTAATATTCTTTATTTCTTGATTTAATGTTGATATTCAAGTTTCTATTTACTTGATTATACTTTTGTAGGAAAGAAATATAAACTCCACTAGATTGCCCTTTAGACTAAGGCAAAATAAGGCTTATTATTGGAAACGAAAGGTTGATTGGTTTAAAGAAAATTGAATAAGGCAACAATTGCAATGACCAAAAGAATTGAAATCTACAACTTTTACTCAAGTAAAAACAAGATCATTGACTAAATAACAACCACGCATATAATTAGTTCAACTTAAGAGAAGCTACAAGGTTATGGTAAAGGGCTATTGACAATTTTACTAGAAGCAAGACAATTTCGTTGTTATCATTGATAAGTCAAGTCATGAAGCTAATTTACACCCTACACGAGAGAGTGGAAAAGGAGGTTCTTAAATGGATTGCATTTACTGTCAAGCATACTTTTTTGTAATTGAGTTTCAATTGAAAACTCTTGTTAATCATGCATTTTGTTTTATGTTGTCTATTTGTAATGCCTAAGTGGCATATTATGTAAAGTGGAAGAAGTGGGAGCTTCTTTGATAGGAATTAAAATCCGACAAGACCTATCATTAGGGCAAGAACCAAAGGATTTCGAATCTTGGCAATGAGGGCTCATTTTGAGCAAATCAATCTTGGAATTATTCGTTTACTAATCTCTTTTATCTTATTCATGTATTTTATATTCCAATAGGAATACTTATCATACTTTACAAGACGATGGACAAACTCACTTAGACTTAACTTGTGAGTTATCCATGGACCGACCTAAACCGGCAATGAGCTGGGTCGACGAATCCTATGGAAGAGCTAGCATGATGAAGACTATTTTTATTTATAATTATTTCTTTGGACTATTTATGTTGTAATCTTTCTTTTGGGACACTTTCATTTGCTTGTAATTGTCTTTTAGGACCGGCCACCTTAAAAGTGGCATACTTGTAATTTTGTGCATTTTCTAACCCTAAAGGGAGCAAGTATAAATACTTGCTTAAAGTAGGGTTTGAGGAGGCCATTTTTCAGAATTAGACATCCACTTTACATAAGAGAATTAGGGTTCTTCCTTAGTTCAATTTCTCTTATCAATTTCAATTCCAAGAATTGGAATTGTGGCGAGTGCAACAGGGGGAAATTGTGAGTTATATCAATTTCTTATTGTTGTGTTTCCTTTCATCTCTAGTGAGTCATATTTAGGGTTGGATTGAAGTCTTCTTGGTTAGATTTGATTGCATTTGTAATCAAATTATTATTGCCTAATTGATTGGTTTTTAACACTTATTATTTACCATCAATATTTGCTTCATTTGAACTGTAGTTTACATTGTTGGGAAAGGGGATCTTGAAAGTGGTTGCTGTTGATTTTGTGTGTTATTTCACGTGGTTTTCAAGTATATTTAGTGATCTCCACTGAGGATTACATCATTGCGATATTCATTTCCTTGAAGTTTAGCATTCAGTTCATCTTACATCATAAGGAATCACGTAAATTCTTAGCTTGTTGAACCAGAATTTTTTTATGGTAATTAGGGTTGGTTTTTGTTCCATTTGATTGTGCTTAAACCCCTTTTGAGTACATCATCTATTGGTATCAAAGCATCATCATATTTGGATTCATTCTTGGTCACATCCTTATTGTGGGAATTGGTTATAAATATTGAGGAATTGTGAAATTGTTGAACTAGTTTGATTGACATTGTTTAATTGTCTTTCAAATTAGTTTTGCATGCTCTTAATCTTGGTTTTAGGCACATCATCTTTTGATATCAGAGCTTGTGGTTGTGAGAAAGGGGTTATTTGATTTTGAATTTTGGAAATTTAGGGTTCATGTTCTTACATCTTCATTCTAAAATTGGGAGTAAATTGAAATTGTTGTTGTCATTGTTTGAAGTGGTGTGAATTGTCTTGAGTAGAAGTTGAATTTGTTGCATGTTGGAGTGATTTTGAGTACTTGTTGAAGCTTCTATGTTGTGGGCTTCACCGTGAAGGAAGAGGAAAGCTAGTGCTTTTGAATGTAAATTCGGAAGTGTGAAATATTTCCAATTGTGTAGAAAGAAGAAGTGTGAACTTCACTTGTTTGTTTTTTGGAAATAGTAGGTGCAATTGAACAATTTCCATATTTGAGTTGTGTGGAAGATTTGGAAATTATTTGATTTTCAAAACAAACATTAAGTTGAAGAAGTTAATGTATGGTTGTTTGAATTTGAAAATTACTTACCAATTATGGAAGGGTTGCAATTAGTGAAGTAGTTTGATTTTCAAATTTGAATTATTGTTGCCTTGTATAAGTTGCGGTTTTCTTTGGTGTTTTATAGTGGCAAGGAAGTGTATACTTTGAAGTATTGTATGTAGAGTTGTGCTTACAAAAAAAAAAATTGTGGAGGTTGTTGCACCGTGGTTATATGTGTATGAATTGTGGTGTAAAAAGGAGTATTAAATTGTTGGCATTGTGTTTGTGTGTTTAGTGAGTGAATTACCATTTGTAAATTTGTGGAAGTTGCGTAGAGTAAGGTACTGCACATTGAGGCTAAAGTGTGAGAGTGTAGTGCATGGAAAGCAAACCGTGAAGGAGAAGAGTGGTAGTGTTTCAATTGTGAAGTGAAATTGTGTAGTGTGTGCATTTTCGGAAAGTGGAGGAATTACAATTATTATTTTTAGATTTCAAATCAGAATTGAAAGTGTACATTAAGAAGTTAATTTGAAATCTCAAATATACATTAAGTCATAGTTAATTGTGTATCTTTTGAATTTGAAAAAGCCTCTTACCATTTGTGGAACATTGCAATTATTGAACTCATTTTGAATTTGAAATTTGAGTTACCTTTGTTGATAAAGTTGCGGTTTGATATTTGTGTGGAAGTGGGGAAAGTGCACTATGGCTTGAAGAGGAGTGTATGTAGTGTTGTGTTTTTTTTTTTAATTTAGTAAAGGTTGTATACATTTGGTGTTGGTTATTGTAAGTGTTTTCAAGGACATTGTGGTAGTGGCATGATTGGTGGTGGAACTGTGAGCAAAGGAGTTTTGTGACGGTGGAATTATGCATTTGTGCTTGTGTTAAGGTGCTATAATTTGTGATTTATTAAAGCGTGAAACCTTAACAAGAAAGGAAGGTTTTGAGTAGTAGAATTTAAAATTCAGACAAGTCATTAAAGTGTGAAAGTAATTGAACTAGTTACTTAAACACTTGTAGTTGAATTTAATTCTATCTACTTGAAAGAAGTTGAGTGTACTTCATTTGTGGCTTGTTGTGTACTTGAACCATGGAAGTGTGAAGATAATTATTATGTTGTTGGGTTTGAACACAATCAAGTCTAGTGAGATTTTTCATTACGCTAATGTATTGCGTTGGACATTGACTACATTTACTACTAAGGATGATGAATAAAGGGAAAACTTGTTCTATACTTCTTGTAGGGTACAAGGAAATTTATGTGTCCTTATAGTCGATGGTGGTAGTTGTACCGATGTGGTAGCAGCATTGTTTGTATCGAAACTAAAACTCGCTACTACTCCACATCCTAAATCATATAAATTGCATTGGCTTAGTGATAAGGGAAGTTTGCATGTGACCTAAAGAGCTAGGGTACCTTTCAGTGTAGGGGATAAATGCTGTGATGAAATTGAGTGTGATATTCTACTTATGTGTACATCCCATATATTGCTTGGCAAGCCTTGGTTATATGATAGGAGGGTCTTACATGATGGTTTTAGGAATACTTATGTATTCTAAAAGGAGGGAAAACGAATTATTCTAAATTTGATGTCGCCTTCAGAGGTTCAAAGGGTTTAACAACAAATTAGTAGATCGTCAGTGGGCCATGAGTAGTTGAACCAACCTTTAGAGCACAAAATTTGCCAGTCATAGATGTACCAACCTTTAGAGGATCCTAATGAATAGAGTAAGATGAGTAGATCATTAGAGGAGGAAACTGTTTAAGTGATGTGCCTAATCACACTTTAAAGCACATTCAAAAGACTTAAGAAAAGATATCTCAAGTCTAGGCAAAATCGGATCCCAAAAATGGCACTTTTCTAGTGAACCCTAATGTTGAAATGATGAAATTCAACCTACTAATGATATAATCTGAATACCACAATGGAAATGGCTTCTAATAACACTTCTAATATCATATAATCCACGAAAATCAAGCCTCAATTTGACAAAGAAAACCGTGAAGGAAGATCCCTTTTCTAAATGGTGAAATTCACGCTAGCAAAGAAATCCTTAATGATGAATTGAATCAACTTGATAATTCTTTCAAATAATCAAATGAATTCGTGTACAATAAGATGTAAATCTGACCAAGAACTATCTCTAATCAACCCTAGATACAACACACTAGAGAGGAAAAGAAATCACAACAAGTAGGAATTGATATGACTCACAAATTCCAATTGTTGCACTCGCCACAATTTCAAGTCTTGGAATTGAAATTGATAAGAGTTGGAACCAAGGTATGAACCCTAATTCACACGTGAAAAGAGAGTGTATGTTCTGCAAAATAAGCCCCCTTAAACCCTCTCTTAAGCAAGTATTTATACTTGCTACTTCTAGGGTTAAAAAAGTGCTCAAAATTACACGTTTGCCACTTTTAAGGTGGCTAGCCCTAAATGAAAATTACAAGGAAATAAAAGTGTCCTAAAACCAAAATACAACTAAAATAGTTCATAAAAGAAGAAATATATAAAATAAATGGTCTTCATGATGCCGGTCTTCTATAGGATCCATCGGCTCAACTCATCGCCGGTTCAGGTCGGTTCATGGATAACCCACAATCTGAGTCTGAGTGAGTTTGTCCATTGCCCTGTAAAGCATGATAAGTATTCCTGTTGGAATATAAAATACATGAATAAGATAAAAGAGGTTAGTATATACATAATTCCGGGGTCAATTTGCTCAAAATGGGCCCTCAACGCCAAGATTTGAAATCCTTCAGTTCTTGCCCTAATGATAGGTCTTGTCGGATTTTTATTCCTATCATTTCCTCGGGCCTCAAAAAGATTTGTCCTCAAATCTAGTAGATCAAATGCAGTAGAGACTTTGTTTCCTCCTAGTAAGTCACCTGAATAAATATCTCTGCAGAATCCCAATATCTGAAATACTACAGGTAGTGATTGTCTTCTCTCCTCCATTTCCAGGATGTATCTCTTCTGCAACACAAATAATGACCCATTATCCACTAAAGTTACCCCTGTACCAACCTGTTCCACTGAAACTGTTTCCTCTTTTTCTAACTCATCTGTATGTTGCTGATCCTCATGGTCTTCTAATGGTTGGACCAACTGCTCATTACCCTCTAAAACCTCTGATGGTGAACATAACTGTCTCTGAACAGTTTGGCTCTCTGGTGGTCCGCTCGTCTGACTATGATCATCAGGATCCTCTGAAGGTTGGCACATCGGTGTCGGCATCTGCACAGTTTGGTCCTCTGATGGTTTGATCATGTGGCTATGATCCTCAAGATTTTGTGATGGTTGTTTTATCTGTTTTTGCATCTCCTGGACCTCTGATAGTGACATAGGGTTCAATACTATACGTTTACTATCCTTTTTAAACATATAAGTGTTTCTATACCCATCATGTAATACCATCCTGTCATACAACCATGGTCTACCAAGTAATATATGGGATGTACAAAGAGGAAGAATATCACATTCAAGCTCATCATAGTACTTGTCTCCTATACTGAAGGGTACCCTAGCCCTTTGGGTTACACAAAGACCATTTTGATCATTCAACCAATGTAATGTATAGGGTTTAGGATGTGGGATAGTTTCAAGTTTCAACTTCGATACTAATGATGTAGCTACAACATTAGTACAACTACCACTATCAATAATAATTGCGCACAAGTTTCCTTGTACCCTACAAGAAGTATGGAACAAGTTTTCTCTTTGTCCCTCATCAATGGTTTGAAAAGAAGTCATGTCCCGATGCAATATGTTAGCATAATGAAACATTTCACTAGACATGATTGTACTAAAATCCAACAATACAATAATTATCTTCACACTTCCAAGGTTCAAGTACACAACCAAACCACAAATGAAGTACACTCAACTACTTTCAAGTAGATAGAATTAAATTCAACAACAAGTGTTTAAGTAACTAGTTCAATTACTTTCACACATTTAATGAGTTGTTTGAATTTCAAATTCTATTACTCACTTTCCTTTTTCACTAAAGTTTTACACCTACAATGAGTCTTAATGTGCAGCACCTTGCACTACACAAAACTCCACAAATTTATACCACCACACACACCTAATTACTTTGCACTCACCTCACCACAACACAATTCACCACGTTACAACACCTTCAATTAACATACACACATTACGCCACACATACATACCCTTCACTAATTTTACAAAAACACAACTCCACACACATATACCTTTTATACACGTTGCAGCACACACATACACACTCTTCCACACTTGTATTTCTTCACTTCTATACAAGTTTCAAACCGTAACTCACAACAAAAGGCAGCTTAAGTTCAAATTCAAAATGAGATCATTAATTGCAATGTTCCACAAATGGTAAGGAGCCACTTTCAAATTCAAATGAACACACAATTAAACAATGACTTAATGTGTGTTTTGAAATTCAAATTGCTTCCTTAACTCATACCTCAAATCTGGAAATTGCACTTCTCCAATTCAGAATTACACAATGTAAATCACAACCACAAACTTCACAACCTCTCTCACACCACAACTAGTCACGGCAAGAACAAGGTAATTTTTTTTTTAAGCTCAAACAATTGTTGAATTAACAACACTTCTATTCTTCCTTCCTTCCACGAAAATTATTAATCACAAGATGATACAACAACCTTCCCAATCCAACTCCAACAATCAGCAAATTAAATTCCAAGCTAAGGTAATTTCGCAATCTCAAAACCACAACAATAACACAATTTGCGGTCTTCACTAAATCACCTTAATTGATGATTAACTCCACGAAATCAAATACAACAAATCCCTTCTCTCAACATGTGCTCTGATACCAAAAAGATGATGTGCCTAATCACACTTTAAAGCATATTCAAAAGACTTAAGAAAAGATATCTCAAGTCTAGGCAAAATCGGATCCCAAAAATGGCACTTTTCTAGTGAACCCTAATGTTGAAATGATGAAATTCAACCTACTAATGATATAATCTGAATACCACAATGGAAATGGCTTCTAATAACACTTCTAATATCATATAATCCACGAAAATCAAGCCTCAATTTGACAAAGAAAACCGTGAAGGAAGATCCCTTTTCTAAATGGTGAAATTCACGCTAGCAAAGAAATCCTTAATGATGAATTGAATCAACTTGATAATTCTTTCAAATAATCAAATGAATTCGTGTACAATAAGATGTAAATCTGACCAAGAACTATCTCTAATCAACCCTAGATACAACACACTAGAGAGGAAAAGAAATCACAACAAGTAGGAATTGATATGACTCACAAATTCCAATTGTTGCACTCGCCACAATTTCAAGTCTTGGAATTGAAATTGATAAGAGTTGGAACCAAGGTATGAACCCTAATTCACACGTGAAAAGAGAGTGTATGTTCTGCAAAATAAGCCCCCTTAAACCCTCTCTTAAGCAAGTATTTATACTTGCTACTTCTAGGGTTAAAAAAGTGCTCAAAATTACACGTTTGCCACTTTTAAGGTGGCTAGCCCTAAATGAAAATTACAAGGAAATAAAAGTGTCCTAAAACCAAAATACAACTAAAATAGTTCATAAAAGAAGAAATATATAAAATAAATGGTCTTCATGATGCCGGTCTTCTATAGGATCCATCGGCTCAACTCATCGCCGGTTCAGGTCGGTTCATGGATAACCCACAATCTGAGTCTGAGTGAGTTTGTCCATTGCCCTGTAAAGCATGATAAGTATTCCTGTTGGAATATAAAATACATGAATAAGATAAAAGAGGTTAGTATATAAATAATTCCGGGGTCAATCTGCTCAAAATGGGCCCTCAACGCCAAGATTTGAAATCCTTCAGTTCTTGCCCTAATGATAGGTCTTGTCGGATTTTTATTCCTATCATTAAGGGCAGTTATGTTCACTTTCAGAGATACTAGAGGCTCATGAGTAGTTGAGTAAACCATTGGAGGACTTTGAGGGTCAGAGTCAGATGAGTCTATCATTAGAGAGCCAGACTGTTAAGAGACAGTTGTGTTCACCTTTAGCGGTTTCAGAGGGCAATGAGTAGTTGGGCCAACCATTAGAAGACCATGAGGATCAGTGACATATAGATAAGTTAGAAAAGGAGAAAACAGTTTCAGTGGAATAGGTTGATACAAGGGCGACTTTAGTGGATAATGGAGCATTATTTATGTTGTAGATGAGATACATCATAGAAATGGAGGAGAGAAAACAATTACCACCTATAGTATTTCAGATATTAGGATTCTGCAGAGATACTTCTCCAGATAGATTGCTAGGAGAAAACAAAATCTCTATTGCATTTGATCTGCCAGATTTGAGAACAAATCTTTTTGAGGCCCAAGGAGATAATAGGAATCAAAATCCAATAAGACCTATCATTAGGGCAAGAACCAAAGTATTTCGAGTCTTGGTGATGATGGCCCATTTTGAGCAAATCGACCTTGGAATTATTCATTTACTAACCTCTTTTATCTTATTTATGTATTTTATATTCCAACAGGAATACTTATCCTGCTTTACAGGGCGACAGAAAAACTTACTTAGACTCAACTTGTAGGTTATCCATAGATCGACCTAAACCAGCGATGAGTTGGGTCGATGAATCCTATGGAAGAGCTAGCATGATGAAGACTATTTTTATTTATAATTATTTCTTTGGACTATTTATGTTGTAATCATTCTTTTGGGACACTTTCATTTGCTTGTAATTGTCTTTTAGGATCGAGCACCTTAAAAGTGGCATAATTGTAATTTTGTGCATTTTCTAACCCTAAAGTGAGCAAGTGTAAATACTTGCTTAAAGTAAGGTTTGAGGAAGCCATTTTTTAGAATTAGACATACACTTTATGTGAGAGAACTAGGGTTTTTCCTTAGTTTAATTTCTCTTATCAATTTCAATATCAAGAATTAGAATTGTGGCGAGTGCAATAAGGGGAAATTGTGAGTTATATTAATTTCTTATTGTTGTGTTTCTTTTTATCTCTAGTGAGTCATATCTAGGGTTAGATTGAAGTCTTCTTGGTCATATTTGATTGCATTTGTAATCAAATTATTATTAGCTAATTGATTGGTTTTTAATACTTGTTATTTACCATCAATATTTGCTTCATTTGAACCGTGATTTACATTATTGGGAAAGGGGATCTTGAATGTGGTTCTTGTTGATTTTGTGTGTTATTTCATGTGGTTTTCAAGTCTATTTATTGATCTCCATTGAGGATTACATCATTGTGATATTCATTTCCTTGAATTTTAGCATTCGGTTCATCTTACGTCATAAGGAATCACGTAAATTCTTAGCTTGTTGAACCAGAATTGTTTGATTGTATTTAGGGTTGGTTTTTGTTCCATTTGATTGTGCTTAATCCCCTTTTAAGCACATCATCTTTTGATATCAATGTATCATCATGTTTGGATTCATTCTTGGTCACATCCTTGTTGTGGGAATTGGTTCATAAATAGTGAGGAATTATTCAATTGTTGAACTAATTTGATTGACATTGTCTAATTGTCATTCAAATTAGTTTTGCATGCGCTTAATCTTGGTTTTAGGCACATCATTCTTTTAGATACTCTTATTAGTTTTGGTTTTTATTAGAAAATTTTAGTCTTCTCTAGGTTGTACTGCAATTGCTATCGGTTATACTTTTTTTTAAAGCAAAACTAATTTGAAGGGTAGTCCACTATATTGCTTAGCATAATGGTATTTTTTTTGGTAGAGTTCTTTTCTCCATAATCTATTAATGGAAGTATAGTTAATGTGATATTATGAAAGTTGCAACTATGGATGATATTATTTGGTTTTTGTGAAAGTGTATTATTGACATGATATTGTGAAGAAGTCTTCATTCTAGTGATGAAGGAAAATTGAAGAAACTCCCAATTTCCGTATTTACCAAGATACACAACTCAAAACTAAAGAGTTGAAGAAACTATGTTATTAGTATGCTATTCATGTTTGCTAGTAAACAATTGAAGATAATCACAATTATGAGACCTCAAAATGAAAAGGCCGTGCTCTTCATTTCTCAATTCCTTCGTTAACACCCCTTTCTTAGCTTCAAGTTGAATATTGACACCCTTAACTCGTTTTTCCACATTTCTAAATTCTTCTTGAGCATTCAAGAACATTAACAAAAGTCTAGCAATGCTAATAATGTCATTGGTTTACATTTCTAAATTTCTTTAACAACAAGCAAGAGAAACACTCAAAATGAGGTGCATGAGATAATGGCTAAAAGGCATTGTGTTGCCTTTTTGTCCAAATATAACAGGTTTTATACTCTATAATTGTTTATACTCTATGGCAGGTCTATATATAATAGGTTATTGCCTTTTGGTCCAAGTATAACATCTTCTTTTTTTTCTAATTTTTTTGTCTCAACGAGTAATTGTTTATTCTTTATCATATATAGTTCCATATATAATAGGCAATTTCCTTTTGGTCCAAATGTAACATTTCTTTTATGTCGGAATGAGTAACTGTTTATACTTTGTAAATTTTCAAGTTTTGTTATCACTATTATATGTTTTCAGAATGAATTAATATTGTAAGTTCTATAATTTTATAAGCTGTGTTGTCACTACTATAATTTTGCAAGTTGGCTTTTATTTTGTTCTTTTGGTTTTATGCTATTAGTTGTAGATTTTGATATTAAATGCTAAATATATTTTCATGTTAGATGTCAAATATATTTATAATATGTAAATTTTATATCAACTATCAAATATACTTCCATAAGTTATATTATATTTTCATGTTAACTATCAAATGTGTTTATAATTTGTAGATTTTGCTAAATATATTTGGAATCTATAGATTATTAACTGAAAATGAAACCTCCAACCTATTATTTTTAATTATGAACAAATTGAAATTAATAAAATACACACACAATTTAGAATTGAACATTAGATGAAAAGAGAAATTACATTCCTTTCATTTATGCACTTTGAATCATAACATTGTTTTCATCTGTATTCAAAATAGGACTTTGTCTTCTTGATAATAAAAAACAACAAAAATTCATCTAGATACACTAATCCAATCCAATAACATCAATCCTCAAGAAACTACCAATATGAACTTGTAAATTTAGATTGAATTCTTTAGTTTCAAATTCACAACCTTAGTAGCTTTAAGTTTCTTCTTGAGCACATCATTATCTTCTAGCAACCACTAACGATCGGCTCTTGAATCTTTCATAAACTTTAATGATATCTTCTCTTTAGAACGATTGTCAGCTCTATAACTATGGTCACCATTCCCCACTACCCAGTTAAAGAAATCACACCCATCATCCTATATTTGTACAAATATCAATGTATCCACTTGATTGACAACAAAACATATAGATAAAAAAGAAGAAAAAAAAATTACAATGCTAAATAGGTACTTTTGATATGCATATGCCACTTACAAAAAAAAAAAAAAGCATTCCCTTGTTGAATTTACGACATCCATGGGATTTTTT
Source organism: Laguncularia racemosa (assembly GCA_037954665.1). Taxonomy (NCBI): domain Eukaryota; kingdom Viridiplantae; phylum Streptophyta; class Magnoliopsida; order Myrtales; family Combretaceae; genus Laguncularia; species Laguncularia racemosa. Next base: position 1,046,887 of record JBBMOL010000039.1, on the reverse strand, counting down.
ACTAGCATTAATTTGGGTTTTTGCTATTAAAATCCTTACCTTCAAGCCATAGTTATGAAATACTAGTCTCCCATTTCTTGTAAGGGATTACATAGACAATGAATCAAAAGATTGAGAGGGAGATACCATCCCTGGTGAGAAATTTCACATGTGTAATCAAGTTTCCCAATCAATTTTTGCTAACTTGCTTCTGCATTAGGGATATGTATGTTCAATTAAGGTTTGCATTTACCTTAATGTAAACTCTGTATAGGAGATAGTAAACTAAGGTTTTGAATTTCAAATTGGGGATGAAACTAGGGTTTCTTGGGTAAAGATAAAAATAAAGCAAAGTTTGTAATTTCTTTTTTAAAGAGATGATAATGATAGTAAAAAACAAGAAACGTGTTTTTAGTTGTTAAGGCTTCTTTTCTTTCAACATCTTTTTTTTTTTTTTGGTGCCTTCTAAGTGTCATATTTAATCCAACATGTGCCAATGGTGCCAAAGTGGATTTTTTTTTTTAATAGTGGAACATGTGTCAAGCTAAGAATACTTTTAAGGATGTGATAGGACAAATGGCCATTATATGATATAATGTGGGTAGTAATTATGACACAAAAACTTCTAATTAAGTACTAAATTTAGCAAATTTAAAGTTTAGGTAATAAATTAAAGTTTCATCCAAAGTTCAGATAATATTTATGACATTGTTCAAAATTACTTGTGAAAAAATGGAGAAGTTTTGTACTGTAGGTTAGTGGATTAACATTTCCATAGCTAGCAACGGTGAAATAAGCAGTGGTGGTTGGCTTAAAATAGTAACATAGGAACTATGGCCCTTTAAGTTGGAACTATTATGGGACTATGCCTCTTGAGACTTTTTGTAAGTTGAATCTTCCAATTAATAAATTTAACCCTAGTGTTATCTCCTTGATAAAAATTTTAAAAGAATAAGAAGAGTAATTAAGAAATGTTGAAGAATTATAGTAGAAGTTTTTCTTGTGCACATAATGAAATAGCAATGGGATTAGCCATGTGGTGGAATGGAAGTATGGATGTTGATTTTTTATGATGCAAAATATTGCATTATTGATTTTATCTTTAGTTTGCAAGATGGCGCCAATGTGGAATGAATTACATGAGTTCATTCTTCTACAGAATTTTGTCCAAAGAGTGATTGACCACCATCTATGGTGGGTTTGATGATTACCAAGGTAGTGGTCTACTGCCACTAGTGTTGGGGTGGCCTACAAAGGGTGTTTTTCATTTTATTTTTTATTTTTTTTATCATTTTTTGAATTTTCATTATTTTTTATTTAATTGTTCATCAAAAGTAATGAATAATATTATTTTACTAAATTAATTATTTGTGAATCAACAAGAACTTGATATGTTTTCATTGAATAATATTAAGAGAAAATGATAAAATACAAATATGCAAAATGAGCAAGAGTGAACAAAACACAAGAATCCAAATTTCAATTCATCCTTTTTTGCAAGATCCTAATGGAGGCAATGCCTTGGTATCTCCATTATGGTTTATTCTTAAAAGAGACACCATAGTAGGGATGCAATCGAAGTGGTGTAGAATGGGTCTTATAGAACCTTAATGCACTCCTATAAGATTTAACATTTTTCGAAACTCTATAAAAGCCCTATAAGGCTTTCCTCTTCAACCTAAGACCTGCCCTATAGGATTCATGACTTTACAAGGGCAAGTCGAGTTCTTATAAGGTTAAGAAAAACTAAAGGAGCTAAAGGAGAGAGTAGTGTTGAAATGCCCCATAAATTTTGAAAAACTATACTAAATTAAAGAAAATAAGTGAAACAATAAGTGCTTTTAGGATAAGATAGCAAGGACAACATTTTCATGATTTCAAAAATTTGAGAAGTTTAACAATGAAAATTAAATTACTTTAATATATTGACACCAAGAAAGATAAAAAAAAAAAAAACCAATAAGTTAAATACTTAGTCTAATAAATTTCGAATCCAATAAATATAAGTTATATAAGTACCCAAGTAATAATCCAGCAATTGGCTTAATTATAAACATTAAATATGAATATGACTAATAAGATCATAAGATTATAAAGATACCATAAGAATCCTAATAATAATTGGATGTGATTATAAAATAAAACAAAGATATGTAAAATTATGATATAATAATAAAATCACCAATATAAAACTTTAATATGGACATATTATGGAATTCTAAAGCTTCATGGGTAAATTTAGTATTTGAGAAAAGGTTTGGAATGACCGATGACAAATATTTATAATAAATTAATAATATTTTAATAATTTATTTATAGCGGAAATCTTATAACAAATACCAATTGACTTTAAAATGCAAAACTAAAAACAGAACTAGATCTGTTAGCTAATTATAATAAATAGGAAACAAAAATTAAAATTTTAGGTTTAGGATGGTTAAATAAAATTTGTAAGTGTATATTTATAATTAAAATATTTTATTTAGCTTATTCATAAGTTTCCATACAAAAATATCATAATTTAGATTATTTTACTAGATTGTTAGTACATGTATCAATTAGACTGATTATTATATTCACTTTTTCTCTCTCCACATTTTCTTTCACGTCAAATTTTTCTTTCTTTTCTTCCTTTCTTTTCCTTTTTCCTTCCTTTATCTTCTTCTTTTCTTTCTTCTCTAGTAATGATTTAACTTTTCTCTACAAACTTAAAAAATCCATAACTTCTTCCTACTAACTCCAAAAAAAAAAAATTTGTAAATGTCATTATGATCATTGGAAAGAATACTTTGCACCAAGACCCCACTTGCTAAGTAAATATCAAACTCAAAATCGTTAAATTTACATGAATTAAAAAAAAATTATAGACTTAATTTTTTTTTCTAAGTTTTAATAAGTTTAACTACTAGAACTATCTTTAAGTTTTGCTATTCTTTTATTATTATGTAAAAGACATGAATTTATGCAACTTTCCAAGGGTTATTTTGAGTTTTAAAGCTAAAAGATCAAGATTAGTGAGAACTTTATGATATACTACAATGTTTGTATATTACTTGTAATGTAATTGTATATGTGTGTATTTTATGATGTAATTGTAATGTAATTATATATGTGTGTAATTGTATATTACTTGTGTGTATTCCCTGTTAGTTCCTTTCCTTTCTTTTCTTCTTGCTTTTGCTTTATTTTGGTCACTTTTCTTTTTATTTGCCTTTTCTTTCTTCCTTATCCATCAAATGCATGCACATATGTACTATATATAAACTTAATAATAAGTTTTGGAAGGGAAATTTAAGCATAATGTAAAGTATATATATGTATCCAAAATATAAATATATATATTTACATATGTATATATTTATTATTATGAAGTTTATTATTTATATATTGTTCACCACTATAAAAAATAAAAAATTCCTTTTCAATTCTAAAGTGTTGTTCAATGTATAAACATATTTGATCACATACATAGAAGTGACCATACCAAGCAATTAATGAGGTATATATATAAAATATTGTTCACCCAAATTTACTCATTTATTTATTTAAATATTATATTCCTAGTTCTTTTCCTGACATTTGCTAACTATGATCTCCGTGTATATATATATATCCCTCACATTCCCCACACCACGGTTGCCATGCATTTAAATATTATATATCATGTATAATAATTACAAATGATATTATTAATATATATATGCAAACAATTGCAAACCTAAATACAAATTATTGCCTATTAATTTATAAAAATAAATAGTAATAACCTTATATATATTCTCTATGCTACATATAGAACCATAAATGCGCTTATATATGTGTGTGTGTATACAAATATATGATTATGCATAAAAACAAAATCTTCACCACTATGTATGTATATAGGTATAATTGTAAAGTGAAAACTGAATACATGTAGTTGTATAGACATATAAGTTTTTTGTATAATTGCAAGTATACCCACTTCCAGTTGCAAAACATAACATATACATATCTTGCCACTGGAATAGGTAGATATACACCTATATAACCTTGTTTTCCTAACTAAATTAGTATATTTTATATATATCTATTTTCCTACATACATTATTACACATGCATGTTATATATATAGATAGATAGATAGACGTATAAACATAAAGATATACATATGTATATACTTATATCTATAGACTTAACAACATGTATATGTGCTAATCTATTTCCTTATTTAACTTAGTGTATTTAGAAATGCATTGTTAGATGATATAAATGTATATGTATATACATAAGACACAATTGAGTACTTATACCTATGATTATGAGATGAATAAGGAAACATAATAGCAAGTGAATAGATTGGAGCATGTTTGATGTGTGATGATTGATTGGTTAAGTGATTAGAGAACTCTATCATTGCTAATGCATAAGAGTAGTGGTTGCTTCATGGCTAGTTGATTTAATAGTTGATGGAATTAGATTATAATATGCTATTATTGATCTAGCCTTGTATGTGGATTTATTTTTAAATTTTATTTCTTTACGATTGTTCCAATCTTGTTTATTTTATTTTATTTGGTTGGTTACCTAAAACTAAATTGACATAATGATATTCGGCTAAGATAAAATCTAACATGCATTATATGAGATATTGCATTGTGTTAAAGGTCATCATAGTTACAAGATGTGCAAGAAGTAACCATTTAGGGATTAGTGTTTCATCATTGGTGAACTAAGTGACTTGAGGGTTATCATGCCTTTGATGGAATCGAATTTAAGGAACTTGCTTGTTCTTGAGGGTTTGTATGCTCAATGCGCATTTAAGGCACTTAGAGATTAATAGTTTAAAATACATGAGATAATTAACTAAGTGAGAGGTGGTGTGGGTGCATTAAACCTTAGATTTTACGTTGGTTACTAGAAGATTGCATGTAATGTTGCATTGCATATGATTGTTCATGTATACTATATAATTCAAAACTTGCTTGAATTGTTTGTGCATGTATAATATTGAGAGTATTGCACTACCATCTCATTGAGCTATAGTGTGCTCACCCCTCCCATAGACCGTTTCATGAGAAACATTACAAAAAGCTTAGGATAGGATAAGATATTACATGACAAGAGCTTTCAAAATCAAGAATGACATAGTAAGATGTGTCTTAATAGATTATTTAGATGTAATCATATTCTTTGGAACTTAGATGTGGAAATTGAAATTGTGAGACTTAAAATGATTTTTCCCTTTTACTATTTTGACGGGGGGGGGTTCAATTTTTTGTGATCTTGGTCAATTGTAGAACAAGGGAATTTGTAGTTATTGTCTTATTATATGATTATACGTAATGCGATTAGTAATAATTAATTAAACAATTATTTAGAGTTTTGCGACTTCTCACTTATAAGGTGATTGTAATATAATGAGTGCACACGTGACATGATAGCTTTAGTTGAAACTTCCAAGCCTTTTTTTGTGACGTAATAAGCGTAAAGAGCTATTAGGCAGAGTTAAGGTTACAATTACTAACTTACACAAATATAGTTTTAAAATTAAATAGATTATATAATGTAAAATTAGTGTAAAGCGTGTGTGAGGCGTAGGTTAAGAACAAATATTATTATTAATACTTTTTTTTACCAAATCAAGTTTCCTATCTAGTTTTTTTGAAATCTAAATACCCGGCCCTAAACTTATAAGTTTTTTAATCATGTCTTAAAACCCTATAAAAAAACATATAGGATATACCTTATAGGATTTTCACAAGGTTAAGCAGGTTAGATTCCATATAATGACCTGCCTATTTGCATCTCTACACCATACTCATATAGCCTTCTATAATTGACCATTGTAGGAGTGGTATGCTATACATGCAAACCTTCAAAATAGGTGGCACCGCATGACTCTTCTAACAAGTAGGTTCTTGTGCATCATCTATAGGGGAAAAAATAATAAGAATTCTAAAAGTAGATCTATTAAGTCAAATCAGATGCTCTAAAAAGCTCAAGAAATATATATATATATATATATATATATATATATATTTATCTTAATCTATTTTGAAGAATTATGTGACACACTATATTAGTAGTAAATATTAATCCACAATAGTAGTGGATGGTAGTCCATGGTATCATGGGATGGGAGATGCTCCCCTCCTAGAGTATCTATACAGTATTTGATCATCCCTTATTTCACACTTTGGTCTTATTTTTAGATATTGAGCCAGCCTTCTCATTCCCATCATTTTGAGGATTTATTTTGAGCTCATCTTTCACTTTAGGAGTGTCCTTTTGGTTTAGCCACGATCTATCATATGTTTAAGAGATTGACTACCACAATTGATTCCAACTTGCTATGGTCATCATTAGGAGAACGATATTAACTTTTGACTAATTTGTTCACACGTAGTCAAACTTGTCTTCAAGAACCTAAACCCTCTAGAACAAACTATCTTATCAGTGGCACTTGCCACTTACTATATTCTATGTCCAAGTTAATTCCTTTACTTTAAACTCTCAAACCATGACATATGGCACCTATTGCTTTCTTAATTTTGCCTTTAAAAAATCTTCTAATGTTATGAGTGATTTAAGATTTTACTGACATGGTATAAAAGTGCTACATTAGTAGCACATGGCATAGTAGTATTAATTTCATAATTCTACGACTTGGAATGCAAATTGAAGTTTTAAATCTTGCCGGTAAAAAGCGTACGGACTTTTCAACCCTGTCGGTGATATCATGATGTAGCTAGCTTAACTTGCCTAATTAATTCTCTCATTTGCTTCATAACGCAATGAATCTTTGTGAATAATATATATATATATATATATAATATATATCTTTATCCTCATCCATTGCTCAACTAAATCCTCCAATCAACTATGGAGATAATGGGAGCAATTTGATTACTTGTCTATAATTAGTCAAGTCAACACGAATTTATGACATGGTCACTATCGTTTATTGTGGTGGATAAATAATCACTCTATCTTATACGGACCATTTTTTCTTCTAAGTTAATACATTCAACTTTTAGAAACGGACATGCCGTTGACCATGTTGCTCAAACCATGTTCATATCTTATTTAGGAAATTGATTCACAAATATTTAAGTGGTCTATTAATAATTTCAAATTGAACTTTAACGTGCAATTGAAACAAGAGACTATGGTGGACGCTATGATTATAATAAAAGAGTTGGTCTAATTCAAAGAACTATGCGCTTTAATTATTCTTGTGGTCGAGGGAAACCCCCGGTTCCAGTGGCTCTTATTATCTTATCAACGGTGTCAAGGATCTTCCTTCTAATGCTCGAAAGATAAAAGAGAAAAAAGGAACCCTAAAACAATGTGGTAAACCAAGTGTTAGGAAAGTACAAAGTGATAATGCTTTCTTTATTTGTCCCTAAGAATATTACACGAAAAAATTCTTTAACTATATTTTGGCGGTGGTTAAAATTTTCTGCATAATTAAATGAATACACGTTGTAGTGGCAGTGATGGTAGGATAACATCGACAATTATTCAAAAAGCTGAAGTTTTTTTAACTAAAAAAAAAAAAAGTAACAGTGGGATGACTAATGCTAGTATTCTCGTTTTACTACTTTTTGAAATAACCGGATATATAATAATAATAATAATAATAATAATAACAATAATAATATAATAATTACTTTTAATAGGGAAGGGTAGTTTAGTCTTTATGGGATTTTAAATCACCACCCCACCCCCACTAAAGCAATATACGTCTAGAATACTCCTCTCTCTTCTTTCTTTCCTTTTTCTTACTTTTGGTTGACATTAAACCCTTGACAATTTCACTTATTATAGTTGTGGAAATCGAAGATTTTCTTTGAGGGAATTACGATTCCATCAAAAGGAAGTCAAGTTAGACTAATGTTGGTAAGTTCTTGAGATTTAGAATGTATAAAGATGTTGATGCCATGAGATTTAATGGCTAAAAGTCCAATGTTTAATGTTGTCTTGTGTAGATTTATACAAAGTACACGTATATGTTATAATTCCACAAGTTTTCGATAAGTCTTGCACTCCCTAATTTTAGTTTCCTTGAAGTTCCTATATGTATATGGATGAGTTGTAGTTAAAGTTAGGTGTGATTGTTGTTGTGTGGGTGTAAATGATATATTAGAAGGGATTTAGGTATGGATTAGAGATCAAAAAGGTGTGTAGGAAGGAGTAGAAATGAATTAAGGTCAGATTTTGGGAGTAAAGGAGAAAGAAAATCGAACAAAGGAGAACATGCTTAGGTATATAGCCATGTATCTAACCATGTTTATATGTATAGTGAAAAGAAATTTAAGAACGAGAGTTACATGTCTAACTACATAATTGTGTACTTCTACATGCCCTATAGACACAACCATGTTGTCTATTGCCTTGGTATAGAGAGGTACATGGTCAAAGATAATGGTTATGTTACTAACGATATATCCAGTAATGGGTTTTTTTCTTAGACTTATTATTATTTTTTTTAATCTAACAAGGGTTAGTATTGCTTTTAGGTCCTAATGTGAGGTTGTTTATGTCCTTGTTCAATTGTTAGTTGTATTTTGAAACAAGAATTTGTTGATTTTGCTCATTCAGGTATGTGATATTGTACTTGCTACTTATGTTTTGATAAGTTAGTAATAGAAATGAATTGAATACATATTAGATGAATTATAATTGAGGTATTGATTGTGAGTGGCTTAGCTTAGGGGTCGGAGCTGGCAGAATCTTAGAAAGCATTTTGATGATTTGTATGTGACATTGTTCTTAGTGGAGTCATTTATAAAAATGATCTAGGATAGATCTAGGAGTGTTGAGGTTGGTGATGATAGTTACTAGCACCATTTAGAGGAGTTAGAAGTGGCAATTCCCAACTTAAGATTAAACATTATATGTAATGAACCAATATGTGTGAGTGGAGTCATAAGTACTCCTTTGTCATTTGTACGAATCTTAAATAAGATAATAAATTGATTGAATAACTTATTTGTTTGCACTACTTGCATGTGAGCTTGTTGCTATGTTTATCCGCTTATGAATATGGTATTACTTATTGGGCATAGTCTCACTCTTTTATTTTTTTCAACTGCAAGTACTTATATTGAATGTGTTGCTTATGATGAATATGGAGATACTTATTACTACTTTTAGTATGGGGAGAGTGGCAATCACTTTTATTATTATAAGGATGATTAGTAGGACATCTCTAGTAGGAGCTGAGGTTAGATTGCAATAGGACTCTATTTGTTTGGGGATGAGACTCTAAGTTTTCTAATGTTGAGTTTGTTGATATTGTTCTTCGTGATGTAGGAGTTAAATTCGAGTATTTTTTGTTTTTATACTAGTGATTAGAATAATTTATTTGTGAGTCATCTAATTAAGTACGTGATATTATGTCCATTGTTCACTATGTTCTTATTGGTGATAAATTCAGGTATTGATGGAGAAAGTAGATTTGGTTATCACAGTCTTAGTAGACATATGATGAATTATAACATCCTAATCGTTACACTTTTCATCAAAAATGGTAAAAACATACAATTCGTCACGCCTTCTGAGGAAATTAGCAGCACTCCTATCATTGCACGGACACTGTTTTGGAGGATAGGAGAGACTGGGGGTGCCACGGGCCAAGGTGATAGAAAATCGCATCATTTTTCATTCAGCCGTGGTGATATTAATTGAAATTACATCAGTTAAAGTTAAAATACAAAAGAGGGAAAAAAAAATCGTCTACATATTTCAGAGTGGACATCTCATTTTCTTTTTCCAGTTGAATATTTTTCTTTAATTGAGATTAGAGAAGTAATTCCTAATCTGGGAAATGTACGCAAAAGAAAGTTGCCTTTATACATATTTGCATCCGCAAAGACAGTCTCTTTTGATTCGAGTTTCGATACATCAAGATGAATAAATTCCATTTCAGATTCAATAGGAGAGTTTGATTTTATCGTAATGTATTTAATTTATATTTTGTGGGCGTGCGAGTATTTGTTATTGTAACCTGTTGATGATACCATTTTTGGCCAACCACCATGTAATAAAGCATTTCTCCTTTTCCTAGTCAGGTGGTACTTGAGAAGACAAGTCACCCTTTTTTATTAAAGGAATGCACTCGAGAGGAGATTGATTATATAGCAGGAGAATCATGTGATATTTCCAAAATAATGAAAACAAACACACCCTGGTTGGTATTCTTACCTTTTCCAATTTTACACAACCGGTTGCAATCAATAGTTTGAAATGAACAATCCCAACTGGGTATTGGAGTCATTTCATCTCATCTTAAAATGAAACGTGCATACAACAAAGTGTAAGGATTAGTCTAAAATAGAAATATATTTAATTCTTGTGGGCAAAAATGATACGAAGTAAGCCTAACTAGTAAGCTGCATAAGATATCTTCCAAATAAGATACAAGATGAACCAAAACCATGTTTAATAATAAGACTTGGATTTCCAGGAAATTGATCTCTATCTGAGCACTTTAATGTATAACTATTAATTCACAAGAAAACTCCGTCGAGAACGAAGGCATCCAGATCATCGTTCAAAGTTACGCACCATCAAACATAGATAAAGGCTAGTTTGAGGTGTTGGATCTTAATCCAACATTAGCCTTATATGTGAAACAATTATGTGTTGCGTGTTGTCATATTAAGTTAAATTTAATTAAAAGTGATCAATAAAATTTGGATATTTGAGTTTTAATATATCTAATAGAATATGACCCTTTTATGTGTAGAGTACTTTATGGGTAGTTTCTATTTTTATGATGGGCTAAAATAGAAATACCAAAAAGGTAACATATAGTTATCTATATAAATAGTGATTATGGTCCCTAGATCATACATACCTTTCTTATCTCTTTGAATCCTATCATCAAATAGACTATAGAGAGAAAATAAAAGGGATCTCTCAAAGAAAATGTATTGATTTGGAAGGCCAACCGCACAATCTAAGAATCGTGGATTGCAATGGATTCAAGTACACTTTCGCATATTTATTGATTAATTCTTAATGATCAAACATGAAAGATCTAGGATTTTATTTGTGATGATTTTCACAAAAGGTTAATCAAGATTCAACAATTGGTATCAAAGCCAACATTATTTGATCATTAGGAATTACTTTTGTAATTTTTTATAAGGTGTTATTATCCCTAATTCTAGAGATTAGGTTTTGGACAAACATTAAAATATGTAAACGTCTCAAATTGGTTCCGATCATTCATGTTATCGGATATGTTATCGTAATAATTTCCTCGCAATTTTTTTTTCTCGTCAAAATCAATGGCCATTGTCTTGTTCAATATTGTCTCCACGAACAGTATTTAGGAACGGCATGATTCCGATATGTTATCGGATCTCTCCACTGTGATTCTGCTTTCCATGATTGTAATTCACCATGGTGAATTAAGGTTTTCTTCACGGTTCGTTTTCGAACGAATTAGGAACCGCATCAATAAATGATGCATCACGTTGCTTCCTCCATAGCCAAACTCTTTCGTATACACGGTTTCGACCCATAGTTATACACGGTCGTGTACTCAAAACGTGTAAGATCCTATTAGTTTTTAGGCCAACATACACAACCGTGCCTTCAGCCGTATTCTCAAACTGTGTAAGATTTTGTTAGTTTTTAAGCCAACATACACGGCCGTGCCTTCAGCCGTGTATTCAAATCGTGTAAGTTTCTGTTAGTTTTTTAACCCAACATACATGGTCGTGCCTTCAACTGTGTACTCAAATATATATTCATAATCACTTATAGATTGGTATTTATGTACGCCAATTTTTCTTTTGAGCTATAATTTTAATGTTTGAGTTATTGAGACATATTTGGATATGGGTGCTTAGACCCAATAAGTTTTAGCTAAAATTAGAGTTGCCTTTGACTCAAAGTTTGATATAATTTTAAATTTGAATATTTGTATGTTTATATGTATTTTGAGATGAATTAATTGAAGCAACATACTGCTAAAGTGGTCCCTCTTGCAGAAATTAATTTTTTTCAAAATATAAAAGGTTGTGTGTTTACAACTTCTGTGATTTTTTAATCGGCCTAAAGAAAGGTTAATGTTTAACAGAATTGCAAGTGCATCTGTGGTAATAAACTCGTGATGATTATTTAGTTTTTTTACATGTGAAAAATAAATCGGCCCAAAGGAATCTTTATTGTTTGATGTGTTCTTATTATCAGTGTTTGATTACTACACCAAGATATCACTTAATAGTTAATGTTTTATCCAAAGATAAAATATTAATGGGGTACCCGGTATTTTAAGATGGGGTTTACCTTTATTTGAATTTATTATTATTGTTTTGTTGTAAGGCTTATGTAAGCTTGTTTATTTGTTTGTTGTTCTTATTCAGCTATGAATAATCCTGCTAATATTACTGCCAACATCAATTCCATCCCTATGCTAAATGGCACTAACTTCAAGTCGTAGAAAGATAATCTGTTGATAGTATTTGGAGTTATGGATCTCGACCTTGAGTTAAGGACCGATTCTCCTTCACCTCTTATTGATAAAAGTACCTCTGATGACAAGAGGGAGATGGAAAAGTGGGAGAAATCAAACCGCCTGTGTATGATGATCATGAAGAAGGCCATTCTAGAAGCATTTAGATGTACAATATCTGATAAGATAACTAAGGCTAAGGAGTTCCTTAATGAAATTGAGAAAAGGTTTACTAAGAATGAAAAGGCAGAAATAAGTACACTCTTGGCAAACCTAATCTCAATGAAGTACAAAGGCAAGGGCAATATTAGGGAGTACATCATGGAGATGTCTCATCTTGCTTCCAAGCTAAGAGCACTCAAGCTAGACCTCACAGAGGACTTACTAGTGCATTTGGTTTTGATTTCTCTTCCAGTACAATTTAGCCAGTTTAAAGTAAGCTATAATTGTTAGAAAGAGACTTGGTCTCTGAATGAGCTCATCTCACACTGTGTTCAAGAAGAGAAAAGGCTAAAGCAAAATAAGATTGAGAGTGCTCACCTAGAATTAACCCCTAAGAATAGGAATAAGGATAATAAAAGGAAAAGGGATAAAGAAGCTGCAAATATGGCACCTCAGAAGACATAACCAAAGAAGTCGGATGCATCAAATGGTATTGGTTGTCACTTCTGTAGAGCTGTAGGGCATTATAAGAAGCAGTGCACCAATTATCATGCTTAGCGTGCTAAGAAAGGTACACTTCTTAATTTGGTTTGTTCTGAGGTTAATTTAACTTCGGTACCCATAGACACTTGGTGGATAGATTATAGTGCAACAACTTACATCAGTGTGTCTATGTAGGGTTGCCTACATTGCCGAAAACCAAGTGATGGTGAAAGATACATCTATGTGGGTAATGACAAGACAATTAAAGTTGAAGCAATTGGGAAGTTTAGATTATTATTAAAGACTGGATTTTATTTTGATCTTAATGAAACATTCATTGAACCGTCATTTAGACGGAATTTGATTTCTGTTTCTGCTTTGGACAAATTTGGTTATTCTTATTCATTTAGGAATAAGAAATTTAGTTTGTTTCATGATTCAAAATTAGTCGGATCTGGTTCTCTATCTGTTTATGATAATTTTTACTTGATTGATATTATTGCTTAATTTAATGAATCCCTGCAAGTAAGTACATGAGGTATAAAGAGAAAATTAACTAATGAAAATTCAGCTACATTATGACACAAAAGATTAGTTCATATCTCTAAATGGAGAATGGAGAGACTTGTGTCAGATGAAATTCTAAACCCCTTGGATTTTACAGATTTTGATGATTGTATTAACTGTATAAAGGAGAAACAAACCAATAAAAGGAGATTTGAAGCCAATAAGACCTTAGATGTCTTAGAACTTATACATACAGATATTTGTGGGCCATTCCCTATAGTTGCTTGGAATGGTCAACAATATTTTATAATATTCATAGACGATTTCTCACGATATGGCTATCTTTATCTCATTCATGAAAAGTCACAGTCTTTGGATATATTTAAAAATTATAAGGCTGAAGTTGAGAACGAACTCAACAAAAGGATTAAATGCATTAGATCTGATCGTGGTGGCGAATACTACGGTAGATATGATGGTTCAGGTGAACAACATCTAGGACCTTTTGCTAAATTCCTAGAGGAATGCGGTATTGTCCCATAGTACACTATGCTTGGTTCACCCACCATGAATGGTGTTGCTGAAAGACGAAATAGAACGCTTAAGGACATGGTAAAGAGTATGATTTGTCACTCCACCTTACCAAAATCACTATAGGGAGAAACACTTAAGACTGCAGTATATATCCTTAACAAGGTTCTAACTAAAGCAACTAACAAAACCCCTTATGAACATTAGACTAGAAAAAAGCCTAGTCCAAAACATTTACATGTGTAGGGATGTCCAGCTGAGGCACGGCCTTACAAGCCCAATGAAAAGAAACTGGACTCAAGAACAGTAAGTTGCTATTTTGTTGGGTACTCTGAAAGATCAAGGGGTTACAAGTTCTATGATCCCACAACTAAATCGATATTTGAGTCGGGAAATGCTCGGTTCTTTGAGGATGTCGAGTTTGCCGAGGGAGATACGGCTAGAGATATTGTCTTTGAAGAGGAATACGTTGATATTCCCACAGGTGTTATTGAATTTGGTCAAGATTCCATTCTTGATCTTCTTCAAGACACAATAAAACAAGACAATATTGGAGATCCCATTCAAGACACTGTTCTAGAAGAATAGACTCTACTACCTCAAGAACCTATGCCATTGAGGAGATCCACTAGACAAAGAAGAAGTGCGTTGCTAGATGACTACATCTCATTTCTTCAAGAGCATGAGGTTAACATTGGAATGATGGAAGATGATCCAATCAACTTCCGTCAAGCCATTGAAAGCTCTAAATCTCAGAAGTGGATTGATGCCATGAATGAAGAGATAAGGTTTATGAAAGATAATGAAATTTGGGATCTTGTCCTATTGCCAGAAGGTATGAAGCCCATTGGTTGCAAATGGATATTTAAGACCAAGAGGGATTCAAAAGGCAATGGGGAGAGGTATAAAGCCCGTCTTGTTGTAAAGGGCTTTACACAGAAAGAAGGCATCGACTATAAAAAGACTTTCTCACCGATTTCTTTGAAAGACTCTTTTAGGATTATAATGGCATTAGTGGCACAATTCGATCTTAAGTTACATCAGATGGATGTAAAGACCGCCTTCCTCAATGGTGACATTGATGAGATGATCTAAATGGTACAACCAAAAAATTTTATATCAGGAGATCCAAAGAATATGGTTTGTAAACTTAAGAAATCCATCTATGAACTTAAGTAAGCATCTCGACAATGGTATTTCAAATTTCATCAAGTGATCACTTTGCATGGTTTTGAGACGAATTTGGTTGATGATTGTATATACCATAAGTCCTATGGGAGCAAGCATGTTTTCTTAGTTTTATATGTTAATGATATATTGCTTGCCAGCAAGATATAGGCTTATTGCATAAAACCAAGAGATTTTTAGCTGAGAATTTTGAGATGAAAGATCTTGGTGATGCCTCTTTTGTGTTAGGAATACAAATACATCAAGATTGCTCTCAAGGTACTCTTGGATTATCACAAAAGAGCTATATCGAAAAGGTACTCAAAAGGTATGGCATGCAAAATTGCAAACCAAGTGATATGCCTGTAGCTAAGGGAGACAAATTTAGTCTTAGTCAGTGCCCTAAGAATGATTTTGAGGAAAAGGAAATGCAAAAGATTCCCTATGCATCAATAGTAAGGAGTCTAATGTATGCTCATGTTTGTACACGTCCAAATATTGCGTACATTACAGGAATGTTGGGCAGATACTTGAGTAATCCGGGATTAAACCATTAGAAAGCAGCCAAACGGGTCTTGCGGTGCTTACAGAGAACAAAAGATTACATGCTTACCTATCGGAAGTCATATCAAATCGAGATCGTTGGGTATAATGATTCTGATTTTGCTGGATGCCAAGATAGTATAAAGTCTACATCAGGCTACATATATCTGTTAGCTAGGGGAGCCATCTTTCGGAAGAGCATAAAACAATCCCTTGTTGCTTCTTCTACTATGGAAGCAGAGTTTGTAGCATGTTATGAGGTATCCAATCATGAAATATGGTTGCGGAATTTTGTCACATGGCTGCACATTGTGGATACTATTAATAGGCCACTTAAATTATTTTGTGACAATAAGTCAGCAGTTCTATATTCTAACAACAATAGGAGCTCGATGAAGTCAAAGCATACAGACATCAAGTTCCTAATTGTAAAAGAAAGAGTTTAGAGTGGACAATTGTCTATAGAGCATATAGGAACAAACTCTATGATCGCGGATCTGCTCACCAAAGGAATGCAACCTAAATTGTTTCATGTGCACACTGCTTATATAGGTGTCAAGACCTTAAGTGACATTAAGTTTTAGTGGGAGTTTGTTACCTTGAATGCATTTATGTCATAGACAAACTTTAATAAGTTATTTTGGTTTATTATGTTTTGAGGATATCTTCTACAGAAATAAAGTATCTTGTTTACCTACACTCTGTTTTTGGTTTATGGTTTGATCTCATTAAGGTTCATGGTAGACCAGTAGAAAATAAACATGTTAAGATCACATTGCATGGAATTTTCTTGCTACACATCCATATCATGATCCATGTCATTCAATTATATTAGCATTGTGACCATTAATGGGTAGAGTTATGATAAATGTAATGAATACCACTTTGATCCTATGTTGATATGACTGATTGACCGGATTTTTTATAGATACATTCAGTTCATGACAGCAAATTTAAGCTCATATAGTTTTGCAAAACATGATTGTAAAGTTAAATATATAGTCCATGTGGGAGATTGTTGGATCCTTAATCCAACGTTGGCCTTATATGTGAAACAATTATATGTTGCGGGCTATCATATTAAGTTAAACTCAATTAAAAGTGATCAATAAGATTTGGATATTTGAGTTTTAATGTATCTAATAGGATATGATCCTTTTATGTGTAGAGTCCTTATGGGTAGTTTCTATTTTTATGATAGGCTAAAATAGAAATACCAAAAAGGTAATATATAGTTATCTATATAAATAGTGGTTATGGTCCCCAGATCATACGTATTTTCTTGTCTCTTTGAATCCTATCATCAAATAGACTATAGAGATAAAACAAAAAGGATTTCTCAAAGAAAACATATTGATCTGTAAAGCTAACCGCACAATCTAAGAATCGTGGACCGCAATGAATTCAGGTATGCTTCTGCATATTTATTGATTAATTCTTAATGATCAAACATGAAAGATCTAGGATTTTATTTGTGATGATTTTCACAAAGGTTAATCAAGATTCAACATGAGGGTATTAGGTAAGCTTTTACATGACTACAATACGAGGTGGGATTTAAATCTAATTCATTTTATTGAGAGATCAACGTTTATGCCACTAAGCTGCAATGACTTTAGCAAGTATTAGGTAAGTTTAAGACACTTGTTTTTACATATGCATTTTGCTTGAAAGATCCAAATTTCCCTAACTTAGTTTAAAAATAATTATTTTATTTTAAAATAAAAATAATTTAGCATATATCATGAACCTTTATTAAATCAAAGATTTTGCAAATTATTTTATTTTCTGCTATGACTTAGTCAATATTAGATATTAGAGTTATTTTGCTTTATTGGATGTTTAGTTATGTCCCATTTTCTTTTTATGATGCTTATATCTCAAGTATTGTTAAGGTTTAGTTTCCCTAGTTTACATATTCTTTATATCATAGACAATTATTCAGTTAGTTGATTTTTTTTTTTTTCAAAAGAGCCTAAAAAGAGTCTTTTTCATCTTTTTTGAACTTATCAATTCTTACAAATTGTGGCTTTCAATAACCCTTAGTTTGATCTAATTATGGTGTTCATTGACTTATCACTAAGATTAAACAAACCCCAATTCAAATTTATCTAATTGTAGCAACCTTAGTCATATCAATTAGATTAGTTTGTTTAGATCTTATTTGGTTTCTTGGTTTCCTTATCTAAAAGTTCATAAAAATTAAAAATCCAAAAAACAAAAAATATCAAATTTCATTGAATTTTAAGTTTTTGTAGTGTTTTACATGAATACAAAACTTATCCACATCAAGATCATAACCCTTTACACCTTAGTATAATTGAACACCTTTAAACACTACATTAAATCCTAATTTGGAAAGGTAGAAGAGATATAAGGACTTTTAGTTTGATGAAGGGGTTTTCTCATATCAATCATGTTGAGTGCCCTTCTAATTTCACTTTATTAACTCTCTTGTGCATGTTTTTTTAATGAGTTCTTGTTATACTTGTTGAAGAGCCATTATTTGATGTAGCTTTTATTTGCAATTAGTTCATTTTAAGGTCACAATATAGCTTAACTTAGACTATGGATTTCTTGATTATAGTATCTTGAGATTTATTAATGCTAATATTGTATTTCTCTTCTTCTTACATCCACTGACCTATTCTATTGATTTATAATGATTTAATAAATAGTTTATAAGTATCTTCTAAAAGCAGTGAATCAAGATATAATGTATGCATGAATTTTTACCTTTAAATTTGTTGTTACTTGATGCTCGAAGGGTGAGTTTAACCTACACAAGACAAGTTAAGTGAGTTAGGGAGTGATGAAAGTTACTTCAGTGTGGCCACTCCAAAGATCAAGTCAATGTTTACAAGAGGATTGTGTTAATAAAGAGCTTATGTGGTTACAAAATGATAGAGTGTTGATTCATTGCCAAGAGGCATGATGTTGTATCTATAGTGGGGTAGCCGACCAAAATAAGAAAGGTGATAAATATACCAAGAGCCTCTCCTTGACTTTGAATTTGGTGGAAAGTTTTGAGGGGAGTTATGAAGGCATTGACTTATCTTATTTGCTGAACTATTTCTGCCTGTCTTCATTTGCATTATGGATTAGGTAGGCTGACCTAAGCTTGGAGGCCTATGTCCAAAATAGCCCATCAACATTTTGCCACTCTTGTTGGTGACTGGTGAACAAGGAAAGTAAAGCTTTTGCAAGGCTTTCAAGATCTTAATGCAAGTTGCAACATGCTATGGGTAAAAGCTTTAGCGAAAGAACAAGTAGCCGATCTACTATTCAATTGACCTTGTCCCCAACATTCAAAGCTCTTGTGCCACATGGTGTTTTAAGATGGGGTGATTAGCATTAACCGACTAAGCAAGCAAGATTGTTTGAGCTATGATGTCACGTGCTTTTGATTAAGGAGATAGATTATACTGAGGTAAGTAAGGCAAAGCAAGCCTTCATCAAAAGCCAAGTTGGCATACTAAGGGGAGTTATGCCACTCTTGTTGGTAAGGAAAGTAAGCTTTGTGGGGCTTCCAAGATCCTAAGGCAAGTTGCAACATGCTATAGGTAAGAGCTTTGGCTAAAGAACAAGTAGTTGACCTACTATTCAATTGACCTTGTCCCCAGCATTCAAAGCTCTTATGACACATGGTGTTTTAAGATAAGGTGATTAGAGTGAAGCGATTGAACAAGAAAGATTGTTTGAGTTAAGATGTCATTATGCTTTTGGTTTAGGAGATAGATTATATAGAGGTGAGTAAGGCAAAGCAAGCCTTCATCAAAAGCCAAGTTAGTGTACCAAGGGGCATTATGCCAAGAAATGGAGTTATCGAACTGCATTTAGGAAACCACCCCAACCCCTCTCTCCTTCGCACCCTAACCCCCTACCCCCTAAGACTAAGCAAAAGTGAAGTATTGCTTATCATGTAGGGTGACCTAATCTCATTATTGGTTGTTAGATTCAACTCTTTGGCTTGCCTAAGAAGTTTTAATTTGATTTTCCTAACACACATAAATTTTAGCACATGTAATGTCTAGGACTTATGTCAACAAGCTATTGGGTGTGTTTGCATCATGATAGTTTTAATCAATAGATCTAGGTTTTTCATTCCTTTTGTAGGGCACATGGTGATATTTGGTTAGAGCACATCAAACCAATTGCCTTTTCGATAATCGTCACCTTGATTACCATATAAGATTATAAAAAACTTAAACACTTCAAATATGTACTTTTGCATCTCTAAAACTCAAATTTCTCTCATTTTATCATCACATTCTTGTTGTGCTCTTTTGAATCTTTGCAAATATGCAACTTTTCTTGTTCTTGATCGCTGATGGTAAGACATGGAAGACATCTTGTCATCTTCCTCACACACATTGACAAATCAACCAATGAAAGCATGAAATCTCTAGAGGGTTACTCCCCCTCTTGTAATGGAGATGGCGGCTGAGCCTTTAAAGCAATCCCTAATAGGTGCAACGATGCAAATAGAAGAGATAAGTGACTATTTTGACGTATTGATGATGGGTAAGAGGCTCCTAGAGAATGTCTACCTAGATGATGGTAAGGATAGGAAGCAAATTAAGCCTTTATATGTAAAGGCAGTACAAAGGTACTAGTTGATGAGACACCAAACAGGGTGATTAGCCAATTGATCGACTCTAAAGCGGTCAATATGTGATATTATTTCAATCCCCTTCCTAAGGGTTAGCATGTTAGGAAATTAGAGAATAACAATCAAGTTGCATAGATGGGTAAGAATTGGTTCTACTTATACTACAAACATTTTGAGTTCAGACTTAAACTTCCCTTTACAAACTTTCAAAAGGCCTTTTACAATTACCACCATGTCAACCTATGCTAACTCATTCCAAATGTGTATGGAATATATAATCAATAGTTAAGCATCAAAGCAAGAACTTATAGCTAGAATCCAAGCAAAAACTCAATCAAACGGGCAACATGCAAATGCTATGCTTATGTAAATGATATGTACTAGCTAGTATCCTAAATGAGCAGTGCTTGGCAACTCAATTCCAAGGGTAAAGTAATCAATGTCACTTATTGACTCAATTCCAAAGGTAAAGTGATGGGTGGCACTTGATGACTCAATTATGAGGGATTTGAAGGATATAATCTATATGCCTTGAAATTGCTTAGTTCAATCTAAGGCCTAACATTTCTAAACCTACTTTCAAAGGAAAAATGACCCATAAGTCCTTTCATGTCATCCTATGAGTGCAAGTAAATGAATATCAAGGATAAGTCTAAGGTAAATAGTCATTAGCAAAGCATATACTTTACATTTGAAGTAATATCAATGTTTATAGAACTTACTCACAGGTCATCATTCCATCATGGAATTATTAGACCATAAATAAGAACCACATGTAGGATTCCACTTAAGTGAAATCTAATGAGAAGAAGCATTCAAGAAACTAAACTCAACATATTCATTCCATAGTTAACTCACAATCTAGCAACTAGAAATTTGTATCAATTAACAATTACATGACACAAGCACAAACTAGAAATAGTGACACTAGATACTTGCTTAGATTAAGCCAAAAGCTCGCAATCAACACAAATGAAGGATCCAATAATCAAACCACTTGTAGAAATTCACTTAAGTGCACCTCAATAAATCAATTTAAATACATTATACACAATATGGCCTCTTATGTTTACCTTCCAATTTTCTCAGTTAGTTTCTATGAATCCATAACTTACTCATTTCTTAAGCTAATTCAGCATACAATCATTGTGGAAAATACTAATTAAATATGCTAAATTTTCAAATCTACCTAGTGAAATGACAAAAATGCCCTTTTATGACATCAATTTACTCTTAAGTCATAATATTTACCTAATTAGCCTATAATAGATTCGGATTACACCTAAAATCAGACATTTATCACCATTTCCATTCATTCCGAAACTTACTAGCAAGTAAAGTTCATTTAAACTCCCAATATCCAAGTTAGGCTCCAACAATCCATACAATTTAGTTTTAGCAAACAATGTCATGAAAAATTTATTATTTCTTATATTCGTAAAATAGGACAAAATAAGGATAATAATTATCAAATGTGTAAGTTATCAAAATTTCTTTGTATGCAAATTAAGTATATTTTATTAGGAGTTTACAAACAAAAGGTGGCTCAAAAATAAGTTGCTAAGGGTTTCAAAAATCAATATGAATCTAAATCTAAACAAGAAGATTTCTTAAAAACCTACTATACCCACTATGAATTTCATGCATGTAAAATTACTACAAGAAACTACACTTAAAATTAATCTATAAAACAAAATTTCATAATTATTTAAATAGATTTAGTATTTTTGACGAATTAACAAAAATCGAGTAGAAATTTTGACTCACAGGCATTAGCTAATCCTACCACTAAAGACTGCCTTAGCCTTATCATTGAAGCTAGTCATTGTTACCTCCATAAGACTCCAAAGCAATGCACTAGCAGCTCCTTGTTAAACCTTTGAACCCCGTGTGACCAGAAATTCCCACAATTCTTTTGATTTTTGTTGAATTTTTGTCTAATTTACTAAACTACTTCACTTGAAAAAACTCTATCTCTACTCAATTATGTTGAAGCCTTCCTAGGGAATGAATGACAAGGTTGATGAAGTTTTTCCAAAAATTGAGAGCTTACTCCCTATATGGTAATAATTTTTATGTTGTTTGGTGCATAAATAACATGTTGACAACTTAGTTCTCCTCCGTTTTATGCATGGGTTGATTAAATGACCATAACATTGATACTTGAGAAGTTGCTATGCATGTGTCCGGCAAAAACATAGTGATCTTTTGTATTTTCTTAATTTCCACTTTACGAGCATAATCTACCTAGTTTTAGTTAAATAATATAATATGTGTATAAATATAATACCAATAATGTGTACTTGACACATTAACATACTTCAAAGACATATTTTCATATTTAAATATTAACTTTATATAATAATTAGCCTGTCTCTAGAGTCACATTATATTACAAAACTCCTTATTTGAGTATCTAGTAACAATAACAAATTAACTAGCTATAACCTTACTATGTTGAAATGGGAACTAATTATCTAAAAATCAAAAGGAAAGGAAATAAAGACTTTTTTGCATTCAAAATAAATATGAACAAGGCATATGGAAGAGTAGGACGATCTTTTCTTAAAGCAGTACTAAGCGAAATGGTTTTTCACAAATTTAGATTGGATAAATGACGAATGGTGTGACTTATATATCTTATATTCATTTGGTGAATGATAAAAAAGTTGGTCACATTCAACCATTGAGACGAATAACAACACAATCCTATTTCTCCCTATCTTTTTTTTTTTTTTCCTTTATAGTTGACGCATTTTTCATAATGATACAAAATGCTTCTAGTTCAAGTTCAAGGGGATTATAGCTTGGATTGAATGCCAAAACAAAGGCTTCATATTTGAAAAGTGTGCATGAATTCCTTGGTTGGTAATTCTAATCTATTTTGCAAGAAGAATAGACGAAATCCACTTTATATTTTTTGCAATAGTTGTGAAATAGTTGACCATATTTCATTGTGCTGTTGTTGGGTGAGATTATTTAGTTTGTTTGTTGTAATATTCAGATTGATGATGTCAACACATCAAGTTTCGGTGGATTTGTTGCATGCAAATTTTCATAGTGAGTCTGATGCAAAGGAGCTTGCCACCAAGTTTTCAATCGCTTTGTGGCATGTCTGGAAGCTCACTATATGGCACATCAAGAAGCATAGAAACGATTGCCTTTTCAATAACGCTTGGAAGAGTTATAAAAGCTATGAAGAGGGAATTCTTAGAAGTGTTCAAGCATTCTGCAATGAGGGTTTTCAACTTCAATAATTCTTCAACCCTCAAGAGCAGTATACACTCTAAGTAGCCTGCTCCACTAGGTTTTGTTAAATCATATTCGACGGGGCCTTTAGCTCTTTAAGTAACAACGAATGAGCTTTGTTAATAGAAATACCTATGGTGTTTTGTTACAAGCGATGACTATTCATGTGAAAGTTGCTAATAGTGAGTTTCCTAAAGTTTTAGCAGTTTAGGAAGGTTAGACATCAACAAATTAGAAGAAATTGAAAGCACATTGTAGTATTCTAATATTATTTTTGACTTAATCACTTCCATTAAAGCTCGTTCTTGGAGATATCAAGGAATCATTGAAGACATTTGTTTAGTTAAAACGTCTTTTGATTGTCTTAACTTTTTTCATGATTAAGAGAGAAGTAAATGCCTATATAGCTTGGGTTGCTACCCACCGTAAGTTAGAGATGAGTTACAATTTTAGAGTGATTATATTCTAATCCCCTCTTTCTCTTTTGTTGTTTGTGGACTAGGTACCTCATCCTCCACTCTCTTAATGCTTAACACTATCAAGTTTAGTTTCAGCAATATTGAATTTACATAAAACTTTCCTAAAGGTGGCCTCACTAAGCATTTTCCACTGTTGAACATTGTTTCTTTTGAGAGAGAGAGAGAAAGAGAGAAGAAAAGAATGTTTTTGAAGAAAAAAAAAATTCTTTTTGTAATCCTAGATTATAAAACACCCTAATAGGATTTAATACTCAAAATAATTATATAGGACAAGACTAGTAGTTGATCAAAGGCAATAAGAAAAAAAAATGCAAGGTTACAAAAACTAAATTAGAAAATCAAATTAAATGATTATTTTAAAAGGGCTAAGATTGCTGCTACATCTATAAGATAAAAATGAAATTTAGATTAAAGCTTTTCTCCTTAGCAAAGGATATGCTTCTTATCAAGTCCTTACAAATCCTCCTTGTAGCCTATGGTCAAATTTGTTGTAAATATTTCTACTCCTAATTTTGGACTTTCAACATTAATGTATCATTTGGTTGTTATATTTTTATGGTACAACACTGACAAGTTTTTTAATCTATTGGTTGGTTTGTTTGTAGGCTTAAGTTATTGGACAAAAGGGCCATTGAGATATTGGACTAACACTCTGAAATTTGTACTACATATTTAGTGATATAAAAATTTATTTTATGATACAAAATAAATATTTCTTCGAAATTTAAAAAGTAATACTACAATAAATTCATAAATCATTGATAAGCTTCATATATATCTCTTTCTCTATCTAGTATAAAATAAACATATCATAAAATTTATATTTAGTATTATACATATCAAATATGATACAAAAAAATTATACTATCTTATTTTTCTTAGTCTATACCGTTACAAATCAAAAGTGAAATAAATCGATGCTTCAATCTATATATAAAATTAACTCTATAATTATTGAGCTATGCCAACCATTTCTTGGAGCGGTAATAATAGCTGGGTGATGTACGCAGGGCCTTTTAGTCTCAAGTTCTCAATTGTGATGCTATGGGTAAAATTATAAATAAAACGTAACCAATATAACTTTATGGCTCACGCCATAATGTCATTTTTTTTTTCTTTTCTATGGCTAAAATCACCATATTATGTATGACCGATTTGTACCGTCATATGATTTCACATCAAATGAAGAGGAAATGATTTCATCGTTTTTCTAATCTTAAAGCCTGATAGCACGTATTTTTATGAAGTAGTAGTTTGCATCATTCTTCACCACATAAGTAAACTAACCTAATGATAACGGGCTAAAATAAACCTAAATAAGAACTAAATCTTTTCATTTCCAGGGGACCCGTATCTAATAAAATTGAAACATAAAAACAAAACGAAATGAAATCAATATGTTACTTGGTGTTGTCTAGTGACAATTATATAAGCATTATGGACACTTAGTTGCGATTTTATATGATAAAATTTTACCGGAGCTCTTCGATGCTTATGTTTAATTTTCTAATACCATTTATATGTGACATAAAAATTATTAATTATCAAACTTGTTCTATATGCATTTTCTTTTCTTTTTCAATAGCCAACTTCAATGAAAGTTTCATCAAATCTTAAATTTAAACTCCGGTATGTTCCTTTCATCTCTATTTACTTGATAGGAGATAATGAGTCGTTATACTTATTCTGTCCTCATTTACTTAATCGGTAGGATATCTCAAATTCAAATCCTTATGTAGTATTCTATTCTTATCTATTTTGGTGGTTTCCTTAAAGGTTTTCTTTTTTCTTTTTTTTCTTGTTCTCAATTGAATTTTTCATCTATTAGTTAAATGTTAAGTAATAAATATAAAAAACTATATTAAATTTAACATACTTAAAACTTTTATAGCGACTAATTGTAGATCGAAATTTGAGCGAATGTTTGAAGCCGTGTGAGAGAGCGCCATTAGACTATTCAATTCAAACGGGAGATACAGGGAAAGTATTCACAGGAAATGACGTGGATTTTTTACCGCCGATGGAGATTGAAAAGGCGGTCGAGATGTATCACTTCACTTTATATATCTCCTAAGTGGATCTAAACCTACTACTACTATCAGCAGCCCAATCGGTCAAAGGGTGATTTGATGTCCTACAACTACGAGTGCGTATGACTGTGGACTGTGCGTCTGTCTATAGTATGAGGCTATGCTTGCCCATTATTTCTTACCTTTAACTAGCTCCTCGGTGGCTTCTTTGTCATGTCATTTGTGGAAGGCCCGATAGTGATTCGTTGGAAACCAATGAATGTATCGTATGTCTTTCTTGTTAATCACTATTTTACAATTCCATTCGTGTTTAAGATTTACAAAATTTTGAAAGGAGGAAAACCTCGTTCTATTAAGTTCCCGAATCTATCTTTGGTTTCGGTAAGAGTAATATTTTATATTTCCTTATGTTTCTTGAGTTAATTTATTTTGCATAACGAATTTTCCCTAGCTAAGAAAAGAAAAGTAACATACTTTAGTGATTAGTTGACTAGTATTTTCATCCGAGAATAGAATAAATATGTCTATTCTGTGACCTGCACCAGTAAATTAACTTGATATGGAGAATTGGAAAAATTAATTTATTAGGAGTGTGTTGTATTAGATTTTCTAAGACAGTTAAATAACCTCCAAAAAGAAAAAAAATCAGACTATAGGAAGTGCTAGAAGTTATTCTTATTTAGCCATGCTGATACTTAAATCAGTACAATTATTTGATGAATAATATCAAGTTATAAAAGTTAAGAGTTAAGAAAACTTTATTTATCCAGTAACCCTTATTTTTTTTTTTATCTGTTTCAAGTATTTCATACTTATTCATTTTGATACGACCAGAAGATCAGAGGAAATGCTAGTATCGAGAAATCTATATTGTAACAGTTTAGATGAAGTTGGCCTAAGCATGTAGAGTTTGGAAAAAGAAAAGTGGATTCTTCTTATGTTTGAAAATTCTAAAAGCATTAATTATATTGTTTTCGGGTCATTGTTGCACTATCAATAAAAGACACTTTTGGATGAAAATTATTTTTAAGAAATAGATTCATACCCCAATTATTCATGTGCTAATACAGAACCAATTATCAATACAGTTTTAGCTGTAATGTACTGTATGAATGGACATGGATGATACTTCGGCTGCCACTATTTAGGATCAGTGGATAACGCTGCGAAGCAAAAAGCGGTACAATCGTGTCGACATGAATATATAAACAGGCTTCATAAAGAGTTTGGCCCATCTCGAGCCCCTTATAACAAAAGTTTAGCTATGTGAAGCCATAATGTTTATTCCACTCTTACAAGGTGAAATTTTGAAGGCTACAGGACAGCCCAATAATGCTTCTAAATCCTTCTTAACATTATAAAAGTCCCAAAAACAAGACCAACTCCGTTCTCCATTTATTCTACCTACATTCACCTGGCCAACGAAATGGGATATGGTGGACAAGTGGAGTAGGTAGCCATCTCTTCTTTCCCCCATAATCCTGATTACTTTTAAGGGGCACTTCCAGAACTGAATCGTGAATTGTACCGTAAATGACAGCTTTTCTGTAATGCGGTTCCTTCCGTTATGTGATAGTAGAAATTCAATAATTATAAACTGAACCAAACCCAATTACTTTTATATGCCTTTTATTTTATCATGTTTATATTGATGAAATTATTCTATTTATTTCCATCAGCTTAAATTTCTCTAAACCTAAAATTGTAACATTAATATCACTTGATATTATGTATCCAGTTACTCGGATAGATAAAATGCACTTGTACTCCTTTATAAAAGAAGATTTTTGAGAAGTAAAAAAAAAAATCGATTTAAATGCAAATGAAGATAAGATATTTTTTAATATTACATTTTGGATGCTTACATAATTTTAATACATCAGTTGGATAACGTAAACATTCTGACCTGGATGAAAATAATACAAAAAAAAAAATTGTTGTAAATTATTAGTTGCTAAAGTATAATTTGTCGTAGACACGCAAATATAATAATTTAGTAAGAAAATAATGTTAAAATGAGGGGTATCTTCATTAATTTTTTTCATGTTGGTCAAGTTCAATTCTCATCATAATTAACTAGCATTTTTATAAGGATTGTAGCAGTATAAAATTCACTAAAAACAAGTGAGAAATAAAATAGTTATGGAAATTCAAAGTTATAATATAAAAGTAAGAATATAAGAATAACAAGCTATAATACATCAATAATTACAATTAGTATATTTTGACTTATTAAAGTGTGACTAGGTTCTATTTGCACACATGAATTAGGGAATTTGCTATACTAAGTGAGTGTCCCTCTCTTGATTTATGTTGTGCTATGGTTGATAACATAGATCACTCACCTGTTGATTGTTGAAACTTGTATAATCACCTACTACAACCATCATGGGAAGATTTTTTGTTGAATTTGGGCTCTAGTTATGATGTTAAATCTGTCATATTGTAATTGATTGTGTTTGGATTTGTGTTGGTTGATCATACTAATCTTACTAGGTATGTAAAGCAAGGCATGGGTAATTGATCAAATATCAGTATTTGTGATTGTATTGTGGATTTTATTTGCATGGCATATGATATTACATTCTGCATATGCATTTTAAATATTTGTTGCAAGTAATTTAACATACAGGTTTTGAGTGCTAACCACAAGATACCTAATTGAATCAAGTCCTAGGCATTGTCTGGTTAAGTTATGGCAACCTTTGAGGTTACTTAGTAACACTTGAGGCATGGTCAATGAATCAACCAAGTAATAGCTACCTGCTAGGATCGATCCCCAAGATTTGTTTGTGACAGGTGAAAGACACAAACGAATAACTATTGATAGCTAGAAAAAGAGACATTTAATTTTATGTATATTACATGTATGTTGGATTTAATGCATAAAGGTGTAATTTTGAATGTGAAAAATGTGAATTTATCTATTTTTCATCAAATTCCAACAATTTTCAACTTTGTTCATCTTAAATTAAAGTATGATTATCATATCTAACAATGTTCTTCATGATAAGATTGATGGTTTCAAGGCTAAATAAGGATAAGAATGCCATTTGATATTTATATGTTGGCATAATTGCATGAAAGTGTGATTTTGATGCTTAATTGATGGATATGTTTGAAATTGTGATTTTTTTGGGATTTCTTAGCAAACTTCAGCATTTTAATAATTCTCAAAGCTTGACCTTGATATATGTTATGGTTCTCTTAATGATATTTTTATAATATATTGATTTAGTATAAAAAATAGAAATATCCTAAACTTAATTCATAACCAAATTACGTGACTTGATTTTTTTAGAAAATTTCTTGAATGTTCATCTTCCTCATGATTAACATTCATGATGTTTTTTATAAACCAACGCCCTTGTGCCACCCCTTTGCCCCCCGGATAAAAAACATTTAACCAAATTCATCCAAAAAGTGTTTTTGAATCAAACTAATGACATTTGTATGTGTATTTTTTGTCACTGATTTCATTTCTACCAATCAAATCCTCAAATTCAAATTGCATAAAACCTAGATTTGAATAAAAAATTTGGATGAAAACTAGTTGAAAGATATGTATGATCTTGTAAAGCTAGACCTCATGTATAAAAAGGTGTTTATGGCAAGAATTTTTAATTTAAAAAAAATGGAACTAGATAATATAATAATAAAATATAACAAATAATAATAAATAATTTTTTTAATGAATTTGGGTTAAGGTCAGTCCAATTCTAAGCTAGCCTACTCAAATCGACTCATGAACTAACTCAAATACCCCCCCCCCCCCCCCCCCCCCCCCCCCCCCCCCCCCTTATAGGTAGATTACTAATCCTTTTCATGAAACTTTAAATTGAAATTAATTTGCCAAATTGACTTAATTAAATAAATTATAAGGTCAATTTGATAAATAAATCGTGATTAATGTCAATTGGACTTAATAAGCCCAATGGGCCCAATTTTCCCTTTAGGGTCCATAACCTAAATTGGCCTTAATGAAATAAAACACCTAAATGGGACTTACATACAATGGTGCTCAAAGTCAAATAAAAATTCTAAATGGATTTACTTTAGGCATGTAATTGAGCTTAACAAATAATTATTAAACATAATAGGTCCAAATTACGAAAATTAAGCATAATAGGCCTTAATGGGTCCAAAATAAGAAGCATAAGTAAAAATAGCTTAAATGGGTCTAAGTTGAATATAATAAGTAGAATAGGTGATAAAGGCTGTAAGAAATTAATAATAAAGTATAATGAGCCTAAGGGCATTAAATTGACTTGGACTAAATAATTTGAGCCTACACAAATTAATATGGACAATGGGTGAATTAAATTAGGTAATAAATCATAATGGGCTTAATTGGACTAAATAAAATAAGTGCATCAATGGACTTAACCCAATCCAAATTAGTTAAGGTAATTTCATTTTCTTGGGCCTATAACCCATATGGGCTTAGGTTAAAAAGTAACATAATAAGACATGATCTTCAAATAACATATTGAATCTATTAAGCTTAAAAGTGACTAACTAATTAATTTAAGTAATTAGGTTAGTTAATTAATTTGATTAACTTATTTAATTGGATTAACTAACTTAATCAATTAACAATAAACTTAATTAATCAATAATTAGCTTAGTAGACCTAAAATGAAATAATAGGTAAGAATAACTAAAATGGACCTAAGTTGAATATAATAATAAAACCTAATGAGCTTAAAGGGATTTAATGGGCTTAGAACAAGTAGATTAGACTTAGGAAAACCTAAATGGGCTTAAGTACATGAACTAGAACATTATGGGCCAAATTCAACTAACTTAAATGGGATTGAGCAATTAAGTGATTAATCAATTAGATTTCTTAATTAATAAAGTTAATTAACTTAATTAAGTCTAGTGAGCCCAATTTTAAACTATTTAAACCTACTTTCCTTTGTAGCCCAATATCCTAATAGGTCTTAATAAGACACTTGAACATGAAATTAGAAAGTAAGTAACTTAGAACTAATGTGGGCTAAGGCCTAATGGACTTGACCTTAAAGAATCTAAATAAGTAAGAACTAAATTACATTAAGTACAAATAGAAAATAGATAATTACATTGATAATTAATAAGCATAAAAACTTGAATTGATTAAATTAACAAGTCTTAAATAATGAATGGATCTAATTATAGTCAAAGACTAATTAGGCCCTTATATCCTTGATTAACCCCATAACTAATGTAGGCTTTAGTAAGATAAAAGTCCAAGAACCCAAGCCTAGAATACTACTGTTAATAATTGATTAACTAAATATAAATTATTAACTTATAAATTATTTCTTTCAATTGCATAAAAATTGAACAATTGTGGTCATTAGGAATTGACTTCAGCTTTGAGAGACCTTTAACCTTCTAGGTATGCAATGACATATGTATTGTATACAAGGGTAGAATTTAATTAACCAAACTAGTAATTAAACTTGATTAAATTAATTGTGTGTTTAACAAGTGACATAATAGATCGGGATCATGGTTGTGATCGTATACCTTGAAATGATATGATAGATTAGGCGTTTACACCATCAAGAATGGCTTAATGGGTAACCTTACATGAAATCACATCAGATAACAAGCATTATAAATAGAGCAAAAGTATATTAAGAGTCGCCCAAGGTTATGGGTTTCTGAAGGTGATACAATATAGCTAGACTATAATTAGTGAGAATCGTATAATAGTGACAACATCTAGATGAGCTACTTTTTAATTTTGAGGTTTTGTGTATCAATGTGCTATCTGATTACTCTCATCATCCTCAAATGACTGCTATAGTGGTGTTAAACCCTACATCCCCCATTGTGTTTTTAGAGTCATGAGTATTCTTGTATTGATTGTTTCTTTAAACTAAATGTTATGTTAATTAAATTACTATTTATTGCATTAGAATTAGGCTTAGTGTGACATCTATGTGTGTGCCTATGTTATTGTGTGCTGGTGTTACTGTGTGCTAGATTCTTGTAACTCACTCCTTCATTTTCAAGTGGACTACTCTTCTTTGTGGACCTTTTTCATGCAACTCTTGGTATATAGCTCTGAGGAGGAGTTTCAAGGCTACATGAGTGATGTAGTAAACAAGGACAAGTACTATTAGTTGGACTTTTTCTAGACTAAGATTACTAAACTTGTATGAATTATATTTTGGGAGCTGCTTATGGCTCTATAAACTATTTAAATTTAGTTGTAGACATTTATGTAGGGCCAATGAGCCCTAGGACTTAAAGTTTATGTTTGAAACCTAATTTCAAAACTTGGTATCTACCGGCAACTATTTAAATCAAGTAGATTACCAAATGCTTTTATAAACTTAATCAAACAATTTCAAGGTTTTAAAACTGGATTAAAAACCCATTTCATTAATTGTAAGCCTTACATATTTTACTTAAGTGAAACATGTGGTAAATTGTTGTTGCCTTTAGGTTTCACAATGTGAAAAGATGTAATGATGAGTAATGTTTAAAATTAATGATTTTATGGAAATTGAAGATGTAAGACGTTAGTGAGCATTTATATACATGGCACAATACATGTATTGAGGGAGGAATATAAATTTGATTGGTTTTAATGAT
Organism: Laguncularia racemosa; assembly: GCA_037954665.1. Classification (NCBI taxonomy): domain Eukaryota; kingdom Viridiplantae; phylum Streptophyta; class Magnoliopsida; order Myrtales; family Combretaceae; genus Laguncularia; species Laguncularia racemosa. The sequence goes on along the minus strand of JBBMOL010000039.1, from coordinate 1,014,097 downwards.
TGGAAGTGTAAATTCTCATTAATTGGTGTTTATGGAAATGAAGAGTGTTGGAATTGATAAAATACAAAGGTCGGTATATGGTGATGATGAGTATGACGTGTGGGTTATGTGCGTGTGTTGGTGTGTGATTGATTATTTTGATTCATTTAATGTTTAATGAAGTGTTTAATAGGTGTTTGATGAATTGGTATGCAATGTTATGATTTGGATGGATATGGAGTTAAGTTGGTATAATAAAGTGGATGAAGTTGTAACATATTGAATGCTAGAATTTTAGTTTCTTAATGATGTTTTAGCATTTTGATCATGTAATAGAGATAGTAGTTCTTGATTCTTGACAAGGGTAATGAATATATGGCATTGGGAGTAAATTTGACATGTTTTAGAGTTTTGGGAAGGTTAGCTAATTTTGCTAGAAATTCTGGGAAAATGTAGAAAAATTAGTGTGTAGTTCATATTAATTGATTGTTGATAGTTAATTCTTGATTTAGGAGCAAGTTGATAATGATTGGAGTTCATTTGACTTGAGTAGTAGCTAGTTGATTAATGATATATATTAGTGCAAATTTTATTTAAAGTGGATGAATATGGTATTTACTTAGTGTTAGATGATTATTAACTATGATTCTTCATATTCGATGAATATATTGTTGATTGGAGTTGAATTATGATGATTTAAGGCATAAATATATGAACTTAGATTGTTAATTGATTTTTCAGAAATTTTCTGATCAATTAATTGAACATGATGAATATGAGGATGAACAATCAATGATATTTTTTGAAAGGATTTAAAGAAATTCAAATAGGTTTTTGAAAATGGAAGTGGTTTGATTTTAGAAACTTGAATATTTATAAAGAAAAGTGTTTTTTTTAGCTTAAATAATTTTTTTAGAAATTCATTCCACCTTTAATAGGGGTAGGCATGGTTTGGTTTTCTTTTAGATTTAAACCTAATCATACCATTCATTTCATAAACTATTTGAACAAAAAAAAAATACAATTTGGTTTGATTCTATTTATAGTTTGAAGCTTAATTAATTTTCATGGTTAATTTAAGATTTTTTTATTTATTAAAAATAGCTAATTAATATACAATTATTGCATTTTAGCGTTTTTTTTTTTTTTATCTTTTAGAAGTAAAATGAATTATTTAGTAAAATAATCTTGTAAAGAAGATCATTCATATACTCTCCCATTGGAACCATACTTAATTTTCATGGTTAATTTAAGATTTTTTTATTTATTAAAACTAGCCAATTAATACACAATTAACATGTTTTAGCATAATTTTTTTATCTTTTAGAAGTAAAATGAATTATTTAGTAAAATAATCTTGCAAGGAATATCATTCAATATAGTCTCACACTAGGCAATAACAAATAAATGAAAATTAAATCCACGATGTCCAACTTGAAAACGCAAACTCCCTGCTCATTTCCAAGAAAGCAAGTCGATCAACTTGTCAACTAAAATAATGGCTTTTAAAAAAAATCGCAAAATAGGGTAGGCAATGAATAAATTACAAAAATAGGTGATGAAAGTACAAACTTAGAGTGTGTTTTTAGTTGAGTCTATGTTGAAGGCGTGTTCTTGGAATGCACCTTCAATACACTGTACTAAAGGCACATTTTAAGTATACACCCTTAGTACAATGTATTAGGGGTGCATTCTGGGTACATATCCTTAATAGAAATTATTAGTTTCTTTAATAAATTTTAAATCAATATTTAAAAATTTTAAATTTATGAATTTTTTTAATAAATTATTATTATTATTTGTTATTCTTATGTAAGCTTATAAATTTTTTAAAAACAAAATTGAAAAAAAAAATAATTTGGGCAAATTTATTATTGAATTTTTTTTTTGTGAAAATTATGTAAAGAAAATTATAAAGAAATTTTATGAAATTTTTTTTTGAAGAAAGTTTTTTAAAAAATAGAAACAATTGTTAAAAAGTCTAAAAGTGTATATATAAAAATATAAAAAATGATTTATTAAATCTTTTTAATAAATTAAAAAAAATTAAATAGTAATTTACAAATAATAATAATTTTTTAGTTTTTTAAAAATGAGAATATGAAGAAATTATGAAAAAATTAATATAAATCACAATTTCACATGTGACTTGGAAGCTTCATCGAAAAGTGTATAAGTCGAAAAAAAGCTATACAATTAAGATGAAAACATATGCAAAATTCAAGTACCCAATATCGAATGGAAGAAAAATATATTCAAACTTGCAGAACTTGCATATACATGAGTCACAAATGTTAATAAAAAATTTACATGTCAAATAAGTTAAAATAGTTTGCTATCCCTTGTTATTCCTTCTCTTATTAAATTGTCATGCAAGTTGCAAAAATGTGTTTATGTGCTCTCCAGCTAGGCTTGGATCTAGAGTAGTAGGAGCATGTGACTACTTTGTTAGATAGTGCTGGAGGGTATCGTTAAAGTCATACAGAGGCATTGGACTCCAATTTGTAGTAGGTTGTAAAGATTTACCTTGTTGCATTGTTTACTTACCTATGCTTCTCTTCTACGGAGCAGGTGGTATAGGGAAATGACCACTAATGGAATGACGATGTGGTGTGACATAAGTGCGAGGCAGTAAGGCTGAGCTGTTGTCTATCTCATTGGCATTGGGTGAGAGTTATTAAGCCTGTATTGCATACTCCTATGCCTAAGCTCGGCTACGGGGTTGTCTAAGTCCCTCGACTTAGACGTGTAGGAATTGGTTGCTACTGCTATCAAATGTTAGTAGGTTGCGCTTCTACCTCAACCTCCGGGCCTTGATCTTAATGAGCCTGTGGGTAGAACGTCACCCTCCCATGATTATGCCATGATCAACTAAAGCAATAGTTGTAACATGATTAATGTATTAGCCTACATGAGCAAAGTATTGTAAAATGAATTAGTATCATATACGCAATGGATCACCTAGTTAGTGTTGACATTATACTTACTAGATATCCAAAAACTACTCTATCTTATATACCGATGATTGATAGATTTAAACCATCTCATGTATCTTTGTTGGATGATACAAGGGCCCTGTAGATGAACCGGTTAGGTTAGCCGTTCGTCTTATGAGGCTATATAAGGTACATGTTGTACTAATCAATTTATGTCAACCCTTCCATGCAGGTTGATTTAATGAAGGTTGGACTATGTGTTAACATCTTGCGAAAATACTAGAAACCCCCAAACTACCTAGCAACGCAATTTGAGAAATGCCACTTAACTATATGGAAACATATGAGCTGCACCCGAGCAATCCAAATGTGTTTACCTACTCTATAGAAAGGGGTTAGGATGTGAATCAAATTTCTTATATATGGCTTCCACTCGACCTAAAGGGTAGTGAGTAAGATTTAGATGTAATGATGCATATCATCAAATGGAAAATTGAAAAATACTGAAGATGATACGAACCACACCCATGTGTGACGAAACCCTATACCAATACGTTTGGAATTGCAACCCAAGATGCTAAAAAAAATCAAGTGGAACCGTGACCCGTTGCCTATAGATGAGGCAAGAACCTTGGTATATTCTGTTAATGCCACAATCGGGATGAAAGACCGATTGATAAGTCGGGTTTGAACGCTACGGAAGAAATCCGATAAGTTCAAGAGAAGTTCTTTGGAGAACCAAGAGAGGAATTCTCTCAAAATGTGTTATTCAATGTTGTATGTATGTTCTATCTTCTGTTTTCCAACCCTAGCAGCTTATATTAGGGTTTACAACTCGTAATAACAAAAGCCCAAAACGACATAACATAATAAAGTTGCGGAAAAATAACAAACAGGCAATGAACGCTGGCGACGTAGTAGGCGGCGTAGGATGTACGCTGGGTATATAGGCCGGCGGTGTAGTAAGCCGACGTAGTCCCTCTATTGCGCTCTAATTGCAACACCGGTTCAAGGCCGGCAACATTTAAGCTAGCGTTGTCAAGGCCGGCAGCTTTGATCTCCTATGCTTTGATCTCCTTGAATGACTTGTATAAATGCAAGGTCATTCTCATGGTTGCTCCACTCTTTTCCGGCTTCTTAGATATCCTTTATCAGCCCGTTAAGTGCTTCCTTGAATCGTTTCACTTGAGTTCTTGTGATTGGTCCAGGTGGCACTTTAAGAGGATCCACATTCCATCTTCTAGCTCGACTCCTATCATGGCTCTCATCATTCCCCTCCTCTTGAAAAGGATTTGTCCTCAAATCGTCGCCTACATCAAAAGGACTCAGATCAGTAACGTTAAAAGTAGCACTTACTTGATACTCACCTGGAAAATCTAACTTGTAGGCATTATCATTGATGCGCTCAAGAATTTGGAATAGTCCATCGCCTCTAGGAAGTAATTTAGATCAACGCTGCATAGGAAATCGCTCTTTACGCATGTGAACCCAAACCTAGTCTCCAGGTTCAAAGACAGCTTGTCGACAACCCTTGTTGGCTTGTTTCACATACTGTTCTGTCCTCCGTTCAATGTTGAGCCTTGCCTTCTCATGGATATGTTTAACAAATTCTGCTTTCTTCTTACCATCTAGATTAACATACTCAGAAATAGGAAGAGGTGATAAATCCAAAGGAGTTAGTGGATTAAAACCATACACAATTTCAAAAGGAGTAAACTTAGTAGTAGAATGCATTATGCGATTATAAGCAAATTCAACATGCGGCAAACAATCCTCCTAACTTTTAATGTTGTTTTCAATGATAGCCCTCAACAAAGTAGATAAGGTTCGATTTACTACCTCAGTTTGACCATCAGTCTGTGGATGACAAGTAGTAGAGAACAATAACTTAGTTCCTAACTTAGCCCATAGGGTCTTCCAGAAGTAGCTCAAAAACTTAGCATCCCGATCTAACACGATTGTTCTAGGTATATCATGCAATCTCACAACTTCCCTAAAGAACAAATTAGCAATATGGCAAGCATCATCTGTTTTGTGGCAAGGAATGAAATGTGCCATCTTAGAAAACCTATCCACGACTACAAAAATAGAGTCTCGACCATACCTAGACCTGGGTAATCCTAATACAAAATTCATGGAAATGTCTTCCTACGGCTCATGAGGAATGGGAAGTGGGGTATAAAGTCCATGAGGTTGGACTCTAGATTTTGCTTGCTTACAAGTGACACATCGCTCACAAATCCTCTCAACATCTTGTTTCATGTGAGGCTAATAGAAGTGTTCCTGCAAAACCCCTAAGGTTTTAGCTACTCCAAAATGCCCCATTAAACCTCCTCCATGAGACTCCCTCACTAAAAATTCTCTTAAAGAACAATTTGGAATGCAAAGTTTATTCTCCCTAAACAAGAATCCCTCATGCTTATAAAATTTACCATGAACACTCTTCTCACAACGCACATACTCTTCACAAAAATCTCAATCAGCAGCATACAATTCTTTAATATGCTCAAAACCAAGCAATCTAGAACTAAGAGTAGAGATAAGAGCATACCTTCTAGAAAGTGCATCAGCAATAACATTCTCTTTACCTTGCTTGTAGTGGATGACATAGGGAAATGTTTCGATAAACTCCACCCAACGAGCATGCCTTTTGTTTAACTTATGTTGTCCCTTCAAGTACTTCAAGGATTCATGATCAGTGTGGATCACGAACTCTTTTGGCCAAAGGTAGTGTTGCCAAGTCTCCAGCGCTTGAACCAATGCATATAACTCCTTGTCATAAGTAGGGTAGTTCAAGGTTGCCCCACTTAGCTTCTCACTAAAGAATGCAATTGGTCTCTTCTCCTGCATGAGAACTGCTTTAATACCTATTTTTGAAGCATCACACTCAATTTCAAAAGTTTTAGAGAAATTAGGTAAAGCAAGTAATGGCGCATGAGTCAGCTTATTTTTAAGCGTCTAAAAGGCCTTCTCTTGTTGCTCTCCCCATCTGAACCCCACGTTCTTCTTGATTACTTCAGTAAGTGGTGCTGTAATGGTGCTGAAATCCTTCACAAACCTCCTGTAAAAGCTCGCTAGTCCATGGAAACTCTGAACATTACTTACATTAGTTGGACTAAGCCATTCTTGGATCGCACGAATCTTCTCTTCATCAACCTGTATTCCCTGGGCACTAACAATAAACCCAAGAAACACAAGTTTGTCTGTGCAAAAAGTGCACTTTTTGAGGCTAGCATATAATTGCTCCTTTTGAAGCACTTCCAAAACATCCCTCAAGTGAGATATATAGTCTTTCAAACTCTTGTTGTAAATGAGGATATCATCAAAATAGACAACCACAAATTTGCCAATAAAAGTCCTCAAAACATGGTTCATAAGTTTCATGAAAGTACTAGGTGCGTTAGTTAACCGAAAGGCATTACTAACCACTTATATAATCCATATTTTTTCTTAAATGCGATTTTCCATTCATCACCTTCTTTCATTCTAATTTGGTGATATCCGCTTTTCAAATCAATTTTGGAAAAGACACTAGACCCATGTAACTCATCTAGCATGTCATCTAAGCGAGGAATGGGATGACGATACTTTACCGTGATGTTGTTGATGGCGCGGAAATCAACACACATTCTCTATGACCCATCCTTCTTAGGCATTGCATATAGGCTCATGCTTTCTCTCACGTACCCCTTCTCCATTAAGTCATTGACCTGCCTTTGGAGTTCCTTTGTCTCCTCTGGATTGCTCCTATAAGCCGGCTTGTTTGGAATAGATGCTCCGGGTACAAGGTGAATCTGGTGCTCAATACCACGAATAAGTGGTAACCCCTTTGGAATCTCCTCAAGGAAGACATCTTCAAAGTCCTGCACAATAGACACAACCACACTAGGCAAAGAGTTAAAAGGTTTGTTAGTATTCAAACAAGTTTGTTTAAAAACTAGCAACAACATAGGTTGCTTCATCACTAATGCTCTCCTCACTACACTCGCTCTTGCCACACAACTCTCCTTTTGCAAGGCTGCACTCTCTTTTTCACTCACCACCAAAGTTGATCCCCCTTCAACTTGGCCTCTTACGCTCTTTCCAGCCTTCCTCTCTTTTTCCTTTTGATATTGACTTTTGTATTCCTTTTCTTTTTCTATGTCTTTTGCTCTCTCAATCTCCCTCTGTTTTTCACTCACCTTATATTTTGCAAAAGATTGTTGTAGCTGCAACTGATCCTTATACACCTGTTTATGTGTTAAGGGTTTAAGATTATAGCTTTTGCCATGGTGAACAAGTGTATACTTGTTAGAAAAGCCATCATGAATAACCTTCTTGTCAAACTACCATGGCCTCCACAAAAACACATGACACGCTTGCATCGGCACTACATCACATAACACCTCATCCTCATACCTACCAATGCGAAAAGCAACTAAGGCTTGCTTACTCACCTTAGTCTCGCCACTATCATTCAACCACTGCAATTTATATGGGCTAGGGTGTTTAGTGGTCTTGAGCCCCAACTTATCAACAATGAAAGTACTCACTACATTAGTGCAACTCCCCCCATCAATGATCAAACTGCAAATATGGTCACCTAAATAACATCTAGTATGAAAGATATTCTCTCGTTGCACCTCATCTTCTTCTTTCACCTGCACATTCAAAGCTCGCTTCACTACTGCCACTAACTTCCCTACTGCAGGCTCCTCGTCATCACTAGCATCCTCCAATGGAGGCATATCATCATCTTCACTATCCCCCTCAGTCTCATACTCACCATCATCATGCAGAATCATAACACGTCTATTCGGACATTGACTAGCAATATGACCTGTGCCTTGGCATTTAAAACATTTAATGTCACGATTTCTAGGAATAAAAGAGTCAGGTTTACCTTGATTACCAGGAGTAGAACCCGCTTACTTTTGCTCTCCTTTTGGCTTGGTGGGTAAAGACTTTTCTTCCTTCTTCCAATGGTTAGTCTTCCAAGTAGATGAACCAGCACCCTGTTGAAACCGTGCAGTACTACTACCTTTCCTCCTGTGTTGGTTCTCAACCTTTATAGCCATGTAAACCATATATTCCAATTCCACGTAATGCTGCAATTCTACTACATTCTGGATCTCCCTATTCAACCCAGCAAGAAACCTAGCCATGGTAGCCTCTCTATCCTCCTCAACATTCACTCTAATCATAGTAACCTCCATCTCCTTGAAACACTCATCCACACTTCGGCTTCCTTACTTAAGATTTTGCAATTTGTTGTGCAATTCACGATAGTAATAAGCAGGAACGAACTGCTTCTTCTTCACCCTCTTCATCTCTTCCCAAGACTCAATGAGTGGTTCGCCATTCCTTCTTCTATTCAACATCAGTTGATCCCACCACACTATGGCATAATCTGAAAACTCAATGGCAGCAAGCTTCACTTTCTTCCTCCTACTATAATTGTGACAATCAAACACCATCTTTACCTTCTTCTCCCATTTTAAGTATGCCTCGAGATCGTTCTTCCTTTGGAAAGGAGGAATCTTCATCTTTATACTACTCAATTGATTATCCTCTCTATTCTTATCTCCTCTATCTTCCCAATCCCTAGTTCCTCTATTCCTACCACCATAACCTCTATAACTCCCGATAGAAGGTTCATCAAATTCATCATCAGAAATTTCATCTCCACCCCTTTGTCCTCTCTTAGAACAACTCTCCCTCTTACGCCCTTGAAAGACGTTTTTAGATTGCTCTAGTTTCTGCTCTACCGTCTCATGAATTTATTCCATTCCCTTTTGAAACATTCTCTTCATCTCACCCCTTAACGCCTCAATCACTAACCTAGCATCAAACCTCCCCCTCTCACCTTCAAGAGAATGTTGCCTCGACATAGTCCCTGCAATGAAATGTTAGTACTAACACAAATATGTCTAGGATTAAACCTCACGATTCACTCCTTCACGTGTTTCACTCAAAGAATGATATCCCACATTCACTCGTGTATTCTCACAAGCAAAGATGATATCAACTCACCAATCCCTCTTCTCAATTCTCTTGGAACTAATCCAAACTACACCAAATTCTTCTGTAGAATTCAAGAACAAACTCTCCGGGCTGGAATTTTCCTTATTCTTTCTTTTTGTTGTCTTTGTTTTCGTTCTTTTGTTCTCGTTTTTTTTTTGTAACAAGATTAATAGGATGTACTACACTACTCAAGAAACAATTAACACTATGGACTTGAGTATGAAGCTATGACAACACGAAACTTGATATGAATGATTGGAGTTAGGGTTTTGATGTTACCTTTCTCAAACCGAACTGATGTTAAACAAACCTAGGCTCGGATACCAAACTGATACGAACCACGCCCATGTGTGATGAAACCCTATACCAATACGTTTGGAATTGCAACCCAAGATGCCAAAAACAATCAAAGTGGAACTGCGACTCGTTGCCTATAGATGAGGTAAGAACCTTGGTATATTCTGTTGACACCACAATCGGGATGAAATACCGATTGATAAGTCGGGTTTGAACGCCATGGAAGAAATCCGATAAGTTCAAGAGAAGTTCTTTGGAGAACCAAGAGAGGAATTCTCTCAAAATGTGTTATTCAATGTTGTATGTATGTTCTATCTTCTGTTTTCCAACCCTAGCAGCTTATATTAGGGTTTACAACTCGTAATAACAAAAACCCAAAACGACATAACATAATAAAGTTGCGGAAAAATAACAAACAGGCAATGAACGCTGGCGGTGTAATAGGCGGCGTAGTAGCCGACGTAGGATGTACGCCGAGTATATAGGCTGGCGGTGTAGTAGGCCGGCGTAGTCCCTCTGTCGTGCTCTAATTGTAACACCGGTTCAAGGCCGGCAGTGTTTAAGCCAACGTTGTCAAGGCCGGCAGCTTTGATCTCCTTAAATGACTTGTATAAATGCAAGGTCATTCTCATGGTTGCTCCACTCTTTTCCGGCTTCTTGGATATCCTTTATCAGCTCGTTAAATGCTTCATTGAATCGTTTTGCTCGAGTTCTTGTGATCGGTCTAGGTGGCACTTCAAGAGGATCCACATTCCATCTTCTAGCTCGACTCCCATCATGGCTCTCATCAAAAGAAATACCTAATTAATAGTTTACCTATCAAGTGCATCTTGATAAGCAGCAACAACATGCATTGGGTGATACCTAGTGTCTAGGCTCGTCCTCCATCATGCAACTAAAGGAGCTTTAGCATCTACAATAAGTTCATGGTGGCTAATAGGCACTACATGGGGAAATCTATCCTATGACCACACCTAAAGGAGTATCGCACTCCTCTCATCACATGAGCTGATGAGGTAGATGCAACATAAAACTGGTGATATAACCAAGTTAAACATGTAGACCCCTAGCTGTACATGCCTATCACATTGAAGTGCTCCAACAATGGCAAAAACATGCTTTGTACAAGGGAGCTCGATTTGTTAACAAAGATAAATCCTCCCAGCGGTTGTAAGATGTACGCACGCATATGACATGCAACTTACTTATCATCTATGGGTAGGACCTAATACATATCTTGAGGCTACATCAAACTAACGCATCTTCCTTTATTGCCTGACCCTAGTCTCACCCCTAAGTAATCTCTAACACGTGGCAATCCAATCGAAGGAACTACTTCCCCCCACTACCTGACCATCGCCTAGGAAGCCTAGCTGAACCTCATCATCTTGTAGAGTAATAGTGAACTCCTTATTAGGCATGTGAAACATGAGTCTTTAGCTTCCACCTTTCATTTAAGGTAGTGATCATATGCCAATCCAGCTATATAAAAGGCAAGTGACTCACCCTCATAAAGCATGTCAATTGTAAATATGGCTCCATTCGTGGATCAACTAGAATCATGTTGATGTGCCTAAAACTATGATCGGATCAAATGATTCCAATTCTGAAGCAACAATTAATAGTAATTCGATTCCAATATTCAAATAACGAACGATAATATAAAATAAGCCATAAACCTTTACCGGATATGACATACCAGCAAAAGAGTAATCCTAGTACGAATTTGTTGATATGATGCACAATAATCCAATACCGTCACTCGCTACAACTCCATGGATTGATAAGAGTAAAAATTGAAGAATAAACTTCACAAAGTGTTTTCTCAATGTTCCAAAAGTCCCTAAATTCTTACAAAACAACCAATATATAGCAAAGGGAGAAACAAATGCAAATCACCCACATAAGTTGCCAACTTTGGAAATAAAGGCCGTTGGCCTTACATGATAAGCCACCGGCCACACTACCTGCCTTAAATGGCTGATTTAGGATGAAAGTCATCGGCCTTTATGGCCAACCTAAGGGTGTCTACCTCTGGTTCTTACGCTTTGATTCCCATATTGAGCAACTTTATAAGAATCGTGATTTGATTCCCATCATCTCCTCGAACCTGTGAAAGATTTGTCCTCAAATCTGATGGTTTCTCTGTTTTTGTTACACGCTTTTGAGAATCCCCAGGGATGAAAATCATAGTCTGTAGGTGCCTATTGTCCTGAAGTCGTGGTTGTCCTGAAGGCTTCTGAATTACCTATATCTGATTCACTCCATTCAAGTCATCCCCCAGTCCCTTCCTCTTTACTATCAAGACTTCTTGTTAAGGGCTTTCTTAATCTGCTTTTGGGCTTCCTACACCTCATTGGGTGACATAAGACTTAAAAAAACCCGTTTACCATCCTTCTAAAACATATAAATGTTTCTATACCCATCATGCAGCACCCTCCTATCAGATAACCAAGGTCTACCCAGTAATATATGTGATGTGTACATAGGGAGAACATTGTAATCAATTACATTCTGGTACTTTTTTCCTATTTTAATTGGAACCTTAACCCTCTTAGTGACATGCAAACTGTCCGGTCACTTAACCAATGTAGTTTATAGGGCTTAGGATGAGGTGTAGTGACTAGTTACAATTTATTCACTAATGCAACAGCTATAACATTGGTGCAACTACTACCGTCAATAAGAAAGGTACAAAGATTACCTTGGACCCTACAGTGAATATGGAATAGGTTTTCCCTCTACATGTCCTCAATATTTGGAGATGTAGTCATTACCCTACGCAGTACATTAATAGTTAGATATTGATCATTGCCCTTGTCCTCATGTACCTCAGCGTTTAGATCTTCATGTATTCCTTTAACACTGTTGATAAATCTGTAGGCTCAAGTATGTCTTCCTTGTCACCCTCATTTTCCACCTCCATAGCAGTCATTACCTTTTTTGTTAGGGACATTAAGCAGCCATGTGTCAAAAGCCCATGCATTTGAAGCATTGGGTTTGACGAATCTTCCCACTTGATGATCTTGGCACTGTTTGTCGGATATCAGCCCCTGCAACCGCTTTGCCTTTTCCAAAACTATCCCTCTCCCTATCAATAATAGTTGCATTTGATTCCACAGTCCTATCAATTTCCCCCTTTCTAACCTGCTGATTATCTAATCTATATAACTGAGTAGTGGATCCATACCTGTTACTCGGTGCTCTGTATGGACTAAAGTGCCTCTGCCTCTCAATTTTTAAAGCCAACTAGATGGCCTCATCAAGAGTGTCATACCTCTACAGCTCGACAGTACATGCAATCTCATATTTCAACCCAGACACAAATTGTGCCATGGTCTGTTCAGATCATCAATGTCTCAAACTCCTAGACATACTCATCCACTGTTTTGCCTCCCTGTCTCATTATTTGGAGACGCATGAATAACTCCTGCCTGTAGTGTTTTGGTATAAACCTTTTCCTTAGAACCCATTTCATTTCTTGCCAAGTATGAATCTCAACATTACCATCTCTCCTCCTGTTGGCCACAAGGTTTTTCCACCATAAGGTAGCATACCCTGTAAATTTAACTATTGCTAGATGAACTCTCATATGGTCATTAATCTCATAGGACTTAAAGAGTCCTTTTACCTTATCCTCCCAATTAAGGTACTCCTTTGCAGGTCCCTTTCCAGCAAATGAAGGCATCTACAATTTCACATACTTTAGACTCCTAGGCGATCTGAACTCATGATTAGGATAAAGTTCATCCCTAAAATTGTCATCCCTTTCCTCTCTGTAAGCATGATACTGTCTTCTAACCTATCTGCCCTTGTTTCCTCCTACTACTCCTTCTCTACCCACAACAATAAGGGCTACCCTAGGTGGGGGTACCTGTAGATTTGCTACTAGTTGTTGGGGTAAAGTCATCTAATTGACCTGTGTTGCTAGATTAGCAATAATGGTAGTTAGGTCCTGCAACTACTCTTCTACTTTTTTTCTTCCACCTGTAGCATGACGACCTTGTACTCCTCCTCCTACCTAACTATTGGCCTCATTCCCGAATCCCCCATTAACATTGTCATTCGACATCTTCACTGAATTGCAATCTCAACACTAGAATTCTAAATAATAATTACACACTACACAAACCCTAATCGGCACAATTCCCAATTATAACCTTTGTTAAATCCTCAACTCAAATTCAACACAACGACAATTAACCAGGATACATAAACAACAACAACAACCAACCCTGATTAACTATTAATCAATTCAACAATGAAATTCACAACCCACGACAATAGAATCACACAACTGCAACAATAACAACGAAGAACCCTAATTTTTCAATTTACATGAATTCCACAAATAACTCGAATTGAATTGCACAACAACAATACAATCCAATTTGACAGTTCATGTACAATCTCAATTCAATAACAACTAAATCACAAAAATTTCACAATATCAAAACCCTAATCTCTCAAAGGAATCCAATAGACACAATTTCCTAATCTTAATCTGAGCTCTGATACCAAAAGATGAGGTACCTAAAACTATGATCGGATCAAATGATTCCAATTCCGAGGCGACAATTAATAGTAATTCGATTCCAATATTCAAATAACGAATGATAACATAAAATAAACCCTAAACCCTTACCGGAAATGACGTACCAGCAAGAGAGTAGTCCTAGTACAAATTTGTTGATATAATGCACAACAATCCAATACTGCCACTTGCCTTAACCCTACGGATTGATAAGAGTAAAAATTGAAGAATAAACTTCATAAAGTGTTTTCTTAATGTTTTAAAAGTCCCTAAATTCTTACAAAACAACCAATATATAGCAAAGGGAAAAATAAATGCGAATCCTCAACATAAGTCGCTAGCTTTGGAAATAAAGGCCGTCGGCCTTACATGATAAGCTGCAGCTGGCCGACTTTGGAAATCTATACCGCTGGCCTTAAAGGCTAGCCTTGGAGGCTAAGCCACCAGCCTTTATGGCTGGCCTATCTCTACGCTACTAGCCTTGAATGGCTGGTCTAGGATGAAAGCCACCGGCCTGTTTTCCTACTTTAGTTCTTGCGCTTTGATTCCTAAGTTGAGCAACTCTATAAGAATCGTGATTTGATTCCCATCACATGTTCTCAATGCACTGAAGTGATAGCTCGCAATGTTAAATGATGAGTTATGATTGATCCTAGAAGTAAAGAAGTGAAATGTTGTAGTATTAAAAATAGAACTAAAGTCATCAATTTTTGTAACGTTTACCGTTCTTGTGTTTATGTAAGCACGTTGTTCTATTGTGCCCTTCCTTTTGGAAAAGTCCACATGTGATTTTATTTGCATACTCTCTGATATCCATCTATCTTTTATGCCTAGGTTTCCCCTTTTTTCATACTTACAAGTCTTCCTTTTGGATAAAGCAGTGAGAAGTCTACCTCCTCCCAATTGAGCTCATCGCCTATGGGAAGGACATAAGTCCTATATGTCAACACTTGATGGGTCCACTTGTACCAATCCGAAATAGTTGCTAGCATATCAAGCCTAATGGAAGTATCTATTGCATATGTGCGCGAGCATAAGATTCGGTATATTTGCCATTTTTGATAAGTACATGTGCAGTGAGAAAGTTAATAGTGTGCGCATGCCCACTTCCCCTTAACCCGTTCACTACACGATGCTTGTCACTTAGCACCTTAAAAATTCTTTCCTGCCTACTATAATTCAATGACCCCATGGTTGCTAGCTTTTAAACTCCATCTGTCCATCTTTTTAGTGGCATATTTAGTGAAGACTCTATTTTTTGCTAAATTCTTAAGCACCTTTGCATACTTGTTAACAAAGTAGCCTAAACAATTATAAAGTCTCTTAACCAAAGTAGCTATTGGTAACCTTCGAGCTCCTTTCAACATAAAATTGTAGCTTTCCATAATGTTTTGTGTCATGTATCCAAAGCAATGGCAATTATCTTAAGCCAGCATCCACTTCTCTGCTGGCGCATCATCAAACCATAATGGGGCATTAGGCTTGATTATCCCCATCTGCTCCATGAAATAGTTTAGCATTTGAACTTGTGCCTACATCCCTGCATAAGTGACAAATTTCTTGATTGTCCTCACCTTCTTCGTTTTCAACATTTTAACTGTATCCCTATCATATTCTAGCCCCTAATTGCCACTTATAATATTTCCAAATGCGTAGGTAAAAAATTTCACATAGTCACCCATTTTTATTCTATTCATAACATAAATAAATAATCAACTAATTTACAATAACAGTTAATACCGGTTGCTTAACCTTAACAATTGTTAAGTTCTTTGAAATAAGTTTTAATGATAACAAAAATATCATAAGATATTTAGTAGATTTGTTTTAAGTTTGTTGAACAAAAATATTCATTCTCATAGACACTTAAATAGACAGTGGTTTATAGACACTTTATCTAATAGTTAACAACACAATCAATTAGACGTTTCAATAGACACTTAAACAAATAGTATGATGCTTCGGCTTGCAGAATGTATGCTCATATGGTTCATATCAATCTTCAATATAAGTTTGATTTATTTGAAGTCCTAATTCAACTAATTATGTGCATTTAGGTAATGCACTTAATTTGTTCCACACAAAAGGATTAATAATCCTTGGGAATTTCATTTGAAGACTATTTCATGAGCTTTCAAGGAAGTTTTTCATCATTGCAAAGTTATAAATTTGTTGGAAAGTTGCCAAGTCAAGATATTTAAAAATTTTATTTTATCTCAACATAAATATCATCCAATGAAGAACAAGATAAAGATAAGTATTAACAACTTTTGAGAAACTTTAGCTGAATGCCTTTCATAATTCATGTTCAAGTATATATATACATTAAGAGGATATCTTTCCAAGCAACTATTTCTTACAAACTAGGAAAATAAATCTTCCTCTACCAAAATATACAATACAAAATATACATGCCATATTTACAAACTAAGTCACGAAACAAATATCTAAGTGTGCCTTCTAGCCGTGTATGCTTCTGGTAGCTACCTGACACAATACACGGCCGTGTCTTCTGATCGTGTATCCGGCCGTGTATGTTTCTGGGAAGTACCTGACACAACACACGGCCGTGCCTTCTATCTGTGTATCTGGCCATGTATGTTTCTAGGAGGTTCCTAACACAACACACGGCCGTGTCTTCTGACCATGTATCTGACCGTGTATGTTTCTGTGCTTCCAAACCTTCTTGATTGATATCCCCCCTCAAATTGATGCGGACTGATCAAGAAGCATCAATTTGCCAACAAGAAACAGATGACGCTGCCGAGAAAGAGCCTTAGTAAATATATCAGCCGTTTGAAGATCCGAAGATATATGTGGAAGAGAAATAAGACCATTATCATAAGCTTCTCGAATAAAATGACAATCCACTTCAATATGTTTTGTACGCTCATGAAAAACAGGATTAGCAGTAATTTGAACAGCACTAGTATTATCGACATGAAGAGAGGTAGACCCAAGTTGAGGAAAACCAACCTCAGCCAACAAACCGCGAAGCCAAATAATCTTAGAGCAAGCAAACGACATAGCACGATATTCAGACTCAGTAGAAGACTTAGACACACGATCTTGTTTCTTACTCTTCCAAGAAATTAAAGAGTTACTAAGAAACATACACCAACAAGTAATAGAGCGACGTGTATCAGAACAACCAGCCCAATCAGCATCACTATATGTGGTTAAGTGAATGGGAGACTCTGCAAAAAAGAATAAACCCTGATGAGAAGTCCCTTTTAAATACCGAACAATACGACGAACTGCTGCTAAATGAAGATGTGTAGGTGCCTGCATAAATTGACTAACTTGTTGTACAGCAAATGAAATATCAGGACGTGTAATAGTCAGATAATTAAGACTTCCAACAAGTTGTCGATATAGAGATGGATCAGATAGAAAGTCACCATCCTGTCGTTGATATTTAACATTCACTTCCAAAGGAGTATCGACAGAACGTCCCTCTTGGAGACCAGCTAAAGCAATAAGTTCCTCAGTATATTTATGTTGATGAAGAAAAATACCAGCAGAAGAAGAATGAACCTCAAGACTTAAGAAATAAGTTAACGAGCCCAAATCCTTCATATGAAACGAACCTTGAAGGCGTTCTTGTAATTGAGACATTAATTAAGTATCAGATCCTGTGATAACAATATCATCAACATAGACTAACAACAAGACAATTCCCTTGTCAGTCTTGCACAGGAATAATGAAGAATCATACTGACTTTGAATAAAAGAGAAGCTAAGAAGAGTATTACGAAACTTCTCAAACCAAGCCCGTGGAGCCCGTTTCAAACCGTATAGAGACCGTTTGAGCTTACAAACATCATGTGAGGGTGTGGAAAACAATCCTGGAGGAGGAGTCATATAGATATCTTCCTTGAGGTCTCCATGCAAAAATGCATTCTTAACATCCATCTGTCGTAAGAACCATCCTTTAGATGCAGCAATAAATAGAATAAGTCGGACAGTTGTCATCTTAGCCACTGGTGCAAAGGTCTCTTCATAATCAATGCCATATTCCTGTCGATTGCCAAAAGTTACCAACCTTGCCTTATATCTGTCGAGGGAACCATCAAATCGAATCTTAAGAGAATAAACCCATTTACAACCAATGGGTTTAACATCAGCAGGACAGGAAACAATATCCCAAGTGTGATTATCTTGAAGTTCTTGAAGTTCCTCTTACATGGCTTTTATCCAGCAAGGCTGTTTAGCAACCTGAGAATAAGAGGTAGGAATGGTAGTATTAGTTACAATTGCAGAATAGCCATATCTATCTGGAGGACGAGTGTACCGAGTTGATCGTCGAAAAATCATTGAAGCATTTTCAGGAGCAGGGTCAGAAAGGACAAGTCCAAGCTTGAACCATTTATCAAAATAAGAATTATCAAAGTGAGGAAGCACAACAGTATCAGATGTCGAAAAATGTTGCTGAAAATAGTATTCATGTTCAAAGAAAATCACATCCTGAGAAATATGCCATCTATTATTAATCAAATCATAACACACAAAACCTTTATTATTAGGACTGTAACCCATAAAGCCACATCAAATAGACTAGGCTGACAACTTATGACATTCATAGGTAGGTAAATGAACGAAACAAACACATCCATATGTAGCATATGATAATTAGGATGTTTACCAAACACTCGTTGATAGGGAGAATCAAACTTCAATTGTTGAGATGGTAAGCAATTAATCAGATAAACGGCAGTAGATAAAGCTTTGGTCCAAAACTTAGCTGGAACAGAAGATTCTAACAACAATGTGCGCACCACATCTAACAAATGTCGATTTTTCCATTCGGCAACTCCATTCTGCTGAGGTGTATAAGGACATGAGCGTTGTGAAACAATACCCTTAGTATGAAGAAATGCTTGAAACTCATGAGAAATATATTCACCACCATTATCAGACCGTAAGATTTTAATACAAGTGGAAAACTGAGTCTCAATATATGTCACAAAGGTTTGAAACACAGTAAACACGTCTGCTTTGGAATGCAAAAAATATATCCATGTAAATCGACTGTAATCGTCAATAAATGTCACAAAATATTTATACTGATCATGTGAAATAATTGGTGCAATTCTCCAAACATCACTATGAACAATGTCAAAACATTTATTGGCACGACTACCCAAAACAGAAAAAGGCAACGTCTTACTTTTGCCCAGTTTACAAGAAGAACAATCAACTAATAAGTTCTTATCTATGGAACCGAGGACACCTCTTTGCAACAAATGATTCAAAACAACATTATTTGGATGACCTAAGCATCTATGCTAAATGCCATCCTTATTTTCAACAACCGAAGAAGCTAATGACAAAGTCCGAGGAACGGTAAATTGTAATGGAAATACCCTGCCCACTTTAGGCCCCTTCGCTATCACCTTCCCCGACACTTGATCTTGCACAGTACAACCATCACGAGAAAAGTGGACATCACAGTTATTATCCACCATTTGCCCAACAGAAAGTAAGTTAGTAGATAATTTAGGAGAAACCAAGACATGTCGAAAGGAGGAGCTAATATCACCAACTGTCGTAATAGGAATATTATTTCCATCAGCAACCTCAATGTGTTGAGTACCAGTATATGGATGTTGATTACGCAATAAATCAAATGTGCCAGTCATATGATTTGTGGCACCGGAATCAACAAACCAAGGAACAGAATTAGTAGTCTTACCTTTCCCTTGAAGACCAAGAGCAGAGAAGGCAGAGAAGATCATCTGTTGAACCATATCTGGTGTGAGAACAGATTGCTTGTTACTAGCAATTGTGGATGTCGAACCAGGATTGCAAGAGCCGGATACCGTAACATGAAAAGCTTGTGGCCTTCTGTTTTGAGGCTTTGTAGGACACTTCTTAATAATATGTCCTTTTTGCTTGCAATAATTACAGAACTTCTTACTACAATGCCGGGCAATATGACCAAATTCTTTGCAGTTGTAACACTGCATTGTTCCCTTTCCTCTGGTCTGAGCAGCACATGCAACATTAACTATTCCAAATGATCCACCAGTTTCACCAATAGCAGCTTGTGTCGCCAATCTTTGTTCCTTGCACAGCAATTCCCCATAACATACATCCAAACAAGGCACTGGATCTCTATTCAGCAACCCAACCCGAGCAGTTTCAAACTCAGGTCTGAGCTTCATAAAAAACTGATCACGACGACTCACTTCATGAACAGCCTGAAGACTAGCCAAACTCTCCTTTGACACCTTAGCATAGATAATACCAGAATATTCGCTCCATAAATTAAGGAATCCAGAATAATATTGTTCAATTGAGAGATTACCTTGACTATAATTACTCATATCAAGTTCCAATTGGAAACATCTTGCTATATTATCTTGATTGTAGACGCGCTTCAAGTATTCCCACATTTCTTTTGCTGTGCCAAAGGATTGTAAGTTGTTCACCATGTGAGCCTCAATAGATCCCAAAATCCAAGAAACAATCCGTGCATCGTTTGCCTCCCATTGACCACGATCTTTTGACTTTGTAGGAGCTGGAGAAGACCCGTCAATATGACCCCAAAGCTCCTTCCCTTTCAAAAACATCTTGAACTGAAATTCCCATGCAGCATAATTCTTCCCGTAAATCTAATGGCTAAGATCTCATGTGTTTTCTCAGAAAACATTCTAAAACGAATTGCCACTCACAACTTGATTATCAAAAAATTGTTGATTGGAATGAATCAACCTAAAGCCAAAAACAACCAAGAACAAACCAGCAATTCCAAGACTAAAAAAAAAGAACCATGGATTCAGCGCAATACTCAGTTGTGTGGCTCTGATACCATAACAACTTTTGAGAAACTTTAGCTGAATGCCTTTCATAATTCATGTTCAAGTATATATATACATTAGGAGGATATCTTTCCAAGCAACTATATCTTATAAACTAGGAAAATAAATCTTCCTCTACCAAAATATACAATACAAAATATACATGCCATATTTACAAACTAAGTCACGAAACAAATATCTAAGTATTCACGGTCGTGTTACACGGCCGTGCCTTCTAGTCGTGTTACACGGCCGTGCCTTCTAGCCGTGTATCAGGCCGTGTATGCTTCTGGTAGTTACCTGACACAATACACGGCCGTATCTTCTAACCGTGTATCCGGCCGTGTATGTTTCTGGGAAGTACCTAACACAACACACGACCGTGCCTTCTGTCCGTGTATCCGACCGTGTATGTTTCTGGGAGGTTCCTGACACAACACACGACCGTGTCTTCTGACCGTGTATCCGGCCGTGTATGTTTCTGTGCTTCTAGACCTTCTTGATTGATAAGTATAACAAATATGGTTTATCAGCTAAAGTTTATACGCATAAAGAGCGATCTTCAATTTTCAAATCAAAGCTTATCTATACAAGGTTGTTAAAGATTCGGATGAAGGTAAATATTAACAATATCTAAAGATCACATGAAAAAAAATTAAATATATGATCAAGGTGTTCAAAAGTTTAAATTTTTAGATTAGATTTTCAAATTCCCACAAATATAGGGATACTAATCTTATTTCTGAAACAAAAAAACCATTAGAACATTTGATGAATGTTTTGAAACTATCTATTAAGAAGGACTATACAAGAAGCAAATATATAAACTCCAAATTTCAAGTTCAATATACAACGATAGGAGAGAAAAAAAAAAACGTTTTACAATTCTTTGTTTTTCTCAAGTTTAATATTCGACGATAGGAGAGAACAAAAACATTTTACAATTCTTTGTTTTTCTCAAACTTAAACTGGAAAATTTATATTTTCTCATTCTTTTACAAATTTTCATTACTTTTCGTGTAAAGATTAGCTTAGAAAGTGAGGTTACAAGAACCTTGTAATATATGATTAGTCGAATGGTAGGCTAGAAAAACAGAGCAAGGGCTTTTATAACTTTTCTTTGCTATTTGATTAGTGGAATGACCAATGTGGAAAATCATATCCCCAATAGTGAAGCTGGAAGAGAGGATTGACTCATTAGGAGAAACCTCTATATATCGCCATCTTCTTTATTTTATTGCACATTAATTTCTATCATTTTGGTTTTACCTATCGCAAGCATTCTTCATTAGAAAAATAAAATTAAAAAATATTATTTTAATTAGACTTTCGTAAAAAGAATTGAACAAATAATCCATCCCCCATCTTGTTTGCCATTTTGGGACCTACATTTCATATCAAAGTAGGGACTTTTGTTTACAAGAGTTGATCAATGGCTGACAATAAAATCACGATTACATCTAATTGTATGTCATTCTTTGATGGCACTAATTTTCCTATTGGAAATGACTTTGCTTCATAGGAAATCATATGCTATGGGGATTATCAAATCATTCTCACTAACAGTCCAATCTTAGCCAACGAAGGAAAGAAAAAGGCTGAAGTAAACAATATAACAAAGAATCTACTTCTTATGATCATCTCTTAGACTGCATTCGTTATGATTTTATCTTGTGAATCTACCAAGAAAATATGGGACAAATTGTGTGAAACCTATGAAGCTACTATAATGATCAAAGGCACCAGGAGAGGAGCACTCATGTAGGATTATGAATTGTTCAGATTTCAATCTAGTGAAACTATATTTGATGGATTTAATATATTTACTTTGATTACTAATGAACTTACTTTGCTTTGTAAAATGCTTGATGACAGTGAGCTTGTAAGGAAAATCTTGCAAATTTTTCCAAGTTCATGAGAATTAAAGACAAATGAAATTGAAGAAGCTTTAGCCTTAGACAAACTGACCTTGAGTCAACTTTGTGAAAAGCTTCAAGCATATGAATCAAAATTGAAGTATATGAATGATCAAGAGAAAGTAAAAAAGTCTATAACATTTAAGGCTATTAAGTAAGACATTGAGCCAGATGAAGAATTGGATAGTGAGGAAGACAATGATGATCTAACAATGCTAGTTGAAAGATTTACAAAATCATTAAAAAAGAATGGTAAGCATTTTAAATGGTTTAAACGTTTTTATGCTAATCAATCTAAGTATGGTATAGGAAAGGTCTTCAAAGAAAAAGAGAAAAAGAAAAAAATTGTTTGCTTTGAATGCAAGAAGCTAGGACATATCAAGTATGAATTTCCCATGTTGATGAAAAAGATGGAGAAATACAAGAAGAAACAAAAAGCCTTAATGGCAACATTCAGTGATCTAAATGAGTTAGACGTTAAGTCAGATGCTGGATTAAACAATGAAGAAGAGGTAAATCTTTGCTTCATGGCTTTATCTATGGTATCTTCTAAGTCTAAGAATAATATGCTTGTTAGCTTTAAAAACCAAGTTAAGTAACTATTAAAGGCTCTATCTAAAGCAAATGAAAAGATTGAACCTTTGAAAAATGAAAAAGAAGTTATATGCTAAACTAATATGTAGTTACTTGATGAAAATGATACTCTTAAAAATGACACGAAAGTCTTACATATGGATAGTAAAAGCTTACGAGAAGTAAAAGATATGTTGACAAATGACAATAATACCTTAAGAAAAGAAATTGAGGAGCTTAATGTAAGAATAGATGAAGTTTCAAAAATTTTGAGTTATATGTTTACTAAGTTTTCTAAGAGTGATGAAAAACTAAAAAAGTTAATATCATTTCAAAGATTGTGTAACTCAAAATAAGGATTAGGATATAATATGGTGAGTTCTCAAAGAAAGCTAAGAAAACTGTTTTTATTAAAGGAAAAGATCCAATCACTAAAGATGATGTTGATACAAGTAAGAAGGAAAATAAAAGTGTAAATATGAAAGAAAATAAGTTTGTTACACAAAATGAAAAGAATATTAGAAAGTATCACAAACAAAACTATACATAGATGTATAGACAAAACTACAGAAGAAATTAGAGAAGGTATTATGAAGGCTATGCCAGATCATATAATTATCATCTAATAATGGTAAGCTTATATCAATATAAATGAAGACCATATTAATATTAGAGAAGGCTGGTAAGATCTAACACTTATGCGTGTTACTTTTGCAACAAATATGGACATATAGAAAAATTTTGTTATTACAAAAATGTTAAGCTTAGCTAACAACAAGTAAAAAATAAAACAACATGAGCTTGAATTTTGGAGGACCCAAGCTAGTCTAGGTTCCTAAAAGGGTTTAATCATTTCCTTTTGTTAATGCAGGAATATAAAACAAAGCTAAAAAGATTATGGTACCTAGATACTGGGTGCTCACGACACATGTCAGGAGATGTTTCATTATTCACAAACCTAGAATAGAAAAGTGGAGGTTATGTCAAGTTCGGTGATGACAGTAAAGGAAAAATAATAGCAACCGGTACAATAGGCTTTCCTTCTAGTACAATTGAAAATGTCTCTCTAGTAAAAGGTTTGAAACACAATCTCTTAAGTATTAATTAACTCTATGACAAAAGTTATAAAATGATTTTTGGACAAAGATAAAGTAGAAGCTTTTGATCAAAATGTAGAAAAATTGTTTGAAGGTTTTTGAAAAAGAAATATTTACATAGTTAAACCATCAATAGTAGATGTTAAAAGGTGTTTCTTATCAATAATTAATAACTGCTTTATTTGGCATAAAAAACTTAGACATGTTAATTTTTCACACTTAGAAAAACTTTTGAAAAACAAACTTGTTATTTGTTTACTAAAAATTTCTTCTATTAAAGACATTAAATGTGACACTTGTTTGAAAAATAAAATGGTTTTAGTTTCTCATAAGTCTAATAATGTTATTTCGACAAAAAATTCCTTTAAAACTTGATCTTTTTGGTCTAACAAAAACCTTAAGCTTAGGAGGTAATAAATATGGTTTAGTAATAGTTGATGATTTTTCACGTTTTACATGGGTTTTATTTCTTAGAAACAAGAGTAATACATTTGATGCCTTTGAAACTTTTTCAAAAAAATTTCAAAATAAAAAGGGTTTTTCAATTATAAGTTAAAAAACTGATAATGGTAAAGAATTTGAAAATGAAAGTTTTATCAAGTTTTGTGAGAAAAATGAAATAGAACATAATTTTTCTGCTCTATATACTCCACAGCAAAATGGAGTAATAGAGATGAAAAATAAAGTTTTACAAGAAATGACATGAAGTATGCTAAATGAAAGTAATTCACCTAAATATTTATGTGCTGTAGCAATATCTACATCTTGTTATATTTTTTAATCGTGTTTACGTAAGACCTTTGACGTAGAAAACATCTTATAAAATGTATAAAGGTAGGAAACCAAATGTGTCATACTTTCACATATTTGGGACTAAATGCTTCATCAAGAAATTCGAACAAAATCTTAGTAAATTTGATGAAAGAGCTAATGGGGGGATCTTTCTTGGTTATTTGATGACCAATAAGGCTTTCCGTATTTTTAATCAAGTAACTAGATTAGTAGAAGAATCTATAAGTGTCAAGTTTATTGATAACCTAATCATAGATGATAATGATAATGTTATAAATAAAAAGAACAAGGATGAATATTTAAATCATCAACAAGGTTTATGAGATACGGTTATAGTACCTATGGAACCTAAAATAGAAGGTTTAATCAAGCCTAAAGAAGAAGGTTGGTCAAATAATTAAGTAGACAGTCTAAGAGACACTTCTATAAAAGGTATGTTAGACAATTACTCAGATAGTTTGCCTAAAGGTACTATTAAACCTAAACAGGCTGTAACTAAATCTTCTAAACCTTAGAGATTTAAGTCATATCATCCACCAGAACAGGTGCTTGGCAAAATAGATTTTGGAATCAAAATTAGATCAAAGTTACAAGATATTGAAAACTAATTTGCTTTATTATCTGAAATTAAACCTAACATTGTGAATGGGGCTTTGATAGACAGTAACTGGATTAATGGCATGTAAGAGGAATTAGCATAATTCCAAAGGAATCAAGTGTGGAAACTAGTTCCAAGATTAAAGGATAATCCATTATTAGGACAAAATGAGTTTTCAAGAATAAATTTGATGAACAAGGCAAGATAGCTAGAAATAAAGAAAGGCTTGTAGCAAAAGGATATTCATAAGAAGGTATTGATTTTGATTAAACTTATGCTCATGTTGCTAAATTAGAATCCATTAGATTTTTATTAGCTTATACTTGTTACAAAGATTTCAAATTATTTCAAATTGATGTAAAAAGTACTTTTTTAAATAGATATATCAAAGAAGAAGTATTTGTAGAATAGCCTCTAGGATTTGAAGATCCATTAAAAGAAGACTAAGTTTTTAAATTACAAAAAGCTCTTTATCGTTTAAAATAAGCTCCACGAGATTGGTATGAAAGGTTAAGTGATTTCCTAATAAAAAATAATTTTTCAAGAGGAAAAGTTGACACAACTCCTTTTATTAAACATTTCAGTAAAGAAATTTTGGTAGTATAGATTTATGTAGATGATATTATTTTTGTTTTACTAATGGAGTATATTGCAAGGAATTTTGAAAGTTAATGCAAGTTGAATTTGAGATGTCCTTAATGGGGGTGCTAAACTTCTTTCTTGGATTGCAAATCAACCAAACCACTCAAGGAATATTTATTTACCAAGAAAAGTATGCTAAGCCAATGCTAAAAAAAAATTAGATTTGAAAATGTTAAAGAAACTACTACTATGTCAACTTTAATAAGGTTAGATCTTAACATCTCTAGTAAAAAGGTACATGAAAACTTTATAGAAGTTTAATTAGATTTTTGTTATATTTAACTACATCTAGACCAAGCATATTGTTTGTTGCTTGTGTGTGTACTAGATTTCAAACAAATATAACTGAAACACATTTAACAACTATTTAAAGGATTTTCAAATATATATATTGTACTATAAAACTAGGAATTCGGTATTCTAAAAATCAAAATATTGATTTAATAGAATATTCAAATGTTGATTATGCAGGTTGCAAGATTAATAGAAAAAGTACTTCAGGTACTTGTAAATTCTTAGGAGATAAGCTTGTATCTTGGTCATCCAAGAAACAAAATTTTTTTGCCCTATCAACAGTTGAAGTATAATATGTTTCAATTGGGAATGTTGTGCTCATGTTCTATGGATTAAACAACAATTACGTGACTATGGTTTTATGTGCAAAAATGTTCCAATAAAATGTGATAATACAACTGCTATTAATCTTACAAAAAAATCCAATCCATCATTCTAGATCTAAACATATTGAAGTGAGGCATCACTTTATAAGAGATCATGTTAATAATAGAGATATTAATCTTGATTTTGTTAATACTAAGTTTCAATTGGCTAATGTATTTACAAAACCATTGGATAAAAATATATTTGAATTTATTAGAAATGAAATAGGGGTGTGCTTTCCTTTATAAAAATAATAAATTTTTTTCTATTATTTTAGATAAACTAAAATAAAAGAAAGAGGCTTCATATCTTCTTAGCCATTATTTTAACCTACACATGCAACTACTCCTTGAAAAAAACTTTTTCAAAAATTAAATATTCAAAACTCCCTCCTTTCTCTCTATTAATCTCAACTCCCTCTCTCTTACCCTAACTTTTGTCTATGACCATAGCACCACAAAAATCCACTAGAACTTTAACAATACTCTCCAAAGCCAAAAGAAAGATAAGACAACCATCGAGATTCAAGATGAGGAATCATCCATGTCATTACACCTTAGTCAAAAAAAAATCCCAAGAAACTGTACATAATAAGGAATAAGGAAAACCCGACGATAGCAAGTTGGAGGAGATTGCAATAGATAGTGATTTTGAGAGTGAACAAGAAGTTTCTCTAGATACTCTAGAAAGAAAGAAAAAGGTAAACCCTAGACATTAGTTCTCTTGCAAGTTTGTACTTTTGAAAGCGAAAATTATGAATCGCATGTCTTTGGACTCTGAATTTTTTTATTAAGAATGGTTTCTATGTTGATGAGATGCTAGATAAAATTAGTTGTTAGAAACTGTGTAACCTAAGGTATATTATGTTTAGAGAAGTGACTATAGAATTTTACGAAAATTTAAATTCAAGAAGAAAAGATAGGTTGAAATTAAATGTGTGTGGTTAAGATGTTGAAATTACTAAGAATGACCTAATTCATTGTTTAGAACTCAAGAATGAAAGTGATGACAAAGATGTACTATACATGAATAGGTTAGAGTTGTTTCAATATCTAAATAATGGTTTTGAGATTGAATCACCAACAAATATACTTGTTACTCAATTTTCTTTGTTAGTTGGGATGTTAAATAAAATAATTAGTTCATGTGTTTTGCTAAGAATTGGAAGTAGAACATATATCTCTATAGATGAGGCAAAACTTATATTAGGAATAACTAAAGGGAAGAGTGTGGATGTAGTTGACAAAATTTAAAAAAAAAAATTGAAAATAAAGGAAAAAGACCATATGGAAATCTGATTATGTTTCTCTTAAAAGAGAAGAGGATAAGGTTTCCTAAGAAAGATTATACTAGAATTCGTGTTAAGAAAATTACTATAGGGATCCTTTATCATATGAATATACATGTTTGAAAAAAGGTTTGGTTCTTTGGAGGTTATGCAATATATATGGATCATAGGTATTCTAAAAGCGATATTCCTAAATGGATGTCTACTGTGTAAAGAGGAGCAACCTATAAAGAGAAAAAGAAAAATGATGAAGAAGAACTTTTGAAAAATAGTTGAAAAAGGAAAGGAAAAGAAAAAGTTACTAAAAAAGAAAGAAAGGCAAGGAGGAAGTTTGGCAAGGGAAATTTGATGATAAGGGATGAACTTATAGTTAGATCAAACACTTATATAGACAGTTCAGTAGAAGCTATTCTAAAATCCCTCGCACTTAAGAAAAATGATTTTAAATCTTGGACTAGTAATGAAGTTGTAAATCTAAAAAGCATGATTTCAAATTTGGAAAATTTTGTAAAGAAACTTTTTATGGAGATGAAACCCATGATGGAGTCAATTACTGCCAAACCTAGTGAAGAAAAATCTAATTGACAACTTCCACCAACTCCCACTAGGACTGGACATAGTTCTCTAAAGACACCTTTTCAAGAAGATCAATAAAATATTAATAATGAGGTCAGAGGCACTATTCCAATGCATGACCAAAACATGGATACTCCATATATACAGCAAGGTGTTCCTTAAAGTGGTGGGATTGAGATTTTGGATCAAGTTAAGCAAGAAACTACTACAATCAATCCTGAGATTGATTCTACACTTGAAGCTATTTAAGAACCTAATCTTGAACCCGTTCCTAAACCAATCCAAACCCCCTATTTAATAATCTGTTCAAACATCTCCTCCTATTGAACCATTAGAACCATAGCTAGCTCTAGTTCCTATTAAAACCAATTTTGACCTTGCCGAAAAGCAATTTGAAGAACCAGTTCCAAATGATTAGGGAAAAGGGTCAAGACAATTGTTAGAAAAGTTGTCAAGCCTTAAAGGAAAGAGAAAAATTAATTCTTTTTGCACTAATTTTTGTTAACTGTTTCACTTTTAATGACTCATGCTAATGATTGGTTTTAATTACCTGCCTGTATAGTTTATCTTTTCAATGATGCTTTATGCTTTTATTAATTTTGTTACAAACTGCTCATTGATAATCCGTACTTCTATGACTTATAAATTTATATCATATGTTGAGAAAAAGGTAAGGGGTCGATGTTTGGTACAGGTGTAATATATATTGTTTGTTTGATAACAAAAATGGGGAGAAGGAAAAGTTGGTGATAAACTTGTTTCACAAACATTTAAAGTTTATCACTAGAGAAAGGTTTTGTTATTATCAAAAAGTGAGAGAATGTTGAGTTCTCTTAAATAAGTTTTAATGATAACAAAAATGTCATAAGATATCTACTGAATATGTTTTAAGTGTGTCGAACAAAAATATTCATTCTCACAAACACTTAAGTAGACGGTGGTTTACAATTACTTCATCTAATAGTTAACAAGATAATTTGTTAGATGCTTTAATAGACACTCAAATAAACAGTATGATACTTTAGTTCATATAATGTATGCTTATATAGTTCTTATTTATCTTCAATACAAGTTTAATTTATTTAAAACCCCAATTTAACTAATTAAGTGTATTTGGGTAATGCACTTAATTTGTTCCAAATAAGAAGGATTACTAAGCCTTGGGAATTTCATTTGAAGACTATTTCACAAGCTTTCAAGGAAGCTTTTCATCGTTATAGAGTTATAAAATTTATAGGAAAGTTTCCAGATCAAGATATTTAAAAATTTTATTTTATCTTGACATAAATATCATCCAATGAATAACAAGATAAGAATAAGTATAACAAATATGGTTTATTAGCTTAAACTTATCCACATGAAGAGGGATCTTCAATTTTCAAATTAAAGCTTATCTATACAAAGTTGTTAAAGATTCAAATGAATATAAATATCAACAATATCTGAAGATCACAAGAAAAAAAAAATCAAATATATGAGGTAGGAGTTCAAAAGTTTGAATTTTTAGATAAGATTTTCAAACTCCCACAAATATAGGGATATTAATCATCTCTATGCAACAAAGAAGCCATTAGAAGATTTGACAAATGTTTTGAAGCTATCTATTAAGAAGGACTATACAAAAAGCAAATATACAAACTCTAGATTTCAAGTTCAATATACAACAACAGGAGAGAACAAAAACATTTTACAATTCTTTGTTTTTCTTAAGCTTAAACTAAAGAATTTATATTTTATCATTCTTTTTCAAAATTTCTTTACTTTTCATGTAAAGATTAGCTTAGAAAGTAAGGTTATAAAAGTCTTATAGTCTGTGATTAGCCAAGTGGTAGGCTAGAAAGATAGAGTAAGAGCTATTGGTGTTTGTAACTTTTCTTTACTATTAGATTAGTGAAATGACTAGTGTGGAAGATTGTATCTTCAACAGTGAAGCTGGAAGAGAAGATTGACTCACTAGGAGGAACCTCTATATATTACCATCCTCTTTATTTTATTGCATATTAATTTATGTCATTTTGTTTGTGCCTATCACTAGCATTCTTCATTAGAAAAATAAAATTAAAAAGGATTATTTTAATTTGACTTTCATAAAAAGATTTAAACAAACAATTCATTCTCCCTCTCTTTTGCCGTTTCAGGACCTACAACAATGGTCATCTTCTTTCCATGTAACCAAAAGAAAAAAAAATTATTTTTTTATTTTTTATTTTTCTAAAAGTTTCTTTAAAAAAAAACATTTGCAAGCTTACATAAAAATAAAAGAAAAAATCATTTATAATTTTTTTAATAGATTCAAATTATTTTATTTTATTTTACAAACAATAAAAAATTTCTTAATTTTGTTGAAAAATAAAAAAAAATTAAATTGAAAAAAATTCAAAATATTTAATTCATAGTTAATTTTTTTAGTGAAAAAAATAATATTAAAATTTTCATGAATAGATATTTTTTTTAATTTATTTTATAAAAAGATTATTTAATTACAATTTGTTTTATAAAAAATTAAAGAATAAACAAATTCTTAGTGAACATAATAATTATCTTCTTCATATGTGAACAAAAATTGAATTTTTATTTTATTTTTTTAAGAAACATTTTAGAGTTTATATAAGAATAATGGAAAAAATAATTTATTTAAAAAATTGTAATAAATTTAAATTTTTAAATATTAATTTACATATAATGAAAGGTTACATAATTTTGTTAAACAATGAAAAAATTTAATATTGAAAATTCTTAAAAATATTAAGTTTATATTTAATTTTTTAAAATGAAATGAAATTTACATTTTTCTTTAACATACATTCTTTTACTTTAAATATTTTAAAAATTAGTTAATTACAAATTGTTTAATAAAAATTTAAAGTATAAACAAAATTTTAAATTAAAAAAATTTAATATTTACTTCAAAAATATCTTTATACATTAGTCATTTTGCACACAATCATCAGCGTAAACATTAAATAGAACAAATTAATACATTACAAACTAACAGCGAGTATCAATATTTAAAGAAAAACTCATTACAAAATATCACAACATCAATATTCTATGGTTTTCTAAAAAGATAAAATTAATACAAAATTTTTAGTTACACAATATTCATCTTTTTCCAAGCTAAACTCTTCTGAAACTTTTTTTTAAATATGTATTGTGCACAAACTATTCACATAATAATAAAAATACTAACTACCTCATGTCACATGCTGCAAAATTCACATAAATCATATCTAATACATTACAAACTAACAACAAGCACCATATTTAAAAAAAAAAAAAAAGACTAAGAAGAATCATAGCTAAAGTTTTTTGAAATGATGAATTTGACACAATGAGAAAAAAAAACTTCAATTTTTAATGAAAATACGTACTAAAATATAACTTAATCGAGCTTTTTTGTTTAAAAAATAGAAAGATCTCAGCGATTTCAATGAACTTATGTAAGAAAGCTTTTTGATGATTCTTGTAGATTCACAAGCTTTTCTTCTTCAAACCTATGTAAGAAAGTAAGGAAGTAAGGGAGTTTGCTTATGTGTGAACGAAAGTATTATGTGTTATTTTGTTCTATAGGTTTGTGTTATAGTAATACTTAAAGAGGGGGGGGGGGTGTTAAATACTATTTTAAGGTCTAAAATATAGGTATGCATGTTTATATAGGTATACAGGTAAAATTAGTGGTGTAGTAGATGTCCTTTTGTGTACATGTGATAAAATTATTGGATAGTGAGGGCAAGTCATAAAAATAATTTAGTGGGAATAACTGTCTAAAGGTAGGGACTACGTGTGCACCTTCAAAAAATTTTCTTGAAGGTATGGATAAAGTCCACACCTTCGCTATCTATTTCCGTAATATTTTCCCTAGGTAGCCTATTTCGCAATTTTGTTTTTAAATTATATTAGCGAATTCCTATAAAAATAAGGTTAGAAAGGAAACGAAAAGTTAATTTCTTCATGCCTCTGAACTCAAATTTAAACAAAGATATAAAATGCTATGCTTGTTGATCCAAAAAAAGTTTGCATAAAAAGTATATATATATATATTCAGGGTTTGGTCCAGTTCAACTACTCATACTACGAGTCAGTATATCACTTCTGATTAGAACCATAAATCAAACCGTATTTAAAAAAGAAAAATTAAAATTTAATTTCTAGTTTTGTTTGATCTAGTGTGGTTCGGATCACAATTTGGGCTATTTTTTTTCCTACCCCTTCAACCATGTTCATCACATTTAACCTCATATTCAAAGTGTTCATCACCAATATTCAAGTTTGATCTTTAAAAATGCTTCAAATTCATCAAAAATGTGTTTATTAATAAGTCTTCAGGTATTGATTGATTTAAAAATATTAAGCACTCTAGATTACTACATGATCAACAAAATCCCAAGATCATGTAATAATAACAACATAATTGATCACTAAGTTTTAGAATCAAACTTGCTTGAAATGAGTGTTTGATCTTCAAAAGGGGTTGTTCACATGTAAGTTGTTTATGAGAAAAATAATAAATAACTTGATTTCATAAATAAATAAATAAATAAATAATTAGAGTTAGGAAACCCCTACCATGTGGACCAAGCTAGTCTAACTCAGCTAGTTTAATGTGAACCAAACTAGTTCATGATGAACTAAGAAATGGAAAATTGAAAATAAAATCAGTAATAAACAAAAAATAAATAAATAAATAGAAATAAATATTAATTAATCTATTAATAAAAAGAGCTTAAATTAATTCAATTGGGCCTAGTTACTCTTATGGGCTATACTTTAACTACATAAAATTTACTAAGTATTGTAATTAAACATAATAAAATAAGCTTGTCATATGAAGTTAGGATCTAAGCTTTATTAAGGACAAGTAATTAACTTTAAATCTCAATTGCATACATATTTTGGTTTCAACTTCTGAGTTTAATGTTTAGCTTGCTTCATGATTGTGATATTTGTAGGTATGCAA
Organism: Laguncularia racemosa; assembly: GCA_037954665.1. Classification (NCBI taxonomy): domain Eukaryota; kingdom Viridiplantae; phylum Streptophyta; class Magnoliopsida; order Myrtales; family Combretaceae; genus Laguncularia; species Laguncularia racemosa. The sequence continues at coordinate 980,446 of JBBMOL010000039.1, read as the reverse complement.
TTTGTTGAATTACATGATACATGTGAATGTAGATAGAGAAAAATTGACTAATACGTAAACTTGGCTAATTACATGCATGTAATTGTTTGTGCTTGGTCATTTTAGGTCAGCGGGTGACACCCTTAAAGTAGGTTTATAGCTACAGTTGTAAATACTAGGATGATATAATAACTAAATGTTTAAGCCACTATAGGCAGTACAACGAATAGTTGATAGGAAAGAATTGTGTTAGTATAGTAAGTGAATATGAAAGAATGCATTAGCAAGTATTATATGGAGTTATGAGCCTCATATATAATACATTAATCGTGATATTCACTAGTGGCAATTTCTCACAATGAACTCCATATAAAACTATTAGATATATGGATGTAGTTGAACATGGATTTGATCATTCATATTAACTCATGATTGTGCTACGATAGATTGAACCCTCTTGTTTTTTGTCATGTTGCAGAGTCATGAGATACTCTAACTTCCAGGATGCTAGAAATGTGTTGATTGTTACACCTAAATTAATTACCTTAATGAACCTTGTTATAGTTCCGAGTTTAAGAATCTCGATGGGGATTGTGTGTGGAACAAGGAGTAGAGTTGTTATTCTTGCTAGACTTTTCTTTCATATAGACTTTTATTTTACTCAGACTCATGTTAGTTTTATGGTTTTGGATTGTACTCAAACTTTGGATTGGATTTTAGACTTTTGTTTAAGCCTTCTAAGCCTTGGTTTACCTTTTTAGATACCTTGAAAGTTAAGATGGGTTTCAATGATCTTTATTTTGCAATTTGATCAAACGTTTTGTAAAAATAACCAAAAATAACTTTTGTAAAATAAAACTTGGCGACTCTAACTATCAAACCATCCAAACATATATTTTCAAAGTCTAATGAAGGCTTTTATAAATAAAAAAATGGAAATAGAAAACTAAATGGTTAATAAGCCTAAGCATATATCACTTAAGTGATGCACATGGCAGGCTATCATACCTTTTTATTTTCAAAGTGTAACAGTTTATTTACTAAATATTATAATACTCCAAGACTTATAAGGATTAAGTACATATTAAAATAAGTTTAAAAGTACAAATAACTAAGTCTTACTTAATGATATTACCCTAATCTCAAGTCTTAAATCAAAACTCAAATATGTAACTAAATTTAATATAGATTTTACAATTCAACTCTAGTCAAGTGATAAAAGTCGATTAATAATTAAGTTATTTTTGCTTTTCAAGCAAGATGTTTCTTAAGTAATTCGAGCTAAGGGTGCAAGTGAGTCAAGTCTACTTGCAAACTACTTAAGTTAAACTTTGTAAAAACTCAAGTTCGATTCAACATTAGTTAAGTCGAGCTTAAACTTAAACAATTTAAGTAGTTTATCGAATTAAGCTCGAGTTTTATAATATTTAGCTTGATTAGCTTGTGAACCTAATCGAATTCAAGTCAAATTTTAAAATTAGTCAGTTTCAAGTTGAGTTAAAATGTTAGTATTATTTTAATTAAAAATAATAATTTCTACATAAAATTGAGCCTAAATAAACTTAATCAAGTTGAGCTCTAAGCTTGTTGAGTGTCACTTTAAGTTGAGTTTGAGCTAAAGCTCGAACTTTTAAATTTCGAGTTTAGATTGAATTTAAGCTCATCAATGTATCATTTTGTTTTAACCCAAGTGCGACTCTAATTTGAGTGATGAAAATAAAAATTATTCTAAGAAGCAATTTGAGTAGCGAATGCACAAGCATGTTTCAGATAGTCTCGACAAGATCAAGACTTTTTTTAGTTACTTCTTTGGATCCTATAATTTGCATACTTATTGGAGATTTGAATATATTTTTTGCATCGAGTGAAAGTTAAAAAGTCCCATTTAATGGACGTAATATTTTGTAACACCTCTTAATAAATGAATTACAATTTTTTATTATCGAAAAATAAGAAGTTGAATTAATTAAATTTGTTTGTCACTCATTATCTATAATATTAAAGTATAAGAGATTAATTTTAATATTACACATCTAAAAAATAAAATTTTTATTAATAAATTTCTTTAATTATCCTTTAAAGTATGCCTTTTATTTTATGAATGCTTAAATATTAACTTTAATAAAAAATAAATTTTCTTGTAGCTTTTATTGTCTTATATATATTAAATTCTAGTAAGATAGAATATAAAAATTGGAAAAATTTGTAATTCTTACACTACATTCTAATGAATTTATTTTGGGTGTAAAGGAATATTCCATCCGAGTCACGTACTTAAGTATTGTTATTTTTTTTAAATTACGTAAATATTGTACCCCCAATAATTATTCCTAAAATAGGTTTCGAATATGTGAATGTCATTTGTGACTTTAAAATAAAAAAATAAACTAAAGCACGGACCTCATCTGCACCTTCAAGAAAAATGCTTGAAAGCGTAGACGAAGTTTGCACCTTTAGTGCAAATTTTACTGCATTTTTTTTCTCATGATGTATCTGCAAACCTATAAAAGTTATGAAAAAAAGTTTACTATAAACTTATAAATTTTTTATAAAAGAAGTACTGCAAATCTATAAAAGCAATACAGTAAATTTACACAGTATCATAACATATGATTTATAATATACAAAAAAATTTTGCACTGACAATTTGTAATATAAATACTAATCCTCAATTCATATGTTCATATTTTCATCTTTCAATTTTCTCTGCAAATTTCGCTCTATCTCATTGTTTGCAAATTTTTATTTTCATATTTTTTGTTTCACATAGGTTTTAGCTTGTTGAAGTACATGTGTAGAAATATTTTCATCAAAGCAAGATATTGGTATGTTTTCTTAAGAAAAAATAATTTTTTTTTTTTGCTATTGTACTACTTCGAATAAATGCAAAAAAATACGTGCAATTATATGTACTCTACAATTTTTATTGAAATAGTAGTTATTGTAATTAATCATTAATTAGTTGTTAATATATGATTAATTAACATTAGCAAATGAATTATGTTTATGTGTTATTATAATGTATTTTTGTAAACATAGTTGTTAAAATAAGTTGTTATTAATTAACTGTTAATTAACAGAGATTAGTTGTTATATGTAAATAATTAATTGTTAGAAAAATAATTAGCGAAAAAATTTATGTTGATTGTAAATGTAAAATATATGATGGTTTTGTATAATTAGTTATAAAATTAAGTAGTTATTAATGATCCGTTAATTACAGGTGATTAGTCATTAATATGTCATTAATTAATCATTGTAAAGTTAAGAAGTGAAAAATTTTGTGTTAGTTACAAATGTAAAATATTTGTATGGTTTTGTACAATTAGTTATAAAATTAAGCAGTTATTAAAGTTTCATTAATTAAAGGTCATCGATCATTCATATGTCGTTAATTAATTGTTATAAAATTATTAGTAAAAACTTTTGTGTTGGTTGCAAGTGTAAAATAGTTGTATGTCTTGTAAAATTAATTATAAAACTAAGTAGTTATTAATTGTCCATCAATTAAAGATTATTAGTCATTATTATATCATAAATTAATTATCATAAAATTAATTACTGACAAATTTTGTATTAATAGCAAATGTAAAATAGTTGTATGCTTTTGTAAAATTAGTTATAAAATTAAGTAATTATTAATAATCCGTTAATTAAAGATGATTAGTCATTAATATGTCATTAATTAATTGTTATAAAATCAATTAATGAAAAATTTTATATTGGTAGGAAATGTAAAATATTTGTATGTTTTTTTATAGAATTAGTTATATTAAGTAGTTATTAATGATCTGTCAATTAAAGATAATTAGTTGTTAATATGTCATTAATTAATCGTCATAAAATTAATTAGTGAAAAATTTTGTATTGGTGGGAAATGTAAAATATTTGTATGTTTTAATAGAAATAGTTATAAAATTAAGTAGTTATTAATGATCAATTAATTAAAGATAATTAGTCGTTAATATATCATGAATTAATTGTCATATTAATTAGTGAAAAATTTTGTATTGGTGGGAAATATAAAATATTTGTATATTTTTGTAGAGTTAGTGATGCGTGAACCTTAGGTATGTTAAACCTAAAACCCGACGAACACAATTGAAATCAAACCCCAAGGATTGTCTCAAATAAGTAGAATGGAACTAGATCCCAATCACACCTGTTAACTGAAACCTAAGTTATTAAAAGCAATTTCCCCAATCAAATTCGATTGAAGAATTCCAAAGAGAGTTCTTTTGCAAAGAACAAAGGAGGGTTTTCTTTTCAAAAGAAAAGATGTGTTTTGTTTCAATCTTCAATAATGATGTCTGTTGTGTCGACCCCTACTCAGTCATATAAGGATGTCAAGCACAAGAAAATACAAAACCTAAGTTACCTAATCTAGCTTACGGCCTTATCTTCTTATGGACCAAAACACCTAACTAATTATGCCAAATTATAAACTAAAACAAAGAATAAAACATAATAAAACAAAACTGAGAATCCTCTTTCCCTTTTCGGTTCAATAAAAACATATCTATTCTAGGACTTTAAATCCTTACACCTTTCCATGGAAACGTGAATCAAATTGATAGGTGTTGGTTCTCCTTTTGTGTAATTTGATTCCTTAGCTTGTAGGTCCATGACTAGTCCTTATAAGGCGTCATTCATCTTCTTAGCTCTAGCTTGGGTCATTGGGCCTCCAATTCCTTGCAATGGATCTTGGGATTTCGGTTTCGCCCTCTTAGATGCTAGTTGATCCTCATCATTCCCTCTTTCCTTGAAAAGATTCGTCTTCGAATCACCTGCATCATAAAGAGTAAAATGAGAAACATTAAAGGTAACACTTACATTACCATAGTGGTTTAGCAAATCTATCTTGTAAGCATTGTCGTTGATGCGCTCCATGACTTGGAAAGGTCCATCACCCCTTAGATGCAATTTGGACTTCCATTGTTCTACAAATCGTTCCTTTCGCAAGTGCACCCAAACCCAATCTCCTAGAAGAAACATAGTTTTGATATGTCCCTTATTAGCTTGACCAGCATAGTGTTTTTTCTTCTTCTCAATATTGGCCCGGATCTGAGTATGTAAGTCCCTAACAAAGTTTGCCTTTTTTGTACCATCAAGATCAACAAAATCATTAGTAGGCAAAGGCAATATATCCAATGGTGTCAAGGGGTTAAAACCATACACAACCTCAAATAGAGAATATGATGTAGTGGAATGTACTATCCTATTGTATGCAAATTCTACATGAGGTAAACATGTTTCCCATTGTTTCAAATTTTTATCAAGCACAGCATATAATAATGTGGAAAGTGTCATGTTGACCACTTCCGTTTGTCCATTGGTTTAAGGATGTGCTACAGTGGAAAACAATAACTTTGTGCCTAGCCTATTCCAAAAGTACGCCAAAAGTGGCTCAAAAATTTCACATCTCTATCACTCACAATAGAGTTAGGCAAACCATGTAATTGTACAATCTCCCTAAAGAACAAATTAGCGATATGTTGTGCATCATTAGTTTTAGAACAAGCAATAAAATGAGCCATTTTACTAAACCTATCGACAACAACGAATATGTTATCTTTGCCACTCTAAGATCGAGGTAAGCCTAATATGAAATCCATAGATATGTCAATCCAAGGCTGACTAGGTACAACAATGGTAGATACTCCCTATGGGGCATTACTTTAGACTTAGCCTTTCTACATGTGATACATTTGTCACACATAGTCTGCACGTCATGTCTTATCTTAGGCCAATAAAAGTGTTCGTGCAAAATGTCTAAAGTTTTCTTAACACCAAAGTGTTCCATTAGACCTCCCCTATGTATATCCCTCACTAACAATTCACGTATGGAACTTTTGGGCACTCATAATCTATCTTTCTTACATAAATATCCCTCCTGTCTATAAAAGTCTGCATACCTACTATTAGAACAAGCAGCCCAAATCTAACCGAAGTTAGCATCATGTTCATACAAGTCTTTTATGCACTCAAAACCCAGCAGTTTAGTATGTAAGGAAGTCGATAGAGAATACCTTCTAGATAGGGCATCAGCTACTACATTTTCCTTACCCTGCTTATATTTGATGATGTATGGAAAGGTCTCGATGAACTCCAACCATTTAGCATGCCTTTTATTCAACTTTCCTTGCGTCTTCAGGTACTTCATACTCTTATGATCGGAATGGATGGTGAACTCCTTAGGCCATAAATAATGCTGCCACATTTGCAATGTCCTCACTAGGGCATACAACTCCTTATCATACACAGGGTAATTCAAGGCAGCACTATTGATTTCTCACTAAAGTAGGCTATTAGTTTGGAATCCTGCATTAACACACCACCAATACCCTTCTTGGAAGCATCACATTCGATCTCAAAAACTTTCTCAAAATTAGGTAATACTAACAAAGGTGTGTTAGTTAACTTACCTTTTAGAGTTTAGAATGCCTACTCATGTACTTCAGTCCATCTGAATTCAGCATTCTTCTTGACAAGATCATTCAAAGGAGTAGCAATGGAGTTGAAATCCCTCACGAATCACTTGTAAAAGCTAGCTAATCCATGGAAGCTTCTGACTTCATTAGCGTTCTTTGGTGTTGGCCACTCCCGAATTGCCTTCACCTTCTCCTCGTCCATAGCTATTCCATTTGCACCTACAACAAAACCAAGAAAAACCATAGTTTCCATACAAAATGTGTACTTCTTTAAATTGGCATATAATTGGTTTTCCTTTAAAACATTAAACACACTCTGCAAATGTTGTACATGATCATCTAATGTTCTGCTATAAATTAAAATATCATTAAAATAGATGGCAACAAATTTTCTAATGAAATGTCACAGAACATGATTCATTAATCTCATGAAAGAGCTAGGTGCATTTGTTAACCCAAAAGGCATTACCATCCATTCATATAATCTATGCTTAGTTTTAAATGCGGTTTTTCACTCATCCCCTTCCTTCATATGAATTTGATAGTAGGCATTCTTTAAGTCAATTTTAGAAAATTAACGTGCACTAGGCAATTCATCAAGCATGTCATCTAGCCTAGGGATAGGATGTCTATACTTGACTATAATTTTGTTGATTGCCCAGTAGTCAACGCACATGTGCCACATTCCATCCTTCTTAGGGACTAGGATAGCAAAAACTGAACATAGGCTGAGACTTTCTCGAATAAACCCTTTCTCTATCAGTCCATCAACTTGTTTCTGAATTTCCTTGGCCTCCTCAGGATTAGTTCTATAGGCTGGTCGGTTAGGAAAGGATGTGCCTAGCATGAAATCAATTTGGTGCTCAATCCCTCATAGTGGGGTAGGCCTTGTGGCACCTCTTTAAGGAACAAGTCTTCATATTCCTGCAATAAAGACACAACCATACTAGGTAAAATAGGATTAAGGTTAGTATTAGTAAAATATAGATCCTTATACATAAGTACAAGTAGTTGTTGCTTGGCTAAAATTACACTCTTGACCTCACTCCTTCTCACCATGCTCCCTTCTCTCGATGTTTTAGTGTCTTTTCCCTCTTTGCTCACTAGTGTTTGTTTCTCACTTTTTTCTTTCTTTTTACTCTTCTCTAATACACTTAAGTGTTTCTCTCAAAATTCCTTTGCAATCCTCACAAGCTTCCCATGGTTTTTGTAGTGTGAGAACCACTTTCCTTTTGTTTAGCACAAAAGAATATCGGTTCTTGTACCCACCATATGTCACTTTTCAATCAAAGTGCCATGGCCACCCTAACAATAGGTGACTAACCTGCATAAGAACCACATCACACATCACCTCATCTTTATAGTTCCCTATGGAAAAGGCTATAAGAACCTGCCTAGTCACCTTTACTTCCCCACATTCATTCAACCACTGTAATCAATATGGCCTTGGATGTTTTACAGCTTTCAACTGCATCTTATCTACTAGTAAAGTGCTAGCAACGTTAGTGCAACTGCCAATATCGATTATTAAACTACATACCTTATTTTGTACATGACGCCGTGTATGAAATATATGCTCACGTTGGATCCCCTCACCGTCCTCCTAGGGTTGTACACTAAGTACTCACCTAGTGACATATAACTCCCCACCCACAAGTCCCTCTAAATCAACACCCTCATACTCCTATGATGGTGACTCCTCATCCTCCTCAAAGCTAACACTCACTACATCCCCATTGTCACAAATAATCATAGCTCGTTGATTTAGACATTGAATGTAATGTGTCTAAATCCCTGACACCTAAAACATTTAATATCTCTAGTTCTGGAAGAGGGTTTAGTGTTAGCTTTTCCCTTAAATGTAGCAACCGGACTCTTAGTTGTCACGTCCTCTTTAGGCTTCAAATCCGTGGAGTTCTTCTTCCAATTGGACTTCCATCAAGAGTTGGAAGTCACCCCAGACCTTTGGTTACTCCTATATTTCAATTGTCGCTCCACTTTGATTGCCCTATGCAACAACTCTTCCATGTCTAAATAATGGTGTAAGTCTACCACATCAGTAATTTCCCGGTTCAGACCATTAATGAATCTAGCCATAATTGCCTCATCATCTTCCTCCACTCTGGCCCTAATCATGGCTATTTCCATCTCTTTATAGTAGTCCTCTATACTTTTGGACCCTGGTGTCAATCCCTAGAACTCCCTAAGTAAATCCCTATGATAATGACTAGGGATAAACCATTTCTGCATTATGGTTTTCATCTCTTCCCAAGTACTAACAGGTTGCTCTCCATATCTACGCCTATTACGCACTAACTGATCCCACCATACATTCGCATAGTCTGTGAATTTTACTGCAGCCAATTTGATTTTCTTTTCTTCAGTATAATTATGGCATTCAAAGACATAATCCATCTTTCTCTCCTACGCTAGATACAACTCCGGATCATTCTTCCCCTGAAAAGAGGGTATTTTCATCTTAATACTTCCCAGATTACTGTCCCGTCACTAGGTGTTTCTCTCTCCTTCACATTATGGTATTCACCAGAATCAAAATCCTCACCTTCTTCTATCCTAACTCCTCCTCTCTTTAGTCTACCCACGACTCGCCTGATAGTGGTATTGCTAGACGGTTCTCTACTCCTTTCCATCTTATCCATTCTTTCATGGATTTGTTCAAGCTCACTACTCAAGATCCTTTTCATATCTCCCATCAACACCTCAAACATCACCCTACTCTCACTTCCTCCATTCTCACCTCCAGTTGTATTTTTTCCCGACATATTTCTATAGTCAACAGATAATTTAGTAACACAAATAAAATATATTTCTCACACTCACTCATGTATTGCTCTCAAGTATTAATACTCTCACAATCCACTTATGTTTATCTCTTAACAATAATGTCCTCATAAACCGCTCTTGCAATTCTTTGCTAGGAACTCAGATTGGAAAACTCCTCAACACAGTCACTAAGTTAACCCCTAATGATCACTAGTCGGTTCCAAGTCACGATGCAATGAAAAATAAGTGTAAGTTCTAATAGATATGAACAATCTCTTACTACTAATTTCGAAAACAAATCAAAATAATTCCTTATCAGACAAATTAAAAGGACACACAATTTGCATCGAATATAACAAGAATTATGAATGTAATTTGGATGCACAATTTGGAAAGACAAAGATATATGTTACGGTTGGAATTGGAAAGTGTATTATGACAATTGAATTGTAACTTACCAAAACAAAATTTTCTTTTGTGATTTCAGCAATTGGATCTCTTCCACGACCGACTATGAGTTTGTATATATATATTATACGTATTCTTCAAAGAAGGAATAAGAATGAATCATAATTGATTTTTACAATGACCAAGATAGAATTGTTTGTGGTTGGTCACCAATAGTGCTCTTATGACCAAATCAATTTTTTTTTTTTTTTGTACGAATCTAGGATATGAATAAAAGTATGGAATTGAACAAACAAGCAAATAAACAAGGATAGAGGTTACTTGATTCAAGAAGCCGAAGCTCTGATACCAAATGATGCGTGAACCCTAAGTATGTTAAACCTAGAACCCGACAAACGTAATTAAAATCAAACCCTAAGGATCGTCTCAAATAAGTGGAACAGAACTAGACCCCTCACACCTGTTGACTGAAACCTAAGTTATCAAAAGGAATTTCCCCAATCAAATTCGGTTGAAGAATTCTAAAGAGAGTTCTTTTGCAAAGAACAAAGGAGGGTTTTCTTTTCAAAAGAAAAATGTGTTTTGTTTCAATCTTCAATAATGATGTTTGTTGTGCCAACCCCTATTCAATCATATAAGGATGTCACGCATAAGAAAATACAAAACCTAAGTTACCTAATCTAGCTTGCGACCTTATCTTCTTATGGACCGAAACACCTAACTAATTATGCTAAATTACAAACCAAAACAAAGAATAAAGCATAATAAAACAAAACTGAGAATCATCTTTCCCTTTTCGGTTCAATAAAAACATATCTATTCTAGGACTTCAAATCCTTGCACCTTTCCATGGAAATGTGAATCAAATTGATAGGTGTTGGTTCTCCTTTCATGTAATTTGATTTCTTAACTTGTAGGTCCATGACTAGTCCTTATAAGGCGTCATTCATCCTCTTAGCTCTAACTTGAGTCATTGGGCCTCCAATTCCTTGCAATGGATCTTGGGATTTCGGTTCTGCCCTCTTAGATGCTAGTTAATCTTTATCAATTAGTTATAAAATTAAGTAGTTATTAATGATCCATTAATTAAAGATAATTAGTTGTTAATATGTCATCAATTAATCATCATAAAATTGATTAGTAAAAAATTTTGTATTTGTAGGAAATATAAAATATTTGTATGTTTTTGTAGAATTAGTTATAAAATTAAGTAGTTATTAATGATCTGTTAATTAAAGATAATTAGTTGTTAATTAATCATCATAAAATTAATTACTAAAAAGCTCGTATTGATTGTACATGTAATATCTTTGTCTATTATTGTAAAAGTAGGTGTAAACTTTAGTTGCAATCAAGTAACTATTAATTAGACGATAAATAGTCGCTAATAAGTTGTAAATTAATATATTGATATTAATGGTAACATATACTAAATTTTGTAATATATATTCTATTTTGCATAATAGATGGAGTTTGAACCTTTCGATCCTTTAGTCTTGACGTAGAAGGAGGGACATCGATCAAAAGTCATCTAGGATGGAGAGGTAAAAAACCATTCACTTACGACTTATTAATTAGTTTATGCTGCATTAGAAATAGTAAAATATTTCACATGTTATCGCTATAGGATCAAGCAACCCTTGTTGTTCAACGGCGCAAGTTGTCAATCCATCGCGACGAGCACACCGACCCCCTGGATCCTCAAATGGAACCATATTAGCATTTGGATGGATTCGAAGGTACGAGCCGCCTACCATATATACCCTTGGATTGGCACATGATTACAACATTGGTGGAGCGATGGCAACTAGAGACGCACACATTCCACATGCCAATAGGGGAGTTTACTATTACCTTATAAGATGTAGAGATCCAGTTAGGACTTCCTAGTAGATGATTAGGTAGTTATAGGGAGTAGTTACTTAAATTGAGGTACGATTTGTGAAGAATTGCTAAGGGTGAGATTAAGGCTTAGTAGTAGGGGGGCTACATTAATATGACGTGACTTTGTAATATGTTCTAGATGTTCTCACCTGACACTGAAGCTAAGCAAATCCATCAAAACACACGTGCCTACAAAATGCAGTTATTGGGGGGATTTATCTTTGTTGATAAATCTATCCCCCTTATCCACACAATGTGGTTACCCCTCTTGGAGCATTTCAACATTGTCGGGACATACAATTGGAGGTTTGTATGTCTGGTGTGGTTATATTTCCAACTGTGTGTCACATCATTGCCATTGGCACATAAGATTAGAGGGACTGCCATTCTCTTATAGGTGTAGACATGGGATAGATTCCCCCACATAGCACCCTTTAGCCGAAATGGACTTTATATAGAAGTTGGATGTCTATTGGCAGTATGTTGGAATATGAGGAGGGACATATAGTATCACCCCACCCACGTTGTCGGCACATATCAGGATGCACTAGATAGGCAAAACATGTCATAGGTATTTCAATAAGCTATTTTTTTTTCTTGCATTTCATAATATTGATCATTTATAATTAATATAATTTCCTATTTTTTAGGTGGAATGGGAGTCGTATGAATCTTCTACCTAATTTTTGCAAAGGTGGCATGCGCATTTGGATAACTCATATGCCACTAATTTGTTTCCATATTATTGAGTAGCATTTCCCAAACCAAGTCGTCGGGCAATTTAATGGGTTCTAATATAGCCAGCAACCGGTGAATATGCAGTTGGAGCTCTATCAAATTAACTTGTAAAGAAGGATTGATGTTGATTGGCTAGTCTAGTATGCAATGTATATACATATGTGGGAAAAGTAGCTCCATTGAGTGGTTCACATGGAAGGCCCTAGTGATGTGCATGATAATTACATGCAATGGTATGGCTTGACCAACCGGTAATGGATTGGATGCACGACAGTTGTGCTTGAATTTTTGGTAATTACGATTGACATAAAAAATTCATAAGTGAATAATTGCATGACCGTTTGTTATTTAATTTATATTTTGTTCATACTCATAAGGTGAAATCTCACAACAAATCTACTTATCACTAGATGTGGACACGACTATAAGAATAGTCGCAATAGTAGCATACCTAGGAGGTAGAGGTGGAGGCACAACCGATTCCTACACGACAATGGGTGGTGAGATAACAACGATGTGAGTATGCTAGCTCAAGGCAGATTTTTAGCTAATATGAGACACCGTATTGGTATTCTATAAGTGGTCATGTTTTAACACCGCCGGCTCTATAGAAGAAACGCCCTAGAAAACAACCTATGTACCTGGGTGAATCATCAACTCAGCCTACAAAGTGGAGTCCCATGCCTCAGCAAGCGTTTGATAATACTCCCCAACAGCATCTAACACAGGAGTCTGAAGCTCCTCTAGCTCTACGTTTAAGGCTAACCAACACCTTCACTCGATGAGCAAGACAATTCACTAAAGGAAGGAGATAGGATGGGATAGGGATAGGAATTGAAAACTTGTTATTAATTTCATATGTATATCTTCCATTGCAACTATTAAGTTGATGTATTTTTACATTTTGTAATGAATTACTATGCATTCCATCTAATAGATAATGTTACCCTTTGCCCGTCACATATGAATTGTGTACATATACAAATTTACAATTTCAAATATGTGAAAACAAATTAACAAATGTGTAATGAAATTAACATTTAATATAACTTCTCAATAAATTACAAAATTGAAAATATTTATATAGAATATCAAGCATCCCCCTTCTATTGTGTCAAAACAACTTGGATGAAGTAGTCAAGGATTTACCTAAGCTACAAAAGGGAAAAAGCTAATGTTAGCATCACAAATGCAATGTCGAACATGATGAAATATGTATTAGTATCCATCATTTACCATTATCGTGTCAACGTGGGCACATTCTTCTATTATGCACCCAACCTCCCCTCCCTATGCTCTGCAAAGTCCACATGTGATTTGATTTGGATGCTCCTTAATGTCCATTTTCATGTGGTATGCCTTGATTTTCCCTTCTTTCGTGCAAGGTCTCCCCTTGGGTAAAGTGACGAGAAGTGTATTGGCTCCCAATCCAACCCATCGCCTATAAGCATGACGTGCATCCTATATGTGTGCTCCTAATGTGTCCATCTGTACCAATCAAGTATAGAGTGCGTCATATCAAGCTTAAGTAAGGCAGCTACTACCTATGCGTGAGAGCATGAAATTCTATATATTTACCACTTCTAGAAACTACATATGTTGCAGGCAAACTCAACAATGTACATTTAGCCCCCTCCCTTAACTCACTGGTGATGTGATGACTATCGGTGAGGACTTCAAAAACTTTATTGTACCTCTTGTAGTCAATAATCCTATAGTTGCTAGCTTGTGAACTCCATCGGTCGATTTTTTAGGTTATATATTTGGTGAAAATTCTACCCTTCACCATCTTATTTAATGTCTCCATATGCTTCTAGACGAAGTACCTCACGCAGTTATAGAACGTCTTCTTCACTAAAATAGTCACAGGTAACCCTTAAGCCCCCTTCAACATGGAATTATAGTTTTCAACAACGTTGGAGGTCATATACCCAAACCGATAGAAACCATCATGAGCTAATGTCCACATATCCAACGGCACATCCTCAAACCAGTCCAACACATCCAACTTAATAATTCCCACTTATTCCATCACATAATTCAACTTGTGAGATTGTGCTTGTAACCTCAGCATATGTGAATAAACTCTTACATTGCATGTTTTTATGTGCCAAGTTAAAGCTACTTCTAAGGTGTCATAGGAAGAACCACTACACTACAAATGGAGGTCGCCATCCATTTACTTCTTCTTAGACTGCTAATCTGATGCCTGCGTGTCTATTCGATATGAAGCAAATGGTTTCATGACCTTCATGATCGCGAACAACATATTCCTTTAGTTTCCTCAAAAACTAGCCTCATATCTTAACTGTCTCCTAATCAACTACAATTTGGTTATTGCCATCAACACCATAAGCAACTAACAACTTGTAAGTGTACTTCCTATACAGAAAAATAGCATCATTAGAAACAGCTAGTCTAAGGAATCTCCACGCTACGATGCACAGATCAAATGCCTAGAATACCCACTTCAAAGTAAACACATCGAGGGTACTCGATCTGCTCGATCCCCAATCAGTTCATGTTTTGAGAATTACATTTCCTATCGCATTGAGAAGTTTAGGCAATTCATTATAAGACTTCTCTCAGTTCCTATACACATGTTTGATAGCCCATTTCTTCCCCTCCTAAATCCATCTCCTACTGATCCTGGAGCCAAATTCTTATTCGACAATAGGAGCTAGCTCGGCTACCTTTATATCGGGATTATCCCTAAGAAGATTTACAAATTGGCTACTAAGGAGATTGCAATCCAGCTGTGAGTGATCTTGACTAATTAGCAAGTTATTGCATATGTCTGGACCCTCAAATCTCATCACTATGAACATTCCCTCCAACTTCTTCTTTCAGGCCCGAAGCCTCCATTTACAATCATCATCCCTTCTCAAATAATAAACAGACCATAATAGTAGACTAGATTCAACAATAGTGAAGTTACAATAGTTCTCCACATGGTAAGACTTCACTACTTGAATCACATCTATTTTTGTTCTAAATCTTATACCCCTATAGAAATGATCACTATTACTCGAGCCACTACAAATATTAGTTTATTCTTACTCGAAATTAATGTAACCACTATCAACCCCAAAGTTATAGTACGAAACAGGATCTTTAACTACCATGCTTAGTAGTTCAGCTTGCTTTGATCAATTTATTGGCTGTCTTGAGTAGGTATGTATGGTTGGAGAGTCTTCTTTAGGTACTTCATCTCCCTTGTTCTCACTTTCCTCATTTTCCCTGTCGAAACTCTCCTCATTATCGATATTCTCCTTCTCAACACCCATTCTTACATCAGTGTCAGTTGTAGCCTCTACTCCCACATGAACCATGTATGGATCCCGTATGTCTGATTGTTGTAATATTGGAGTAACTGTTCTATCTATTTCATCTTCATCATTGACTTCCATCGAAGTTGGAATTGAGGGTTAAAATGTCGACGGCTCGAGTTGTATTTATGCAATGTCATGTAACGAATGTGGTTGATTGCTTGTATCAAATGTCTACCTTACTGAGAGGCCCCCCAAATCGTCAGAAATTCTGATGTACAATTGTTGTATGCCACGACCTCTATATGATTCAGCTGATTCAATAAAATTTTCAATATCTTCATCATCTCTGATTACCATCAATGCATAACATGTATTGCCCCCATGGAACATAGGATGCTTGTGAATTATCACTACTCCCACTTTGGTTGGATCGACTCCGATGTTGTGACATATTCTATATAAGAATTCATTGTAGTTGACATTTTTCTTTATTTTCAACTTCTTTACCGAATCCGTATCATATTCTAACCCTTAGTTACCAACTACAATATTTCCAAACTCATCAATCATCAATTTCATATAGTTAGTCAATGTTTCCCTATCCACAATATAAATAAATTATGAGCTTTTAAAAAAATATGACAATTTCTAATAACAACATTCTAAAAATTTGAACAAAAGAAAATTGTATCATTTGAAAATTTAATTTTTTTTCCCATTATTTCCAAACAATTTTCTTCTAAAAATTTGTTAGATATTATTTTTTAATAACATTTTTGCTGCTAAAAATTCCAATAATTTACATATCATTTTACAACATTATAAAAATTATTTTACATTCTAGATATTACAAATTCTCATTACATTTTTTTTTTATATTTCCAATAACATCATTCTTCAAATTTTCATAAAAAATAATTCCATATCATTTTTTATTTTAAAATTTTCCCATTATTTCCAGGAAAAATTGGTCAAATTTTATATTTTTTTTTTGTAACATTTTTTTGCTAAAATTTTCGATAATTTCCATATCATTTTACAACACTGTAAAAATTATTTCACATTCCAAATATTACAAATTTTTATCATAATATTTTTTAAAATTTCCAATAACAACATTCTTAAAATTTTCACCAAAACAAATTCCGTATCTTTGCTAATTTTAACCTTTTCCCATTATTTCCAAACAATTTTTTTCTAAATATTTGTCCAAAATTATTTTCTAATAATATTTTTTCCACTAAATATTTCAATAATTTTCTTATTATTTTACAATACTGTAAAAATTATTTCATAACTACATATTTCACAACCGTCATAACAACAAATCCTCATTTTAATACAAAAATTAACATCACATATTACATATTACAGATCTATATAAATTAACAATAAGTAGTAACATTATCTATAAAATATAACATTACAGCAATATTTTTTCCAAATAATAATATCAAACATAGATAAAAAAGAAACTACAACTTTTGCCAAAAAAAAATATGCCATGATTGATTATTTATAGAGGAAATGCTTAGATCTAGGTAAATTACTTCAAATCTCTCATTTGATCTACAAAATCACTTCTTCTTCTTCTTGCATGTGCACAAGAGAAAAAAAAATAGATCTGATATGTCAACTATTTTATTTTGTTTATGAGGAAAATTACTTTACTATGTTTATCTATTTATATTTTTATTTTGTGTACTGTTATCACATGATTTTTGCTTTCAGATTGACAATGAATATTAAAAGGAATAAAAAATTGGATGGTGGGATTAAAGCAAGTTTTGCGCCTTATAGTACAATTTGTACTGAAGGTACAGATTGGGTCTGTGCACAAGCAGAGTTTGTACCTTCAGTTTAATTTTTTTTTTATTTTAAAGTCACAAACGGTATTCATGTTTTTTAAATCTATTTTAGGAATAATTATTTGAGGTATAATATTTATATAATTTTTTTAAATAACAATATTTAAATACGTAACCCTATTCCATCCTATGCGCGTTAAATTAAATTAATAAACCCGTTCGTTGAGGACGTCACCGCCTTTGATTACTCGACCGACAGAATCGGGGAAGGCAAAAGAAGGGCTTTAGCTTTAGCAATGAGCTATACCTACAAAATTTGTTCTTTTTGTCTTCCAGAAGAAACCGAACCCTTTTGTGTAATGCCTTGTGTAAAGTGATTAGAACGGTGTCGATCCCTTTGGAAAAAAATTTAACACAGGCTACATTTTGATAAATTTATTGTGTGTGTAAAGTAAAATTCCATATCTATGCATTTAAATCAATAGACCCATTTAGGACGTGGACGCCTTTGATTTCTCAACCGACGGAGGGGAAAGGAGGAGAAGGGCTTCGCTTAGCAATAAGTTACATGCAAGTTTATTCCTTTCTTTTCAAGAAAAAAATCGAACCCTTTCCTCGTTCTAAAATGAGCCAAAGGTTCGGATTTGTAGAATACATAACTATTCTTCCTGCTTCGATTTGATGGTGGTTCATTTGAATTGCCTTGGGGATCACCTAGTGGGTTTGATGATGAAACTCCTTTTTTCAAATTTCTGTTGCTTTCAAAATTTTGCTTACGATGCAAATTCAATTTCATAAATTTAAAGGCAATGTAATTGATCCTTGGGATTGGGGCGGTGATTGATGCTTAATCACTAACATGACTAACTTTAGGAAGCCCTGTGTTTGACTCTTGCATAAGCTACTTCTTGGGAATACCTGCAAGTACATGCTTGACTTAACCAATCACCTACGGGGTGGCTTCAGTGTATGAAGGCGGTTCTCATCACCCAGAAGAAACGATAAGAAAGGAAGAACCATTCATGGTGTGGTAAAATCCACATTGGGCTTTTCGTTATCTTTTGGTTTTGATCATGTGGCATTTGCTCGTCAGTGCTATGTGTTAAGAAAATGTAAAAATAGACAGCTTCTCATCACCTTTGGGAACAAATACAAAGACCTGGATGTACTTTTGGCATCATATACAAGTTAAATTTTTTTAGGGTCATTTTCTAATACAGTTCACATTTCACACCCGTGCTTCATTTATATGTACATGTGATTGAAGTTTAATGTAAGTTCGTCACCCGATTCTTGCTTATTGGGCACTAAGTTATGAGACCACATTGTATAGAAGTTCTTTTCTCGAAGCATCCTCCAATTGCCCTTGCAGTAACAATGTGCATGATGGTGAATTTTGGCTATAAGTTTTGTTCCTAAATTACATATGCTATTCTAAGTGTACAACAAAATTCTTAGAAAAAAAATCTCAATTTTATATTTTAAACATTTGCATTTGAAAATTAATATTTTAGATTTCTACCTTTCTCTTTCTTGGTGCCAGCAAAAACATAGGTTAAAGGTATAGATAGACAAGTGTTTTTTGTATGTACCAACAATAAATCTTCCTATGGTGGCTGTTGTATGATCATCTATTTAAAACCTACGAAAATTGAATACATATAATACTAAATTAGTTAAAAGATTATATTAAAAGTCTTAATTATACCCCGTGTAAATTTAAGTTAAAAGAAATAATCACATAATGAGCAAACCACAAAAAATTTTAAGATAAATGATAAAATAAATTAAAAATGTAAGCTTAGAATAGTCAAATGGAAATTCTAAGTAAATATTCACTTTCAGAATAATTCAATCAACCTAATTGTAAAATTTCATATTAAAGCACTAAAATTTCTAAATTATGCAAATTACTATATGAGACAAACGAACACAATGAATTAAAAAAACTTTTCGTATATATATATATATGAGGAGGGACGACTCTTTCGAAAGAAGACTTGCATGTCCCACGAGAGAGAGAGAGAGAGAGAGAGAGAGAGAGAGAGAGGCAGAGAAGATAGAAAACGAGAGAGATAAGGACGAAATAGAGAGAGAAAAAAAAAAGGAAAACACGATAAAAATCCGACAAAACTTCTACATATAACCTCCAAATCACAAACTAGGACCACTAGCATGATCCTTGAGGTGAGCTCTACAAAACTAGACTAGTTTTGCATGAGAAAAAAAAATTATTTTCTAAATTTAAATACAAATTTTGATATTTGTATAAAAATAGGATTTAACTTAGAAAATAGCTAAAATAACTACAAATACACTAGATAATATGATATTAGTCATTAGTAGCATGTAATAGTGTGATTTTCTTGTGTTTTTAGGAGAAAAAACATTTCTTACATATTTATCCAAAGATTATTACAAGTAACCAAAAATGAGACTAAGGTGAATAGGAACTCTATGATATACTGTTATGAGTCTATGATGTTGATATTTGTATAATTATACGATTGATTTGATCTTGCTAGCTTATGGATTCTTTTGCCCTTTATGAAATTATAAGGATATATATATATATATATAAATGCACAAGAAAAATCAACTTATGCATGTATAGAAATATGGGTGTGCTATTTATATATATATAGTATATTAGATACATGAAAGTGTGAATTTATGTGTATATGTGTACCTGCGATGGACGGGTTAGTAGCAAGAGAGTTGTGTTTGTGCGTGTGTTGTGATTGGTGTGCTGCAAAATTTAGGTTAGGGGTGTGAGTGTTGATCGGTCTTTGTTGCATATGTGTAAGTGTGTAGGTGTGTGGGTATTACTGGAAATAGAGTGAAGTGTGTGTGTGATCCAATTAGTGTATGTGTGTGATTGTGTATGCGTAAACTAGAATGGAGAGTGAGCGTAGGTGTGTGTGTGCTTGAGACATGAGTGCTGGTTCATGTGCATGAGAGTGGGTGCTAGCGTGTGTGCATGAAAGTGGGGTGTAGTGGGTGTAAGTGCAAGAAGAATCTAGCGAGTGGGAAATTTTTCATTGAGTAAACTTGAATGCCAATAAGGGAGATGAATGGAATGTAAGAGGAATAGTAGACTAGGTTATACCAATATATGATATTATATATATATATATATATATAGATATATGTAT
The DNA here is from genome assembly GCA_037954665.1 of Laguncularia racemosa. Classification (NCBI taxonomy): domain Eukaryota; kingdom Viridiplantae; phylum Streptophyta; class Magnoliopsida; order Myrtales; family Combretaceae; genus Laguncularia; species Laguncularia racemosa. The sequence continues at coordinate 959,987 of JBBMOL010000039.1, read as the reverse complement.
ATATATTAAATAACTTAATAATTATAAAAAGGTAGTTGTATATATTTATATGTATTTGTGAATCCATGGTTTAGAGTAAAAAGGGAACGGGTGGTGATTTGTCTTTTCTGATTATTGTAGGTGTTGTTTTGTGATTGTAATTGAATAATTGTGTTCTGTATTTGTCTTTGGTGTGACTGAATCTAATGTGTTTGAGTCTTGCATGAACACTTCACAATATTAAAATAATTATTTCAACTTAAATAAAACTTAACATGCATTGTATGAGACATTACATGACCGAAGGCCTTCACTACTACAAGGCACATCGGAAGTAATTGGGTAGGATTACTGTTCAATCAAGAAAAAACTAAGTAATTAAGGGATTATTGCGCCTTGACAGTTCTAAGTCCACTTTGTCCTTGAGGCTCTTTATGCTCGGTGTGCTAAATTACACTTGAAGCTTACGGATTAAATCTAAAAGATCGCGTGTAATGTTGCATTACATATGGTTGCCCATTTATAGAATATGTTTGAAAACTTGCATGAATTATTTGTGCTTGTACAGTATTGAGAGATTGCACTTCTATCTCACTAGGTTATTAGCTCACCCTCCTATAGATTTTGTTATATAAAACGTGACTACCTAAACTATCTCCTTGAATGTAATACTAAGGTAAGTACAATTGTCGCAAAACTCTAAGGAAAAGTGGCCAAGATGGAGAGATAGCTTGAATATTTTGTAGAACTTTATAGTTTCAAGATAATTAAAGGTTTGTAAATATTTAATTTGTTTTAGAGAGATCTATTTTCAACTGTATTTTGTTATGGGACCCAATTGAGGCCCACTTTTGAGACAACTGTATAATATTTCTATTGAATATAGAATTAGTTTTATTTGTGATGAAGGAATGCTAGAGGCATTTGGTTAGTTAATTATTGTGATTTAATAGGTTGATCTAAATTGGTTGAGACACTTTACAATTGCTTAGTATGGGTCAAGCAATCGTGGTGGGTTATCACAAATTAGGTACCCTGTGGAGCATGATAATCTAACCTTTTGGCTTGGGTTATTCCCTCCTTAATAAACATTTGTAAGAACCTTTTCCACAAAGAAGACTATTAGACATGATAGGGATAACTTTTTTTGGTAAAGTCAAATATTTGAGATAACTTGGTAGAGTATAACCCCAAAATTCTATAGGTGATGGTTTTTTGCCCTATAGTTGATGGCAAGGTTCTCAATGTGTCTACTTGCCCAAAAAAAAGGATTTTCATTGTGTAGATATTAAGCAACTGATAAAGGAGCCACCTTAGAGTTTATTGACATCAAAACATCTTCGTTGTGTAGCAAGGGGTTGGTTTCATCTCCATCCATTACAATGTTGTTAGTCTTAACTTTTTTAGGATAAGATTTAGTTAGAAAATCCTAATTTCATCTTGTCTATGCTGGGGCATCCTCCCCAATGTAATTTTTTTGCACATATATTGTGTTGCTGAATCCAAGAAGATTCATAAGCTCCTAATTTTTTCCATTCCTCACTAATTGGTCTACTCCATTCTACAAAAAAAAAAAAATTAAAATTTATCATCCATTATAATGACTCTAATTTCTAAGTGCATTCTAATCATTATTCTACTAAGGCAATTAGGATATAAGGAGGAGATTAAGGGTACATCTCTATGAGGAAAATCTATCCCTTCTTTCGAAATATTTCTTTCTGTACTTATCAAATCTTCTTAGTAACCTATGATTTATGAATCCCTAAGCTTTTTAACCTTAGGCCTTTCACCATAAAAGGTCCCTACTTTTGATCCCAAGCTTTTAGCAAAAGATCACCCATCACGTACTGTAAAACAATTTTGAATTGCACTTTGTAACATGCACAATGTTCAATTACTAAAATGGAAAAGGAAATGACTATTACACTAGCATGGGTCTGTTGAAAGAGGTCTAAATTGACTTTCATTACTCTGAGAAAATCATTCAATCAAGGAAGACACAAAATCAAGGAAATCAGAATAAGTTACACACTACTAAAGTAAAATCTCTTTTCTCTTTATATGTTGAGGTTCTTGTATTTGTCTAGACTCTTAGAGTGGCTATTTTGATTGAGTCATATAGATTTTAAAATACTGAACTCTCCAATTCCCCTTACATTATGACCTTTCATTTTATGCAATCATCTCAAATTAATAATTATCCCCTATTACTTTTAGATGTTTATGTTGAAGTGGATACTTAAATCTCAAGTATGGCTTAACATAATCTATCTTATGGGACTTAAGAATATTATGCAAACTTAAAGCTTTTAGTAATTAAGAGTGAGCATTGAAAAAGAGGAACAAAAGGTGAGATTCCTATAAGGAAAGGTTCAAGTTAAAATTAAATTGTTGTGGGAATAACTTTGATAGGTAGTGTTATGTGCACAACTAAGATAGTAAATTCTTCAAAGTAACTACCTTGATTTTAGATATGTGATTATTAAGTAGTTAATTTATTGTCCTAGGAAAATTCAATTTATTAGACATATGAGGCTTGAACTTTTCCTAATGCTACTACATTGCTAAAGCTAATTTCCATACACTTAATTTCTTTTAGATTTGCATACCTTAAGAGATCAACCCTTGTAAGTGAATTTGGTGTTAGACTAGCTGAACCTAGGGAGCTAGGGTATCATCAATATAGGTGCCTTCATATTTGCACAGTTCTCTATGATCCCTATTATGATTGTGTTCCAAATGAAAATATTTTATAATTTCATCCTCGTACAATTCTTTAAGATCCCTATCATAATTGTAATATATTGTTATGTATGTTCAAAGTAATGATATTATAAGGATATCATTGGTACACAACTCAAAAGTGATATATACCAAAATCTTTGTAGACATAGCCAATCATTAATTCCTAGCCATGGGGTGAATGGAGTCTAATGCACATCCTATGCAAGTCTTCAATTCTTTATGAGTGGATATGTAAGTATACTTCTCGACACATTTTCATCAATGAAGATTTGCTAGTCAAAACCCTATAGTTCTATGCTGGCTAATAATGACTATTCTATGTTACCTCTATTTAGAAATACCCTCGGGGATACAAAAGTCTTTAGTAAGTCAAATCACCTTCATCCCTTCATTAACCCTTTCTATCCTGACATTCCTTCGCTCATTGCTTTGCTTTGTTTAACCATTAGACATCTCAAAGTTTTCCATGCAAAAAGTCATATTCCCAACACCCTTGTCACTTCCCAAGTTCCAAGTTCCACAGCTTTCCTGTCATACCCTACCAACTTTTCACTTTTGCTCCCATTTACTGTTACCAATACCCTAGCACCATAGTCCCCTCATTACAATACCCTGATGCACTTTCATAAGCATACAAATATTTTCCATTGCTTGCACCTTGATCTAAACTCTCGACTCCGATTTCATATATTTTCTTTTCATACAATAACTTCACACTTTTCGTCCATAAAAGCCTCAAAGCACACCAAGAACTGGATCTCTGACATCCCTCATTGCTATGTTTGTAGTAGTTGTACTACACCTAGTAGGCATGGAATGGGTTATTAGAATAAACGGAGTCATTTTTCAAATATAACCTAGAATTTCCACTTGGTATTATCAAAAAGTAAAAGTAGATAGTTATGTGTTATTATCACACATAAAAATGGCAAAAGAATTGAAAAGTCCTACTTTTTTTTTTTTTTGATAAATAAAACAGCCATACTTTGTTTGGTTTCTAATCTTGGAATCTAATTTGTTGGATTTAATTAACAATCTATTGGCTAGTCATTTTTAAAGATAGGAAATTGAATGGCATTACTTTGTCTAATTGACTTGATGTGTGAGTAAGAGAGAGAAAAACACATGGAGGCGAAGTGGAAGAGGAAGATAACAAAGAAAGGGAGGGAGAGTGATAGGAATCAAAATCCGACAAAACCTATCATTAGGGCAATAACCAAAGGATTTCAAATCTTAGCAGTGAGGGCCCATTTTGAGCAAATCGACCCAAAAATTATTTGTCTACTAACCTCTTTTCTCTTATTCATGTATTGTATATTCCAACAAGAACATTTATCATGCTTTACAGGGCGAAGGACAAACTCACTCAGACTCAGCTTGTGGATTATTCATGGACCGACCTAAACCAGCGATGAGTTGAGCCAATGAATCCTGTTGAAGAATTAGCATGTTGAAGACTATTTTTACTTGTAATTTATTTTCTTTGGACTATTTATGTTGTAAGTTTTTGGGACACTTTTCATTTTCTTGTAATTATGTTTTTAGGACCGGCCACCCTAAAAGTGACATAGTTGTAATTTTGTGAACTTTTTAACCCTAAAGGGAGCAAGTATAAATACTTGCTTAAGTAAGGTTTTAGAGGAAAGAATTTTTCAAAATAGAACTTCATTTTTACGTGAGAGGGTTAGAGTTTATTCCTAATTCAATTGCTCTTATCAATTTCAAATCCCAATTTGAAGTTGTGGCGAGTGGTTTCAAGGTTAATTTGTGAGTAATATCAAATTTACTTTGTTACAATTTCCTTTCTTCTCTAGTGAGTAGTATCTAGAGTTGAATTGGATGTTTTATTGACCAAATTTGATTGCATTTGTAATCAAATTCTTGTTTGCTTAATTGATTGGTTTTAGCTTTAGTTTTAACCTTCAATTTAGCATCATTTTGAATCGTGGATCATTTTGTTGGGAAAGTGGATCACGAAATTGGATCTTGTTGTTCTTGTGTATTATTCATGTTGATTTACTTGTGATTATTGTTATATTGGAGGAAATTATCATTGTAGAATTGTAATTGCAACTCTGAGCATTTGGATCTCATTGTATCTCCACTAGGGTTCACGTAAATTCTAGTAGTTTGAACCAAGATTGGTTTAGTGCATTTGAGGTTTATAATTTGCTCCAATTGCATGTGCTTAACCCCTGATTTAGGCACATCATATTTGGTATCAAAGCTGCACATACTTGGTTCATTTCAATATTAATCACGTGGTGTTGTGGAATTGATTATAGATCTTGAGAATTGATGCCATTGTTCATGTGATTAGAAGCTAATTTGATTGACATTGCCTAATTGTCTTTCAAATTGGTTTTGCATGTGTTTAATCTTGGTTTTAGGTACATCAGAGAGAGAGAGGTAAGATAAAGTTTGGAGAGAGTCAATTGGTAGTTTTCTTTTAGTGGAATTGGTAATATGTGCTTGGGAAGAGGAATCCTAATATTATAGTTGAGAGAGGAATATGATTCTAGCAATGTTAAGAAGCAGTATTCCTCATGGAATCCGGAACTTGATTTATTTTTGCTACCAAACGGTGTAATCTATTTTTGGGAATTGGAATTCTATGCTAGTAAACCAAATAAGCCCTAAGGGACCTATTTCTCTGAAAAAGAATCCTTGGCCAATGTCCGAATGTTTGAGAGTGGACATTCTCCCTATTCTAGTATTAGTGCCTTACGTAAAGGTTTTCCTATAACGGATCATGCACTAAGGCAACTAAAAAGATCGAACTGCCAACCATGCCTTGGAAGCAATTGCTCCCGAGGATCCTTGAGCACACATAGTTGGTATATGGATGTTTGGTTCTTCAATTTGCTCCTAAAGACATTTTTGGTGCACATATTTTTGTTCAAAGATACTTTGTTCTTAGAAAATGGAAGCTTTGGATAGCCTTAAGAAAAGACCACGTTAATCTTATTCCAGAGTGGGCGAAATTACAGAAAGTACCTTCTGAATCTCTCGACTCTGGAGGTGTCAGTTTGTAGAAAGGGCGACTACAGCCGTACTTTTAAGTAGATACTACGACGGACCAGAAAGGGAGAGTCGGCTATGCAACAAACCTGATAGAAACAGAAGCCTGTTTGGGACTTTGTTGAATTTGTGGGGGTTAGAAGATTTGATGGCTGTACCTCTCTAATTCATGTTGGTCCCCAGAAAGATGTTCCTACCATAAACTTTTTAGTCAGTCATATCATTCCGAGAAGAAAGACCAAAGGTATAAACAATCAAGGGAAGGACTAATATTCTAATGATTAGTTAAAATGAAAGGCACATATGACTTAAAACTCCCTGAAGGCACCTTGGGAATGGTGCCACTGGATGCTCTAACAAATGAGAATCAAATAGAGATGGAAATTCCAGACGCTAATTAACGAAATACAATTCCAACAAGTTGATAATGACGATGAAAACTTAGTTACTAAAGGAGGTAACCAAACTTCACATTACCATGATAATGAACTATTACGAATTGTTCCTTAGGCTTAATTTGAAGAAATGATGAATGAATGGACAAAGACATTACAGATTCTCTTAAGCATCCAGCAATTCTGATGAAAGGAGAGAGAGTTCTTCTGTGGCAATAGGAAGAGACACTAAATCAGGGTTATGTGGGTGCAACTTAGAAGGTAGTAGACAGTCCACACAAGATGTCCCAGATCCTCATGCCACACCCGAATCAAAGTTACATCTTTATCCAATTTGTAAACGTTACGATTACAATATACATATGTTGCAGGGATTATGGGGGTTCGAACAACTGAAGGAACAGTTGTTGCCAAACCCTCCTGGAGAGGATAAATTTGGTTTGGTGCATGTAATTTATGTTTTATTCATATTTAAGGATGCCTCAAATGTATGGAGATATCCTATACCTAAAATTTTCATGGTAAACATTGTGTGTTGTTTGAAGATTTTCCTATAGCATGCCTTTATCTTATGGTTTTTGTGGTAAAATTATTCACTTGCGTTGGATAATCTAATAGCCTAGGGTGATACTTAATGCATTGCATGTGCTGCAAACCCCAAGAATTGATCTGGACACTCGACACTAATTCGAACACCAAGAACGCTAAAGTTCGGGTTGAAAACCCCAAACTGTTGATTATTGGAATAGAAAACTGTAGATATAATTACCTCGATTGCTGATTTTATAAATCAGGAGTTGAAGGAATATGTCCTTTACCCATTGAGTTAAAGGAACCAAGAACTAGATATAAGTGTTCGGAATGCTACGAGAAGTTCTTGTTAAGTTTAGAAGTTCTCAAAAGAACCAAAGAGAACGATGTAATTTCTCGATATGAAATTCAATGATCAAGTGGTGTTTGAATTACACGCATAAAGTCTATTTATAGGCATAATTAACCCAAATAAACTATGGATAAGGAAACTAATAAATTAGGAAACAATCCTATAAAGGAAACAAGCTAATAAAAGACATTGTCTTTTAAAATAAAATTCACTAAAATTCTTTACATTAGAAGGTTGGTGTCCAAATGGCAGGGGACCTCATTTTTTCATAACAAACACTCCATTTGAATGTTGGCTCGTAGCGTTGGAGTGCTGGGCCGTTTTATTCAAATGTTGTTGAAGACATTTGAATGTTGCTGAGTCTGAATGATATAGTGGGCCGTTGTATGAAATTGATTAGTAGCTTCATAAGTTCCAGGCTCAGGGCTTCATTCAAATGACACGAGGGGGCGTTTGAATGAAGTGAAATAGAACTCATAGAACCAAATGTCTTATTCACTGTTTGAATGACACAAAGGGGTTTTTGAAAGAAGCGCTGCTTTTGTGCTCTGTCAGCAGCACAAAGCAGCTCCTTGCTCCTCTGTGGAAGTTTTCATCTCGTAAACCAAGATGTTGGCTATTGTTTGGTTTGAGTCCATAGTTGCTTCAATGTAAGTGGCATAGTTCTCCGCAACTCTGCCTACGAATCCGTTAAATATTTCTTGCAACTTTACAGCTCGTGTCCTTGTAATTGGACCTTGTGGAATTTGTAATTGATTGAATAGGCTTGATAGTGGTTGGTTTCCATAGCATGGTATGTATGTGGCAAAATGAATGAAACCCACCACTTTCCCCTTATTTGATTACCTATATTCATGCTAAGGATGGACATCCGCAATAAGTAAATTGTCCTGTTTAGAAAGTGTGCAGTATCAATTCAGAAAGTTATAGCCATAGATGGAGAAAGAGAAACTCAATCCACTTAGGCAAACCAAGGAGTTTCCAAACGCTAGCTGGATGCATTCTAATCATATGTTATCCTAAATCCTAGCAATAATTTCCCCTAGTTTTTCACATGTAGTTTCACATTTGCAAAGTAAAGCCTTAAGGCTATTTTGGATGGCCATATGTGTAACCAATTCACACAGACACAGTTTTTTGGATCATTTAAAGTATTTTAAATATGGGTTGAAGGAATGGTTTCTTCCTTTATCTGCAAGGATATAATCTGGTGCTGGAAATTGAATAAAGTGTATGTTCTTTACCTGTGGGATTCTTTCCTGTTGGCTTAACAAATTTCCGTTATCTCAAGGGATCTGTAAATTTTCATCTATTTAATTTGTTCAGATTTTTTTCATACCTTTTTTTAGGGACCAGTTTCTACTTTTGAATATTGAATTGACAAGAATACTATGCTTTCCCTTTTAATGTCGTGCCATTTGTACCATATGGCAAGCTGAGAAAATGCAGAAAAGTTCATTGCATTTGGAGATAGCTTCGGTGAGAATCTGTTTCTTGTATGATATATCAAAGTCACTTCATCTAATTGATCAAGTTTATTACTGCTTTAAATAGATTTGTATGTGATAGATTCAAACCTTTTCGTTCATTAATTTTTTTTTTTAAGTTATCAAAATTCCGTTTCTCCATTTTTCATTATTTTATGGCATATGCTTCAAATCAGGTTAGTAACTCATCCAATTACCCAAAAAAGGGTTAGCAATCCAACTAATGCCTAATTCTTCCATGTACTCTTTTTACTAGACTAGCTCTGAGTCTGATAAATATAATTTATCTAATTTATTTAAGCCCAGTTCACCCATAGGAGCAATATTTCTGGGGCACAATACTTATAATCCATCAACTCTACCGAAGAAAGTTTTCATATATTTTATATGACATGCAACCGTTGATGTCAATTTACTTTTACTCTGCTCAGAGTGGTATTGCCTCCTGTCTTCCCTGTTGGTATTAGTGATACTGTTCCCGGACCTGGTGCCGGAATGTACGATACCAGGCAATTCCTCTCCCTTGCTTAGTTGAACTTGGCCTTCTCCCCTAAAGTTTCTGGCACCCTCATACTTGATTTTCTTTTTCTTGTCTTTTTCAGAGTTTATCGGGGTTGTGGTAGCATGCATCTCGGTTAGTCAACTGAACCTTAGTTAGCAAGCTTGCTACAATCTTGGAGTATCATGATAAGTAGTGACTGCTTAATGCAGGGCCAAATGATCCTCGCTGGTTTGGGGGGTGATGCTAGGCAGCCTGGTTTCCATTGAGGCCAACCGTAAGCAACTTTCCCCTTCCATGATCCTCCTGCTTTCTATTTTGCGTAATCACTGTGTACCAATTCTGGGGTGCTAACTTATTGGCCATTCATTATAGGGGTGTCCCTCCAGGTGCTCGTTTTGATCCATATGGTCCACCAGGCGTCCCTAGGTTTGAACCCGGTCGCTTTGCCAGGTATTGGATAGTTTCACTTTCTTTACAAGTTCACAAGCGATTCCTTCTTTATCATATTATGCAATTGTGGTGTCATCTCTCTTGTGAATTCTTTGTTGATGTAGGAATCCAAGGGGAGCCTAAAGGTGAGACACATACTGACCTTCGGCAATTCTGTGATTGTTCATATTTCATCTAGGTTGTATCTATCCCTCTCACTCTCCCTCTCTCTGTCTGTGTCTCCCTCTGAGAGTACGAACATGAAGGGGTCTAGAGTAAAAATAGATATCCTATTTGGATCTATCGTTATAAGGTACAAATGAACTGGTTATGCTGTAAATTGTCGTAGGAGTTATAACTGTGATATATAGGTTTGGATTTTTTTTTTTTCTTTGGCCAAACATATATTTTAGCGTGTAAAGTAAATCATTTCATAGCTATAACAGTTACTTATGCCAATTGAATCATTTGATTGGAATGCTTGGACTGATTTAGGGGAAAAGGCAAATGAGACCACGATGGTTTAACAGTATTAACCTAATTGTGATATGTGTCTTCCTTTTTAGCATGAGTGGCACTTTCTTTTCCCCACTTAATACCAGCTGAAAAACATTTTATTCTTTGCCCTAAATTGCCCTTAGAAACTCTAGAATCTAGCCACCCTTCAAAGAAATTAAGCTCAAGGGTATTTTGATCATTTTACCTAATTGACCTTTATATTTTATTTTTTTTTCTAGTTATCTCCAAATAACTTTAATTGATTATATTTACCTAATTGAGATCTTGAAGTTATATTTAAGGTCTCTAAGCTTATTTGGGTCTAAATTTTATAAAACCAAAAGGATAAACAAATCCTTTTTGAAAAAATTGGTTTTCCAACTTTATAAATCCTTCTTAAGCAATTTCAAAATTTCCCCCTTTTTTTTTTCCCCATTGAACCTTGTTATTATTTTTAGGATTTTTCATCCTCCCCCTTAAAAGAAATATTGTCCTCAAAATTTACCGGATGACTCAAATAGCTTAGGATACTTTGTCCCCATCATGTCCTCTAGCTCCCTTGTGGCCTCTCATTCTATCTAGCTATTCCATTGTACTCGGACACTCTTAATCACCTTATTCCTCAATAATTTTGCTTTTCTATCTATAATTCTGATTGGGCACTTAGCATGGATCAAATTTGGTTAGATTTTTTGCTTATTTGTCACAATTACTGCATTAGGATCTATAAGACATTTCCTCAACTAAGACACATGGAAAACATCATGAACTCCTAATAAGTTGAGGGCAAGGCTAATCTATAAACCACTGGTCCAATCCTCTGCAAAATCTCATAAGGACTTATGTATCTCAAATTCAATTTTCCTTTTACTTCAAATCAAACAACTCCTTTGATCGGCGACACCTTAAGAAATAAACGATCTCCTACTTCCAATTCCAATGGTCGCCTTCTCTGATTAGAATAACTCTTATATCAATCTTAAGGTGCTTTCATTTTGTCCTTTATCATCTATATCTTCTCTACAGCCTGTTAGACTAAGTCAAGTCCTAAAAGAGCTCTTTCACGAACTTCTTTCTAGTAGATTGGGGGTCCATACTTTCACCCATATAATGCCTCATATAGTGCCATCTAGTAGCCTAATAGCAATTATTATATGCAACTTTGCAAGTGGCAAGTGATCATCTCTACCTCCAAAGTCCAAGGCACAAGCTCTTAAAATGTCCTCCAATGTTTGTATCATCCCCTCTGACTATCCATTTATCTTAGTAGTATGCTAAAATCTAACCTGGTATCTAAAGCATCATGTAAGCTCCTCTAAAATCTACTAACAAAGCAAGGATCTTTGTTTGATATAGCCAATACTAGCACTCCATGAAATTTAACAATCTCTCTAATATAGATCTATGCCAAACTCTCCATAGAACAAACAACCCCATAAAGGTATAAAATGAGCTTATTTTTTCAGCTTATCTATGATCACCTAGACCATCTCATGTTTTGCTTGTGTCTTAAGCAAGGCTATCACAAAATCCATAGTGATATTTTCTTACTTCCATTTTAGAATGAGTAAAGGCTGTAACTTGCCTGTTGGCCTCTGATGCTCAATCCAAATCTATTGACATGTCAAGCCCTTAGACATGTATTTAGCAAGTTCCTTTTTCATATTATTCCACTAGAAATGCTTTTTCATATCCTTATACATCTTTATGTTGCCTAGATGGATTGAGTAAGCTGAAGAGTAGATTTCCTTCAAAATCTCTTTCTTAATATCATCATCATCTAACTCCTAAAGCCAATTATCATATCTTATTACTTTATCTTCACCCACCTTAAGTTAAAGTTTCTTTCCCATTGCTGAATTACCCAATAGCTCTTTTCCTTCTAAATACTCAAGTTGAGCCCATTTCACCTTATCAAGTAAAGTAAGCTATATTAGCAAACTAGCCAACATTGCTTCAACTCTTTCAACGATGACTCAATATCTAACTTTCTTAGATCTTCTTAGATATCCTTCAAACTTGTGATGAAAGTTGCGACATTCATCTATCTTTTTTGCTAAGAGCATCAACTATTACATTCACCTTCCCTAGGTGATACAAAATCGTCAAGTTGTAATCCTTTATTAACTTAAGCCATTACCTCTACTTCATATTTAGTTCTTCTCTAAGTAAATATGTACTTTAGGCTTTTGTGATCCTTGTATATCTGGCACTTTTCTTCATATAAGTAATGTCTCCACAATTTCAGTACCAAAACCATTGCAACCAATTCCAAATCATGTAGTGGGCAATTCCTCTCATATGACTTTAACTAGTGTGAGGCATATGCAATCATCTTGCCTTCTTACATTAGAACACATCTAAGCCCCTCTATTAAGGCATCATTATATACAACAAACTCTTTTCCAGTGATCGATAAAGCCAACATAGGCACTAAAACCAACCTCTACTTTAATTCCTAAAAACTCCACTTACATTTACCATTCCATTCAAATTTGAAATTCTCCTAAGTAAAGTGGGTCATAGGTGTTGCTAACCTTGAGAATCCTTCTACAAATATGTTGTAATAACCTACCAATCTAAGAAAACTGTAGATCTCTATCACATTCTTTGGTCTTTGCCAATATGTAAAAGCCTTCACCTTTTTTGGATCAATTGGTACTCCTTCTTCGGTTACTATATGTCTCAGGAATACCACAAACACCATCCAAAACTTACACTTACTAAACTTGGCATACAATTTCTAATCCCTCAATCTTTGTAATACCATGTGTAGGTGTCATTCGTGTTCTTCCTAACCATTAGAATACACCAAAATGTCATCAATGAATACAATAACAAACTTGTCTAGATAATCCTAGAATACCTAATTCATTAGATCTATGAAAGTCATTGGCACATTTGTAAGTTTAAAAGGCATCATGAGAAACTCGTAGTGCCCATGTCTACCATTTACATAACGCTTATTAAGCAGCTTCCTATCCAAAGTCTTAAGGTAATTTAACTTCATACCTAGTATGAAAAGTAGTCTTAGGTATATCCTATAACTTAATTTTCAATTGATGGTATTATGATCTCAAATTGATCTTATTAAATACAGCTGCACCACACAATTGATCAAACAAGCCATCTATCTAAGGTAAAGGATATTCATCACTTGATTCAAGTCTCAATAATCGATACATAATCTCATTCCTCCATCCATTTTCTTCACAAAAAGGATTGGAGCTCCCTAAGGCAGCATGCTAGGTCATATAAATCCTTTGTTCAATAAATCTTGAATTTGCTCCTTCAACTCTTTCAATTCATTTGGTGCCATTTTGATATCGGGGTGGTACTTGGCATAACATCAATTCCAAACTGAACTTCTTGATCCGATGGTAAACTTGGAAGTTCTTCAAGCAATACATCTCCATACTCACATAATATTGGAACATCACCAATTCCCAATTCAAAATTCTTGTTAACCACCAAGGATACCATGGTAAATTTCTCCCACATCTCCATCATCAGCATATCACAAGGTTGATGTGTCTCTAAATGAAAACTAAACTTTTCATCTCCCGACCTAAAACTCAAGATCCCGTTTCAACAATCAATGATTACATGATATATTATCAACCAATTCATTCACAACATTACATCAAAACCAATCATATTCAATACAAGCATATCAATAGGCATATGTCTATCAGCCATAGATACATCAACTTTTTTACAAATTCTATTCAACAAAGATCTAACACCTAAAAGAGAATTCGCACGTAATTTAGTAGGTAAAACATCAACAGATAATCCATAAGTCATTACAAAATCCTCAAAAACATGAGAACAAGAGGCTCCAGTATCACTTAGCAGATATGCACTTTAAGTGGAAATTTAGAGCATACCTACAAGGGCAACAATCTTAGCAATCTCCTCATGTTGTAAAGTAAAAACTCTAGCACTTGGCTTCCCTTTCTTAGTTAGCTTACGACCATTTCCTCCCTGCTTCTCTTGACAATTAGCTATCATGTATTCCCTCTACTTGCAATGATAGCAAAAAAACTGGCTTTAAGGTAGGGCTATGACACTCATCACTCTTACGACCCTCTTTTTCACATGCAAAATAAGCCTTTGAATTCCACTTACACTCTTTAATCTTGTGTAGCCCATAGCATCTAAGGCACCTCTAATCAATCCCAAGAAGAGTAAGACTAAAAGATTAAGCTGGCTAAGCTTTCTTGACCATCATCATAAGCTTCTTGGTCATAAGTTTGCTAAGGAATCCAACGCCTAAGGAAGCAACTATAGAAATGGGCCTCTTCCTAGATTTCATTGCCCTCTTCAAGTCATGCTCTATGATGTTCTTCCTATCATACTCCATGCTATAACCTAGGCTCTAAATCATTCACAAATTTTAGCACCTTAGATCTTTCATCATTCTTATAGTGACATGAACTTCAACAACTTATTCAATTCAACCTCATATTCATCTACATTATATGATCCCTATTTTAGATCTAAGAATGTTGTAGCCATCTTCTCTCTCAAACTCTCAAGATAAAACCTATCAAAGAAAGTTTCTCTAAACCTCTCCCATGCCACCTCTCCATCTATCAGTTTGTCAACTACTCTCCACCAGTTAGTTGCATTACCCTTTAACGTGTATACTACATAATCTAGCTTCCTTGCCTTTAATACTTATGAGAGCCATGATGGGAGCCAAGCCAGAAGATGGAATGTGGATCCTCTTGAAGTGCCACTTAGACCGATCACAAGAACTCGAGCGAAACGATTAAAGGAAGCACTTAACGGGTTGATAAAGGATGTCCATGAAGTCGAAAAGGATTAGAGCAATCATGAAGTTGAAAAGAATTGGAACAACCATGGGAATGCCCTTGCTCTTGTACAAGTCATAACGGATACGGGTTGAAGAGGGCGTGTCTTTACAAGGCACAGCCGTGTAGGAGTCTAGAGGTTACACAGAATCATACATGGTCGTATACACGGTTCAAAGGCATGGCCGTGTATGGTGTCAAGAATTTCCACAGAAAGATACACGACTAGAAGTACACGGTCGTGTATATCTCCAACGCCGGCTCTAAGGCTGCCGGCCTTCATTCCCACGCCGCCGGCCTTTAAGTCATTATTTTGTTATTTTTACGCAACTTATTGAAGTTATGTCGTTTTGGGGCATCATTGTTATGAATTGTAAACCCTAATATAAAGCTCCTAGGGTTTAGAATAGATAGAAGATACAACATGCAAGTTTGAAAACACTTTTGAGAGAATTCCTCTCTTGGTTCTTTAAAGAACTACTCTAGAACTTATCGGATTTTCTTCCGTGGCGTTCATCCCGACTTATCAATCGTTCTTTCATCCCGATTGTGGCGTCTACATAATATACCAAGGTTTTTGTCTCACTTATAGGCAACGGGTTGCGATTTCCACTTGATTGTTTAGCATCTTGGGTAGCAATTCCAAACGTATTGGTATTGGATTTCGTCACACGTTGGCGTAGTTCGTATCAGTTTGGTATCAGAGCCTAGGTTTGTTAAAATATCAGTTCGGTTTGAGGAAGGTAAAATCAAAACCCTAACTCCAATCGTTCATATCAATTGTTCGTATTCAATTTCATAGTGTTAATTGTCTATTGAAAGTGTAGTACCTACTATTCAATTTTGTTACAAAAAAAAAAAGGAACGTGATCAAGAGCAACAAACGAAGGCAACAAAAAAAAATCTGAAAGAAAAGAGGAAAATTTCGAGCCCTAGAGTTATATTCTCTAGTTGAATTCTACGGAAGGGAATTGGTATAGTTTGGGTTAGTTCCAAGAGAATTGAGAAGAGGAATTGGCGAATTGATATCATTATTGCTTGTGAGAATACACGAGTGACTATGTGGTATCATCATTTGAGCGAAACACGTAAGGGAGTGTATCGTGAGGCTTAATCATATATATATTTATATTCGTGCTAACCTTTTTCTCTGTAGGAACTATGTCGAGGCAACATTCTCCTGAAAGTGAGAGGGGAAGGTTTGATGCTAGGTTAGTGATTGAGGCGTTGAGGGGTGAGATGAAGAGGATGTTTTAGGAGGGCATGGAACAAATTCATGAGACGGTGGAACAAAGACTAGAGCAATCTAAAAACGTCTTCCAAGGGCGTAAGAGGGAGAGTTGTTTTAGGAGAGTACAATGGGGTGGAGATTAAATGTCTGATGATGAATTTGATGAACCTTCTGTTGGGAGTTATAGAGGTTATAGTGGTAGGAATAGAGGAACTAGGGATTGGGAAGATAGAGGAGATAGGAATAGAGAGGATAATCAACTGAGTAGTATAAAGATGAAGATTCCACCTTTCCAAGGGAAGAATGATCCCGAGGCGTACTTAGAGTGGGAGAAGAAGGTAGAGATGGTGTTTGATTGTCACAACTATAGTGGGAAAAAGAAAGTGAAACTTGCTGCCATTGAATTTTCGGATTATGCCATAGTGTGGTGGGATCAACTAATGTTAAATCGAAGAAGGAATGGCGAACCACCTATTGAGTCGTGGGAAGAGATGAAGAGGGTGATGAAGAAGCGGTTTGTGCCTGCATATGACTATTGTGAATTACACAACAAATTGCAAACTCTTAGGCAGGGAAGCCGAAGTGTGGATGAGTATTTCAAGGAGATGGAAGTTACTATGATTAGGGCGAATGTAGAGGAGGATAGAGAGGCTACCATGGCTAGGTTTCTTGTTGGATTGAATAGAGAAATTCAAAATGTCGTAGAATTGCAGCATTATGTAGAATTGGAAGATATGGTTCATATGGCTATAAAGGTTGAGAACCAACACAGGAGGAAAGGTAGTAATACTGCACGGTTTCAACGGGGTACTGGTTCATCCACCTGGAAGACTAACCAATGGAAGAAGGAAGAAAAGCCTTTACCCACCAAACCAAAAGGAGAGCAGAGGCAAGCGGGTTTTACTCCTGGTAACCAAGGTAAACCCGATTCTTCTACTCCTAGAAATCGTGACATTAGATGTTTTAAATGCCAAGGTAGAGGCCATATTGCTAGTCAATGTCTGAATAGGCGTGTTATGATTTTACGTGATGATGGTGAGTATGAGACTGAGGGGGATAGTGAAGAGGATGATATGCCTCCATTAGAGGACGTTAGTGATGATGAGGAGCCTGCAGTAGAGAGGTTAGTGGCAGTAGTGAAGAGAGCTTTGAATGTGCAAGTGAAGGAAGAAGAGGAGGTGCAACGGGAGAATATCTTTCATACTAGATGTTATCTAGGTGATCATATTTGCAGTTTGATCATTGATGGAGGAAGTTGCACTAATGTGGTGAGTAATTTTATTGTACAGAGGCTGGGACTCAAGACTACTAAACACCCTAGTCCATATAAATTGCAATGGCTGAATGATAGTGGCGAAACTAAGGTGAGTAAGCAAGCCTTGATTGCTTTTCGCATCAGTAGATATGAGGATGAGGTGTTATGCGATGTAATGCCGATGCAAGCGTGTCATGTGTTGTTGGGGAGGCCATGGCAATTTGATAGGAAGGTTGTTCATGATGGCTTTTTGAACAAGTATACGCTTGTTCACCAAGGGACAAGCTTTAATCTTAAACCTTTAACACCTAAACAGGTGTATGAGGATCAGTTGCCGCTACAACAGTCTTTTGCAAAATATAAGGTGAGTGAAAAACAGAGGGAGAGTGAGAGAGCAAAAGACAGCGAGAACGAAAAGGAACACAAAAGTCGATATCAAAAGGAAAAAGAGAGGAAGGCTGGAAAGAGTGTGAGAGACCAAGTTGAAAGGGGATCAACTTTGGTGGTGAGTGAAAAGGAGAGTGCAGCCTTGCAAAAGGAGAGTTGTGTGGCAAGAGCGAGTGTAGTGAAGAGAGCGTTAGTGATGAAGCAACCTATGTTGTTGCCAGTTTTTAAGGAAACTTGTTTGAATACTAACGAACTATTTAACTCTTTGCCAAGTGTGATTGTGTCTATTGTGCAGGACTTTGAAGATGTCTTCCTTAAGGAAATTCCAAAGGGATTACCACCTATTCGTGGTATTGAGCACCAGATTGACCTAGTACCCGGAGCATCGATTCCAAACAAACCGGCTTATAGGAGCAATCTAGAGGAGACAAAGGAACTCCAAAGGCAAGTCGATGAATTAATGGAGAAGGGGTACGTAAGAGAAAGCATGAGTCCATGTGCAGTGCCTGTGATTTTGGTGCCTAAGAAGGATGGGTCATGGAGAATGTGTGTTGACTGCCGCGCTAACAACAACATCACGGTAAAGTATCGTCATCCCATTCCTCGCTTAGATGACATGTTAGATGAATTACATGAGTCTAGTGTCTTTTCCAAAATTGATCTGAAAAGCGGATATCACCAAATTAGAATGAAAGAAGGTGATGAATGGAAAACCGCATTTAAGACAAAATATGGATTGTATGAGTGGTTAGTAATGCCTTTCGGTTTAACTAACACTCCTAGTACTTTTATGAGACTTATGAACCATGTTTTGAGGACTTTTATTGGCAAATTTGTGGTTGTCTATTTTGATGATATCCTCATTTACAGCAAGAGTTTGGAAGACCATATATCTCACTTGAGGGATGTTTTAGAAGTGCTTCGAAAGGAGCAATTATATGCTAACCTCAAGAAGTGCACTTTTTGCACAGACAAACTTGTGTTTCTTGGTTTTGTTATTAGTGCATAGGGAATACAGGTTGATGAAAAAAAGATTCGTGCAATCCAAGAATGGCCTAGTCCAACTAATGTAAGTAATGTGCGGAGTTTCCATGGACTAGCGAGTTTTTACAGGAGATTTGTGAAGGATTTTAGTACCATTGCAGCACCACTTACTGAGGTAATTAAGAAGAACGTGGGGTTCAGATGGGGAGAGCAACAAGAGAAGGCCTTTCAGACGCTTAAAAATAAGTTGACTCAGGCGCCATTACTTGCTTTACCTGATTTCTCTAAAACATTTGAAATTAAGTGTGATGCTTCAGGATTAGGTATTGGAGCAGTGCTCATGCAGGAGAGAAGACCAATTGCATTCTTTAGCGAGAAGCTAAGTGGGGCAACCTTGAACTACCCTACTTATGAAAAGGAGTTATATGCATTGGTTCGAGCACTGGAGACTTGGCAACACTATCTTTAGCCAAAAGAGTTCGTGATCCACACTGACCATGAATCCTTGAAGTACTTGAAGGGACAACATAAGCTAAACAAAAGGCATGCTCGTTGGGTGGAGTTCATCGAAACATTTCCCTATGTCATCCACTACAAGCAAGGTAAAGAGAATGTCGTTGCTGATGCACTTTCTAGAAGGTATGCTCTTATCTCTACTCTTAGTTCTAGACTGCTTGGTTTTGAGCACATTAAGGAATTGTATGCTACTGATCGAGATTTTTGTGAGGAGTATGTGCATTGTGAGAAGAGTGGTCATGGTAAGTTTTATAAACATGAAGGATTCTTGTTTAGGGAGAGTAGACTATGCATTCCAATTTGTTCTTTAAGAGAATTACTAGTGAGGGAGTCTCATGGAGGAGGTTTAATGGGACATTTTGGAGTAGCTAAAACCTTAGTGGTATTGCAGGAACACTTCTATTGGCCTCACATGAAACGAGATGTTGAGAGGATTTGTGAGCGATGTGTCACGTGTAAGCAAGCAAAATCTAGAGTCCAACCTCAAGGGCTTTATACCCCACTTCCCATTCCTCATGAGCCTTGGGTAGATATTTCCATGGATTTTGTGTTAGGATTACCCAGGTCTAGACATGGTCGAGATTCTATTTTTGTAGTCGTGGATAGATTCTCTAAAATGGCACATTTCATTCCTTGTCACAAAACAGATGATGCTTGTAATATTGCTAATTTGTTCTTTAGGGAAGTTGTGAGATTACATGGTATGCCTAGAACAATCGTATCGGATAGAGATGCTAAGTTCTTGAGCTACTTCTAGAAGACATTGTGGGCTAAGTTAGGAACTAAGTTATTGTTTTCTACTACTTGTCATCCACAGACTAATGGTCAAACTGAGGTAGTAAATCGAACTTTATCTATTTTGTTGAGGGTTGTCATTAAAAAGAACATTAAAAGTTGGGAGGATTGTTTGCCACATGTTGAATTTGCCTATAATCGCACAATGCATTCTACTACTAAGTTTACTCCTTTTGAAATTGTGTATGGTTTTAATCCACTAACTCCTTTGGATTTATCACCTCTGCCTATTTCTGAGTATGTTAATCTAGATGGCAAGAAAAAAGCAAAATTTGTTAAACAGCTCCATGAGAAGGCAAGGCTAAACATTGAGCGAAGAACAGAGTAGTATGTGAAATAAGCCAACAAGAGTCATCAACAAGTTGTCTTTGAACCTGGAGACTAGGTTTGGGTTCACATGCACAAAGAGCGGTTTCCTGTGCAGCGTCGATCTAAACTACTTCCTAGAGGCGATGGATCATTTCAAATTCTTGAGCGCATCAATGATAATGCATACAAGATAGATTTACCAGGTGAGTATGAAGTAAGTGCTACATTTAATGTTACTGATTTGAGTCCTTTTGATGCAGGCGATGATTTGAGGACAAATCCTTTTCAAGAGGAGGGGAATGATGAGAGCCATGATGGGAGCCAAGCCAGAAGATGGAATGTGGATCCTCTTGAAGTGCCACCTGGACCGATCACAAGAACTCGAGCGAAACGATTAAAGGAAGCACTTAACGGGTTGATAAAGGATGTCCATGAAGTCAGAAAGGATTGGAGCAATCATGAAGTTGGAAAGGATTGGAACAACCATGGGAATGCCCTTGCTCTTGTATAAGTCATAACGGATACGGGTTGAAGAGGGCGTGTCTTTACAAGGCACGGCCGTGTAAGAGTCTGGAGGTTACACAGAATCATAAATGGTCGTATACACGGTTCAAAGGCACAACCGTGTATGGTGTCAAGAATTTCCACAGAAAGATACACGACTAAAAGTACACGGTCGTCTATATCTCCAATGCTAGCTCCAAGGCTGCCGGCCTTCATTCCCACGCCGCCGGCCTTTAAGTCATTGTTTTGTTATTTTTACGCAACTTATTGAAGTTATGTCGTTTTGGGGCATCATTGTTACAAATTGTAAACCCTAATATAAAGCTCCTAGGGTTTAGAATAGATAGAAGATACAACATACAAGTTTGAAAACACTTTTGAGAGAATTCCTCTCTTGGTTCTTTAAAGAACTACTCTAGAACTTATCGGATTTTCTTCCGTAGCATTCATCCCGACTTATCAATCGTTCTTTCATCCCGATTGTGGCGTCTACATAATATACCAAGGTTCTTGTCTCACTTATAGGCAACGGGTCGCGATTTCCACTCGATTGTTTGGCTTCTTGGGTAGCAATTCCGAACGTATTGGTATTGGGTTTCGTCACACGTTGGCGTGGTTCGTATCAAATACACCATATGTAGCAAAAGTTTTTTCTAACTTCTCAATCTAGTTCTTAACTACTAACGGATCTAGGTATTAATAGCAAAGGGAGTCACCAGTTTCATGAAATCATATAATTTAACTATCCCATCATGTTTCCTACTAGTGTAACCTACTTATTAATCAACTCTCATCTACTATTGCTGCATAATCTGCTAATACTACTACAAAATCTATAGCATCTGCAAGCTAAGCTGAAGGTATGGGCGCCACTAGGGGCAGTGGAGGTGGTGGAGGCAATGGAGGCTAATCACCCTCATTTGAAGTGTCAAAGGGAAGCGAGGAGGGTCTATGATTATGCCAATTCATCTACTCAATGTAAACACATAATAATCATACATTTGCACACAATCATCCAAAATCACACATATAGTATTTTTGGACCTTTTGTGCGATATCGTGTTTCAATACCCCGAGGGGTGCAAAACCACCTTACCCTTAACACTTAAATACTAAAGTAAAGTTAATTTAATAATTTTATTTTCAAATTTTTAATTTTACCCATAATTATATATAATTATTACTTGAATTTTAATTTAGAAAAAAAAATCAATTATTTCATCTCCTTTCGTCCTCCCTATTGCCGCACCCACCCCCCCCCAAAAAAAAAAAAAAATTGTCCTCAAAATTTTCCCTAGATCTCAAAAAGCTTTGAATATTTGCTCTTCATAATTTCTTCCAACTCCTATGTTACCTCTCATTCAAATTAATTGCTTCATTGCACTCAAACATATCTAATCACCTTATATCACAACACCTTCTCTTTCCAATTAATGATCCAAACAAGGTACTCAACGAAAGTTAAATTTAGCTAGATGTCAAGTTAAGTCAACTCTACTACTGTGTTAGGATCTAGTGTATACTTCCAAAGAAGAGACACATGAAACACATCATGAACTCAAACTAAAGATGGTGGTAGTGCTAAAATGTAAGCTATAGCTCTTATCCACTTTAGTATCTTAAAAGGTCCAATATATATTGGATTTAGCTTCCCTTTAACTCCAAACCTAACAACCCCTTTAGTGGGTGATACCCTCAAGAAAACACAATCACCACAAGTGGTCATTGTCTCTTACCTGCTAGTCCTAAGTGTTCAATCCTCACTTGCTAACAAGTCAAGCATTTTGCTACATACTCCGCAATCCCTTTCTTTATATTATTCCACCAAAAAATGCTACTTTAGATCCTTATACATCTTTATGTTTCCAGGATGAATACTGTAACTTAATGTATGACCTTCCTTCATTATCTCTTTTCTTAACTCCTAGATAGGTGCCCAAATTCATATGCCATATCTAATGACTCCACTTTTCTCAATCCTTAAATCTTGTTTCTTGCCAAAATGATCTTACCTTCTATATCATCTTTTTGTGCTTCTTTTATCATATCTATTAATGAAGGCTACAAAAGTAAACTAGTTAACATAGCGTCTACTTTCTCCATCACTTCAATGTCCAACTTCCTCAAGTCTTCTAAAAGCTCTGGCTATTGAGTTATCAAAGCTGCCACATTGGTTGTCTTTTCCTACTAAGTGCATTAACCACTAGATTAGCTTTGCCAAGGTGATACGAAATCTCTGGATCGTAATCTTTAATCAATTCCAACCAATGCCTTTGTCTCATGTTAAGTTCCTTCTATTTGAAAATATATTTCAAGCTCTTGTAATCATTATATATCCTACATTTCTCTCCATATAGATAATTCCTTCAAAGCTTTAATGCCAAAATCACCACTACTAGTTCCAAATCATGCACCAAATAATTCCTCTCATATGACTTCAACTTTCTTAAAGTATAAGCAATCACTTTTCCATCTTACATCAATACACATCCAAGACCATGTACGGAAGCATCATTATACACCACAAATTCCTTTCCACTCTCTAAAAGTGTTAGAATCGATGCTAAAATCAATCTCTTCTTCAATTCTTAAATACTTTGTTCATGTTTATCATCCCACTTAAACTTCATATTCGTCTAAGTAAGTGATGTCATGGGTCCAGCCAACTTTGAGAATCCCTCAACAAATATTTGATAATAACTAGCTAGATTAAGAAAACTTTAGATTTCTGCAGCACTCTCTGGTCTTTGCCACTCAATGATTGCTTTAATCATTTGACAGCTAACTAAGATACCTTCTTTCGATACAACATGACCAAGGAATCTAACACTTTCCAATAAAAACTCACACTTCTTCAACTTAGCATATAGGTTCTTCCCCCCTGATTCTCTTCAACACCAACCTTAGATGTTTTGCATGTTCTTCTTCTAATTTTGAGTACATCAAGCCTAATTTTTTCATTTTTTTTTCCTAATCTGATTTACACTAAACCTTATAATCATTTAGTATAAACCCTCGACTAAGATTAGAAAAAAAAAATTACTTTTAAAAATGGCAATCGCTACTTAATTATGATCGAAAAAGTTATCAAGTTAGAATTAATAGAGTGGCATTAATAGAGTGCCATACTAGAAGTGGTTTAAGATTGAATTGGTGCCTAGAAGAAGAAAGGATGGTCTTATTTATACTGATCAAGTATGGCCTGAACTTGAAAGCTATTAAATGTGAAGATTTACCCGCCATGGAGGTGCTCAAAATGTGCTCAAAATATTCTTTTTTTTTTCTTGAGGAAACAAACACAATTCGAGCTATTGGAGTATAAAAATGAAGATATTCTTCCTTGTGTAACCAAGTGAAAGCTTTGATTTTGTCTAAATCGAGCTAGATGTGCAAGAGCTATATCCACACAAGATGATTTTTTTTCTATTTTCCACACCGAATTTAGCAAAGTAATTGATGTGCCTAAACACACTTGAAAGCATATCCAACAGACTTAAGAAAAACTATCTCAAGTCAAGGCAAAATCGGATCCAAAAATAAGGGCAAAATGACGTGAACCAAGTGAAGATAAGATGAATTCCAAATGTCCAATGATATAATTAGAATACCACACTGATAATACCTTCTAACAACCTCTTAATTTCATATAATCCATGCAAATAAACCTCAAATGACAAGAGAAAAACCGTAACAAAAATAATCCCTCTCAAATAGTGAAGAACACGTTTCCTAGGAAAATTTTCAATGATGAACCAAATATAATTGATAGATACTTCAAATAAGCACAAGAATTTGTGAACAATAAGAAGTATTTCTGACCAAGAAATATCTCAATTCAACCC
Source organism: Laguncularia racemosa (assembly GCA_037954665.1). Lineage (NCBI taxonomy): Eukaryota > Viridiplantae > Streptophyta > Magnoliopsida > Myrtales > Combretaceae > Laguncularia > Laguncularia racemosa. The sequence goes on along the minus strand of JBBMOL010000039.1, from coordinate 935,402 downwards.
TAGATATGACATACTAGAGAAGAAAAGAAATCACAACAAAATGAAATTGATATAACTCACAATTTCAAGATGTTGCACTCGCCACAATTTCAACTCTTGGGATTAAAATTGATAACAGTTTGGAACCAAGGTATGAACCCTAATTCTCACGTGAAAGGAAGTGTATAATCTGCAAAATGATTAGCCTCTCAAACCCTCTCTTAAGCAAGTATTTATACTTGCTACTCCTAGGGTTAAAAAGTGCTCAAAATTACAAGTTTGCCACTTTTAAGGTGGCTAACCCTAAATGAAAATTACAAGGAAATAAAAGTGTCCCAAAACCAAATACAACCAAAAATAGTTCATAAAATGAAAAATACATAAAAGAAATGCTCTTCAATATGCCGGTCTTTTATAGGATCCATCGGCCCAGCTCATCGTCGGTTCAGGTGGGTCCATGGATAACCCACAAGCTGAGTTTGAGTGAGTTTGTCCATTGCCCTGTAAAGCATGATAAGTATTCCTGTTGGAATATAAAATACATGAATAAGATAAAAGAGGTTAGTAAACGAATAATTCCAAGGTCGATTTGCTCAAAATAGGTCCTCATCGCTAAGATTCGAAATCCTTCAGTTCTTGCCCTAATGATAGGTCTTGTCGGATTTTTATTCCTATCAGTAATTAAGTGTATTTGGACCGATTTTTAGCTTATATGTATAGTAAACCATGTGATCTTTGTGATTTCACCACTAATTTGGTGAAATCACAAAGAAAAGAAGGTAAAAAAAATGGCTTGAAAGTGGCTATCCAAAAAGGAAAAAAAATGGAAATGCGAAGGAAGAAGATAGAGCAGGACTATGATGAATAGTGGCTAGGGGAAGAAAAAAATGATGTTGATGCGCCTGCTGGAGCTCGAATTCGAGTCTCTGTACACTGTGCGTATGTCTTTCCAATAAGTCGTTGGACTGTGTCTTGGTCTATTAATGCAATTAGTTGTATTTATTCCATCTTTTGTTTCGAAAAAAATTATTGTGTATTTGGGTGGGTGGACTAGGGAGTGAATTAAACTTGGGTCTCCCATGAATGTATGTGCATGTTTCCAATAGGTCATTGGCTTGTGCCTCAGTCTTATAATGCAAATAAATTGCATTTATTCTGATTTTTTTTTAAATTAAATAAATGAATAATAATAAATTAGAGGGAGCAAAAATGGGATGTCTACAACTGCCTCTCTTTATGGTAAAGTTTGAGGAAAACATTACTACAAAGACCAAAGAGATACACCATTTTTGCCTAAAAGTGTACTTTGATGAGCTATTTAACCAAATGCAAGAAATATTTCAATGAACCGGAAAAAGATGTCTAGGATGGTGCCTTATGGCTTAACCATCCTACACTAAGAAACGTCCCTATAAACTAGCAACTCTAAAAGGTGAAATTTAGGAATGTGTCCTTATAGGTTAACTAATTTACATGGAAAAGTGTCTATTATAGACTAGTAACCCTAAGAAAAAAATGAGTTTTAGGATAATGTCCCTATAGGCTGATTGATTTACATGGGAAAGCGTCTATTACAAACTAACAACCCTAAAAGATGAATTTTAGGAGCGTAACCCTATAAGCTGACTAATTTACATGGAAAAACGTCTATTACAAACTAACAACCCTAAGAAAATATGATTTTTAGAATAGTGCTCCTATAGATTAACTAATTTACATGGGAAAGTGTCTATTATAGACTAGCAATCCTAAAAGATGAATTTTATGAGTGTACTCTTGTGGGTTGACTAATTTACATGAGAAAGCATCTATTATAGACTAGTAACCTAAAAAGATGAATTTTAGGAACGTGCCCTTGTGAGTTGATTAATTTACATGGGAAAGTATCTATTACAGAGTAGCAACCATAAGAAAAGAAGAATTTTAAGGTAGTAGCCCTATGGGCTAACTAACTTATATGGGAAAGCATCTATTGCAGACTAATAACCCTAAAAAAAAATGAATTTTAGGAAAGTGCCTATTTAAGCTAACTATCCTAACGCATGTCAAAAATTTTACTACTCATGCATGACGTATTTTAATAATGAAAAATCTTACTTGGTTTTATAGATAGCGTCTAAACAATGAATCCTCTTCTTGAAGTTCAAAGCACTTGTTTATTTACCTTCACCTTGAATCAACTCTTTCCTCGTTGGATAAACCATGCTTGTGTGAGATTCACTTTCATACTAGAATTCTAATTATTCAAGTTCATTTCTCACTCAAATTTATCTCCCCTCTCATTATTTGGGACTCTAACCTAAAATAGCAAATAAAACTCTCTTTTAAAAAAAAGTAAAACCACGATGGAGTATTGATGTGAGGCAATTGTACCAATCAAATTTTGTAATATATTGTATGGAAATATGGATATCATCCTACAGAGAATTCGAGTACTAATACTAATAATCACTTTATTATCTAACCAATAAATTGTGGAATTGTATTAAATTAAATTGTAATGAAATACTAACTAAAGAACTATGATTTTGATGAAATATTAAAAAAACAATTCAAATTAAGTTTAACTTCAAATTGGCAAAACTAGTATCTAGACTTTGTTTCCCTTAGGTATTATTATATGATACTAATAACACACATTCAATTCCATCTTATAATTTATTAACCAAGAGAATTCCTAACTTGGGGTAACAACTTTCTCAAGCTTACTAACCCCTAATCTTTCAATTACCTATCTAAATCTCTCCACAATAGCATAAGTAAAAGATTGCATTAAAAACGACAACTTCCCATAACTAGGATAATTGATTCTAGAAGAATCATATAACTTATCTCTAAGATTACATCAATTCTCATCATACATGCAAAATCTAATTGCATATTAGATTTTTTATCTCAATATGCAATATTGAATAACAAGATTAATATGGCAGCAATATTAAGCCAATCAAAAGGTAGAACACATACATGAATCAATGAACATAAGCATTTATCGAATATTGCAAGAAAATCTTAATTCATATAATAAACCTAAGTTCTACAAGTCTAGATACTACGAAAATTAAGTGCTAAACATGTCTATATTCGAATTCCACAATGATATCATAATATGCATCATCAAGAAAATCAAATAAAATAAGTATTGATGCGAACCCCGCCAACCCATGATGGGAAAATTTCTAGCACAATCGACATTTTTAGAACCCGATTTGGATGATGATCAAAATCGCTCATATTTTAATTTATGTCTTTATTTCTAATAAATATTTGAGAATAATCTTACAGGTACAATGATAATTCTTCATGGGATGCCAATATGTCCTACAACAGTTGATGGACATAGAACATTTTCAGAGTGATAATCAAAGACCCGCTGCGATTGTTTTCCATTCCGAGGCATTGGTTCATGAAGACTTATGATATTTTGTACTTTGTAATTTTTTTATGAACTATTTTTGGTTGTATTTAGTTTTGGGACACTTTCATTTCCTTATAATTTTCATTTAGGACTAGCCACCTTAAAAGTGGCAAACTTGTAATTTTTGACAACTTTCTAACCCTAGGAGTAGCAAGTATAAATACTTGCTTAGAATAAGGTTTGAGGAGGCCATATTTTACAGATTAAACCTAGCACTTCACGTGTGGAATTGGGGTTCATCCTTAGTTCAAAAATCGCTTATCAATTTCAACCGAAGAATTGGAATTGTGGCGAGTGCAACAAGGGGAAATTGTGAGTCATATCGATTTCTTCTTTGTTGTTTTTTATTTCTTCTCTAGTGAGTCATATCTAGGGTGGATTTGAAGCTTTCTTGGAATTATTTGTGAGTGTAATTCATGAACAATTTTCTTGTTAAGATTGATTGTTCCTTTAGTACTTGAACTATATCTCAATTTAGTGTTGGCGTGAATTGGAATTGGAGGAAAAGTGGAAATCACATATTTGTTGCTTCCTTTTGATCTGATTTTCATGTAGATCTCAATCCATTTTGTTGTTACTTGGTGAATATTATGAATAGGGATTGTAATTATATCATTTGATCTTTGGTTTTTCCATCAAATCTCAAAGGGTTTCACATAAATTGTCATCCACGTTGGATCGGTTTTTGTGATTGATTTGTGAATTGTTTCTTACGTCATTTGATTGTGCTTGAACTTGGTTTTGAGCACATCATCTTTTGGTATCAGAGCACAAGTTAAGAGAAGGGATTAAGTGTTGGTTAATTTCGTGATTATCATCTTCAATTAGGGTTCCTTATTATTGAACCAAAATTGTGTGTAATGACCTTAACTTGCGAAAGTTGTCCTGATTGAAATTCTGATTTACTGCTTGTTGGAGTTGGATTGGGAGGATTGTTGTAGCTTCTTGTGATTAATTATTTTCGTAGAAGGGAAGAAGAATAGAAGTGTTGTTAATTCAACAATTTTGTGAACTTGAAAATTTGACTTTTCTTGCCGTAACTAGCTTGTTGAGTGAAGGAGGTTGTGAAGCTTGTTGTTGTAATTCCATTGTGCAATTTCTGAATTGGGGAAGTGTATTTTACAGATTTGCATTGTGTTGAGTAGTAAGGAATCTATTTGAATTCAAACACATCAATTAAGTTGTGGGAGTTAATGAGTGTTATTTGAATTTGAAATTCATTTCTTACCAATTGAGGAAGGCTTGCAATTAGTGAAGAGGTTGAAATTCAAATCGGAGTTGCTGCCTATTGTTAAGTTGCGGATTACATTTGTGGAAAGTGGTATATCTTGTTATCCTTGCCGTGGAAGTGGAAGTATATTTGTTGTGTTGATATCCTTGCTGTAGAAGTGGAAGTATATTTGTTGTTGTTGCGTAGAAGTGGAAGTATATTTGTTGTTGTTGCCTTTTATTATTGTTGCCATAGAAGTGGAAGTGTAATTGTTGTTGCTGCCACTTGTGTTGTTGCCGTGGGAGTTGTTTGTGAAGGAGTGATTTGTGGAACTTAAAAAAAAAAAAAATTGTTGCACCATATATAGCAAAGGTGTATGTGTGGCAGTACATTGGTGTGTTAAGCAATAGTGAGTGTATGGTGTTGAGTGTGTGTGTGATTAAAAAAAAAAAAAGGGGATTACAAGTGTTGCATGTGGAGGTGAATTATATAAGTGTTGCACCGTGTTGTATTAACTTGTTGTGGAGAAGAGTGCTACACGTAGGTTGTATTAGCATACTTGTGACGTTAAGTGGATTTGTGTATTTTCCTTTTTTGTAGTTGCTATTTTGTGGCGTTAAAGGAAGTGTAGTTGTGAAGTGTGTTTCATTGTTTCAAATTGTCTTTAAGAATCGGTACACGGGGGTCTACAACTATGTCAAATGACAGCGTGAATGGGGGAATTGGTGATGAAGCCAACAGTCAGGTTGGTGGAGGTCAAGGTCGTAATGCGGCAGGTAGGAGAACTTTGGAAGAACAGCTCCAGGATCTTACTACCATAGTTGCTACACTGGCAGCTAGAATTGACAGAATGACATTACCATAACCACCAGTGGTAAACCAGCCGGCACCACCTCGGGTAGCTCCACAGAATCCTCATTGAGACAGAGTAGTGGGAGATGGGAATCTGAATAGAAACATGGGTGAGGAGCATCTTCCATACAGAGAAGAAAGGGATGACAATTTTGGGGCAAACCCATATCAAAATAGGGATTTCAGGCCACCTCAGGGCTTGGAATATGTGAAACTGCAGATGCCATCTTATGATGGCAAAGGATTAGCTGATGAATATTTAGATTGGGAGGACAAGGTTGAGGGTCTCTTTGAATGTTATAAGATCGATGATAGTACCAGGGTTCGATTGGTTGCTGTCAAGTTTATAGGGTATGCTACACTATGGTGGAAGAATCTGATTATCAGTAGGCATCGGGATAGAGAGGCTGAGATTCAAACCTGGAGGGATATGAAGAGGGTATTGAGAAAAATGTTCATTCCTGAGCACTACAAATAGGAACTATTTATGCGACTGCAAACATTGAGGCAGGGAGGCAAAACAGTGGATGATTATGTGCAGGAGTTTGAGACCCTTATGATTAGGTGTGGGTCCGTTAAACCTCCAGAACAAACTGTAGCATGTTTTGTCTCAGGTCTAAAATATGAAATAGCGTATGTTGTCAAACTATAGTGCTATAGTACACTTGATGAGGCTATTCAGTTGGCCTTAAAAGTAGAGAGACAAAAGAGGTCTAACTTATTTAGGGCTCCGAGCAGTAGGCTTAGTGCTATTACTAGACCTATATCAGCTGACGGTCGATCAGGGGGAACAAAAGCAGTAGGTGAGGCAGTGAAAGCAGTGGACAAAACTACCCCAACTATTATTAGAGAGAATTTACCTACTGGGAAGGGTAAAGAGGTGATGGCTCCAGATGTGAGGCAAACTGTTCCCAAATCTACTAGTGGAAAGGTGCGCCAAATAAAATGCTTTAAATGCATGGGATTTGGGCATATGGCAGCACAGTGTCTAAATAAGAGGGTGATGACTGTTATAGAGGACATTAGGGAGGATATTGAGGATGACCACGATTAGATTGAACCTACAGATCTACTAACGGCACTGCAGGAATATTATGATGACCAAACTACAGACGCACCTAAGGAGCGTACAAGAGAAAAATATCTACCCCTTAATGTGTTACGTAGGGTTCTAACTTTATCTCCATCACTAGTGACATTCAGAGGGAGAACATTTTTCACACTTCTTGCAGAATCAGAGGTAACCTTTGTGTACTCATCATCAATAGTGGTAGTTGCACGAATGTTATATTTGCTGCACTGGTAGACAAATTACATCTGTCTACTATCCTACATCCTAGCCCTTATAACTTGCATTGGCTGGATAATCGAGGTAGTATGTATGTTACCCTTAGGGAAAAGGTTCTTGTGAATGTTGGGCAGAAATATCATGATGAGATCCTGTGTGATGTAGTCCTTATGCATGCATTCCATTTACTATTAGGTCGGCCTTGGTTGTATGATCGACGAGTGTTACATGATGGGTTTAGAAATACCTACATGTTCAGTATGGGCGAATCACACATAGTTTTATCGCCAATGACTCCATCTGAGGTCTATGGGTTTCAGGAACAAATCAGAACTCCATCCACTACCTTTGATAGCCGGAAGAGCAGGATGACAGAGACATCAGGGTTCAGTTCCAAAACTGATCCTCTATATTTGAGGGCAAATCTTTCAGAAGCCTAAGGAGATGATGGGAAAATTTCTGGCACAATTGACATTTTCATAACCCAATTTGGATGATGATCCAAATCGCTCATATTTTACTTTATGTCTTTATTTCTAATAAATATTTGAGAATAATCTTACAGGTACAATGATAATTCTCCATGGGATGCCAATATGTGCTACAATAGTTAATGGACACAGAACATTTTCAGAGTGACAATCAAAGACCCGCTGCAATTGTTTTCCATTTCGAGGCATTGGTTCATGAAGACTTATGATATTTTGTACTTTTTAATTGTTTTATGAACTATTTTTTGTTGTATTTAGTTTTGGGATACTTTCATTTCCTTGTAATTTTCATTTAGGACTAGCTACCTTAAAAGTGACAAACTTATAATTTTTGACCACTTTCTAACCCTAGGAGTAGCGAGTATAAATACTTGCTTATAATAAGGTTTGAGGAGGCCATATTTTGCAGATTAAACCTAACACTTCACGTGTGGAATTAGGGTTCATCCTTAGTTCAAAAATCTCTTATCAATTTCAACCCAAGAATTGGAATTGTGGCGAGTGCAACAAGGGGAAATTGTGAGTCATATCGATTTCTTCTTTGTTGTTTTTCATTTCTTCTCTAGTGAGTCATATCTAGGGTGGATTTGAAGCTTTCTTGGAATTATTTGTGAGTGTAATTCATGAACAATTGTCTTGTTAAGATTGATTGTTCCTTTAGTACTTGAACTATATCTCATTTAGTGTTGGTGCAAATTGGAATTGGAGGAAAAGTAGAAATCACAAATTTGTTGCTTCCTTTTGATCTGATTTTCATGTGGATCTCAATCCATTTTTTTGTTACTTGGTGAATATTATGAATAGGGATTGTAATTATATCATTTGATCTTTGGTTTTTCCGTCAAATCTCAAAGGGTTTCACATAAATTATCATCCACGTTGGATCGTTTTTTGTGATTGATTTATGAATTGTTTCTTAAGTCATTTGATTGTGCTTGAACTTGGTTTTGAGCACATCAACCCATGACGAAACCCATAATCGAATTTTGCTAATCTCACAACCTATGGATCTATAAAAAATGATGTACACCGCGACCCTTTGTCTATAAACGAGACAAGAACCTTGGTATAAGTGATAATGCCACAATCAATTATGGAACGATCGATTGATAAGTTTTGGATGAACGCCACGAATTCCAAATCCAATAAGTTCAATTAGTTCTTTCAAGAACTAAAGAGAAATAACTCTCCATTTTATGAATAACTTTGCCAAAAGATCCTTACAAATGAATGTGTGAAGACTATTTATAGTCTCACAACAAAAGAGTACACAAAAAAGTTATAAAAAACCCTAATTGGGAGTAAGGAAAACATTATACGCCGGCGGCCTAAATTTGTTTAAAGCCGGCCTAAAATTACCCTTAAACTGGCACCTAAGTTGATGGCTTATCTTTAGAATCTAACTAGCCCAAATTATTAGTAAATCGGCCACTTAAGTTGGCGGCTTACAAAGCCGGCCTACCATGTAATTTACGCCAGTCACTTTAAGTCGGTGGCCTTCTCCAAAACTAGCCATTTAGGCCGATGGCCTAAGCCTCCAAGGCTGGTGGTCTTTAGTAATCTTGAAGCCATTGGCCTTTGATTCCTTCCCCTACTTTCGCCTTCGTCATCCACGCTTCAAATAAGCCCGTGCTCTTTGCTCTCATCTCCCTATCTTGTCTTTGATCATCATTGGACCAATCCTCCTAATGTGATCTTCATCAAGTATAAAACCTTAATTCTTGAAGTTAAAATAAACACTCGTCTTTTTCTCTCAAAACCCTAGAATAAGAGTGACAAATATGATTCTCCTCTCTTTTGTGTGAAGCCTCTTCTATTTATATAACTCATGTTAGAAATTGTGTGTTTTTAAGTTGACACACTATCCAACACGATCATGCTTTAGGTTATGTTTACTCTACAGTTTAAAATCGCATAAAACCTAACATTGTAGTTGACACAACCTTTGACACGGTCATGTTAAACCTTCATGTATCTTTTTGTAACTCTTCAGCTGCTACACAACTATCAACACGGTCATGTCAATGTCTCTTGTAACTTTCTGTAAATTAGCAATTTCAACACATCCTCCTAAGACGGTCATGCCTCGTCCCCGTGTAGCTTTTGGTGAACCTTTAGTGTAACATGATCTTTGAATGTGATCATGTCTAGATCATATTTAACTTCAACTCTTCATAACTTCTCTTGTTTAGCTCTAAATTGAATAATTGGATTCCTTTTCTTCCTTTTTAATTGAATGTTCCATCAAAGCCCTAAAATCCAAATATTACTCAATTAAAATTAAATTTTCAAAAACATGCCTAAATCAAGGGAAAACATGTTAAATTTTCACTTAATATATATATATATATCTAATTGAGAAATTATCAAACTTTCCTGCACTTATCAAACTTCTCCACACTTAAGCATTTACTTATCCTCAAGCAAATAAATCAAATTAAGCACGAGAACGAAAATCCTTAATCAAATTACTCTTGTTTAAGACATCAATCAAAATAATGCTTATTTAGCCTTATAATATCATGAGAGATGAACTTTGAATTAACTTGCAATTCGAAAGAAAATTAACTCTAACTCTTATATTTTTTACTTAACCAATTATCTTGAATATATGAGAAAATTGAATCCTAAATAATCATCTCCTAAATCAAGAAAAAGTCATAAACACTTTACTAACTTTAGTAAAATGTATACACCCCCTTCTTTGATTTTGTTAAACATTATAATCCAAGGTAAATACATCCACTTATCCCTTAATCATTTCTCTTTCTTTTCTTTTCTTTTTTTTTTCAGGTAGTTTCATCGGTCAAAAAGTCCCAAACCAGACGATCTTAAGCTATTAGGTCTTAGGATACCCATTCGAACCATCCACTGCCTTTATTTAATAGAACATATTTACTTATATTTAGCTTTAACATGGATTTTTCTCTTAACTCTTTTAGTGAGCTTTCAACTAATGATCTCGAGTTCTTCACTCAAGTTAACAAGTGTTATTCTACACAAATGAGGTACCCCGCAAGCTTAATTACTTGAATCAACGAGGCCCATAAGTAAACTTTTTTAATTTATTTATTTTTTTCAATTTATTTATTTCATTTTGGACTCTATTGATTTTTTTTTTTTTAGAAATTTTCGAAGGATAAGTAATACTATTTATCAAGAGTTATAGTGTTCTAAAAATACTAAAAAGAACAAAGTTTATATCAAAGTAAAATCAAAAGAAGTTCATGACTAATTCCTAACTAGTGATGTTCTTTAAATCTCTAAATCTCAAAGTTCAAAACTTTGATCAAGTGTTGTAAGCCATCCAAGGAATCATTTTCCTTTTCAAAATTGCAAGTTAAGTTTATGGTTTTTAGGTTAAACGAGGAAATTTTTTATTTATTTAATTAACTACACATTTATAACTCCCTTCCCCACACTTTAAATCATACAGTGCCCTCAGTGTACAAATAAAAAGAAAAATTAACAAAATAAGAATTAAAGAAAACACAAAAGCAATGGAGGAAAGTAGTGGGGAAAAAATCAATACTCCCCTGAACATGGCATATGTTCTGTTGCAAATGACCTCAACCTGTAAAGTGGTTGATTTTGAATGCTTTAAACATATAAAAGCCACAAAATGCAAAGAGGAACTGGAACTCCCAAGAAGAACTTTTGTTTAATGTCGTTGGCTCAAGGCACTTATCTTTTCTAATCAGGTGGACAACTATGAAAATTTTGATGTTGAAATTGCTTTAATTTACCTAAACCCTTTTTCTTGTCATTAATGAGACATTATGGAACCGAATTTGTATAAATACCATCTTACACACAAGTTGAGCCAAGCAAGTTAGTTGTATTTGGGAAATAGCAAGTACCATTACTCTTAAGAAGTTGTTGTATCATGTTAGGTATCTTAAAAGTTCTTTATTCATCTCCAACTTTTAGAGTTAACGTTTGATTTCCTACATCTATAATTGCCTTAGAAGTAGTTAGGAAAGGGTGACCTAAAATTAGTGGTGCTTCGATGTCCTCATCTATATCCAAGATTACAAAGTCCATAAGAAAAACGAATGTACCTACATTGACCAACACATCTTCAATAATATCGATGGGGTATTTTTTATGTGCCTAAAACCAAGATTAAGCACATGTAAAACTAATTTGAAAGATAAACAAACAATGTCAATCAAACTAGCTTCCAATCACATGAACAATGGCATCAATTCTTCACTACTTGTAACCTATTATTCAAATAATGGTGTAGTCAATCTAAAATCCAAATATGATATAGTTCTGATACCAAAAAGATGGTGTGCCTAAATAGGAGTTTAAGCACATGCCAATGAACCAACTAACGATCCCTAAAGGACAAGGTCAATTCGGTTCAAGGTAGAGCAAATTGTTACGTGAACCCTAATTGCAATAGATGATCTGAATGCTATATTTCATGAAATGAATATCACAATGTTGTGTTCCTCAATGAAGATCACTAATATACTTGAAAACCACATGAATAATACATAAAATCAATAAGACTAATGACCGTGATCCACTTTCCACAATGCTTGATTTCACGGTTCCAAAATGCTCAAAATGGAAGAATAGAAATCAAGACTAAAAGCCACTCGATCAAGCACTAATAATTCCATTATAAAGGAATCAAATCTGACCAAGAAAACTTCAATCCAACCCTAGATATGACTCACTAGAGATGAAAAGAAACACAACAATAAGAAATTGATATAACTCACAATTTCTCCTTGTTGCACTTACCACAATTCCAATTCTTGGGATTGAAATTGATAAGAGGAATTGAACTAAGGAAGAACCCTAATTCTCTCACGAAAATGTGAAGTGTATATTCTGAAAAATCTCCCCCAAAAACCCTACTTAAGCAAGTATTTATACTTGCTCTCTTTAGGGTTAAAAAGTTCACAAAATTACAACTATATCACTTTTAAGGTGGCCGGTCTTAAAAACATAATTACAAGAAAATAAAAGTGTCCCAAAAGAAAGATTACAACATAAATAGTCTAAAAAAATAATTATAAATAAAAATAGTCTTCATCATGCTAGCTCTTCCATAAGATTCGTCGACCCAACTTATCGCCAGTTTAAGTCGGTCCATGGATAACCCAAAAGCTAAGTCTTAGTGAGTTTGTCCATCACCCTGTAAAGCATGATAAGTGTGCCTGTTGGAATATACAATATATGAATAAGAGAAAAGAGGTTTGTAAACAAATAATTCCGGAGTCAATGTGCTCAAAATGGGCCTTCATCCCCAAGATTTGAAATCTTTTGGCTCTCGCCCTAATGATAGGTCTTGACAGATTTTGATTCCTATCGTCTCCTTGTGCCTCAAAAAGATTTGTCCTCAAATATGATAGATCAAATGCAGTAAAGACTCTGTTTCCTCCTAGCAAGCCACTTGAAGAAGTATCACTGCAGAATCCCAATAACTGAAATAACATAGGGAGTGATTGTTTTCTCTCCTCCATTTCTAAGATCTATCTCATCTGCAACACAAATAATGACCTATTATCCACTAAGGTCTCCCATGTATCAACCCGTTCCACTGAAATTATTTTCTCCTTCTCTAGCTCATTTGTATGGCGTTGACCCTCATAGCCCTCTAATGATTGGTCTGACTGCTCATGGCCCTCTGAAACCTCTGAAGGTAAACACAACTGTCTCTGAACAGTTTGGCTCTCTGATGATGGGCTCATATGACTCTGACCCTCAGAATTCTCCAATGGTTTACTCAACTGCTTATGAGCCTCTAGTACCTCTGAAGGTTTGCATGTTTGCTTCTACACAATGTGGCCCTCTGAAGGTTGGTTCATGTGGTTGTGATTCTCAAGAATCTCTGATGGTCTACGGATCTGTTGTTGAACTTTTTAGACCTCTTAAGGCGACATCGGATTCAGAATAATATGTTTTTCCTTCTTATAGAATACATAAGTATTCCTGAAGCCATCATGTAAGACCCTCTTGTCAGATAACCAAGCCCTGCCAAGCAATATATAGGATGCACACATAGGTAAAATATCACACTCGATTTCATCACAGTATTTATCCCCTACACTGAAGGGTACCTTAGCCTTTTGGGTCACACAAAGACCATCCTGATCATTCAACCAATGTAATGTATAGGGTTTAGGATGCGGGATGACTGCAAGTTTCAACTTCGATACTAACGATGCAGCTATAACATTAGTACAACTACCACCATCAACAATAATTATGCACAAGTTTCCTTGTACCCTACAAGAAGTATGGAACAAATTTTCTCTTTGTCCATCATCAATGGTTAGAGAAGAAGTCAATACTTGATGTACCAAAGTAGTAGAAGTATACACATCATTTGACATGGTTGCTAACTAACTTTAACAAGTTAACAACAAACTTCACTACATGCACCACGACAACACACCTACAATACACACATAACCAATACAAGAAATACTTATTGTCACTTCAAGTAAAGTCAAATAAAATAATTGAAGCACAAATAAATACTTTGAAGTAGTTAAGAAATTAAATTCAACCAACAAGTGTTTAAGTAATAAGTTTCAATTACTTTCATACTTTAATGTTTGTTTTTGAATTCAAATTCTACTACTCAAACCTTTCTTTTCTTGCCACGATTTTACACTATAAATAACCACAATGTGCAGCACCTTACATTACACACAAATGCACAAATTCACAAGTGGCAATTCCTTTACTTACATATTCACTCTTCACGTTGCAACACTCCTTCACAATACAACTCCAATTGGCTACTCATAACAACTCACTTCACATCGCCACTTATAAACAAAGCAGTAACAAATTCAAATTCCACTTTAAATGCAACCTCTTCTACAAATAGTAAGAAGCAAATTCAAATTCAAATAGTCATTTACTCAACTATCACACAATAACTTCTTTCAACTTAAAAAATGGTGTTTGAATTTGAAATAATTTCCTTTTCTCCACACTCTTCAAATCTGGAAATGGTAAAAGACAACCACAATTCTAAAATCATCAACACTCCATTCACTCTCCTTTGCTTTCAAAATTCAAACTACAATTCCGAATTCATCAACTCTCCTTTTGCTCTTCTTTGTTTTCAAATTTTCCACTTTTTCCAAATGATCGCAAAGAAACATTACTCTTCCTCACAGCAAGCTCAAGGACACCATGTTGCATCAACATACACACACAATGCCACATACACATACCCTTCACTTAACACTCAAATACAATGCCACACACACACTCCCCTCACTCATGGTGCAGCACACACACACACACACACTTCCACACGTTGTACTCCTCCACTTCAAACACAATTTCAAGCTGCAACTTTACAAAGGCAGCTCAATTCACATTCAAATGGTTTCACTTATTGCAACCTTTCCACAATTGATAAGAAGCAACTTTCAAATTCAAATAAACACACAATAACTTCTACCACTTAATGTGTGCTTTTGAAAATCAAATAGCTTCCATATACTCCACATAATTCAATTCTGAAAATGCACAAGAATACTCCCTATTTCCGAAAACACATAAGCAAGGAATACACTTCCACTTTCTTCACAAATGAGGTAATTTGTAAGTTCTAAATTTTGACTCAAGAAGATGTACTTCTACTCCTTCCCTTCACGGAAATTCTCAACAACAAGGAGCTACAACAAGACCTCAAATTCTACTTCAACATACAACAATTACAACTCCTCAACAATATAATTAAGCAACTCAATCCTCCATATACATACAATTTCGAATTAAAAGAAATGAAGAAGCCTAATTGATAATGAAGATCACGAAATCAACAAACACTAATCCCTTCTCTTAACTTGAGCTATGATACCAAATTATGATGTGCCTAAAAGGGAGTTTAAGCACATGCAAATGAACCAATTAACAATCCTTAAAGAACAAGAACAAATCGATTCAAATTGGAGCAAAATGTTACATGAACCTTAAATGTAAAAGATGATCCAAATGCTATAGTTCAAGGTAATGAATATCACAATGATGAAATCCTCAATTGATATCACTAAATATACTTAAAATCCTACGAGAATACCAATCACAACAACAAGAACAATGACCGTGATCTACTTTCCCCACAAATTGATTCACGATTCAAGTGTGGCTAAATTGAAGGTTCAAAACCAATGCTAAAAACCAATCAATTAAGCAATAATAATTTGATTACAAATGCAATCAAATCTAACCAAGAAACATCCAATCTAACCCTAGATACAACTCACTAATGATGAAATGGAAACACAACAAAAAGGAATTGATATTACTCACAATTTCTCCTTGTTGCCTAAAAGGGGATTAAGCACATGCAAAACCAATTTGAAAGACAATCAAACTAGTTATTCAAATGGCGCAAATCCTCAATACTTGTAACCAATTCTTCAACTAGGACGTGATCAATATAGATATGCAAATGTGATTGCTCTGATACCAAAAAGATGATGTACCTAAATGGGAATTAAGCACAAGTAAAATAATCCAACTAACAATCCCCAAAAGATAAGGTCACTTCGATTCAATTTGGAGCAATATTGTTGTGTGAACCCTAAATGCAATAATTGATCTGAATGCTATAGTTCATGAAATGAATATCACAATGATATATTCCTCAATGAAGATCAATAATTAAACTTGAAAAGCCACGTGAATACTAAACAAATGGATCATTGACCATGATCCACCTTCCACAACGATTGCTTTCATGATTCAAATGAAGTAAATATGGATGGTAAATAACAAGTGCTAAAAACCAATCAATTAGGCAATAATAATTTGATTACAAATGCAATCAAATCTAACCAAGAAATGTTCCAATTCAACCTTAGATATTACACACTAGAGAAGAAAAGAAAACACAACAATTTGAAATTGATATGACTCACAATTTCAAGTGTTGCACTCGCCACAATCTCAACTCCTGAGATTGAAATTGATAAGAGGAAATTGAACTAGGAAACCCTAAGTTCTCTCACGTGAAAGTGAAGTGTTTATTTTGGAGGTTCGATTGACCCACATCTAATCATGACGGTTTCAAATTCCTACACATAATCATCCACTATCTTGCCTCCCTACCTTAAAGTCTGCAATCGCATAAACAGTTCCTATTTGTAGTGCTCAAGAATAAATCTTTTTCTCAACACCCTTTTCATATCCCTCCATGTTTGAATCTCAGCCTCCCCATCCCTAAGCCTACTAATAATCAAATTCTTCCACCTTAGTGTAGTGTATCATGTAAACCCGACAGCAGCCAATCAAACTCTAATATTATCATCGATCTCATAACATTCAAAGAGACCCTCAACCTTGTCCTCCCAATCCAAATAATCATCAGCTGATCCCTTACCGTCATAAGAAGGCATCTGCAACTTCACATACTCCAATCCTCGAGGTAGCCTGAAATCCTTATTCTAATATGGATTAGCCCCAAAGTTATCATCCATTTCTTCCCTGTAAGGATGATAATCCCCATCCATCCTTCTATTCAGATTTCCATCTCCAACTACTTTGACTCTCTGAAGGTTCTGTAGAGCTACCCAAGGTGGTGCCTGAAGGTTTACCACTGGTGGTTGTGGTAATGTCATCCTATCAATTCTAGTTGCCAAAGTAACAACTATGGTAGTAAGATCCTAAAGCTGTTCTTCCAAAGTCCTCCTACCTGCAATATTATGACCCTGACCTCCACTAACTTGGCTATTAGCTTCATTGCCAATTCACCCATTCACACTTTCGTTGGACATGTTGTGATTTAAGAAGTAATCCCACAAATTACAGAACACTCCTTCAACAACACCAACCTACACATTTAACAACCACAATAATGCAATAGCTCACGTTTCAAAAAGAATTATAGGCACAAGAAAATAATTTAGTACTCCAAGTAAAGTTCAATAAATGAAGTACACACATAACTACTTTTAAGTAGTTAGAATTAAATTCAACTACAAGTGCTTAAGTAACTAATCAATTACTTTTACACTTTAATGACTTGTTTGAATTCAAATTCTACTACTCAAACCTTCCTTTTCTTGCCTTGATTCTACACTACAAATAACCATAATGTGTAGCACCTCAACAAATACGAAATAATCAAAATCCACCGCCACTCTACTACTCTTACTCACGGTTCCACCAATTCACGCCACCAACAACAATTCACTATATTACACACACCAAAACCCACGCCAAATGCACATACTTTTCACTAAATTTTACAAAACACAACACCTCACACACACTCCTTTTTCATACGTTGTAGCACACACATACACACTCTTCTACACTTCAACTTCTCCACTTCTATTCAAATTGCAAACCGCAACTTCAGCAACAAAGGCAACTCAAATTTCAAATTCAAAATGAGCTCAATAAGTGTAAGATTCCACAAATGGTAAGAAATTATTTCAAATTCTCTGTTTAGCTTTCTGTAAACCTTTAGTGCAACACAATCTTTGAACATGATCATGTCTGGATCGTATCTAACTTTAACTCTTCATAACTTCTCTTGTTTAGCTCTAAATTGAATAAAATTATATTCCTTTTTAATTGAATTTTCCATCAAAACCCTAAAATGTAAATATTACTCAATTAAAATTTAAATTTTTCAAAAACATGCCTAAATCAAGGGAAAACATGTTAAATTTTCACTTTATATATATATATATATATATATCTAATTAAGCACTTATCAAGTATTTAAGAGTTTTCATTGTTCATTATTGCTTTACTCCTCACAGCTTCTCTCGTGTGAGTGTATAAGGCTAAACAGGAGTAAAGGAGGAAGAAACTTATCGATGATGCAAGAGATGATCAATCTAATGCCAATGACTACTAGAGATATCAACTTTACACGCAGATGGTAAAAATTAGACCACAAAGAGACAAATGATTGTAAATATTTTTAATAAACTTAGGTAAGATTCCACTGATTCATCAAGGATAGTACATTTTAACTGCATCAAAATTTATAAGGTCTTTCAAATCTAAATCATCCATGCGTGAAAAAATTAATGCCCCTCCAAATAATACTCTCTTTACAAAATATGACCCCTCATAATTAGAAGTAAACTTTCCTCTAGGATCTTGTACACTCAAGCGAATCTTCCTTAGAACTAAGTTACCTTCCTAGAAACTTCGAGTTTACACTCTTTTATTAAAGGCTCTAACCATTCTTTGTTAATAACATTAGTCATGACGTAATGCTACTAACCTGTTTTTATCAATTAGCCTCAATTGAACAACCCACTTTTTCACCCAATCAACTTTATCTAGTTGAGTTTCTGATAACACTCTAAGTGATGGAATCTCAACTTTAACCAATAATACTACCTCAGTGCCATATACCAAAGAGTAAAGTTTAGCTCTTGTTGATGTTATGATGGAGGTTCGATAGGCTATGAGTGCAAATGGTAACATCTCATGCTAATCTTTATAACTAATGACCATCTTTTCAATAATCTGTTTGATTATTTTTTTTAGCCACTTCTACAACTCCATTCATTTGTGGTCAATATGGAGTGGAATTCTTATGATTGACCTCGAAATGTTAGTACAATTTTGTCATTAGCTTGTCATTGAGGTTCATGCGTTATCTGTAATAATTGACTCAAGAGATCCATATCGAGCAATAATGTCCCTTTTGATGAATTTGACCACTACTTCTTTGGTAACATTGGTATATGAGGAAGCTTTAGCCTATTTGGTAAAGTAGTCGATTGTCACTAGTATAAACTAATGACAATTAGATGCTTTTCGGTTAATTAGTCCCTAATTATGTCTAAACCCTACATAGAGAATGGCCATGGTAAGGAAAGTGTATGAAGTTCCTAAGGAGGGGTATTTATTTTGTTGGCATAAACTTGACATGGATGAAACATCTCACGTGTTTAATGTAGTTAGCTTCCATAATTAACCAGTAATAACCCAATCTCATGATCTTCCTGGCCAGTATGTAGCTATTCATATAAGGATTCTATATTCCCTCATGTACCTCTTTCATAAAGGTGTCTGCTTCTTTCTTGTCCACACATCTCAATAATGTGCTATCTAATGATCACATATATAGTGTCCACACATGTTCATATGTCTGCTTCTTTCTTATGTTCCTTCAACAGCTAAACAAAAAGAAAATTTATCTTCAATCTCGATCCTAAGAGGTTGGATTTCTATCCCTTCTAATACTTGGGTCAAAGAGGCTAATGTATCTAAGGCATCAACAAACTAATTATGTATCCTTGGTATATATGTGAATGTGATCTCTCCAAACTTCTCAATTAACCCTAACAAGTGCTAATGATAAAGTACCAATTTTGGATTTTTTATCTTTTATTCTCCTCAGGTTTGACAAATAATGAGTAAAGAGTCCCCATATACTTCTAGTTCACGAATTCCCATATCCAATGCCATTTTCAGACCGAGAATGCATGCTTCATATTTTGCGATGTTGTTGGTCTATGGGAACATGAGCTTTGTTGCTATAGGGAATTGGTTACCTTTAGGTGAAACCAGCATTGCCTCTATTCTATAGCTAAATACATTGGCAACTCCATCAAAATACATCTTCCATTTGAATTTTTTATTTTCTTTTTTAGAGTTAGAATTGCCTTTAGCCTCTAATATATCTTTATTTGGGAATTGCACTTACTGTTCTTGGAAAGTTCCTTCAAGTAGATTTTTAGCCAATTGATCTGCTATAGCATAACCTTTAACTGAACTCTAGTTCATATAGGTGATGCTAAACTCAAAAATAACATTGACCATTTAGAAATCCTACTTAAGGCTGGTTTGTTTACTAAATACTTCAAGGGATCACGTCTCGTTAATAATTCAACTAAATAGTAAAGTATATATTGTCTAAGTCAATGCATAACTCAAACTAATGCACAACATGTCCTCTTTACTTCCAAGTATTTTTGTTCCCCTTTAGTAAATTTCTTACTCATATAATAAATGGCTTGTTCTCTTCCCCTTTTTGTCTTCTTGGCTAAGCATACACCCCATAGATTCAAGTAATATTGTCAAGTACAATAATAATGGCTTGCCAAGTTCAAGTGCCACTAGCATAAGAGAATTCATGAGATATTGTTTGATTTCCATGAAAGCTACTTCACATTCCTCATTCCACTCTTTAGTAGCATTGTTCTTTAATAGTTTGAATAAAGGGCAACACTTATCTATGAGTTATGAGATAAACCAAGTAATGAAATTTAGAAGCTCAAGTAGTCCTCTAACTTCTTTAAGTATGTGTAAAGGTAGCATGTCTAGTATTGCTTTGAACTTATCTAGGTCCACCTTCATGCTCTTTTGACTGACCATAAAACCCAGTAATTTCCTAAGGGTAACTCTGAAAGTATATTTTTCTAGGTTAAGTTTCAGTTGGTATTTCCTTAATCGTTCAAATAACTTTTTCAAAGTGTCTATAAGGTCTTCCCCTTCTTTGGATTTAGAGATTATGTCATCAACATACACCTCAATTTCTTGGTGCATCATGTCATGAAATAATATAACCATTGTTCTTTAATATGTAGCCTTAGCATTTTTGAGACCAAAGGGCATAACCTTGTAACAAAAAGTGCCCTAGGTTGTGATGAAGGTTATCTTAGTCTTATTTTCTTATGATATCTTGATTTGATTATACCTTAAGAAACTATCCATGAATGAGAAAAGATGGTTTCAAGTTGTATTATCTATCAAGTCATTATGTGGGGTAAAGGGAAATTATCTTTTGGTGTTGCTTGATTTAGATCTTGGAAATCTATGCATACATGAACTTTCCCATTTTTTTTATCACAGGGATTATATTAGCTACCTATTCAAGATAATTTGATACCTTAATAAATCCAATTTCTAACCATTTTTCGACTTCTTCCTTGATTTTTAGTAAAATATCAAGCCAAAATTGTCTTAATTTTTTATATCTTAAGTTTGATGCCTTCTTGTATTGGTAGCTTATGAACTACGATTGATGAGTCAAGTCCTAACATATTTTCATAAGACCATGCAAATACATCAAGGTAGTCAGATAATAGCTTGGTTAACCTTCCTTTTTATTCATCATTAAGATTGCCTCCCACCTTAAGATTCCTAGGGTTATCTTCATTTCTTAGGTTGATTGTTTCAACTAACTCATCAATGGAAATCCTACCCTACTCTTATCTTTGTCAATTCTCTTGAATCACTTTGGGGCCATTAATATAATCTCTTATGACTAAAACAATAAGGTCAAATGTGATATCAACATATTTACCCTCTATGTGCATGAGATATCCCTGATATTTATCATTGGATCTAGATAAACGTACAAAAAAAATGATGGGAAAATTTCTGGCACAGTCAACATTTTCAGAACCCGATTTGGATGATGATCCAAATCACTCATATTTTACTTTATGTCTTTTATTCTAATAAATATTTGAGAATAATCTTACAGGTACAATGATAATTCTCCATGGGATGCCAATATGTCCTACAACAGTTGATGGACATAGAACATTTTCAGGGTGACAATCAAAGATCCACTACGATTGTTTTCCATTCCGAGGCATTGGTTCATGAAGACTTATAATATTTTGTACTTTGTAATTGTTTTATGAACTATTTTTGGTTGTATTTGGTTTTGGGACACTTTTATTTTCTTGTAATTTTCATTTAGGATTAGCTACCTTAAAAATGGCAAACTTGTAATTTTGACCACTTGTTAACCCTGGGAGTAGCAAGTATAAATACTTGCTTAGAAGAGGGTTTGAGAGGCCATATTTTGCAGAAAAAAACTTAACACTTTCACATGTGGAATTAGGGTTTATCCTAGTTCAAAAAATTCTCTTATCAATTTCAACCCAAGAATTGGAATTGTGGCGAGTGCGACAAAGGGGAATTGTGAGTCATATCAATTCATCTTTGTTGTTTTTTTATTTCTTCTCTAGTGAGTCATATCTAGGGTAGATTTGAATCTTTCTTGGACTTATTTGTGATTGTAATTCGTGGACAATTATCTTGTAAGGTTTATTGTTCATTTGAGATTGAATGCTCTTTAGTGGTGGCGTGAATTTGTGCTTGTGTGGGAAGAGGGTACATCACAGTTTTGTGCTTTTCTTCTTCATCCATTTCACGTGAAATCCACTTGATCTTTTTTTTGTTTAGTGAAATTGATCATTAGTGGAAGTTAATTGTATCTTTGAACCATTGGATTTCATCAAAGTTCCATTAGGGTAACGCAATTTCCTAGTTCAATTTGGATTGGTTTGATTGTGACTTGAGGATTGTTTTCTTTGAGTCATTTGATTGTGCTTAAACTTGATTTTGAGCACATCATCTTTTGGTATCAGAGCACAAGTTGAGAGAAGGGATTAAGTGTTGATTGATTTCGTGATCATCATCTTCAATTAGGGTTATTCAATTTTGAACCGCAATTGTGTTGTTGTAGCTTTGAGTTGCGAAAATTGCCTTGATTGAAATCTGATTTGCTGCTTGTTAGAGTTGGATTGGGAAGATTGTTGTAGCTTCTTGTGATTGATTATTTTCATTGAAGGGAAGGAGAATAGAAGTGTTGTTAATTCAACAATTTTTTGAACTTGAAAACTTACCATTTTCTTGCTGTGACTAGCTTGTTGCGTGGAGGAGGTTTTGAAGCTTGTTGTTGTAATTCCATTGTGCAAATTTTGAATTGGGAAGTGTATTTTACAGATTTGCATTGTGTTGAGTAGTAAGGAATCTATTTGAATTCAAACACATTCCATTAAGTTGTAGGAGTTAATGACTGTTATTTGAATTTGAAATCCATTTCTTACCAATTGAGGAAGGCTTGCAATTAGTGAAGAGGTTGAAATTCAAATTGGAGCTGCTGCCTATTGTTAAGTTGCGGATTACATTTATGGAAAGTGGTATATCTTGTTATCCTTGCCATGGAAGTGGAAGTATATTAGTTGTGTTGATATCCTTGCCATGGAAGTGGAAGTATACTTGTTGTTGTTGCCATTTATTATTGTTGCCGTGGAAGTGGAAGCATACTTGTTGTTGTTGCCACTTGTGTTGTTGCCATGGGAGTTGTTTGTGAAGGAGTGATTTGTGGAATTTAAAAAAAAAAAAATTGTTGCACCATGTTGTATTAACGTGTTGTGGAGAAGAGTACTACACGTGGGTTGTAATAACATACTTGTGAAGTTAAGTGGGTTTGTTTATTTTCTTTTTTTTTTTGTAGTTGCTATTGTGTGGCGTTAAGGGAAGTGTGGTAGTGAAGTGTGTGTCCTTGCTTCAAATTGTTTTTGAGGATCGATATACGGAGGTCTACAACTATGTCGAATGACGGCGTGAATGGGGGAATTGGTGATGAAGCCAATGGTCAGGTTGGTGGAGGTCAGGGTTGTAATGTGGCAGGTAGGAGAACTTTGGAAGAATAACTCCAGGATCTTACTACCATAGTTGCTACACTAGCAACTAGAATTGAAAGAATGACATTACCACAACCACTAGTGGTAAACCAGCCGGCACCACCTCGGGTAACTCCACAGAATCCTCATCGAGACAGAGCAGTGGGAGATGGGAATTTGAATAGAAGGATGAGTGAGGAGCATCTTCCATATAGGGAAGAGAGGGATGACAATTTTGGGGCAAACCTATATCAGAATAGGGATTTCAGGCCACCTTGGGGCTTAGAATATGTGAAACTACAGATGCCTTCTTATAATGGCAAGGGATCAGTTGATGAATATCTAGATTGGGAGGACAAGGTTGAGGGTCTCTTTGAATGTTATGAGATCGATGATAGTACCAAGGTCCGATTGGCTGCTATCGAGTTTATAGGGTACGCTGCACTATGGTGGAAGAATCTGATTATCAGCAGGCGTCAGGATGGAGAGGCTGAGATTCAAACCTAAAGGGATATGAAAAGGGTATTGAGAAAAAGGTTCATTCCTGAGAACTATAAACAGGAACTATTTATGCGACTACAAACATTGAGACAGGGAGGCAAAACAGTGGATGATTATGTGCAGAAGTTTGAGACCCTTATGATTAGGTGTGGGTCCGTTGAGCCTCCAAAACAAACTGTAGCCCATTTTGTCTCAGGTCTAAAATACGAAATAGCGTGTGTTTTTGAACTGCAGCGCTATAGTACACTTGATGAGGCTATTCAGTTGGCCTTAAAAGTAGAGAGACAAAGGAGGTCCAAATTATTTAGGGCTCTAAGCAGTAGGCCTAGTGCTATTACTAGACCCATATCAGCTGACGGTCGATCAGGGGGAACAAAAGCGGTAGGTGAGGCAGTGAAAGCAACGGACAAAACTACCCCAAGTATTGTTAGAGAGAATTTACCTACTGGGAAGGGTAAAGAGGTGATAGCTCCAAATGTGAGGCGGACTATTCCCGGATCTACTAGTGAAAAGGCGTGCTAGATAAAGTGCTTTAAATGCATGGGATTTAGGCATATGGCAGCACAGTGTCCAAATAAGAGGGTGATGACTATTATGGAGGACATTGGAGAGGATATTGAGGATGACCACGATCAGATTGAACCTACAGATTTACCAACGGCACTGCAGGAATATTATGATGACTAGACTGTAGATGCACCTGAGGAGCATACAGGAGGAAAATATCTACCCCTTAATGTGTTACGCAGGGTTCTATCTATATCTCCTGATACTAGTGACATTCAGAGGGAGAACATATTTCACACCTCTTGCAGAATCAGAAGTAACCTTTGTGTACTCATCATTGATAGTGGCAGTTGCACGAATGTTATATCTGCTGCACTGTTAGACAAATTACAACTGTCTACTATCCCACATCCTAGCCCATATAACTTGCATTGGCTGGATAATCGAGGTAGTATGCATGTTACCCTTAGGGCAAAGGTTCCTATGGATGCCGGGCAGAATTATCATGATGAGATCCTGTGTGATGTAGTCCCTATGCATGCATTTCATTTACTGTTGGGTCGGCCTTGGTTATATGATCGACGGGTGTTACATGATGGGTTTAAAAATACCTGCATGTTCAGCATAGGCGAATCATGCATAGTTCTATCACCAATGACTCCATCTGAGGTCCATGGGTTTCAAGAACAGATCAGAAATCCATCCACTACCATTGATAGCCGGAAGAGCAAGACAATAGAGACATTAGGGTTCAGTTCCAAAACTGATCCTCTAGATTTGAGGGCAAATCTTTCAGAAGCCCGAGGAGATGATGGGAAAATTTCTAGCACGGTCGACATTTTTAGAACCCGATTTGGATGATGATCCAAATCGCTTATATTTTACTTTATGTCTTTTATTCTAATAAATATTTGTGAATAATCTTACAGGTACAATGATAATTCTCCATGGGATGCCAATATGTCCTACAACAGTTGATGGACACAGAACATTTTCAAGGTGACAATCAAAGATCCGCTGTGATTGTTTTCCATTCCGAGGCATTGGTTCATGAAGACTTATGATATTTTGTACTTTGTAATTGTTTTATGAACTATTTTTGGTTGTATTTGGTTTTGGGACACTTTCATTTCCTTGTAATTTTCATTTAGGACTAGCTACCTTAAAAATGGCAAACTTGTAATTTTGACCACTTTCTAACCCTGGGAGTAGCAAGTATAAATACTTGCTTAGAAGAGGGTTTGAGAGGCCATATTTTGCCGAACAAACTTAGCACTTTCACGTGTGGAATTAAGGTTTATCCTAGTTCAAAAAATTCTCTTATCAATTTCAACCCAAGAATTGGAATTGTGGCGAGTGCGACAAAGGGGAATTGTGAGTCATATCGATTCATCTTTGTTGTTTTTTTATTTCTTCTCTAGTGTCATATCTAGGGTAGATTTGAATCTTTCTTGGACTTATTTGTGATTGTAATTCATGGACAATTATCTTGTAAGGTTGATTGTTCATTTGAGATTGAATGCTCTTTAGTGGTGGCGTGAATTTGTGCTTGTGTGAGAAGAGGGTACATCATAGTTTTGTGCTTTTCTTCTTCATCCATTTCACGTGAAATCTACTTGATCTTATTTTTGTTTAGTGAAATTGATCATTAGTGGAAGTTAATTGTATCTTTGAACCATTGGATTTCATCAAAGTTCTATTAGGGTCACGCAATTTCCTAGTTCAATTGGATTGGTTTGATTGTGACTTGAGGATTGTTTTCTTTAAGCCATTTGATTGTTCTTAAACTTGATTTTGAGCACATCACAAAAATGAATAAGTAGAAGAAAAGAAATAAAATGAATCAAAATTTTATTGATTTGATTTATATGGGTTACATTTATTGAATACATAAAAACTTAACAAATATTAAACCATGGTCCACCTTTACTCTAAAGCAAGCCTATTGTTATTTAGAGGAAAAGAGAACCAATTTTGGAGTGATTAGGAGCTATGGGATATGCCCATTGATTCTTGCCACTGCTTGTTTGTGAGCGCATTGGAGTTGTCTTCTTTTGCAGATACCGGTGTCTCAACACTAGTAAGATGGATGAATGTTGTTTGGATTGGTGGAAAATTTATTGGTGCATTATACAATTAGTCTCCCCTTTTTCCTTACCTGAACCTCATTTGAAATTTCTCTTCCACAATAGGGACATATCTAAAACCAAATGTCCCTATTCAACCTTCTTTAAAATGCACCTTTCTATATCCCTATGCTTCGACACTAGTAATCATACACATTTCATCAAATATTTGAAGCCTGAGGCCATTTGGGCCTTATTCTCCTATGTAGGGTATGGTCATTTCTTTATAAATTATGTAATCTTGTTCATCTAAAACAATGGCAATCTGACCATTAGAAATGAAATTAACCTTCTAGTAAAGGCTAGAAGTAATGGCTTGCATTGTGTGGATCTAAGGCCTCCCAAGAAGTAAGTTAAATGACCTTAGTATGTCTAGAACTTCGATAGGGATTCCAAATAACCGTGGGCTGATTTCCACCATTAAGTCAATTTCTCTTATAATTTCCCTCCATGATCCATCAAAAGCCCTCAATATGGTAGAACTTAGTTTGATGTTAGTTATATCACTACCTAGCAAGTTAGGACTAGCTAGAGGGCATACATTGAGGGAGGACTCATTATCGATGAGGACTCTAGAAACAATCATGTTATTGCACTTCACCATTATGAAAAGTAGTTTGGTGTGTTGTTACCTTCTTCCCCTAATCCGTCCGTTGAAAAGGATATTTGATTAATAGAAAAAATGGAATTGATAATGTGTCCTAATTTTTTAGTAGACATTCCCTATGGCACCTTAACTTCTCTCAAAGTTTTAAATAAGGCTTCTTTATGAGGCTTAGAAGAGAGTAAATGACCCATAAGGGAGATTTGAGCTAGGGTCATTGATAATTGGTCCATGATTTTATACTTACTAGACTTGATCATCTAATGAGGATCAGCTATCATGAAAAAGGAAGGATCCAAAATTCCATGATCCATTACAAGGTATTGGAAGCCCGATGACCCGAGCTAGAGCAAAGAGGATGAACGAAGCTCTACAGGGACTAGTCATAGACTTACAAGCCAGGGAATCAAGCTATACTGAAAGAGAACATATATATGTTAACTTGATTCACGTAACCATAGAAGGATGAAATAATTTAGAGACATTAAATATTTTTAGTGAACCGCTACAATAGAGATACTTTCGGTTTGTGTTAATTTTTATTTGTTGGTTTGTAGTTTATATTATTTAGCTGCCTACTCGGTTACACAAGGATAAGGTCAAATTAGGCAACTTACGATTTCGATATTGTGTTAGGTTTTCCATATTATCTTCATATACTATATATATGCTGTACAAGGGGGGCAGCCAAAGGAAGCTTATTATTTAATGAAAAACACATCCTTTTTTCATGGGAATTACAAAAACCCTTTTTGCTCTTTAGCAAAAGGACTTTTCCATAAGAATTCTTAACCAGATTGCTAGGAATACCCTTTTTGATAACTTAGGTTTCAGTTAACAGGTGTGATTGGGGTCTAGTTATGCTTTGCTTATTCAAGACGATCTTTGGGGTAATTGAATCCAATAGTGACATCGGGGTTCTAGGTTTAACATACCTAGAGTTTCACGCATCATCATCTTTGAAAAAGCTGACAACTCTTTTTCTTCTTCTACTATCGGCTTTATAACTTTATTGCTTGATTCATCGATTTCAAGCTTTTTCATAGGTTCTTCTTTAAGGCCATAGGCCCTCCTAATAAAGTAATTCCTCCAATGATAGAATTTAAGGGTTTCTCTTAATTAACCACCATAGAATTATATGGGGCAGCCTTATAGTTTTCTAATGTTAAAGGAATATGGAAAGTATCTTAGCTTTTTAGAATTTTTACTCTTGTTCAAGTTCTTTGTAACATTTTAGGATCACTAGTTTAAAATTAGGTCCTATCATGTTAACCTTTTGATCATTCTCCTTCTCATTCTAGGAGTTGTCTTCCTCTTCAAAATCTGAACCCTAACCACTTGAGGTAGGTTCTTCATGGATCGACAGTTAGATAGAGTAGTCAACAAAATAATCAAACTTCCTTGAATGTTGCTCTAATAAACCAATCATGGGATCACTTGCTTACCATCTTTTCTCTAACTCCTTTTAAGTTATTAACTTATAAGGCTTAGGAATCAGCATTTCCCAAATGTAAGATGCTTGGATCTTGCCTTCCAATAACAATTAATAGATGGCTAACTTGACTTGTGCTTTGCTATTTGGGTTGGTTGATAGTAAGAAGCCAACTTGTTACAAGTTCCATGCTACACGCTCTATCGATAACCTATCTAAATCAATTTCTAGTTTAAGTGCTTCCGAGGTGATCGTGTAGGCTATGATTGGGAAGTGGGTTATTATTGACATTAGGAGTGTAATGTTCAATAAAGTTTAACTACACTACCCCTGCATCGATTAGATTTTGGATTTTATTCTTAAGTTTTTAGCACCTGTCTGTAGAATGTCGTACCTACCTCATATGTATTTGCATCTGAGGTTAAGGTCATAAGTTCTTGGCTTATATCTCTCAATGGGAATTTCAAAGCTAATTAGATTATTAGCCTAAAGGGTAGCAAATACTTGGCTTAAGGGGATTGGGATTCGAGTAAATTGTCTAAGAGGTCTATTAATCTAGGGTTAGTTGCTTGGTTGTGGTTAGATTGAAGTGTTTATAGTTGGGTTTGGTGTTTAAAAAGAAAGGTGAGGGGTTAGTCTACTGTTCTTATTGATATTAACCATGCCGATTGTGGCTTCTTTTCTATTAATATTATTCAAAGGTTTAGATGATGTTGCTTTAGAGGTTTCATTGATTAGTATTTTTCTAGAGGTGATATGATGAGATCCATGATGAGAGTCAAGCTGGAAGAAGGAATGTGGATCCTCTTGAAGTGCCGCCTGGACCAATCACAAGAAGTCGAGCAAAACGACTCAAGGAAGCACTTAACGGGTTGATAAAGGATGTCCATGAAGCCGGAAAGGATTGGGGCAATCATGAAGTTGGAACGGATTGGAACAACCATGGGAAGACCCTTGCTCTTATACAAGTCACACCGGACACGAGTTGAAGAGGGCGTGTACTTTCAAGGCACAGCCGTGTATGGAGTCAAGCAAATCCACAAAAAGATACACGGCCAAAGTTCACGGGCATGTATGGAGACAAGCAAATCTACAGAAAGATACACGACCAGAAGTACACGGTCGTGTATGTGACCGGAATGTGCACAGAAAAGTACACGGTCAAAGTACACGGTCGTGTACACGGCCGTGTATGTTGCCAGAAGTTGTACAGAAAGGTACACGGCCAAAGTACACGGCCGTGTATCCCCTGCCGGCCAGCTTGTTCTGTTTTCGCGTTTTTACGCCACTTATCTAAACTACGTCGTTTTGGACTTGTTTTACACGAATTGTAACCCTAGTATAAAAGCTCCTAGGGTTTAGAACAATGAATGATATACATCTTTGAACATTAAACACTTTTGAGAGGCACCTCTCTTGGTTCTTCAAGAACTAAATCGAACTTATCAGGTTGATTTCTGTGGCGTTCATCCCGACTTATCAATCGGTCTTTCATCCCGATTGTGGCGTCTTCATTTTTATACTAAGGTTCTTGTCTCACTTATAGACAACGGGTCGCGGTTTCCACTTTAGGTGTTTGGGCGTCTTAGGCAACGAATTTCCGAATGTATTGGTATTGGGTTTCGTCACGGGTTGGCGTGGTTCGTATTAGTTTGGTATCAGAGCTTAGGTTTGTCAAAACATCAAGTTCGATTGAGGAAGGTAATATCAAAAACCCTAACTCCAATCGTTCATATCAATTATTGTATTCAATTTCGTAGTATTAATTGTCTTTTGATAGTGTAATATCTCCTAGGAGATTGTTAAAAAAAAAAAGAGTAAAAATCACGACAAAAAAAAAGAAGAGAAAAGAAAAGAAAAGAAAAACGTGATCAAAAGCAAAACAGAGACAAAAAAAAAATTCGGATAAAAAAATAGAGGAAAATTTATGAACCCTAGAGTTGTTTTGAATTCTACGGAAGGAAATTGGTGTAGTTCGGGTTAGTTCCAAGAGAATTGAGAAGAGAAAATTGGCAAGTTGATATCATCATTATTTGTGAGAATACACGAGTGACTGTGTGATATCGTCATTTGAGCGAAACACGTAAGGGAGTGTATCGTGAGGTTTAATTATATATATATATTTGTGTTAGTACTAATCTTTTCTACAGGTACTATGTCGAGACAACATTCTCCTGAAGGTGAGAGGGGAAGGTTTGATGCTAAGTTAGTAATTGAGGCGTTGAGGGGAGAAATGAAGAGGATGTTCCAAGAAGGAATGGAACAAATTCATGAGACGGTGGAGCAAAGACTAGAGCAATCCACAAACGTATTCTAAGGGCGTAAGCGGGAGAGTCATTCTAGGAGACTACCAAGGGGTGGAGATGAAATGTTGGATGATGATTTTGATGAGCCTTCTGTCGGGAGTTATAGAGGATATAATGGTCGGAATAGAGGAACTAGGGATTGGGAAGATAGAGGAGATAGGAATAGAGAGGATGATCAATTGAGTAGCATAAAGATGAAGATTCCTCCTTTCTAAGGGAAGAATGATCCCGAAGTGTACTTAGAGTGGGAGAAAAAGGTGGAGATGGTATTTGATTATCACAACTATAGTGGGAGAAAGAAGGTAAAACTTGCTGCCATTGAATTTTCGGATTATGCTATAGTGTGGTGGGATCAACTAATGTTGAATAGGAGAAGAAGTGGTGAGCCACCTATTGAGTCTTGGGAAGAGATGAAAAGAGTGATGAAGAAGCGGTTTGTACCTACGTATTACTATCGTGAATTGCACAACAAGTTGCAAACTCTTAGGCAGGGAAGCCGAAGTGTAGATGAGTATTTCGAGGAGATGGAAGTCATTATGATTAGGGCGAATGTAGAGGAGGATAGAGAGGCTACAATGGCTAGATTTCTTGTGGGGTTGAATAGAGAAATCCAAAATGTTGTTGAATTGCAGCATTATGTAGAATTGGAAGATATAGTCCACATGGCTATAAAAGTTGAGAACCAGCACAAGAGGAGAGGTAGTAGTAATGCACGGTTGCAACAGGGTAATGGTTCATCCACTTGGAAGAATAATTAATGGAAGAAGGAAGAAAAGCCTTTACCCACCAAACCAAAAGGGGAGCTGAGGCAAGCGGGTTCTATTCCTGGTAATCAAGGTAACCCTGAATCTTCTACTTCTAGAAATCGTGACATTAGATGTTTTAAATGTCAAGGTAGAGGCCATATTGCTAGTCAATGTCCAAATAGGCGTGTGATGATTTTGCGTGATGATGGAGAGTATGAGACTGAGGGGGATAGTGAAGAAGAGGATATGCCTCCATTAGAGGATGCTAGTGATGATGAGGAGCCTGCAATGGGAAGGCTAGTGGCAGTAGTGAAGAGAGCTTTGAATGTGCAGGTGAAGGAAGAAGAGGAGGTGCAAAGGGAGAATATATTTCATACTAGATGTTATCTAGGAGATCATATTTGTAGTTTGATTATTGATGGGGGAAGTTACACCAATGTAGTAAGTAATTTTATTGTTGAGAGGCTGGGGCTCAAAACTTTTAGACACCCTAGTCCATATAAATTGCAGTGGTTGAATGATAGTGGTGAGACTAAGGTGAGTAAGCAAGCCTTGATTGGGTTTCGCATTGGTAGGTATGAGGATGAGGTGTTATGTGATGTAGTGCCAATGCAAGCATGTCATGTGTTGTTGGGGAGGCCATGGCAATTTGTTAGGAAGGTTGTGCATGATGGCTTTTCTAATAAGTATACGCTTGTTCACCAAGGGAAGAACTTTAATCTTAAACCATTAACACCTAAGCAGGTGTATGAGGACCAGTTGCAGCTACAACAGTCGTTTGCAAAACACAAGGTGAGTGAAAAGCAAAGTGAGAGTGAGAGAGTAAAAGACAATGAGAAGAAAAAGGAATATAAAAGTCAAGATCAAAAGGAAAAGGAGAGGAAGGTTGGAAAGAGTGTGAGAGGCCAAGTTGAAGGGGGATCAACTTTGGTGGTGAGTGAAAAGGAGAGGACAGCCTTGCAAAAGCAGAGTTGTGTGGCAAGAGCGAGTGTAGTAAGGAGAGCGTTAGTGATGAGGCAACCTATGTTGTTGCTGGTTTTTAAAGAAACATGTTTGACTACTAACGAATTGTCTAACTCTTTGCCTAGTGTGGTTGTGTCTCTTGTGCAGGACTTTGAAGATGTCTTTCCTGAGGAGATTCCAAAGGGATTACCACCTGTTCGTGGTATTGAGCACCAGATTGACCTTGTACCCGGAGCATCGATTCCAAACAAGCCAGCTTATAGGAGCAATCCGGAGGAGACAAAGGAACTCCAAAGGCAGGTCGATGAACTAATGGAGAAGGGGTACGTGAGAGAAAGCATGAGTCCATGTACAGTGCCTGTGATCTTGGTGCCTAAGAAGGATGGGACATGGATAATGTGTGTCGATTGCCACACCATCAACAACATCACGGTAAAGTATCGTCATCCCATTCCTCGCTTAGATGACATGTTAGATGAGTTGCATGGGTCTAGTGTCTTTTCTAAAATTGATCTGAAAAGTGGATATCACCAAATTAGAATGAAAGAAGGTGATGAATGGAAAACTGCATTTAAGACAAAATATGGATTGTATGAGTGGTTAGTAATGCCTTTCAGTTTAACTAATGCACCTAGTACTTTTATGAGACTTATGAACCATGTTTTGAGGACTTTTATTGGAAATTTTGTGGTTGTCTATTTTGATGATATTCTTATTTACAGCAAAAGTTTGGAAGATCATATGTCACACTTGAAGGATGTTTTAGAAGTGCTTCGAAAGGAACAATTATATGCTAACCTCAAGAAGTGCACTTTTTGCACAGACAAACTTGTGTTTCTTGGTTTTGTTGTTAGTGCGCAGGGAATACAGGTTGATGAAGAAAAGGTTCGTGCGATCCAAGAATGGCCTAGTCCAACCAATGTAAGTAATGTGCGGAGTTTCCATGGACTAGCGAGCTTTTACAGGAGATTTGTGAAAGATTTCAGCACCATTGCAGCACCACTTACTGAGGTAATTAAGAAGAACGTGGGGTTCAGCTAGGGAGAGCAACAAGAGAAGGCCTTTCAGATGCTTAAAAATAAGTTGACTCAGGCGTCGTTACTTGCTTTACCTAACTTTGCTAAAACGTTTGAAATTGAGTGTGATGCTTCAGGATTAGGTATTGGAGCAGTGCTTATGCAGGAAAGAAGACCGATTGCATTCTTTAGCGAGAAGCTAAGTGGGGCAACCTTGAATTACCCTACTTACGACAAGGAGCTATATGCATCGGTTCGAGCCCTGGAGACGTAGCAACACTACCTTTGGCCAAAAGAGTTCGTGATCCACACTGATCATGAATCTTTGAAGTATTTGAAGGGGCAACACAAGCTGAACAAAAGGCATGCTCATTGGGTAGGGTTCATCGAAACATTTCCATATGTCATCCACTACAAGCAAGGTAAAGAGAATGTAGTTGCTGATGCACTTTCTAGAAGATGGCAAGAAGAAGGCCGAATTTGTTCAACAGATCCATGAGAAGGCAAGGCTGAACATTAAACGACGAACAGAGCAGTATGTGAAACAAGCCAACAAGGGTCGTCGACAAGCTGTTTTTGAACCTGGAGATTGGGTTTGGGTTCACATGCACAAAGAGCGGTTTCCCGTGCAGTGTCGATCTAAACTACTTCCTAGAGGCGATGGACCATTTCAGGTTCTTGAGCGCATCAACGACAATGCATATAAGATAGATTTGCCTGGTGAGTATCAAGTAAGTGCCACATTTAATGTTACTGATCTGAGTCCTTTTGATGTAGGTGACGATTTGAGGACAAATCCTTTTCATGAGGAGGGGAATGATGAGATCCATGATGAGAGTCAAGCTGGAAGAAGGAATGTGGATCCTCTTGAAGTGCTGCCTGGATCGATCACAAGAAGTCGAGCGAAGCGACTCAAGGAAGCACTTAACGGGTTGATAAAGGATGTCGATGAAGCCGGAAAGGATTGGGGCAATCATGAAGTTGGAACGGATTGGAACAACCATGGGAAGACCCTTGCTCTTATACAAGTCACACCGGACACGGGTTGAAGAGGGCGTGTACTTTCAAGGCACGGCCGTGTATGGAGTCAAGCAAATCCACAGAAAGATACACGGCCAAAGTACACGAGCGTGTATGGAGACAAGCAAATCTACAGAAAGATACACGACCAGAAGTACACGGTTGTGTATGTGACCGGAATGTGCACAGAAAAGTATATGATCAAAGTACACGGTCGTGTACACGGCCGTGTATGTTGCCAGAAGTTGTACAGAAAGGTACACGGCCAAAGTACACGGCCGTGTATCCCCTGCCGGCCAGCTTGTTCTGTTTTCGCGTTTTTACGCCAGTTATCTAAACTACGTCGTTTTGGACTTGTTTTACACGAATTGTAACCCTAGTATAAAAGCTCCTAAGGTTTAGAACAATGAACGATATACATCTTTGAACATTAAACACTTTTGAGAGGCACCTCTCTTGGTTCTTCAAGAACTAAATCGAACTTATCGGATTGATTTCCATGGCGTTCATCCCGACTTATCAATCGGTCTTTCATCCCGATTGTGGCGTCTTCGTTTTTATACTAAGGTTCTTGTCTCGCTTATAGACAACGGGTCGCGGTTTCCACTTTAGGTGTTTGGGCGTCTTAAGCAACGAATTTCCGAACGTATTGGTATTGGGTTTCGTCACGGGTTGGCGTGGTTCGTATCATGATAGCACTTTTGATCCTACATCCTGTCAATACCACTTTTGTGAAGCTTGAAGATGTCTATCCAATCAAGTGTGTGAAATAGGGTTTATCCAATGTATTAATAAAGATGGATCTCAACTCTTTCTTAGAGATTAGAGTAATGACCCTTGCAGCCTCAGCCTTCCAATGCTAAGCATATTCCTTGAAGGACTCATTATGTTTCTTGAGAATATTCCCTAAATCCCACATCAAGGGAGCAACTTCAATATTGAATTTGTATTGCTCATAAAATGCCCGAGCCAACCTTTCCCAAGTGCTTATTTGATTAAGGTCTAATTGTGCATACCAAGCTAGGATAGCTCCAATTAGACTATCTTGGAAAGTCTATACCATTAATTGGTCATACTGTACATATTTTCCCATTTTTTGGATATACAATCTAGTGTGCATCTTCAAGCATCTAGTTCCATTATACTTCTCAAACTCTAGCATTTAAATTTCTCAAGATAGGCAATGGCATTAAAAACTATTAAGTCGGCAATGCCAATTGTCTCATATCCATCTGGTCCTTCTAAAGTTCTTATTTTGTCAGCAAACTATTGATAAAGCTTTCTCTCCATCTCTTTCTATCTTTCCCCCATCTGCCTTTGTAGATTTTCAAGATGGTACGAGATTCGAACTCTTGATTTTGGTTTAGCATCAAATGTTGGATTGATCCTAGAGTTAATTTGCTCATTTTTAGGAGGTGGAATTTCGACTACTTTTCCTTTTTGACCCCCTGAATGGCTTTCCTAATCTAGTTGGGCAGATCAAAGGAGAGTATGACTTTCCACTAAAAACTTAACCAGATCATTAAAGTTCAACACTGTTTGCTCCAATGAAACCATCCTTTAATCAATAGTATTGTCACTAGTATTGTTGTTGTTATTGCTTGACATCTTGCCTTTGGAATGGGTGATATATGGACTTCTTATAGGGTTCAATTGTTTCGGCACTATCATGAAACTTGGGTAAATCAACACTAAGAAACTTGTTAGTGCAATTTTTCTTTTTCTTTTTTTTAATAATGAATGCATGTTTCAAGTGGATGCAAATATAGGGTCAACGAATAATCCATAATGTGGCAAAATAGAAATTTTATTAATACTACAACTTTGGAGTTTGATTACATTATTTGAAAAAAAGAAATTACAAAAACTTCTAAAATCTAAGTCCTTCTCTTCTTGCAATGACATGATCCTATTTCTATTCTCACTTCTATAGGAGCTTCTAGTTCCTTGATCTTTTGCTT
The DNA here is from genome assembly GCA_037954665.1 of Laguncularia racemosa. Taxonomy (NCBI): domain Eukaryota; kingdom Viridiplantae; phylum Streptophyta; class Magnoliopsida; order Myrtales; family Combretaceae; genus Laguncularia; species Laguncularia racemosa. The sequence goes on along the minus strand of JBBMOL010000039.1, from coordinate 898,594 downwards.
GGTTTTTAGCAATTGGGCTTCTAGAGCTTCAAGTCGTTGGTTAGATTCTTTACATCAATTCTTCCAAATGTTCCCTTTTCTTTTCATGTTTTCCATATGGACTTGCATTTGTGCTTGCACTTCTTCCATGAATGTCCTCATTTCAAGAGTGGCATTTGCTAGTGCAGGTTGGAGTAAAACTGAGGCCTTATATTGTTTTTCACCTATCCTTTTGAGTTGGTGAAAAATGTACTCTTTAGTTGCCTAATATTTACCTGCTTCCCCTCTTAGACTCCCTATGTCTAAAGTAGGGCTTATTATTCAAGTCTCCCATAGGGCTTTGATCTCCAATAGTTTAGCTACCTTGTCAACTAGTATCATGTGAAGATTGTGGAAATCAAGTGTAACGGGTTCGAGTGAAGACTTGTAGACTATATCTTGAATAAGTCCCAATCTACAAATTAGAGCAGCTAAGTGGTAATTGGTGCACCAGTTAAATTTAATCAAGGGAATTGCCTAATAATTTTTGCAAGCATGCACTATCCTAGTATAAGAATTCCATCTAGCTACCCATAATATGTCTTCAGCACAAAAGTCTTGTAAGATGTCAATCTAGCAATAGGTAGGAATATCCTCTGGTAATGTGATTCTGGAGGCAAATGAATCAATAAGGTCAAATTGTTGTGCAAAGGCCCCTTGAATGAAGTCAAGTTTGTAGATCACATATGGCTAATAAACCATGTCATAATCAATGCCATGTTAGTTTTTAAATCCCCATGTCTTTTTTTTTTTTTTGTAAGTGATTGAGCGTAAACACAATTGAGGCATTTGTAAGTCCAACTAGCATCACAAGAAATTCATAATGCCCATATTGCGTCCTAAAAGTCATCTTAGGTATGTCCAATGTCTTTATCTTCAATTCATGATGGCTTGATCTCAAATCTATCTTGGAAAACATAGCTACACCTCTAAAATGATTGAATAAATCATCAATCTGAGGTAAAGGATACTTTTTCTTAATTGTCAACTAGTTTAAACCTCAATGATCTATACACATCCTCATACTTTTATCGTTCTTCTTTACAAACAAAATTGGTGCTCCCCATAGGTACACACTACGACATATAAGCCTTTATCCAATAACTCTTGTAATTGATCTTTTAATTACTTCAATTCTATAAGTGCTATCCTATAAGGTACTTTAGATATTGGAGCAATTCCTAGCATAAGATCAATTCCAAACTCCACTTTCCAATCTAAAGGTATTCCAAGTAAGTCATCTGGAAATGCATATGGAAAATCTTGTACAATTGGAAATTTCTCTATCCTTGACTCATCATTCAACTCCATCACAACAATATAACTAATTCTCCAAAATTCAATTGATGGTAAACTACTTAGATGTTCAACATGTAACTTATATTTAAACTCGGCCAACTCAGGTATATTGAAACTCAACATAGCTTCTCGATAAGCAATAAACACATGGTACCTCATAAACCAATTCATACCTAGAATTACATCAAATTCATTCATGCCCAAAACAATCAATTACCATATGTTTATCACTAATCACGGCATCTTTATTTCTACAAACACGATTCAATACAACTTTAACATCCAAAGGAGAATTTATAGCTAGATTATCATTTAACAATTTAATAGGAAACTTGCATGCATTCACATAATCTTCAAACACACAAGCATGTGTAGTACTAGTGTCAATCAACACATATACATGTTGAGATGAGTGAGGAGCATACCTACAAATGTGTCACTGTAGCGACCCACCTACTAGGTCTGATTCTTGAACCTGTTCAACATTCCTGTAACTATCCCTGATACCTATAAGTGGATTGCTATGTCATCTCTAAATTAGAGATAGGGCAAATTTAGCTAATCTTAAACCTGTAACTTTAACATGTATATAATTCTATAAATGTCCTGTAAAATGGCGCTAACAGTGCTATCATTTCAAACCCACATTATATCTAAACATATGCACTTAAAATCTCCTATCACATCTTACATCATATGTGTGTGTGTGTGTGTGTGTGTGTGTATACCATCGGGATCTACATTCCCAGTAAGTAGGCACAGCCCATGATTAATCCTGTAGCTCTAAGTAGCTCAAAGAGATTTCAAATCCAACCTTATACATACAAATATTTACATGACAATCCGAAGATCAACACTTGTAGATATTATTTACAAGCATTACAACATCATGTACAGAACATCCCATTACAAATAACAGAGGTTCCAAAATGGAAACTAAAGGCCCGTTTTCCTCTATTGATGCTTTTCGAAAACCTGAATCTCTAGCAACTTATTCTTCAACACCTATACCTGAGGTTAGCAAAAACACTTACCTCTCAACTTCTTAAGAATAAAAATGAGTACATAATCAAGTAACCTAGCAAAAACAAACAATAAAATCACATAACAATAACCAAAAATATTATCAAATACTTCGGAAGTGATTACTCAAGCAAGCAAGTTTTTAACTCAAAGCTATACTTACAAGAAACCCAGTTCAATTTCTTACATTTTAACATCACCATGATCTTACTTAATGAACTTTCCTTATAATTTTGTTTTACCAAACTCATAACCTTTTCATTAGAGACCATTTCAAGTCTCTCATGTTTACTCACAGGTTACAAATACTTTTCAGTTCACCCAAGCAGAGCCTGTCAATTGGTAGATAAACTACCCTCATGTACTTTTCAAAACTTAATGTTTTCTCAACCAATTAAGACATCCTTACATGCTCTTTTTAGTTAGAAACATTCAATTCGCCTTTCACCTGCCTTGAACAAGAGGGGTGACCAGATCCCCATAGGTTACTAAACTGGGTCGGTTTGTCAACCATTCTTCAAACCTATCCAGGTCAACTCAATGGTCGTACCATAAACTTAGTGGGCAAGGAACAGGATTTTCCTTACATTAAGTGTTTTAGGTTAGTAGGTACTTACAGCCTACATCTCATTTGATTTGTTCAAGTCCCAAAACTCAATTAGGTATACTTTAATGAAGTTATACATGCCAATGTCAGTTTTCCATTTTAGATATTTCATCATTACCGAGACAACAATAGTATGAACTCAACTAGTCGTATAAACCCCATCCAATAAACTAAAAATAATTGAACATTACATCACAATCATAAAGCATTCAACAATTTATGTTCATTACATCACATACAATCAGGAACAGTACAATCAAATCCCGCATCCAACTTTCATTCTAGGATTTCTATAATGTTCCCTTTTTCTCATAATCTAACCATACAGGACACACAACCAGCCATCCGCAATCCAATATAATTCAACAATCTTCTTGCATTGATCCTAGTAAGTGATTGTACAGGGTAATTTCAGCCAACAACAAGTGATCTATATTATCAACCACTTGTACTCAACAGAGGAGTTAAGGGGGTACTCACCTAAAATAATATAAGCTAATCCAAATAGTCTCACCAACCAAATTCCTTTGTCCTCTTCACTTAACAGAAATACCTAAATCATCAACATACCAATCAATGTTACTCCATTTACTCTATTGAACCCTAAATTGCTAATTCAGTATTCCAAACCCCTAAATTCCATCCTAACCTCATATAATCCACCATTTTCCCACAATATCTTATCCATATACATATGGGTATATTACGCTCTATTATATATTAAAGTAATTAAATTCTGATTCGATTCTATATCAAATCATATGGTTCCAAATTACCATGATTTTGCACCAAACACTCCTGTTTTTGTTTCATAACTAACTTAAGCTTCTTAACATCATATTATACTTCAATAAACCTCAAATAAACATTAAACTCAACTAATCAAATAAAATTCCCTAATTTTGCTAAGGATTGAATTCAACCAAAACAAGGTAATTGGCTTGAAAAATTCACTAAAAATAGAAAATGACTCCAATTTGAATCATTATCAATTTGGAAATCTAATAAATCATATAAGGATCTTATACTAAAAATTACATAAAAAATACATCATTTTCCCTATTTATTTTCCAATTTAATTTCCAACCAAAACAAAGCATTTCTTTATGACCACATATTTGTGAATCAAATTTTACCAAAATAGAATTACCACATTAATATAAATAAAACATTATGCTAGAATACAAAAAATCATAATTTTTCATCAATATTTGATATTTTTAACAAAAATAGGAAGTTTTAGGTGTTATCGGGGGCTGCTCCATTCATCGACCTCCAGAAACCACTATGTCGGTCGAAGTCCTCCCCTAACTAAAACCTTAACCCTAGCTTGGCCTAACATCAGCTTCACCCTTACCCCTTCGACCAAACAAACTAAATCATCCCTTATTTAATTATGATTTTTCTTCAATTTCCTCAAATTCTTGTTGCATCCTACTCCAATCTTGTTCTTCTTCCTCCCCTGATAATTGCATGTTGGAAATTTCAATTGCAATTTTTCCAGAAAATTCTGATGAAATGGAGAAAGTTTTGGTGTTCTTTTTTTTTGTGTAAAAATTATGATTTTTGGTCTCTTCTCTCTCTCTCTATTCTAATGTCTATATATATATATATATATATATATATATATATATATATATATATATATATATAATATTACTTACTTAGTTTTGCTGAGGGTGTTATTTTGCACGGTTTTTTTTTTCCTAGCTCTATATATATAACACATATAATATAATGTGTACATTTTTACATATATATATATACATATATATTCCATATATGTACATATATATATCCATATAATTCACACATTTTTTTTAAATATAACATATAACATATATATACATATATATATATATATATATACATTCATTTCACATTACATGTATATATATACTATTTCAATTTTAACATTATTGCTTAAGCTTAGGTCCTCACACTTATAATCAATTAGCCCCTCATACTGAAGTGTATACACTCTAGCTCCACGCTTCTGCTTCTCACTTACCTTACTCCCTTCTACTTTCTTCTCCTAGCACTCAAATATGGTATGACAACTCTACTTACAATTATAACAAAAGACTAGCCGTAATGTCAAATTAGGCAATTATAGCTCTTATGCCCTTCTTTACCACAAGAGAAACAAGCTCAAGGTGTTCACTTGCATTCACTAATTTATTATAGACCAAAACATCTAGCGTACCTCTGATCTTAGCCTAGTAATGTTGGCCTAAATGATGACTCAAACTTCTGAGCTAATTTCTAAGGGAAGGCAGACTTCTTACTAAGATGCACTAGCCTACCATGTCTAGCTCCTAAGATGGTTATAGTTAGGGGCTATCTCTTCTAAATATTTGAGCCTCCTCTTATCATGCTCCTTAATATTTCTCCTTCCCTACTTTATAGCTTTGTTCACCACTTCAGCATAAACCTTCAACTCAAAGCCTCTAACCTCATATGATGGGAAAATTTTCGACACCTTCGACACTTTCAGAACTCGATTTGGATGATGATCCAAATCGCTCATCTTTTTACTTTATGTCTTTTATTCTAATAAATATTTGAGAATAATCTTATAGGTACAATGATAATTCTCCATGGGATGCCAATATGTCCTACAACAGTTGATGGACACAAAACATTTTCAAGGTGACAATCAAAAACCCGCTGCAATTGTTTTCCATTCTGAGGCATTGGCTCATGAAGACTTATGATATTTTGTACTTTGTAATTGTTTTATGAACTATTTTTGGTTGTATTTGGTTTTGGTACACTTTTATTTCCTTATAATTTTCATTTAGGACTAGCCACCTTAAAAGTGGCAAACTTGTAATTTTGACCACTTTCTAACCTTAGGAGTAGCAAGTATAAATACTTGCTTAAGAGAGGGTTTGAGGAGGCCATTTTTGCATATTAGAATCATACACTTTCACGTGTGGAATTAGGGTTCATCCTTAGTTCAAACCTCTTATCAATTTCAACCCAAGAATTGAAATTGTGGCGAGTGCGACGAAGGGGAATTGTGAGTTATATCGATTCCATCTTTGTTGTATGTTCATTTCTTCTCTAGTGAGTCATATCTAGGGTAGATTTGAATCTTTCTTTGACATATTTGTGGTTGTATTTCATGGATAATCGTCTTGTAAGATTGATTGTTCTTTTAGTACTTGAATTATATATATCATTTAGTGATTGGCGTGAATTTGGGATTGAAGGGGGGAAGTGGAATTCACGGTTTGTTACTTTCTTTTGATCTGATTTTCACGTGGATTTCAATCCTTTTTGTGGTTACTTGGTGAATGTTATAAATAGGGATTGTAATTACATCATTTGATCTACATTTTCCATCTAAATCTCCAAGGTGTTCACGTGAATTGTCTCCTTAGTGGGCCGGTTTGTGATTGAATTGAGACTTGTTTTATTTGAGTCATTTGATTGTGTTTCAAATTGGTTTTGAGCACATCATCATACTATAACTTAGACTCAAGTCCACTCAGAAATTTCTAAACATTCAACCATTCATCATTCCTATAAGCTTCTAGCATGAACTTAATTAAGTGATTCACTTCTACTTCTCAATTATCTTTGAACCTTGCTTTAGATTTAGAAAGTCATTAGCCATCTTTTCTATCTAACTATATGGATAAAATCTATCAAAGAACTTCTCTCTAAACCTCTCCCTAGTAATTCTCTCGTCAATCAACCTCCTAGTCGACTTCTATCTATAATTTACACCTCCTTTTAACATAAGCACAACAAAATTAAGTTTCCTATTTTTCATCACACCATAAGCATCAAAACCCTTCTTAAGTTCTTTCAACCACTCTTCAATAGAAATAGGATCAAAAGTGGATGCACCAAAAGGCTTAACTGGCTTCAAAATGTCATGAAGTCAAATTAAAGTCCTCTCACTAACCCTTTTAGCACCTTTATCATGCTCAAATGGATTTTTCCCCTACTAGTGAAGCTGTTAATTATGCTGTCTCATCACTTGCAACATTTTATAAAATAGGTGGATAAATTGCTCATGCTCACCCTAAGGTGTAGTTAGGGGTGGTAGTAGAGCAAAATTATCTCCTACTAGAGGGCTTGGGGGTTAGAGCTCCTCATTTAGCTTTTCTCCTACCCATCTATTAAGTTTATGCAAACACACAAGCATTAGCAATCATTTAGCAAACCAATTCACATAATCAAGTATCATGTCATTTTATTATCTATCCTAATTAAATATGTAACATGGCATCAATATTAATATCATAAGATGGCATCTAATTACATTAAGTATAGAAACATTTGACATGCTCATTTTGGTTCATATTTAACCTATTAATCTTAGTGATCTAAGTCTATTTACCAATTTTAAGTTTTCTTTGTGGCTTATAAGTTCAAATCCGGTTTCATTTAGATCAAATATACATTTTATATACAAGTGCACCCATCATGTTCCTATTCTCATCCTTACTGTACATATATTGAATTCCTAATTTAATTTAACCTATAGCTCTAATACCACTTAAACTATCATGCCCCTAAACATCTAAGTGTAACAGTCTACCATGTATCCTACTTAAATAGAAATATGCTAAAGCTTCGATTACTTACTATGTGAGTTTCTAATTAGATTTTAACTTATGAAAACATAATTGTTAACTATGAAAAACCATTTGATGAAAGCTGTGATTTGGTAGTGAAACATAATCCTGAAAGATACTAAAACCATCATTAAAGTCCTTTAAGGTTACATGGCCCAAAACACAAAGTCTAAATCCATCATATAGTTTATAAACAAATACAGGATCAAAGTCTGTAAACATAGTCCATAAAATCCAACAACTAAATAGTAGTTTAAATCTCCTCGCTACCTTCAGAAACAGAAAACAATAAAACTATAACAGCTTAAAATTTGACAAAACTACTTGTCACTCCCATCAACCTAAAATCATCGATAGAACCATATTCTAAATAATCATAACAATAGTCATCAACATAAAGACCATCATCATCACTTGAAAACTAGGAAGAAGGAATGAGTTACAAGAATTCAATACAAAATGGCTAAGCACATTCTCGCATATCATACACACGTAGTTCTAGTGCATTAGCATGGATTCATTGAGTTATTTAATTTAAAGTGAAACAAGCAGTATGAGAGTACTCATGACACTAAACACTATTAAGAATGAAAGGGATCTAACCTTACTTAGTAGACATTAAGGGCCTACCATGATATATCTAGGTACCATAACTAAAATCATAACCAATATTGAAACCTTCAACCATAATATAATATAGTAATCTCATCCAAATGTTTGCTCAAAATGTTAGGCTTGCCATCGTAGCTACGGTTCATCTAGTCGCCCTATGTAGTTCCTATAATGTATATAGCGTCTAGTTGATATCTCTCCATTCGCATAGCTACTTTGCATGAGTACTAACCTTATCAATTACCCACCATACTACCGTTGTGGTTTAAGCACCTAACTACCGTATCGTCTTAGTATTCTACAATACAGCTTAGAACTTAATCTAAAGGTATCTATCGAATCGGGTGACCACACATAATCAGCATTATAGATACTTAGGCTAAGATTAAATAGTAATTCATTTTAGTTTTCCTAATTCTAATATGTAGCATGCAACTATTATATACCTAAAACGATAGAGCCGTAAGATGATCATCAATTAGCTAGTCCTTTAACTTGATTAAAAGATAATATGCAATTAAAACATAATTATTGATTAGTATTAGTGTTTAATTAATTTGATTATTATATATATTGATTCAATTATATTTAACTACTACTTAGTCCTATAGATATCAACTCAGTACACAACTAAGTGTTATACCCATTTAGGATAGTAAACTTACATAAAGATTCTAAATAAGTCCACTATTTTAGTCTAATTATTAATCCTATATTTTCTTTAATTAATTAATGAATTAGCTTGTTAATTAAACCAGTTTAAAGGTTGTGAATCGATTAAGATAAGATTGAACCAATTAGAGATAATTAGATTCGTTTTATCTTTTACAGGTTTGATGCTAATCTGTTTTGCTTTAATTTTTGTTCATTATTTAATATTTGATTTTTATTTTTATTTATTAATTTCTAAGTTCAGACCAATCTAGGTGAACCAATTTGGCTCAATTGAACTAGCCATAAACTGGCTCAATCCTCTCAAAGGGGATGACCTACTTTCTTTTATTGTTTCCTAAATAGGCTATTTATTAAAAGGCCCACATGATATTATGTATATTTTGGCTTTTAAGTTCAACATTATAATTTAGGCCCATTTCTTAATTAAGCTCATAAACACTTTTTAAAATTTATCAACATGCTCATGAAGATCAAATATATTCTTGAAACCATCTTGATCAAAAACTTTAATCACTTGTTAGGTAAAAATGATTTTAATTTTGATCAAACTCTTTGAAGAAATCTAATCTTAGAATAAATTTTTAAATAGAAAAGTGATTATCTTAAAATCTATCCAAAAATGCATTTTGATGATTTTGAATCAAGCTTGAATTTTATAAAAAAAAAAAAAAACAGTTTAAACATCATGAAGAATACAAGAACACATTCAAGGCATTCAATTGCAACTTGGTGAGTCAAGTAGTGAGTTAACTCACTTAAACAATTCTCATTAATGAGTCAATTACCATTATGCATGAAACATACTAAAATTTGAACACTAAATTGCTGAATTTCCATATTTATCATCTACCCTACTTAACACTTAAACTTCATTAAATCAACTACAATTTAGCATTCATTAACAAAATTTCATATTTTGGTTTTAATGTACATGCCTCACTAAAACAAGTATAACTCACTCATTTTAACTCTAAATTATATCAAATAAAAACCATTTGATTCCTAAGTTATCTCTCTATCAAATTCTTGAAGAATTTTCAGATTTTATATAGATTACACATCCTTTAACTACCATCAAAATCCAATTACGAACCGAAACTTCAAAACATCGTATCTTACTCATTTTAACACCAAATCGCTTTATACCAAAGCCAACATTTTACAAATTTCTTCCATTTTCAAAATCAACTCTTAAACTTCATTTAACATCAAATTAACAACCTATTTTTCCACATTTCATTCCAAAATGAATTTAACCCAAACTCAACTATTTCTTACTCATTACTTTATCAATGATCATCATTTTAAATTCTTACTTTTTCTTATCATTCTCCAATCAATTTCCATGAATTAACACTCATTTCATATCATCAAAATATTATTTTTAACATTTTAAATACCTATTTGACATTGTATATTTTGACCAACACGTAAATCATATTCTATTCATCAATTCTCTTTTAACAACACATTCTAATTAAATACACTTCTTATCAAAACACCAGATACACATTTTCTATCATCAATTTACAAAAATTAATCAAAAACACACTCAAATACACATTCAAACCTCATGACATTATGTATCCTCCATATCCATCTAATTAAAACTACATTAATCTATTTCTATTACAACCTCAATCAATGATTTAATTAACAGCAAAACATTAATTCATCAATTAAACATTTCTCATTTACTCATTCATCTCATGCCACCGTAAACACATCCATACCCAATTTCATTTAAATTATTTATCAATCACACTCAAAACTTCAAATTAAACAAGTAATTAAGTACCTACCTCACACATTTGCTATTGAAGTCTTCCGATAACACTTAAACTAGAAGATTAATCTTTTTATTCCAAAATCACCTTTATAAAACCCAAAATTACTCATTAGTACTTCGAAAAAACTTATAGATCACTTAATTTTATATAATATATCTTATTGTAAATATCATTACCTTGTTCTAAAGAACTCCAATCTCCAAATTGAGTTTTCACCTTGCACAATGACAATTAAAGGTCTAAATTAATCATCTAAACTATAGATCTAAAGAGTTTATACAAGATATCTAATTTCCAAAGTTTGAATTTGCACTTAAACTCCTCATGTTCACTTCCTTACTTGATTTCCTTGATTAAATGCTAAATTAAACTTCAAATTAATCTCAATTTAAATCTCTAAAACTAAATTTTAACTCCAAAATTTCGATTACTTACCCAATTGATTGTCTAAAGCTTGGATTTAGCTAAAACAATGTTTGAAACCTACTAATTAGCTATAGGACTCTGTCGAACATGATTTTGGATTTTTCCTTAATTTAACCCATATTAAGTCTAGCCCATTTAATATAAGTTATTTGATAGTAAAATTAAGGAAAAACTATATTTTTAATTATTTAAAAAATGGAAGTCGCCACCAACCTACATTGGAAAATAAAATAAGTTAAGGATAATAAGGTAGATTAACCTTAACTAGCTACTAGTCTATGAATTTTTCTAAAAAAAATTTGGAAAAATATTGACAAGAAAATCTAGACACAGGGATTATTCTATTAAAACCTAAATGGTTATCACTTATTATTTTTTTTAAGAAAATGAATTAAAAGCTTCTTATAAATTCCTTTCACCATCACATGTGTAAAATGAAATAAATCATAATAGCATGAAAAAAATTTAATTATTTTATTTAATTATGAATTTTCCATTGTTATTTAAAAATAAAAGAGAATAAAGCTTTTGCATTTTTTTTTCTTTAATTAAAATTGAACTAAGAAATGGGATAAAATATTTTTATGTTTTTATATTATAAATTGAAATTTTAAAAGGATAAATTTTTTTTGTAAATTTTTTTATATGGTAAATTGAAATTGGAAAAGAATAAAATCTTTTTTTTTTTTTACTTTACATGTGTTTACCCTAAATGTGCTTACGTACCCACTAATCAGGATCAAACCAATATAGTTCTGTTTTCATAAAACTTTTAATAGATTGATTAATTTTAATTATGAAAACAAGGCAGGTTTATGTTTATTATCATTTTAATAATTTTTTTTAAAGAAAAAAGTCAAACCAAAACTTTATTTCCCAATTTTGAAAAAAAAGAACTAAAACCCTCTAGTTTTGAAAACATTAATTAAAATTTTTATTTCATGAAAAACATTTTTCTTGGTGAGAAAACATTTTTTTATATTTTTCAAAATAAAACCATAGCTAAGATAATAAATCATTTTTAATTTCTTTTTCTTTTTTAATTTTTATATATTTATATTTATAAACTAAGTATTACTAATTATTTAAAAAAAAAAACTAATGGGAACCTAATCGTCCCTAGACAACGGTTACACCACAACACCTAAGGCCTACGCAATGGTACCCTCTTAATTGTTTACTTTATTAATTCTCCTAATTGATTTTCCTAAGTTTTTTATATCCCCTATCTTGAACTAAATTAAATTAATTAATATAAAGTCATTAACTTAATTATATTTATATTATTAATTTTTTAAATCTACCCTAATTTTTATTAATCAGATTTATTTTTATTTTTATCAATTAGGTATAAACAAGATTAAATAAACTAATTTATCTAAACTAAATTAATAATAATAATAATAATTAGATGCAGGTCGGGTTTGCAAGTTTGGTGTGCAGGTCAATTCGGGTTAGCTCCAGGTCGAATTCACAGGCTTAGATACAAGTCTAGTAGGGTATATGTGCGTATGTGAAGAACAACATGTCGAGGGGTTATTTTCTGATGGTTGTCAACACTAGTGGGTGTCAAAAACGTCAGCCTGGCCTTTGTTAGGATGAGGGACCCAATTGTGGCAACAACTTACACCTAAGTCGCTGGAGTGTGGCAGTTTGAAAACATTGGTAGCGGCTAGAAATGGGTCTTGAATGTTTTTTTTTTTTGGTCGAATTGAAGCAAAAGATTGGGTTTTTCTTGATTTGAAGAACATTAGAAATCTAGAAATGCCAAATACGTCCATTGATATTGTATATGGAGTAAGTAAAAGTAGAGAGAAGTTGAAACTCATTCATGGAGGTCTTAAAGAGAGAAAGTTAAAGAACGAGAGATTGGAAGTGATTTCGTATGATCTTTCTCCCTCACTAAGTTTGCAAGGTCGAGTTCTATTTATAGACTTGTAAACAATCATATTGATAAACTTGAATCATGCCTACAGTTGAGACTCGTTTTTATCTTCTTAAGATTTGAAAAATTGATACACATCCTCTAGATTAAATTCGTTCTTGTGATTTATATAGATTTTTTTAGTCACAAGTTGATGATAATCTGAAAAGATTTGAAAAAAACATTTTGGTGCGCTTGGATTTGTTTGTGATTTTGTCTCTTTTCCATTCATAATTGTTGGCTTGTTGGGGAAGATGGTCATGTGCACCGCACATGACCCAGCTAAAGTGAAGAAAAAGAAAAAGAAAAACAATGGGTAAGGCTTCGCATGTGACTCAATCCTGCGACTTGTGGCTTTCCTTTGTTGTTAGAGTACAGGTGTGGACCAACTAGGCTAGTCCTTTTTTTCGTTCATTATATGCAATCAATTTGCATACAAGCTATTGTCTTTAATTAGTTTTTTTTTTATTTGAAGTTCTCAAGCATGATTTAGAAACCTATATTTCCTTAATTTTTTTGAAAAATTATTATTATTATTTTTCATTTAATTTTTACTAACTCATAAACAAGCCCCTTTTTTATTATTACTATTATTTTTTATCATTTTTATTGATTTTAAAAAAATCTATATGGAGGGTAAAAATAAGGTGTCTATAGTTGCCTATCTTTGTAGTAAAGTTTAGGCAAACTTAGTTGCAAAGATAGAAAAGATGCCATTTTTGCGAAAGAGAATGGATGGACAATGCTATAGTCAGTTAGCTATCCAAACCTTGATCCACTAAAGACTTATTTGACTAAAAGGTTAAGTAAGAAAAACACTCCGTGAGCTAGCAATCCTATGTTGCAAAGGAAAATGGTGCTTTATAATGACTAACATTCCTAGAGGAGTAATCTTAGATGAAGAAAGTGCTCTTATGGGCTAACTAACCGATGACAAAAAGCATCTCACCAAACTAGCAACCTTAGGGTGATTGTTTAGGAAAGAGCCCTTATAGGTTGACTAATTGATGATAAGAAGTGTCTCACTAAACTAACAATTTTAAAGAAGAGATTATTTAAGAAAGTGTTCTTATAAGCTAACTAATCGATGATAGGAAGCATCTCACTAGACTAGTAACCTTAAAGAAAAGATCATCTAGAAAAGTTCTTTCATGATGATAGGAACTATCTTTCGAGACTAGCAACCCTAAAGAAAAGATTGTTTAGGAAAGTGCTCTTATGAGCTGACTAACTAATAACAGAAAGCTTCTTACAAGACTAACATCCTTAAAGAAGAGTGGAAAGTGCTCTTATGAGCTAACTAACTAATAATAGGAAGCGTCTTACAAGACTAGCATCCTTAAAAAAGATATTGTTTTAGAAAGTGATCTTATGAACTGACTAACTAATAACAGGAAGCGTCTTACAAGACTAATAACCTTAAAAAAGATATTGTTTAAGAAAATGCCCCATTGTAAGCTAACTAACTAATAGTGAGAAGTGCCTCTTTGGACTTGCAATCCTAAGAGATAAAGTCTAGGAAAGTGCCTCATTGTGGGCTAACTAACTGATAGTGAGAATCATCTCTTTAGACTTGCAACTATAATAGGAGGATATCTAGAAAAGTGCTCCATTGTGGGCTAACTAACCGATAGTGGGAATGAATACATAAGTGAGAATCTTATTTTTCCAATAACAGTCAAGAGTTTTTAAATTTAAGATGGCTTGAGACATTTGAACCAACGATAACTAAAACTTTCTAAAAATCTCCAAGACAATTGCTCTTCTAAACTTAAGAATAAGGTAACAAGGTATTAAAGTATTCTCTAACAAACTTTGGAAATTTTCTCTTTCTTCTCAAAAAATCTAAAAGAATTATTTTTTATTTTTTAAACATTGCTAACAAGTAAAGAGTCTAACAAAACTCCTCAAAATACAAATAAAGGGTAGGCTCACCCTACTATTCAATAATCAGTTACTTTTTTGCCTCATTTTGCTTAGAGGATTTAGTTTACTCTTGGAAAAAAGTGGTGTTTTGGCTTAGTCAATCATCTCTTGAGGGGTTTCTTACAATTAAGACTTATATCTTCTTCTTAGGGGCATCAATATTAAAATTTGAGGTAGACAATGCCAATGAAGGATGACTTTAGATTCCCTCATTCCATTTGGAAATAGATATCTCACTCTTAATTGGTTTAACTTAAGAGGACTTCCTCGCAATCTCTCGATTTAGATGTTACTCTTGATTTCTATTATGAAAATTATGATCTTTCTTATAAGTAATACACTTTGATCAATCTGGTAGGCCTTTTGGGACTTGTACCGCAATATAGGCTTTTGGTTATTGGTTTCAAAAAGTTACTAATGTTAAGGTCTATTTTGAAAGAATTATCATTTCAACCTAAGTTTACAAGTCAAGAAACATTGAGAAAAACTAAAATAGTACTTGCTCTAGGAATTTTTGCTTAAAATAAATTATTTTCAATGATTTGGAGAAGTCTTCAAAGAAGGGTAGTATATCTTTAAACTGTAATGTTTGGGTTCTTGTATTTGCCTCTAGTGTTTTTAAGTATTGTTGGGCTACATTCTTAGGCTTTTCTCATTTCTTTTCCTTCCTTTTCTTTCTTTTTTCTTCTCTTTTCTTTGAGGCCCAATGGTGATTATCTCTTGTGAGTCATGTGTGGTTTCTCAAAATGTGGACTTTTCTTCATCTAAAAATAAATAAATCACCCTTGAATTGTTGCAACTAGGGCAAACACTATTTAGTTAATTGATGTCCCTATGTTCCTAATTATCCCATTGTGGGGTAGTTCTTGATAGGGTTAAATTTTGAAACTCTTCTTCTATAAGCTCAAATGGGGTTAGCAAAGGATTATTGTGTTTAGGATAGCAAAAATGAATGCCTAACATATTTTGATTAACGTATCAAATTTACGATAAACCTCCTTTAAGGAATGAGTCCAAAACCTTATATTAATAACACTTAACTCTTAAGTGTTTAAGGATTAGTGTCTGGGATGCGATTTGCCTCTTGTCATCCTAAACTACTCGAACAAATGAGATATCTTTCCAAATTTGTCCATATTCACCAAGTCTCATGATATCTTTGGGAGTTATGTACCCTTGTCAACTTGAACAAGTGATTTAGTCTTAACTTATCTCTCTTGGGAATTTAGTTGCCTAAAACTTAGCTAGTTAGGATAGTCTTCTTTATACCCTCATTAGTAATTGACCATAGCCACTTTGAAAGTGTGCCCAAAATTAATTGTCTCCATATCTAGTTTAGATAACTCTTGATGGAGAGAAAATTCAAGTGTAGCCCCTAAGATTTAAAGGGATTGGAAGGTTTTATGTTTTGAGACTAAAGCAACATATGAGGAGGCCTTTTAAAGTAAATGGATTTTTACGTTTAGGGTTTTTCAAGTTAAGAGCAAGCTATAAAGGTCTTTGGTTTTATGCTCAAAGTAAGTGACTGTGAGCCTTAAGTTAAGATAATCATTTAAAAGTAACTTTTAGGACCTTAAAAGGATCTCTTATTGTTAGCAACTCTTCAATTTTCTTGGTTTTGTTCTTTTCTTTATTATTATTATTATTATTATTATTGTTATTATTATTATTATTATTATTATTATTATTATTATTATTATTTAGTAAATATGTAGACAAGATGCTCACATGGATGCAATTTGATAATTGAATAATAGTGCAGTAATTTTATTAAACAAAAATGTCAAATCTAACTACAGATTTATCAAAATTCCAAAGCTACATAACACTGGTTTGATTGTCCAAAATAATTGAAATTCTTAACAACTAGTTCTAGAAAAAAATTCTATTTAAACAGTCTTCAGATCTTGTTGGGGAGAGTACTAGCTTACTCTATTAGCAAGTCTTAGACTCTCTTCTCTGACCTCCTCAGCCAATCCTCTAAAATCTTCACATAATCTTATGAAGTTTCAAATTTCTCCTTCCAAAGTGCCACCCTCCTTTCCATATCCTAACTTTGGATCTCTAGCTAGGCTCTAACCATGTCCATGTAAGCCTTCAACTTTGAAGTTGGGTTTTCTGGTGTAGGTTCTAATATACTTGAAGCCTGGTACTCAACTTGCCTTGTCTTGTGCATGAAGTCCATTATGAACTCCTTAGTGGCTCTGAAATCCCCCACTCGCCCGTCCAAGTCTCCTACATCTACAATGGGGCTCAAGACTCTTATATCCCAAATAGCTTTGATGGTTTGTAGCATGTTCACTTTGAAGGCTAAGGGAATGTTCGATTTCTAATAATCAAGTGTAACTAAATCCAATAGGAGCCTGTGAGCAATATCTTGGTTTGGTCCCAACTTTCTGACCACACAAACTGGGAAATAGCCAGTGCATCTAGTAATAACTATTAGTGGGACAGTAGTGAATTTGGCACATCCTAGAATAGCTTGCGTGTAGTGATTTCACCTGGCAGTCCACAACATGTTCTCAAGGTAAACCTTTTGCATAATCTCCATCCATTGGTGAATATAAACTCCTTCTAGCAACTGTATCTTGGTTACAACGTAGTCTACCGGGTTAACTTATGAAGCTAAAGATCTCTTGACGAGATCTAATCCATAACTTTTAGTATAACTAGCGAACCATACTGTTAATAATGTTGGACAGTCTTTGAAGTTTCCCTCCCCTCTTTCCTTTAGAAACCTCAAAGATCAGATCTATTCAACGAGTAAGGTTGGGATGTAGGACCGACCTGATAGGAACTAAGTTACTAATTCTGCTACCCTGACACAGACATGCAAAACTCCTATAAAAAATAAGATACTAGCAAAAACTGTTAGGATGTAGGCATTGATTCAATTCTTCTCCCAAGTCCCCCTAGTCTCTTACAAAAATCCTTGATCAGTCTGATAGTCTACAGGTGTTCCAAACTAGTTTCTAAGGATTGAGATTCTTATGGACTTTCCATTACATCGAGTAAGGGCCTGAGTTACTTTTGACTTTCTAATCGCAATAACTTGTAGAAGGTGCTTACCAGGCTAGCTTGCAAATCTGGAACTATGATTCCTTTAGAATAGGGATGAGCTTATAGCAGCTAGGAATACTCTTCGATAGTTAGAGAGAGGGTGTGTGGGCTAAAGCTGAATGCCATTAACTCTAGATCCTAAAAGTAGGTTAGGGCCCTCATGAGGGCCTAGTCATATTAGACCTTAAGGAGTGAGAGGATTGGCCTTACTTTAACCTTGATAGTTTCTTGTTGCTCTGGGTTAAACTGTTGAAACTAATTAGAAAGTGTCAGCTCAAACGGTAAGGGCTAGTTGACATAAATCTGGCTAATGTAGACATGGTCATTGCTTGACCTAAAGTTGGTTATTCCTTCATAATACATAAAATAAGACTTTTACAGCATAAAAAGAAAGAAGACAAAAAATACATATACAATGACAAAGCTTTACATCATCTAGAAAATCAATAAGTTTGCATTTTATTAAAGCTACACTATTTTTCAATCATGCGTAGATGACATGAATGTAATTTAGGTGGGTTCTAAAGGTCCTTAAGCTTTGTGGCCTCCTTCATTTCTAAGGTAATAGGTTTTGGGCTACATCAAAGCAAGAGTGGAGGAAGCCTAATCGATCCCAATAGGTGGTTACATCACATCACCTGAAGCTTACATAATACCCCCTCGACTAAGTTCCTAAGATGGCCTGGTTTTGACTACTTCTAACACACATATATGAATGATAATAATTCCCTCAAATATTATTATTAGGCCCTATGGGCCTAATGCTATTTTATCATGAAGCCCAATTAGTCTACATAAAAAAGCTATTCATATAAGTAATATACATAAGTGATTTAAAAGAAAATAATGCATGCTGAAGGAATTTATAAGAAGCTCTTTATTTTTTTTTTAAGAAGATAAAAAATGGCTAGCCCACTAAAAAATTTTGTTCCCAGTGGAGTTGCCAATTTTGTTGAACCTAATTTTGGATTTTTTCTTAATTTAACCCATATTAAGTCAAGACCACTTAATATAAGTTATTTGACAGTAAAATTAAGAAAAAAAACTATATTTTTAATTATTTAAAAAATGAGAGTCGTTACCAACCTAAGTTAGAAATTAAGATAATTTAAGATTAATAAGGTGGATTACCCTTAACTAGCTACTAGTTTATGAATTTTTCTAAAATTTTTTTTGGAAAAATATTAACTAGAAAATCTGAACTTAGAGGTTATCCTATTAAAACCTAAATAGTTATTACTTATTATTATTTTTTTCAAGAAAATGAATTACAAGCTTCTTATAAATTCCTTTCACCATCACATGTGCAAGACATAATATTTTTCATATAAAGCATGAAATAAATCAAAATAGCACGATTTTTTTTTAATTATTTTATTTAATTATGAATTTTCTATTCTTATTCAAACATAAAAGAGAATAAAGCTTTTGCACTTTTGCTTTAATTAAAATTGAACAAAGAAATAAGATTAAATATTTTTGCGTTTTTATATTATAAATTAAAAATTTTAAAGGATAAAATATTTTTTGTAAATTTTTTTATATGGTAAATTGAAATTGGAAAAGAATATTTTTTTTTATATGTGGTTGCCCTATAGGTGCCTATGTACCCGCTAATCAGGATCAAATTAATGTAGTTTTGTTTTCATAAAACTTTTAGTAGATTGATTAATTTTAATTATGAAAACAAGCTAAGTTTACGTTTATTATCATTTTAATAATTTTTTAAAAAGAAAAATTCCAAACCTAAACTTTATTTTCCAATTAAAAAAAATAACTAAAACCCTTTAGTTTTCAAAACATCAATTCAAAATTTTATTTCATGAAAATCATTTTTTTAGGTGAGAAAACATTTTTTTATATTTTTCAAAATAAAACCATATCCAAGATAATAAATCATTTTTAATTTCTTTTTTTTAATTTTTCAATTTTTATATCTCTATGTTTATAGGCTAAGCATCACTAATTGTTAAAAAAAAAAACTAATTGGAAACATAATTGTCCTTAAACGATGGTTACACTGCAACACTTAAGGCCTATACAATTGTTCCCTCTTAATTATTTACTTTATTAATTCTCTTAATTGATTTTCATAAGTTTTTTATATGCTTTATCCTTAACTAAATTAAATTAATTAAGATAAAGTTATTAACCTAATTATATTTATATTATTATTATTTTAAAATCTACCCTAATTTTTATTAATTAGATTCATTTTTATTTTTATCAATTAGGTTTTAACAAGATTAAATAAACTAATTTATCTAAACTAAAATAATAATAATAATACTTACTTAGGCGCGAGTCGGGTTTGCGGGTTTAGTGTGTGGGTCAGTTCGGGCTAGCTCTAAGTTAGATTCTCGAGCTTGGATAAGGGTCTAGTCGAGTATGTGTGCGAGTGTGAAGAATGGCATGTTGAGGGGTTGTTTTTTTATGGTTGTCAATGTCAGTGGGTGTTGAAAATGTTAGCTTGGCCTTTATTAAGATGAGGAATCCAATTGTGGCAACAACTTACACCTAAGTCGCTTGGAGTGTGGTGGTTTGAAAGCACTAGTGGTAGTTGGAAATAGGTCTTGAAAGTTTTTTTTTCAGTCGAATTGAAGCAAAAGATCATTTTTTTTAAGAACATTAGAAATCTAGCAATGCCAATTGCATCCATTGATACTATATATGGAGTGAGTAAAAGTAAAGAGGAGTTGAAGCTCATTCATGGAGGTCTTAGAGAGAGAAAATTAAAGAACGAGAGATTGAAAGCGATTTCGTATAATCCTTCTCCCTCTCTAAGTTTGCAAGGTCAAGTTCTACTTATAGACTTGCAAACAATCATATTGATAAGCTTGAATCATGTCTACAGTTGAGACCTGTTTCTATCTTCTTGAGATTTGAAAAATTGATACACATCCTTTAGATTAAATTCGTTCTTGTGATTTATATGGATTTTTTTTTTTAGTTACAAGTTGATGATAATCCGAAAAGAATTGAAAAAAAAAATGTTTTGGTGCACTTAGATTTGCTCATGATTTCTTTTCCTTTCTATTCATAGTTGTTGGCTTGCTGGGGAAGACAATCACGTGTGCCGCACGTAACCTAGCTGAAGGGAAGAAAAAAAAAACAATGGGCAAGGCTTTGTGTGTGACTTAATCTACGACCTATGGCTTTCCTTCGCTGTTAGGGCACAAGTGTGGACCAGCTAAGCTGGTCCTTTTTCTTGTTTATTAAATGCAATTAATTTGCATATAAGTTATCGTTCTTAATTAATTTTTATTGATTTAAAGTTTTCGATCTTGATTTAGAGATCCATATTTCCTTAATTTTGTTGAATTTTTTTTTGTTACTTGTTATTATTATTTTTATTATTTTTCATTTAATTTTTACTAACTTATAAACCATGCCCTTTATTATTATTATTATTTATTAAAAAAATCTATATGGGAAGCAAAAACGAGGTATCTACAAACTCCATTGATGAGCTTAAGTAAGCTTGGTTTCTATTTAGATGAAGAAGATGAGGGAGGCCAATAGAGTGAGTAGATGTAAGAGAGAGAGTTTTGGTTTTAGGTGGGAAGGGAAATGAGAATTTTAGAACTATTTAAGCTTAAATAATACTAATTCAAATTGTAAGATCATTTACCAGTTTACCCTTCCTTAACTTGTTTTACTTAAAGGCAATTGAGTAATTCTAATTATTGAATATTTAGATTAATTAAATTACTACCTTACCCTTAATACTTAAATGCTAAAATAAGGTTAATTTAGTAATTTTATTTTCAAAATTTTAATTTTACCCTTAATTATATTTAATTATTACTTGAATTTTAATTAAAAATGATTTCAATTATTTCACTAGCTCTCTTAGACCATCTCCATCCTTAGTCTTTAATACCAAATCTAAAATTAAAAACCTATTTTTTTAAGAGTTCTTAAGATATTAAAAGAAGCTTTTCATGAAATACCCTAAAGAGGTGTTATAACATATATATATATATATAATTTTTTTTTACAAAAGTGATTTTAAATTATAAATAAACAAGTAAATGACTCTTAAAGTAACTTTAAAAAATATGAAAAAACTCTTTTTATTAGGACCTATAAATAAAATATGGAAATCTTTAAAGAGCAGAAATCTTTGAGGTGTATTAATATGATATTTAGAAACCTTGAATATGGAACTTAACAACTTTTACATATTACATTCATAGAAACTAAATTCAGCAAGTTAAAATTAAAGTATAAAAATTGGAAAATTTTTTAACACTTACGCTACATTTTGATAAATTTACTCTGGGCGTAAAGGAAAATTCCCCCTCTTTGCATTTAAATCAATAAACCCATTTAGGACATCACCGCCTTTGATTTCTCAACCGACAGAATCGGGGAAAGCAGAAGAAGCTTTAGCAATAAGCTACCTGCAAAGTCTATATTCCCAACCGAACCCTTTTGGGAGAACTCACCTCTTTTACTCTCTTATCAGTGGAGACTCACATACTCAAGTTAGCTAGCATCATCATGGCAAGTGAAAAGTCCAAGTCTGTAATGGCTGTAATAAGAGCTGCTCGACCAACCTTTCGGAACAAGCACGACAAAATCGCATTCTCTGTTCATGCAACATTTCTTGCTTCTGGATACGTCCTCACTGCCACTGGTCCTCCTGCTTATGCTTCTGATGCTCTTTCTTCTTCTTCTACCGGTAACTATGGGTGTCCTTTCAATTTCTTTTTCTTTTTTTTTTTTGTGGTGTTGGGGGTGCTAAAATCTGATGCATAGACGTGATGCCTCGCGTAAGTGATTAGATCCGTATCGATTCCTTTGGAAAAATTCGTTCTTGTCAAAATGGTTGTTTCTAATGTGGCGATTGATTAGGGTTTGAAATGGAGGTTCATTATTCAATATTCAGCCTCTTGATATAAGTTTCTAGTTTGTTTATCGCGATCAAGAATCCGGGTTTTCCTGTATTATGTTTAGTGTAATTGGCTAGTATTTATGGTGACAATGCAATCAAAGTGCAATCCGAGTATGTATCATCCAAAGAGTCGTTGCTCTGTAGCGTGCATAGTGAATTTTGCAGTTTGAACATATCTGCTATATGGAAAGTCAGCTTTTTTTTTTTTTTTTAATGTATTAACTTTTGTTTCTGTGATGCAGAGGAGGTGGGATTAGAGCATTGGAATGAGGTAGATGATGAGTATGCTTTTGTTTACGTTAACCTGGAGGTTGATTCTAAGAAAGTCTTAGTCAAGTGTCTAGTGATGGATGAAAAGTTGGTTGTTGATGCATTAAAAGATGGTGCTTCTGAACCAGTTCATGTTGAAATTGAGTGAGGATTCATATTATTATTTAGCTGAGCTAGTTTTAATGTATTGTGCTTGAGTGTTTTTTAAAGTGTTTCCTTTTGCTTGGCAGTGTTGATGATTTCATTGGAGAGACTGAGAGCTCTAATTACTCAGCTCAATTCCGGAATTTAGACATGTTGGTGAAGACAATAGATACAGAAATTCTATCAAAAGTTTGTATATCTCCAAGACCAGCTACTTCAACTAATCCTTCAAGGTGGTTTGGTTTTTAAAATCCCTTTCTTATTCCAGATATTGCATCTCCATAACAATTTCTCTCTGGTACCCTGACCCTGCATTGAGTAATAGCTGAGAAAGGATGCAATAAAAAAGAGGGGATACATCTCTTTTTCTAGCTGCAGTTAAATTTATAGTGAATTTATACTCCTCTTTCTAAAATAAACTAAAGGTTCAGATATGTAGAATACATAATTATTATTCCTGTTTCAATTTAATGATGATTCATTTGAATTGCATTAGGGATCATGCATTGGATTTAATGAGGAAACTCCTATTTTCAATTTTCTGTTGCTTTCAAAATTTTGCTTATGGGGCACATTCAAATTCATAAATGTAAAGGGAATGTAATTGGCCCATGGGATTGGGGTGGTGATTGATGTGTAATTGTCAACGTGACAAGCTTTAGGAGACCCTGTGTTTGGCTCTCGCTTAAGCTACTTCTTGGGAACACCTGCAAGTACATGCTTGACTTAACCAGTCATTCACAGGGTGGCCTCATTGTTTAGAGGCAGCCAGTATAATTATGCTGTGCCTTTTCATCACCCAAAAGAAAGGAAGTGCCATTCATAGGAAGGTCAAATCCATGTTGGGCTTTTTGTTATCTTTTGTTTTGACCATTTGGCATTTGCTTGTCAGTGCTATGTGTAAAGAAAATGTAAAAATATGCTGCTTCCCGTCACCTTTGGGAGCAAATACAAAGATCTGGATGTACTTTTGGCATCATATACAACTTAAAATTTTTTGGGGGCATATTCTGATACAGTTCTTAGTTTTACACCCATGCTTCATTTATACGTACACGTAATTGAAGTTGGATGTAAGTTGCTCACCTGATCCTTGCTTGAAGTTGGATGTAAATTGCTCACCTGATCCTTGCTTTTTAAGCACTAAGTTATGAGACCACCCTGTATAGAAGTTCATTTTCTCAAAGCATCCTCCAATTGCCCTTCCAATAACAATGTGCATGATGGTGAATTTTGGCTATAATCTTAGCTCCTGAATTACATATGCTATTCTAAGTGTGTAGCAAATTTCTTAGAACAGAATCTCCATTTTATGTTTTAAACGTTTACATTGTGAAAATTAATATTTTAGATTTCTGTCCTTTTTCTTGGTGCCAGCAAAAACACAGGTAAAAGGTACGGACAGGCAAGTGTTTTTTGTATGTACCCACCATAAATCTTCCTGCTGCTGATTGTTGTCTGATCATCTAACCTTTGGCTTGGGTTATTCCCTCCTTGCTAAAATAACTTTAAGAACATTCTCCACAAAGAAGACTGTTAGATATGATAGGGATAACTTTTTGGGGTAGAGTCAGATATTTGAGATAACTTGGTAGAGTGCATCCCCAAAATTCAGGTATTTTTTTTATATTTTTAGTTTTCTATTTATAATTTAGTTAGTTATGCATAACTGTCTAAGAATTGAGTATGAATGACTTGCTATTCACTCAGTTGTTGGGACATAATCATTATGTAGGAGAGATGGCCGAGTGGTTCAAGGCATAGCATTGGAGCTGCTATGTAGGATTTTTTTTATTGAGGGTTTGAATCCCTCTCTTTCCGTACCTCCAACTAATTTACCAGTGTTTCGCCCTATAGTTGATGGCAGGATTTTCAACATGTCTACTTACCCAAAAAAAAAATTTTTTACTTAACCAAAAAAAGGATTTTCAACATGTGGATTTTAGGCAACTAGCAAAGGAGCCACCTTAGACTCTATTGATATTAAAATGTCTTCATTGTGAGGCAGGGGGTTGGTTTTGTCTTGATTCTTTACAGTGTTGCCAGTCTTAGTTTTATTTGGGATAAGATTTAATTGGAAAATCCGACATTCGTCTTGTCCATACTGGTGTGTCCTCTCCAATGTAATTTGCTTTCCATGTATATCATGTCATTGAATCCAAGAAGATACTTAAGCTCCTAATTTTGTCCATTCCTCACTGATTGGTCTGCTCCATTCTCCAAAAAGTTATATCATCCATTATAATAGCTGTACAAGTAAAATTTCTAAGTGCATTCCAATCATTATTCTGCTAAAGCAATTGGGATGTAAGAAAGAGATTAAAGGGTGCATCTCTTTGAAGAAATTTCTGTCCCTTCTTTCGAAATATTTTTTTTGTACCTAACAAATCTTCTTTGTAACCTATGATTTCCAAATCGCTAAGCTCTTTAACCTTAGGCCTTTCACAGTAAAGGTCCCTGCTTTTGATCCCAAACTATTAGCCAAAGATTACTCATCACATATTGGTTTTGTAAAACAATCTTGAATTGCACTTTGCAATGTGCTCAATGTTCAATTACTAAAATGGAAAAGGAAATGAGGATTGCACTAGCATGGATCTACTGAAAAAGGTCTAAATTGACTCTCATCACTTAGAGAAAATTATTGGATTAAGGAAAGATAGAATCAGGAAAATCACAATCAGGGACACTTTACTGAAGTAAAATCTCTTTTCTCTTTATATGCCGGGGTGTTTGTATTTATCAAGACTCTTAGACTGGCTATCTTGACTAATTCATACAGGTTTTGGAATACTGAACTCTCCAATTCTCCTTTTACCTTATAACCTTTCATTTTACTTAATCATCTCATATCAATACTTAACCCCCTTTGACTTTTAGATGTTTACGTTGAAGTGGATACCTGCATCCCTAGTATGGCTTAACATAATCTTCTTATGGGGCTTAAGAATGTTATGCAAACTTAAAGCTTTTAGGCATTGAAAAAGAGGGACAAAAGGTGGGATTCCCATAAGGAAAGGCTCAAGTTAGCATTAAATTGTGTGAATAGCTGCGATGGGAAGTGTTATGTGCACAGCTGAGATGGAGTAAATTCTTCAGAGTAACTACCTTGATTTTAGATATGTGATTATTAAGCTGTTAATTTATTGTCCTGCTTGGAGAAATTAAATTCATTGGACATACAAGGCTTGAACTTTTCCTAATGCTACTAGATTGCTAATGCTAATTCACACACATTTAATTTCTTTCAGGTCTGAAAATACAGAGAGATCAAGCCGGGTGCGTGAATCTGGTGTTGTACATGCTGAACCGTGGGAACCACAGATTCATCCGTCTGGGTACTTTCATACTTGTGCAGTTCTCTATGATCCCTATCATGATTGTGTTCAAAATGAAAATATTATATGATTTCATACTCGCACAATTCTTTAGGATCCCTATCATGATTGTAATACGTTGTTATGTATGTTCAAAGTAATAATATTATAGGGATGTCATAGGTACACAGCCCAACAGTCATTAATTCCCGGCCATGGGGTGAATGGAATCTAATACACATTGTATGCAAGTCTTGTATTCTTTGTGATTGGATCTCTAAGCATATTTCTCTTATCATATTCTCATCAGTGAAGATTTGCTGGTCAAAACTCTACAGTTCTATGTTGGCTAATAATGACTGTTCTTGGGATTTGAAGAAATTTAACCAAGTAATTATGAGAGCTTGGATTTTGTAAATTAGGTCTCAAGGAGAGAAAATGCTTTGACCTCATTCTAGAACGACCCTCGGGGATACCAAAGTCTTTAGGTAAGTTCAAATCACCTTCTCATCATCAACCCTTTCTTTCCTGACATTCCTTTCCTTGTTGCTTTGCTTTGTTTGACCAGTAGACATCTCAAAGTTTTCCATGCAGAAAGTCATGTTCCCAACATCCCTGTCACTTCCCAAGTTCCAGGCTCCACAGCTTCCCTGTCACATCCTGCCAACTTTTCACTTTCGCTCCCATTTACTGTTACCAATACCTTAGCACCATAGTCCCCTCATTACAATACCCTAGCGCACATCCATGAACATGCAAGCATTTCCCATTGCTGGCACCTTCATCTAAACTCTGGACTCTGATTTCATATATTTGCTTTTCATACAACTTCACACTTTTCATCTATTGAAGCCTTGAAATATTCCAAGAACTTGATCTCTTATGTCCCCCATTGCTACATTTGTAGCACTTGTGCCACACCCACTATGCATGGAATGGGTTATTAGAATGAATAGTCATTTTTAAAATATAGCCTTGAATTTCCACTTGGTATCATCAACAAGAAAAAGTAGATAGTTATGTGTTATTATCACTCATAAAAATGGAAAAAGAATTGAAAACAGCCTTACTTTGTTTGGTTTCTGATCTTGGAATCTAATTTGTTGGATTTAATTAACAATCTATTGGCTGGTAATTTTTAAAGATTGGAAATTGAATGGCATTACTTTCTTTGGTTGACTTGATTTGCAAGTACGATAGAAAAAAAACACATGGAGGCAAAGAGGAAGAGAGAAAGGGAGGGGGAGGGGGAGAGAGAGGTAAGATAAAGTTTAGAGAGAGTCTAGTGATAAATTTTTTTAGTGAAATTGGTAATATGTTATTGGGAAGAGGAATCCTAATATTAGAATGTTGAGAGAGGAATAGGATTCTAGCAATGTTAAGAAGCAGCATTTCTCATGGAATTCGGAACCTGATTGATATGATATCTAAAAAGACGTCAGATACACCAACCCAAGTGTATCAAAGAAGGGAAAAAAATAATAATATAGTAATTATAATAATACTATATAGTATATAGTATATGGTATAGTTAGTAGGAGGGGTAGAAACATAAATAAAGTAGGATGGACAGAGCTAGCATGAGTTAGTGGATGGGGGGAGAGGCATAAGATTTGACGTGGATAGTGGATGAGGAGAGAGAAGAAGGGTTGACGTGGAAAGGGGGAGACAAGAGATAACAGAATTACAACAGAAAAGGAAGGACCACAAGCTCACGTGGAGGAAGGAAAGGGGGAGAATAAAAGGAAGAAAGGAAGAGCAAAGATCATTCCTGGAAAAAAAGGTTCTAGACCATCGTGTGGAGAGAAGCTCCGGCTGAGCAAGGTGCTCAAGTATTTCTTTTTACCGTCCGTGTGTGTGTTTAATCATTGAGTGATTGCATTGTGTGTGAGTCCATTGTGCTAAATAGTTCCTAGTCATCATAAATTCGGGTTCTCACCAATTTGGTCCGACCTGCCGGATCATTCCTGGAGGGAGTCACGGTTGAAGGAAGTCCGACGATACGAAGTGAAGTAGTACCAGCGCTATGACACGAATGGAGGCTAGAGTGGAGACCTTAGAAAAGAACGTAGAGGAAATCCACCATGAAGTGGCCGAGATACAACATCAGCTGATTACCATCGATGGGGATCGGAAGGCCATGCTAGGAGAAGTTACGGAAACGTAAGGAAAAATGGAAAAGATTCAAAAACTATTAGAAGACATCTAGTTGAGCAAGAACAGTGAAGCCGGGGGAGGAGAGGGGACATCCATGGTCAAAGATCACGGCAAACAAGTAGTGGGAAGTAAAAGAGTGAATGAGGGATTGGAGTCATTGTTTGACTCAGGGCAATCGGGAGCACTAGAAGACGAGCTACGGTTGGATGCTGCGCGGGTGGTGCTGCCCATCTTTGAGGGCGTTGATCCCTCCAATTGGGTACTGATGGCCAAGCAATACTTTGCAGCTCAACACACCAGGGAAGACAGGAAGGTGGCACTCGCAACTATGTGCATGAGAGGAAGGTGTAATCACTGGTTCCGCATGTTGCAAAGGAGGGAGGGTGATTTGATGTGGCCACAACTGAAGACCGAGGTTATGAAAAGGTATGGGGGTCTATTGGCAGCTAACCTCTTCAAGAGTCTATCCCAGCTTAGACAACATAGCACGGTTACACAGTATATTGAGGAGTTTGAGTCGCTTGTTTCCCACGTGCTCACTATGCCAGAGATGCAGTTACTGGGCTACTTTATGGGAGGATTGAGAGATGACATACAAACTCGAGTGGATACATTCTCGCCGGTGACCGTGGATAGAGCCATAGATTTAGCAGTGAAGATAGAGCGAGAATTTGACTAGGGAATATTTCTGTCTTCAGAAAAGAACTCTAGGGGAAGAGGAGACCACCGCACTCAGGGGGTACAATCCTCCATTACCGATAGAGGAAATCTGAGTCACACTGGCATAGTATCTCTGATGATGGGACGGTTTTCTTATCGTCACTCACGCTATCAATCTGGAGAAGAGGGACGGAATAAAGAAGGGGTAGTTTGGAAGGGCGCTAAGAGTGAAACTCCAATCAGTGGAAGCCATCACGGAAGCAGGGGAGCCGGAACATATAAGGATGGAGGTAGGAGATCTCATGGGCAACGACAATTGACTCATGCGGAATTTCTAGAAAAGAAAGCTAAGGGGCTATGTTTCAAGTGTGACCAACTCTTCAATTCAAATCATCGCTGCCCCAGCAAATTCCTGCAGCTGTTGATCTTAGAAGAGGAAGGGGAAGAGGAGGAAGAAAATGAGACTGTGGACATGTCCAAGGAGGGAGGCCGAGTATCACTGTCCTTGCTAGCAATGCAAGGATTCAACGAACCTTGCACCCTTAAAATACAAGGTACGATAAACGACTACCTTGTGATCATTTTAGTTGACAGTGGCACAAGTCATAATTTCATGTCCCTCCAATTAACGAGCCAACTGGGCATGGCTAGGACGGACAATCGGAAGTTCATGGTCACCTTAGGGGATGGAAAGTCGAAAGAATGTAAAGGGTTTCACATTAGGGTACCTTTGAGAATAGGAAAATATGAGACCAGCATAGATTGTTACTTAATGGAGTTAAGAGGGGTGGATGTCATTCTAGGGATGACCTGGTTGAAGACCCTGGGGGAAATGAAAGTGGATTGGGCTAAGATGGTAATCACAGTAGAACATGATGGAAAGGAAGTCAAAATATGTAGGGATCCGACCTTGTGTAAATTTCCTTTATTGTTGAACTCCTTGCGCAAACTGGAAAAACATAAGGAAGATCAGATTGTGTGGTTAATGGAAGCGCAACCTATGCAGCAAGAATTCGAGGACCATCCCTCGTTGGGGGCCCTGTTAGAAGAATTTGCACAAATATTCTCTGTTCCGTTCGGACTCCCTCCCCGTAGGTCCAAGGAATATAGCATTCCACTGCAAGTCGGGGCGAAACCCGTGTCTGTAAAGCCCTATAGGTATGCTTATACCTAGAAGAACGAGATTGAACGGATGATTAAGGATATGATCGAGGCTGAAATCATCAGACCCAGCTCCAGTCCATTCTCAAGCCCGGTGATCTTGGTCAAGAAGAAGGATGGATCATGGAGGTTTTGCGTAGACTATCGGGCACTCAATGAGGTTACCATTCCAGATAGGTTTCCTATTCCGGTAATAGAAGAGCTTATGGATGAATTACAGGGTGCTAGAGTTTTTTCCAAGATAGACCTACGATCTGGATATCATCAAATAAGGATGGCAGAAGAAGATGTCCATAAAACTGCCTTTAGAACCCATCATGGGCATTACGAGTTCATGGTCATGCCATTTGGGCTAACCAACGCACCTGCCACCTTCTAATCCACCATGAACGAGGTGTTCCAGCCATACTTAAGGCGTTTTGTCCTGGTCTTTTTTGATGCTATTTTGGTCTATAGCAAGGATATGCCCTCACACTTAGACCATTTGAGACAGGTATTCTCTACCATGCGGCAGCAGCAACTTCATGCTAATAGAAAAAAATGTGCATTTGGGCAGTCTTCTTTAGAATACCTGGGGCACATAGTGTCAGGATTGGGCGTGTCAATGGATCCAAAGAAGGTTCAAGCTGTGGCGGATTGGCCCCAACCAAAAACCTTGAAGAGCTTGCATGGCTTCTTAGGATTATCGGGTATAATCGAAAATTTATTAAGGACTACGGGAAGATAGCTAGGCCATTGATAGACTTGCTAAAGAAGAATAACTTTGGGTGGATAGCTCAGTCACAAGAGGCTTTCACACGGTTGAAGGAGGCATTGATTACCGCCCTAGTATTGGCACTTCCGGATTTCTCACAGCCATTCACCGTGGAGTGTGATGCTTCAGGTAGAGGGCTGGGTGCGGTTCTACAGCAGCAACGAAGACCAATAGCATATTATAGTAAAGCCTTAGCTGATTGCACGATGGCAAAATCAACCTACGAGAGGGAACTTATGGCGCTAGTACTAGCTATCCAACATTGGATACCGTATCTACTGGGCAATAAGTTCATTGTTAGGACTGATCAGAAGAGCCTGAAGTACCTTCTCCAACAGCGAGTGATAATGCCAGCCCAACAAGAATGGTTACCCAAGCTACTAGGTTATGATTTCGAAATACAGTACAAGCAAGGGAGTGAAAACAAGTCTGCCGATGCATTGTCATGGGGAGTTGAAGATATTCAATTAGCCCAAGTATCCGGACCAGTATGGACAGATCTGGAAGCCATCAGAAAGTTAGTAGAGGAAGATGAGATACTAGGGAAGAAGATATCATTGTTGAAGGAAGGGAAGTCTGCAGGACAAGGATTCCACATGGCAAATGATACTCTTTTTTACCATGACAGAATTGTGATTCCAGCAGTTTCTAAGTGGCCACAGGTATTTATGCATGAACTCCATTCATCACCCATAGGGGGACACGCGGGGTTCCTACGCACCTATAGGAGAATTGCAGCTAATGTTTACTGGATTGGAATGAAGAGAGACATCATAGAGTTCGTGGCCGCCTGTGCAATATGTCAGAGGCAGAAATATCAATCCCTCGCACCAGCTGGTCTTCTCAATCCGTTGCCCATTCTCGAAGCGATATGGGAAGACATCTCCATGGATTTCGTAGGAGGGCTTCCTAAGTTGAAAGGATTTGATGTGGTTTTGGTAGTGGTTGATAGGTTATCCAAGTACGGACATTTTATACCTATTAAGCATCCATATACAGCCAAGAGCGTGGCAAATTTGTTTGTTAAGAAGGTGGTCCGTTTGCATGGGTTGCCTAAGACGATAGTTAGTGATCGAGATCCCACCTTCGTCAGCCATTTCTGGAAGGAATTATTCCAGGCCCAAGGTACCTTGCTACACTACAGCACGGCTTATCACCCGGAGACAGACGGCCAAACCGAGGTGCTTAATTGATGTATGGAATGTTATCTTCGCTGTTTTGTCAGTGAGCATCCAACTCAATGGAGTGGGTGGCTTTCATGGGTTGAGTATCACTACAATACGGCGTTTCACACAGCCTCTAAAATGACTCCCTTTGAAGTGGTATATGGGCGACCTCCACTAGTATTAAGAGCATTTGTGGATAAAGAAGTGCAGCAACCAGAGCTCCGGACAGCACTACGGAACAGAGATACCATCCTATCACAGTTGCGCCAGAACTTGTCACACACACAAGATTTATACTGCAGAAGTGCCAACAAACATAGATGGAATGTTGAGTTTAAGGTGGGTGAATGGGTATTTCTAGAGAAGAGGTCTACTCTACAACAAACTAGTGGCATCAAAAACAATTCCAAGCTTTCGCCATGCTTCTTCGGACCATTTCAGATCAGCCAACGAGTGGGAAAGGTAGCATATCGATTACATCTTCCTTCAAACTGTCGTATCCATCCAGTGTTCCATGTTTCACTCCTCAAAAAGGCAATCGGTTCATTTCCCTTACCGACCGATCTTCCCACCGATTGGGCTGAGGAGCCAAAGTTACTTCCAGAATTACCCATAGCCGTGCTAGGAAGGCGCTTCAGGGTATAGGGCCAAGAACAAATTTCCCAAGTACTAATATAGTGGCAAGGCCAAACCGTTGATGAGGCATCATGGGTTGACACTTCAGAGTTTCAACGCCACTTTCCAGATTTTGTCCTTGAAGACAAGGACAGTTTACCCGGGGAAGCAATTGATATGATACCTAAAAAGACGTCAGATACACCAACCCAAGTGTATCAAAGAAGGGAAAAAAATAATAATATAGTAACCATAATAATACTATATAGTATATAGTATATGGTATAGTTAGTAGGAGGGGTAAAAACATAAATAAAGTAGGATGGGCAGAGCTGGCATGAGTTAGTGGATGGGGAGAGTGGCGTAAGATCTGATGTGGATAGTGGATGAGGAGAGAGAAGAAGGGTTGACAAGGAAAAGGGGGAGACGAGATAATAGAATTACAACAGAAAAGTAAGGACCACAAGCTCACGTGGAGGAAGGAAAGGGGGAGAATAAAAGGAAGAGCAAAGAATCATTCCTGGAAAAAAAGGTTCTAGACCATCGTGTGGAGAGAAGGTCCCGGCTGAGCAAGGTGCTTAGGTATTTCTTTTTACTGTCCGTGTGTGTGTTTAATCATTGAGTGATTGCATTGTGTGTGAGTCCATTGTGCTAAATAGTTCCTAGTCATCGTAAATTCAGGTTCTCACCACTGAGCTATTTTTGCTACCGAGTTGTGTATTCTTATTTTTGGGAATTGGAATAAGGGACCTATTTCTCTGAAAAGGTTTCCTTGGTCAATGTCTGAATGTTTGAGAGTGGACCTTCTCCCTATTCTAGTATTAGTGCCTTATGTAAAGGTTTTCCTATAAAGGATCATGCACAAAGGCAATGAAAAAGATCAAACCGTCAACCATGCCTTGGAAGCATTTGCTTCTAAGAATACCTGGGCGCACATGGTTGATTTACAGATGCTTGGTTCTTCAATTTGCTCCTAAAGACATTTTGGTGCACATATTTTGGTTTAAAGATACTTTGTTCTTACAAAACGGAGGATTTGAATAGCCTTAATAAAGGACCACCTTAATCTTATTCTAGAGTGGGCGAAATTATATAAAGTACCTTGTGAATCTCTCAACTTTGGAGGTGTCAGTTTGTAGCAAGGGCGACTGAAGCTGTATTTTTAAATGGATGCTACTATGGAGCAGAAAGAAAGAGTTGGCTATGCAACAAACCTAATATAAACAGATGCTTGTAGAGGAGTTTGTTGAAGTCATGGGGGTTAGAAGATGTGATGGCTGTACCCCTCTAATTTATGTAGGGTATTGGTCCCTAGAGAATGCTCCTACTGTAAGCTTTTCAGTTGGTCATATCATTCCAAGGAGAAAGACCAAAGGCATAATTAAGGGAAGTACTAATATTCTAATGATGAATGACAGCAAGTTAAAATGAAAGGCATAGCACATATGACTAAAAACTCCCTGGAGGCACCTTTGGAATTGTGCCATTGGATGCTCTAACAAATGAGAATCAAATAGAGATGGAAATTCTGGACTCTCATTGATGCAATACAATTCCAACAAGATGAGAATGAAGGTGGAGATTTAGTTACTCAGGGAGGTAACTGAACTTCACAATACCATAGTGAACTATGGCCAATTGTTCCTGATGCTTAATTTGGAGAAATGCAGCTGCATCAAAAAATCTCCGTTGGAAGCTTATGAATGAATGGACATATACATTCCAGATTCTGTTAAGTATCCAGCAATCCTGGTGAAAGGAGCAAAATAGTTCATCTATGGGTATAAGAAAGGACACCGAATGAAGGTTATGTGGGTGCAACTTAGAAGGTAGTAGGCAGTCACACAGGATGTCTCAGATCCATATGCCACACCTGAATCAAAGTTATATCTTTATCTGAATTTTTAAATGTTATGATTACAATATACATATGTTGTAGGAATTATGGGGGTTCAAACAACTTCAGTAACATTTGTTGTTAAACCCTTCTGCAGAGGGTAAATTGACTTAGGTGTATGTAATTTATGTTTTATTCATAGTGAAGGATGCCTCGAATGTATGGATATATCCTATACCTAAAATTTTCATGGTAGTGTGTTGCTTGAAGATTTTCCTATAGCATGCCTTCATCTTATGGCTTTTGTGGCAAAATTATTTACATGCATTGGATAATCTAATAGCCTAGGTGATACTTAATGCATAGCATGTGCCGCCAACCCCAAGAATTGATCTTGACACCTGACACTAATATGAGCGCCAAGGATGCTAAAATTCAGTTTGAAAACCCAGACTGTTGATTATTGGAATGAGAAACTCTATATATAATGATTTTGATTGCTGGTTTTATGAATCAGGAATTGAAGGAATATGTCCTTTACTCATTGAGTTAAAGGAACCAAGAACTAGACATAAGTGTTCTGAATGCTACAAGAAGTTCTTGTTAAGTTTATGAGTTCTCAAAAGAACCAAAGAGAAAGATGTAATTCAAATATGAAATTCAATGATCAAGTATTGTTTCAATTGCACGTATAAAGCCTATTTATAGGCATAATTAACCCAAATAAACTATGGATAAGGAAACTAGTAAATTAGGAAACAATCCTATAAAGGAAACAAATAAATTAGGAAACAAGCCAATAAAGGGCTTCGTCTTTATTTAACCAAGAAAAAAGGACATTGTCTATTAAAGTAAAATTCACTAAAATTCTTTACATCAGAGAGTTGGCATCCAAATGGCAGTGGACCTCATTTGAATGAAGTCCCTTTTCATAATAAGCACTCCATTTGAATGTTGGCTCATGTTGTTGGAGTGCTGGACCATTTTGTTCAAATGTTGTTTAAGACATTTGAATGTTGCTGAATCTGTTTAGATGATATAGGGGCCGTTTGAATGAAATCGATCACTAGCTTTGTAAGTTCCAGGCTTAGGGCTTCATTCTCATGGTACAAGGGGGCATTAGAATGAAGTGAAATAGAACTCATAGAGCCAAACGTCTTCACTGTTTGAATGGCATGGAGGGGTGTTTGAATGAATTGTTCCTGTCGCGCTCTGTCAGCAGCACAACCAATTCCTTGCTCCTTTGTGGTAGTTTTCATCTTGCAAACCAAGATGTTGGCTATTGTTTGGTTTGAGCCCATAGTTGCTTCAATGTAGGTGGCATACTTCTCTGCAACTCTGCCTATGAATCTGTTAAATGTTTCTTGCAACTTTATAGCTTGTGTCCTTGTAATTGGTTGAATGGGCTTGATGGTTGTTGGTTTCCGTAGCATGCTACGTATGTTGCCAAATGGATGAAACCCACCAACTTCCTCTTATTTGATTGCCTATATTCATGCTAAGGATGAACATCCACATTAGTAAATTTTCCTCTTGTTTAGAAGGTGTGTAGTATCAATTCGGGAAGTTATAGCCATAGCAAATTCGAGATCCCCCCGGTGTTGATGTGCCTAAAATCAAGATTAAGCACATGCAAATAAACCAATTGAACAACTCCAAAACACAAGATCAAAACTGGTTCAAAATTGGAACAAATTTTGCGTGAACCCTAATTGTTGCAAGATGATCTGAATGCTATATTTCAAGATAATAAAATTCATAATGATAAAATCCTCAATTGAATCACTGAATCAACTTAAAATCCCAAGAGATTTCCAAACATCAACAATCAAAACAAGACCGTGATCCTTCTTCCCAACAAGGCCAATTTACAGTTCAAAATGTGGCAAAATTGATGGTTAGAACTAATGTCAAAACTAATCAATCTTATAACATGATAAAGTGATTATAAATGAAATCAAAATCTGACTAAGGACAATCCTAATCAACCTTAGATATAACTCACTGGTGATGAAAAGGAAAATTACAACAAAAGAGAATTGTTACTCACAATTCACTTTGAAGCCACTCGCCACAATTTCAATTTTTGGGATTGAAATTGATAAGAGCAATTTGGATTTACAATAACCCTAACCCTCACACGTGAAGTGTATGCTTTGAAAATTTTCTGAACTCTCTCAAAACCCTACTTAAGCAAGTATTTATACTTGCTTTCTTTAGGGTTAAAATGTCTACAAAATTACAACTATGTCACTTTAGGGTGGCCGGTCCTAAAAACGCAATTACAATAAAATAAAAGTGTCTCAAAAGCTTACACATAAATAATCCAAAGAAATAATTGCAAATACAAAATAATAAGAATCCTCAAAGAGCCTCAATGGTTGATCACAACGGGCCATTAGATGAGAATTTGATGATGTCCCTAGGTGTTAAAAAATGAGTTATTTGGTATCCTGTGAAGAACTATTATTGTACCTGTAAGATTATTATTTAAATATTTATTAGATAAAGAAAAATAAGAGTAAATATGAGTGATTTAGATCATCATCCAAATCAAGTTCTGTATCCATCTAGGTCGCCGGAAAAATTCCCATCAAGTGTTGTATTTGTGGAAGGTTCTTGTAGCAGCTCTCTGCTCTATATGGAGACAGATTCTCAATCCACTTAGGCAAACCAAGGAGTTTTCAAACAGTAGCTGCATGCATTCTAATCATATGTTATCCTAAATCCTAGCAATGGCTTCCCCTAGTTTTCATATGTAGTTTCAAATATGCAAAGTAAAGCCTAAAGGCTATTTTGGGTGACCATATGTGTAATCAGTTCACATAGATACAGTTTTTTGGATTATGAAAAGTGGTTTAAAAATGGATTGAAGGAATGGTTTCCTCCTTTATCTGCAAGGTTATAATCTGGTGCTGGAAATTGAAGTGTATGTTCTTTACCTGTTTGATTTTTCTTGTTGGCATAACAAATTACTGTTATCTCACAGGATCTGTAAATTTTCATCTATTAAATTTGCTCAGATTTTTTCCATACTTTTTTTCTTTTGGGGGGGGGGGGGACCAATTTCTACTGTTGAATATTGAATTGACAATAATACTATGCTTTCCCTTTTACTATCGTGCCCTATGTACTATATGGCAAGCTGAGAAAGTGCAGAAAAATTCATTGCATGGGGACATAGCTATGGTGAAAATCTACTTCTTGTATGATATATCCAAGGCACTTCATCTAATTGATCAAGTTTATTACCATAGATAGATTTGTGTGTGGTAGATTCAGACCTTTTTGCGCTTAATTTTTTTTTTTAAAAGTTATCAAAATAATGTGTTTCCAATTTTTGGCATTTTATGGCATATACTTCAAAATCAGGTTAATAGCTCAACCGATTACCCAAGGAAGGTTTAACAATCCAACTAATGCCTAATTCTTCCATGTATGCTTTTACTAGACCATTTCTGAGTCTGATAAATATCATTTATCTAATTCATTTACCCCTAGTTCACCCATCAGAGCAATATTTCTGGGGCACATTACTTATATAATCCATCAACTCTATCCAAGAAAGTTTTCATATATCTTCTATGACATGCAACTGTTGATGTCAATTTACTTTTACTTGGTTCAGAGTGCTATTGCCTCCTGTCTTCCCTGTTGGCACTAGTGATACTGTTCCTGGACCAGGTGCTGGAGTGTACCCTACCAGGCAATTCCTCTCCCTTGCTTAGTTGAACTTGGCCCTCTCCCTTGAAGTTTCTGGCATTCTCATACTTGATTTTCTTTTTCTTTTTGTTTTCAGAGGAGGTTATGGGAGTGGCGATAGCATGCTTCTCGGTTAGTCAACTAAACTTTAGTTAGCAAGCTTGCTACAATCTTGTGGAGTCTCATGATAAATAGAGACTGCTTAATGCAGGGCCAAACGATCCTCGTTGGTTTGGGGGTGATGCTAGGCAGCCTGGTTTCCCCGGAGGC
Organism: Laguncularia racemosa; assembly: GCA_037954665.1. Lineage (NCBI taxonomy): Eukaryota > Viridiplantae > Streptophyta > Magnoliopsida > Myrtales > Combretaceae > Laguncularia > Laguncularia racemosa. The sequence goes on along the minus strand of JBBMOL010000039.1, from coordinate 859,686 downwards.
CAACCGTAAGCAGCTCTCTCTTTCCATGATCCTCCTGCTTTCTTCTATTTTGCATAATGACTCTATCTATTATGGTGTGCTGACTTATTGGCCATTCATAATAGGGGTGTCCCTCCGGGTGCTCGCTTTGATCCCTTTGGTCCACCAGGCATCCCAGGCTTTGAACCCAGTCGCTTTACCAGGTATTTCGATGTGTTGTTTCTTCCCCTTCAGGTAGTTTTTGAGTGATTAAAATGTTGGACTATTTTCTCCCCTTTCTTGTTGGTGCTTATATACTGTGTGAGCTGGTAGTTCTGTGATCTATTCATGTAAGCTTTTTCTGCTAGAACCATGATAATTTCCTTAGAATGCAGACTTCTTTTACTTTATGAAAACTAAAACTTTCAAGTCAATATATTGAATCCAAAAGCTTTCATATATCATGCAATGAAGTACAAAGTAATTATGTAGCAATGTCAACAAATTTTGATATTTTATTACCATATGGCATGCCATGCAGCAGTGACATGGCCTCCTACAAATTTTGGAACATTTTTCAGAAGAACTTTAAAATAAAAAGGGAAGAAACTCACAGAAGCAACAAAGGCCTGCCTATTTCAAGTGTCGAACCATTAGGGGTGGTGTTGCTGATGATCTGTTATCTACGTGACATTTATTTTATTTTATTTTTTGCTTTTCTACATAACATGCAAAAGAAGGTTTTTCTTTTTTTGTTTGCCTTCTCTTAAGATTCTGGCGAGCCCAGCCAAATGGGCTCATATGTGGCCTACTTTTAAGATTTTGTAGTGCTGGTTGGCGCGCCCAGCCATATGACCCCAAAGTGACTTGGCTTCACCTTAGCTTTTGAAAATGCGCACTTGTGCTCCAAACTGTCAGTAAAACCTCCAAATGATTGCCATTTATGATCCTTTTAGCAACGGTTTTTGGTTCTAGTAATGGTTTGGAGTTAAAAAGTTATTTGTATGTTAAAAGTTAAGGAGAGGTGAAACCATTCTTTGGGCTTTAGAGTGTTTATCTTTACCTGGCCAATAATTTGGGGGTGTATTTGCAATTATCTCTTTTTCTTTGTTGACATAGGTTTGATGCTTGGCAACATTAATTTCCCTTTCTTTAAAAGAACTTTGGATTTGAGGGTCAAACCATGGTTTGGCCTTTTTATTGTCTGATCTTTAGAGGTAGGTTGTCTTAACAATGTGCGTATTAGGAATTTTGTTTTTATTTGGCTGTGGATGTTTTTTGATCTTTTTTTTTCCCTCCTAAATTGGTGTATATGGCAAAACTCTTATTGGTTTTTGAATTTTCTTTTTCTACGTTAAATACTGTGTACATTTATTTTCAACTGAATACTATTTAGTTAATTCGATATATGATATAAGTTCATAGTTTGAATTGTAGAGTGTAAAAATAAATATATAAATATTTTTTGTTTGTTTGGTTGGCTTGGGAGGTTTTGGTTGTTGGAGTTGAAGGTGATAAAGAAAATTGTAATAGATTATGGTGGTGGATTTGTGTTTGATTTTGTAAGGTATACTGGGTATGTTCTTTGTTGATAAGCCAAATATGTTCTTCTGTTTCAATTTATTTGTATTCAACTTAGAAGCATGCAGGTTTTCTTTCCCTGTTTCAACACGAAGAAGTTCCTTATTCAGGATAATACTTTGTGTTAGTAGGATCAAAAAATCTTTAGGTTCTACCACCTTGGGATCACTTGGTCCCATCACTATCTATAATAAGCCTTGTGGAGGGCCCACAATAATTAGCTCCCTTTGAGAAAGAAGCCAGGAGCAGCTTGAGAGGGGAATTAGATCTGGGTGCATCCCCTTAAGAGAAATCCCAACTGACCAAGCTGTCTTGTGTAGGCAAGTAGGTTAAAATTTTACTGTAGGTTATCCCAAACAAATTTTACCCTTGGTAACTATCTTATTAATGTCAATATTCAGTTTTGGACTCTGGATTCGGTGGTGATTGAAGCATGAATCAAGTTCTTACCTAGCCTGCTTGAGTAATTTGTTTATTTATTTATTTTTTGGGGGTAAGGTTGCCTGAATACGTTTGGCTATCAGATTCTGAACTGTCTTTTTCTTTGGCTCCTGTGAGTAAATGGAGATTGGTCTAATTTCTAGTTTGTGCTTAGAACCTGGAAAAAAATTGTTAGGAAGACATTTAGGATTATTGCCCTGGACTTAAGTGATATTGATGTAGTGAATGGAAATGGAGATTTGTCTGTTTCTCAGTCATTTATGTTGGGCAATAGCCATACGTGAAACAAGTATTTGTTTTTGAATAGTTTTACTTTCTTTACAAGTTCTCAAGTGATTCCTTCTTTATCATATTATGCAATTGTGGTGTCATCTCTCCTGTGAATTCTTTGTTGATATAGGAATCCAAGGAGGCCTGGAGGTGAGACACATCCAGACCTTGAGCATTTCCGTGATGGTTCAGATTTTATCTAGGTTGTATCTCTCTCTCTCTCTGTGTCCCTCTTTGAATAAGAACATGAAGAGGTCTAGAGAAAAAATAGATATCCTATTTGGATCCATCCTTATAATGTACAAATGAATTGGATTTGCTGTAAATTGTCAGAGTTATGACTGTTATATATAGGTTTGGATTTTTTTTTTGGCCAACCTTATATTTTAGAGGGTAATCGGTAAAGTCAATCATTTCACAGCTATAACAGTTACTTATGCCAATTAAATCATAAGATTGGAATGCTTGGACTGATTTAGGGCTTTTTGTTGGATGTTGGTAGGCATGATGGTTCAGCTTCTAATAATGGGTGTGTGATGCGGTTCTGGTTTTAGTCGGGCATTTGTCGAGCAGGTAATAGGTCTCTGGTGGTCTCTCCTAGTAAGCCCTTAAACTTTTGGGGATTTTGTGATGGCTTGGGATGGTTTGGTGTTTTGATGATCCCTACCTTATTGCCTACAGCTTCTGTATTTATGAACTCTCGTTGGTCCCCTAGTAAGAAAACCATCATTAGCTAAACTTCCTCGTAAGGAAAGGGTAAGATCAATATTGGCTGCTTCGCTTCTCTTTTCTATTCTTTATATAATAATAATAATAATAATGAAGGTGTTTGCATGTAATGTAATTGATATTCATTATTATGAATCCACAGAAAGATTCAACATTTCTCTGTCTACCTTCGTTGCTGCTCTTTTTATTAATTTATTTCGTAAAGCTATTTTTGGATCTCTACTCTATTGAAATAAGATTATTTCTGATGCCATTCTTCCTACTTCTGTCACTATAACTTTGTATTTTTAACCGTAAGTTTTGTTTAATTTTGGATTTTGATTTATATCTCGTTGAGTGATTTTATATTGCCATTTTAGTAGTACTAAAAGAACGTATACAGTGCTCATGTTTGCAAATCAAAGTTCTTAACACAAGAAAGTCGAAATGTGTAGTTTATTTGATATAATTTTTTTTAGAGGATCAATTGTGATTATGAGAAAGATTTCTACATATACAAACAATCACTCGATGATATTAGAATTTGACGAATTGGTCCGACCCATCATCAATTCTGGTACAATTCTTGATCCCATTTACAAACAGATAAAAGCATCTATTCTTATGCTTGCTAGGTAACTTCTTTCGAGGAATGGGCCAAATTGGTTTTTTTTTTTTTTCCTTTTTTAAAGAACAATAGATAAGGCTTTTGATACTACCACTTGGATATGGAACTCATACGTTGATTATACGATTTCAATGGTCATGCGAGTGATTTGGAGATCTCCCGAATGGTCATTCGATCAACAATTCATTACCTTTCTTTGGCTACGATGATGGTTGTTTTCCAATTATGAAGCATGGTTAAGTGGCCCTACTCACTTTGGACATAGTGCCCAAGTGGTTTGGTCGATATACTGGGCCAAGAAATATTGAATGGTAAGCAGATTCGGAATTGTCTCATTTTAAGGGATAACTTCTATCTATGCGTTTTATACTTGTCTAGAGTTCGCTTTCAGAAATGTAGCCATATCTATCCCTCCCGTTAAATCCCACGAGCCTTATGTTCATTCTCATTTAATCATGGTAGAAGAGTAAGCTATAATAGAAAAACTTGCATTGGTTTTAAGGATTATCTTGTTTGAATTTATGGCTTCCACTATGTCAAGACTATATTCTACTGCTAAATTGTATCCCTTCATTGCTCCCATAAAAAGATTAAAAAGAACCGACTAAAGATAAGGGTTGAGAAATTCAATCCCATTATCCTTCAACAATTTGGAGACAGGTCTTCGTTTCATACTGTTGCAGATATAAAAAATAATGAAGATTACTTTACGCATTTTCAAAAGTTGCGAAAAGGTTAAATTAAACTTTCAAAATTTAGGATGTTTCTCTACCTTTAACCGATATTTAGGTGGTCTAGGGAAGGCTTTTCTCTTGAATGAATCGAGCTTGGAAGTTCTCTTATTCATAAGAAATCTGCATGTTGATGTTTGCATTGGGGTTTAAATACATATTCTTATCATTGAACTAATTTTAATGAAATCAGTTAGAATACAGTGATACAAGAAATAGGATAGCAATCTTAGTTTGTCTTTTTTCCCCAATATAGTTGGATAGTAATAGAATAAGATTAAACACTTGGTCTGTGTATGGGTTTATACTGGGACACTTGAATTTCTTTGTCAACAGAAATGTCCGGCGCCTTGATGGAGTATAAATAAATAGATTTGAAGGCATGATAGAATGTCTGCTTGCTATCGTTGTGGTAATCCTTCATATTCGGCTAATCATAGAAACTATTGCTTAATCTTTACGTTCTTTCCTTTGTTTTCTACTGCTATTTATTTTACTGTTTCGTCAGAATCCATGGAAGTCATAGTAAATACTCCAAGGTACAAAGGCATCGGCTCTTCAACTTCTGTTTTGATTTGATGGTATTATATTCAATTTCCGGTTCTTGAGAGAGCATGATAAGTTGATTAATGAATAATGGATATCATAATTTTAGAAACCATTCCTGAGAACCTCAATGCTCTCAAGCCAAGGGCCATTTACTTTGAGGAATATAAACAATAGCAACTAGAAAAACTATTACTCTAAAACAACCGTAATTTGGAATAATCAAGTAATATATTTTTATTTATTTACTTCCCATGAATCCATATTATTAAAGATGACTATTATATTATTTAGTTCATGTTATTATATCACACTATATTTAGTTAGAAATATAATAAGGAATACCAAAATTTCCTTATTCAATGGAAGTACCACTACTTTCACCACACACTTTACCACCACCTTATATTATCAATATCGCATCACCACCTCATTCTATCATCGCTACTACATCCCCATCGCCACTACTACCAACTATACCATTGGCTTTAATATACTACCACTATAGTTGTCGTCATTGTACACTGACCACCACTATTACTAAATCAACATCAAACTATGACCATCAACAACACCATGGTGGTAATAGTAGTTGTATAGTGGTGTTAGTGTTGGTAGTAGTAGTGACAGTGGAGGTGATGGTAGTAATGTTTGTGTAAGTGTAAGGCAAAAGTATGAGTTAGTAGCAATAATGCTGGTAGTGATGGTGGCACTATGGCTATGATGGTGGTGATGCTAGTGGTGACAAAGGTGGAGGTGTAAAGGTAACGATGAAGGTGGTGTGATAGCTATAAGATAGTAGTGGTGGTGTCACATTGGTAGTGGTTGTTGTAAGGTGGTGTTATGGGGGTGGTAAGATGAAAGTGATTGGTAGTGATATTAACAATGGCAGCATTAATGTTGTGATGGCTGTAATGGTTGAGGTGAACTGATGTTGATGGTAGTAATAGAGAGTGGTGGTGTTGCAAGGACCATGATGGTGATAAAGTCACTAAAAGTTGTTTTGGGGTTTATAGTGATGATGGTGGCCATGGTGGTAGCGGTAGTAATGAATAGGGTTAGTAATTTGGTACACTGTCTACTAATTCAAACACGATATGAAGTGATTATAAATGGTTTATGTTGAAGAAACTTAACATAATTTAAAAATAGGTTAAACACATTTGGGTCCATTTATAAATATGTTTGGGTTTAGGTGTAGCACTTAAACATATTCTTGCCAAACCATTAGTTAGCATTTTCTTTATGAGTTCTTAACCTAAGTTCTAATTTAACTCTAGTAGAGATTTTGTATAGCTGATAGTTTGAAGTCTTACTTTGTATTTTTGTTTTAATTTTATACTTTTAACAATGATGTTTCAAAGTGGAAATTTAGCAAGTTGTTATGTTAAAAATTTAAATAATTTATTCTTTTACACTTTAATTTTATAGCACTTAAACATATTCCTACCAAACCATTAGTTAGCATTTTCTTTATTTGTTCTTAACTTAAGTTCTAATTTAACTCTAATAGAGATTTTGTATAGCTGATAGTTTGAAGTCTTACTTTGTATTTTTGTTTTAATTTTATACTTTTAACAATGATGTTTCAAAGTGGAAATTTAACAAGTTGTTATGCTAAAAATTTAAATAATTTGTTCTTTTACCCTTTAATTTTACGGTACTTAAACATATTTCTACCAAACCATTAGTTGGCATTTTCTTTATGAGTTCTTAACCTAAGTTCTAATTTAACTCTAATAGAGATTTTGTATAGCTGATAGTTTGAAGTCTTACTTTTTATATATTTTTTTTAATTTTATACTTTTAACAACGATGTTTCAAAGTGGAAATTAACAAGTTGTTATGTTAAAAATTTAAATAATTTGTTCTTTTACCCTTTAATTTTACAGGAACTTTTGTTTTATTAATTTATTTCTTTAGACATTAATTGTATAAAGACTTCTATTTCAATTATTCTAATGGACATTATAACTGTGGTGGGATCTATAGATTTTATAGTTGATAAATGAGTTCAGCTTGTATATGAAGTATGTTTATTAAATGAGTAGGGTTATTGATTTTGACTTTTTAAACATTATTGATAAATAGTTTGTATTATGAGTTGAAGTTATTCAAACACAAACCCATTTTTAGACTTAGATAGGAGATATGACAAGTTGACAAATTTCTAACTTCTAGTAATGATGGTATAGAGGTGCCAATGGTAGTATAGATGTGGTGATAATGGTGTAGTGGTGGAGATTATGGTGAAGGGGGCACTTAGATGGTGAAGGAAATTCTTGTGGTGGTGGTAATGGTGGTGGCAATAGTAGTGGTTGCATTGGGTGATGTTGGTAGTGATGGAAGCGATGGTGCAAGGTTAGTAATTTTAATAAGTGTAAAATTGTCACATAATTAAAATACCTTTTTTCTTTTTCTTTTCTTTTCTTTTGTTTTCTTTTTTCTTTTTTTCTTCTAATCTAGAAGGAGTAACTAATAATACTACCTAGAAAATATAATAGTTATTTTTTATGAGGAAGGAACTAGAAAGAGATAAATAAACTCATCAAGTTTTAAATAAATAAGAGAATTGATACTATTTCAGGAAGAACAATTTCACTCCCTCTCTATTATCTAAAGCAACTAGGCAGTTAAGTATTGATAATATCTTGGAGGTCGTCTTATTCTCTTTACCCGTGAGTTTAGATTGTTGGTTTTGTGTTTCAATTTCATATAAAAGATATAAAAACTCACTCTCAAATTGCCGGATGAATTCTAGGTTGATAAATCTCAGTAGTTGTTCAACTGTGAATGTGAATCAACACTTGGAAATAAAAGTTAATCAACTTAATTAACTCAGGTTCTTCAGCTAACTCAGTTTATTATTTATTCAGGGTATACATATCTAGTTTTAATAAGGTCAAATACTCTTAAAATCGAGATTCATTAATTTCATCTGTCAATGTAATCGAAATTTTACATGTTAAACCTCCAAATAGCCGGAGATGTTCAAGATTTTTTAAGATACCAGGGTGAATTCGCAGGGTATCGTATCACATATGTAGCCAAACCGTCGCTATCCCTTTACATGGAACACACAATAAATAGATCATCTCATGTCAGTCATTGGACGGCTAAGCACTTACAGAGGCGGAGTCGCGAAATGCATGTGCTGTTGAAATCCGCAAAGAAAGTGGTACGCCAATAAATATGGCTAGAAGCATGCGGGGTTTTGCAATAATTCAGTAAAGTATAGGACTTAGGTGGCTTTGTGACATCAGTTCCTAGTCCCCTTCATGAACGTGTAATTCAACATTGTCTGTCCAGTTCATTTTTAACTGACGCGTCTCTTTCTGGCCCAGAAAATAATTGAGATTATTGTCGGATCCACGTATTCAATTAAACGATAAATGCGTTATTTGAATACTCTACAGCTAAGCAAAGCAATCAGTCCTAAATGATAAAAGCGACATGAGGGGAAAAAATTAGTGTGAATAAAGGAAATCGTACTACTATTGACAAAGCCCGAGTATTAATTATCGTTACAATTACACTTGCAATGTGTATCACGAGAAAAAAGGACGGAAGAAAAAGCCACGAGCAAAAGGTTTCTTCTTGGAGTCCACCCTTGCTTGGCAACTTGAACTAGTGCTTCCTTTAAAAGACCAAGTTGAAGGCAAAAGTGTTTTTTGTGTGTTATTTTTATTCCGTCGTGAGTTTTAATTTCTCAGTGGAATCAAGATAATGCAATCCCAGATACTCGATTAACATTATTCATAATGGAATTTGTTGTTTCCAAATTATTATTAGCATATCTTTTGAATTCATACGAGATTCAGATTTAAAAATGTTTTAGATTGGATAAAGGTAAAATTAGTGTTGTGTTTATAGATAGTATATATATTAATTTCTTTCTTTTATTTCCCCTCAAAAAACAATCAATTCTATCTAAAAATCATGAGTTAAGAAATATATAATAGTATGAAATTATTACTTATATTACTATAACATGTTAATTTACTAAATACATAAGTTTAACACGTTAAACATAATGCAAAAGTAGTGTTTATAGAATTACTTAAACTACAATGGAATGTAGTCTTCTACCACGACCTGTTTATAGATTGCAATGAAAAGCTGCTCACTACCACAACACCACCAAGTCATCATGCCCCCATAGATCATCTCCAAAACCACAAAACAAAAACCATCGCCACCAAATATCAAAACGAACAACAACTAGTAAAACCTCACACATAACCTATCCATTCAAACACGATTCAATTATTTTAAATGCACCTAAGACTGACAAAGGATTATAGACTTTAAATTAGAAAGTCTCTAGATTCTTCTGCACTCAATTAGTAAAGGGATTAGAATTTAATCGACTGGGGTGCTAGATTTCGCTACACATTTAGAAATTAGTTGGAGCTCAAGAATGGATAAAATTAAATAATAATAATAATAATAATAAACAAATGAAAGCTTATAGAGAGTATGTTAGACGGCGCTACATAAAGGAAGTTCGATGAATACATGTGATGACTCACCACTTGTAGATTTCTCTAATTTTCTGCCTATGTAAAAGTAGCAGGCAAGAAAGTACGTCTTCTATTTCTTATTCTTTGAGGGCATATTTTCTTTCACACTCATGAAGGACGGCAGGATGTGAGCCACTGGATCTGACAGGTGGATAGCTCTCATTCATATCCATGGCATGCACATTCTTTCAATATTAGTGAATCAACCTACCTCGTCATATGGCAACATGTCACTCCTACGATTGGGCTTTTGTTGTATGTATTTGAGAAAGACTTTGAAGAAGCTTGTTCTCTAAAACAAATGGTCACAATGCCAACTACAAGGTCTTAGTCCAATGTAGCTTTTGTCTAATTTCCCATTTCTCTCGCCACTATTATGGGTATTGCTTTTGCTTTATGTTCCTCTAGCTAGTAAGATGTGCCGGTTCATCATATTGTCTCTGTTCTGCCCATGGATTGAGCCGCTGTTTGTCTTTTGTCCAATCTTATCTCATTAATTGGTTTTCTAGTTCTTAGGAGTACCTAATTTTTCAGTCAATTCTAACACCAAAACCACAATTAACTAATTTATTTGGAGCATTTTAGTCATTCTGTCAATTCTAACTCCAAATCAAATTAATAGATTTTGAATAAAGTGACCTTAGTTTCACCATCATTTCTCATTATTAAGTTTGATGTTTGATCTTTAGATCCTCTTTGTGGTGGTCATGAAATAGTAAGACTGATGTGTGAACCCTAGGTATTTCAAACCTAGAACCTGTCGTCGCTATTTGAATTAATTATCTCGAGAACCGTCTCCAACAAGTATTGCGTAACTAGACCCCAATCACACATGGTGACTGAAACCTAAGTTATCAAATAGGGTTTCCTATGGCAAATTCAATCAAGAATTTTTATGAAAAAGTTCTTTTGCAAAAAAACAAAAAAAGAGAGGGTTTCGTATCTCACGAAATTGTGTGTTTTAATTCAATAATAAGATGAGTTCATGGCCGGCCCTTGCACGACTTAGATAGAGTCATATAAGAATATGGAAAACCTAAGTTACTTAATCTATTTGTTTCCTTATCCTCATGTAACTAAGTAGGCAACTAAATAACATAAGTTATAAACCAACAAATAAAACAAAAACAAATCGAATATGTCTCTAACTTTGTTGGTTCAAAAAAATATTCTAATATCTCTAAATATCATATCCTTTCATGGTCACGTGAATCAAGTTAACACATGTTAGTTTTCGTTTCGTGTAGCTTGATTCATTGGCTTGCAAGTCTATAACTAATCCTTGTAGAGCTTTGTTCATCCTCTTAGGTCTAGCTTGGGTTATCGGGCCTCCAATACCATGTAATGGATCATGGGATTTTGGCTCCTTCCTTTTTTATACTAGTTGATCCTCATCAAAGGCATAAATTTTTGAAACACCTAGTCATGTTCATCAAGCCACCTGACGCATTAAAAAAGATTTCCACAATTTAGACCAATTTTGAACCCATGTGTGTAGTTATGTTTTTCCATTTCAATATTCTAGAATAATTCGTTTACAAGTTAGGATTGTCAAATTCATTGCTTGAATTTTGCTCTTTTCCCCCCCTTAAATTCTAAACCTGAATTTTGAACTTGTAAAATTGTACCATCAATTGAAACGTTGTTTGTTAATGTTACTACCTCCTTAATCTCTTCTTATTCCATCATGCTATAAGGAAAAATTGACCAATTAGAGTGCGACACCTCATAAAAAAAGAAATAAAAAAAATAAAAGTAACAAGTCATCACCATCTCCTTTCCACATAATACATGATGTATAATTTTTAACTAATAGAACCATACTATTTGTGAAAATATAGTGAAATCAATGATATTTTAAGCAACTAAGACCAAAATGTATGATATAAGTTAATGAAATTTCCTATCAATAAAAAAGTTATTGATTCAAATTAATTAGAGCAAAAGACATCACAAACAATTTGAAATCATGACATCATAACTTTCTAGAAACATCACACAAACCTTAATTTGATACCTTAATTTTCAAAAATTCAAACAAATCCAAATCTTAAACTTTTCTTTAAAGAACTTAATAAAAAATTGGACTAAAATGTCATGATTTTTAGGGTTGATAATTCATGTTACTATATCACGTTTCGTATCCATATTTAAATAGATTTGTGTTTAAAAAACCTCAACTTATGAAACTACCTATTTATTAATTGTGTGTCAAAACCTAAACCCATAACCCAATCCAATTGACTTTTATAATTTTATTATAAAAGTTAATTTATTAAAAGTTATAAATAAATTTCTAAAATATTTACATGTTTAACATTAAAAAAGTAATAATAAAATTAACTTTTACAAATACTAATGTCATTAAGTCTTAAAAATTAACATAAAATTGCAACCAAAACAAAAGTAATAATAAAATTAACTTTTATAAATACTAATGTCATTAAGTCTTAAAAATTAACATAAAATTGCAACCAAAACAATAGTTTAGTAAAGTAAGTTTAAGCAAATATAGCAAATCTTAAAACTCATTAATTGCATAACAATATTGAATCAAGTTAAATTATGGCTTGAATGGGCAATATCACTTATACACACACACATACACACAGAGCATTATATATAATATATAAATTATATATATATAATCTATTTATTTGTTGGATGTATAACACACACACACACACACACACACATATAATAAATGTGTATAACATATAGATTATATATACACATGCATATAACATACAAATACATAAAATTATAGATTGTATATAAAAATTTACATTTATAATAAATAGATAGATAAATATAACATATTTCTAAATATATAGGGAAAAGTACATATTTAGTCATTAACATTTCACAATATTATTATTATTATTATTATTATTATTATTATTATTATTATGTTTCACATACATATATAGACATATTATACATAAAACAAATAAATAAATTATACATATACATATATATATATATGTTGTAAAGATTATATATATCTGTATTATATATATGTGCGTATTATACATATAATAAAAAAAAGAGATTATAGATATAATATATGCACATATTATACATAAAACAAATAAATAGATTATTCACTCAATCGCCATCTCTAGTAATGATAGTATTCCAGTAGAAGTGGTAAAAAGAAATTTGTTGAGAGAGGATATATTAGACCTCGAGATGGTATCTACAAGTATTAAGGTTGTAGATGATATAATTGCTAGTGATCAATGGTTTAACTGTGCTTTTATAGGGAGGTCTAGAGGTTGCAGTATAATTTGAATTATTACAAACAAAATAAGGTTTAACTAAATTGTAATTCTATATTTAATACCAAAAATCACATATACTTAGTTTATTTTGAATTCTAACAAAAACCCTAATTTTAATCTATGTTACAAGAACTATATTCAAAATCTTGTTCCGTACAAGAAAACCTTATTCTTGTTCATAATCTCTTAACTTTATCCCAAATTCTCAAATTTAAGCCATAATGTTGTCTTGTTTCATTAAAAATCAAAAGCCCTTTCATTAAAAATTGAAAAACTTAATCTTACATGTAGAATCAAACCCTAGAATTTTGTTCTAGTGAATGGGAACTAAGTAAAAGATTTGTTAAGATATAATTTACTTAAAACTTATCCCTATATGAAACATTAAACCTCCTTTTCCGATTTGCTCCACCAAGTTTTTCTTGTTGCAAAATGAGGAAGAGGAAGAGGAGAAACCGATAACCATTAAAAAGTATGTTTGTTGATCATTAAAAGTATATTTTAATTTTTTTAACAAGAATTTACATAACTCATTCATAGGGAGTAGAGAGTTTGAAAGAAGATTGAAACCCTGATTTACCTAAAGTGATTCTACATCTCAAATTGGCCTAAGATAAAAAATAAAAAATAAAAAACCTTAATTTCCCTAATTTAGTTTAAAATCTATAATGGGTGGTCTTTGAAATCCTAAACTATATAAGCTCGAATTTGAATTTCACCTATTCAATTGGTATAACCTTAATTAACGTGATTATTAAGTGGTATCGAACCCTAGAACTAATTTCCAATCATCTATTTGAGAAAGCCTCAATTTAACAATCCAAATTTTTTTGAAAAGCCTTGTTCATAACATGACTTTGTGCAACAAAACTTAAGCAAGTTAGTTACAAGATTTCAACAAATCTGAAGTTGAAGATTAGTATGTAGATTTTTAGGATTATAAGTTGATATGTTGCTATCTTTATGCTAGTTATGGTATTGGTAGATATGGTTCCTATTTTCACTTTTTTTTTTTTTCAACTCATTGTACTTAAACTTGATTAGATCAATGAAATGTCTATGTGAGTTTTTCTATTCTAAAATCATTCTAATACCATATGGTAACAGAGTCCTCTTCTTAAGGGATTTATGCTATCCAAGTGAGAGAATCGGGTGTGAGTTGATTGAGGTAGATCCAACAAAAACCAAATTCAACATTAAATTTATAACTCAAGTGAATGGCCTTTATAAACTTCCCTCTATTTCCTTCTATGTTTAATGAAGAAAATTATCAATCATGAGTTGTGAAGATGACAACTTATTTGTAGGCTTAGGCTCTTTGGGAAGTAGTGAATCAAGGATTTGAGATTCCACCACTTCCTAAAAATCCCACAATGCAATAGACTAGGATTCATTAGGAGAAGACAACAAAGAAATTTAAGGCTAAAACTTGCTTATTTTCTACTATTTTTGAAAATTCATTTGTTAGAATCATGAATTTAAAGGCAATCTTTCAAATTTAAGAATATCTTAAATTTGAATTTCAAGGCAATGCAAGAACAAGTGGCTAATATTTTCACAAATGCTTTACCTAAAGCTAAATTGGGAGTTTGCTATGTCAAAAACCAAGGAGGAGTGTTCATAACATGACTTTGTGCATCAAAGCTTAAGGAAGTTAGTTGCAAGCTTTTAGCTGATCTAAAGTTAAAGATTTAGTATGTAGATTATTGGGATTATTAGTTGATATGTTGTTATCTTTATGGTAGCTATGTTATTGGTAGATATGGTTCCTATTTTCACTTTTTTAATTTTCTTGTTTCAACTCATTGTATTTAAACTTGATTAGATCAATGGAATTTCTATGTGAGTTTTTCTATTCTAAAATCATTGTAAAAACAACAGACTTATTTGAGTCATAACCTCTTGATTGAGTTCCTTTAGGAAAGAAGATCCTAGTTTTGTGTTTCTAAATTTGTTTAAAATACCAACTACTATAGTTCATGGCATAGAAGACCTTAATGGTATATATTAGGTCTTTAAAATTGACCACTAACCATAGGCTATAGAAAATTTAATTCCCTTTTTCCTAAAATAGTTAAACTCTAATGACTTAATTTATAATAATGTGAAACTTGACTTCATAATTTAGAAACTAGAAGTTTGAATAAATATCAATAGAAGAAATCTTAAAAAATTAACAAAAAAACTAGAAGAAATATATGTAAAACCAAGTAAAGTGAAACCTAGGTAAATTATTAATTTTATTCTGAATTTTTACAAGTCATTAAGAACTAAACAAAAAGGGGATATTGATGTTGCGCGGCAATGAGTTCCAATCATAGTGATGTTGTGGAACTAGGTTAAGAGGTTGCAAAGAGAAGCTACGAATGGAATCACTATGAGAATTATGGAGTATTGTGGTGAATGTTTGTGAGTGGATTGACCTCCTAATAACTGATTTGGTGTTGACTGTAGGATGACACTACCAAGGGTTTTGTTATCAATATTGGTATCATATAGATATCAATGTGTTGTGGGGTTATGAGTTACTTTGTAATTGGGGTTAGTTGACTTTAAACTTTGCTATTTGAACAATCAATTTCAAAGATAATCTCTTGTATTTGCTACATTAGTGTAAGTTGTATGTGCGATTGCCTATTTTGTTGTGGAGTCATGAGTACTCCATGTTTGGGGTTAGTTTCGAATAACTTCAAATTGTGCAATTTGAATGAGCAATTTCAAAGATAATAACTTGTCTTTACTATATTAGATTAGGTTGTATGTGTGATTGCATATTTTGTGACATTTATGTGTGCTTGAGGTTATGTACTGGGCTAGCTCACCCCTCGTGTCATGGTTTGAGATTTTAGAGCGGGTATGGAGGGATTAACTTGAGCATAAAGTGTAATGAGTGGTATTAGTAAGGTAGTTTGTTATAGGGGTATGGGACTTTGAAGGCGAGTTTGGTTATTCGTGAACAAACTGGTTGAAAGCTAATATTGCTCTTTTAATGATGACCATGACAGGCTGAAACTAGTTAAGATAATTGGTCCTCTCAAACACATGATGGATTGTGACTAAGTCAATAGGGTACTCTTGAAGTGAAGGATGGATTTGGAATAGATCTCAAAAGGATAGAAATGATATGGCTAGCTTTACATTCGAAAATGGGACAAAAGAGTGAAATAAGGGATGGTTAAGTGTCGTGCGAACAATTCAAGAGGGGAGAACCTCTTGTCCCTTGACAAGTGGTATTAGAGCTAATGTTCTAGCCATATTGAGTCACCTAAATGGTGCCTAGAGTATCTATCGAGTAGGTAGTTCTTGTGGACATAAGGATTTGCGTAGGTTAAGTTTGAAGTAGCCACTAGATGAAGAATATCGTTGCTAGAGGGCAGCCGTGTTATGAGTCAAGGGACTCATGTGGGAGAAGCTCAAGAGGAGGAGTAGCTACTAGAGGAAGGACATCATTACTAGAGGGTGGTTGTGTCACGAGTCAGATGACTTGTGTGGGCGAAACTCAAGAGGAGGAGTAAGCCACTAGAGGGAGAACATCGTTGCTAAAAGGGTAGTTATGTCATGAGTCAGTTATAACAAGATCTTCCAAAAGTCTTTATGAAGAGTGACTGGCCTCCTACCATTGTACAACTCGGAAAGGGGAGATTTAGGAGGACAAAGAGAGGGGTGAGGGTGAGAGGAAACTTGTGGAAGTCCAAAATCTTGGTGCAAATGATCTTAGGTGGAGTTTAATAGTGGGTTGAGAAGGGTTTGCGATTTTGAGGAGTAGGTAGTGACAAGACGTTAGCTTTATAAAGAGAGCATAATAAATTTAAGTAGGGGATAATGTTATGGTTTAAGAGTTTAGAGAGACATGAAAGGATCAATTTAGGCATAGAATATAGTGAGTAGTATTAGTAGTGTAGTTTATTACAGGGGTGTAAGATTCTGAAGATAGGTTTGGCTACCAGTAAATAAACTAGTTTAGAGTTGATATCACTCTGTTGCTGATAGCCATGATAGGTTGAAACTAATGGAAGTAGTTAGTCCTCTTAAACACATGATGGATTGTGGCTAAATTAAGATGAAACTCCTAAAGTGAAGGATTGGCTTAGAATAGATTTTGAAAGGATAAGAATGAAAAGGCTGGTTCAATGTTCAGAAATAAGACTAAAGTGTAAAATAAGGGATGGTCAAGCATTGTACGGGCACTCAAAGAGAAGAGAAACTCCCAGTCCGTGATACCTTGCAAAAGATTTTTTAAGACACTAGATAAATGGACTAAAAGTTTTGAGTGCATATAGGCGAGCCTTATATATTCTTATAAGTTAATACTAATACCCCATGAATACAATATGATCCCACAATGTGAGTAAAATTATGATATTGTACTAATAGTTAATGCAATAGACGCAAGTTTGGCATTATTAGATTTGCGCATTATCCATAGTATACGTACAAATGATATGATGAATGATGATAATCATTTTATATAATAGATCTTTTTGGCAAAAAAATAATAAAATAGTTTAGAAGGTAGAACGCGGTAAAAGTTTTCTACCCTGCTTTGACTGGACGGAAACTTCCGAACATGTTAAATCTTGATACGTAAAACATCTGGTTGTTGCACGGACGACATTTTAGGTTTGTCATCTAGAACCCGTCTTTAAAAGGCGCAAAAAGATTTCTTCAATTCACACGGATGAGATCGTCATACCTTCTAGACATGTCCGCCATCATTTACTTTTCAAAAACCACGGGTCTTTTTCTCTCCTTTTTTTTTTATAATTAATTTCACATATTTTCCAGAGTGTAAAGCCGCACTGAAAATGACCTGGACATTGGCCTTTTCCTAGGCATATATATCAAGCAATAGCAAGAAACAGCTCCAAACGTATCAGTCCGACCAAAATTACAGTAGGAAGTGAAATGGGTCGCGTCTCTAGGTCTCTAGTGTTGGTTCTGTTGCTTTTGCTTACGGTTTTGTCTACGTCTGAGAAAGTAGAAGCAAGGACACTGACATCCACCTCCTCATCTCACCAAAGTAAGCATAAAAATGAGCATGTTTGTTCCTCAGTAACTACTTATACGATTTGTGTGCTTCATTACTGATGAATTCTGATAATTTTCCAGGATATTCGAAGGTTTTTGCAACGCTCGGGATTGCTTGCAAATGTTGTGACGGGAGTGATGGTCAATGCAGGAGCTCCTGGACCGGATCTTGCTCTCAACTACAGTGCCTACCCTGGAAACTAAGCTGATTCTTTGTGATATATATATATATATATATATTTTCTGTAATCTTTTAGCATATTTCTTGTATCATCTTGTACATATATTTGTAGTTTGTACCAAAACCATGGAGAAATTAGTATATAAAAATATACAGAATAAATGGATAATTGTAAATACACCCCTCAAATTATTACCGGAAATATGCGGATAGTTCACTTAAATTGTTTGGGGGTGCTTTTGCAATTTGGCCATTATTCTGTATAAACATAGGAAGTTACACATATTAGATGAACTAAGAGATATTTATATACTAAAGGCAGTGGGCTTTTCGAGTTTCGACACACATGGCCTCCACTATTTGGAAGATTTTTTTTCCTTTTTTCCTTTTTTTTTGTTACTGCAATTCCTATACTCGTCTTGCATAATTAGTTTTACTACATTATTTAGACGCCTTGCTTTGGGCTTTTAAATTCCCAATTGCATGATATTATGCTTGGGCCACATACCCAAATGGGCACTGTGCTTTTCATAGCAATTCACTATAGTCTCTTTGTTGCGTTATAAATGAATGAAATCCTGAAACATTTCAAATGTAACATAATTATCTAAACATTACGATTGGATTAAAGAGTGTTGAGATTCCAAGTTTGATGGAAACCTGAAAGAATTCCCATAAAATCTAAAAGATTTTACCTTAAGTATAAATTAACTAATCCGTATGTAATATATCAAAGTAACGTTTAAAATAACAAGTAGATTATACATATGAGCAAGTGATTAAGCTATTAATTCAAATACTTAGAGTTGAGTATCTAACATCTTGATCGCATGAAAAAACAAGGTTGGAAGCACCTCCACCCACACTCTAAAATGGTTTGGCCACCATCGCTAATAGAAGCAATTCGGGCTCCACCATTTCAACTACCACATTAACCACCACCTTAATCCTCCACCATCTAGGACCACCAAAATTGACCTAACCACCACCAGAACCGAAACTTAACTTGAGACAAGCTAAAGCAGTTAGACACCATTCAATGTTTGAATTGGTTTAGTCAGCATTAGGTAGGGGTTACTAGAATTTCCAAATTAAGAAATCTCTAAAATATTTGGGATTTAAGGAAGAGTACAAGGTTTTAAATCCGCTAACTCTTATTTAGGAAAAGGCTTTGATGAATTAATTTAGACAGTGATTGAATGTGAGCGACTAGATTATCTACATGGGTGGTTCATATCCGCAACTCAGTCATGGCTTGCACATTTTTGCAATATTAGCCATTAATCCTGCTCACTCACAAATGCCTAGCCATCCCTGCATATGTACACACATACACACAAACACACACATATGCACTTAATTGTAATACTAAGGCTTTCTCTGTCTCTCTCTCTTACACACACATACACATATCATAAGCATGGCTCTCGGCACTGCATACATGGGTTTGGATCTCGTTTGGCTTTGTCAAATTTTGTTTTAATTTATTAAATCTCCTTTATTGATTCTCTGGTTCTTCAAGTGACTTAATCTCTTGATTAATTCTATATAAGTTTGTAATCAACTTGAATTATTTATTGCACCATGAATAAATAATTAAATCTAACTCTAAGTTGAACCAATCCACTTAAAGTGGCCTAATTTGGGTTTTTCCCACTTCTTCAATCTCGGTGGTAGTAATACCACAACTAGTCATAAGAAAGGTTTGTCAAGCCACTAGAATTTTTGGAGATAGACCTTCATGATTTAAGAATACTGCAAATCTATGTGTGAGATCATCTGCCCATCTTGATATCATGGATCGATTTGTGCATAATTAGCACTAGGAGCATCATTTCGATTCTTTTGCTTGGTTTACTAAAATAATTTGG
Organism: Laguncularia racemosa; assembly: GCA_037954665.1. Lineage (NCBI taxonomy): Eukaryota > Viridiplantae > Streptophyta > Magnoliopsida > Myrtales > Combretaceae > Laguncularia > Laguncularia racemosa. The sequence goes on along the minus strand of JBBMOL010000039.1, from coordinate 839,936 downwards.
TCTCAATTGATTCTTGTCGTGGCCATGGACTTTTAAATCATTTATGTCTGATCAAATGACTCAGGATTAACAATCTTGGAGTTGAACATATCCACTGTATCTCTTCAGTACCTTTCTCGAGTGTTTTGGGACATATCCAAGGATCAGCATGGTATCAACTTATTAAGGATCTGCATTTACCTACATCATATGATAGTCCATGCACAAGTTATATGGCATGCATAAGTCTAACAATTTATTACATTGATTTACAAGGAAATAACTAATGATGCATAGATGTTGCATTCCGTAAACTGCATCCAGTTATCCATGGGCATAAGCTTCCCTATATATGTCTTTCCTGGATTCGATCTCTCAGTCATTGAGTATGATGATCAATAAATATGATGACTTAGGACAAATATCTCCTTTAGGCTCTCACTCAATAACTGACCTTTCTGAAATCAACATAATATTTGTAAACCTTCATTCAGACATAAATACCAATATCATATATATTCTCATAGGATATTGTTAAGTTTTAGTATCAATGTTCTCTTATTCATTACCTATGTTTACTATTTAGCTAGAGTAATATAATTTGTTGTTTTTAAATTTTTTAATGAAACCTTAGAAACCGAAGAAAGGGTGAAAGTGCAATCCAAGGCATCACATTGCATCATATGTTAAAGAAGTTGAACAAGTCCCCTGTATTCTCCTATGCCATCAAGGGAGAGAACCATAGAAACTGGATAGTAGGATCGTTCTCATACCGTCGTGTTTGTGACTGACCTTTTCAGGAATTCGCCATAGAGTTGGTACCTTCTTATATATTTAATAAACATCTTAACGATTAAACTCTTGTTAAAACCTTGTCTGGTACCTTGATTCTCGATAGGACGTGTATACATTGATAATGACACCTCGACCTCTCGAAGGCTCGCAAAAGTCAAAATAGTTCTGGACGGTCATCGAAACACCATAATGACTCTTGGGAAGTGCCGCTATAGTGAATGTGAAGCGACGACGGATTGACGTAATGTCCATAATGTCACTGTTAGCTATTCAGACTTGTACAGGTTCATTGATTTTCAAGCATTATTCAATTGTTCTGATCATTAAGTTCTTGCGAAGTTAAGACGGAAATAGCGTAGAGTTTGCGGAGTAGAAGTATTTTAGCCTGTATGCTTTCAAGCTTTCAATCTCATCGGTACCCACCGGAAAAACTAAATCAATTGTACCATAGATTGTCAGCAGTATTTTTCTTTGCCGCCTCATATTTTAGAAAGCAAGGAACAAGGCCGTAATAATTCTACATGAAAACAGTCAACACCGTTAAACAAGGAAAGAAAATCACCATAACAGTCTTACAATGCATATAGTCAACATAATTAAAACAAGGAAAGAAAATAATCACGAAGGGTGGCTACACCACACGTATAGCGCCAATTGGACCTGGGCCAGGGGACACCTTGTCTTGATTTTAAACATAGTGATCACAATAAAATTATTAAATCAAACTATATACATACCCAATAATTTAAGAAAGAAGAAAAATAGAAATAAAAACTGTTTTTAACATATGTAAAATAAATAGAATTTTGAACCTATTCAAATTAAAATCTTAAAATATTTATATGATTTGACTACATCTTTATATGGTAATCATGAAAACAGATAGCAACATAAAACTTGTCATCGATTTTATAAAAAATTTAAAGTATACATGAAGATATCATTTAATTTTGTTTTAATAAGCTCCATAACTTAATAAAAAAACAATTCACAATAAGTAAATCTCCAAAATTTCAAACTTGGAATTTCAACCAAACTTAAGGTTTCTAGAATAGGAAGTCCAATTTTAGCTTTAACTCAATTTTGCTTTTTGGCGTCTTACACCATCATCCTCAATTAGACTTCTTGATAAATATAATAATCAAAAGAATTTCAAATTTAGAAGCACATAAAATATACAGAGCCATTTTAACGAAAATAGAAAATTATTACCCACAGCTAACTATTGTATAAATATTTTATAAATTCATTTGACGAATATTGCACCTATCATAATACGTCGAAAAATAAATGTTTCGCTATAGCATGCACACTATGGAAATGGATATAAAATACCCATAAAAAATCAAAGGAAAATAATAATAACAAATCCCAAAACTAAAATTTGCTGAAGCATTTAAAAATTATAAAAAAGAAAAATTTTCAAGTACTTCTATTTCTTTTTTAAAAGTATATGTAAAAGCAACACAACTCTTTCTTTTGAACAAATTGAAACGATACAGCTTTAGTTTTAAGTTAAGGCACATGAAATATAATCTAAGGTTTTGTATAAAGTAGTGGGACCTATGTACGATATGAATGTAACAATAATTTAGGTTCACCTAATTGAGAAAGAACAAAAAAAAAAAAAAGAATATTATAGCCAGTGGACATAATACGTACATTGATTGAAAAGGTAATCCCTATAATTTTACCTTTGAGAGGACATAAAAAGGTGAAATATGAATTACTACAAAAATATAGCAAATCTCGCATGTTTTATTCCTTTGTAGTGATGACTTGCAACAAAATAACCTGTAATACATGAATATTTTAATTAATTATTTATTTATATAATAAATGTATTATTATAAAGAGTTAAAGATGTGGATGGAATTTTATAAAAATTCAGGAGGCAATTTGGTCATTTCACATGGAGCATATAAATACTACAAGTTGATCTAGAGAGCGTATTTTTTGTCATTTTGAACAGTGAACAAAGCCGTAGAGAACAAATGCTCCATACGGGAAACTTAAGACGATGATAAGAAAAAAGAGTGAACCGATTTCAAGAACTCGAGATAAGGATCGTTATACGAATTTCAAATTAAGATTTATGGAAATTGTAGTTATGAGTATCGATTGTTCATGTAACAAGCTATGTAAAAGGACAAAAGAGAACGAAGAATCGACGATCTGAAAGGATTCAACTCATAGGGAATTTGAAGTAAGTAATCTAATTTGTGTAATTTATTTATAATTACATGTTTTAGGAACTTAGTTAAGCTTAAGAATAGGAGGGATTAGGTTTTGGAGGAATTGAAGTAAGAGAAATAGGGTTTGAGGCGATTTTCGAAGGTTGCATGACCTATCAATACAGTCGTGTTGAAATGGAAAAGTGCACTGAGAGATACACAGCCTCCCAACATGGTCATGTTTCAACCGTGTTAAAATGGAAAGGTACACTGAGAGATAGACGGCCACTCAATACGGTTGTGTTTTGACCATGTTAAGTTAAGGGTAACACGACCTCCCAACTCAGTCGTGTTTCGACTGTGTTAAAATGGTAAGGTGCACCGAGAGATACACAGCCAGCCAATACGGTCGTGTTTCGACCGTGTTAAGCAAGGGCAGCAAGGGCAACACGACCTCGTAACATGGTTGTGTTTAGACCATGTTGAAACTAAGTTTTGTATTGAGAGATACACAACCCCTAACACGGTCGTGCTTCAGTATTTGTTGAGCAACACGATCCCTAACATGATTGTGTAGAATAAAGTATAACATAATTATATGTTTGTTTAACTTCAATTTAAACTAATTTTCATGCAACCTAGATAACTAGTAAGGCTTTAGAGAAATTAAACGAATAGGATTATGGAAATTAAGAATGATATTGATCTTAGATTGGATATTAAGAAGAGCATGTTAATATGTATAGATTTTCAATTAAATTAAGTCCAAGACTAAGAAGTGCTTAAGGTTAGGATTCAAGGTATGTGTAACTTGTGTGCTGTTCTATGTTTGTTTAAGTTAGTACATGTATTTGAAAATTTTTAAGTTGAATGATTTGGCTTAAGTGTTTAAATGGTATGTTGTATGTGCTTGGCTCGGCTTAGGGGCCCATAGTGGTAGATCCCTAGGGAGCACCCCAATGATCCTTGTGTGACGTTGTCCCTAGTGGAGTCGTGCTTGGAAATGATTTGGGTTAAATGTTGATTAAGTGATTAAGTTTACATGGGTATGGGGCTCGTAGTGGTAGTTCCCATTACCAAGTTTAAGCGTACATAGGTGTGGGACTCGTAGTGGTAGTTCCCATCACAAAGTTTAAGTAGTTAAGTGGACATGGGTATGGGGCCTGTAGTGGCAGTTCCCATCACCAGGTTTAAGTGTACATGAGTGTAGGGCTCGTATTGGCAGTTTTTATCACCAAGTTTAAGGATTAAGGGATCATGGGTATGGGGCTCGCAGTGGCAGTTCCCATCACCAAGACATGCTCCAATGTATTAAGTGTGTTAAGGGGGTCATGAGTACCCTGTTGTTTGCTTGTGGACATAAATTATATTAAGAAATAATTGTTTGTGTTTAAGTTCTACTTGATGTGTGTGATACTTGTTTATGTTTGTTCATGTGTATGTGTTTGCGTTATACGTACTGGGCATTAGCTCACCCTTCAGGGAATCATTTTTAGATGTAGGTATTGGAGGAGATGAGAACCCAGAAGATGACTTAGGTTTAGGTGAACCATAGAGAGAGGAAGACGAAGAGTACCATTATTATTATGGTGATTAAGTTTTAGGGGAAATTTTGATGTTTAACTGTAATAGACAGTATCATTTGAAATTGTTATTTTTGGTGTTTAAAAACTTCCGCTGTGTTAAATGTTTGATATGATTTAAGTTATCATTGAAATTTTGGAGATATATGAAATGCTTTTATTATAGGAGTTACAGGTTAAAATGTATCAGAATTGTTTCAGAGCCTTAACATGTTCTTGTGCGATAAGAACATGTGGCGGGTAGTAGCATGGCCCAGGTTTCAAGGCGTTATAGCTTAGGTAGTATTAGAGCTTTAGTTTTTATGATCTTTAGAGACTTAAGTTTGAAAAATAGAGAATAGGTCATGATCCTTATGAATTAAGTTTTGATCTATAGAGCATAGGTTGTTGATCCTGGAGAGCTTAGGTAATGATTCTTAGTACTAAGTAATGATCAATAGACATAAGTTTTAAATAATAGAGTCTAAGATATAATCTTTAGAAGGATTAAGCATTAGATCTGTAAGATAGTGAGAAATGAAGGGAGTGGGTAAAATTATGGGATGTTTACTTAATTATGTAATTATTTTCTTGTATTATTACTTTACTTGTATTCTTCTAACTGCTAAATGTTATATACGAATAGACCCCTTGTGTATGGTATATGTGTATATACTTACACACTATAAAACTGACCTCGACTGATACTAACATAAGTAGATCCGGTTGTCTCTTCTTAAACAAAATGCCTCCAAGAGAATTATTGGATTAGGAGCTAAAAGGGGTGCTAGACGTGATAACTCTAATAAGAAAGAAGCTTAGTACCTACAACAATAAGGGGAAAGAGCTCAGATGGTTGAAGAGACAGTTCGGCTACTATATACTGTGAACTACCTGGTGGGACTATTGGCACAACAGCACTAAGCATCCAATGTCCCACAACACAGAAATGCTAATGAACCCATCAGCTTTGATAGGTTCATAAGAGTGGCTAATAGTTTAACCTTAGAGTAGATGACCCAATCGAGGCTAAGGATTGGGTACAGGAGATTGAGAAGACCTTTGCTGCCTTCCAAATACCAAAAGATAAGAAGGTGAATTATGTTGCATTCATGCTAAAGGGAACTGCAACAAAATAGTGGGCTTCGGTTCTTAGACTTACAAGGGAGTGCATGAAGTGGGCGGTGTTTAAGGAGCTGTTTTATCAAAGATACTTCCCCAACGACTCCAGAGACAGGATGGAGAATAATTACTACATCTGTGAATAGGAGAACTGAACTATCGAAGAGTATAAGGTAACACTGAATCGCCTCATTCAGTTCCTTCCTAAAAATGCATGCAATGATGACATGTCACAAGCTAGAAGGTTTCTGAGAGGATTGGAATTGGACCTACAACTTGCAGTAGGGGCATTTTAGCTAAATACATATACTAAAATGGTAGATAAAGTGAAGTGCCTCGAACAAAATAAGAAGATCATAGAAGAACAGAGGAGCCGCAGAGTAGCAATAGCTTTGGGAAAAAGACCTACCTCTAGTGGAATGGGGTAAGATAGGGGTAAAAGACATCACTTGTTGCAAAGTAGAACACCCAGAGCTGTAGTCCCTCCTCTTTAGATCAAGCAAGTGCCTTTGGCACTCACTACAGTAGACATAAATGCTAAATGTCCTAGATGTTGTGGACCTCATGAGTTAAGAGAGTATAGATGTCTAGAAGGGGCATGTTTCTTTTGTGGGAAGACAGGGCACATTAGAAGACATTGCAGTAAAAGGTCAGTTCCCTTAATCTTCTATCATGTGTGCAATCAAAGGGAACATAAGGTAGTCAACCGTCCTCAGGGACAAATAAAAAATCAAGTAGGGTTAGTTCAATAGGTAGTTAGACCTCTAGTGAGAGCATAGGGAGGTAGACTACAGGCAGGAGGTCCTAGACAAAGAGTTCCTATTAGGGTGTTTGCCATTCGTTAGTAGTAGCACTAGGATATCTCAGATGTGGACAACATTGTAGGTATGCTTCTAGTACACTCTTGCAATGCATATGTACTATTCGATACTAGTGCATCTGTGTCTTGTGTGTCTAAAAATTTTGTCTGTGCATATGCTTTAGATGTTGAAAATATGGATGACTGCTTAGCTGTTAATACTCCTTTGGGAGAAGGAGCAAGAATAAGTAGGATATGCAAAAGAGTGAGAATAGAAATACATGGTAGGGTGATGCCAGCAGACCTCCTGATATTAGAGATGATAGAGTTTGACATTATTTTGGATGTCAACTGGTTATCGAAATATCATGCCACCATTGACTGTCACAACATGGTGGTGCATTTTAATATACTCGAGGATGAACAATTTGAATACAAGCTGAAGTACAAAGATCTACTAGATCGCCTACTTATGAGATGTAGGGAAAAAGTGTACCATCAACCATATTTGTTGAAGCTAGTGAAGAAGTTAAGATGGAAGAAGTACAGATAGTGAGGAAATTTCTTGATGTGTTCCTAGAAATTTCTTCCTGGTTTACCCTTAGCTAGGGAAATAGAATTCAACATAGACTTGTTATAGGGTACAGTGCCCATATCAAAACCAGTCTACAGGATGGTACCAGTGGAATTGGAAGAATTAAGGAAACAATTACAGGAGTTACAAGATAACGGTTTTATAAGACCCAATGTCTCTCCTTGGGGTGCACCAGTTCTTTTTATGAAGAAAAAGGATGGAAGTATGAGACTTTGTATAGACTATAAGGAGTTAAATAAGGTCACCATAAAGAATAAATATCTTCTTCCTAGGATAGAAGACTTGTTTGACCAGTTGTAAGGAGCTTAGGTGTTCTCCAAAGTAGACTTGAGATTAGGTTATCATCAACTCAGAATCAGAGGAGGACATTCAGAAAATAGCATTCAGGACTAATATGAGTACTACAAATTTCTGGTGATGCCCTTTAGATTAATAAATGCACTAGCTACATTCATGGATTTAATGAACAGAGTATTCAGGGATTTCCTGGATAAGTTTGTAATCGTCTTTATAGACGGTATCTTGATATACTCTAAAAGTATTGAGGAGCATGAAAAGCACTTGAGACAAGTATTGGGCAGGCTACAAGATGAGAAGTTGTATGCCCAATTCAGTAAATGTGAATTTTGGCTGGAACAAGTAGTCTTCTTAGGTCATGTGGTTAACAGGGGTGGTATATCTATAGACCTAAAAAAGGTGAGAGCAATAGTAGATTGGCAAAGACTGAAGACAGTTACAAAGGTAAGAAGCTTCATAGGTCCAGCAGGCTACTATAGGAGATTTGTAGAAGGGTTTTCCAAAATAGTAACTCCTCTTACCAAACTGACAAAGAAGAATGTGAAATTTGGATGGGATGACAGATGTGAAGTTAGCTTTGAGATGCTTAAAGAGAAACTAGTGTCGGTGCCAGTTTTGACTTTGCCCAAGAGTGGAGAAGAGTTTACAGTATATAGTGATGCCTCAGTTTAAGGGTTAGGGTGTGCATTGATGCAAGGTGGTAAGGTAATAATATATGCATCTCGATAACTAAAGTTGCATGAAAAAAACTACCCAACTCATGACTTGGAAATGGCAGCTGTAGTGCTAGCTTTGAAACTATGGAGACATTATTTATATGGAGAAAAGTGCAAAATCTTCACTGACTACAGAAGCTTGAAGTACATATTTACACAAAAAGAACATGAGGTAAAGGAGATGGTTGGAGTTAATTAAAGATTATGACCTGGAATATAATACCATCCAGGAAAAGCTAATATAGTAGTGGATGCCCTTAGTAGAAAGAAACAGGGCAATGTAGCCATTCTCATCATTTCACAGAAAGAGTTATTGAAAGACACGCACAAATAGAGCTAGAAGTCTTAACACAAGAAGTGGAGAAAAAATGGCAACTTTAAGGATTCAACCAACCATAGTGGATAGAATTAAATTAGGTTAGATGGAAGATAATGACATTCAAGAGCTCAAGAGTAGAATGGAACAAGGTAAGACACCAGAATTCAGCTTAGATATAGAAGGGACCTTGAGGTATAAAACAAGACTATGTGTACCAAGGGGTGCATAATTGAAGAGAGAGATAATAAAAAAGGTGCATCACTTCGCCTACACAATACATCATGGAAGTACCAAAATGTACAGGGACGTGAAGAGCTATTATTGGTGGAGAAACACAAAGAGAGAAATAGCAGAATATGTAGCTAAATGCCTCACATGCCAGTAAGTCAGAATAGAACACCAGAGACTAGCTGGAGAATTATAACCTCTTTCAGTACCGGAGTGGAAATGGGAGCATGTGACAATGAATTTTGTTATAGCCTTCTCGAATACCAGGGAGAAGCAGGATGCGGTTTGGGTTATAGTGGATAGATTGACTAAGTCTACTCATTTCATACCTATCAAAGTAGGATATAAATTGGAGAAACTAGCTTAGATATACATACGGGAGATAGTTAGACTACATGGAGTACTAGTGACAATCACTTCTGATAGAGACATAAGGTTTGTGAGTAGATTTTAGAGCAGCCTTCACCAGGCATTGGGCACCAAACTGTAGTTCAGTACAACATTCCACTTATAGACAGATGGTCAGTCTGAAAGAACTATATAAATATTGGAAGATTTGCTCAAAGCATGTACACCTTACTTTGGAGGGAATTGGAATGAGCATATACCTCTGGTGGAGTTTGCCTATAATAACAGTTACCAGGCAACCATTTAGATGGCACCATATGAAGCTCTTCATGGAAGAAGGTGAAAATCTCCACTACATTAGGATGAAGTGGGAGAAAGACAGATGATGGGGCTTAAGTTAGTGCAAGAAGCAATTGACAAGGTAAAACTAATCAAGCAAAGAATATAGACGGACCTAGTCTTGATAAAAGAGTTATGTAGACAAGAGAAGGTATCCTTTGGAATTCAAAGTGGGAGATAAGGTATTATTGAGGATTTCTCCAACAAAGGGAGTGATTAGATTCAAGTTGAGGGGGAAAGCTAAACTCGAGGTATATAAGCCCATTTGAGATCTTGGAGAGAATAAGCACGGTGGCTTAAAGATTAGCTCTTCCATCGAATCTGGCTAAGGTACATGATGTATTCCACGTATCCATGTTGAGGAAGTATGTACCTGACCCGGATCATATAGTGGCCTTAGAACCACTGAATGTGCAGCTAAATCCGACGTCTTTGGAAAGGCCAATCAGGATTTTGGACACTAAGGAACGAGTGCTAAGGCGGAAAAAAATCCCTTATGTTAAAGTGCAATGGACAAACCAAACAGAAAGGGAAGCGACATGGGATTTAGATGAAGAAATGAAGAAAAAGCATCCAGAACTCTTCCAATATCAAGTATTTTCGAAGATGAAAGTTTTTATAAGGGGGGAGAATGTAATTCATGAATATTTTAATTATCTATTCATTTATATAATAAAAGTATTATCATAAAGAGCTAAGGACGAGGATGGAATTTTATAAAAATTTGGGGGGCAATTTGGTTATGTCACACGAAGTATATAAATACTACAAGTTGACATAGAGAGCATCCTTTTTGTCATTATGAGTAGTGAATAGAGCTGTAGAGAACATACACTCCATAAGAGAAACCTAGGATGGCGATAAGAAAAAGGAGCAAACCGATTCCAAGAACTCAAGGTAAGGATCGTTATACGAATTTCAAATTAGGATTTATGGAAATTGTAGTTATAAGTGTCGATTGTTCATGTAGAAAACAAGGTGTGTCAAAGGACGAAAGAGAACGGAGAATCGACAATCTGAGAGGATTCAATTCGTAGGAAATTTGAAGTAAGTAATCTAATCCATGTAATTTATTTATAATTACATGTTTTAGGAACTTAGTTAAGCTTAGGAATAGGAAGGATTGGGTTTTGGAGGAATTAAAGTAAGAGAAATAGGGTTCGAGGGGATTTTCGAAGGTAGCACGACTTATCAACACAGTCATTTTTTGACTGTATTGAAATAGAAAAGTGCATCGAGAGATACACGGCCTCCCAACATGGTTGTGTTTCAACCATGTTAAGTTAAGGGCAACATGGTCTCTTAACACAGTCATGTTTTGACCGCGTTGAAATGGAAAGGTGCATCGAGAGAGACATGGCTACCCAACACGGTCGTATTTCGACTGTGTTAAGTTAAGGGTAACATGGCCTCCTAACACTATCGTGTTTCGACCGTGTTGAAATGGAAAGGTGCACCAAGAGATATACGGCCACGACCGTGTTAAGCAAGGGTAACACGACCTCGTAACACGGTCATGTTTAGACCGTGTTGAAATTAAGTTTTGCACTGAGAGATACACGATCCTTAACACAGTTGTGCTTCAATCCATGTTGAGCAACACGGTCGTGTTTTCGACTGTGTTAAGTTAAGGGTAACATGGCCTCCTAACACTATCGTGTTTCGACCGTGTTGAAATGGAAAGGTACACCAAGAGATATATGGCCACGACCGTGTTAAGCAAGGGTAACACGACCTCGTAACATGGTCGTGTTTAGACCGTGTTGAAATTAAGTTTTGCACTGAGAGATACACGATCCTTAACACAGTTGTGCTTCAATCCATGTTGAGCAACACGGTCCTCAACATGACCATGTAGAATAAAGTATAACATAATTATATGTTCGTTTAACTTTAATTTAAACTATTTTCTATGCAACCTAGATAACTAGTAAGGCCTTAGAGAAATTAAAGGAATAGGATTAAGGAAATTAAGAATGATATTGATCTTAGATTGTATATTAAGAAGATCATGTTAATGTATACAAATTTCCAATTAGATTAAGTCCAAGACTGGGAAGTGCTTAAGGCTAGGATTCAAGGTACGTATAACTTTTATGCTATTCTATGTTTGTTTAAGTTAGTACATGTATTTGAAATTGATTAAGTTCAATAATTTATTTTAAGTGTTTAAGTGGTATGCTGTATGTGCTTGGTTTGGCTTAGGGGCCCATAGTTGTAGATCCTTAGGGAGTACCCTAATGATCCTTGTGTGACATTGTCCCTAGTGGAGTCGTGCTTGGAAATGATCTGGGTTGAATGTTGATTAAGTGATTAAGTGTACATGGGTGTGAGACCTGTAGTGGCAGTTCCCATCATCAAGTTTAAGTGGTTAAGTGGACATGGGTGTGGGGCTTGTAGTGGTATTTCCCATCACCAAGTTTAAGTGTACATGGATGTGGGGCCCGTAATGACAGTTCCCATCACCAAGTTTAAAGATCAAGGGATCATGGGTGTAGCGCCTGTAGTGGCAGTTCCCATTACCAAGACACGCTCCAATGTGTTAAGTATGTTAAGGGGGTCAGGAGTACTCTATTGTTTGCTTGTGGACATAAATTATGTTAAGAAATAATTGTTTGTGTTTAAGTTCTGCATAATGTGTGCGATACTCATTTATGTTTTTTCATGCGTATGTGTTTGTGTTATACGTACTGGACATTAGCTTATCCTTCGGGAATCATTTTTAGATATAGGTGTTGTGGGAGATGAGAACCTAAAAGATGACTTGGGTTTAGATGAACCATAGAGAGGGGAAGATGAATAGCACTATTATTTTTATGGTGATTAAGTTCTAGGGGAAATTTTGATGTTTAACTATAATAGATAGTATATTTTGAAATTGTTATTTTTGGTGTTTAAAGACTTTCGTTGCATTAATGTTTGATATGGTTTAAGTTATCATTGAAATTTTGGAGATCTATGAAATGCTTTTATTATAAGAGTTATAGGTTAAAATGTATTAGAGTTGTTTTAGAGCCTTAACTTGTTCTTATGAGATAAGGACACGTGGTGGGCAGTAGCATAGCCTGGGTTTCGGGGCATTACATGACCTTTCAATGAAGATCGTAATACTAAAAAAATAAAAATAAAAAGAAAGTAGAGAAACCAAACACATAACAAAATAACAAAGCTTGTGCATAAAATGTAAAATCAATACTTAACAATTTCTTTAGAGTGATTAGATGTTGCTAATAAAATATATAATCATTGGTAATTAATCATGAAATAATTAGATAACAAAAAATGAAAAAAAAAAAATCAAGTAAGGCCTGTCTCCTATGCTCTCCATTTTTTCAAGTTTAGACAAAAATACTTGTAAAACAGTTTTCTCAATCGGGCTAAGTGAATGCCTAGTGTATAACTGTACAGTATCATCCACATATATTTGCCAAACGTCATTAATTTCACATTTATGCATAAATCTAATGCAAAAGCAACCATTGAACACGCAACAAAATCTTGGTGCCGTTGGACTTGTTGTAGCTCAAGATTTTCTAATACGCTAACTAGACTTTAACGAGAATGACAATCTACTTGCGTGGAACCTTCTAAGTCTACACCAATGACGATAGCAACAATGAATAATCTCATATTGAGTTCACTACCCACATCATGTCATTAGGAGCGTGGTCTATATGTAATTTTCAAACCAACATCACATAACCATTAGTTTGCCTTTTTAGTACTTCTAACCTACTCATGGATCTAGACTTGCCATAGTCTTTTTTATATCAACTAACCTCTTTGTCATAAACATAGCTTTAGAACCTAACTGCCGTACCGTCTTAGGAAACTGTCCCTTATGAAGCCATGGAAACCCAGTCCACGGTTGTCATCCACAAATCTCACTATAGCCAAGCACAAACAAGAGAAGAATTAATACTAAATAATTATTAGCCTTTTTTTTTTCCCTAATCATACAAGCACACATAATAATAAGTAACAATATAGTGTTGAGTTCTTTGAAATAAGTTTTAATGATAATAAAAAGGTTATAAAATCTAATGAATCTATTTTGAGTATCTAGAATATCTAATGAATATGTTTTAAGTACATAGAGTAAAAATATTCATTTTTATAGACACTTTATCTAATAGTTAATTAGACAATCTATTAGATGTTTTAGTAAACACTTAAATTGACAATTTGATAAAAATAATCTATTAGACATTTCCGTAGACACTTAAATAGATAATTTGATATTTCAGTATGTATGCTTATACAATTATTATTTATCTTCAACACAAGTTTGATTTATTTGAAGTCCTAATTCAACTAATTAAGTGTATTTAGGTACTACACTTAAGAAGGATCAATAATTCATGCGAATTTTGTTTAAAGTTTGTCTCATGAGCCTTCAAGGAATTTTTTATAGTTGTAATAGAGTATTATTATTTTAAATGACGGATCAAGATATTTAAAAATTTATTTTAATTGAATATCATCCAAAGAAGATCAAGATAAGGATTAGAATAACTAATATGGTTATCAATTAAAGCTTATCCGCATAAAGAGGGATCTTTTGTTTTTCAAATTGAAGCTCATCTATATAAGGTTTGGATGAAGATATCTATGGATCACAAGGATAACTAGGAGTTCAAAATTTGAAAAATAGATAAAATTTTCAAACTCCACAAATGTAGGGATATTAATTCAATAAAGGAGCCATTAGAAGACTCTATGAACATTGGAATCTATCAACAAAGAAAAAAAATATATAAACAGAAGATTTCAAGCTCAAAGGACATGACACAAGAGAAGACATACAATTAGAATTCTTTGTTTTCTCTAGCTTAAACTAGAGAATTTATAATTTATATTTTTTTTCATACATGTATAAATTTTCTTTATTTTTTTGTGTAAAGATTAGCTTAGAAAGTGAGGTTACAAGAGTTTTGTAGTTTGTGATTAGCCGAGTGATAGGCTAGAAAGATAGAGTAAGAGCTATTAGTATTTGTAACATTTCTTAGTTATTGGATTAGTGGAATAATCGGTGTAGAAGACCAGATCCCTAGCAATGAAGCTAAAAGAGAGGACGTACTCAATAGGATAAACCTCTATACATTGCTATCTAGTTTATTTTTATTGCACTTTATTTTCTATCATTTTCTATTTGCTCATTACAAACATTCTTCATAAAAAAAAGGAATTTAAAAATTGATCATTTAATTAAAATTTGATAAATTTTTTGAACAAATAATTCAACCCTCCCTCCTCTCTCTCCTTTTGTTTTCCATTTCAAGACCTACATTTAGTACAAAGGAATGGCTCTTTTGCATAAAAGAGTTGATCAATAGTTGACAACACAATCACAATTGCATCTAATCGTATACTATTCTTTGATGGTACTAATTTTCCTTAATGGAAATGAAAGATGGAAACTTATATTAAAGCAACTGACTTTACTTTGTGGGAAATCATATGTTATGGAGATCAACAAATCATTGTCACTGATAGTCCAATCCTAGCTGATGAAGAAAAGAAAAATGCTGAAGCAAATAACATAGCAAAGAATCTGCTTCTAATGAGCACCTCTGAAATTGTATTTGCTATGATTTCATCATGTGAATCTACTAAGGAAATATGGGACAAATTGTGTAAAACCTATGAAGGTGCTGCAATGATCAAAGATGCTAAGAGATGTGCACTTATACGAGACTATGAATTATTTAGATTTCAATCCGATGAAACTATATCTAATGGATTTAATAGATTTACTTTAATTACTAATGAACTTGCTTTTCTTGGTAAAATGCTTGATGATAGTGAGCTTGTAAGGAAAATCTTGTGAATTTTGCCAAGTTCATAGGATTCAAAGATAAATGCAATTGAAGAAGCTCATCACTTGGACAAATTGACCTTGAGTCAACTTCAAGAAAAGCTTCAAGTATATGAGTGATCAAGAGACAATTAAAAAGTTTATAGCATTCAAGGCTATTGTGCAAGACATTAAGCCAGACAAAAAATTAGACAGCAAGGAAGATAATGATGATCTAATAACGCTGGTTTGAAGATTTAGAAAAGCATTCAAGAAAAATATTAAGCATTTTGAATGGTCTAAACATTTTTCTGCTAATCAATCTAAGTATGGTACATGAAAGGTTTTCAAAGAAAAAGAAGAAAAGAAAGAGAAAAACAAAGAAATAGTTTGCTTCGAATGCAAGAAGCCATAATACACCAAGTATGGATGTCCTGTGTTGATAAAAAAGTGGAAAAATACAAGAAGAAACACAAAGATTTAATGGCAATATGTAGAGATCTTGATAAGTTAGATGTTGAGTTAGACGTTGGATCAGATAATGAAGAAGAGGCAAATATCTACTTCATGGCTTTATTTGAGGTATCTTTTGAATCTGAGAATGATATTTCTATCAGCATTAGAAAACAAGTTGAACAATTATTAAAGGCTCTATCTAAGGCAAATGAAAAGATTGAAACTTTGAGAAACAAGAAAGAAGTCGTATGTTAGACTAATATGTTGTTGCTTGATGAAAATGATAATGTCAAAAATGATACGAAAGTTTAACATATGAATAATGAAAGCTTATGAGAAGCACGAGATATGTTGACAAATGAAAATAATACGTTAAGAAAAGAAATTGAATAACTTAATGTAAGAATAGATGAAGTTTAAAAAAATTTGAGTTCTATGTTTACTAAGTTTTTTGAAAGTGATAAAAAACTACAAAAGTTAATATTATCTCAAAGAATGAGTGACTCAAAAGAAGGATTAGGATATAATAAGGCTAAGTCCTCAAAACAAGCTAAGGAAACTATTTTTGTTAATGGAAAATGTTATGCCCTGAAGGGGGGCCTAGAAGTTTCCACTAAAATCATCATGGCACGTGTGCACCCGTTACATGATAACCATCTTACGAGTTAGAGATCGTAAGACTCTAACTAGTTAATTACATTTATAACTAGTCATATTACATATAATTATATAATAAAATATAACTATAGATTCCGTACCCTACGGTCAACCATGATCGCAAAGAGTCAGTATCCCATACCAACCAGTAAAATGAAATAAAACCTTACATTAGGGACCTAAAGTAACATTTTGATTTATAAAACCTATCAATCAATTTCTTACTTTATCATTCTGGTCTTCTAGAAATTCTTGACACTTTACATCTTATCCCATCCCAAGTTCTCGTAATCATTACCTGCAAAAGAGTCTGTGAGGGGGTGAGCACATTGGCTTAGTGAATGGGAATGCAACACTCTCAATGCTACACACGCACAAGCAATTCAATCAAGTTATCAACCATATGCTATGCATGAGTAATCATATGAATGCAACAGTTCACGTAGTCTTCCGGTAACCAACGTGAAGTCAAGGGTTTACGCCCCCCTTGACCTTGGGTTAGGGATTCCGAAGCCACCATCAGTGCTTAGGTCTCACAACCCGATTTAATTTCTCATTAATTTAATAATTATCATATATTCATTTTAGTATCGGACGCTCCCGTACCTCTGCAACAGTTGGAGCAACACCTTCAAAGACACTCCGGACAAGGAACTAACAAGGCGCGGACAATCCCCTAGTCCAGTAGTTCGCTCAGGACGGCTCAGTAATATCACAATTACTTCCGGATATCCTGTGACAATGATGGCCTTTAAACTTATGCAATGTCTCGTGCAATGCATGTCTCATTTTAGTTAAATCTCAACTTGTTAATTAATCGACTTAAAGTGAACAATCAATATATGATAACAACCAATCTACAAGAAGGAAGTAACACAATTCTATTGACCATTCAACAAATAAGCATCAAGCTATCATTTCAATTTCAAAGTCGACCCACCACATCTCGCACTCTTGAACCCTTCTTCAATTGTGAGATTTCACGTCCATTGTAAAATTTAAATATTTTTTTTTGATGGAGACAAAAGAGAGGGCTTAGGATGGTATGGGAAAAAGATGAAATGAATTTTTGGTGAAGAATGAAGGAAATTTAAATTTTAATTCAGCACAACCTTTAGCACAACCAATGTTGAGTTAGAAAAATGGTCAGAAGCAAGAAAAATTTCAATCCTGCCCCGAGCACGACTGTGCTAGAGCCCGTGTTTAACCTAGCACTGAAGATAACGCATTTTGAAGTCAATACGACCTTGAGCATAGCCATGTTGACACTTATGTTGACTTTGTTTACGAAAAACTATGAATGGATGCATACTCATGTATACTTATTATACGTAATTGTACTTCATATGTGTACATACATACACACACATGTATTAACACATACACATATATAGCTCGTACTTTTACACCAAAAAAGTATGCATAATCACACAATATATGTACATCCACTTGTACATACACATATACAAACGTATCACGATAGAATATAGCATATCAAAATCAATCACAACATTGTAGCACATCATGGAGTTTCCTACTCACCTGTTTATGGTCATCTTTACTCTTAGCTGTCGTCGAGTGGTTCTGACATGTAATCCTTGTACTTAATGATAAGATAAAATAAAATAAGGTAAATATCTAGAATCTAAGCCGAGCCTTAATTTAACTAAAGATGTTAAGTAAGGTTCGTTTATATTTTACTTATACCTAATTTAATATTTTAGTATAATTTCCTCGTTTTAAATTAGTATTTCATAATCTTATAATTATGTATCCTCTCCACACTCGCTTATACACGTAATCGTTTCATCAACGGCGTGCATGCATTTGCAAGACTCCCTTTTATAACTTGATCGCTTGGTCAAGCTACTTGAGCTGCCGTTTCTATACCAATAATATCTCTTCTCTTCCGTTCAATTCTACATACATACACACTTATTTCCTTCATTTCCTGGACTTCTCCACCCTAGCTTCTCTTCTTTCACTTCTTCCATTCCATTCCTAATTCTTTTACCTCTTATTCTTCGCTGCATACTTTCACTTTAAATATCACACACATACACCATACATCCACTCCACACATATACTCTCATGCACCTTCATGTTTCCCATACATCTACACACACATTTACCCACACATGCACACATCTCCACCATGCACATACACAACGCACACTCATGCTCATACACACACATACACAAACACACATACCACACATACACAAACACACATACACCTCACGTACACATGTACATACACACTGGTAGACGTATACACATGTACACGTATCGACATACACACACACATACACACACGTTCTAGCACACACGCGTTGGCACACACATACACACGCACACACGCGCGCGTGTTTCAGTACATGCCCACATATACACTGGCACTTCCTCCACGTGACACACTTGCACATCCATACACACTTCACACACCGGATCACTTCCCCATCCCCACACACATCGCCAAGCTTCGCTTTCCTCGGTTTTACTAAAAATTTTTGGGTATATTTTTAAATAATTTTTTTCTTACCTAACTCAAGTATAAGTACATTATTACATACTATTTGAATTCAGGATACTCATATCTATAGTATTTCTAACTGATATGGCTAGTTTCTAGGCTAAATATTATTTTTTTTACATATTTGATATTAGTACCTATATGAAAAAAAATAACTTTGTTTTGCATAAACTTAGTCTTGTTGAGTTGTACTTACCTCAAGGAACATGTTGGCGATCACGGATTGTCGATTGGAGGTCGTATGTGAAAGTTATGAATTTTTTTGTTCATTTTTCCTTTTTTCCTTTATTTTTCTTTTCCTTTCTTTTCTTTTCCTTGTGTTCCCCGCTATCCACTGCTCTCTTTCTCGCTATTTCTCTCCCGTTCTCACAATTTCCGGAGCCTTCCTTCTCTTTTTATATTATTCGTTTTTTTTTCTTGTTTACACCACCATAGGTATATATATATTTATATATATATTATAATTATTTGTATTTTAATATTTTGTGCACATACGACATTATTTTTAAATTTTTTATTTTTAATATTTTATTACGAAACTTTACGTCTAAGCTAATTTGATTATTTCAGACTTAAATATTTACTTGAAATTTTCATTTGAATTTCCTAAATCTATAATTGCAATTAATTTCATTATTTAACTCAATATTATTCATAATTTATGTTTCAAAAAATTTATTCTTTTAATTTAAATTGCATGAACTAAAATTATGACTTACAATTATTTTTATTTATTTTTTTATATACCTATATACAGATATTTATCGATTACTTTTTTTTCTAAATTTATTTAGTAATATATTTCATATAATTTGAAAATTTATGCTTTTTATCCTTTTTTCTTTGCATACAATTATTCTTTTTAATTTTTTAAAATATCTATTGGTTATACTTATCAAATGGATTTCATGTCTTCCTCATTTTTCTATTTTAAAAGCTATTATTATTTATCATAAGTTTTCGGTTATTCATAAATTATTAGAATAACATTAATGTATCATGATATTTTAAATTTTTCTTCAAAAGTTTCTCAAAATTTTTAATATTGCAAAATTGTCATCCTCGCTACCCCGGCCTAGAAGTATCTATTATTTCGCTAATTTTCTTTAATTTTTATATTATTTTTTTCAAATTTTCAAGATATCATAGAAAAGATCCAATCACTAAGGATGATGTTGATACAAGTAAGAAGCAAAATAAAAGAGTAAATATGAAAGAAAATAAGTCTGTTACACAAAATGAAAAGAATATTAGAAAGTATTCCAAACAAAAGTACAAATAGACATACAAACAATACTATAGAAGGAATTACAAAAGGTATTATGGAAGCTATATTGGATCATATAATTATTATTTGAGAATGGTAAGCTCATATCAAAATCAATGGAAACCATATTAATATTAGAAAAGTCTAGTAAGATCTAATGCTTTTGTGTTCTACTTTTGTAACAAGTATGGACATATAGAAAAATTTTGTTATTACAAAAATAACAAGCTTCACCAACAAGTAAAAAATCGAAACAACACCAAGTTGAATTTTGGTGGACCTAAGCTAGTCTAGATTCCTAAAAGGGTTTAATCATTTCTTTTGTAAATGCAAGAATATGAACCAAAGCTAAAAGAATTGTGGTACCTAGATAGTGGGTGCTCACGACACATATCAGGAGATGTTTTGTTATTCACAAATTTAGAATGGAAAAATAGAGGTTATGTCAAGTTCAGTGATGACAGTAAAGAAAAAAAATAGTAACTAGTATAGTAGGCTTTCCCTTTAGTATAATTGAAAATGTCTCTTTAGTAAGAGGTCTAAAATAAAATCACTTAAGTATTAGTCAACTTTGTGAAAAAGGTTATAAAATAATTTTTGGAAAAGACAAAATAGAAGTTTTTTTATCAAAATGGAGAAAAATGGTTTGGAGGTTTTCAAAAAAGGAATATTTATATGGTTGAACCATCAAGAGTAGATGTTGAAAGATGTTTCTTAAAAATAAATGATAATTACTTTATTTGGCATAAAAAGCTTGGACATGTTAATTTTCCACAACTAGAAAAACTTTTGAAAAATAAACTTCTTGTTGGATTATCAAAAATTTCTTCTATTGAATATATTAAATATGATACTTGCTTAAAAAAAATGGTTTCGGTTTCTCATAAGTCTAAAAATGTTATTTAAACAAAAAAAAAAAACCTTTAGAACTTCTACATCTTGATCATTTTGGTTCGATAAGAACCTTGAGCTTAGGAGGTAATAAATATGGTTTAATGATAGTTGATGACTTTTCATGTTTTACATGAGTTTTATTTCTTAGAAACAAGAGTGATACGCTTGATGTTTATGAAACTTTTTCAACACAAGTTCAAAATAAAAAGGGTTCTTTAATTATAAGTTTAGGAATTGACCATGGTAAGTAATTTGAAAATGAAAGGTTTTTTGAGTTTTGTGAGAAAAATGGACTAAAGCATAACTTTTTTGCTCCATATATCCACAACAAAATGGAGTAGTAGAAAGGAAAAATAGAGTTTTACAAGAAATGGCACGAAGTATGCTAAATGAAAGTAATGCACCAAAAAATTTATGAGCTAAAGCAATCTCTATATCTTGTTATATTTCTAATCATGTTTATGTGAGACCTTGATGTAGAAAACATCTTATGAAATATACAAAGATAGGAAATCAAATGTATCATATTTTCACATAATCGGGACTAAATGCTTCATCAAGAAATTTAGATAGAATCTCAGCAAATTTGATGAAAGAGCTAATGAAGGAATCTTTCTTGGTTATTCGATAACTAGTATGGCTTTTCGTATTTTTAATCAAGTAACTAGATTAATAGAAGAATATATAAATGTCAAGTTTATTGATAAACTAATCATAGATGATAGTGATGATGTAATAAATAAAAGAATAAGGATGAATATTTAAATTATCAATAGAGTTTACAAGATACTGCTAGAGTACCTATGGAACCTAAAACAAAAGGTAGGTTAGTCATTCAAGTAAATGGTTTAATAGACACTTCTATAGAAGGTATGTTAAATAATTACTTAGATAATTTGCCAAAAGGTACTACTGTACCTAAAAAGTTTATAATTGAATATTCTAAACCTTAGAGATTTAAGTCATATCATCCACTATAACAAGTGCTTGGGAAAATAGATTCTAGAGTTAAAACTAGATCAAAGTTACAAGATATAGAAAATTAATTTGTTTTATTATCTGAAATTGAACCTAACAATGTAAATGGGGCTTTGAAAAACAATAACTAGATTAATGCCATGCAAAAAAAATTAGCACAATTCCAAAAAAATTAGGTATGGACACTAGTTTTGGGACTAAAGGACAAATCTATTATTGGAACAAAATGGGTGTTTAAAAAAAAACTTGATGAACAAGGTAAGATAGTTAGAAATAAAGTAAGGCTTGTGGCGAAAGGATACTCATAAGAAGAAGGTATTGATTTTGATTAAACTTATGCTCTTGTTGCTAGATTAGAAGCTATTATATTATTATTAGCTTATACTTGTTACAAAGATTTCAAATTATTTCAAATGGACTTAGAAAGTGTTTTTTAAAATGGATATATCAAAGAAGAAGTATTTATTGAACATTCCCCAAAATTTGAAGATCTATTAAAAGAAGATTATGTTTTTAAATTACAAAAGGCTTTTTATGGTTTAAAACAAGCTCGTAGAGCTTGGTATGAAAGGTTAAGTAATTTTCTAATCAAAAACAATTTTTCAAGAGGAAAAGTTAACACAAATCTTTTTATAAAAAATTTTGATAAAGATATTTTAGTGGTACAAATTTATGTAGATGATATTATATTTGGTTCTACTAATGAAGTATATTACGAGGAATTTTTAAAGTTAATGAAGGCTGAATTTGAGATGTCCTTAATGTGAGAGTTAAACTTTTTTCTTGTATTGCAAATCAAGCAAACCTCTTAAGGAATATTTATTCACTAAGAAAAGTATGTTAAGAAAATGCTCAAAAAATTTGCATTTAAAAATATTAAGGGAGCTACTATTCCTATGTCAATATCAATAAGGTTAGATCCTAACATTACATGTAAAAAGGTACATAAAAAACTTTATAGAAATTTAATTGGATCTTTGTTATATTTAACTGCATCTAGATTAGACATATTGTTTGCTATTTGTGTATTTGCTAGATTTCAAACAAATCCAACTGAAACATATTTTACAGCTATCAAAAGAATTTTCAAATATATATCTTGCACTACAAGATTTAGAATTTGGTATCCTAAAAATCAAAATATTGATTTAATAGGATATTTAGATACTGATTATGCAAGTTGCAAGATTGATAGAAAAAGTACTTCAGAAAGTTAATTTTTAAAGAACAAGCTTGTATCTTAGTCATCCAAGAAACAAAATTTTGTTGCCCCATCAACAGTTGATGCAGAATATGTTTTAATTAGGAATTGTTGTGCTCAAGTTTTATGGATTAAACAACAATTGTGTAATGTAAAAATATTCTAATAAAATATGATAATACAAATGCTATTAATCTTATAAAAAATCCAATTCATCATCTTAGATGCAAACAAATTGAAGTAAGATATCACTTTATAAGAGATCATGTTAATAATGAAGATATTAATCTTGATTTTGTTAATACTAAATTTCAATTGGTTGATGTATTTACAAAACCGTTGGATAAAAATATATTTGAATTTATTAAAAATGAAATAGGCGTACTATATTATAATAATAAAGATTTTTTTGTTATTTTAAATAAACTCAAATAAAAGAAAGAGGAGTCATATCTTTTTAGCCGATTAGTTCAACCTACACATGCAAGAACTCCTTCCTTAAAAATAATTTTTTTCAAAAATTAATGATTCAAAACTTCCTCCTTTCTCTCTTTAAACACTTTGAACTCTCTCTCTTTCTCTCTGTTACTCTCAACTCTCTCTCTTTCTCTCTCAAACCTTAACTTTGTTCAAGATCATGGCACTATGAAAGTCAATCCAAACTTCTATAATACTTTCTAAAGCCAAAAAGAAAGATAAGACAACCATTGAGATTCAAGATGAAGAATCTTCCATGTCCTTAAACCCTAATCAAGAAAAATCTCAAGAAACTATTCATGTAAAGGAACAAGGAAAACCCAATGACAATAGCGGTTTAGAGGAGGTTGTCATAGATAGTGATTTAGAAACTAAACAAGATGTTTCTCTAGACACTCTAGAAAGGAAGAAAAAGGTACATTTTAGAAATCGGTCTTCTTGGAAGTTTGTACCATTAAAAAGGGAGGTTATGGATTGCATGTCTTTGGACTCTAAATTTTTTATTAAGAACAATTTTGATATTAATGAAATGTTAGATAAAATAGGCCATAGGAAACTGTATAATATGAGGTATATTTTATTTGAAGAAGTGGTTGCAAAATTTCATGAAAATTTAGATTCAAGGAGAAAAGTTAGGTTGAAATCAAATGTGTGTGGTTAAGTTGTTGAAATTACTAAGAATGATCTCATTCATTGTTTAGAGCTCAAGAATAGAAGCGATGATGAAGATATACTAAACATGAATAGGTTAGAGTCATTTCAATATCTAAATGATGGTTTTGAAATTGAGTTAAGAAAGGATATGTTGGTTGTTCAATTTTCTTTGTTAGTCAGGATGTTACATAAGATAGTTAGTTCATGTGTTCTACCTAAAATTAGAAGTAGACAATACATTTCCTATAGATGAGGCAAAGATTATATTAGAAATAACTAAAGGGAAAAGTGTAGATTTAGTTGACAAAATTTTGAAGAATTTGTTTGAAAATAAAGGGAAGAGACCTTATGGAAATCTGATCATGTTTCTCTTAAAAGAGAAAAGGATAAGGTTCCCAAAAGAAGATTATACTAGATTTTCTATCAAGAAATTACTGAAGGGATTCTTCATCATATGAACATAGATGTTTGGAGAAAAGTTTGGTTCTTTGGAGATTCCACAATATACATGGATCATAGGCATTTAAGAAGGGATATTTCTAAATGGATGTCTAATGTGGAAAGAGGAGAAATCTTTAAAGAAAAAAAATGATGAAGAGGAACTTCTAAAAAAGGGTAGGAAAAGAAAAGGAAAGGAAAATGTTGTTAAAAAAGAAATAAAGACAAGGAGGAAGGTTTGTAATGGAAACTTAGAGATTAGGAATGAACTTATAGTTGAAATAGACACTTGTATAGATAATTCAGTAGGAGCTATACCAAAATCCCTTGCTCCAAAGAAAGATGATTTTGAAGTGGGAACTAGAAATGAAGTGGTAAATTTGAATAGCAGAATTTAAGATTTAGAAAATTTTGTAAAGAAAAGCTTTATGGAGGTAAAGTCCATGATTGAGTCAACCATTGCTAAACCTAGTGAAGAGAAATATGAGGAACAACTTCCACTAACTCCCACTAGGATTGGATATAGTTCTCCAAAGACTTTTGTTCAAAATGGTCAATAGGATGTTAATGATAAGACTAGAGATACTGTTCTAATGCACGAATAAAACATGGAGACTACACATGCGTAGCAAAGTGTTCAATGAAGTAGTGGGACTGAGATTTTGGATCAAGCTAAGCAAGAAACTGAAGTTGTCCAAGAACATGATTCTGAATCCATTTCTAAACCAATCCAAAAAACCCAAACTGAACCTACTGTTGAACAACCTATTCAACCATTCCTTTTATTGAACCAACAGAAACACAAATAACTCTAGCTCTAACTCTTATCGAAACCAATCTTAACCCCATTAAAAAGGAATATGAAGAAGCACTAGTTCCAACATGACCAAGGACAAGGGTCAAGACAACTGAGTTATCAAGCCACTAAAGAAGAAGAAGAATTGATTTTCTACTGATGTTTGTTAATTGTTTTACTTTTAATGACTCATGCATGTCATTGTCAATTGTTTGTTAGTTGTTTTACTTTTAAAGACTCATGCTAATTATTGGCTTTAATTGCTAGTCTATATAGTTTAAATTTTCAATGTTGCTTTATGCTTTTCATAATTTAGTTATTAGTTACTCCTAAAACCATGCTTATAAATTCATATCATATGTTGAAGGGGAGTAACATGTACTACTTGTCTGATAACAAAAAGGGAGAGAAGTGTACAATTAGTGATAAATTTGTTTTAAAAATGTTTAATATATTATATAAGAGTTTATTACTAGAGAAAAGTTTTGTTATCATAAAAAAGAGAGGAGAATATTGAGTTCTTTGAGATAAGTTTTAATGGTAACAAAAAGCATATAAGATCTAATGAATTTTTTTTGAGTATATAGAATATCTAATGAATATGTTTTAAGTGCGTAGAACAAAAGTATTCATTTTTACAAACACTTAAATAGAGAGTAGTTTGTAGATACTTTATCTAATAGTTAGCTAAACAATCTGTTAGACATTTTAGTATATACTTAAATAGATAGTTTGATATAGATAATCTATTAAACATTTTAGTAGACACTTAAATAGACAGCTTGATACTTCAGTTTGGTTTTTTAGTATTTACGCTTATATAGTTATTATCTTTCTTCAATACAAGTTTGATTTATTTGAATTTATTTGAAGCCTTAGTTCAACTAATTAAGTGTATTCAGGTACTACACTTAAGGAGGATTACTAGTTCATGAGAATTTTGTTTAAAGTCTATCTCATGAGCTTTCAAGGAATTTTTTATAATTGCAACAAAGTACTATTATTTTAGATGACAGATCAAGATATGAAAAAAATTATTTTAACTAAATATCATTCAAAGAAGAACAAGATAAGGATTATAATAACTAATATGGTTTTTAGTTGAAGCTTACTTGCATAAAGAGGGGTCTTCTATTTTTAAACTAAAGCTCATTTATATAAGGTTTGAATGAAGATATCTATGGATCATAAGGAAATCTAGGGGTTCAAAATTTGAAAGATAGATAAGCTATAAGATTTCTTTTACTACTCACTTATATTTTAGTTTAATTTTTTATGATTTGTTAAGGTAAATTACTCATTTTTTTCTTTTGGTTTTTAATTTACAAAATTCTCCTACATCTTGTATAAACAATTAATCTTCAACATATACCCTTAACTCATCAATCTTACTATCTCTTGCAAATATAATTGTCATGCTTCTAATTCTCTATGGCGACAATAGTTCGTCATGTAATCAACTTAAATAGAATATATAAGACTTTTAATTCTTAAGTGGATTTCTAAGCTGGTTTTAGAATCTTGAAATTGTTAAATTAATATTGTAAAAACATCTGATGATCGACTTGATTTGATTAGTTGAAACTTGGAAGGTCAAGTCTAAGCTAAAAGTTTATCATGGGTAAAAATCCTTGGGGCTATTGGGCTTGTTATAAAGTCAATATAGTCCATAAAGAAAAGTCCATGGAGCCATATGTAGCTCTTAAAATGAAAGTCCATAAAACATATAAATAAAACTAAGGAAACTCAAGTCAAGTGGTCCTTGTTGGTTATATGGCTCTCATATGCTCATAACTCCTCCTCGGAGTCATATCCCATTGAATCATAAAGGAGATCCTTAAAGTAGTCATCTTCACCTATAAAAGAAAAGAAGTGAGCTACAAAAGTCTAGTAATAGTAACACACACATAGGTAGATGTCACATAGGCCTATTTCTAATGCAATAAGTAGCAATTTAATTTATGTAACAGCTAATTAAATAATCATTCAACACAAGGGTACTTGTGAATCTAGAATACGATGGGGAACCTAAGGTTTAGTACCATCACGGTGGTCATTAGTGGATGATCGAAGCAGCTAAACTTCACGTTGCTATGCAAAACTCAAACTAATAAAATAGTGTCGTCTAGATTTCATCATCATTATGTGATCTTCACTGATCACAACCTAGCTATATCATATTGCCTGTTAAGTCCCATAAAGCTTAAGTGACTTTCAAGATATCTTCTCTCTACTTACAGTGCTTGCTATTCGACGTGATTTAACTTATCAATTACTCACTATGCCATCCTTGATTGTCTAAGTGCCTAAACTACTGGGTTAACTAAAACTATGATTGCAACTCCATAATTTGAAACCAAGGGCATCACTTGTTAGCTCAAGTGACTAAACATAAGTAGTAAGTAGATACTTAGCCGGTTTCATTATTAGTCAGGTTAATTATTTTTACCCTAACTTGCAACACGTAGTTACTATGTTCTTGGAAGGTCTAAGGTATTTTGAAGCCAAAGTCGACTTCCAATGATCCTAAAGTTTTGATTTTTATAAAATTAGAAGAGGGAATATCACATGCCCTCGATCCAATAATTGGATCTTGACACCTATTAGTGACATGCAATGAATTAAAGGCTTAATCTTTTTATCAATTTTAGGGTGTAAAATAAGGGAAAGAAATATTTTTGGGATTTTCCATACGAGTAAAGCTGGAAAATAAAGGAATACAGACAATTAATCTAAAGGATATAATGCATCAAAGGATCAATTTGAACTATGTTTAATTATAATTTGATATGACACACAAATTATAACTAAATGGGGTTTTAAAATCAATTAATTAATATTACGCACAATTGATTAAAATCAAAGGTTGTCACCACAATTTAAAATGAATTGTTAAGATAAGGGGAATAGAGAAAAAATGCTCAAGGGATCTCATTCAACTAGTCTATTCATTAATTTGACAAAAAGAGTTATAAGAGAGTATTTATAGAAAAACCATGATATCCCCAAGGCAAAATAGGAAACCTAAATTAATAGAAAAATTGTGATTAAACAATCTTTGAATCAAATGAAATAAATTGAAAAACCTAAAATTCCAAATAAGGTCTTTAGAGACAATTGGAAAAGAAAAAAATTAATTTGGAGGTCAATTGGATAAAATGATCAAAATGCCCCTTAGCTTATTTTCTTGAAAGATGGTTATTTAAATTGAGTTTTAAGGGTATTTTTGGGAAACAAGTACCAATATATCTCAATCGGGCTAAGTGGAAACAAATTAAGGGAAAAATAATACAAAATAGGCTAAATTAAGATGACACATGTCGCTATAAGCTACAATTCACTAATCCTTGTGGACCCATTTATCTTTACCCTTAAACCCTCACTAAAACCTATTATAAAAACTCATTTTAGGATAAAAAATAGCAGCCTCATTTCATTTTTCTAAAAAAGGTAAACACTCTTGAAAACTCATTAAGCCTATTGTATTCCTTAAATCTCTTAATACCCATTAAACTTGATACTAATCTAGTTATTTTTTTTTTTTGGGTAAGTTTTAGGTCAAGAATCAAGTGAAATTTCAAGCTAAGAGGGGGCATCTTGTACACGATTTGGGTAGAAAATGACATGATTCAAGTAGACTTTAGTTTGTAAATTATAAGTTTAAATAGTGTATGATGTTTATTGTAAAGGAAATCAAATGAGAGTTTGAGAAAAATATCATTTTGAAGTGGGTAGGCATGGTTTGGAAAGAATTTAAGTAATTCTTGGATCTCCAACAAGGTAAGCTCAAAATATTGTTTAAGTTGATGATTTAGAATAATTATAAGTAATAGAACATGAGGATTTGATGATTTCTTGAATATTTATGGTGCATTGTAAAACCCATTAGTGATTGCTACCTATATTGAGTATTCTTAACTATTATTTGATTATTTAAGAGTTGATCTAGGATATAATGTGCTATATGTGTTGTTGGGTATTTGATTGAATGATAGAAATAAAGGATAATGCATGATAATTGAAGATATGTGATGGGTTGTTAGATGTAGTTGCAACTGCCACTATGAAGATAGAATTGAGGTTTAAATTTTCTTGTTAAATTTGATTTGAATATTGGGTGATGATAAATTGATAATTGGAGTATGAACATGTGATGTATGGAGTGGTTTTGATGATTAATTAATTTATATTGCATGTGGAAGGTTAGAATTTGGTAGTATGATTGAAGTAATGGATTAATGAGTTGATTTAATTGTTAGTTTATGAATTTCCATTAGGTTACTATATTCTTCGAGTGTTATATTTGATGAAAATTGAAGTTACTTGATAAATATTATGTTTGGTAAAGCTCAGGGTCAGATTGGGTTGATTTGGAAGATTGTAAGAATTTAAAATGTGGAATTTCTTGCATGATTTTAGTAAATGTTTTGTTTTGGAAAAATATGATAAATTATGTTTATTTTTGGTAAATTTGGTAGAATTATGGTTGAATAGAAGTTAGATTGGATATGAAATGAGACTTAGAAGTGATAACATGTTGAAATTGGGCTAATGGAATGAATAAAATTTTAATTAGGGTGTGTTCTATTACATTTTCTCTATTTTGATGGTATTTGGAGCTTCAAAATGAAAAATAAATGATATAGTAAACACTAGAAATGAGTAGGAATAAATCGCTTTGGTTTGAAGTGATTTAGACATAAATTGAATAAGTTATAAACTCCTAAAGTTGGAAATTTGTAATTAAAATTTTTTTGGTAGTTCAGGGGGTTTAAAATGAATAAAATCAAGCATTTTTTTTTGAATAAATGGGTAGTGGAAATGATAAGGAGACAAATGGCTTTAGTTTCACCTAATTTATGTTAAAATTGAGTAAGTTATGACCCTTTAAAGTTAAGACATTAATTTATGACAAATTAAGATAAAGTTGGACAATTGTTTAATTAAATCGGTCAAGGCCGATCTAACCCCAAATTAGCCCAACCAAAATAGGCCTAAGGATGACTCTCTTACCTTATCTTGGGTGGCCCATGTAATTAAACATATTTTTTAAAAATGAGCTTGATTAATTAAACCATCCTAATTAGGTTGAAGTAAAATTTAACACAATAATGTAGACCTAATTACTTAAATGAGCTCAAGACCCCAACTCAAAATGTAATTAGGCCTATTTTCTTCCTAAGGTTTATACCGTAAATGAGCCTTAGTATGATAAATAACCCAATTGGGTCTCAAACCAATTCAAGGCCTAAATCAAATTAACTAATTAAAATAAATTAGACTTAGGTCCAAGAAATAAAATGGAATTACCTAATAGCAATAAAGCTTAAATGGGTCTAAGACTTAAATATGCTTAGCACCATTAAACTCTAGGGCTTATATCATAAATGGGTCCTAATAAACATAGTAAATTTAATTGGGCTTTAAATCCATTAAGGCTCTAAATTAGATAAAGGCTTAAAATAGAATTCTAATAGAACTTAATAAATCAATTAGACTTAGGACACAACTAATGAGAACATGTAAACACAATAGGCTTAGGTCAATTTAAAATAGAAAGAATTAATCTCATTTGACTTAAATTGTAATTAGTAGTTGTAATTAACTCAACTAAATCAATTAGGACTAGTGAGCCTAATTTCAAACATAATTAGACCTACTATACTTAAAGGGCCTAAATACATTAATTGGGCCTTAAACCTAACTAAACTTGAAACTTAAACAACTTATTAGGTTTAATTAAATAAACCCTAAATGGTTTAGGCTATAATTAGCTGAGTTAATTGGGCATAAATATCCTTAATTGAGCTTGTAATTAGTATGGATCTTAAGTAGCTTAAACTAAACCTAGAATAGGATTTAATTACTTAAAATAATTAACTGACTTATAATTTTCTTTTGATACATAAAACTAACTCAATTAGAACTTGGATTGCAATTTGAGGAAATGTTAACTTTTTAGGTACACAATAACTTACGTGTTGCGTGCTAAGATAGTAAGTTAAACCTGACTAATAATTAGCTCGACTAAGTAACTGCTTATTGCTTGTGCATGGTTACTTAAACTAGCAAGTGACAAATCTTGGATTAGGATTATGGCTATGGTTGTATACCCTAAAATAATGCGGTAGAGGCCATCATTATATAGATTAGTAGGTAGCTAATAAGTGAAATTGCATCTAATAATGGGCACCGGGAATGGAGAGAAGGTATATTGTAAGTCATTCGAGAATTATGGGTCCTAATAGGTGATATGGTGTAGCTAGACTACGATTAATGGGGCTATATGATGGCGAGGTTACTTAGACAAGGTTACTTAGGTATATTGATTTTTAATGACATGGAGTGTGGCTACTCTTGTTAACCTTTGATATTTGTTGTGATGGAATTAGACCCTTTGTGCCCCGTCATGATGTCTGGATTAAGAGTACTTCTATGCTGGGTGTTTAATTAAGATAATTAATTGAATGAAGTGATTGACTATAAGATTAGTTGTAAGCTCATTTGACATGTGTGCATGTGTTTCTGTTATTGTGCACTGGGCCCTCATGGCTTACTCTCGCTTTAACCACCCCACTCCCTCCCCCTACCCCCCCGGCTACCCCTCTTTTTTTTTTTTTTTTCAAATAAGAATTTTATTGATCCATTGTATAAATCGTGGTGTTATGGCTCTAAGGAGAAGATATGGGATGGGATTATAGAGATAGACCATGTTGATCATTTTTATGATTGTGATCTGTTATGTTTAAACTATGTTTTTTATATTTTTAATTGTACTAAGACTTATTGGGAGTCGTATATGGCTTCATGACTTGTTACTTAAGGATTGTATCTTTTGTAGGCCTTATAAACCCTATGATCTAATTTATCTTTTCTTGTCTTATCAAGCATTTTTATGACCAATAACCATCAAATGTTTTGCCAAAATATTTTTAAAATCTAAAGAAAAATTTTTGGGTTAAAAAATTTGTTTAGAAACCTACTTAGTAATCATAGCCCTACATATTCTATTTAAGTAAGGTACATAGCAAACTGTCAATACTATAGTGGTTTCGAGACATAACATAAATAAGATGAAATAGAACATATTCATGTACGTGGTCTTATGCATTCAATAGATGTTATGTAACTTAGCAAGCCTTTGAAACATGATTATGCTCTAGCTTATATACCTCTCAACCTCTATCTCCCTTTATCAACACGAATACGGAACACAACTAAAAAAGCATGCCCTAAGAACATAGAAATGTGCATGAACACACCTAAAGAACATGGCTATATACATGAAAATACCCAAAGAACATGGCCATGTACAACTCTAGGCTTCTAATTTCTTCTATTTCATTTGCAAAACTTGAATTAAGTCCCAGTGTCTTTGATTTCATGGACTGATGTCTACATCATTTGTAAAACTTGAATTAAGTCATAGGGTCTTTGATTGCATGGATTGATGGCCACATCATTCCCTCCCTCTTGGGGAAGATTTGAATCAAATCTTGTAAATGCAATCTTTTCGGATAAAAAATAAACTTGCAAAACTCATAGTATGTTAAATAAACATGTTTAGTCAAGTTATACTTAGAAATGGCCACCATATGTAAATTTGTTATATCAAACTCCACAAGTCCTATCAAATCCAATGGCTCTCATTATAGTTCTTTGCATCTTGGACCTTGTATTCACCAACAACTATAGGAATTAGCAATATAGTTATCACATCAAGTGTCTGAAATGGCTACAACATATCTCTATCCTTCTCTATTATTAAGGAGTGCTCTACTTCCACCTCAAGAACACTTATATTCAATCGTTATTTTCTCTTATACATCCTCGTTATTAACTTCCATGGAATCAATGTGCTCCTTTACATCTCCACAATTAACCCCTTCAACCCTTAATATAACATCAACTATATGCTCCTCATCAATCTCTATAGTCCTCTACTCTTTCCCTTCAGGTTCCTCCTTTATAGGGACCTGATCTTGATATGTTAGACACTAAACAACAAAGTGTCTATAATCTAAACTTGAAGCATTTCTTCTTTGTTGGCTTCTCTTCTATATGTTTTGGTTGCACTTCAACATCATTATGACCCTACTTACTATAGCCTATATTTTCTTCCATACTTGGTTTTTCTAAAGTAGCTTGTAGTTTTTCTAGTCTATTCAATACATTTGAGAAAGAGGATCTTACTGAATGTAGAGATTCCAACCTCGGTGCTTCTTAGATAGCCTCATTCTATGTCACAAATCCAAGAGATTTGATGGCTCTAGCTGTTTTTTAATTCAAACGCTTCATAGATCTTTCTATGTTACATCAACAAGGCTTATCTAACTCACTTTGTGTCAAAAGATTCTTGTATTGTTGAGTATTCTCCTTCACATTCATGTGCCCCTACCTCAATTTCAACAATTTTTCATATCTCTTATTGATGATATGGTAGAACTAATTTTCTTCGCATCAAGTGCTTTATTGAATTCCATGTTAGGTCTTCCCCATTAAGAATCTTTCATATCTTCATATTTTTCCACCATTCATTAGCAAAACATTGAAGCTGCTTACTAATTATACTCCCCTTCTTATGTTTAGGATATGGGTAATTCTAGAAAATTCTTTTTACTTGAAATTCCCAGTGCAAATGCTCATTCATCGAACCATACCCATCAAATTCATGTATCTTTGATTTAGTCTCCTTGAGACTCTCAGTTTGAAAATTATTTTTAGACTAATATCTACTATCATAAGCCATATCTTATAAATCTAAAAGACCTAATCAAAGAATTAAATAATGCTTACCAAGGATTGCATACCATGCCTATGTTAATTACTTTTTTTTCCCAAGAAAATTTCCATAAGGCTTCTAAGTATCATAACAATCCAAGTGTGTGAATTGAATGTTGTGGTACCAAGGATTGCATACCATGCCTACGTTAATTACTTTTTTTTTTTTCTGAAGAAAATCTCTATAAGGCATTTGAGTATCGTAACAATCAAAGTGTTAGAACCAAATGCTGTGGTACCAAATTATGATGTGGCCCAAGTCTACTAATTAGATTCGAGCAACTATTAGTGTCGTGTAGCAAATTAAAAGTTTGATCTTTTTATCACTTTTAGGGTATAAAAGAAGGGAAAGAAATATTTTTGAGATTTTCTATATGACTATGAATGAAAAATAAAGGAATATGGACAAATTAATCCAAAGGATATGATGCACCAATCAATCAATCCAAACTATATTTAATTATAATTTGATATGATGCACAAATTATAACTAAATAGGATTTTGAAGTCAATTAATTGATATTATGCACAATTAATTTAAATCAAGGGTTGTTGCCACAATTCAATATGAATCGATAAGACAAAGGCTATAGAGAGAAACTTTCAAAGGATTTCATTCAACTAGTAAATTCACTAATTGATGAAAAGAGTTATAAGAGAGCATTTATAGAAAAACCTTGACATCCCCAGGGCAAAATAAGAAACGCTAACTAATAAAAAAACTATAAATAAACAATCTTTAAATAAAATAAAACAAACAAGCTAAACTAGAACATGGTCATGTACATGGTTGTATACATTCAATAGATGTCATGTAACTTAACTTTCCCTTGAAACATAGTTGTGCCTTCATCTCCCTTCATCAACACGACTAAGGAACACACCTAAAGAACATGGCCATGTACATCTCTAGGCTTCTATTTTCTTCTGTTTCATTTGCAAAATGTAAATTAAGTCCTTGGGTCTCGATTATGCTGACCAATGGCAATATTTGAATTATAAGTTTGTAAATTCATATTAAACAATTAATCACTATAGATTATCAGGCTTGGTCTAATATTGACTAAGGCTCATATTGGTCTTAAACCCGATAAGGGTATGAAGGCTCAATTAGCCTTTAGCTATATTTGGCCCATGTATTTACTTAAGGTTTATTAGTTAGACCTATCCACATTATTCATTAAGTATTAGTTTAATTATCCAATTATGATGAGATCCATGATGAGAGCCAAGCCGGAAGAAGAAATGTGGATACTCTTGAAGTGCTGCCTGGACCAATCACAAGAAATTAAGCGAAACGATTTAAGGAAGCACTTAACGGGTTGATAAAGGTTGTCCATGAAGCCGGAAAGGATTAGAGCAATCATGAAGTTGGAACGGATTGGAACAACCATGGGGAGACCCTTGCTTTTATACAAGTCACACCGGACACGGGTTGAAGAGGGCGTGTATGTTCAAGGCACGACCGTGTAGGAATTTCAAGATTGCACAGAATCATACACGGCTAGATACACGGCTAAAAGGCACGACCGTGTATGGAGACAAGAAAATCTATAGAAAGATACACGACCAGAAGTGCACGGTCGTGTATGTGACCGGAATGTGCACAGAAAAGTACACGGCCAAAGTATACGGTCGTGTACACGGTTGTGTATCCCCTGCCGACCAGCTTGTTCTGTTTTCGTGTTTTCACGTAACTTATCTAAGCTACATCATTTTGGACTTGTTTTTCACGAATTGTCACCCTAGTATAAAAGCTCCTAGGGTTTAGAACAACTTAGAATATACATCTTTGAACATTAAACACTTTTGAGAGGCACCTCTTTTGGTTCTTCAAGAACTAACTAGAACTTATCGGATTTTATTTCCGTGGCGTTCATCTCGACTTATCAATTGGTCTCTCTTCCCGATTGTGGCGTCTTCATTTTATACCAAGGTTCTTATCTCGCTTATAGACAACGGGTCGCGGTTTCCACTTTAGGTGTTTGGGCGTCTTAGGTAACGAATTTCCGAACGTATTGGTATTGGGTTTCGTCACGGGTTGGCGTGGTTCGTATCAGTTAATGATGAGAGCCAAGCCGGAAGAAGAAATGTGGACTGCCTGGACCGATCACAAGAAATCAAGCGAAATGATTCAAGGAAGTACTTAACGGGTTGATAAAGGTTATTTATGAAGCTGGAAAGTATTGGAGCAATCATGAAGTTGGAACGGATTGGAACAACCATGGGAAGACCCTTGCTTTTATACAAGTCACACCGGACACGGGTTGAAGAGGGCGTGTATGTTCAAGGCACGACCGTGTAGGAATTCCAAGATTGCACAGAATCATACACGGCTAGATATACGGCTAAAAGGACGGCTGTGTATGGAGACAAGCAAATCCACAGAAAGATACACGACCAGAAGTACACGGTCGTGTATGTGACCGAAATGTCACAGAAAAGTACACGGCCAAAGTACATGGCCGTGTATCCCCTACCGGCCAGCTTGTTCCGTTTTCGTATTTTTACGCAACTTATCTAAGCTAATCGTTTTGGACTTGTTTTTCACGAATTGTAACCCTAGTATAAAAGCTCCTAGGGTTTAGAACAACTTAGAATATACATCTTTGAACATTAAACACTTTGAGAGGCACCTCTTTTGGTTCTTCAAGAACTAACTAGAACATATCGGATTTATTTCCGTGGCGTTCATCTCGACTTATCAATTGGTCTCCCTTCCCGATTTGGCGTCTTCATTTTATACCAAGGTTCTTATCTCGCTTATAGACAAGGGTCGCGTTTCACTTTAGGTGTTTGGGCGTCTTAGGTAACGAATTCCGAACGTATTGGTATTGCGTTTCGTCACGGGTTGGCGTGGTTCGTATCAGTTAATGATGAGAGCCAAGCCGGAAGAAGAAATGTGGACTACCTGGACGATCACAAGAAATCAAGCGAAACGATTCAGGAAGTATTTAACGGGTTGATAAAGGTTGTCTATGAAGCCGGAAAGTATTGAGCAATCATAAGTTGGAACGGATTGAACAACCATGGGAAGACCCTTGCTTTTATACAAGTCACACCGGACACGGGTTAAGAGGGCTGTATGTTCAAGGCACGGCCGTGTAGGAATTCCAAGATTGCACAGAATCATAAACGGCTAGATATACGGCTAAAAGGCACGGCCGTGTATGGAGACAAGCAAATCCACAGAAAGATACACGACCAAAGTACACGGTCGTGTATGTGACCGAAATGTGCACAGAAAAGTACACGGCCAAAGTACACGGCCGTGTATCCCTACCGGCCAGCTTGTTCCGTTTCGTATTTTTACGCAACTTATCTAAGCTACATCGTTTTGGACTTGTTTTTCACGAATTGTAACCCTATATAAAAGCTCTTAGGGTTTAGAACAACTTAGAATATACATCTTTGAACATTAAACACTTTTGAGAGGCACCTCCTTTGGTTCTTCAAGAACTAACTAGAACTTATCGGATTTATTTCCGTGGCGTTCATCCCGACTTATCAATCATCTTTCATCCCGATTGTGGCGTCTTCATTTTATACCAAGGTTCTTGTCTCGCTTATAGACAACGGGTCGCGGTTTCCACTTTAGGTGTTTGGGCGTCTTAGGTAACGAATTTCCGAACGTATTGGTATTGGGTTTTGTCAGGGTTGGTGTGGTTCGTATCAGTTAGATGAATCGATCAGAGCCAAGCCGGAAGAAGAAATGTGGACCGCTTGGACCGATCACAAGAAATAAGCGAAACGATTCAAGGAAGCATTAACGGGTTGATAAAGGTTGTCATGAAGCCAAAAGGATTGGAGCAATCTGAAGTTGGAACGGTTGGAACAACCATGGAAGACCCTTGCTTTATACAAGTCACACGGACACGGGTTGAAGAGGGCGTGTATGTTCAAGGCACGGCCGTGTAGGAATTCAAGATTGCACAGAATCATACACGGCTAGATATATGGCTAAAAGGCACGGCCATGTATGGACAAGAATCCACAGAAAGATACACGACAGTAGTATACGGTCGTGTATGTGACCGAATGTGCACAAAAAGTACACGGCCAAAGTACACGGCCGTGTATCCCCTACCGCCAGCTTGTTCGTTTTCGTTTTTTACGCAACTTATTAAGCACGTCGTTTTGGACTTGTTTTTCATGAATTGTAACCCTAGTATAAAAGCTCAAGGTTTAGAACAACTTAGAATATACATCTTTGAACATTAAACACTTTTGAGAGGCACCTCCTTGGTTCTTCAAGAACTAACTAGAACTTATCGGATTTTATTTCCGTGGCGTTCATCCCGACTTATCAATCGGTCTTTCTCCCGATTGTGGCGTCTTCATTTTATACCAAGTTCTTGTCTCGCTTATAGACAACGGGTCCGGTTTCCACTTAGGTGTTTGGGCGTTTAGGTAACGAATTTCCGAACGTATTGGTATTGGTTTCTTCACGGGTTGCGTGGTTCGTATCAGTTTAATGATGAGAGCCAAGCCGGAAGAAGAAATGTGGACTACCTGGACGATCACAAGAAATAAGTGAAACGATTAAGGAAGCACTTAACGGGTTGATAAAGGTTGTCATGAAGCCAAAAGGATTGGAGCAATCAGGAAGTTGGAAGGTTGGAAAACCATGGAAGACCCTTGCTTTTATACAAGTCACACGGAACGGGTTGAAGAGGGCGTGTATGTTCAAGGCACGACCGTGTAGAAATTCAAGATTGCACGAATCATACACGGCTAGATATACGGCTAAAAGGCACGGCCTGTATGGACAAGAAATCCACAGAAAGATACACGACCAGAAGTACACGGTCGTGTTGTGACCGAATGTGCACAAAGTAAAAAGTACACGGTCGTGTACACGGCTGTATCCCCTACCGGCCAGCTTGTTCGTTTTCGTTTTTTACGCAACTTATCTAAGCTACGTCGTTTTGGACTTGTTTTTCACGAATTGTAACCCTAGTATAAAAGCTCCAAGGTTTAAACAACTTAGAATATACATCTTTGAACATTAAACACTTTTGAGAGGCACCTCTCTTGGTTCTTCAAGAACTAACTAGAACTTATCGGATTTTATTTCCGTGCGTTCATCCCGACTTATCAATCTGGTCTTCTTCCCGATTGTGGCGTCTTCATTTTATACCAAGGTTCTTGTCTCGCTTATAGACAACGGGTCGCGGTTTCCACTTTAGGTGTTTGGGCGTCTTAGGTAACGAATTTCCGAACGTATTGGTATTGGGTTTCGTCACGGGTTGGCGTGGTTCGTATCAGTTAATGATGAGAGCCAAGCCGAAGAAGAAATGTGGACTCCTGGACCGATCACAAGAAATCAAGCGAAACGATTCAAGGAAGCACTTAACGGGTTGATAAAGGTTGTCTATGAAGCCGGAAAGGATTGAGCAATCATGAAGTTGGAACGGATTGGAACAACCATGGGAAGACCCTTGCTTTTATACAAGTCACACCGGACACGGGTTGAAGAGGGCGTGTATGTTCAAGGCACGGCCGTGTAGGAATTCCAAGATTGCACAGAATCATACACGGCTAGATATACGGCTAAAAGGCACGGCCGTGTATGGAGACAAGCAAATCCACAGAAAGATACACGACCAGAAGTACACGGTCGTGTATGTGACCGAAATGTGCACAGAAAAGTACACGGCCAAAGTACACGGCCGTGTATCCCCTACCGGCCAGCTTGTTCCGTTTTCGTATTTTTACGCAACTTATCTAAGCTACATCGTTTTGGACTTGTTTTTCACGAATTGTAACCCTAGTATAAAAGCTCTTAGGGTTTAGAACAACTTAGAATATACATCTTTGAACATTAAACACTTTTGAGAGGCACCTCCTTTGGTTCTTTAAGAACTAACTAGAACTTATCGGATTTTATTTCCGTGGCGTTCATCTCGACTTATCAATTGGTCTCTCTTCCCGATTGTGGCGTCTTCATTTTATACCAAGGTTCTTATCTCGCTTATAGACAACGGGTCGCGGTTTCCACTTTAGGTGTTTGGGCGTCTTAGGTAACGAATTTCCGAACGTATTGGTATTGGGTTTCGTCACGAGTTGGCGTGGTTCGTATCAGTTAATGATGAAAGCCAAGCCGGAAGAAGAAATGTGGACTACCTGGACCGATCACAAGAAATCAAGTGAAACGATTCATGGAAGTATTTAACGGGTTGATAAAGGTTGTCTATGAAGCCGGAAAGTATTAGAGCAATGATGAAGTTGGAACGGATTGGAACAATCATGGGAAGACCCTTGCTTTTATACAAGTCACACCGGACACGGGTTGAAGAGGGCGTATATGTTCAAGGCACGGCCGTGTAGGAATTCCAAGATAGCACAGAATCATACACGGCTAGATATACGGCTAAAAGGCACGGCCGTGTATGGAGACAAGCAAAACCACAGAAAGATACACGACTAGAAGTACACGGTCGTGTATGTGACCCAAATGTGCACAGAAAAGTACACGGCCA
This sequence comes from Laguncularia racemosa, assembly GCA_037954665.1. Classification (NCBI taxonomy): domain Eukaryota; kingdom Viridiplantae; phylum Streptophyta; class Magnoliopsida; order Myrtales; family Combretaceae; genus Laguncularia; species Laguncularia racemosa. Next base: position 799,252 of record JBBMOL010000039.1, on the reverse strand, counting down.
AAGTACACGGCCGTGTATCCCCTACCGGCCAGCTTGTTCCGTTTTCGTATTTTTACGGAACTTATCTAAGCTACATCGTTTTTGACTTGTTTTTCGCGAATTGTAACCCTAGTATAAAAGCTCTTAGGGTTTAGAACAACATAGAATATACATCTTTGAACATTAAATACTTTTGAGAGGCACATCCTTTGGTTCTTCAAGAACTAACTAGAACTTATCGGATTTTATTTCCGTAGCGTTCATCCCGACTTATCAATCAGTCTTTCATCCCGATTGTGGCGTCTTCATTTTATACCAAGGTTCTTGTCTCGCTTATAAACAACGGTTCGCGGTTTCCACTTTTGGTGTTTGGGCGTGTTAGGTAACGAATTTCCGAACGTATTGGTATTGGGTTTCGTCACGAGTTGGCGTGGTTCGTATCAGTTAATGATGAGATCCATGATGAGAGCCAAGCCGGAAGAAGAAATGTGGACTACCTGGACCGATCACAAGAAATCAAGCGAAACTATTCATGGAAGTATTTAACGGGTTGATAAAGGTTGTCTATGAAGCCGGAAAGTATTGGAGCAATCATGAAGTTGGAACGGATTGGAACAATCATGGGAAGACCCTTGCTTTTATACAAGTCACACCAGACACGGGTTGAAGAGGGCGTGTATGTTCAAGGCACGGCCGTGTAGGAATTCCAAGATTGCACAGAATCATACACGGCTAGATATACGGCTAAAAGGCACGGCCGTGTATGGAGACAAGCAAATCCACAGAAAGATACACGACCAGAAGTACACGGTCGTGTATGTGACCGAAATGTGCACAGAAAAGTACACGGCCAAAGTACACGGCCGTGTATCCCCTACCGGCCAGCTTGTTCCGTTTTCGTATTTTTACGCAACTTATCTAAGCTACATCGTTTTGGACTTGTTTTTCACGAATTGTAACCCTAGTATAAAAGCTCTTAGGGTTTAGAACAACTTAGAATATACATCTTTGAACATTAAACACTTTTGAGAGGCAGCTCCTTTGGTTCTTCAAGAACTAACTAGAACTTATCGGATTTTATTTCCGTAGCGTTCATCCCGACTTATCAATCAGTCTTTCATCCCGATTGTGGCGTCTTCATTTTATACCAAGGTTCCCCCCCCCCCCCCCCCCCCCCCCCCCCCCCCCCCCAAAAAAAAAAAAAAAAAAAAAAAAAAAAAAAAAAAAAAAAAAAAAAAAAAAAAAAAAAAAAAAAAAAGGTTGTCCCTGAAGCCAAAAAGGATTGGAGCAATCATGAAGTTGGAACGGGTTGGAACAACCATGGGAAGACCCTTGCTTTTATACAAGTCACATCGGACACGGGTTGAAGAGGGCGTGTATGTTCAAGGCACGGCCGTGTAGGAATTTCAAGATTGCACAGAATCATACACGGCTAGATATACGGCTAAAAGGCACGGCCATGTATGGTTACAAGAAAATCCACAGAAAGATACACGACCAGTAGTATACGGTCGTGTATGTGACCGGAATGTGCACAGAAAAGTACACAGCCAAAGTATACGGTCGTGTACACGGCTGTGTATCCCCTACCGGCCAGCTTGTTCTGTTTTCGTGTTTTTACGCAACTTATCTAAGCTACGTCGTTTTGGACTTGTTTTTCACGAATTGTAACCCTAGTATAAAAGCTCCAAGGGTTTAGAACAACTTAGAATATACATCTTTGAACATTAAACACTTTTGAGAGGCACCTCTCTTGGTTCTTCAAGAACTAACTAGAACTTATCGGATTTTATTTCCGTGGCATTCATCCCGACTTATCAATCGGTCTTTCTTCCCGATTGTGGCATCTTCATTTTATACCAAGGTTCTTGTCTCGCTTATAGACAACGGGTCGCGGTTTCCACATTAGGTGTTTGGGCGTCTTAGGTAACGAATTTCCGAACGTATTGGTATTGGGTTTCGTCACGGGTTGGCGTGGTTCGTATCAGTTAATGATGAGAGCCAAGCCGGAAGAGGAAATGTGGACTACCAGGACCGATCACAAGAAATCAAGTGAAACGATTCAAGGAAGCACTTAACGGGTTAGATAAAGGTTGTCTATGAAGCCAGAAAGGATTGGAGCAATCATGAAGTTGGAACGGATTGGAACAACCATGGGAAGACCCTTGCTTTTATACAAGTCACACCGGACACGGGTTGAAGAGGGCGTGTATGTTCAAGGCACGGCCGTGTAGGAATTCCAAGATTGCACAGAATCCTATACGGCTAGATATACGGCTAAAAGGCATGGCCGTGTAGGGAGACAAGCAAATCCACAGAAAGATACACGACCAGAAGTACACGGTCGTGTATGTGACCGAAATGTGCACAGAAAAGTACACGGCCAAAGTACACGGCCGTGTATCCCCTACCGGCCAGCTTGTTCCGTTTTCGTATTTTTACGCAACTTATCTAAGCTACATCGTTTTGGACTTGTTTTTCACGAATTGTAACCCTAGTATAAAAGCTCTTAGGGTTTAGAACAACTTAGAATATACATCTTTGAACATTAAACACTTTTGAGAGGCACCTCTTTTGGTTCTTCAAGAACTAACTAGAACTTATCGGATTTTATTTCCGTGGCGTTCATCTCGACTTATCAATTGGTCTCTCTTCCAGATTGTGGCGTCTTCATTTTATACCAAGGTTCTTATCTCGCTTATAGACAACGGGTCGCGGTTTCCACTTTAGGTGTTTGGGCGTCTTAGGTAACGAATTTCCGAACGTATTGGTATTGGGTTTCGTCACGGGTTGGCGTGGTTCGTATCAGTTAATGATGAAGCCAAGCTGGAAGAAGAAATGTGGACAACCTAGACCGATCACAAGAAATCAAGCGAAACGATTCATGGAAGTATTTAACGGGTTGATAAAGGTTGTCTATGAAGCCGGAAAGTATTGGAGCAATATGAAGTTGGAACGGATTGGAACAACAATGGGAAGACCCTTGCTTTTATACAAGTCACACCGGACACGGGTTGAGGAGGGCGTGTATGTTCAAGGCACGGCCGTGTAGGAATTCCAAGATTGCACAGAATCATACACGGCTAGATATACGGCTAAAAGGCACGGCCGTGTATGGAGACAAGCAAATCCACAGAAAGATACACGACCTGAAGTACACGGTCGTGTATGTGACCGAAATGTGCACAGAAAAGTACACGGCCAAAGTACACGGCCGTGTATCCCCTACCGACCAGCTTGTTCCGTTTTCGTATTTTTACGCAACTTATCTAAGCTACATCGTTTTGGACATGTTTTTCACGATTTGTAACCCTAGTATAAAAGCTCTTAGGGTTTAGAACAACTTAGAATATACATCTTTGAACATTAAACACTTTTGAGAGGCACCTCCCTTGGTTCTTCAAGAACTAACTAGAACTTATCGGATTTTATTTCCGTAGCGTTCATCTCGACTTATCAATTGGTCTCTCTTCCCGATTGTGGCGTCTTCATTTTATACCAAGGTTCTTATCTCGCTTATAGACAACGGGTCGCGGTTTCCACTTTAGGTGTTTGGGCGTATTAGGTAACGAATTTCCGAACGTATTGGTATTGGGTTTCGTCACGAGTTGGCGTGGTTCGTATCAGTTAATGATGAGAGCCAAGCCGGAAGAAGAAATGTGGACTGCCTGGACCGATCACAAGAAATCAAGCGAAACGATTCAAGGAAGTACTTAACGGGTTGATAAAGGTTGTCTATGAAGCCGGAAAGTATTGGAGCAATCATGAAGTTGGAACGGATTGGAACAACCATGGGAAGACCCTCGCTTTTATACAAGTCACACCGGACACGGGTTGAAGATGGCGTGTATGTTCAAGGTACGGCCGTGTAGGAATTCCAAGATTGCACAGAATCATACACGGCTAGATATACGGCTGAAAGGCACGGCCGTGTATGGAGACAAGCAAATCCACAGAAAGATACACGACCAGAAGTACACGGTCGTGTATGTGACCGAAATGTGCACAGAAAAGTACACGGCCAAAGTACACGGTCGTGTACACGGTCGTGTATCCTCTACCGGCCAGCTTGTTCCGTTTTCGTGTTTTTACGCAACTTATCTAAGCTACGTCGTTTTGGACTTGTTTTTCACGAATTGTAACCCTAGTATAAAAGATCCTAGGGTTTAGAACAACTTAGAATATACATCTTTGAACATTAAACACTTTTGGGAGGAACCTCTCTTGGTTCTACAAGAACTAACTAGAACTTATCGGATTTTATTTCCATGGCGTTCATCCCGACTTATTAATCAGTCTTTCATCCCGATTGTGGCGTCTTCATTTTATACCAAGGTTCTTGTCTCGCTTATAGACAACGGGTCACGGTTTCCACTTTAGGTGTTTGGGCGTCTTAGGTAACGAATTTCCGAACGTATTGGTATTGGGTTTCGTCACGGGTTGGTGTGGTTCGTATCAGTTAATGATGAGAGCCAAGCCGGAAGAAGAAATGTGGACCGCTTGGACCGATCACAAGAAATTAAGCGAAACGATTCAAGGAATCACTTAACGGGTTGATAATGGTTGTCCATGAAGCCAAAAAGGATTGGAGCAATCATGAAGTTGGAACGGGTTGGAACAACCATGGGAAGACCCTTGCTTTTATACAAGTCACATCGGACACGGGTTGAAGAGGGCGTGTATGTTCAAGGCACGGCCGTGTAGGAATTTCAAGATTGCACAGAATCATACACGGCTAGATATACGACTAAAAGGCACGACCATGTATGGTTGCAAGAAAATCCACGGAAAGATACACGACCTGTAGTATACGGTCGTGTATGTGACCGGAATGTGCACAGAAAAGTACACGGCCAAAGTACACGGTCGTGTACACGGCTGTGTATCCCCTACCGGCCAGCTTGTTCTGTTTTCGTATTTTTAGGCAACTTATCTAAGCTACGTCGTTTTGGACTTGTTTTTCACGAATTGTAACCCTAGTATAAAAGCTCCAAGGGTTTAGAACAACTTAGATTATACATCTTTGAACATTAAACACTTTTGAGAGGCACCTCTTTTGGTTCTTCAAGAACTAACTAGAACTTATCGGATTTTATTTCCGTGGCGTTCATCTCGACTTATCAATTGGTCTCTCTTCCCGATTGTGGCGTCTTCATTTTATACCAAGGTTCTTATCTCGCTTATAGACAACGGGTCGCGGTTTCCACTTTAGGTGTTTGGGCGTCTTAGGTAACGAATTTCCGAACGTATTGGTATTGGGTTTCGTCACGGGTTGGCGTGGTTCGTATCAGTTAATGATGAGAGCCAAGCCGGAAGAAGAAATGTGGACTACCTGGACCGATCACAAGAAATCAAGCGAAACGATTCAAGGAAGTATTTAACGGGTTGATAAAGGTTGTCTATGAAGCCGGAAAGTATTGGAGCAATCATGAAGTTGGAACGGATTGGAACAACCATGGGAAGAGCCTTGCTTTTATACAAGTCACACCGGACACGGGTTGAAGAGGGCGTGTATGTTCAAGGCACGGCCGTGTAGGAATTCCAAGATTGCATAGAATCATGCACGGCTAAAAGGCACGGCCGTGTATGGAGACAAGCAAATCCATAGAAAGATACACGACCAGAAGTACACGGTCGTGTATGTGACCGAAATGTGCACAGAAAAGTACACGGCCAAAGTACACGGCCGTGTACCCCCTACCGGCCAGCTTGTTCCGTTTTCGTATTTTTACACAACTTATCTAAGCTACATCGTTTTGGACTTGTTTTTCACGAATTGTAACCCTAGTATAAAAGCTCTTAGGGTTTAGAACAACTTAGAATATACATCTTTGAACATTAAACACTTTTGAGAGGCACCTCCTTTGGTTCTTCAAGAACTAACTAGAACTTATCGGATTTTATTTCCGTGGCGTTCATCCCGACTTATCAATCAGTCTTTCATCCCGATTGTGGCGTCTTCATTTTATACCAAGGTTCTTGTCTCGCTTATAGACAACGGGTCGCGGTTTCCACTTTAGGTGTTTGGGCGTCTTAGGTAACGAATTTCCGAACGTATTGGTATTGGGTTTTGTCACGGGTTGGTGTGGTTCGTATCAGTTAATGATGAGATCCATGATGAGAGCCAAGCGAAGAAGAAATGTGGAACCGCTTGGACCGATCACAAGAAATAAGCGAAACGATTAAAGGAAGCACTTAACGGGTTGATAAAGGTTGTCCATGAAGCCAAAAAGATTGGAGCAATCATGAAGTTGGAACGGTTGGAACAACCATGGGAAGACCCTTGCTTTTATACAAGTCACATCGGACACGGGTTGAAGAGGGCGTGTATGTTCAAGGCACGGTTGTGTAGGTATTTCAAGATTGCACAGAATCATACACGGCTAGATATACGGCTAAAAGGCACGGCCATGTATGGTTACAAGAGAATCCACAGAAAGATACACGACCAGTAGTATACGGTCGTGTATGTGACCGGAATGTGCACATAAAAGTATACGGTCGTGTACACGGCTGTGTATCCCCTACCAGCCAGCTTGTTCTGTTTTCGTGTTTTTACGCAACTTATATAAGCTACGTCGTTTTGGACTTGTTTTTCACGAATTGTAACCCTAGTATAAAAGCTCCAAGGGTTTAGAACAACTTAGAATATACATCTTTGAACGTTAAACACTTTTGAGAGGCACCTCTCTTGGTTCTTCAAGAACTAACTAGAACTTATCGGATTTTATTTCCGTGGTGTTCATCCCGACTTATCAATCGGTCTTTCTTCCCGATTGTGGCGTCTTCATTTTATACCAAGGTTCTTGTCTCGCTTATAGACAACGGGTCGCGGTTTCCACATTAGGTGTTTGGACGTCTTAGGTAACGAATTTCCGAACGTATTGGTATTGGGTTTCTTCACGGGTTGGCGTGGTTCGTATCAGTTAATGATGAGAGCCAAGCCGGAAGAAGAAATGTGGACTACCTGGACCGATCACAAGAAATCAAGCGAAACGATTTAAGGAAGCACTTAACGGGTTGATAAAGGTTGTCTATGAAGCCAGAAAGGATTGGAGCAATCAGGAAGTTGGAACGGATTGGAATAACCATGGGAAGACCCTTGCTTTTATACAAGTCACACCGGATACGGGTTGAAGAGGGCGTGTATGTTCAAGGCACGACCGTGTAGAAATTCCAAGATTGCACGGAATCATACACGGCTAGATATACGGCTAAAAGGCACGGCCGTGTATGGAGACAAGCAAATCCACAGAAAGATACACGACCAGAAGTACACGGTCGTGTATGTGACCGAAATGTGCATAGAAAAGTACACGGTCGTGTACACGGCCGTGTATCCCCTACCGGCCAGCTTGTTCCGTTTTCGTATTTTTACGCAACTTATCTAAGCTACGTCGTTTTGGACTTGTTTTTCACGAATTGTAACCCTAGTATAAAAGCTCCAAGGGTTTAAAACAACTTAGAATATACATCTTTGAACATTAAACACTTTTGAGAGGCACCTCTCTTGGTTCTTCAAGAACTAACTAGAACTTATCGGATTTTATTTCCGTGGCGTTCATCCGACTTATCAATCGGTCTTTCTTCCCGATTGTGGCGTCTTCATTTTATACCAAGGTTCTTGTCTCGCTTATAGACAACGGGTCGCGGTTTCCACTTTAGGTGTTTGGGCGTCTTAGGTAACGAATTTCCGAACGTATTGGTATTGGGTTTCGTCACGGGTTGGCGTGGTTTGTATCAGTTAATGATGAGAGCCAAGCCAGAAGAAGAAATGTGGACCGCCTGGACCGATCACAAGAAATCAAGCGAAACGATTCAAGGAAGCACTTAATGGGTTGATAAAGGTTGTCTATGAAGCCGGAAAGGATTGGAGCAATCATAAAGTTGGAACGGTTTGGAACAACCATGGGAAGACCCTTACTTTTATACAAGTCACATCGGACACGGGTTGAAGAGGGCGTGTATGTTGAAGGCACGGCCGTGTAGAAATTCCAAGATTGCATAGAATCATACACGGCTAGATATACGGCTGAAAGGCACGACCGTGTATGGAGACAAGCAAATCCACAGAAAGATACACGACCAGAAGTACACGGTCGTGTATGTGACCGAAATGTGCACAGAAAAGTACACGGCCAAAGTACACGGTCGTGTACACGGCCGTGTATCCCCTACCGGCCAACTTGTTCCATTTTCGTGTTTTTACGCAACTTATCTAAGCTACGTCGTTTTGGACTTGTTTTTCACGAATTGTAACCCTAGTATAAAAGCTCCTAGGGTTTAGAACAACTTAGAATATACTTCTTTGAACATTAAACACTTTTGAGAGGCACCTCTCTTGGTTCTTCAAGAACTAACTAGAACTTATCGGATTTTATTTCCATGGCGTTCATCCCGACTTATCAATCAGTCTTTCATCCCGATTGTGGCGTCTTCATTTTATACCAAGGTTCTTGTCTCGCTTATAGACAACGGGTCACGGTTTCCACTTTAGGTGTTTGGGCGTCTTAGGTAACGAATTTCCGAACGTATTGGTATTGGGTTTTGTCACGGGTTGGTGTGGTTCGTATCAGTTAATGATGAGATCCATGATGAGAGCCAAGCCGGAAGAAGAAATGTGGACCGCTTGGACTGATCACAAGAAATTAAGCGAAACGATTCAAGGAAGCACTTATCGGGTTGATAAAGGTTGTCCATGAAGCCAAAAAGGATTGGAGCAATCATGAAGTTGGAACGGGTTGGAACAACCATGGGAAGACCCTTGCTTTTATACAAGTCACATCGGACACGGGTTGAAGAGGGCGTGTATGTTCAAGGCACGGCCGTGTAGGAATTTCAAGATTGCACAGAATCATACACGGCTAGATATACGGCTAAAAGGCACGGCCATGTATGGTGACAAGAAAATCCACAGAAAGATACACGACCAGTAGTATACGGTCGTGTATGTGACCGGAATGTGCACAGAAAAGTACACGGCCAAAGTACACGGTCGTGTACACGACTGTGTATCCCCTACCGGCTAGCTTGTTCTGTTTTCGTGTTTTTACGCAACTTATCTAAGCTACGTCGTTTTGGACTTGTTTTTCACGAATTGTAACCCTAGTATAAAAGCTCCTAGGGTTTAGAACAACTTAGAATATACATCTTTGAACATTAAACACTTTTGAGAGCACCTCTCTTGGTTCTTCAAGAACTAACTAGAACTTATCGGATTTTATTTCCGTGGCGTTCAACCCGACTTATCAATCGGTCTTTCATCCCGATTGTGGCGTCTTCATTTTATACCAAGGTTCTTGTCTCGCTTATAGACAACGGGTCACGGTTTCCACTTTAGGTGTTTGGGCGTCTTAGGCAACGAATTCCGAACGTATTGGTATTGGGTTTCGTCACGGGTTGGCATGGTTCGTATCAAATTAGGCTCTACTTAACTTTTTGAGGTCAAGCCCTTTGAGTTTTGGTCCATTTTAATTCCAAGTCTCATATTATCTTCTTAAGTCTTTGTCTATATATCTTAGTAAGTCTCAATTAGGCTATTGGGCCCTAAAAGAAAGTAGTTCAAAATAGTTTAAACTTAGGTCCATTTAGTTTAACTAAGTTAATTACCTCATCAATTAAAGTAATCCATTTAATTAATCACTTAGTTACTTAACCCAATTAAACTAATTTAATTGGGCTTTGAATACTTTAATTTATTAACTTAGTTCTATTTAAGTTTTTCTAGGTCCAAATTATTTAATCTAATGCCACTTAATTTATTTAGGTCCATTATGCGTTATTTATCTACCTTAGGCCCAATAAGGCCCATTATGTTTAAATAATCCTATTTTAGGCCCATTAACTTTTTTTGGTTATTTGTTAAGTCCAATTATTTTTTTATGCCTTATCAAGTCTATTTAAGATCCTAAATTGGCCATGTGCTTCATTAGGTTTTAGGCCCACTAAGAGGGTTTCATGTTATTAAGGCCTATTTAGGTTGTGGACCTAAAGGAGAAATGGGGGAAATGAGCCTAACTAATTTTAGAAATAGGGCCAATTAGGCTTATTTAAATTTTTTTAGCCAAATTATAATTTATTTACTAAATTCATCCTAGAATTACATTAATTAGGCCAATCAATTTAATTGGAAAGTTTTATGGAAGAATTTTTGCGAATTGACCATGTAGGTGGTTATTGGATTGAAATTAGTTGGGCTAGTTTAGGTTAAACCAACCTTAGCCCATTTCATTTGAAATATTATTTTATCTTTTATTTTATTTATTATTATTACTATTAGCCATTTTCTATGTCATTTTTAGAGAAATTGGAATTTTTACATCAAACTCATTTTCCATCAAGTTTCAATTTAAATCTTAAACTTCAATTCGGGTTTTATGTGAATTGAATTTTGGAATTTGGTTTATAGAAATGAAATCAATGATAAAAAAACGTACATGAAAATGTCTTTTGTGAAAATTGGGTTTAAAAATACTTTTTTTTAATGATTTTGGTTAAAGATTTTGAATCAAACATTTTTATTTTTTGTTAAGAACTTGATGAACATTTAAAAATCTTTTTGAAAATTCAAATCACATAAAATTTGGATTGAACTAGTTAGAAATTACTTTATTTTCATACCAATTCATTAAGGCATATTTTTACCATATAACCAACACTTCAAGCAATCAAATTCACATCAATTATTTATTATATAAGCTGGAAAATCTAGAAGTAAATAAAATTCTATTGTACTATAATCCCATATGCATCAAAATAGTTTAGGATTCTAAACCACTATGTATACATCAAACATCAAAATTGATGTCTTTTGACCCTAAAATCAATTAAAATTATCATCTTAACATATTTATATTTCCATTCACAATTATCATTCATGTGTCCATTAAACATAACAAATCATTAAAGATGCAAAATTAGCTATCCTAATCTACATACATGTATCATTCAATCTCTAAATCATCATCTAACCTACAACAAAGCATACTATCATTTAACCATTCCAAAACACTCAAAACACAAATTAGAACATGAAAATCATCAATGATGTATAGCATGGTGGTGATGAGCATAGGGTTTAGGGAAACATAAAAAGTCAAATATTAAACTTGCTTCTAATCCATAATGCCTTTGTCTAACCTACCAATCATCTTGTTGTCTAACCTACCAATCATCTTGTTTACTAACCAAAACCTAATTTGAAGACATAATAAAACATTTTAAGGGCAACTTAAGGTGTAGGGCGTTAAACATGTTCAAATTTCATTAATCACTAGCTAGTGGTTCTAAGCACTCCATAATGAAATTTAGAGTATTAAGATCACTTAAAATTAACAATTAGTGCCTATACTTTCAAGAAAGGCACCTACTATGGGTGTCTAAAATGAGTTTTCTTCAACTTTCAAGAAAGTCTCTAAGATCAAAATCACTTATTAGTGCCTAAACTCAAGATTTAGAGTATTAAGATCACTTAAACTTAACAAACAACTTACCTTCCTCAAATTCTCATGTCCTAAACTTGATGTTACTTCTTCAAGCCTCCATTTGATCTTGTAAACCTAGGAAACGCATTAACTTACCAAGATTAGTATGGTCATTAGGGTAAATCATAAGGATTAGGCATAGAGATAAGGGTTTAAGGGAGGTTTTAGTGTTTTGCCAATAGAGTTTTCTAGAATAAGAATAGGGAGGCAAGAGGAGGGGATAATAGCAAGTTTGGGATCTTTAAGGGGAATATTAGAAAACCTTAGGATGATTTGGAAACCGTTTTTTTTTTCTTGATGGCCCTGTCTCTTTTATATTGACATGTGTTACTGATAGAGCCATTTTATACTCAATCTTTATAATATGAATTATGTTAATTTATTATTGATTTTATAGAAATCATAAGAAATGGTACTTAATTTTATTATGGTGATAAATCAGGTTAAATGGAGTCAAGAGTGCTAATTCAAGTGATTTAGAGAAGTCATCTACAATTTGGATCAAAGGCAAGGATTTACACCGCCGGAGGAAAGTACATGGGCGTGTATTTGAAGTACACGTCCGTGTACTTGGTTTGGAATCAATAGAAAGATACACGGTTGAAGTACACGACCGTGTATCTGTCTTGAAGAATCACCAGAGGAAGGCACGGCTTGACATCTGGCCGTGGTGGAAGACGTGGCACACACTGGACACGGATGAAGAATTGTAGATTATCCACAGAGGAAGACACGGCTTGAAATCTTGCCGTGTTGTAGGGCGTGCCAGGCGGACGATTATTCGCTTCTCAAGATTTACATCAAAAAGGAAAGATATTTTCGTATCTTGCTAGCAAAAGATCATCTACCATTCCCTTAACAATATAAATAGAACTAACCCTAGAGGAGTTCATAATCTTGGATCATCTTGGAGACAAGAAGGAAGGAAGGAGGCAGAGCAAGGAAACCGGGAACAGAGGCTTATTATGTTTTTACTTTTAATTTTCATTTTGATGATGAACATGTGTAGCTAAGCAGATTTTCTAGCCAAAGGGTCATTGAAGTTTAATTCTCCACGAATTGTGAGATCTAACTGAGTTGTCTTTAATCTATTCTTTGTTTTTAGATATTCATATATCTTCTGGAAGTTTTGTCAATATTATCTTTGTTGATTGGTATGAATTAGAGCTCTTCTACTCAATTAGCAAGTTAATATATTGTCAACTAGTATGTCAAATCCGTAATTGTTTGATAGTTCTAGTCTCGATGACACAATAACATGTTTGATTATAAAATAGATGATCGAATTCATGTTATGGAGATGTATGATCTTGTTTAAATAGGTTATCTTATAATCTACTAGCATGAATTGGTGGTCTCTCTTATTTTTAATGCTATTGATAGATTAAATCCTAAGAGCTTGTTTAGGGTTGTCTAATCGATAAGAGAAATAATTAAAGAGCTTGTTTTGATTATCAAGGAAGTAAGGAGAGATAGGTTATTAGAGCTTGTTAATAACCATAGCCAATTTATCTAGAAATAAGAATAGAAAACATTTGCATCGATGATCAATTCCTAGAATTAAATTGTCTTGATTCCTTTGGCTAGGCTTTTATCAATATTCGATTTTATTATCTTGTTTCAATATTATTTTGATTCACAAACAAAACCCCCCATTTTTCTTTTTCTTTTTATTCTCTTTGAATAGAAATATATTTAACCAATCCCTGTGGATACGACCCTACTCACCATTATACGCAAATCATATAATTGTTTAGGAATAGGTTTTCATTTTTGTTGGATTCGACACCCATCAGTTACTCATTTAGCTTATTTAGAGCTTTTTAATTCTCTTAATCACCAAATTATCTTCAATTGAGTTTATTAATCATCTAATATCCCCAATATTTTTTTATACCTAATTATTTACATCCTTTGATAAAATTATGTATATGGGTATTTTTCTATCATTTTTGAGAATTTGCCCTAAAATTTGGAATTTTGCCTCAAATTATATTTTTGTTATTCTAACACTCCTGATTGGATTTCAAACGCTTTTTTTTTAGGTGGGTCTTGGATAGAAGGGTAAAAAGATCATTTCATGGAATTTGTCCAATGTTTTGAGTTACTCTATAAGCTATCTTTATGAACCCTATTTTTATTTGCTCTCTAAATTAACTTTTGACCTAACTTGAAAACTTCCTTTTTACGTAATGTTTTTTCTTTATGATTTGTTTTTTTTTCTTTTTCCTTTTTTCTTTTTAATAATTGTTATGTTTTTATAAGTTTCTAATTATCTATTCAATTCTTAATTTGTAATTAATTAATAGAAAATTAAGTTTTAGGCATTTACTTGGTTGAGGGAGTTTACATCCTTCACCTTCTACTTCTCCTTATCTTAGTAATAGAAAATTTACTAGAGTGATTTGTGAGGATAGGGTGAAGGCCTATTTATAAGAAATGGTAAGAATTGTCTTTTCCTTTCCATGCTTATCTCTTATTTTTATGGAAAGCCACTTTATTCATTAATATCTTTTACTTTTATTTTATTAACTTTCTTATATTATTTTATTAATGGCATGTTTAGTTCACTTCATAAGGATGGAATAAAATAACAATTATTTTCCTATTGATCTATTCCTGCATTTGATTGGTGAAGTAGCTATTCCATGGCATTGCTATTGTTACAAAATGAGGAATTGGAATTCCTTTATAGGATCAAGAGAATAGTTATTCTCTTATTTTTTTAAGCATACTTTTATATTTATTCATAAGATCTCAAAAGAACCATAAATAATAGATATTTCTTTTCTATTCCATTCCTTAAGAATTGCAATCCTATTCCTACTATATTTCATTCCACAAACCAAACATGTAATAAATGTGATGTGTTTATTAATTTTATTTTGTTATGGTAATTTTTATTTTATTTTATACCTTTATTAATGTACCTTTTGGGGGGTATTTCTATCTTTCTTTTTTTTCTTATTTCTTTTTAATTTCAATTACCTAAGTGTTAAATATGTTAATACACAAAAATGGATTTCCTTTTATACTAAAAGAAAAAAAAAACCTACCAGTGAAGAATTGCAACAATCGTGTGAACTATATGATCATTCATAATCTTTTCTTTTCTTTTCTTTTTTTTTTTTAATTTACAAATAAGTGATGTATCATAAGGAAAACAGCGATAAGTCTTAAAAATCCTACTCGTTATTAAGAGTAAGTGAATAAACTTGCTATACACAGGTATATACTCATATCCTACTTTACTAGGTAGCATTTGGGTAGCAATTTTCTAGAACCTAATAGCATTTTTCTAGAATCTACTTTCTTAAGGTAAGGTATGGATATGATCTATTTATACCTTATACGTGTCCTGAAACCTATACACTAAAATATATAAGGCACAGTTTCCAAGTATCCAGTATCCTTTGGTAAAATTTAATAATATAATATATATTAATAAATAAAAAATTAATTTATAATTTTTTCTAGTCAAGAATAGAATAAAAACACTATTATATTTATGTTAAAAAGAAATAGCCCAAACCCAATATAAACATTAAATCTAAAGCTTGTTGCCTCTCTAGATAATAATTTTCATTCCAATTTGCTATAGGTTCCACAAGTTTTATTTTAGATCACATCAGCTTGAAATAACAAATTATGATGGCAAAAGTTTACTTTTTTTTCTTTTAGTAATATTATAGGTTTTATCACAAGTTTCATAAGTTTTGCATATGGAAGAACTTGTAATATCATATATAAATTACTTATTTGATTTCACATAAATTTAAAATTTATAGGAAGATAGGAAAATTTTTCAAGTTTCAAAGGATACCTTATATCTATTCTACAAGGTATAAGTTTTAGGGTGTTATAAAATAGGCTCCGATTCCAAAATTTAGAAACTAGTATTTTACATGGTATAGCATAAATAGGACTTACACTCTATCATACTCTATATCGGTTTATCCCTATTGCCTAGGTTGCACAAATTAAAAGACATGATCATGGTCAAATTAAAAGTACAAAATGATATAATTAAATCACACGTAAGATTGATGATTAGAAATTAAAAAAAAGAAAAGGGATAAATTGTGTAAAACTTAATTTACTGAATTTAAATTCCATTTTGGCCAAAATAATAATAATAATAATCATAAAATTAGATTCCACTCCCTGGACGCTTGCTACCCGAAAGGTAGATTGAAAACAGCACCGTGCAAATTTTAGCTATACATTGATGTTTACTCAACTTTAATGTCACTTTACAGTTAAAACCCTATGGTGTATAAAGTTTCAGGCTGCAATACCTTTTTGTCAGAATATATGAGTGCTAGTAGGAAATGTGTCAAGCAGTCCACTGTTTATTATTTAAAACGGATTAAGTGCAATATTTGGCAAAAGAAATTATCCCTATCAAGCAATCTTCATACCCAAGTCCGAGTGAAAATGGTTAGGGCCATGCGTATGATGGAGGCTTAAAAATGAATTACTTCTAAGATGTTCTGAAAGAAATAATTAAGAATCACCTTGCCTTTACAACGAAAATATGAGATATCAAAAGTAATTGGAATATTACGCCTCAAACCTAGAGGAAAAATCAATCCACTGTGTTTTCATCCTCTATTAGTATACGTAAATTTTGGATACCTATCCTTTCAAATCTCCTATGCTAGAAGTCTTTTTATTATTTGATACATTTTAAAATAAGTTATATCGCAAGAAAAAAAAAAGATTCATTAATACTAATATACCACATATTTAGATGAGTAGTATGTAAATACTACTAAAATTTTAACATATATAATAATAGTAGTAGGTATTTTTTGAAAAACCATTATTCATATTTTTATGTATTAGAATTTTAGTAATACTTGCACGTTACTCATCCAACAATGTGGTATATTAATATGATTGAAACTTTATTCAAATGCCACTCCACAAGTGACCTAAAATTATTAACTAAATGCTTTGATATTATTTATTTAATATGGAGGATATCATAGACAAACAATAAGATTAATTTGTAGCATCCCTAGGCCAACATATGATATCCAAATGACATCCAATAACCCATTATCCATATACTCAAATACATAATCGTCTCATACTAAGTTAACCTCTCATATTAACCAGCAGTAGTTCAGTCTATTGCCTTCATCCATAATTGTGTCCAGTACCATAATTTTAAAATGTTGATAACTCCATTTGATTTGCTTACAATTTGATTGCAAGAACACCAAACTAATTCCACAAAAATGCGTGACACCAACAAGTACTTAAACCCTAAATTTCAAATGATATTCACGCAATTTAGAATGGAAATCAATTGTACTACCAAAACAAGTCGAATGAACAACACAATTGAGTCTAATTTCCAACTAAAATGGCGTGAACCTTAGATTAGATATGGAACCCTAATTGGCATGAAATATGAACACAAAAAGAACAAATCCAATCTCTCACTAGATATGACACATTAGTAATAATTGGAATCAACTTAAGAAATTTGATATTACTCACAAATTCTTAAGCCAATCTCACCATGATTCCACACATGAAATTGATAAGAGATGAGATTTGCATGCAAGGACTCTCCTCACAGCAAAGTGTTTAATATTTTCGAAATGTCAAAAGTCCCCTACAAACCCTAGTTAGCAAGTATTTATACTTGCTCTAATTAGGGTTAAAATGCCTAAAAAATTACACATATGCCACTAAGTGGCTAGTTTTAACAACAAAATACAAACAAATCATAAGTCTAAAAAATGAGTAAAAAGTGGCCGGTTCAATAATGAAAATACAAGTACAAAAGATGGTCTTCAAATGGCCGGTTCTTCTAGTCATTTGAGCACATTGCAGATCGTTAGATGTGAGTCTAAGGATGTTCCCAATTTGATCGTCAGTGTATGTTATTTGGCCATCCCGTAAAGACTGATCGATGTACCTGCTATAGTGCAAAAAACTAAACATTATTAGGTAAAGAAAATGAACATATGTGGATGTCTTGGATCACACGTTCAAATCAGGTTCCCCTACTATTATGATCGTAGGGTAGATTCCTATCATTTCCTCGAGCCTCTGAAAGATTTGCCCTCAAATTTAGGGGATCATCTCTTGGACTGAAACCCGATGCCTTTGTTGACCTATTTTCCTGACTATTAGAAGAATCAGAAATAGTCCTAATTTGTTCTTGGAAAGAGCGTACCTCAGATGGAGGCATAGCTGTCAAGACTATTTGTGACCCACTCTTTCAAAACATATAAGTTTTTCTGAATCTGTCATGTAACACCTTTCTATCAAATATCCAGGGTCTACCCAACATTAAATGAAAGGCGCACATAGGAATCACATCATAGATGATCTCATCATGGTATTTCTTTCCTACAGTGACTAGCACCTTTACCCTTTGTGTAACATGTAGACTATCTCAATTATCTAACCAACGTAATTTGTAAGGGCTAAGATGTGGACTAGTGGCAAGTTGTAATTTATCTACTAATACAATAAATATGACATTAGTGTAACTACCACTATCAATAATTAGTACACAAAGGTTACCTCGGATCCTACAAGATGTGTGGAATATATTCTCCCTTTGTTTGTCCCTAGCATCTAGAGATATAGTCAAAACCCAACGTAACACATTAATAGGTAAATAATGTTCACTCATTTTATCCTCATGTGTCTCAGCGTTCTGATCATCACAACAATCCTGTAAAGCCATAGACAAATTTGTAGGCTCGACAGCTTCTTTTTCATCATCTTCTTCTTCGGTATCGTCCATGACTGTCATTACTCTCTTATTAGGACACTGTGTAGCTATATGTCCAAATCCCATGCATTTGAAGCATTTAATCTAGTGCATTTTTCCACTAGTTGATCTCGGTACAATTTACCTAACATTAGGACCAATTACCGCTTTGCCCTTCCTAGAAATTATTTTCTCTTTGTCTGTATTAGGGGTAACTCTGTCCACTACCCTAACAGGTTCACCAATTCCCTTTGGTCTACTCAACTGACCATCAGCCCCCATGGGTGATAAGTCACAAAATACCTTTATCTAGAGTAACGAAATTGTGCTTTATTGTTGAATTTTTAGATGATTTGTTGAAGAAAAGGATGCTTAATGGAATGAATGTCAATTTCAGGATTTTCTAGAGTATTTTGGAGCTAAGGGAAGGAGTTTTGAAGAGTTGGATCAAGTTTGGAAGGAATTGGATACAATACATGTGAAGAAAAGAATTCTGGAAAGTACACAAGCGAGATACACGCCCATGTACTTTGTTTGTGTATATTGAAGTGGATGTCTGGAAAGTACACGAGCAAAGTACACGCCCATGTACTTTGCTTGTGTATCTAAGTTTTGCTGCTGTGCAACGATGTTTCAAATACACGACCAATGTACACTCCCATGTACTTACTCGTGTATATTCACATAAAGACGCTTGGAAGAAAGCACGAGATACACGAACGAGATACACTACTCGTGTATCCGCTCGTGTATGTATCCAACCCGGGTACATGTATAAATAGACCGTTAGTTGCCCTAGAGAGGAGGTTACGAATTTTGTACTTTCTCTGACTCTCATAACAGCAGGGGAAAGAAGATTCCATCAATTCAAAAGGAGATTGAAGACCTACGAAGAAGAAGATTCTATCTTTAAGGGCTGTGACTATGAATTTTATTTATTCTTCCAGTAATTATATTTTGTTTGTCCAATTTATGGAGGAGTAGACTCTAAATCTAGATTTTATTCTAAACTTCTCTATCATGTGATGAAGATTCGGTTTTTAATGCGAAGCTGTTGACTTTCTTATGATTAATTGCATGCCCTTCAATTGTTTCTTAGATTCATAGATCCGGAATATGAATTTATGCATGATATCATATTAGTTAATTGAGAAATTGCTTTTATGATTAGATTTAATACAATTAATGAGATTTGATTGTTCTTCTAGAGATAAGAAACAAGAGTCTTCTGTTTACATCGATTATTTTGATGCGAATTCATGTGCTTTATGCAATTCTAGGTTGCTATTAATTAAGGAGAGATCCTATTTGATAAACTTAGGATTAGATAGGTTAATATACTTGAGAAAGTAGTTAACTTGACTAGGGAATTCGACAGTATAAGAAGTCAATTACGTCAATCTTCATAAATCTAATGAATTACATGATAGAGAAGGAGTAGAATAAGATCTAGGTTGCTTTTGTTAATTGATAAATCTTCCGAACCATTGTTGTTAGTGAGTTATTAGTTTTAAGATTAGATTAATTAAGTTTCAACCAACATATTTAAGCATCGGTTAGATAATAGGAACGGAGTTAGTACTAGTAGTTGGTGTATCTCTATGGGACGACCTTGTACTTGACACTATACTACGTCCACGGTAGGTACACTTGCCTATTGCAATGTAGTTAGAATTAGGAACAGGCATTATAAATATTAAAGCTACGATTGGCAACGATCAAGTTTTTGGCGCCGTTGCCGGGGATACGCCAATATTAGAAACACTTTTTACTTATTAATTTAACCAATTTATTTCTTTCTTATCTTTTTTACCTTTTCTTCCCGAGAATTTGGAGCTCATAATTGATTTGTATTGCATTTACAGTGCATGACCAAAAGTCACTCTAAGGAACTTGCGGTTTTTAATCCTGAGCCAGAGAAAAGTATTCGTCGTTATCAGAAAAAGCAACACTCGACTGAGTCAACTTCATTTGGTATTCAAGGAGAATCACTGAAGGAAGAAATGGCTGATTAATTCAATAATCGTGCTCAAGAGCTGAATCAAGGAAATGTTGTTGTGGATCCCCCGAATCATCAACTGGTTGATAATAGAGATGGCCAAGTTAATGAGCCACCTAGAACCAATTCTGATTTTGTCAGGCCAAACTTGATAGGCGTCAGCTCTAGCATAGTCCGTCCTCGAGTGGAGGCAAATAATTTTGAACTTAGGCCTGCCGTGATTCAGATGGTGCAGCAATATACTCAATTTGATGGTTTACAGGATGAAGAATCCAAATGCACATATCCAACTCTTTCTGAAGATATACGGTACCTTCAAATTTAATGGAGTTAGTGATGATGCAATCCGCCTCAGGCTCTTCCCATTCTCCTTGAAAGGCAAGGCTAAGTAGTGGTTGAATTCTTTACCGAGGAACTCCATTACTACATGGCAAGGTCTGATTAAGAAGTTTATGGACAAATTCTTCCCTCCTTCAAAGACCGCTAAACTTCGAGCTGAGATTCAATCTTATCATCAGTATGACATGGAGACGTTGTATGAAACCTGGGAGAGATTCAAGGACTCAATGCGGAAATGCCCACACCATAGGATCCCAGAGTGGCTTCAAGTTCAGATATTTTATAATGGGTTGAAATATCAAACGAGACAAATAGTAGATGCTGCAGCTGGTGGCACCTTGAACCATAAAACTCCTAAAGAAAGTTTGACTCTTTTTGAAGATATGGCCGCGAATAATTATGAATGGTCACATGGTAGGGGCAGAGAAAAGAAGGTGGCAGGCATTCTTGAAGTGGATGTGGCTACTTCTATCATGTCCAAAGTTGAGGCTTTATCTAAAAAGATCGACGGGTTGGTTGTCTCACAACATCAGCTGGCTATTGTGGAACTCTCAGGTGGTGAGGAAGGGCAAACAGAGCATGTGGATTATTTGGGAAACCCAATTCGGCCCCAGAACAATCCATACAGCAATACTTATAACCCAGGATGGAGAAATCACCCAAATTTTTCTTAGACTAACAAAAGTAATATTCAGAAGGGCAATCCGAATCCTCCACCAGGTTATCAGAGGCCAATGGTCTAGAGTTCCGAACCGCCAATTGAAGATCTCCTCACAAAATTCATCAAGGATTCAGAAGACCGATAGAAGTCCTTAGATTTGATTATGAAAAATCAAGACTCGGCTCTTGAGGAATCATGAGGCATTAATACACAATCTTGAAAACCAGGTCGGTCAAATAGCTAAGCTTCTGTCAAAGAGATCTCAAGGTTCACTACCGGGAAACACGGAAACCAACCCGAGAGAACTTGTTAAAGCTGTTACATTACGAAGTGGTAAGGAACTACAACCAAAGGTTCAAGAAGAAGAGAGTCGAGTGACTAAACCAGCAAAAGAACAAGTAGTTCTCAAAGAAGGGGGAAAGCATTCAAAAAAATCACCTAAAGAGAAATCATCACCTCCATTAATCCCAGAATACAAGCCTAATGTTCCTTACCCAGCACGACTCAAGAAGAACAGAACAGATGAACACTATGGTAGATTTTTAGAGATATTCAAGCAATTGCATATCAACCTTCCACTGGTTGAAGCATTATCACAAATGCCATGATATGCAAACTTTTTGAAAGAGTTGCTATTGAACAAAAGGAAGCTTGAAGAGTTCTCACTGTAACTTTAGGTGGAGAATGCTCTGCGGTAATTCAGAACAAACTCCCAAAGAAGTTGAAAGATCCTGGGAGTTTTACCATCCCTTGCCTGATAGGGAATTTATTCGAAGAACGGGTATTGGCTGATTTGGGAGCCAGTATTAATTTGATGCCATACAAGATGTTCTAGAAATTGGGTATTGGAGAGCCGAAACCGACCAAAATGAGTCTTTAGTTAGCCGATCGATCAGTCAAATTCCTGAGAGGAGTAGTCGAAGATGTATTAGTGAAGGTGCAGGACTTCATCTTCCCGGTAGATTTCGTCATCCTTGACATGGAAGCAGATGTGGAGGTCCCTCTTATATTGGGGAAGGCCATTTTTGGCTACTGCTAGAGCCATAATTGATGTTGGGGATGGGAAGTTAGTGTTGAGAATGGGAAATGAAGAGGTCATAGTGAAAATGCCTGACGTCCTTAGACAAAGCCTGCACCATGATGATACATGCTATGCAATCGACTGCCTTAACTTCGCAGTTTCAGATTCATTGCAAGACCTATCGATTGGTGATGCATTAGAATTGTGTTTGATGAATGGGAAGAAAGAGCAACCTGAAAATATGGCGATTAGAGCAGTTGTCAATCAGCTTAATAATAATCCTGAGTTGAGAGAAGAAAGAAGCTTTGAAGGTATGAATAGATCCACCATTCAGAGATCGAAACCTTCAATTGAGGAAACACCTGAGCTAGAATTGAAACAACTGCCAGATTACCTTCAATATGCATTTTTGGAAGAAGATTCTAAACTTCCAGTCTTAATTGCGTCAAATCTGGATCGAGATCAGCAGGAATGGTTATTGCATGTCTGGGGCAACACAAGAAAGCAATTGCATGGAAAATTGCAGATATAAAGGGGATTAGCCCATCGTTTTGTACACACAAAATTTTGATGGAAGATTGTGTCAAGCCAGTGGTACATCCGCAGCGCTGACTTAATCTAAATATGAGAGATGTTGTAAAAAAGGAAGTCATCAAATTGCTTGATGCAGGAATGATCTACCCAATTTCTGATAGCTCATGGGTGAGCCCCATTCAAGTAGTTCCGAAGAAAGGCGGTATGACAGTAGTACCGAATGAAAAAAATGAACTCATCCCAATGAGAATTATCACTGGATGGAGAGTTTGTATAGATTACCGCAAGCTAAATGACGCATCTCGAAAGGATCATTTTCCTCTTCCATTTGTGGACCAAATGCTTGAAAGGTTAGCTGGTCATGCATATTACTGTTTCCTCGATGGGATGTCTGGATATTTTCAGATTCCTATTGCACCCGAAGACCAGGAAAAGACGACATTCACATGCCCTTTTGGGACCTTCACTTATCGACGCATGCCTTTCGGATTATGCAACGCTCCAGCCACCTTTCAGCGATGCATGATGGCTATTTTTGAGGATATGGTAAGAGACAAGATGGAAGTATACATGGATGATTTTTCTATTCTTGGGAATTCTTTTGATGAGTGTCTACACCATCTTGAGTTAGTGTTGCAATGTTTTGAAGACACTAACCTGGTCCTAAATTGGGAGAAGTGCCATTTTTATGGCAAAAGAAGGTATTGTCTTGGGTTATAAATTCTCCAAGAAAGGTATTTTCAAGGTGAATGGTCAAAGGCTTAAGCATTACTTTGGGGACAAAACAGTTTTGGAAGAAAAGGAGGAGCTAAACCTCATTCTCATCTCCATTTGAGCTCCACCGGTTCATTACGTCGAGCTAACGACGTTAAACAACAGCGCTTCTTAGGAGGCAACCCATGTTGCTTAGGTAAGTTTTCTTCTTTATTTATTTATTTTTATTTTAATCATCCATTGTTTTGGAGTAACGTTTGCAGGACAGCAAGCTACAGAGGGGCTAACCAAGTGTGGATTCTATGAAAGTCACCTTAATAGAGCTTCTTTTAAGCTTTAAGTGTGGGGAAATTCAGGATGGGAGACCTTTTCAAGGGAATGCAAGATGAAGTGATGACAAGTATGTATTTTGATCTACACAACCAGGTACACTAGTCGTGTATCCGGGTTTTTCACACATGCTAGAGGGTGTCTAAATTGACTTTGCAATACCAAAGGGGAATACGTCATGGCGTGCCCTCCCGTGCACTTCAAAATATGCTCATTGTGTAAATATCAGAGATACACGAATAAGGTACACGTTCGTGTACCTGGTTGTGTATCTAACCCACAAAATGCACAATTCGATACACGAATAAGTTACACACTCATGTACCTGGTCGTGTATCTGACCCACAGAACACCCCCTCTATATACACAAACAAGGTACACGCTCGTGTACCTGGTCGTGTATTTAACCCACAGAATGCTCTCCCAGATACACGAACAAGGTACACGCTTGTGTACATGGGAAGTCTCAATTCCTTTTCTTTTTATTTTTTCTTTTTACCTCTTTATTTCTCATTACGTTCTTGAATGATAAAGACATTGGGGACAATGTTTCAATCTAAGTGTGGGGAAGGGGATACTAAAGAAATTTGATAAGGGTTGTGCTGAATTGTATGAGTCATTCAAAAAAATTTCCCCTAATTTTTGTTTTTCTCTTTTTGCTTGATAATCGAATTTTGAAATCATGATTGCAAATTACATAGTATTGTAGCATTTAGTGACTGAATTCCTCTAAAAGAGTGTTGTGCATGTCACCTTTGTCTTCTTTGGGACATTGATACTTAGTCAAAGTTATGGGATAAAATCGTTGTGAAACTCAAAGATCTTGAGAGCCATGTAATCTTTCATGAAAGGGCAAATGAAATGATTCTCTTGGTGATCCTTCTTAGAAGATCTCTTTAAAGTAATAATTTAATGAAAGCATGTTATACTTGAAAAATAAAGGATTGGTTAGTATGGGCAGGCTTTGGTCCCTCAGAAGAGCGAAGTTTGACTCCGCTACTAACTAGTCAAAATAATAAGTTAAGGTAATAGAGGTTCGATGGGGTTCCTTTAAAACCTGGTCACCTAAGGTCGTCTGGCCTGGGATCGGCCGATCTAGGAAATTACTATAATAAAATGAAATACCATAAAGCTAAAAGTTGAGAGGGTCTTGTAACTCAAGTAATTAAGCCCATAGGAACGCCCTCAATTGAGGGGATAACGTTCGTTAACTTGAGTGACGAGCCTAGGATTATCGACTGAAAACTCGTTACATGGGTTGCAAGATTCCAAAAAAAAAAAACAAAAAAAGGATGAAACCAGTGTGAATTATTACAAAGAATAAAATCTTTAAAGAGATCAACCAAAAAGGAGGAGGAATCCAGGGGAAACATAGATGCAATGTATTCTCATTATTGATTGCTTCACTAAGAGAGATAATTGAGAAGATATTAGACTTTTTAATGGTGGTTGAAATGTACCACGTTTTCTTTTGCTTTGATTGATCTTATGTCTAATTTTGATCATGAAAGCCATTGTTAAAATGACAAGGGTAAAGATTGGTCTACTCTGATTAATCCTAGAAATTTGACTAAAGTATCTTTGTTACAATACTTTCATGATAAGGTGAGAAGCACACATTAGATTGAGGGATTGCATTGAGCTTTAAAGATTAAAATTCACAAATGCTAATATCTGAGTAGTTTTATTTGGTAACGACAATCATGATTAATGAGAAGTTTGATCAATGTTTTGTTTTGCATGACGACAAGCAAAGACTTAAGTGTGGGGAAGTTTGATAAGTCGCAAAATACCCTTATCTAAAGTAATGAAATTGTGCTTTATTGTTGAATTTTTAGATGATTTGTTGAAGAAAAGGATGCTTAATGGAATGAATGTCAATTTCAGGATTTTCTAGAGTATTTTGGAGCTAAGGGAAGGAGTTTTGAAGA
Source organism: Laguncularia racemosa (assembly GCA_037954665.1). NCBI lineage: Eukaryota > Viridiplantae > Streptophyta > Magnoliopsida > Myrtales > Combretaceae > Laguncularia > Laguncularia racemosa. The sequence goes on along the minus strand of JBBMOL010000039.1, from coordinate 773,519 downwards.
GTCGGATCAAGTTTGGAAGGAATTGGATACAATACATGTGAAGAAAAGAATTCTGGAAAGTACACAAGCGAGATACACGCCCATGTACTTTGCTTGTGTATACTGAAGTGGATGTCTGGAAAGTACACGAGTGAGATACACGCCCATGTACTTTGTTTGTGTATATTGAAGTGGATGTCTGGAAAGTACACGACCAAAGTACACGCCCATGTACTTTGCTTGTGTATCTAAGTTTTGCTGCTGTGCAACGATGTTTCAAATACACGACCAATGTACACTCCCATGTACTTACTCGTGTATATTCACATAAAGACGCTTGGAAGAAAGCATGAGATACACGAACGAGATACACTACTCGTGTATCCGCTCGTGTATGTATCCAACCCGGGTACATGTATAAATAGACCGTTAGTTGCCCTTAGAGAGGAGGTTACGAATTTTGTACTTGCTCCGACTCTCATAATTGCAGGGGAAAGAAGATTCCGTCAATTCAAAAGGAGATTGAAGACCCACAAAGAAGAAGATTCTATCTTTAAGGGCTGTGACTATGAATTTTATTTATTCTTCCAGTAATTATATTTTGTTTGTCCAATTTATGGAGGAGTAGACTTTAAATCTAGATTTTATTCTAAACTTCTCTGTCATGTGATGAAGATTCGGTTTTTAATGCGAAGCTGTTGACTTTCTTATGATTAATTGCATGCCCTTCAATTGTTTCTTAGATTCATAGATCCGGAATATGAATTTATGCATGATATCATATTAGTTAATTGAGAAATTGCTTTTATGATTAGATTTAATGCAATTAATGGGATTTGATTGTTCTTCTAGAGATAGGAAACAAGAGTCTTCTGTTTACATCGATTATTTTGATGCGAATTCATGTGCTTTATGCAATTCTAGGTTGCTATTAATTAAGGAGAGATCCTATTTGATAAACCTAGGATTAGATAGGTTAATATACTTAAGAAAGTAATTAACTTGACTAGAGAATTCGACAGTATAAGAAGTCAATTACGTTAATCTTCATAAATCTAATGAATTACATGATAGAGAAGGAGTAGAATAAGATCTAGGTTGCTTTTGTTAATTGATAAATCTTCCGAACCATTGTTGTTAGTGAGTTATTAGTTTTAAGATTAGAGTAATTAAGTTTCAACCAACATATTTAAGCGTCGGTTAGATAATAGGAACGGAGTTAGTACTAGTAGTTGGTGTATCTCTATGGGACGACCCTGTACTTGATACTATACTACGTCCACGGTAGGTACACTTGCCTATTGCAACATAGTTAGAATTAGGAACAGGCATTATAAATATTAAAGCTACGATTGGCAACGATCAATGGGCTTAGTAGTAGTACTAGGCTTGCTATTGGTAACTTAGAATGGATTGGATTGCCTCTACTTTCTCACTTTCAAGGCTAACTGTATAGCCTTATCATGTGTATTATATCTCTAAAGTTCCACAACACAGGCTATCTCTTACTTCAACCTAGATACAAAACGTGCTAGGGTTTGCTCAGGAGGCTCTATTGACCCACATCTGATCATCAAAGTTTCAAACTCCTACACATAATCATCTACTATTTTGCTTCCCTGTCTCAAGGTCTATAGATGCATAAACAATTCCTGCCTATAATGCTCAGGAATGAACCTCTTCCTCAGAACCCTTTTCATGTCTCTCCAAGTATGAATTTCAGCTTCTCCATCCCTCTGCCTACCGATCACCAAATTTTTCCATCACAATGGCGGCATATCCTATGAACTCAATAGCAGCAAGTCGAATTCTGGTGTTATCATCTATCTCATAACACTAAAAAGGGCCCTCAACCTTATCCTGTCAGTTTAGATAGTCATCTATTGAACCCCTACCATCAAATGAAGGCATCTGCAACTTCACATATTTTAGACCCTTAGGTGGCCTGAAATCTCTGTTTGGAAAAGGATTGGCCCTAAAGTTATCATCCCTCTCCTCCCTAAAGGCATGATGATCTCTTTCCACTCTCTTTCCCATGTTTCCTCCTCCTACTACTCCCTCTCCTTGTACGTTTTGAGGAGCTACTATAAGTGGTGGTGCTTGAGGATTTGCTATTGGTGGTTGTAGCATTGTCATCCTATCAATCCTTGTTGCTAGTGTAGCAACAATAGTGGTGAGGTCCTGAAGCTGTTCTTCTAAAGTTCTCCCACTTGCAATACGATGACCTTATCCTCCACCAACTTGGCTATCGGCCTCTTTGCCAATGCCCCCATTCACACTATCATTAGACATGTCTGTGGATGTAATTTGTTGAAGTACAAATAGTTTAAAATAATTGCAGCATTCTCCCTTCACTACACAACACTTCATCTACCACAACAATCAACTTACCTACAAAATAATCACAACTCTATTTAACTTCACACACTTCGTCAACAACACACACGCACTTGTACACCCATGGTGCAACAAGTCACCAATGCAACAAATACTTCTCTACACTTCAATTATAGTAAAATAAATGGAAGCACAATTAAACACTTCCAAGTAGTAAGTTATTGAATTCAACTAAGCAAGTGTTTTAAGTAATAATACATAATAACTTTCACACTTAAATGCTTGTTTTGAAATTCAAACTTCACTACTTAACTTCCTTCTCTAGTCACGGCACACACACACTCCCATACACCACGTGCAGCACCTTCCTTACATAACTCCACAACACACATATGGTGCACTCACTTCAAACAACATCAACAACACTTCAAGTGCTGCAACTTCTTGCCTTACACATAAACACTACATGTTGCAACCCTTCAATTCAATAAACCCTTACATCGCCACACATACACATAGAAACACAGTAGTAAATTTAAATTGACACCCTTAATGCAACTTACTTCACAAATGGTAAGAATCGATTTCAAATTCAAATGAAATGTAATCAATACCACTCAATAAATTCTTCAAGCTTAATGGATGTGTTTGAATTCAAATAATTTCCCTATTCTCTACGCAAATTCAAATCTAGAAATTGTAAATTGCACTCCCTAAACAATCATGCAAGAATTACACTTCTCTTCTCTTCACAATGAGGTACCCTCAATTCTAAAAATGACACAAGAAATGCACTTCCTACTTCCCTTCCCTTCACAGCAAATTCAAGAACAAAAGGATTACAACATGATCTCCACTTCTACTTCAATAATCAATAAATATGACACAACAAAATCAAAATCAAGTACTTCAATTCCACCTCTACTTTGGATTAATAAGTAAAAATTCAAGAACCCTAATTCCTCAAATCAACAATCACAAAATCCCTTCTAAAAACAAACCAATGCTCTGGTACCAAAAAGATGATGTGTCTACAATTTAATTACAAGAACACTAAACCAATTCCACAAAAATGCGTGACACCAACAAGTACTTAAACCCTAAATTTCAAATGATATTCACTCAATTTACAATGAAAATCAATTGTACTACTAAAACAAGTCAAATGAACAACATAATAGAGTCTAATTTCCAACTAAAATGGCATGAACCTTAGATTAGATATGGAACCCTAATTGGCAAGAAATATGAACACAACAAGAACAAATCTAATCACTCACTAGATTTGACATACTAGTAATAATTGGAATCAACTTAAGAAATTTCATATTACTCACAAATTCTTAAGCCAATCTCGCCACAATTCCACACATGAAATTGATAAGAGATGAGATTTGCATGCAAGGACTCTCCTTACAGCAAAGTGTGATATTTTCGAAATGTTAAAAGTCCCCTACAAACCCTAGTTAGCAAGTATTTATACTTGCTCTAATTAGGGTTAAAATATCTAAAAAATTACATATATGCCACTAAGTGGCTGATTTTAACAACAAAATACAAACAAATCATAAGTCCTAAAAATGAGTAAAAAGTGGCCGGTTCAATAATGAAAATACAAGTACAAAAGATGGTTTTCAAATGGCCGGTTCTTCCAGTCAATTGAGCACATTGCGGACCATTGGATGTGAGTCTAAGGATGTTCCCAATTTAATCATCAGTGTATGCTATTTGGCCATCTCATAAAGACTGATCAATGTACCTGCTATAGTGCAAAAAACTAAACATTATTAAGTAAAGAAAATGAACATATGTGGATGTCTTGGATCATACATCAAAATCAGGTTCTCCTACTGCTGGGACCGCAAGGTAGATTCCCATCACCATTATGAATTGCATGCATTGTATTAGCTATAATTCTATCGTATTGAAGATTTGCTTATCTACAACTAAAAAAGCATTAGTGCTTAATAGAAAGCCATACTATTACAAATATTCATTCTATAATAGGTGGTGAATATCTTGTTCATACACACCTACCCCATAGTGGTTACCAACCTTATGGTCTAGTGCGAGCAATATTCAACATTAAATCATAGGCTAGAAAATTACTAATTAGGGTCATAAATAAGGTTAGGAATTGATGAACACATAATTTGATTGAATGAGAATGGTGGTGGTTGAATTTTAGTTGTAATGTTTGATTTGGGGGTCCATGTGGTTGATTAGGTGTTTGGCTACTTGACTAGGGATCCCAAATGGTTAATTAGGGGGTATGGATGGTTGATTAATAGATCTTGGTTATCAACTAGTTAAGTTTGCTTTTTTTTTTTTTATCTATTATTTCCATTTCTTCTTTATACTTTGTCCATGTTAAGGTATTAGGTTTTGATTATGATACTATAGGGTTTGTTTGTGGATACTTAGGTATTTAATTTGCTTAAATCTCATTTTTGTCTTCTCATGAAAAGAAAGATCTTTAGGGCTAAAAACCGGTGTTCTTAATCTTACTATCTTGATTAAACATGTTTTACCATTCTCACCATCATCGATCAATCACATTGGATATCTACTACCATAAACCTATTTCTACTGATCTAGTTAATTTATAGAGATTATGACAATTAGGATAGTGCTTGCTAGTAGTTTTGAAATAAATGGCTTCATTTTATGTGTTTTTTATTTTTTCGCTTTCTTTTTGTTGTCAGTCTTGATATGGGATTAAGTTATCCCTTTTATGATATTTATTATATTCACCACATGGATAGGTTTTGTTTGTTTAATAGAAATCATAGTATCTATTATCTATAATAATTTCACTCTTCTGAAGAGATGTCTCCATCAATTAAATGGATCTTTAAAACTCAACTTTTCATCATGAGTTCTCTTATACCAATCGATTTGATTAATACAATATTTTCTCATTGAATAAAATTCATATTTACTCGTAAAAAGAAATCAAAAGTTTAATTAAACTAGAAATCATCTTAACATCTATATCAAGGTTTATTATGATCTAAGACAATACCATGTTATTGTTAATTTGGGGCACGGAAAGTATGCTAGGGTTTAAAGTTGGTTTTATATTAAACTTATTAAGTTTTGGTCATGTTTAGATTTTATTACTGTTTCTTACTTTTGCAAAGTTGAAGTTATGACTAGAAAAGAATTCAACTTGAGTATTGCCTTGTAATCTATTATGTTCTTAGAATTGTGCTTCCCTTGTCTTTTGCAACAAGTAGTGATTTGTGAGAGGACCTAGGGCCTTCTTTATGGTGTTTGTGATAGGTTTAGGCTTTGGCCATCTTATGTTGATTTTAAATATTATTTAAATTCCTAATTATTGTTTTCTTAATTGTTGTCAACTAAATTAATTTTCCTCATTTGAACTTGTACTCATTTTGACACAACCTTATACGTCTGTGTGCATATAAATATATATGGGTGTATATACATATATAATTTATTATCTTTTATTTCATTTCATTTTATTTTTATGTTTTATTCTTCTCTCTTAATTTTTTTATTTACTAAACAAATAAAGGGTAAGCATATTTGCTTTCGCATAGGAGTGCATAATTACATTTATTTGTCATGTTTATAAATTTAATCTTAGGTCCGTAAGAAAGACTTTTATGTACTAAAATTGAGATATCGTAGGTACTGGGAGTAATAATACTATTAAGATAATAGTAGCAAATGACTAATAATAATAATAATAATAATTAGAATGGAGAGAAATAATAATAGAAAAATAGCTTCTTTGTGGGGGATAAATGCATCTCTTCCTTTCTAATGGCTCTTGATGCATTAATACTATGTTAAGGGTATGAGATTGTAATCATGTAAGTACTTCCTCCCATTACGCAAGTGGTATGCTATGGGTGCATTGATCATATGAAATCATGTAGAGCCCTCACTAGGGCCATCCTTAAAGTCAATGTTGGCATATCTTACTATGTTCATAGATGAATCACTGAAGCTATTAAGCGCAATAGGTTGTCTCACCAATTGTTGGTTATTTATTTTCACTGCTTTCAATGTAGACATTGGCATGATATTTACAGATATTGTCTAAGAATGTCCACAGATATTGTCTAAGAATGTCCTTTTAATGTGGTGGTCGCTAAAAATGCTTTCTATATACAAAGAATGATTGTCATTAGGTGATAGGAATCAAAATCTGACAAGACCTATCATTAGGGCAAGAATTAAAGGATTTCGAATTTTGGTGATGAGGGTCCATTTTGAGCAAATCGACTATGGAATTATTCGTTTACTAACCTCTTTTATCTTATTCATGTATTATATATTCCAACAGGCACACTTATCATATTTTATAAGGCGATGGACAAACTCACTCAGACTCAGCTTGTGGGTTATCCATGGACCGACTTGAACCGGCAATAAGTTGGGCCGATGAATCCTATGGAAGAGCTCGCATGATGAAGACTATTTTCTTTTATTTTGTAATTGTTTTTTGGACTATTTTATGTTGTATTTTCTTTTGGGACGCTTTCATTTTTTATTGTAATTGTCATTTAGGATCGGCCACCTTAAAAGTGGCATAGTTGTAATTTTATGCATTTTCTAACCCTAAAGGGAGCAAGTATAAATATTTTCTTAAAGTAGGGTTTGAGGAGGCCATTTTTCAGATTAGAACATCACATTTTCATGAGAGAGCTTAGGGTTTCCCTAGTTCAATTTCCTCTTATCAATTTCAATCTTAAGAGTTGAGATTGTAGCGAATGCAACAAATTGAAATTGTGAGTCATATCAATTTCTACTTGTTGTGTTTTCTTTTTCTTCTCTAGTGTGTAATATCTAGGGTTGAATTAGAACATTTCTTGGTCAGATTTAAATTGGTATCAATTCGAATTAGTGTGTTTATTTTGAGTAATTATTATACTTGTGATTCTCCATCAACAATTGTTTATCATTTTGAACCGTAAATTGGATATTGTGGGAAGGGAGATTTACAAAATTGGATCTTATTGTTATTGTGTGTAATTTATGTTGAATTCTTGTGGTTGTTGTTTTATTGGAGAAGATTATCATTGTTGGATTGTTAATTGCAATTTTGAACCTTCGGAATTTCATTAAATCTCCATTAGGGTTTACGCAATTCATGATCCTAATGAACCATTTTTTTATGGTGAATTGAAATTGTTTCTTTGATTCATTTGCATGTGCTTAACCTTGGTTTTGAGCACATCATTAGGGTTCTTTGTGAATATGTTTGCATTTGTAAGGAATATTGCATTTTCATATGTGTAGACCACTCTTCGTATAGGCTACACTGCATTACACCCTTTCTATTGCGTTCTAGAGATTTGGATGAATACAGTTGCTACTGATACGAACGCCGCCAACCCGTGACGAAACCCAATACCAATACGTTCGAAAATTCGTTGCCTAAGACGCCCAAATACCTAAAGTGGAAACCGCGACCCGTTGTCTATAAGCGAGACAAGAACCTTGGTATAAAAATGAAGACGCTACAATCGGGATGAAAGACCGATTGATAAGTCGGGATGAACGCCATGGAAATCAATCCGATAAGTTCGAATTAGTTCTTGATGAACCAAGAGAGGTGCTTCTCAAAAGTGTTTAATGTTCAAAGATGTCTATCGTCCTCTACATTCGCCCTAATCATAGTGACTTCTATCTTCTTGAAATACTCATCTACACTTCGGCTTCCCTGCCTAAGAGTTTGCAACTTGTTGTGCAATTCACGATAGTAATACGCAGGCACAAACCGCTTTCTCATCACTCTTTTCATCTCTTCCCAAGACTCAATAGGTGGCTCGCCTCTCCTGCTTCTATTTAACATTAATTGATCCCACCACACTATAGCATAATCCGAAAATTCAATGGCAGCAAGTTTTACTTTCTTTCTCCCACTATAGTTGTGACAATCAAACACCATCTCCACCTTTTTCTCCCACTCTAAGTACGCCTCGGGATCATTCTTCCCTTAGAAAGGAGGAATCTTCATCTTTATGCTACTCAATTGATCATCCTCTCCATTCCTATCTCCTCTATCTTCCCAATCTCTAGTTCCTCTATTCTGACCACTATATCCTCTATAACTCCCGATAGACGGCTCATCAAAGTCATCACCCGACATTTCATCTCCACCCCTCGGTACTCTCCTAGAACGACTCTCCCTCTTACGCCCTTGGAATACGTTTGTGGATTGCTCTAGTCTTTGCTCTACCGTCTCATAAATTTGTTCCATTCCTTCTTAGAACATCCTCTTCATTTCTCCCCTCAACGCCTCAATTACTAACCTAGCATCAAACCTTCCGGAGAATGTTGTCTCGACATAGTTCCTGCAGAAAATATTAGTACTGACACAAATATATATATAATTAAACCTCACGATACACTCCCTTACGTGTTTCGCTCAAATGATGATATCACACAGTCACTCGTGTATTCTCACAAACAACAATGATATCACTCACCAATTTCCTCTTCTCAATTCTATTGGAACTAACCCGAACTACACCAATTTCCTTCTGTAGAATTCAAAACCAACTCTAGGGTTCGTAAAATTTTCCTCTATTTTTCTATCCGATTTTTTTTTTTGTCTCTGTTTTTGGCTTTTGATCACGTTTCTCTTTTCTTTTCTTTTCCCTTCTTTTTTTTTTTGGTCGTGATTTTTACTCTTTTTTTTTTTTACAATCGACTAGTAAATACTACACTATCAAAAGACAATTAATATTGCAGAATTGAATGCTAACAATGGATATGAACGATTGGAGTTAGGGTTTTTGATATTACCTTCTTTAACCGAACTTGATGTTTTGACAAACCTAAGCTCTGATACCAAACTGATACGAACCACACCAACCCGTGATGAAACCCAATACCAATACGTTCGGAAATTCGTTGCCTAAGACGCCCAAACACCTAAAGTGGAAACCGCGACCCGTTGTCTATAAGCGAGACAAGAACCTTGGTATAAAAATGAAGATGCCACAATCGGGATGAAAGACCGATTGATAAGTCGGGATGAACGCCACGGAAATCAATCCGATAAGTTCGAATTAGTTTTGAAGAACCAAGAGAGGTGCCTCTCAAAAGTGTTTAATGTTCAAAGATGTCTAATCTAAGTTGTTCTAAACCCTAGGAGCTTTTATACTTGGGTTACAATTCGTGTAAAAACAAGTCCAAAACAATGTAGTTTAGTTAAGTGACATAAAAACGCGAAACAGAACAAGCTGGCCGACAAGGGATACACGACCGTGTACTTTGGCCATGTACCTTTCTGTACAACTTCTGGCAACATACACGCCCGTGTACTTTAGCCGTGTATCTTTCTGTGGATTTGCTTGACTCCTACACGGCCGTGCCTTGAAAGTACACGCCCTCTTCAACCCGTGTCCACTATAACTTGTACAAAGGCAAAGATCTTCCCATGGTTGTTCCAATCCGTTCCAACTTCATGATTGCTCCAATCCTTTCCAGCTTCATGGACAACTTTTATCAACCCGTTAAGTGCTTCCTTGAATCGTTTTGCTCGATTTCTTGTGATCGGTCCAGGCGGCACTTCAAGAGGATCCACATTTCTTCTTCCCGGCTTGGCTCTTATCATGGATCTCATCACTATTGCATTTGAACTGTCAGATTTGAGGAAAAATCTTTTTGAGGCCCAAGGAGATGATAGGAATAAAAATCCGACAAGACCTATCATTAGGGCAAGAACTAAAGGATTTCAAATCTTGGTGATGAGGACCCATTTTGAGTAGATTGACCCCGGAATTATTTATAAATTAACCTCTTTTCTATTATTCTTATATTGTGTTTTCCAACAGGCACACTTATCATATTTTATAGGGTAATGGACAAATTCCCTCAAACTCAGCTTGTGGGTTATCCATGGACCAACTTGAACCGGCGATGAGCTGAGTTGAGCTGATGGATCCTATAGAAGACCGGCATCTTGAAGACCAATTTCTTTTATATAGTTTTCATTTGCATTGACTATTTATGTTGTAATCATTTTGTGATACTTTCATTTCCTTGTAATTTTGATTTAGGACTAGCCACCTTAAAAGTGGCAAACTTGTAATTTTGACCACTTTCTAACCCTAGGAGTAGCAAGTATAAATACTTGCTTAGAAGAGGGTTTGAGGAGGCCATATTTTGCAGAACAAACTTAGCACTTTCACGTGTGGAATTAGCGTTCATCCTTAGTTCAAACCTCTTATCAATTTCAACCCAAGAATTGGAATTGTGGTGAGTGCGACAAAGTGGAATTGTGAGTCATATCGATTTCATCTTTGTTGTATGTTCATTTCTTCTCTAGTGAGTCATATCTAGGGTAGATTTGAATCTTTCTTGGACATATTGGTGATTGTAATTCGTGGATAATCATCTTGTAAGGTTGATTGTTCATTGAGATTGAATTGCTCTTTAGTGATTGGCGTGAATTGGCATGGTTGGAAGGGTATGAGTTCACGGTTTTTTGTGCTTTTCTTTTTCATCCATTTCACGTGTAATTCACTTGTTCTTATTGTTGATTAGTGAAATTGATCATTAGTAGAAGTTAATTGAACCTTTGAACCATTGGATTTCATTAAAGTTCCATTAGGGTCACGCAATTTCCTAGTTGATTGAATCGGTTTGTATGAGACTTGAGAATTGTTTTCCTTGAGTCATTTGATTGTCGTTGAACTTGGTTTTGAGCACATCATATAGGGGTGAATTGAAATAGTTCTTGGTCAGATTTTCTTCTTAATTACAATAATCATGTGAGTGCCACATAACTTCCATGCTATATGAGGCCTCAAAAAAGTATTGTGAAGATAACACATAGTGGGATAATTAGGAAAGAATGACATGAAAGATAAATAAGCAATCTTGGAATCTTGAATGCATGAGAGATAAACAAGGGAGCATTGAGCATTGACCTTACAATTCTTAAATGACCAAGATCGATGTTTGTGTTATTTGCTTGTTTGATTCTTGAAAGTTGGGATGATACAGTGAAACACTATTTCTCTAATCTTTAGAGAGTTTCAAATGGGGAGGAATAAATAATTAAATATTTATACACCATTGGTAGATGAGATGAAGTATACTCATTTTAAGGTTATCTTAATTAATTTGCTATTTGTCGAGAGCTAGTAACTTTTTGATGTGCCTAAATCCAAGGTCTAAGCACATGCAAATGAACTAAAGGAACAACTTCAACTCTCAAAAGCAAAACCGATTCAAAAGGGTAAAAATTGCATGAACCCTAGTGAAGATGCAATGAGATCCGAATACTCAATGATGCAATTACAATTCCACAAGGATAATTTCCTCCAACATAACCCTAATCACATGTAAATCCACGTGAATAATATACAAGATCAACAAATTCTCAACTCTAAGAACCCCTTTCCACCGAATGCAAATCACGATTCAAATTGAGTACAATTGATAGTAAACAACAAATGCTCAACACCGATTAATTAGGAAATAACAACTTGATTACAAATGTAATCAAATGATACCAAGAAGCTTTCAATCTAACCCTAGATATGACTCACTAGAGATGAAATGAAACACAATAACAAGAGATTGACATTACTCACAATTTCAAGTGTTGCACTCGCCACAATTTCAACTCTTGGGATTGAAATTGATAAGAGTCTAATGACAATTTGGAGAACCCTAATCCTCACGAAAAAGTGTATGCTCAAATCTGAAAAAATGGCCTCATCAAACCTTACTTTAAGCAAATATTTATACTTGCTCCCTTTAGGGTTAGAAAATGCACAAAATTACAATTATGCCACTTTTAAGGTGACTGGTCCTATATGAAAATTATAATAAAAATGAAAGTTTCCCAAAAGAAATACAACATAAAATAGTTCATAGAACAATTACAAGATACAAAATATTATAAATCTTCATGAGCCAATGCTTCGAAATGGAAACAATCGCAGCGGGCCTTTGAATAAAAAATCTAATGATGTCCCATGGCCATCAATTAGTGTAGGACATGTTGGCATCCCATAGAGAATTATTATTGTATCTGTAAGATTATTTCTTAAATACTTATTAGATAAAGAAATGAAGTAAAATATGAGCGATTTGGATTATCATCCAAATTTAGTTTTGAAAGCATAAACGGTGTCGGAAAATTTCCCATCACTTTTCTTATGAGTACATGAGCCTACCTATAAGGATTAGAAGTAAATAAACCAATCTTATAATTCTTGTTTCGAGGTCACTAAGCCAAACCTCCTTGATTTATCCTAAGATATAGACTAAATTCCTTAGGCCATATCACCTAATCTAATGATTCAAGACTAAATAAATAGTGACCTTAACCTAATATTTTAACATAACAATTTTAGCACTTTATATGTTGCAACAAAATAATAGAATATGTTACATTACCCTCAATTTCTGTGTTAGGATTTGATTGTTCAATTTTCAAAAGTTTTTGGATTTAATTATCAAATTGAAAATTTCAATTGATTATAGAAACCCGAAAGTTGGAGGATTTATGGTGTATTTTTGCAGAAGCAAAATATAAAAGCTATATTGAGACACATGTATCAGAAATGACAAACTTGATTCAAATGAAAGGAGGACAAAGTGTTGCCAGAAAATGCTCTGGTTGTACTCACTTATCATGGATAACTTCCTTTATGTAAAAATCTGGTTGATTTGTTGTAATCCGAATCTTATGTGTTGTTAATCGAGTATTCTATTTTATATCTATATAATCAAGACCACAATATGACGAAATTTGTATATGAAATTTCTGTCGGTAAAACTTGAATAATAATTTCCGTTACACACCTTACAAAAGGGGGAAACTACAGTTATATAAGCTAATGTAGCAGTTGAAAGTCCAATGGTGATGATGCTTTTCTACTATAATGTCTGATTTATCATGTCTAAGCCATGTATTAAATAATAATAATTAAAACTAAAAAAAATAAAAGAAAACTAGTAAGCATTGATTGTGCGGTCTGAGTTCTGATGAAGTAATTATGATGAGATCGCTGAAGCCTCCTATCTTTTTTCTTTTCTTCCTATTTATTTTTTAAGGCTAAATTAACTGGTTTGTTTGAGGCGGAACAGAGACTAGGTTCTGTGCATACATTTCGGAGTGCGACACTCCATGTGGACTAACTCAGATCAAGCGCAGGCCATGCGGCGACCCTCAGTGGTTAGTGAACGAGTGATCCCACCAAGTGGACCCAGTCACCGTTTTCGTCCACTTCCCTCTCCAGGGCCCTCGCTTTGCCCCATCCGCCCCCACCCCAATCGTTATCGTCATACTTTCTCTCATCATCACAGTTCCATGTCCCCACCTCTTCCCCCTTCCCCCTTTCTTTGATAATGGATCCATTTGTTCCTTCAGAAACTATTTATCTATCTCTATCTATATCCCTAAAATCTCCGTGTTGCTGCATTTGTCATCGGACAATTATTACTTCGTAGCTCTTCCCATTGAAATTTAATATGCTCGATGTTGCCATAGGCCATTGAATTGAACTTTCTTAAGGTAGGAAATTTGGCATGTCTTATTGCTAAGTGCACATATCTGTTTGTGCTGGGCAAATTAAGGGATGTTAGTTCTCAGTTATCAAGTTTCAGATATCAAGGATCAGGCCTATGGTTAAAAAGATTTTAACTTTTTACATTCAAGTTGCCAATGCTCTAAAGACTAAGAATCACAAAATAGAAACGTTCAAGTTCCTTCAGCTGTCACATCAATATACAGGCTATCAAAACCAGTTGTTGCTCTACCTAGCTTGCTCTCTACCTCATTATATTATATTATTCCATGTGACATTTCAAATTGCAGCATTCATCTTTTATCACTAAAGCCCGTGACTCACGCTACACACGAATGTAATACTGACCTAATGACAAACCTCTACATTGATGAATAGTTTACTATATAACTGTATTCATTCGTATTGTAATTATGTTTTTCAGATAATGTATTATGTTAGTTTCCTATTTTGTTTCTGTAGTCATGTTTCTATTTCTGTTGAAAGCATGTTTGTGTTATGATCTTGTGTTAGAAATTTATCGCTCGGATAGTAAGCCATTAATCTAAGGCTGAGTTGTCCATTTTAACCATCAACTAACTTTAATATAAGCCAAATTAGAATTTTAATAAGTACTGCACCGACATATTCAACTTAAATGGTTCATTTATCGAAAATAAAAAAAAAAAAAAACAATCTTAGCCCTACTGCAAGGGATGACCGATATTCTTGTGTTTAAAAGGGTATGCACTGGATTTGTTAACAGACAAAATGATAAGATCTATCAGGCACTTCAAATAAAGTTCATGACAAATCAAATAGCCAATTATTTCCAGAATATATTGGATTGAAGGATGGATGGTCTTTTACTTTTCTAGTTGACAAAACAAGCCCGGACAGTTGATGAGATGAAATTTTTCTTTGAATCTCATCATAAGCACATCTTAAGTAGCCTTTAAACCTTAGCCACAGCCCTAATCCTTTTTACCCAATGACATCTACCAAAATTCAATTCTTTCTTATCCACAACCTATTTTTGGATAATAAATCTACCTGTTTCGCTTTAGTCAATCTGATATAATTTGATGTTGGCCAGAGAAAAGAAAAATTCAAAGGATTCTCATGGAATGACCCACGTGGGCCCCGTCTCGAACAGATCCAACTAAATCATGTACAGATATTTCAACTTTTTAGGGTATATCATGCTCAAAAAAAAAAAAAAAAATATTGAACTGCTTGAATGGTTAGATTCATTTGTCGATTCAATAACAAGGGGAAAAGGAATGAAAAGATGCACAGAAGTTTTGATTTGCAAATAAATTGTTTCCGGAGTCTAAGGTCATGTTTAATTCACCGTAATAGTAATTTTATTATAATCCTATTTAATATGAAATTAGAATTATTACGTTTAATTAGTTTTCATTATGGAATATGCATTTGGTGAGGCATTAGAACGTGGTGAAATATTGAATTACAATTACATTGGAAGACCTCGAAATTGCTATTACATAGATACTGTAGATTTTTTCTTCCAAAATTAGCCTCACGTCTTCAACTGCATCTTGTTGTTGGGAACTGTAGGTCATCGTCTATGCACGTCGTCTGTTTGTGGAATTGTGAAACTGTGGGTCGTTGTTTGTTAGTGCATGTTGGATCCGTCACCACCATTGCTAAGACATCAGGCACTGTCGTGTGTTTCAGTTTTTTGATCTCCATCGTCACAACCTCACCACCTTATCGCTATTGCTGGATCCCCATCATCGTAACCTCTTTGCCCCTGTCCTCTTCAAATTTTTTCTTCCAAAGTTAGCCTTGCATCTTCAACTACATCTTGTTGTTGGGAACTTTGGGTCATCTAGAATTGTGGGTCATCATCCATTAGTGCATAATGGATACGTCGATGTCAGGTGTTGTCATGTGTTTCCATTTTTGGGTCTTAGTCATCGCAACCTCACTACCTTGCCACCATTGCTAGATCTTCATTGTGGCAACCTTGCTATCGTTGTTGGATCTCCATTGTCACAATCTTGCCACCTCGCTAGGTGCCTTCATCTAAACCATCACCCATTATGATCAATATCTTTAAATAATATAAATTAAGGATAAGTTTTATTACAAGAAGTGATGTAATATTAAAGTGTTGTTGATTCTTAATATAATTGAATTTGCTCTATCATGAATGTATGCTCTTTTTACACTTGTAAGCATATGTACATTCTAAATATACACTCTATTGCAACATTTGTCCAATATTAGTTTAGGCAGTAAATATACATCCCGCATGTAAACTATGGTAATAGTTGAATTTAAATATTAGATAATATAAAAAGAACTAGATAATATAAAATAAAAAAATAAGACTATAATTTTTTTATACTATGTTTGATGTGTGCTTAGACAATGATTTTTATAATGCTCAATATTTAGATATACAAAATATTACACAAAACATGATATATAAAGTATTAGATAAGAATTTTTATATTTTTATTCAATAAATTTTATTTTTATACTATATTTTGAATGGTAAAAAAAAATATATTTTACCTAGTAGCTTAAGATTATTTTTAATTAGTAATCAAAAAAATATATAAACTATATAAAAGATAAAATGCTTTATTTAGTCTATTATTTAAAATTTTTAATAACCAAACGATACATATAAGTAGAATCTTCATACTCAATTTGCATACTCAATCATATTTGTTTGTTCTTATTTGAATCACCAACATCCATCAGACGGTTGATTTTTGGTCCGAGAGTTGGCAAATAATATCCTATTGTGCTTGTTTATTTGCATTAATCTCGTTATTGATGTCTTTTGAGTTTTGTTCTCCACTTATTTGTTCTTTCCTTTTTCAAGAATAACTGCCATATCATCCTTAATCATCGGACTTCTCAAACTAGATGAATACCATTTGTATCCCCGTCTTCATTTCATCCCTTAAGTTTCCTTTACATTAACTATTTATTAATCTCAATCATCGTAATTGCTTTGTTTATGTACAAACGAAAAATGTTAACTAACGTATCGTGTGAAAATTGTTAAGAAATTAAATATAGAAACTTCTTTGCATTTTATAAAATTGCCTTATCATTAAATATATAATCGATATAGGAAAAGAAGGAAAGGGTTTCTCTTTTTGGTGATTAATACGTGTCTCTGAAGACTCATTAACGGAGGCCTTTACAAAAATGCATGATATTAGCTGCTATGCCTATGTTTCATTAGCTCTCCACAGTACTATGCAATTTTGTTTGTTCATAGGAAGATGATAGGTTTAACCAGTTGCTCATATTGTTGGGTGCATCTTGTTTGGATTTATTAGCACATGGAATGACTCAAATATAGAAAATGAGACCACATGTGCGTACTCCAATTTTCTACATGTCAATTTATCAATGAAAGCTGTACAATGAAAGATGTGTGCTACTTGTATCCTTGTTTGCAATCCTCATTTACTTGCGTTGATAAATTAGATGTTATTATTATCTATTTGGATTTGGATCATCTCCATTCCTCAATTTAACCCAAAAAGTTGTTGCCACGTGTATTATGCAATATCAACAGTAATGATGAAATCCCCTCTTATCAGACTCTTTTTAATCACTAAAGCCCTAGCAAATAACTTCATCGAACCAAGGACTGGTTACCTACCACGCTAATCATCAGCCTCACTGCGACGAACCACGACCCAATTACCAGCCACACTACCATGAACCACAACCCAGTGGCCAGCCCATCTCGCTGCCAAGACTCCGATCCGACTAATTGGATTAATGATTTATATCTGATTGTCAAAAATCGTAGGCATGGAAGCGTAAAAATTGGTGCTTCATTCGTTCGTTAAAGAGAAAGTACAAAAATGGCAAGCGTCAACATCGAGCTACACGTTCGTTCTAGTTACAGAAAAATGGCTGGAAAAGAGATGAAGATAAGGAATGAGGATACAAATAAAATTTTAGGTACTGACATTAATCCTTCAGATAGGACGTGTTCTCAATAGCAAAAGAACCAATTGGGTCATGCACAGTATCACCTTAAGTCCCATATGTCTTGCGAATCGTAGCAAACCCAATTGGGTCATGCACAATATCACCTTAAGTCCCATATGTCTTGCCAATCATAGCAAGCAAGACCGGGTACATGTTCTGTCCAGGGATTAGTTCTATTCTAAGTAATATCAGGAACTATTGATGACATAATAATCCATGAAATGAAAAGCAATCGTCATTTTGTCTTGATTTTGCAGATGTCTTCTGTGGGTTGTCATCTAAGACAGAGAAAGGATGCTACACCTGTTACATAAGAATCTGAAAAAGCGGATATTTTTATTAACAATGCGAGCACATCTAATCTTAAAATGGAAAGCGAAAGTAGTTGAATATGATCCGATCAGCATGGCAGACAATTCTGATAATGGTGTTGTTAGTACTATGAATAAAATTTTGATAATCATAAAATGTTATGATTAATATATATATAGATAATAGAATTATATTTTGGTTATTAACTTTTGATTGAGTATATATGGCATAAAAAGTGAATGTTTATTGCAGGATATAATACAAATGTTATTTGGAATTAACACTTTTAGAGGTAGTTGGAAGAAAAATTCCAATAGATAGATATATGTTAACAATTCTTTAGAATGTAACAAAACGTTATTCTAGGTTATTTATGGCTCTAACAGCACAAAAAGTATTTATAGTAGGTCAAGAACTGCCTCCACTAGTTAAACATATTTGGGAAATATATTTAATCTGTTCCACTAAAAGAAAAATTATTATTTTTGGGGTGTTTCGATAGATTTGGAAAGTAATTATTTACAAGAAGTTAAATATGGAAAAAAAATAAAATGGATATTTAGAGAATAATGATGGATACATTTTTTATCAATTCGACTATTAGGATGAAGCTTATAAATACAAGAAGTAGAGTGGATGAAAAAAATGTGTATCTATATGAAAAACAATAAGAACAACAACAAGAGATACAAATTATGTGCTAAAACTAAGAGGAAATCATTATTATTTTATCCTTAAGAAAGCTTGACTGAAATTTCTAATTGAGGAATTGTTTAAGTGATTTTTTTTTTAATGTTTGCTCTATAATTTGGTAGAGAAAGATAAAAGAAGGGAAATGGTATAGTAGTGTTGATAGGCTATATTAAAGGAGTGACTATAAAGTGAAAGATTGTTGTAAATACTCTCGTAAATCTTTTATTCTTCGATATGGTGGAACATACAGGTAAGGATAGCCAAAATCCTAGTAGGTGAAGGTTGGAAGAGTAAACTCATAAGGTGAAACCACTATATGTCGCTACTTAATCTTCTTAAACTCTATCTTTTATTTTCAATCATTTATTTATATTTGATATTTTTTTTGCTACAAAATCAATTCTTCCAACAAGAATCAAGGAGAAGCACTTTGAATTGATTTAACTAATTTTTAATAAGTAATAATCAATTCACACCTTCCCACCTTCTCAATTGTTAATTGGGTCCAATAAGTGGTATAAGAGCTAAGTTTGATAGCATTTGAGTTTAAAGATCTATAGCAAGAAATGTTACAATATTTTTTGAAAGGTGCCCTATTTTGAAGGAATTAACTATTGATGCCTCAATTCACTTCCACATGCCACACACTAATTAAAACAATTAGTTCCCCTTTTAAAGTAGAAATGGTACACATTGAATGACTAGCCTTACAATTTATAAAGATAATCGAATCAATGGCAAAAACAACAAGTGTACCAATTAATCAATAGACTATATTGATACTGAATGACTATGGTCGTATTTTTCATATGGAAACAAAAAAAGAGGAGAAAAGGGCAAACTAAGTACTAGACTATATTAATACTAAACTAAGCTAAGTAGATCAGAACTAAAGTTATCAAACATCAAATTAAAACTAAAGCAAAAGGACTAACAATGCAACTAAGTTTGGATTCTAGCAAATTCTTAGCCATTGGGGTTGGATTCTTCTAAGTAACAGATGATAGGGGTTGTGTTTCAATTTCTTGAATTTGTTGTTACCATGCCTTAAAGATATTTGTATTAGTTTAATTATGAATTTTAACCACATTCACTAAACTCACAACTTGCTTTTGCACGGTGGGTCTGATAGAGCCATTTTATACTCAATCTTTATAGTATAAACTGTGTTAAATTATTATTGATTTTATAGAAATCATAAGGAAATGGTACTTTAATTCTATCATCGTGATAAATCAGGTTAAATGGAGTCAAGGATGCTAATTCAAGTATTTTAGAGAAGTCATCTACAACTTGAATCAAGACAAGGAATTACACCACTGGAGGAAGCACGGTTTGAGGCACGGCCAAGGTTCAAACCGTGTTACACACTGGACAAGAAGACGGAAATGTGGACTTTGAACAGAGAGAGACACGGCTTAGGGCACGGCCATGGTGGAAGCCGTGGGAGAAACCCTGTTTGGAGCCGTGGTGGAAGCTAGACATGCCAAGGAGAAGAAATTGTGGAACATCAACCAGAGGATGGCACGGCTTGAAATCTGGCCGTGGGACTAACCGTGGTACATACTGGGCATGGATGAAGACTTGTTGATTATGCACAGAAGATGGCACGGTTGGAAATCTAGCCGTGGGTGGAGCCGTGGTACACATTGGACACGGAAGATGATACGTGAAATATGCACAGAAGATGGCACGGCTTGACCCATGGCCGTGTGGTAGGGCGTGCCAGGCAGACGAATCTTCACTTCTCGAAATCTACTTGGAAAAGGAAAGACATTTTCGTATCTTGCTCGCAAAAGATCACATGCTATCCCTCTAATAATATAAATAGAGCCAACCCTAGAGGGTTAGAGAAAACTTTTGAATCTTTGGATCTTGAAGAACTTTGGATCATCTTGGAGGCAGAGTAGGCAACCGGGTTCATGATGTTTCTACTTTTTATTTTCGTTTTGTTGATGAACATGAGTAGCTAAGCTACTTTTCTAGCCAAAGGGTCATAGATGTTTAATTCTCCACGAATTGTGAGGTCTAATTGACTTGTATTTATTCTATTCTTCGCTTTCGGGTATTCATATATCTTCTGATCGTTTTGTCATTATTATCTTATTGATTGGTATGAATAGAGCTCTTCTACTCAATTAGTAAGTTAATATATTGTCAACTAGCACGTCAAATCCGTAATTGTTTAATTGTTCTAGTCTTAGTGACGCAATAACATGTTTGGTTATAAAAGAGATGATTGAATTCATGTTATGGAGGTGTGTGATCATGTTTAAATAGGTTATCTTATAATCTACTGGCATGAATTGGTGGTCTCTCTAGATCCTAATGCTATTGATAGATTAAATCCTAAGCGCTTGTCTAGGGTTGTTTAATCAATAAGAGAAATAATTCAAAGCGCTTGTCTGAGGTTATCGAGGAAGTAAGGAGAGATAGGTTGTTAGAGCTTGTTAATAACCATAACCAGTTTATCTAGAACTAAGAATAGAAAACATTTGCATCGATGATCAATTCCTTGAATTAAACTATCTTGATTCCTTTGGCTAGGCTTTTATTAATATCCGATTTTCTTACCTTGCTTTACTTTATTTTGATTCACAAACAAACCCCCCCCCCCCCCCCCCCCATTTTTCTTTTCCCTTTTATTCTCCTTGAATAGAAATAAGTTTAACCAATCTCTGTGGATTCGACCCTACTCACCACTATATGCAAATCATATAATTGTCTAGGAGTAGGTTTTTTTTTTGTTGGATTCGACACCCATCAGGGTTTATCATGTAGCAAGAGTGTTATATAACTAATATCTCATCTACATTTTTTAGGTAATTAACTAAATCCTATCACTACTTAGTTAATCTAGCTAGAACTACTTGAGATCTTTACACCTAATTAAGTTAGCTAAATCCTATAGGATAACAAGAGATGATGCATAATTATAAAGTCACAGTTCTTCTAGTGATAATGGATTGCTCTATACATGTTATACCTATTTTTCCTTAAAACCAGCTAAAATTTCGTAATTACACAACACAATATCAACAATTCAATAGTAACAACAGTTCCATTCAATATCACATAACCCCATAACTACAATCAATCACAAATTCCTACATTCATGGAAAATAGAACATTAAGCATAATATCCATGAATACAAGCATGTAAAATAGCGTTAAACACAATAGAATAAGAATTCAAGAAGAAATCGATGTCCATTGAAGCAAATGTAAATGAACTCCACATCAAATACTTAAATTCCATCATGTCTAAGATAGAATCCTCCACTTAATGTCTTGAAAATGCTAAAACCCACTAGAAATTTAAGCTAGAACTAACATAATTGAAGGAAAATACATGAAAAATGTAAAATCTATACTAAAATCTAGCCTAAACATAAAAGGAAGTTGAGAAACTACAAAGTTTTAAACCTAATACCTTAAACAAGCTTGTAGTTAGCAATCGAATGGTAGCAATCTTATTGTTTAGTTGCTAGATACGTGTTGATGTCTAATTCATTCATTAAATCGAACCATGCATTTTGGGGAGAAAAAACCCTAATGCTATTGTTTAGATAGTATGAACTCTACTATTCGAATGGTAGTAGGTTTCAATTTTGTGCACTTTTTGCACCCTTGGCATCTGGATAGCTTTATCATTCAAACACTAGGAACCCTACCATCCAAATGATACTAGGTTTCGGTCTTGTGTGCTTTTTGCACCCTTAGCATCTGGATGGCTTACTAGTAGCCATTTGGGCTACTATCTAGCTACTAGACCCAATCCTCAAAATTCTTTATTCCTTTTCTTCTTTAGTTGACTCTAGGTTACCCTCCAATGGGTAACCCTTAGACCTATAATAAAAGTGATAAAAATTAAGTGTTTTGAAATAAAAACTCTAAGAAATTGTGAGAGAAACTCTCAAAACCATGTAATTACATTTGTTGATTATAAGTATGAGATTTCTACAATAAATTAATGTATATGATTGTGTTTTTATCCAAATCTCATGTAAAATAACGGAGAATTAGGTAAAATAAGTGTGTGGTTTTACACACTTATCCTTAACATTAAAGCTTACTTGTCCTCAAGTAAGCTAGAAACAATAAGAAATCAAGTTTTTATGAGGACACATTAAATTTCTTCATTCTTCACATTAGTAAGCTTTTGCTTTACCCTTCTCCATGAAGTATATACAAGTTGTATTTTCAAGACTCAGATATGCAAAGTGAGTGGTTTCTCATGAATTGTAGAGACAAATGATGTTGTTCACCTAAATACACATGCAAGAGAATTAATAAGCTAATCTATGATCTATAAAGTTAATCCAATTATTGAACATAAGATTAGATAGTTTGGGATCAAGTATAGTGTCATTGAATGGGAGAATGATCTCAACATTTCATAAATTGACCAACATGTATATAGTCCTAATTTAACCCTTAAGCAAGCATAGCTCAGTAAGAGAAGCAAAATTGAGTCATCATTTACTAGTATTCCTCGAGAATTTTTCCATTTTTTGCCTTGTTTTATCAATTTATACACTCATGCATCCTAAACTAGGGGTTTATGAGCTCATCCATGAATTCATCATTCATAGAGATGTGCTAAACACTTATTAGGCACCCTACTACTCTACCTATACTCTCTTTTATTTGCTTTGTATTTTTAGGTTAGGTTTACACCTAACTTTAAGATTTTCCCAAAATTTTCTTTTTCTTTTGCTCGAAAAATGTATCAAGATCAACCCAGTTTCAAAATCCTTACCAGGCTAGCTACTTGAAAATTCAGAGAACATGATATACACTAGTTAGTTTTCTAAAATATAAATGCTTAACTCTACATGGCATCACCTTACTCTCAAATCATGAATCAAAAGCTAAGTAAAAGGATAACTATCTAAATTAAAGATTTTATCCATGAATACTTAAGTTATATAGATGCCACTACACTCTTATCTCAATGCATACTAAATTTTGAAAAATTTTGTTCAAAACCACTTGCTTTTTTACACACATCTTGAAACATTTTAGGGGGTAAAACTAACAAATACTTACTAATGATCGACACAACAATTGAAACATGCATCATGTTGTAGGTACATAAAATTTTAGCATAACACACAATCAGCAAACTACAACAACTACTTTGAATAACTCATAGCTCAATATAACTTCACATACTTATTCTAACACTTATTATTTTGCAAGTGCAACTTTATTCCTATTCACATACCATTTAAAATTTGCACCAACTACAAAGAATTCTCATAGTATCTAGTTCTAACCAAAACCATGAGACTACAACTAGGAAACATTAAAGGAAACTCAAGACATAAAATAAAATAAGTATGAAAGAAAAGAAAATATGGTTGGTTGCCTCCCATTCATCACTTTAGTTTATAGTCTCTCAGCTTGACTTTATTCTTTTCATCTTTCCATCCACTTCCTCAATCTACAGTGTCAGGTCATCCTTGCCCCATCCTTCTTACCTTCAACTCCAAAAGTTCTCTTCTTGACTTCTTCGACCTTGTTATCAAATACTTACACCATGGTGTCAAATACCCCTTTTTCTTGATCCTCCTTCCAATCCTTCTTCTTAGCTTTTTCTTGCAAACAGCCAAATCTCTTGATGTACCTACTTCCCAATTCAGAATATAATCCTTGCAATCTTAATTTCAATAATCACAATATTCAATCCAATAATCAAACACAAGAACAAATAATGTCTAAACCCTTACCAAATGTTATGTACTAGCAAAGGATCAGCCTTAACATGGAATGGTTGATATAACACACAATGATTCCAAAGTCGTCACTCACCACAATCAAAAGATTGATAAGAGTTAGAGAGGAAAACTCAAAGAGTTGAATTCACTAAATCTAATGATGTGTCTTTTGAGTGTTAAAACAAGTATAAAATATAAGGCAAAGTCGAAACGAATTGGTTCAAGAAAGCTGCTAACCTTAAAATGGAAAGCCACTAGCCTAGAATAGTATACTGCCAGCTTTGGTTTTTAGGCCGCTAGCCTTGATGGCCGGCCTAAGAGGAAAACCTGCCGGCCTTGAGGGCCAACCTAAGTTCCATGCCATCGGCTTTAAGGGCCAGCCTAAATGAAGTATCACTGGTCTTAAATCATCAAATGTTGTCTTAAAGCAATAATAAGTACATTTGATTGAAAATGAAAATAATAATGTAAAATGTATGAAGAGACTATATAATGTTCTTTGGGTTCCATCTAATCAAGTAAAACCCCCAAGGTAAGGTTCTGCAATCCTTTGGCTCTAACTAAAGTGATTAGTCCTATAACTGGAAGGATTTGATTCCCATCATCTCCTCGGGCTTGTGGAAGATTTGCCCTCAAATCTGATGGTTCTTCATGAAGGTCTTTTGATGAATAAGGTGATATGTCTACAACATTAAAAGTAGTAGAAACATTGTATTCTCCTGGTAGCTCCACCTTATAAGCATTGTTGTTGATGCGCTATAAGATCTTAAATGGTCCATCTGCTCTAAGTGAAAGTTTTTGTGATTTCTTATGAGGAAACCTTTCTTTACTAAGATGAATCTAAACTAGGTCACTTGGGTTATAAATCTTTATTTTCCTATTTTTGTTGCCCTAAAGTTTTTGTTACTCCTGAGTTTTTGGAAGGTGTTCAGAAGCCTTTTGATCAAGCTTCTAAATCTCTTTTGTATGCTCTACTCCAGTCACACTTTCTTCCTTTGTTGCCGGATTAGCTATTAAATCAAATAGAAAGGTAGGATTATAGCCATACATGACTTCAAAGGGAGACTTACCGATTAAACTATGAGAGACTTATTTTAAGCGAACTCAATAATAGGAAGACACAAGTCCTAATCAGTAAGATTTTTGCTAACCGCTGCTCTTAGTAATGTACCAAGAGTACAATTAACAATTGACAACCTCAGTTTAGCTATCTGTTTGGGGATGACAGGATGATAGGAATCAAATTCCCATAAGACGTATCACTAGGGCTCGAGCTAAGGGCTTACAAAACTTCGTTTTGAGAATCCTTTATGAGTAACCTAATCCTTAGGATGCTAACTTAATTTCTTCATTTTCATCATATAATTGTTGTGCATTCCAACAGGTACATTTATCAGTCCTATAGAGTGCCAAGTTACCTACACTTTTGAGTGAGTCGGGAACCTCATCAGGACTCATATTTAGTGACCTTGAAGGCTCAGCATGTTGAAGACTATTTCCATTTATTTGTTATTTTCTTTGAACCATTTATGTTGTAAGTTTTTGGGACATTTTTATTTGGTTGTAATGGTGTTTTTAGGACCGGCCACCCTGAAGTGGCATAGTTGTAATTTTGTAGACATTTTAACCCTAAAGGGAGCAAGTATAAATACTTGCTTAAGTAAGGTTTTAAAGGGGACACTTGAAAAATTATAGCAAACATTTTCGTGAGAGATTAGGGTTTCCTAAGATTTCATAGGACTCTTATCAATTTCAATCCAATTGAAATTGTGGTGAGTTTGCAACCTAGTGAATTGTGAGTTAAATCAATTCCCTAAGTTGATTTCCTTTACATCACTAATGTGTAATATCTATGGTTGATTAGGTTAGTTCTTATTGTTCTGATTTTGGCATCATTTGTGGTCCAAAATCCATTTTTATTATGTTATCAAATTAATTGGATTTATATCATTATATTGCCTTTAATTTGTCTTATATTGTTTTGCGTGGGGTTCCATTGTGTTGGGGAGGAGTTCACGGTTTATTTTATGTGTTATTGGTTGGGATTTCATTAGATGTTGAGTTAAGTTCTTGATTCATTTGAGAAATATCATCATTGTAGTTTTAATCTTCATTGATTTTCATAAATCGGATCACCTTCAAATTTTAAGGTTTATGCTAATTTGAACCGGTTTTGATCTTGTGATTAGGAGTTATTCAATTGGTTTATTTGCATATGCTTAAAGCCCTTTTAAGCATATCATCTTTTGGTATCAGAGCTTTATCATACTTGGATTCAATCTTGATTATGTCCTTGTTGTGGAAATTGGTTTATAAGATAAAGGGGTTACGCAATTGGAAGCTAGTTTGATTGACATTGTGTAATTGGTCTTTCAATATTGGTTTTGTGTGCTTAGACTTGGTTTTAAGCAATCATAATTTGGTATCAGAGCTTATGGTTGTGAGAAGGGTTAATTGATTTTGAATTCAAAAATTAGGGATTGTTGAGTTAGCACCTTGATTTGAATTGTGAAGTGGAGTTAAGTTATTTCATTGTGTTGTTGAAGTGCTATCATTGTTGTTAGTTGTTGTAGACTTAGAGTACTTGTAACATTTTTGGCTTCCTTGAGAATTGGCTGTGAGTGTGTAGTGTCCTTGATGTAGACTGTGAGGAGTAAAGAATGTTGATCCTTTGTGATCAAGTGGAGAAGAGTGAACGGTTGTGTTGCATTTTAAAAAAAAAAATAAAATTGGGGAGTAACATTTGTGATTTTCAAACTTGAATTTTCAGAATTGAGGTGTGAGTTAAGGAAGCAATTTGAATTTCAAAACACATATTAAGTGATTGAGTAATTGTGTGTTCATTTGAATTTGAAAGTGGCTCCTTACCATTTGTAGAATAGAGCAATTATTGAACTCAATTTGAATTTGAATTTGAGCTGCCTTGATTGTTGAAAATTGCAGTTTGTTAACTTGTGTGGAAGTAGAAAAGTGCACCGTGACTTGAAGGTGTAAGTGTGTGGTGTTGTGTTTTGTAAAGTTAGTGAAGAGTGTATACATTTAGCATGGTGTTGTGTGTATTGTATAGAGAAGTGTTGCTAGTGGTGTGAATGGTGGTGGAATCGTGAGCAAGGAGAGTTGTGTGGCGGTGAAGTTGTGTATTTTTATATGTGTTGAGGTGCTGCATTTTGTGAATTCAATTAGTGTAAAACCAAGGCAAGAAAAGAAAAGTTGAGTAGTAGAATTTGAATTTAAACAAGTAATTAAAGTGTGAAAGTAATTGAACCATTACTTAAACACTTGTGGTTGAATTTAATTCTTAACTACTTGAAAGTGATTGTGTACTTCATTTATGACTTGGTTGTTTACTTAAACCGTGGAAGTGTGAGGATATTATTGTGTTGTTAGATTTAAACATAATCATGTCTAGTGAAATGTTTCTTTCTACTAATGTATTGAGCTGGACATTGACTACTATTACTACTAAAGATGATGAACAAAGGGAAAATTTATTCCATACTTCTTGTAAGGTACAAGGAAACCTATGTGTCCTTAAAGTTGATGGGGGTAGTTGTACCAATGTGGTAGCAGCATCGTTAGTATCAAAATTAAAAGTTGCCACTACTCTACATCCTAAGCCTTATAAATGATATTGGCTTAGTGATCAAAGAAGTTTGCATGTGACCCAAAGAGCTAAGGTACCTTTTAGTACAAGGGATAAATACAGTGATAAAATTGAGTGTGATATTCTACTTATGAGTGCATCTCATATATTGCTTAGCAGGCCTTAGTTATATGATAGGAGGGTGTTACATGATGGCTTTAGGAATACTTATGTATTCCAGAAAGAGGGGAAACGCATTATTCTGAATCCGATGTCGCCTTCAGAGGTTCAAAGGGTTCAGCAACAGATTAGTAGACCAACCGAGGTAAAAGGGGTTCCAGTGTAGACTAATAAATCTAGGGAGAAGAAGGTATTGTTGATGGGACAGGGTGAGTTGGAGAACGTTATGGCAGAAGAGACTCTAGTATACCTGCTATAGTTGAGATATGCCCTAGGGGTGTAGGAACATCGGTCTCTACCCTCTGTAATATCTCAGGTATTAAATGAGTACAATGATATTTTTACTGATGATTTGCCAGCAGGTTTATCACCTCTAAGAGGAATCGAGCATGCCATCGACCTCGTGCCTAGGTCAGTATTGCCAAATCGACCAGCATACCGTATGAATCTCGAGGAGGCTAGAGAATTGAAATGTCAGGTGGATGAGTTGGTTTAGCGTGGATTTGTTAGGGAGAGTCTCAGTCCTTATGCTGTTCCAACCCTTCTTGTTCCTAAGAAGGATGATACTTAGAGAATGTGCATCAACAGTAGGACCATCAATAAAATCACCATCAAATATAGGTATCCCATTCCTAGACTTGATGATATGTTAGATGAGTTGCATGGTGCACAGGTTTTCTCCAAGGTAGATCTTAAAAGCGGGTATCACCAAATTTGGATGAGAGAGGGAGACGAATGAAAAACTGCTTTTAAAACACGCTATAGACTATATGAGTGGATGGTTATGCCATTTGGCTTGAGTAATGCTCCCAATACATTAATGAGATTGATGAATCATGTATTGAAGGAATTTCTAGGTAAATTTATTGTTGTTTATTTTGATGATATTCTGATATACAACAAAACCTAAAACATCATGTGGAGCATCTTCAAGTAGTATTTTCAATGTTTAGGGCACAACAACTATTTGCAAATCTCCAGAAGTGTTCCTTTTACCAAATTAAGGTAACATTTTTGGGTTTTATTATATCTAGCTCAAGTGTTATGGTGGATGAGGAGAAAGTGAAAGCAATCAGGGAATGGCCAACACCCACCTCAATCATTGAGTTAAGGAGTTTCCATAGACTAGCATCCTTTTATAGGCACTTTGTCCATAATTTCAGTAGCATTGTTAGTCCTCTCACTGAACCGACTAAGAAAAATGTTCCTTCGTCTAGAGTGAAAGGGCTTAGAGGATTTTTGAAGAGGTAAAAGAAAAACTTACTTGTGTTCCATTATTGGCTTTACCTGACTTTGACAAAGTTTTTGAGCTAAAATGTGATGCTTCTAGGATAGGGATTGGTGCTGTATTAATGCAGGAAAAGAGACCCATAGCATATTTTAGTGAAAAGTTAAGTGGTGCAACTTTGAACTATTCTATTTATGATAAGGAATTTTATTCCTTCATGAGGGCTCTAATGACGTGGTAGCATTATCTTCTCCTAAGAGAATTTATCATTTATATAGATCATGAGTCACTGAAGCATTTCAAGGGTCAGCAGAATCTATCTATGCGACAAGCCAAGTGGGTGGAGTTTTTGGAAAGTTTTGCTTATGTGATAAAGTACAAGAAGGGTAATCAAAATATGGTTGTTGACGCTTTGTCACGTAGGTATATATTATCATTTCTCTTTAGTCAAAACTATTAGGTTTTGAATTGTTAAAGGAACAATATGTGCATGATGATGAGTTTAGAGCTGTTATGGAAAAATGTTCTAGAGGCAAGATGTATGAGGGATATTGCATGATTGAGGGGTTTTTATATAAATCTGGGAAGTTATGTATACCTTCTAGATCTGTGAGAAAACTATTAGTGAGGGAAGCACATGCAGGCGGATTGTTGGGCACTTTGGTGAAAAGAGAACCCTAGCTATGTTGAGAGAGAATTTCTATTGGAAGGGTATGATAAATGATGTCTATAGGGTGTTAGAAAGATGTAGCATTTGCAAGAGGGCTAAAGGAAAGAAAGGCATACGGGGTGAATATATGCCTTTACCTATTCCTGCTAAACCTTGGACTGATATCAATATGGATTTTGTATTGGGGTTGCCTAGGATGCAAAGAGGAAAGGATTCTATCATGGTGGTTGTTGATAGATTTAGTAAAATGTCTCATTTTGTACCCTATCACAAAACAAATGACGCCCTTTTATTGCTAACATCTTTGTACAGGAAATTGTCAAATTGCATAGAGTTCCACACAGCATAGTGTCAAATAGAGACACTAAGTTTCCTGGTTTCTTTTGGAAGATGCTATGGAGAAAATTAGGTACTAAGCTTATGTATAGTACCTCCTGCCATCCACAGACCGATGGCCAGACAGAGGTTGTCAATTATACGCTTGGTAACTTACTCAGAGTAATGGTTAGCAAGAATCATACTAATTGGGACTTGTGTCTTCCTATTATTGAGTTTGCTTACAATAGGTCCACTCATAGTTCAACTAGTAAGTCTCCCATTAAAGTTGTGTATGGTTATAATCCTTCTGTTCCATTGGATTTTATAGCAGGACTAGCAACAAAGGAAGAGAGTCTTAGTGGAGTGGAACGAGCCAAGCAAATCTAGCAGATTCATGACAAAACAGTTGAACGCCTTCAGAAGACCTAGGAATAGCAAAAAAATCAGGGAAATAGACACAGGAAAAACCACACGTATAATCCAGGTGACTTAGTCTGGATTAATCGTAGCAGGGATAGGTTTCCACATAAGAAGTCACAAAAGTTGTCTCTTAGATCAAACGGACCATTCGAAGTTATAAAATGCATCAATAACAATGCCTACTGAATAGAGTTACCAGGAGAGTATGGTGTATTAGTAGCCTTTAATGTTGCAAATCTGTCACCATATTTACCAGACAACATGCATAAAGACCTATCAGATTTGAGGGCAAATCTTCCTGAGGCCCGAGGAGATGATAAGAATCAAATTCCCACAGGACCTATCACTAAGGCCTGAGCTAAAGGCTTACAAAACTTTGTTTTGAGAATCCTTCATAAGCAACCTAATATTGAGGATGCTAACTTAATTTCTTCATTTTCATCATATAATTGTTGTGCATTTCGACATGTACATTTATCAGTCCTACAGAGTGCCAAATTACCTACACTTTTGAGTGAGTCGGGAACCTCATCAAGACTCGTATTTAGTGACCTTGAAGACTCGACATGTTGAAGACTATTTTTAGTTGTTTTTTATTTTCTTTGAACCATTTATGTTATAAGTTTTTTGGACGTTTTTATTTGGTTGTAATGGTGTTTTTAGGACCGGCTATTCTAAAGTGGCATAGTTGTAATTTTGTGGACATTTTAACTATAAAGGGAGCAAGTATAAATACTTTCTTAAGTAGAGTTTTAAGGGGGACACTTGAAAAATTGCAGCAAACATTTTCGTAAGAGATTAGGGTTTCCTAAGATTTCATAGGACTCTTATCAATTTCAATCCAATTGGAATTGTGGCGAGTTTGCAACCTAGTGAATTGTGAGTTATATCAATTCCCTAAGTTGATTTCCTTTTCATCACTAGTGTGTAATATCTAGGGTTGATTAGGTTGGTTCTTATTGTTCTAATTTTGGTGTCATTTGTGATCCTAAAATCCATTCATATTATGTTATCAAATTGATTGGTTTTATATCATTATATTGCCTTCAATTTGTCTTATATTGTTTTGCGTGGGGCTCCATTATGTGGGGATGAGTTCACGGTTTATTTATATGTGTTATTGGTTAGGATTTCATTAGATGTCAAGTTAAGTTCTTGATTCATTTGAGAAATATCATCATTGTAGTTTTAATCTTCATTGATTTTCATAAATCGAATCACCTTCAAATTTTAGGGTTCACACCAGTTTGTTCCAATTTGAACCTATTTTGATCTTGTGATTAAGAGTTGTTCAATTGGTTTATTTGCATATGCTTAGAGCCCCTTTTAAGCATATCACAAGATGTACTATACACGATTTTAGTACCAAGTCATTTCCAAAGTGTCTTCCAAAAGAAGCTGAGGAACTTAGTATCTCTATCAGATATTATGCTGTGTGGAACACCATGTAATCATACAATTTCCTACATAAAAAGGTTAGTAATAAAAAGGGCGTCATCTGTTTTGTGACAAGGCACAAAGTGTGACATTTTGCTGAAACAATCAACAACCACCATGATAAAGTCTTTGCCTCTCCATGTCTAGGGAAGACCCAAGATAAAATCCATACTAATATCGTTCTAAGGCTGTGTAGGTAGAGGTAAAGGCATATATTCACCCTAAGTTTCTTTCTTTCTTTTCACCCTCTTACAAACACCACATCTCTTTAACATCTTGTGGACATCCTTTAACATACCTTTTTAGTAGAAATGCTCTTTTAACAACTCCAAGGTTTTCTTTTCACCAAAATGCCCAGATAACCCTCCAGCATGAGCTTCCCTAACCAACAATTCCTTAATGGAACCACACTGTATATATAATTTTCCTACTCTATACAAAAGACCATCTACCATGTAATATCCATCTACTATGTGTCCTCCTAAACATCGCTCGACAATCAATTTAAGGGATTTGTTAGGAACATACTGCTCCTTTATTAATTCAAACACAAGCAGCTTTGATTGTAATGAAGTGATAAGTACATACCTCTGTGACAAGGCATCAACTACAATATTTGCACTCCCTTTCTTATACTTAATTACATAAGCAAAGCTTTCCAGAAATTCCACCCATTTAGCTTGTCATTTCGACAAACGTTTTTGGCCTTTAAAGTAATCATAGTCTGTATAAATGATAAACTCCTTAGGAAGAAGATAGTGTTGCTAAGTCATCAATGCTCTCACTAAGGAATAGAACTTCTTATCATATACTGAGTAGTTTAGAGATGCACCACTCAATTTCTCATTGAAATAGGAAATGGGTCTTCTTTTCTGCATCAACACAGCACCAATTCCTACCTTAGAGGCATCACACTCCAATTCAAAAGTTTTGTCAAAATTTGGTAACGCTAACACCGGAGCATTAGTTAACCTTGCTTTCACTTCTTTAAAGCTCTTTTAGGCCCAGTCTCCCCAAACAAAAGGAATATTCGTTTTAGTTAGTTCAGTCAATGGACTGACAATGCTACTAAAATTCCTAACAAAACACTTATAGAAGGAAGCTAGCCTATGGAAACTTTTCACCTTAATGGTTGATTGTGGTGTTAGCCAATCCATGATAGCCCTCACTTTTTCTTCATCCACCTTTACACCAGAACCAGTCACAACAAAACTAAGAAATGTTACCTTAGATTGACAAAAGGAACACTTCTTGAGATTTTCGTGCAACTATTCTTTCCTCGATACTAAGAAAACTGCTTATAAATGTTCAACATGGCTTTCTAGGTTTATGCTGTAAATCAAAATATCATCAAAATAAACAACAATAAATTTTTCCAGAAATTCTTTCATGACATGGTTCATCAACCTCATAAAGTACTAACGGCATTAGTCAATCCAAATGGCATGGCCATCCACTCATACAAGCTATGGAGTGTTTTAAAAGCGGTCTTCTACTCATCTTCTCCCCTCATATGAATTTGGTGATATCTGCTTTTAAGATCCACCTTAGAGAATACCTATGGACCATGTAGTTCATCTAACATATCATTAAGTCTAGGAATGGGATACCTGTATTTGATGGTAATTTTGTTAATAGCTCTGTTATCAATATACATTCTCTATGTGCCATCCTTTTTAGGAACAAGAAGTGTAAGAATAGCATAAGGACTAGTACTCTCCTTGACAAAACCCCTTTCTACCAGTTCATCCACCTGACACTTCAATTCTTTTGCCTCTTTAGGATTCATGCAATACGCTGGTCGATTTGGCAAAATTGAACCAGGCTAAAAATCATTGGCATGTTCAATGCCCTTCATGGGTGATAATCCCTTAAGTAATTTTTCTAGGAATAAATCCATGTACTTATCTAATACCTATTTTACCATTGGGGGTAACTGTTCATGGCTATCCACCTCTATTATATATCTCATTTGTAACATATATACTAACCTCTTGATGGGAATCATCCTGGCGATCTTGATAAACAGGGAAATCCAAATCACTTATATGCATACATGTTTTTTCTTTATCTAATAAACATTTAAATGATAATCTAGTAGGTACAACAATCTTTATTCACGGGATGCCAAATGAACTTCACTGTTGGTTAATTAGGGACATCATTGAATTCTCATCCAATAGCTCGTCGTGATCAACATTGACTCAACAAATCAGCTCTTTGAAGATTATTATCTTTTGTACTTGTAATTTATTTTGTAAGTTTTTGGGACATTTTATTTAGTTGTAATTTATGTTTTAGGATCGACCACCCTTTAGTGGCATAGCTGTAATTTTTCAACCATTTTAACCCTAAAGGGAGCAAGTATAAATACTTGCTTAAGTAGGGTTTCAGATGATAGGGGAATACACATATCTTTGCTGCAAATTTCGTGAGAAATTAGGGTTCATCCTAAGTTTTCATAAGGACTCTTATCAATTTCATCCTTGGAATTGTGGCGAGTTACAACGTAGGAAATTGTGAGTAATATCAATTCCTAAGTTGATTTTCCTTTTCATAACTAGTGTGTAATATCTAGTGTTGATTAGGATTGGTTCTTGGGTCTGATTTTTATGTCAATTGTAGGTTCAATTTACATCCTATTATTGTTATCAATTTAGTGGAATTGTATCCTATATATTGTATTGTTGATTGCCTTTCTTCAATTGTGTGGAAGTTCCTTTGTTGTAAGAAGTTCACGCCCATTTTTGTGTTGATTGGTAATTGAAATTTCATTTGATCTTATGTTGTGTGCTTAATCCCATTAAGCACATCCTCATTTGGTGTTGAGATTCATTCATTAACAAATCGGATCACAAAAAGGTTTAGGGTTCATGCCATAATTAAAGGTTGATTTGGATTTGATTAGGAGTTGTTTCATTTGTTTGGTTACATATACTTTATTTCAATTTAAGGCATATCACCTCTCTTCCTCTATTGCCTCCTCCAGTTCATGTTGTCCCACTAACAAGGTCTTCTTTTTATAAACCTTATTAATTTGCCTCTTGTACTTCAGTAGGTGATATGAGGTTCAATACTATACACTTATCCTCCTTTTGGAACACATAGGTGTTCCTAAAACCATCATGCAACACCCTCCTATCATATAACTAGGGCTTACCAAGTAGTATGTATGATGCACACATTGGAAGAATATCACATATAATTTCATCATGGTACTCCCTTATGTTGAATGGAACTTTAGCCCTCTAAGTGACATGCAAACTACCTTATTCACTCAACCAATGTAGTTTATAAGGCTTAAGATGTGAGGTAATGACTAGTTTCAATTTAGTTACTAATGAAGCAACCACTACATTAGTACAACTACCTCCATCAATGATAATAGCACAAAGATTACCTTGGACCTTGAAGGAAATGTGAAATAGGATCTCCCTCTATTCATCTTCATTAACAGGAAAGGTAGTCATGACCCTACATAATACGTTGATGGACAAATGTTGATCATTCCCCTTATCCTCATGTACCTTAACATCTGCATCACCATAATATTCATCCAATACAATTGAAAAATCTATGGAATCATGCATGTCTTCTTCTTCTTCCTCATTCTCAATCTCCATGGCAATCATAACTCTTCAATTCGGACATTGAGCAGCCATATGCTCAAAACCTAGACATTTAAAACATTTGATCTGGAGAGTTTTTCCTCCTGAAGATCTAGCTACTACCTATTTGTTCTCATACCCAACAACCATTTTTCCTTTCCCAACAAATTCTTTCTCCCCTCTAACGTTTGGCATAACTACATTCTTTTCCACATTTCTCTTATATCCCCCTTTATTAGCTTGTCTACCCTTTGTCCTAGATAGTTTTGTAGAGGATCCATATCTATTACTTGTTGCTTTATAAGGGTTGGAATGCCTCTGTCTTTCCACTTTTAAAGCTAATTGAATAGCCTCATCAAGGGAGTCATATCACTGCATGAAGGGAAAATTTCTGACACTGCCAACCTCTTCATAACCCAATTTAGATGATTATCCAAATTGCTTATATTTTACCTTATGTCTTTATTTCTAATAAAATTTGAGAATAATCTTACAGGTACAATTATAATTCTCCATGGGATGCCAAAATGTCCTACAACTTCAGTTGGACACCGAACATTTTTCAGGATAACAATCAAAGACCCGCTGCGATTGTTCGCTATTCTGAGGCATTGGATCATGAAGACTTACGTTATTTTGTATCTTGTAATTTTTTATTGAACTATTTTGGTTGTATTTTGGTTTTGGGACACTTTTATTTTCTTGTAATTTTCATTTAGGGATAGCCACCTTAAAAGTAGCAAACTTGTAATTTTGATCACTTTTTAACCCTAGGAGTAGCAAGTATAAATACTTGCTTAAGAGAGGGTTTGAGGGGCTTATCATTTTGTAGATTATACACCTCTTTTCACGTGAGAATTAGGGTTCATACCTTGGTTCCAAACTCTTATCAATTTCAATCCCAAGAGTTGAAATTGTGGCGAGTGCAACATCTTGAAATTGTGAGTTATATCAATTTCATTTTGTTGTGATTTCTTTTCTTCTCTAGTGTGTCATATCTAGGGTTGAATTGAGATATTTCTTGGTCATATATCCTTGTTGTCATTCACGAATTCTTGTGATTATTTGAAGGAATTATCATATTGATCCAATTCATCTTTAAGGATTTCCTTGATAACGTGATTTTCACCATTGGAAAGGGATTGTTTTGTTACGGTTTTTCTTTGTCAAATTGAGGCTTCATTTGCGTGATTACATGAAATTAGAGTGTTGTTAGAAGGAATTTTCATTGAAGTATTCTGATTATATCATTGGTTGTTTGAATTTCATCCTTTCATCATTAGGGTTCATTTGAAAAGTGCCATTTTTGGATCCGATTTTGCCTTGACTTGAGATAGTTTTTCTTAAGTCCTTTGGATGTGCTTTTAAGTGTGTTTAGGCACATCATCTTTTTGGTATCAGAGCAATCATCATATTTGGATTTAAGATTAAACACATCCTAATTGAAGAATCGGTTATAAACATTGGAAATTGATGCCATTATTCATGAGATTGAGACTAGTTTGATTGACATTGTTTGATTGTCTTTCAAATTGGTTTTTTATGTGCTTAATCTTGGTTTTAGGCACATCATATTTTGGTATCAGAGCTCTTGTTGAGAGAAGGGAATTGGTTGTATTCAATTTCGTGGAAGTGATCATCAATTAGGGTTGATCAAGTGAAAACCACAATTGTGTTGTTGTTGTTGTGTGGGATTGCGAAATTACTTTAGATTAGGATTTGATTTGCTGATTGTTGGAGTTTATTTGGGAAGGTTATTATATCACTTTGTGGACACTAATTTACGTGGAAGAGTAGAAGTAAAAATTGAAGTTTGCTTTAGCAATTTTTCTTGAACTTGTAAAACTTACCAATTCTTGCCGTGAAGTAGCTTGTGGCGTGAGGAGTTGTGTTGTTTGTTGTCTTTGAATTCCATTGTGTAATTCTGAATTGGTGAAGTACAATTTGCCGATTACATTAAGTTTGATTAGTAAGGAATTATTTGAATTCAAATCATATGCAATTAAGTTGTGGGAGTTAATGATTGCTTTTTGAATTTGAATTCATTATTACCAATTGAGGAAGGCTTGCAATAAGTGAAGTTATTTGAATTTCAAATTGAAAGTTGCTGCCTATACTGGGATTCAGAATTCATTTTGGGAAGGCTACTTATTAATCTTTTGTCTTCATTATTTGCCGTGGAAGTTGAAGACTACTTGTAATCAATATTCACCTTGTTGTTGCCGTGGAAGTGATACATCTTAATTGTTGTTGTTGCTTATGTGTTGTCGTGGAGTGAATTTGTGGAAATTAAATTTGCTGCACTGTGTACTTGTGGCTTGTTGTGGAGAAGAGTATTACACGTGAGTTGCAATTATAAAATTGTAACATTAAGTGGGTTTGTTTGTTTGTCTTTTGTAGTTGCTATTGTGTGGAGTTTAAGGAAGTATAGTAGTGGAAGTGTGTACCTTGAGTCATATCGCTTTGAGGAACAACATACAAGAATCTACAAATATGTCTAATGACAGTGTGAATGGGGGATTAGGTGAAGAAGCCAATAGCCAGGTTGGTGGAGGACATGGTCGTAATGTGGCAGGCAGGAGAACTTTGGAGGAACAACTATAGGAGCTTACTACTATAATTGCTACACTAGCAACTAGAGTTGATAGGATGACTTTACCACAACCACCAGTGGTAAACCAACTAGTACCACCTCGAGTAGCTCCACAAAACCCTCATCGAAATAGAGTAGTGGGAGATGGAAATTTAAATAGAAGAATGGGTGAGGAGCATATTCCTAACAGAGAAGAAAGGGATGACAATTTTGGGGTCAACCTAAATCAGAATAGGGATTTCAGGTCACCTCGGGGTTTGGAGTATGTGAAACTACAGATGCCATCCTATGATGGGAAAGGATCAGCAGATGAATACTTAGACTGGGAGGATAAGGTCGAAGGTCTCTTCGAATGTCATGAGATCGACGACAGTACTAGGGTCAGATTGGCTGTTGTTGAATTTGTAGGATATGCTGCACTTTGGTGGAAGAATCTGATCATCAATAGGCGTCGGGATGGAGAGGCTGAGGTTCAAACTTGGAGGGATATGAAGAGGTTGCTAAGGAAAAGGTTCATTCCTGAGCACTACAAACAGGAGCTGTTTATGCGACTGCAAACCTTGAGGCAAGGGGGTAAAACAGTAGATGATTATGTGCAGGAATTTGAGACCCTTATGATTAGGTGTGGGTCTGTTGAGCCTCCGAAACAAACTATAGCACGATTTGTCTCAAGTCTAAAATATGAGATAGCGTGTATTGTTGTGCTGCAGCGCTATACTACCCTTGATGGGGCTATTCAGTTGGCCTTAAAAGTATAGAGACAGAGGAGGTCCAACTTCTTTTGGGCTCCATGCAGTAGGCCCAACACTATTAATAGACCCATCTCAACCGACAGTCAATCAGGAGGAACAAAGGAGGTAGGTGAGGGAGTCAAAGCAGTAGACACTACTACCCCAACCATTATAAGAGAAAACTTACCCACTAGGAAGGGTAAAGAGGTCATGGCACCAGAAACGAGGCAAACTGTTCCCGGATCTACTAGTGGGAAAGCACGCCGGATAAAATGTTTTAAATGCATGGGATTTGGGCATATGGCTGCACAGTGTCCAAATAAGAGGGTGATGACTGTTATGGAAGACACTGGAGAGGATACCGAAGATGATCATGGTCAGATTGAGCCTACAGACCTACCTACAGCACTGTAGGAATACTATGATGATCAGAATGCAAATGCGCCTGAGGAGCATACTGGGAGGAAATATCTACCCCTTAATGTGTTACGCAGGATTTTGTCCACATCTCCTGATACCAGTGATATTCAGAGGGAGAACATATTTCATACCTCTTGCAGAATCAGAGGTAACCTTTGTGTACTCATCATCGATAGTGGTAGTTGCACGAATGTTATATCTGCTGCACTGGTAGACAAATTACAACTGTCTACTATACCACATCCTAGTCCTTATCAGTTGCATTAGCTGG
The DNA here is from genome assembly GCA_037954665.1 of Laguncularia racemosa. Taxonomy (NCBI): domain Eukaryota; kingdom Viridiplantae; phylum Streptophyta; class Magnoliopsida; order Myrtales; family Combretaceae; genus Laguncularia; species Laguncularia racemosa. Next base: position 733,510 of record JBBMOL010000039.1, on the reverse strand, counting down.
ATAATAGAGGTAGTATGCATGTTACCCTTAGGGCACAGGTTCCTGTGAGTGTCGGGCAGAACTATCATGATGAGATCCTTTGTGATATAGTTCCTATGCATGCATTCCATTTGCTGTTGGGTCGGCCTTGGTTGTATGATCGACGGGTGATACATGATGGGTTTGAAAATACCTACATGTTCAGCATGGGCGAGTCACGCATAGTTCTATTACCGATGACTCCATCTGAGGTCCAGGGTTTTCAAAGACAGATCAGGAACCCATCCACTAACATAGTTAGCCGGAAGAGCAGGACAACAGAGATACTAGGGTTCAGCTCCACAATTGATCCTCTAGATTTGAGGGCAAATCTTTTAGAAGCCCGAGGAGATGATGGGAAAATTTCTGACACTGCCAACCTCTTCATAACCCAATTTGGATGATTATCCAAATTGCTTATATTTTACCTTATGTCTTTATTTCTAATAAAATTTGAGAATAATCTTACAGGTACAATTATAATTCCCCATGGGATGCCAAAATGTCCTACAACTTCAGTTGGACACTGAACATTTTTCAAGATAACAATTAAAGACCCGCTGCGATTGTTCGCTATTCTGAGGCATTGGATCATGAAGACTTACGTTATTTTGTATCTTGTAATTTTTTATTGAACTATTTTGGTTGTATTTTGGTTTTGGGACACTTTTATTTCCTTGTAATTTTCATTTAGGGATAGCCACCTTAAAAGTGGCAAACTTGTAATTTTGATCACTTTTTAACCCTAGGAGTAGCATGCATAAATACTTGCTTAAGAGAGGGTTTGAGGGGCTTATCATTTTGCAGATTATACACCTCTTTTCACGTGAGAATTAGGGTTCATACCTTGGTTCCAAACTCTTATCAATTTCAATCCCAAGAGTTGAAATTGTGGCGAGTGCAACATCTTGAAATTGTGAGTTATATCAATTTCATTTTGTTGTGATTTCTTTTCTTCTCTAGTGTGTCATATCTAGGGTTGAATTGAGATATCTCTTGGTCAGACATCCTTGTTGTTATTCACGAATTCTTGTGATTATTTGAAGGAATTATCATATTGATCTAATTCATCTTTAAGGATTTCCTTGATAACGTGATTTTCACCATTGGAAAGGGATTGTTTTGTTACGGTTTTTCTTTGTCAAATTGAGGCTTCATTTGCGTGGATTACATGAAATTAGAGTGTTTTTAGAAGGCATTTTCATTGAAGTATTCTGATTATATCATTGGCTGTTTGAATTTCATCCTTTCATCATTAGGGTTCATTTGAAAAGTGCCATTTTTGGATCCGATTTTGCCTTGACTCGAGATAGTTTTTCTTAAGTCCTTTGGATGTGCTTTTAAGTGTGTTTAGGCACATCATCTTTTTGGTATCAGAGCAATCATCATATCTGGATTTAAGATTAAACACATCCTAATTGAAGAATCGGTTATAAACATTGGAAATTGATGCCATTATTCATGAGATTGAGACTAGTTTGATTGACATTGTTTGATTGTCTTTCAAATTGGTTTTGTATGTGCTTAATCTTGGTTTTAGGCACATCACTGCAACTTTACTATGCAAGTAATTTCATATTTTAGACCAGACACAAATCATGCCATAAATTGTTTAGGAGGTTCGACTACTCTACATCGGATCATTAGTGTCTCAAACTCCTGGACATACTCATTTACAGTTTTGCCTCCTTATCTTAATGTTTGGAGATGCATGAACAACTCATGTATGTAATGTTCTAGAATAAACCTCTTCCTTAAAACTCTTTTCATTTCCTACCAAGTATGAATCTTAACATCACCATCTCTCCTCCTACTAGTTGCAAAGTTCTTCTACCACAAAGCGGCATACCCTATAAACTCGACTGCTGCCAGACGAACTTGAGTATGGTCATTAATCTCATGACATTCAAAGAGCCCTTCGACCTTATCTTCCTAGTCAAGATAATTCTCTACAGATCCCCTTCCAGCAAATGAAGGCATTTACAATTTTACATATTCTAGACCCTTGTGTGGCCTGAACTCAAGGTTAGGATAAAGTTCATCCTCAAAGTTATCGTCCCTTTCCTCCTGATAAGAATGATAATTTGTTCCCATTCGTCTACCTCAATTTCCTCCAACTACTCCTTCCTTACGTGCATCATGAAGGGCTACTTGAGGTGGGGGTGCCTATGGATTTGCTACTAGTAGTTGTGGCAATGACATCAGATCGATTCGTATTGCTAAATTAGCAACAATAATAGTTAGGTCCTATAACTTTTCTTTTACAGTTCTTCTTCCATCTGCAGCATGACGACCCTAAACTCCTCCTCCAACTTGACTGTTGGCCTCATTCCCAATTCCTCAATTAACATTATCGTTTAACATGCTTAACAGAAATTACAACTCAATACAAGAATTTCAAAAGTCGTAATCACCACAATAATCCTCCAACAACACTAACCTAATTCAACCCCCACTCAATCTCTAACTTCAATACACACAAACCATAACACAACCCTTAAGTATCAATCTTCACTCAATCTTGACTTAGAATTGCATAACCCACAACAACAGAATCACACAACCAATAACAATAAACTCAAAATAAAAACCCCAATTTCTTTTTTTTTTTTATCCACTAATTCAATCACACAGCAACAACACAACCCAATCGACAAACTACATACAACCCCAATTTAATAACAATCTACCACAACATAAATCCTAATTGCTAATTTGGAAATCAACAGTCACAATCCCTTCTCTCAATATGAGCTCTGATACCAAAAGATGGTATGCCTACTTCCCAATTCAAAATATAATCCTCACAATGCCAATTTCAATAATCATAATATTCAATCCAATAATCAAACACAAGAACAAATAATGTCTAAACCCTTAACAGATGTTATGCACTAGCAAAGGATTAGCCCTAGCATGGAATGGTTGATATAACACACAACGATTCTGATACCATCATTTACCATAATCAAAAGATTGATAAGAGTTGGAGACGAAAACTCAAAGAGTCGAATTCACTAAATCCAATGATGTGTCTTTCAAGTGTCAAAACAAGTATTAAATACAAGGCAAAGTTGAAATGAATCAGCTTAAGAAAGTTGCTGGCCTTAAAATGGAAAGCCGCCGACCTAGATTAGTACACCACCAGCTTATAAATGTACATCGTTGACTTTAGTTTTTAGGCCACTAGCTTTGATGGCCATCTTAAGAGGAAAAGCCACTGGCCTTGAAGGCCGGCCTAAGTTCCACGCCGCTAACTTTAAGGGCCGACCTAAATGAAGTATCACTGATCTTGAATCATCAAGTGTTGTCTTGAAGCAATAATAAGTACATTTGAATGAAAATGAAAATAATCATGCAAAATATATGAAGAGACCAAATGATGTTCTTCGGGTTCCGTTTGATCAAGTAAAACCCTCAAGGTAAGGTTCTACAATCCTTTAGCTCTAGCTCAAGTGATTGGTCCCTTAACTAGAAGAATTTGATTCCCATCATCTCCTCATCTTTAACCTAGAGTATTGGCCTTCTTTTCTAACATCTATCAAGGCTCTTGCTGTTGCTAAGAAAGGTCTCCCATGAATTAGAGAGCCATCCATCTCTTGCATCTTAACTATATAGAAATCTATAGGAAATCTATATCTTGCCACATCAATAATCACATAAATGCATATGCCTATAAGCTTCATCCTGGAATGATAAAAAAATCCCAAATGGGTGTTTATCTACTCCATCATCTCATCAAGTCCAACTCTCTTGGCTATCTTTAAGGACATCATATTAATTAGCACACCTATATCACAAAAGGCATTTGTGAAATAATGTCCCACCATAGTGTAGGGAATCATCATCTAACTTAGATCATTTAACTTAATAAGTAGAGGCTTTTTCTTTGAAGTACATTCTTCTACCACTTTCTTGACTCTCTTTTTTCTCCTTCTCATCACTCGGCTTCTTATCATCATCCTTTTCTTTAGACCCTTTATCCTCACTAGCTTCTTCTTCTTCTTCTTCTTCTTCTTTGTGTTCACTTGGGTCCTTTTTATCCTCTTTACACTCAGTTGGATATTCCCCATAATTGATTGGTTTGTCAACTTCTAACCTCACATCCTTAATCTTATTGTCACATTATTGCAGGATCCAATTGTCTTCTTCTTCAAGCTAGGTAGGACTATTGCCACATTGTTATTTAACCACTTTTCTACTATTACCAACTACCTCATTAGGTATGCTTCTAACACGAACCACGCCAACCTGTGACGAAACCCAATACCAATACGTTTCCTAAATTCGTTGCCTAAGACGCCCAAACACCTAAAGTGGAAACTGCGACCCGTTGTCTATAAGCGAGACAAGAACCTTGGTATAAAAATGAAGACGCCACAATCGGGATGGAAGACCGATTGATAAGTCGGGATGAACGCCACGGAAATCAATCCGATAAGTTCGATTTAGTTCTTGAAGAACCAAGAGAGGTGCCTCTTAAAAGTGTTTAATGTTCAAAGATGTAAAATTCTTATTGTTCTAAACCCTAGGAGCTTTTATACTAAGGTTATAATTCGTGCAAAATAAGTCAAAAACGACGTAGTTTAGATAAGTGGCGTAAAAATGCGAAAACAGAACAAGCTGGCTGGCAGGGGATACACGACCGTGTACACGCCCGTGTACTTTGGCCATGTACCTTTCTGTGCAACTTCTGGCAACATACACGCCCGTGTACTTTGGCCGTGTATCTTTCTGTGCAACTTCTGGCAACATACACGCCTGTGTACTTTGGCCGTGTATCTTTCTATAGATTTGCTTGACTCCATACACGGCCGTGCCTTGAAAGTACACGCCCTCTTCAACCCGTGTCCGGTGTGACTTGTATAAGAGCAAGGGTCTTCCCATGGTTGTTCCAATCCGTTCCAACTTCATGATTGCTCCAATCCTTCCCGGCTTCATGGACATCCTTTATCAACCCGTTAAGTGCTTCCTTGAGTCGTTTCGCTCGACTTCTTGTGATCGGTCCAGGCGGCACTTTAAGAGGATCCACATTCCTTCTTCCAGCTTGACTCTCATCATGGATCTCATCATTCCCTTCCTCTTGAAAAGGATTTGTCCTCAAATCATCACCTACATCAAAAGGACTCAGATCAGTAACATTAAATGTGGCACTTACTTGATACTCACCAGGTAAATCTATCTTGTATGCATTGTCGTTGATGCACTCAAGAACTTGAAATGGTCCATCGCCTCTAGGAAGTAGTTTAGATTGACGCTGCATGGGAAACCGCTCTTTGCGCATGTGAACCCAAACCCAATCTCCAGGTTCAAAAACAGCTTGTCGACAACCCTTGTTGGCTTGTTTCACATACTGCTCTGTTCGTCGTTCAATGTTTAGCCTTGCCTTCTCATGGATCTGTTGAACAAATTCGGCCTTCTTTTGCCATCTAAATTAACATACTCAGAAATAGGAAAAGGTGATAAATTTAAAGGAGTTAGTGGATTAAAACCATACACAATTTCAAAAGGAGAAAATTTAGCAGCAGAATGCTCTGTACGGTTATAGGCAAATTCAACATGCGGCAAACAGTCCTCCCAACTTTTAATATTCTTTTTAATTACAGCCCTCAACAAAGTAGATAAAGTTCGATTCACTATCTCAGTTTGACCATCAGTCTGTGGATGACAAGTAATAGAAAACAATAACTTAGTTCCTTACTTAACCCACAAAGTCTTCCAAAAGTAGGTTAAGAACTTAGCATCCCTATCTGATACAATTGTTCTAGGCATACCATGCAATTGCACAACTTCCCTAAAGAATAAATTAGCAATATTACAAGCATCATCCGTTTTGTGACAAAGAATGAAATGTGCCATTTTAGAAAACCTATCAACAACTACAAAAACAGAATCCTGACCATGTCTAGACCTGGGTAATCCTAACACAAAATCTATAGAAATATCTACCTAAGGCTCATGAGGAATGGGAAGTGGGGTGTAAAGCCCTTGAGGTTGGACTCTAGATTTCGCTTGCTTACATGTGACACTTCGCTCACAAATCCTCTCAACATCTCGTTTCATGTGAGGCCAATAGAAGTGTTCCTGCAATACCCCTAATGTTTTAGCTACTCTAAAGTGTCCCATTAAACCTCCTCCATAAGACTCCCTCACAAGTAATTCTCTTAGAGAACAAATTGGAATGCATAGTTTACTCTCCCTAAACAAGAATCCGTCATGTTTATAAAATTTTCCATGCCCACTCTTCTCACATTGCACATACTCCTCACAAAAATCTCGATCAGCAGCATATAACTCCTTAATGTGCTCAAAACCAAGAAGTCTAGAACTAAGAGTAGAGATAAGAGTATACCTTCTAGAAAGTGCATCAGCAACGACATTCTCTTTACCTTGCTTGTAGTGGATGACATATGGAAATGTTTCGATGAACTCCACCCAACGAGCATGCCTTTTGTTCAGCTTGTGTTGCCCCTTCAAATACTTCAAGGATTCATGATCAGTATGGATCACGAACTCGTTCGGCTAAAGGTAATGTTGCCACGTCTCTAGGGCTCGAACCAATGCATATAGCTCCTTGTCGTAAGTAGGGTAATTCAAGGTTGCCCCACTTAGCTTTTCGCTAAAGAATGCAATCGGTCTTCTCTCCTGCATAAGCACTGCTCCAATACCTAATCCTGAAGCATCACACTCAATTTCAAACGTTTTAGCAAAGTTAGGTAAAGCAAGTAACGGCGCCTGAGTCAACTTATTTTTAAGCGTCTGAAAGGCCTTCTCTTGTTGCTCTCCCCAGCTGAACCCTACGTTCTTCTTAATTACCTCAATAAGTGGTGCTGCAATGGTGCTGAAATCCTTCACAAATCTCCTATAAAAACTCGTTAGTCCATGGAAACTCCGCACATTACTTACATTGGTTGGACTAGGCCATTCTTGGATCGCACGAACCTTTTCTTCGTCAACCTGTATTCCCTGTACACTAACAACAAAACCAAGAAACACAAGTTTGTCTGTGCAAAAAGTGCACTTCTTGAGGTTAGCATATAATTGTTCCTTTCAAAGCACTTCTAAAACATCCCGCAAGTGTGACATATGATCTTCCAAACTTTTGTTGTAAATAAGAATGTCATCAAAATAGACAACCACAAATTTTCCAATAAATGTCCTCAAAACATGGTTCATAAGTCTCATAAAAGTACTAGGTGCATTAGTTAACCCGAAAGGCATTACTAACCACTCATACAATCCATATTTTGTCTTAAATGCAGTTTTCTATTCATCACCTTCTTTTATTCTAATTTGGTGATATCCACTTTTCAGATCAATTTTAGAAAAGACACTAGACCCATGTAACTCATCTAACATTTCATCTAAGCGAGGAATGGGATGACGATACTTTACCGTAATGTTGTTGATGGCACGACAGTCAACACACATCCTCCATGTCCCGTCCTTCTTAGGCACCAAAATCACAGGCACTGCACATGGACTCATGCTCTCTCTCACGTACCCCTTCTCCATTAATTCATCGACCTGCCTTTGGAGTTCCTTTGTCTCCTCCGGATTGCTCCTGTAAGCTGGCTTGTTTGGAATCGATGCTTCGGGTACAAGATCAATCTGGTGCTCAATACCACGAATAGGTGGTAATCCCTTTGGAATCTCCTCAGGAAAGACATCTTCAAAGTCCTGAACAAGAGACACAACCACACTAGGCAAAGAGTTAGATAATTCGATAGTAGTTAAACATGTTTCCTTAAAAACCAGCAACAACATAGGTTGCCTCATCACTAACGCTCTCCTTACTACACTCGCTCTTGCCACATAACTCTCCTTTTGCAAGGCTGCCCTCTCCTTTTCACTCACCACCAAAGTTGATTCCCCTTCAACTTGGCCTCTCACACTCTTTCCAGCCTTCCTCTCCTTTTCCTTTTGATCTTGACTTTTATATTCCTTTTCTTCTCATTGTCTTTTGCTCTCTCACTCTCACTCTGCTTTTCACTCACCTTGTGTTTTGCAAACGACTGTTGTAACTGCAACTGATCCTCATACACTTGTTTAGGTGTTAAAGGTTTAAGGTTAAAACTTTTCCCTTGGTGAACAAGCGTATACTTGTTGGAAAAACCATCATGAACAACCTTCTTATCAAATTGCCATGGCCTCCCCAACAACACATGGCATGCTTACATTGGCACTACATCACATAACACCTCATCCTCATACCTTCCAATGCGAAAACCAATCAAGGCTTGCTTACTCACCTTAGTCTCACCACTATCATTCAACCACTGTAATTTATATGGACTAGGGTGTCTAATAGTTTTGAGCCCCAGCCTCTCAACAATAAAGTTACTCACTACATTGGTGCAACTCCCTCCATCAATGATCAAACTACAGAAGTGATCTCCTAGATAGCATCTAGTATGAAATATATTCTCTCTTTGCACCTCCTCTTCTTCCTTCACCTGCACATTCAACGCACGCTTCACTACTGCCACTAGCCTTCCCATTGCAGGCTCCTCATCATCATTAGCATCCTCTAATGGAGGCATATCATCTTCTTCACTATCCCCCTCAGTCTCATACTCTCCATCATCACGCAAAATCATCATACGCCTATTTGGACATTGACTAGCAATATGGCCTCTACCTTGGCATTTAAAGCATCTAATATCACGATTTCTAGAAGTAGAAGATTCAGGGTTACCTTGATTACCAGGAGTATAACCCGCTTGCCTTAGCTCCCTTTTGGTTTGGTGGGTAAAGGCTTTTCTCCTTTTTTCCATTAGTTGGTCTTCCAAGTGGATGAACCATGACCCTGTGGAAACCGTACATTACTACTACCCTTCCGCTTATGTTGGTTCTCAACCTTTATAGCCATGTGAACCATATCCTCCAATTCTACATAATGCTGCAATTCAACCACATTTTGGATTTCTCTATTCAACCCAGCAAGAAACTTAGCCATTGTAGCCTCTCTATCCTCCTCTACATTCGCCCTAATTATAGTGACTTCCATCTCCTTGAAATATTCATCTACATTTCGGCTTCCTTGCCTCAGAGTTTGCAACTTGTTGTGCAATTCACGATAGTAATACGCAGGCACAAACCGCTTCTCCATCACTCTTTTCATCTCTTCCCAAGACTCAATAGGTGGCTCGCCACTCCTTCTCCTATTCAACATTAGTTGATCCCACCACACTATAGCATAATCCGAAAATTCAATGGCAGCAAGTTTTACCTTCTTTCTCCCACTATAGTTGTGACAATCAAATACCATCTCTACCATCTTCTCCCACTCTAAGTACGCCTCGGGATCATTCTTCCCTTGGAAAGGAGGAATCTTCATCTTTATGCTACTCAATTGATCATCCTCTCTATTCCTATCTCCTCTATCTTCCCAATCTCTAGTTCCTCTATTCCGACCACTATATCCTCTATAACTCCCAACATAAGGCTCATCAAAGTCATCATCCGTCATTTCATCTCCACCCCTCGGTACTCTCCTAGAACGACTCTCCCTCTTACGCCCTTGGAATATGTTTGTGGATTGCTCTAGTCTTTGCTCTACCGTCTCATGAATTTGTTTCATTCCCTCTTGGGACATCCTCTTCATTTCTCCCCTCAATGCCTCAATTACTAACCTAGCATCAAACCTTCCCCTCTCACCTTCAGGAGAATGTTGTCTCGACATAGTCCCTGCAGAAAAGATTAGTACTAACACAAATATATATATAATTAAACCTCACGATACACTCCCTTACGTGTTTCGCTCAAATGATGATATCACACAGTTACTCGTGTATTCTCACAAATAATGATGATATCAACTCGCCAATTTCTCTTTTCAATTCTCTTGGAACTAACCCGAATTACACCAATTTCCTTCCGTAGAATTCAAAACAACTCTAGGGTTCGTAAATTTTCCTCTATTTTTCTATCCGATTTTTTTTTTGTCTTGGTTTTTGCTCTTGATCACGTTTTTCTTTTCTTTTCTTTTCTCTTCTTTTTTTTTTGTTGTTGTGATTTTTACTCTTTTTTTTTTTTTTTAACAATCGCCTAGGCGATATTACACTATCAATAGACAATCAGTACTACGAAATTGAATACGATAATTGATATGAACGATTGGAGTTAGGGTTTTTGATATTACCTTCCTCAAACCGAACTTGATGTTCTGACAAACCTAAGCTTTGATACCAAACTGATACGAACCACGCCAACCCGTGACGAAACCCAATACCAATACGTTCGAAAATTCGTTGCCTAAGACGCCCAAACACCTAAAGTGGAAACCGCGACCCGTTGTCTATAAGCGAGACAAGAACCTTGGTATAAAAAAGAAGACGCCACAATCGGGATGGAAGACCGATTGATAAGTCGGGATGAACACCACGGAAATCAATCCGATAAGTTCGATTTAGTTCTTAAAGAACCAAGAGAGGTGCCTCTCAAAAGTGTTTAATGTTCAAAGATGTAAAATTCTTATTGTTCTAAACCCTAGGAGCTTTTATACTAGGGTTACAATTCGTGTAAAACAAGTCCAAAATGACGTAGTTTAGATAAGTGGTGTAAAAAACGCGAAAACAGAACAAGCTGGTCGGTAGGGGATACACGGCCGTGTACACGCCCATGTACTTTGGCCGTGTACCTTTCTGTGCAACTTCTGGCAACATACACGCACGTGTACTTTGGCCGTGTATTTTTCTATGCAACTTCTGGCAACATACACGCCCGTGTACTTTGGCTGTGTATCTTTCTGTGGATTTGCTTGACTCCATACACGGCCGTGCCTTGAAAGTACACGCCCTCTTTAACCCGTGTCCGGTGTGACTTGTATAAGAGCAAGGGTCTTCCCATGGTTATTCCAATCCGTTCCAACTTCATGATTGCCCCAATCCTTCCCGGCGTCGTGGACATCCTTTATCAACCCGTTAAGTGCTTCCTTGAGTCGTTTCGCTCGACTTCTTGTGATCGGTCCAGGCGACACTTCAAGAGGATCCACATTCCTTCTTCCAGCTTGACTCTCATCATGGATCTCATCAGCTTCTTTATCACTGGTTAAGATGAAAATCCCATGTTCATGTTCTTTCCATACCTACTGGAAACTGTCAAAGCCGCATTCATCTACACTCTCTGATGAGAAATTTTCCGGCACCACCTATACCCTCAGAACTGGATTTAGCTAATGGTCCAAATCGCTTATATTTTTACTTTATATCTTTTATTCTAATAAATATTTGAGAAATAATCTTATATGTACAATAATAATTCTCCATGGGATGCCAATATGTCTTACACTAGTGGATAGACACAGGACATTTTCAGATTTACAATCAAAGAACCGTTGAGATTGTTTCCATTCCAAAGCATTGGCACATGAAGACTTATGATATTTTTGTACTTTGTAATTGTTCTATGGACTATTTTATGTTGTATTTTTCTTTTGGGAAACTTTCATTTTTTATTGTAATTCCCATTTAGGACCGGCTATCTTGAAAGTGGCAAACTTATAATTTTTGTCCATTTTCTAGCCCTACGAGTAGCAAGTATAAATACTTGCTTATAGTAGGGTTTGAGGAGGCCAAAATTTTCAAAATACACTTCACATTTTCGTGAGAGGGCTTAAGGTTTCCCTAAATCCAATTTCTCTTATCAATTTCAATTTCCAAGAGTTGAAATTGTGGCGAGTGTAATAAAGGGCAATTGTGAGTAATATCAATTCCTTCTTTGTTGTGTTTCCTTTTCATCACTAGTGAATCATATCTAGGGTTGATTTAGATGTTTTTTGTCAGATTTTTTATTGCAATTATGATCAGATATCATGTTATGAAATTGATTGTTTTAGTATTTGATATCATCTTCAATATTGGAATCATTTGTGACGTAAATGGTGCTTGTTGGTAGAGGATAAAATCACGGTTTTAGATCCGTTCTTCTTGATATAATTCACGTGGATTTCACTTGCATTTGTTGTTATTTGGCGAGGTTTAACCTTGTTGGATTGTTGATTGCATCTTTGAACCTTTGGATTTCATCAAAATTCCAATAGGGTTCACGCAATTTCTATTCCAATTGAACCAATTTATGTTTGTGAGTTGGGGTTTGTTTCTTTGATTCATTTGCATGTGCTTGGGTTACCTTTACACATCTTGAAGGGTTACCTTCCGAATGGACATCCTTCTCAACAAATCATTATTTCCTTTTTCCCTCAACTATTGAAATTGTTGTTAATTGTTCTATTGTGGTTGTAGGAAGCTTGGGAAATTTTTATTAGTTTGCTGCCAATTTCCATATTTCATAATAGGGTGTTAACTCCACCTAGCTTTATCCATAGGTGAGTATAAACTCCAATTATTCCTACTCCTTTGAAAATTATTTATGTAATTCATTTTCTCCATGTTGCGGTTTTACGTAAAAAGATTGCCTAACATGTCTAGCTCTCATGGCCTTAACCCAAATGCATGCAAGTTATTACTGGCTCATGACTCAATTGCAAACTCAAAACTCAATTAAGCTTATTAGAGAGTAACAACTTGTGAGGACAATACATTGAATTGTTCATTCTCTTGAGTACCGGCTACTCTCTTTGTAGAAGATCTCTCAATTTGCTAAGCAAATGAATTCAAAGCCATTTCTTCAATCAAGTCAAAAGCTTCTTTAGCATAATTTCTCATTGGGTGATGGGTGTTGAATCCAACAAAAATAAAACCTACTCCTAGACAATGATATGATTTGCGTATAGTAGTGAGTAGGGTCGTATCCACAGGGATTGGTTAAATATATTTCTATTCAGAGCGAATAAAGAGGAAAAGAAAAATGGGGGGTTTTGTTTGTAAATCAAATAATATTGAAACAATATAATGAAGTCGAATGTTGATAAAAGCCTAGCTAAAGGAATCAAGATAGTTTAATTCTAGGAATTGATCATCGATGCAAATGTTTTCTATTCCTATTTCTAGATAAACTGGTTATGGTTATTAACAAGCTCTAACAACCTATCTCTCCGTACTTCTTCGATAACCAAAACAAGCTCTTTGATTATTTCTCTTATCGATTAGACAACCCTAGACAAGCTCTTAGGATTTAATCTATCAATAGCATTAAAAACTAGAGAGACTACCAATTCATGCCAGTAGATTATAAGATAACCTATTTAAACAAGATCATACATCTCCATAACATGAATTCGATCATCTATTTTATAATCAAACATGTTATCGTGTCACCGAGATTAGAACTATCAAACAATTACGGATTTGACGTGCTAGATGACAATATATTAACTTGCTAATTGAGTAGAAAAGCTCTAATTCATACCAATCAACAAAGATAATAATGACAAGACGTTCAGAAGATATATGAATATCCAAAAACAAAGAATAGATTAAATACAAATCAATTAGATCTCACAATTCGTGGAGAATCAAACTTCTATGACCCTTTGTCTAGAAAAAGTTCTTAGCTACACATGTTCTTCATAAAAACGAAAATTAAGAATAAAAACATAACGAGCCTCTGTTCCCGGTTGCCTGCTCTGCCTCCTTCTTTCCTTCTTGTCTCCAAGATGATCCAAGATCCAAGATGCCCCTAACCCTCTAGGGTTAGTTCTATTTATATTGTTAAAGGAATGGCAGGTGATCTTTTGCTAGCAAGATACGAAAATATCTTTCCTTTTTCAAGTAAATTTCGAGAAGTGAATAATCGTCCGCCTGGCACGCCCTACCACACGGCTGTGGGGAAAGCCATGCCTTCCTCTGTGTGTAATTCATGTATCATCTTCCTTGTCCAGTGTGTACCACGGCTCCAACCACGGCCAGATTTCAAGTCGTGCCTTCTTCTGTGCATAATCTACAATTCTTCATCCGTATCCAGTGTGTGCCACGGCTTCAACCACGGCCAGATCTCAAGCTGTGCCATCCTCTAGTTGATGTTCCACAATTTCTCATCCTTGGCACATCTAGCTTCCACCACGGTTTCCATCACGGCTGCCACCACGGCCGTGTCACAAGCCGTGTCTCTCTCCTTCTCATGCAGTGTGTAGCACAGTTTGCACCATGGCCGTATCTCAAACCGTGCCTCCTTTTAGACAGATACACGCTCATGTACTTTCCTTCGGCGGTGTAAATCCTTGTCTGTGATCCAAGTTGTAGATGACTTCCCTAATTTACTTCAATTAGCACCCTTGACTCCATTTAACCTAATTTATCACCATAATAAAATTAAGTACCATTTCCTTATGATTTCTATAAAATCTATAATAAATTAACACACTTCATACTATAAAGATTGAGTATAAAATGGCTCTATCAAATTCCCCCACACTTAAACTCTTGCTTGTCCTCAAGCAAATGAATCAAATCTACTGAGAAATCCTTCATAGATTATACGAACTTTCTTTTCATCATTCCAAGCGTCTATTCATTTGTAATTCATGACTTGTAATTTTAATGTCTACTACTTCAACCAAACTGGTTTCATGTGATCAAATTACCATGGACAAAATTTAATAGCTAATCTAAACAAAACAAACTTTAATCCTCATGTTTAGCAAAAGAATTTTTATTCCAAAAGTAAATACTTAATCCACTAACGAAAAACACCCAATTAAACTTCATTGGATATTATCAAGTATATAATCCTTGCAACATAAAGTAAAAGCATATAGTATCAACTCTTTCCATAGATTTTCTCCCTTTCTATTATAAGTCTTGTTTAATTCAATGAATGTTTACATTCATTGTTCTTTTGATTTAATCAAGCATCTATTTTGACGGGTTTTTGCCCGCTTCTTTTCATAAACTTTTGCCTTTTTCGCCCTTATCGTTATAGTGAGTTCATTGAGTCGGCACATCCCGAGCTCGCCACTCAAGTGAACGGGTTTTGAGATACCCCTACGGACTGTTCCTTACTCTAACATTCAAGTTTGAATACTCTTAACTCAATTATTTGAATTATTGGAGTAATGGCTATGCTTGATTTTTTTTTTTTTTCACAACAACTTCAAAGAGTATACAGTTGCTAATATAACCTAGAAGTAAACTTGTTTATTTTTCACTTAGGGACTCGACTTACTCTTAGACTTCCAATTCTAAAGCTAAATACAAGGTAAATTTGTTTCTTAAAGATTTCACTACTTAATTTTAACCAAGTATTCTAATCACAGCAGTAGGTGAGTAAAGCATTTGAACAAGTCAATTTCACATTTTGTAGATGCTTATTACAACATTTAGTACAATCTCCAGATTTCATGATAATGTTGAAAAAATTTGGCTTAAAATTGCTTAAGGACAAACATTCAAAGTTTCAAAGTATGAGTCAATTCTCTATTCTCTATATTTTATTATCCTCTCCCCCACACTTAGCTTGAACAGTGTCCTCACTGTTCCTAATTCAGCACAATTAAAGAGGAATTAACAACACAAGGAACATTAGAGAATAAGAGAAAGGAAATACCGGTACTTCCCTAGTATTTGGAGTTCTCCCCTTAAGCACTAGAGAGTGTCACCTGATGATATGTATCCTTGCTGCAACTAATCCACAAGAAAGAATCAAAACAAAACTAAAATCAAAACAAAACTAAACAAAATTAATTTTTTTTTTTTTTTTGACATGGGTTGCCTCCCATGAAGCGCTTTTCTTTAACGTCTTTGGCTAGACGTTCCTATAATTAATCGCAATACTCGGGGTGAGTTAAACTGGTTTCTTCAATACTACATACTTGAAATCCTTCATAAAAAGGTTTCAAGCGATGACCATTGACTTTGAAGTTCTTACCGGTTTCAAGACTTGCGATATCAACTGCACCATGTGAAAATATGTTAGTGATAACAAAAGGACCAATCCACCGTGATTGTAGTTTTCCAGAGAACAACTTCAATCGAGAATGATAAAGTAGTACTTTTTTACCTACAGAAAAATTCTTTCGGGAAATCATTTGATCATGAAAATTCTTTATTTTTTCCATGTAGATTTTAGTACTCTCATAAGCTTCTCTTCGAATTTCCTCAAGTTCTTGTAATTGAAGTTTTCTGTGCTCACCAACCTCATCCATTCGCATGTTACATTGTTTTACAGCCCAATACGCCCTATGTTCCAGCTCCACAGGGAGGTGACACGGTTTTCCAAATATCACACGGTAAGGAGACATACCTATAGGGGTCTTGTAAGCTATCCGGTAAGCCCATAATGCATCTTCAAGTCTTGTGCTCCAATCCTTCCTGCTTGGATTGACGGTTTTTTCCAAAATAGACTTGATTTCTCGATTTGAAACTTCTGCCAATCCATTGGTTTGAGGGTGGTATGCGGTGGAAGTGCGATGAGTGACCCTGTATTTTTTTAGTAGAGTTTCCACTACTCTATTACAAAAGTGTGTACCACGATCACTGATAAGAGCCTTTGGTGTCCCGAACCTAGCAAAAATATGAGATTTAACAAAATCCACAACAACTTTGGCATCATTAGTTCGGGTTGCTTTGGCTTCCACCCATTTTGAAACATAATCTACAGCAAGAAGGATGTAAACATTACCGAAAGAAGGAGGAAAAGGACCCATAAAGTCAATACCCCATATATCAAATATTTCGCAAGCAAGAATAAGGGTAAGTGGCATTTGATCTCTATGTCCTAAGTTTCCAATCTTTTGACATCGTTCACAAGACTTACAAAACATAAAAGAGTCACGAAACAATGTAGGCCAAAACAAACCACACCCTAATACCTTTTGAGCTGTCCTCTTAGGGCCAAAATGTCCACCACATGCATATGAGTAACAAAATTGCAAGACAGAAGGAATATCGTCTTGAGAAATACACCTTCTAATGATTTGATCAGCATAATGTTTCCACAAATATGGATCATCCCATAGATAATACTTAGTATCACTTTTAATTTTATCTTTTTGAGCCCTAGACAAATCACTTGGTAGTGTCTTAGTAACCAAATAGTTGACAATATCGGCATACCACGGAATTGTCTTTTGAATAGAAAAGAGATACTCATCTGGGAAATCATCTTGTATTGGTGTTGACCCTTCACTGATAGGTATTCTACTGAGGTGGTCTACAACTAAGTTTTCAGAGCCTTTCCTTTCGCGTATTTCTAGATCAAACTCTTGTAATAAGAGTATCCATCGAATAAGTCTTGGTTTCGCCTCCTTCTTCACGAGCAGGTATTTGAGAGCTGCATGATCAGAGTAAACAATTACCTTAGTACCAAGTAAATATGATCTGAATTTTTCTAATGCAAAAACAACAGCCAAGAGTTCTTTTTCCGTTGTGAAATAGTTGCATTGAGCATTATCCAATGTTCTGGAAGCGTAATAAATGACATGAGAAGCTCTTCCAACTCTTTAGCCAAGAACAGCTCCAACTGCATAATTGCTCGCATCACACATAATTTCAAAGGGAAGGTTCCAGTCAGGTGGTTGGATGATTGGAGCAGAAGTCAACTTATCCCTCAATGTGTCAAAAGCGTGCTTACAGGCCTCATCGAACTTAAATGTCACTTCTTTTTGCAGCAATCGACATAGGGGTTGAGTAATTTTGGAAAAATCCTTGATGAACCGTCGATAGAATCCTGCACTCCCAAGAAAAGAGAGAATTTCCCGTACACTTACGGGGTAAGGTAAAGATCTAATCAATTCTACCTTAGCTTTATCGACTTCAAGCCCTTTAGAGGATACAATATGACCTAAAATGAGACTCTATTCAACCATAAAGTGACATTTTTCATAATTCAACACTAGGTTCTTATCTATACATTTTTGAAGCACTTTTGTAAGGTTAGTCAAACATGAATCAAAAGAATTACCATAGACGGTGAAATCATCCATGAAAACCTCTATGATATTTTCCACATAATCTGAAAATATACTAACCATACACCTTTGGAATGTGGCTGGGGCATTGTAGAGACCAAAAGGCATCCTTCGATACGCAAAAGTACCGAATGGACAAGTGAAAGTAGTCTTCTCTTGATCTTCCGGTGCCACTGGAATTTGATGAAAACCTGAATAACCATCAAGACAACAATAGTGAGAATGGCCAGCCAAACATTCAAGCATCTGATCAAGAAAAGGAAGAGGGAAGTGATCTTTTCTAGTTGATGCATTTAACTTCCTGTAATCAACACAAACCCTCCAACCATTCTGAACTCGAGTAGGAATTAACTCACCATCAGAGTTTTCAATCACAGTCAAGCCTGTTTTCTTTGGAACAACTTGAATTGGACTTACCCATTTGCTATCGGAAATTGGATAGATTATACCTGCATCAAGAAGTTTCAAGATATCTTTCTTAACTACCTCCATCATAGGCGGGTTCAAACGACGCTGAACTTCCCTTGAAGGTTTGCAATTATCTTCCATTAAAATCTTATGCATGCATGTGGAGGGGCTTAGTCCTTTGATATCGGCTATGGACCATCCAATGGCTTCTTTATACTCTCTTAGAACCTGAATCAACTTTTCTTCTTCTAAAGTACTTAGTTTGTTAGAGACTATCACAGCAAGAGTCTCATTTTCTCCTAAGAAGATGTACTTTAGATGTTTAGGTAAGGGTTTGAATTCCAACTTTGGTGCCTGCACAATAGAGGGAAGAAGTATTGTGTCAGAAGGGGGTAAATTAATGTAGAACATATCATACCTGGTAGGTTTTAATGACTCCAACTCCCAAATCATGTCCTGCAAATCAAAGGATATTACAAGCTTCTCCTTAAGAGTTTTCACTGTATTAATAGTAAGACTCCTATTAAGTACAATTTTCAACTCATCATCGTCTATCAAATCAAATGTAGCTTGTATTAATGGGTCAATAATATCCACAACAAAAACAGGGGAGATATCACTAGGATATTTCATGGCATCATAAATGTTAAATTTAATCACTTCACCATCAAATTCCATAGTGAGGTTACCGTCATGTACATCAATTTTCGTTCTGGATGTCTTAAGAAATGGTCTCCCTAATAATATTGATGGAAGATCTGGCCGTTCTAACAAGTTTAACCCTCTACTCAATCCTAGCTCACGATCAGTTCTCAGGCAAGTGTACCTATCGACTAGCAGTATAGTATAGGAGTACAGGTATCGATCCCACGAAGACTTATAAGTACTAGTACTAACGATTCTCCGACTATCTAACTTCTCACTATTGATGATCTCAACTATCCTAATTATTGCTTAAACCTGAAAGAAAAAAATAAAATGAACAAAGTAAATGTATTCAAACACTCCCTTAATTAATTAAATGATTTAAACATACCCTGCCCAAGATCCACCCCTAATTCTCATGCAACTTTTATTCAATTCCAAACTATCCAATGATTAATACCCAATCTCTGATCTGCGGAGTTTCTTACACTAGATTAGAGTCTTTCTCAAGATCAATAATCTCTAATCCTAATTAAGCCAATTAAGATCTCTCTTCAATTAACATAATCAAGATTGCATTAGAATCCTAGGACTCTCAATTGAACCAGACCGCTATGTCTTGCTCAATACAGAAAACCTCCTATAACCTATCTCTAGGATTACAAGGGGTCTTTTTATCCATGCCAGATCCACTCTATCAAACTATTTACCAATCTTAATAACAGAGATATAATTCCATCCTAATACTGCGCACATATCAAGATGAATACACCATAATTGCAACATGAATAAACTCAAAGAGTAGAATTAATTATTGAACATCAACAATTATGTCGCATGACAATAAGGGGTTTCTCAAGGGAACGGGTATGAAACAATTAGCCACTCATGAATCTAATAAGAAGAGTAAAACATAAAATAATTGAGTCCATAAAGAAAATTCAAACACGAAATATCTTGGCTTCCAATCCGAAACTATTCTGGCAACAGCTTCTAGCAGCAACTTCTCTTCTCTAGGGTTTCTCTTGTGCCGCCTCCCTCCTTTTCTCATTAGGGTTGTTCTATTTATACTTCTTAAGGCATGGCCGGGCGTCTTCAGTTGGAAAGATACGATTGTATCTTTCCTTTTCCAAGTGAATCTCGTCAAGTGAATAACAGTCGCCTGGCACGCCTAACAGCACGGCCAGATTTCAAACCGTGTCTCCATCTGGTCGAAAATATATAACTCCTAAATCTTGCTCAGTGTTTGGCACGGCTAGGAACACAACTAGGAACACGGCTAGCAGCACTGGTAGCAACATGGCTAGAAGCACGGCTAGATTATAACCCGTGCCAAGTTCTGGAGCTTTCCACGTCTTCACAGCGTATGCCACGGCTTCAAACACACCCATATCACAAGTCGTGCTTCCTTTCCAAGTGACGCTTTCATCTTCAGATGTGCCCACGGTTCATGACACGGCCGTGGCTTTCCTTGTGTTGTCCATGAGTAACTTTAACTTGATCTTTTAAGCTTCAATTATGCTCCTTTTGTGATCTTTCTCCTTCTCTTTGGTATTATACCCTAAAACATATATTTATCTGTTAAATACCGAATCCGTATTGATTTTATTCAAAAGATTATACAAATTCATCATTAATGCCCATGATTTACAAGGTTTAATTTACTCTTATCAAATATCATTGAGGAATTACGAGAATCATCATTCTCCATGTCAAGCACATAAAAATCTACAGGGAAAACCAACCCATTAACTTGTACTAAAACATCTTATAGGACTCCCTCAGGATAGACATTGGACCTATCAGGAAGTTGAACAATAACACCTATTTCCTTCAAGGGACCAACATTCAAGCTTTGATAAACAGATAAAGGCATAACATTGATTGAAGCTCCTAAATCACACATAGCTTTAGCGATTCCAAGATCACCTATCTTGCAAGGAATAGTAAACATACATGGATCCTTACATTTAGGAGGAAGCTTCTTCTGAAGAATAGCTGAAACATTCTCACCTACACTAATCTTTTCATTACCTTTCAGCTTTCTTTTGTTAGTGCACAATTCTTTAAGAAATTTAGCATAACGAGGTACTTGCTTAACTGCATCCAGCAAAGGAATATTTACCTTAACTTTGCGAAAAGTTTCAAGAATCTCCTTTTCTTCAACTTCATTCTTGGTTTTCGCTAATCTAGAGGGGAAAGGAGGTGCTGTTGTCATGACTTTTGGTGGTTTAACAAGGGATCCTTTGATCTGGTTGTTCTGCTGACTTAGAGTTGCAGTCTCTTTCTCAAGATTGGTTCGGTGTCCTTTCTCATTTGATCCCTGCAATTTCGTTCCACTTCTCAAGGTAATTGCATTAGCGCTTTGCTTTGGATTTGTAATAGTTTGAGAAGGTAACTTACCTTGAGTTTCTAACCTGTTTATAGAAGAAGCAAGTTGGCTTACCTGATTTTCCAAGTTGTGGATGCTCTGCTTTGTCTCATCCTGAAATTGTTTTGTATTAACGGCAAGTGATTTAACAATTTCCTCAAGAGACATACCTGAAGTGGAAGGAGCTGGGGGTATTTGGTTTGATGGCTTAGGCTGGAATTGTTGGAAATTTTGTGGGTTATTGCCATACCAGAAGTTAGGATGATCCCTCCATCCAGGATTATAAGTATTCGAGTAGGGATCATATTTCCTTTGTGGCTGTCCCGGGAATCCTCCTATAGCATTGGCGTGTTCATGATTGTCATCTTGCAATGTGGGGCGCATGTCGGTTGGATGATTAGGAGCAGCACAAATTCCACAAGCCTTCACCTGCTGGGTATTTCCAAGAGCTAGCTGCTGCACAAGGGAGGTTAGGTTAGAAATTTGATGTTCAAGGTTAGAAACACTTACCTCATTTACCTTCCTTGAAGATGTATCATGCCTATACCCAAATTGTTGTGAATTAGCAACCATAATGGAGATCAATTCCCTAGCTTGACCAGGGGTTTTGTTTACTATGGTACCTCCACTTGCAGCATCCATCATCTTCCTCTCCATTAGAAGCAAGCCTTCATAGAAGTATTGGATGAGGAGTTGTTCAGATATCCCATGTTGTGGACAGCTTGCACACAGTTGCTTGAACCTCTCCCAATACTCATGAAGAGTCTCGGTGTCCCTCTGTTTGATACCATAAATTTCTCTTCTTATACCAGCGGCTCTGGATGCGGGGAAGAATTTGTCTAAGAAGAGTCTCACCATATCTATCCAAGTGGTTATAGAACCTGGAGGCAAATAAAACAACCAATCTTTAGCTTTAGTACTTAAAGAAAATGGAAAAGCACGTAGCTTGATTTGATCGTCGGTTATTCCTTGCGGCCTCATACTAGAACACACTATATGAAACTCTTTCAAATGTTTGTGAGGATCTTCATTCTCAAGACCATGAAAGGTGGGTAGCAGATGTATCAACCCAGATTTTAACTCGAATTCAACAGCTAGTTCGGGGTAGTGAATATAAAGTGGTTGTTGATTCACATCCGGTGCAGCCAATTCCCTTAATGTTCTCTCGGGATTTGCCATATCGTCTTCTTTTTCAGAGTCAAGGGATGAATCAAACAAATCCGATGCTAAGTTCAGTCTAGGGGATAATCTAGCTTCTCGTCGTAGCCTCTTTAGAGTCTTCTCAATCTCCGGATTATAAGTGAGTTCACCTGTCTGAGAAGAACGAGTCATACAAGAATAGAAACAAATTTGACACCAATCCCTGGCAGCGATGCCAAAATTTGATGGGTGTCGAATCCAACAAAATTAAAACCTACTCCTAGACAATGATATGATTTGCGTATAGTAATGAGTAGGGTCGTATCCACAGGGATTGGTTAAATATATTTCTATTCAAAGCGAATAAAGAGGAAAAGAAAAATGGGGGAGGGGGGGGGGGGGGGGGGTTGTTTGTAAATCAAATAATATTGAAACAATATAATAAAGTCGAATGTTGATAAAAGCCTAGCCAAAGGAATCAAGATATTTTAATTCTAGGAATTGATCATCGATGCAAATGTTTTCTATTCTTATTTCTAGATAAACTGGTTATGGTTATTAACAAGCTCTAACAACCTATCTCTTCGTACTTCTTCGATAACCAAAATAAGCTCTTTGATTATTTCTCTTATCAATTAGACAACCCTAGACAAGCTCTTAGGATTTAATCTATCAATAGCATTAAAAACTAGAGAGACTACCAATTCATGCCAGTAGATTATAAGATAACCTATTTAAACAAGATCATACATCTCTATAACATGAATTCGATCATCTATTTTATAATCAAACATGTTATCATGTCACCGAGACTAGAACTATCAAACAATTACGGATTTGACGTGCTAGATGACAATATATTAACTTGCTAATTGAGTAGAAGAGCTCTAATTCATACCAATCAACAAAGATAATAATGACAAGACGTTCAGAAGATATATGAATATCCAAAAACAAAGAATAGATTAAATACAAATCAATTAGATCTCACAATTCGTGGAGAATCAAACTTCTATGACCCTTTGGCTAGAAAAAGTTCTTAGCTACACATGTTCATCATAAAAACGAAAATTAAGAACAAAAACATAACAAGCCTCTGTTCCCGATTGCCTGCTCTGCCTCCTTCTTTCCTTCTTGTCTCCAAGATGATCCAAGATCCAAGATACCCCTAACCCTCTAGGGTTAGTTCTATTTATATTGTTAAAGGAATGGCAGGTGATCTTTTGCTAGCAAGATACGAAAATATCTTTCCTTTTTCAAGTAAATTTTGAGAAGTGAATAATCGTCCGCCTAGCACGCCCTACCACACGGCCGTGGGGAAAGCTGTGCCTTCCTCTGTGTGTAATTCATGTATCATCTTCCTTATCCAGTGTGTACCACGGCTCCAACCACGGCCAGATTTCAAGCCGTGCCTTCTTCTGTGCATAATCTACAATTCTTCATCCGTGTCCAGTGTGTGCCACGGCTTCAACCACGGCCAGATCTCAAGCTGTGCCATCCTCTAGTTGATGTTCCACAATTTCTCATCCTTGGCACGTCTAGCTTCCACCACGGTTTCCATCACGGCTACCACCACGGCTTCCACCACGGCCGTGTCACAAGTCGTGTCTCTCTCCTTCTCATGTAATGTGTAGCACGGTTTGCACCATGGCCGTATCTCAAACCGTGCCTCCTTCTAGACAGATACACACTCATGTACTTTCCTTCGACGGTGTAAATCCTTATCTTTGATCCAAGTTGTAGATGACTTCTCTAATTTACTTGAATTAGCACCCTTGACTCCATTTAACCTGATTTATCACCATAATAGAATTAAGTACCATTTCCTTATGATTTCTATAAAATCTATAATAAATTAACACACTTCATACTATAAAGATTGAGTATAAAATGGCTCTATCATTAGGTTACTTCTTGCAATAGCATTGATCATAGATTGCAAGGGTCTTGATAACCTATTGAAAAAAGTCTAAACCTATAACCACATTAGTAGACCATGATGTGGAAATTTCCAAATAATATCTTTATAATGTTGCTAAGCCTCATATAATGATTCTCCATCATGCTGCCTGAACATTGAAATGTCATTCATCATTTTCATCGTTCTTACTGGTGAAAAGAATATGAATAGAAACTTCTAAACCAACTACTCCGAGTTAGTGATGGAATTTGGTGGCAATGTGAATAGCCAATTCCTAGCATGATCTCTTAAAGAAAATGGGAATAATCTCAATATGATTACATCCTTTGATACACCAATACTCTTTAAAGTGGCACCCAACTAAAGAGAACTTTAAAGGTGTTCATTTAAATCTTCTAATGCACTTCCTCAATACTAATTCATTTGCACCATTTGAATCAAAGCAGGTTTCAACTTAAAGTTATCAGCTCATATGGTTGGCCAAGCTATAGCTAGTGCAAAACCTTTAGTAATTGAGATAGTGTATTTCCATAAAGCTCTTTACATTCCATTTCTATTCCCATTCCCATTGTTTCCATTCAATTCATTGTATCCATTCATCCTTACTCCATTTTGCCCATTCTCTTCTATTTCTAACATTCAATCCATTTCCATTGCTCAATTCTTGTTTATTCAATCTAAGTCCCACATTCAATCCATTATTATTTTCATCATGCAAATTCATGTTTCTTGCTTCCATTTATGCCAACCTCTTGGCTCTTAGTCATTTGTGATGTGTATGGTCGATTTCGAGATCAAATAACTTCTCAAATTTAGCTACATCACTTCTTTACATAAATCAATCACCTCTTCAATCCTAAACTACTTTAGTGAACCTAGAGGGCTAAATACAAAATGTTTTCATAATCCCAATCTAACACAATTTTGATGGTAAGAGGTTTAAGCTCAATACACAAACCTACTCTTTACACTTCTTCCTCTTCAATAAACTTTAAATTCTTGCAAGAAGAAAGGAACAACATAATAATATCCTTCAAAAAAATTTCCAACCAAAATAGTAATGTTTTCCATTAAACAAAATGTAAAGTTAGAAACTTTGTCAAAAAAGAATTCAACTAAAGAAAATGGAATCACTAACTACAATGCACATCCAAAAACAACATAAAAATGATGCAACAACTACTATACACTACACTAAACCACACTATTCTAGGCTTAGTCTCAACAAGTATAAAAAATCTAATATTAGTTCAATCCCTTTTTCCTACTTGCTTTGCTTGTTTCCCTAATAATGGTGCCAAAACACTTGATGCCTTACCTCACTGTCACATGTTAAACACTAATTAAAATAATTAGTTCCCCTTTTAAAGTGGAAAAAATACACTTTGAATGACTAGCCTTGCAATTTATAAAAGTAGTGGACTCGGTGGCTAAAAAGGTAGGCATACTAATCAATTAGTAGCATAGGGAGAGTAAACTAAGGTTGTATTTTTCATAAGGAAACAAAAAAAGAGAAGAGAAAGGCGAACTAAGTACTAGGCTATATTGATACTAAACTAGGTTAAGGAGACCAAAACTAGAGTTATTAAACATCAAATTAAAACTAAAGCATAAGAAAGACTAACAATGCAACTAAGCATGGATTCTAGTAAATTCTTAGCAATTAAGGTTAGATTCTTCCAAGTTATAGAAGATAAGGGTTGTGCTTCAATTAGACATTTATATTAGAATAATTACAGATTTTAACCAAATTTATTAGACTCATAACTTGCTTTCATTTGGTAGTTCTATCATATAGCAGTAATATTGTAATACCAATACCTCATCTACACTTTTAGGTAATTAACTAATTCCTATCACTACCTAGTTATTGTGTTGGAATTTCTTTGATGGTAAAGTTACCTACAAAGGAGAAGAAATTAAGCTATGGGTAAGTGCTAGAGGTTGCCTTGACATGGTTACTTTAATACCTAAATTAGTACAAGTTTTTGGATGGTAGTAATATAGAATTGTGAGGGAATCAAAAGTTCTTTACCCAATAGCCCGTAACCTCTATTTATAGGGATTGGGGACGATCTTGATATGGCAAGTGCATTGATACCTAAGATCCTTTTCAGATTTTGTGGAGGGTATATTTTTCACCTGCTCCTTTCTTTATCTGTCTCAAGTCTTTCATACTTATCTATTTTATAGATGTGTGTAGCCAAGCTAAGTAAAAAATTGAGGCAAGTAGGTTTAGTATTGACAATTTTGTGCTGTAGCAATTTAGAGGAGATCGACCTAGGCATATAAAGCTCAGACAAAGGGTTGAGGGTCTATGCCTAGAAAGCCCTATTAACATTAGTTAATGTAGCTAGAATCAAAATTCAATTCTATTTGCTTAAAGCTCTATGTGAGTACTAGAACTATAGAGTCTTAATCCATAAATCTAGCATTATAAGAATTAGAAATCTTAGGTCATACTTGGAGTCATTGCATCCAATTAAGTTAACTAAACTCTATAGAATAATAAGAGGTAATGCCTAATTATAGAGAGCCACCGTCATCCTTGTGATAAAGGGTTTCTCTACACATTTTATACATATTTTTTTCATAGAAATAGCTAAAATTTTATAGCTATAAACTACACAATATCAGTAATTCAATAGGAACAACACTTCCACTCAGTATCACATAACCCCACAATGACAATCAATCACAAATACCCATGTTCATGGACAATAGAACACTAAGCAAAATACGCATGAACATAAGTATGGAAATAGCATTAAATACAATAGAATAAGAATCAAGAAGAAACCTATGTCCATTAAAGAAAATGTAGATGAACTCCACATCAAATTCTTAAATTCCATCATGCCCAAGTTAGAGTCCTCTAATCAAATGCCTTGAAAATGCAAACACCCATTAGAAATCTAAGTTAAAACTAACATAATTGAAGGAAAATACATGAAAAATATAAAATCTATACTAAAATCTAACCAAAATATGAAGGACGTTAAGAAACTATGAATTTCTAAACCTAAAACCCTATACAAGCTTGCTTATATCTGCTACAAATGAAGGAGACACACATTTTTATATATTGCAGCTAGTAGTCAAATGGTAGCAATCCTACAGTTCAAACACTAGACATGTGTTGATGTTTAGTTACTTCATTAAAATTCAGTGAAGCGTTTTTGGGATAAAAACCATAATGCTACCATCTTGAGTTAGAAACCCTACTAGCCAAATGGTAGTGGGTTTTGGTTTTATGCATTGTTTGCACCTTTAGGGTCTAAATGTCTTATAAGCAGTCGGTTATTGAGTTTCTAGCTACCGTACAATCACTAGAGCCTATCCTGAAAATGTTTTTATTCCTTTTCATCTTTAACCTACTACTAAAGGTTATCTTCTAATAGGTAACCTCTAGGTTTACAATAAAAGTGACAAAAACTAAGTGTTTAAAATAAGAAATTGTGCTGGAAACTCTCAAACTCTTGTAATTGCTTATGTTGATCATAAATATGAGATTTCTACACCAAATTACTGTATATCATCCCATTTTTATCCAAATCTCATCTAAAATAACAGATAATTAAGTAAGATAAGTATGTGGTTTTACATACTTATTAGTATCTTAGGGAATAGATGTTCACTAATCTCATAGTGTATCTTGTAATATATAAGTTTCACTAGCAACAAACATAGAGGGGAGAGAGGAAGCCTAAATCCTTCGAGCTCAGGGGAAAAAAAAAACATATTAAAATTTATTAAAAATGAAATATATGTATTATATACATATATATTTTAAAGTGAAAATCTTAATACAATGTTAAGCATGGTTGAGTGATTAAGTGCAAGATTTTATAAATATGAGATCATAGGGTGTCACAATAGTTATAATGAAAGCACATGTATTTCAACTTACGGTCGTGTACCTTATTATTCCCTCATGTATTTCTACACAGGCGTGTACTTGAATATATACAATATTATTCACCACAGACCCTTAATTTCCTTCTCCAATTTGTTCCTAATCTTAATTTCTATGATTCTCATCCTAAGTTACTAATGTATTCCATAATGTTAATGTAGAAATTAGAGTCTAGTGCACTTTCTTAATTCAAATTATAGTCAAAATCCTTCAATTCATTTGATCCCTCAATTGTTCTAACCCGTCCTTTAATCCGATCTCCATTAACATACTAAAATCACTTTATACGTATATGCTCATTATTAGAGTAAGACCTTTTTTATTATTAGAAATCTCACATGTTAGCTTTTAGGATTAGCCTTGTGATTCTCCTATAAGTCGTTGTAAGGTTCTCTTTTAGGTTTTTGATTGCAAGTGCACAAATGAGGGAAAAGAGGAACCCTATGTTAGTGTAGCTTTTATAGTCCAGCCAAGAAAAGACTAATTCACTCTCGTCCAATCCCCTTATTTACTTGATTACCCTTAGCTATGTATTATATTATAATTATTTAATAATTATAATTTTATGTATATATATATATATTTTATTTTTTTGACCTTTTATTACATTGTCTCCCCTTGTAAAGACTTTCATCTTTAAAAGTTACTTGGAATTAAAAAGAGTTCTAAATTCTTTTTCATTTCTTCTACTAATTCCCATTTACTTCCTATTCTGTTTGATTTGTTCACTATACTTTGACATAGGAAATTATTCTTCTTCTTAATACTTACTCCTTTGTGTTAACCATTTTTACTAAACTTTTAATATATGACAAATATAGTTTTACCTTCAAAGGTTCCAAAGCTACTACTTGGTCTCAGTTTGGTACAAATTTCCTTAATATCAAAGCATGAAACACATCATGTACTTCAACTAGACTTGGTGGTAGAGCCAACTTGTAAGTAACTACTAACTCTTTTTAGAATTTCAAACAAACCTACATACCTTGGATTCCACTTCCCAAACCTGATCACTCCTTTAGTTGGTGATATCTTCAATAAAACCTTATCTTTGACTTAAAATTCTAAGGGACGTCGTCATTTATCTACATAATTTTTCTAGCGACTTCAAGTTGACAGGATTCACTACTTTATCGCTCTGACCTTATCTATTACTTCTTAAACTATCTTTAGTCCTAGTATCCATCTTTCTCCCACTTTGTCCCAATGCAAAAAAGATTCATACTTCCTACTACACAATACTTCATATGGAGCTATGTAGATAGTAGCACAGTAACTGTTGTTATATATAAATTCCACCAAGAGTAGGTGATCACTCTAATTACCTCTATAATCAAATGCATAAGCTTGCAGTAAGTCTTCCAAGATCTAGATGGTTCTCTCACACTACCCATCTATTTGAGGATGAAATGCAATACTAAACTAGAGTTTAGTTCCTAAAGCCTAATGTAGACTTTTCTAGAACTTGCTTACAAGTCGAGTATCCCTATCATATGTAATAATGGCTAGTATGCCATATAGTCTAATAATCTCTTTAATGCATAGTTATGCAAGCTTCTGTAATCTATCATCCACTTTAATTGGTAGGAAATGGGTAGACTTTGTCAATCTGTCTACAATTACCTAGATTGAATTATATTTTTCTTTAGTCCTCGAAAAGGTTGTCACAAAACTCATAGTTACATGCTCCTACTTCCATTCAAGTATAGGAAGTGGTTCTAACTCACCAGCTAGTCTTTGGTGTTTAATTCTGATTTACTGACAAATGAGACATCGAGATACAAATTTAACTATCTCTCGATTCATATTTCTCCACCAATAATGACTCTTTAGGTCCTTGTATATCTTGGTTCTTCCAAGATATACTGTATATTCTAAGTAACGGGCCTCTTTCATGATCTCCTTCTTCAATTCCATATTATCTGGAACACACCATCTTGTGCCATATTTAGTTACCCCTTTAGCATCCAGATTAAATTTATTAGATTCATCCTACTCTATTTTGCTTTTGATCCTTTGAACTCTAAAGTGATGGGAATCAAGCCTTCGGATCTGGCGGTGGGGAAATCAAATTGAACAAATGAGCTGAGACATCCACATGTTATTTTATTTATCTAATAAATATTTGTCTTTGCATTGTAACAGATAATTTATCGGTTTTATAGGGAGATAGGTAAAATTCACTAAGGATCAATTATAGGTCACTCATGGACTTACATCAATAAAAAAGAACCGGTCCTACAATTGTTCCATGGAAGTGAAGAAGCCGACCACTTATGATGGGTTTACTTCTAATTTTCTTTTGGTGCTAAAACCGGTCACTTGTTGTTTTTTCACTTGTCATTTTTCTTTGTTAAATTTGCCCTATTTAGATCAAGTATAAATACTTGCAAAGTAGGATTAGAAGGCGGCTTTTTGACATACACATTTCGACTGTCTTTTCGTGTAAGGGTTTGACTCTTCATAAAATACCCTTATCAATTCAAGTTTAGATTATGGCAAGTGGACTTGGATTTGTTGTGAGTAATATCAACAAATTACAAGTTGATCCTAATTCCAACTAGTGTGTAATATCTGGTAAGGAATTAGTTATTCTTATTTTGTTCTTGTTTCACACAATTAAGGTCTATTTTTCAATCTAGGGTTCATGCCATTTAGTTAGAAATTGGAATCAATTGTGCTTGTTTCTTTGATTGGTATTGGAATTCCAATTGAGCACATCATAATTTGGTAGCAAAGCAAATTAATTCGTGCAATTAGGGTTCACGTAGCAATTGGAATCACGCCATTTTGTGAACTTTGTTTAGTTGATTTTTCAATTGGCTTTGTGTACTTGTAATTCGATCCTTGGCACATCACAAGGTCTCCAATTTGCGCAGTTTTAATTTGGTTAATAATACTAGGTTGAATACTAAGTGTAGCCAACTTGTTTCTCACCTCATGTGTCACTATCTCCAGTTCAAGCTTACACATGTCTCCTAATATTTGTCAATGTGACTAATGCTGCAATGTTCATCTGTTTCTTCTAACTTGGAGCATCGAGAACCACATTTGCTTTTCTAGGGTGGTAATGAATCTTTACATCATAATCATTCATTAACTCTAACCACCTCCTCTACCTCATATTTAAGTACTTCTATGTAAATAAGTATTTCAAGCTTTTATGATCTATAAAGATTTTACACTTCTCACCATAAAGATAATGTCTCCACAATTTCAATCCTAAGATCATAGTCGATAGTTCTGGGTCGTGTGTGGGGTAATTCCTCTCATAAGGTTTCAACTGGCAAGAGGCATATGCAATGACTCCTCTATTTTGCATAAGCACACACCCCAAGCCTTAAGTTAAGACATCATTAAAGACTTCAAATTCTTCTCCTATCTTTAGTAGGGTTAACATAGAAGCTATCATCAATTTCTCTTTCAATATTGTGAAGCTATTTTCACATTCATCACTCCACACAAATTTAGTCTTCTTTGTCAATTGTGTCAAGAGAGTTTCCAAATGAGAAAACCCTTCCATAAAGCATCTGTAATAACTAGCTAACCCCAAGAAAATCCTTACCTTTATCATAGTTCTTAGTCATAACCAGTTAGTTACTGCCTTTACCTTCTCAAAATCTATTGATATAACATCCTAATTTACCACATGCCCTAAGAAGGATACTTATTCCAGCCAAAATTCACATTTTCTAAATTTAACATATAGCTTCTCTTCTCATAATCTTTCTAGTACTATTGTGAGAGGTGCTTAATGTTCTTCCTTACTCTTAGAATAAATGAGAATATCATTTATGAATACTGCCACAAATTGATCTAGCAAATCTCTAAGCACTCTATTCATCAAATCCATGAAAGTTACTAAAGCATTTGCCAATCCAAAAGGCATCACTAGAAATTCATAATGCCCAGACTGAGTCCTAAAAGCAATCTTTTGTATGTCTTCCTCCTTGATCCTTTACTAATGGTATCTCGATCTTAAGTCAATTTTAGAGAAGACTTAAACTCCTTCTAATTTGTCAAATAAGTCATCAATTCTAAGGTGGGGATACTTATTCTTGATCGTGACCCGATTTAACACCCTATAGTTTATATACAACCACATGTTCCCATCCTTTTTCGTAATAAACAATACTAGAGCACCCCATGGTGAAGCACTTAGTCTGATAAACCCATTATCTTGCAACTCTTGAAGTTGAGTCTTTAGTTCAAACAATTTACTACGTGTCATTCTATAAGGTGCTTTAGATATTGGTGCCATTACCGATACTAAATCAATGCAAAACTCTATCTTTCTAACTGGTGGTAAGCTTAGCAAATTCTCTAGAAAGACATCAGCATAATTTCTAACTACATGTACCCCTTCTAATTTCATGGCTTCTCTTGTCTCTACTAACAATGCTAAAAATCTCCCTTTATTCCATAACTCATATGTAAGAAGAGTTATAAGTCTCTATGCATCTAACTTGAATACAATTTAATCTTCATTAGGGAAATTAAAATAAACCACTAAATTGCGATAATATATAGTGGTGTAGTACTTAGATAGCTAATTCACCACTAAGATCATATTGAATTCCATCATTTCTAATACAAACAACTCTATTGGCATTTTCTTCTCTTATATTACAATCTCTACATTCTTACACATTTGATCTAATTCACCTCCTACTCCAAAAGGAGTATTCATAACCATAGCATCACTAAATGACATTGGTTTCAACCTACATACATGCATTAAAATGGGTGATACATAGGAATGCATTACATTTATATCAAATAAAACATAGGTAGTGTTTAAGTTAATAAGTAGTGTGCCTACAATAGTATCTTGATCTGGAGCATCCTGTTGTTGCTGTTGCTGTAATGCAAACACTCAACTAAGTGCCCTTTATCTGGTTCCAAAATGTTAACGTTTATCTATTAGACCTCTAGGTGCAAGTCTCACTAATTCTTGTGCTTGAAATTGTTGAGGTGTAGCCATTAGGTTTTGGGAGGCACCACATTCAAATGACATGTGCCCCCTTTACTTACAAGTGTAGTAGAAAGTTTGAAGGATGAGTCTTTCTATGTAGTTCTTGTTGGGGTGTCTTATCTTGTCATAGGAGAAACATGCCCCTTCTGGTCAATTGCATTGTTGTATCTCATGTGGTCCCAAACACTTAGGACATCTTCTCCCTATTACTGCCCGATATGCTTAAAACCAACTGAAAGCATATGCAATCAAACAAATGGAACAACTCCTAATCAACACCCAAAAACTAGATCAACTTCAATTATGCGTAAACCCTAAAAATTGCTTTTGTAATCCAATTTGTTGGTTAGTCAATCTTAACACCAAATGATGTTGTGCTCAATGGAATTAAGCACACCACATAAGATCAAATGAGATTCCAAATCACCAACAACACAAAATATGGTCGTGAGCTCCTCTTCACAAAGGAATTCCATGCAAAATAATGAAAGAAAAATTAAAGGCAATATCAAGAAAGAAATCCGATCAATTTGATAACAATATATGAATGGATTTTGATCTAAATTGACGCCAAAATTAGAATAAGAACCACCCTAATCAACACTAGATATAACACACTAGTTATGAATAGGAAAATCAACTTAGGGAATTGATATGACTCACAATTCACTAGGTTGCAAACTCACCACAATTCCAATTGGATTGAAATTGATAAGAGTCCTATGAAATCTTAGGAAAACCCTAATCTCTCACGAAAATTTTGCAGCTATTGTAAAGTGTATTCTCCTCCTCAAAACCCTACTTAAGCAAGTATTTATACTTACTCTCTTTAGGGTTAAAATGACTAGAAAATTACAATTATGCCACTATAGGGTGGCCGGTCCTAAAACACAAATTACAACCAAATAAAATGTCCTAAAAACTTACAACATAAATGGTTCCAAGAAAATAAAAAACAAATAAAAATAGTCTTCAACATGTTGGGTCTTCAAGGTCACTAAACATGAGTCCTGATGAGGTTCTCGACTCACTCAAAAGTGTAGGTAATTTAGCACTTTATAGAACTGATAAATGTACCTGTCAGAATGCATAACAATTATATGTTGAAAAGGAAGAAATCAAGTTAGCATCCTTAGGATTAAGTTGCTCATGAAGGATTCTCAAAACCAAGGTAAGCCCTTAGCTCGGGCCTTGGTGATTGGTCCTATAGGAATCTGATTCCTATCATCTCCTCAGGCCTTAAGAAGATTTGCCCTTGATGTGCTCAAAACCAAGCCCAAGCACACAAAACCCAATTGAAAGACCAATTACACAATGAAATCAAACTAGTCCTCTAAATTGCATAAACCGTCAATCTTTATAATTCCAAATCCATAAATATGAACATGTATGAAGATTGCATAACTAAGAATGATAAGCTTTGATACCAAATTATGATGTGCCTAAAACTAAGGTCTAAGCACAATCAAATATACCAAAGGAATAACTTCAACTCTCAAATCAAAAACCAGTTCAAAAGGGTAAAATTGCGTGAACCCTAGTGAAGATGCAATGAGATCCAAATACTCAATGATGCAATTATAATTCCACAAGGATAATTTCTTCCAACATAACACTAATCACATATAAATCCACATGAATAATTCACAAGATCAACAAATCTTCAACTCTAAGAACCCCTTTCCACATTTTCTAATCACGGTTCAAGAAGCATACACAAAGGATGAATCGAATTCAAATGCAAAAGTAACTCAATTAAGCACAAAAATTCGAAATGAATAGGAAGCAAATCTAACCAAGAACTATCTCAATTCACCCCCAGGTGTATTACACACTAAAGAAGAAAAGAAATCACAACAAAAAGAAATTGATATTACTCACAATTTCAAGTGTTGCACTCATCACAATTTCAACTTTTGGGATTGGAATTAATAAGAGTCTAATGACAATTAGGAAAACCCTAATCCTCACGCAAAAGTATATACTCAAATCTGAAAAATGGCTTCCTCAAACCCTACTTTAAGCAAGTATTTATACTTGCTCCCTTTAAGGTTAGAAAATGCACAAAATTATAACTATGCCACTTTTAAGATAGCCAGTCTTAAATGAAAATTAAAATCAAAATGAAAATGTCCCAAAATGATTACAACATAAATAATCTAAGTAAACAACAAATATATAAAAATTAGTCTTCAAGATGCTAGCTCTTCCATAGGATTCATCGGCTCAACCCATCACCGGTCTAGGTCGGTCTATGAATAACCCACAAGCTGAGTTTTAGTGAGTTTGTCCATCGCCCTGTAAAGCCTGATAAGTGTGCCTATTTGAATATATAATACATGAATAAAATAAAAGAGGTTAGTAAACAAATAATTCCAAGGTCAATTTGCTCAAAATGGGCCCTCATCGCCATGATTCGAAATCCTTTGGTTCTTGCCCTAATGATAGGTCTTATTGGATTTTGATTCCTATCATCTCCTCGGGCCTCAAAAAGATTTGTCCTCAAATCTGGTAGATAAAATGCAGTAGAGACTCTATTTTCTCCTAGTAATCCATTTGAAGAAGTATCTTTGTAGAATCCCAATATCTGAAATACCACGGGTAGTGATTGTTTTCTCTCCTCCATTTCTAGGATGTATCTCATCTGCAACATAAATAATGCTCTATTATCTACTAAAGTCGCCCCTGTATCAACCTGTTCCATTGAAACCGTTTTCTCCTTTTCTAACTCATCTATATGTCGCTGATCCTCATGGTCTTCTAATGGTTGGCCCAACTGCTCATTGCCTTCTGAAACTGCTGAAGGTGAACACAACTGTCTCTGAATAGTCTGGCTCTCTGATGATAGGCTCATCTGACTCTAACCCTTAGAACCCTCCAATGGTTTACTCAACTGCTCATGAGCCTCTAGTACCTCTGAGTGTGAACACAATTGCCCTTGAATAGTTTCGTCCTCTAGTGATCTGTTCATCTGACTCTATTCAGCAGGATCCTCTGAAGTTTTGTACATCTGTGACTAACAAATTTTATGCTCTAAGGGTTGGTTCAACTGCTCATGGCCTACTAATGGTCTACTAATTTGTTGTTAAACCCTTTAAACCTCTGAAGGCAACATTCCCTCCTTCTATAATACATAAGTATTCCTGAAGCCATCATGTAAGACCCTCCTATCATATAACCAAGGCCTGCCCAACAATATATTGGATGTACACATAGGTAGAATATCACACTCAATTTCATCACAGTATTTATCCCCTACACTGAAAGGTACCTTAGCTCTTTGGGTCACATGCAAATTCCCCTATTCACTAAGCCAATGTAATTTATACGGTTTAGGATGTAAAGTAGTAGCAAGTTTTAGTTTCAATACTAACGATGCCACTACCACATTAGTACAACTACCACCATCGACTATAAGGACACATAAATTTCCTTGTACCCTATAAGAGGTATGAAACAAGTTTTCCCTTTGTTCTTCATCCTTAGTAGCAAATGTAGTCAATATTCGGTGCAATACATTAGTATAATGAAACATCTCACTAGACATGATTGTGTTCAAACCCAACAACGCAATAATTATCCTCACACTTCCACGTCCAAGTACACAACCAAGCTACAAGTGAAGTACACTCAACTACTTTCAAGTAGATAGAATTAAATTCAACTACAAGTGTTTAAGTAACTAGTTCACACTTTAATGACTTGTTTGAATTTTAAATTCTACTACTCAAAACCTTCCTTTCTTATTAAGGTTTCACACTATAATAAATCACAAATTGCAGTACCTTAACACAAGCACAAATGCATAACTCCACTGTCACAAAACTCCCTTGCTCACGGTTCCACCACCAATCACGCCACTAGCAACAATTCTCTAATCAACACACATAAAACCATGCCAAAAATACATACACACCCTTCACTAACTTTACAAAAATACAACACCACACACATACACTCCTCTTCAAGCCACGGTGCACTTTCCCCACTTCCACACAAATATCAAACCATAACTCCAACAACAAAGGCAACTCAAATTTCAAATTCAAAATGAGTTCAATAATTGCAATATTCTACAAATGGTAAGAGGCATTTTCAAATTCAAAAGATACACAATTAACTATGACTTAATGTGTATTTGAGATTTCAAATTGACCTCTTAATGTACACTTTCAATTCTGATTTCAAATATGAAAATAATAATTGTGATTCCTCTAATTTCCAAAAATGCACACACTACACAATTCTACTTCTCAATTGAAACACCACTCTTCCCCTTCATGGTTGTTATCCATGCACTACATTCTCACACTTTAGCCTCAATGTGCAGCACCTTTCTCCACACAACTTCCACAAATTCACACCACCACACACGCTTACATACATAATAAGTCACACCGCCACCCACTCTTACACACACAACTTCACTAATAATTTTTTTTTTTTTTACAAACACAACTCTACACAAAAACAACCATGATGCACAACCTCTCCAATACAACACACACACAATACTTCAAGGTGTATAACACACTCACACCACCACTTACATAATACACACACGATGTACTAAATTCAAATAATAACAACAACAACAATCACGGTGCAACACCTTCTTCTCACCACATGCAATACAAACTTCATCAATTCACTACTCCTCTCTACAGCAAGTTCAAGGATAGCATGTTGCAAATTCTTCACTTCAAACACAATTTCAAACCGTAACTTATACAAAAGGCAGCAATTTAAATTTGAAAATCAAACCACTTCACTAATTGCAACCCTTCCACATTTGGTAAGAAGTAATTTTCAAATTCAAACAAACATACATTAACTCCTTCAATCTTAATGCTTGTTTTGAAAATCAAATGACTTCCATTTTTCCACACTACTCAAATCTAGAAATTGTAAATTGTTCTCCCCAATTCCGAATTCACAAAGGTCACACTTCTTTTTCACCACAAAATGTTGTATTTCCAATTCCACAATCAAACACTAGTACATAAAATTCTCACTCCCCTTCCCTTCATGGAAAATTCAATAACAAAGAAGCTACAATAAGATATCCACTTTGCCACACACAACACTACAACACAAGGTAAGGATTTCAAAACAACACTCTTCTAGGCTTCAAATTTCACTTCCCTCAAATGATGACAATGATGATTTCCCTTAAACCAATCATGGTGAACTTAAGGAGACAAATAATATGGTAAGTACTCCACATCCACAACAATTAACAACAAGGAAATCACTTCAACAACACAATTGAAGTAATTCAATTCTTCAATGCACAATTTTCGGATCAAGGTAATAAGAACCCTAAATTTCCGAATTCCGAATTCCAAATCCCTCCTCTTAAACCTCAAGCTCTGATACCAAAAGATAATGTGCTCGAAACCAATCCCAAGCATACAAAACCCAATTGAAAGACCAATTACACATTGAAATCAAACTAGTCCTCTAAATTGCATAAACCGTCAATCTTTATAATTCCAAATCCACAAATATGAACATGTATGAAGATTGCATATCCAAGAATGATAAGCTCTGATACTGATAGAGCCATTTTATACTTAATCTTTATAGTATAAATTGTGTTAATTCATTATTGATTTTATAGAAATCATAAGGAAATGGCACTTAATTCTAGTATGGTGATAAATCAGGTTAAATGGAGTCAAGGATGCTAATTCAAGTAAATTAGAGAAGACATCTACAACTTGGATCAAGACAAGGATTTACACCACCGGAGGAAAGCACATGGACATGTATCTATCTAGAAGGAGGCACAGTTTGAGATATGGCCATGGTGTAAACCGTGCTACACACTACATGAGAAGGAGAGAGACACGGCTTGTGACACGGTCGTGGTTGAAGCCGTGGTGGAAGCTTGATGAACCAAGGAGAAGAAATTGTGGAACATTGACAGAGGAAGACATGGCTTAGGATCTGGCCGTGGTTGAAGCCGTGGCACATACTGGACACGGATGAAGACTTGTAGATTATGCACAGAGGAAGGCACGGTTAGAAATCTAGCCGTGGGTGGAGCCGTGGTACACACTGGACACGGAAGATGATACATGAATTACACACAGAGGAAGGCACGGCTTGCTCCACGGCCGTGTTATAGGGCCAGGTGGATGAATATTCACTTCTTGAAATCTACTTGAAAAAGGAAAGATATTTTCGTATCTTGCTAGCAAAAGATCACCTGCCACTCCTTTAACAATATAAATAGAACTAACCCTAGAGGGTTAGAGGCATCTTGAATCTTAGATCATCTTGGAGACAACAAGGAAAGAAGGAGGCAGAGCAGGCAGCCGGAGAACAGAGGCTTGTTATGTTTTTACTCTTTATTTCCGTTTTGCTGATGAACATGTGTAACTAAGCTACTTTTCTAGCCAAAGGGTCATAGATGTTTAATTCTCCACGAATTGTGAGGTCTAATTGACTTGTATTTATTCTATTCTTTGTTTTTGGATATTCATATATCTTCTGATCGTTTTGTCATTATTATCTTTGTTGATTGGTATGAATTAGAGCTCTTTTACTCAATTAGCAAGTTAATATATTGTCAACTAGTACGTCAAATCTGTAATTGTTTGATTGTTCTAGTCTCAGTGACACAATAACATGTTTGGTTATAAAATAGATGATCGAATTCATGTTATGGAGGTGTATGATCATGTTTAAATAGGTTATCTTATAATCTGCTGGCATGAATTGGTGGTCTCTCTAGTTTTTAATGCTATTAGTAGA
Source organism: Laguncularia racemosa (assembly GCA_037954665.1). NCBI lineage: Eukaryota > Viridiplantae > Streptophyta > Magnoliopsida > Myrtales > Combretaceae > Laguncularia > Laguncularia racemosa. The sequence continues at coordinate 693,545 of JBBMOL010000039.1, read as the reverse complement.
TTAAATCCTAAGCGCTTGTCTAGGGTTGTCTAATCTATAAGAGAAATAATCAAAGAGCTTCTCTTAATTAACGAGGAAGTACGGAAAGATAGGTTGTTAGAGCTTGTTAATAACCATAACCAGTTTATCTAGAAATAAGAATAGAAAACATTTACATCGATGATCAATTCCTAGAATTAAACTATCTTGATTCCTTTGGCTAGGCTTTTTATCAATATTCGATTTTATTATCTTGTTTCAACATTATTTGATTTACAAACAAAACCCCCTATTTTTCTTTTCCTCTTTATTCTCTTTGAATAGAAATATATTTAACCAATCACTGTGGATTCGACCCTACTCACCACTATATGTAAATCATATAATTGTCTAGGAGTAGGTTTTTATTTTTGTTGGATTCGACACCCATCAGATACCAAATTATGATGTGCCTAAAACCAAGGTCTAAGCACAATCAAATGAACCAAAGGAACAACTTCAACTCCCAAATCAAAAACCGGTTCAAAAGGGTAAAATTGAGTTGACCCTAGTGAAGATGCAATGAGATCCAAATACTCAATGATGCAACTATAATTCCACAAGGATAATTTCTTCCAACATAAAACTAATCACATATAAATCCACGTGAATAATTCACAAGATCAACAAATCTTCAACTCTAAGAACCCCTTTCCACATTTGCTAATCACAGTTCAAGAAGCATACACAAAGGATGAACCAAATTTAAATGCAAAAGTAACCCAATTAAGCACAAAAATTCGAAATGAATAGGAAGCAAATCTGACCAAGAACTATCTCAATTCACCCCTAGATATTACATACTAGAGAAGAAAAGAAATCACAACAAAATGAAATTGATATTACTCACAATTTCATGTGTTGCACTCACTACAATTTCAACTCTTGGGATTGAAATTCATAAGAGTCTAATGACAATTAGGAGAACCCTAATCCTCACGCAAAAGTATATAATCAAATATGAAAAATGGCCTCCTCAAACCCTACTTTAAGCAAGTATTTATACTTGCACCCTTTAGGGTTAGAAAATGCACAAAATTATAACTATGCTACTTTTAGGGTGGCCGATCCTAAATGAAAACTACAATCAAAATGAAAGTATCCCAAAATGATGACTCGTTCTTCTCAGAAAGGTGAACTCACTTATAATCCGGAGATTGAGAAGACTCTAAAGAGGCTGCGACGAGAAGCTAGATCATCCCCTAGACTGAACTTAGCATCGGATTTGTCTAATTCATCCCTTGATTCTGAAAAAGAAGACGATATGGCAAATCCTGAGAGAACATTAAGGGAGTTGGCTGCACTGGATGTGAATCAACAACCACTTTGTATTCACTACCCCAAACTAGTTGTTGAATTCGAGTTAAAGTCTGGGTTGATACATCTGCTACCCACCTTTCATGGTCTTGAGAATGAAGATCCTCACAAGCATTTGAAAGAGTTTCATATAGTGTGTTCTAGTATGAGGCTGCAAGGAATAACCGACGATCAAATCAAGCTACATGCTTTTCCATTTTCTTTAAGTACTAAAGCTAAAGATTGGTTGTTTTATTTACCTCCAGGTTCTATAACCACTTGGACAGATATGGTCAGACTCTTCTTGGACAAATTCTTCCCCGCATCCAAAGCCGCTGGTATAAGAAGAGAAATTTGTGGTATCAAACAGAGGGACACCAAGACTCTTCATGAGTATTGGGAGAGGTTCAAGCAATTGTGTGCAAGCTGTCCACAACATGGGATATCTGAACAACTTCTCATCCAATACTTCTACGAAGGCCTGCTTCCGATGGAAAGAAAGATGATGGATGTTGCAAGTGGAGGCGCCATAGTTAACAAAACCCCTGGTCAAGCTAGGGAATTGATCTCCATTATGGCTGCCAATTCGCAACAATTTGGGTATAGGCATGATACATCTTCAAGGAAGGTAAATGAGGTAAGTGTGTCTAACCTTGAACATCAAATTTCTAACCTAACCTCCCTTATGCAGTAGACAGCTCTTGGAAATACCCAACAGGTGAAAGCTTGTGGAATTTGTACTGCTCCTAATCATCCTACCGACATGTGCCCCACATTACAAGATGACAATCATGAACACGCCAATGCTGTAGGAGGATTCCCAGGACAACCACAAAGGAAGTATGACCCTTACTCGAATACTTACAATCCTGGATGGAGGGATCATCCTAACTTCCGATATGGCAATAACCCTCAACATTTCCAACAATTCTAACCTAAGCCATCACACCAAGTACCCCAAGCTCCTTCCACTTCAAGTATGTCTCTTGAGGATATTGTTAAGTCTCTCGCTGTTAATACCAAACAATTTCAAGAGGAAACAAAGCAAAGCATTCAAAACTTGGAGAATCAAGTAAGCCAACTTGCTTCTGCTGTAAACAGATTAGAAACTCAAGGTAAGTTACCTTCTCAAACTATTACAAACCCAAAGCAAAGCGTTAACGCAATTACCTTGAGAAGTGGAACAGAATTGTAGGGATCAAATAAGAAAGGACACCCATCTACTCTTGGGGAAGAGACTAAGAAAGAAATTTCAACTCTGAACCAGCAGGACAACCAGATTAACAAGTCTCTAGTTGAGCCATCAAAGGTCACATTGATACCACCTCCTTTCCCCTCCAGATTGGTGAAATCCAAGAATGAAGCGGAAGAAAAAGAGATTCTGGAAACTTTTCGCAAAGTCAAGGTAAATATTCCTTTGCTTGATGCAATTAAGCAAATACCGCGCTATGCTAGATTTCTGAAAGACTTGTGCACTAACAAAAGGAAGCTGAAAGGCAATGAAAAGATTAGTGTGAGTGAAAATGTTTCAGCTATTATTCAGAAGAAGCTTCCTCCTAAATGTAAGGATCCAGGTATGTTTACCATTCCTTGCAAAATAGGTAATCTTGGAATCGCTAAAGCCATGTGTGATCTAGGAGCTTCAATCAATGTTATGCCTTTATCTGTTTATCAAAGCTTGAATGTTGGTCCCTTGAAGGAAACAGGTGTTATTGTTCAACTTGCTGACAGGTCCAATGTTTATCCTGAGGGAGTTCTAGAGGATGTTTTAGTTCAAGTCAATGGGTTGGTTTTTCCTGCTGATTTTTATGTGCTTGACATGGAAGATAATGATTCTCATAATTCATCAATGATATTATTAGGGCGACCATTCCTTAAGACATCCAAGACGAAAATTGATGTAAATGATGGTACCCTCACTATGGAATTTGATGGTGAAGTAATTAAATTTAACATTTATGATGCCATGAAACATCCTAGCAATATCTCTCCTGTTTTTGTTGCGAATGTTATTGACCCATCACCACAGGCACCAAAGCTGGAATCAAAATCCTTACCCGAACATCTAGCCAGGAACGTCTAGCCAAAGACGTTAAAGAAAGGCGCTTCATGGGAGGCAACCCATGTCAAAAAAAAAAAAATTCAATTATTAGTTTCGTTTTGCTTTAGTTTTGTTTTGTTTTAGTTTTGTTTTGATTTTAGTGTTATTTTGATCTCTTTGGATTAGCTGCAGCAAGGATACATATCATCAAATGACACTTTCTAGAGCTTAAAGGGAGAACTCCAATACCAGGGAAGTACTCGTATTTCCTTTCTCTTATTCTCTAATGTTCCTTGAGTTGTTAATTCCTCTTTAATCGTGCTGAATTAGGAACAGTGAGGACACTATTCAAGCTAAGTGTGGGGGAGAGGATAACAAAATATAGAGAATAGAGAATTGACTCATACTTTGAATCTGTGAATGTTTGTCCATAAGCAATTTTAAGCCAAATTTTTTCAAAATTATCATGAAATCTAGAGATTGTACTAAATGTTGTAATAAGCATCTACAAAATGTGAAATTGACTTGTTCAAATGCTTTACTCACCCACTGCTGTGATTAGAATACTTGGTTAAAAATTAAGTAGTGAAATCTTTAAGAAACAAATTTACCTTGTATTTAGCTTTAGAATTGGAAGTCTAAGAGTAAGTCAAGTCCCTAAGTGAAAAATAAACAAGTTTACTTCTAGGTTATATTAGCTACTATATACTCTTTGAAGTTGTTTGTAAAACAATCATAACACACAAAAAAAAAAAGAATCAAGCATAGCCATTACTCCAATGAATCAAGTAATTGAGTTAAGAGTATTCAAACTTGAATGTTAGAGTGAGGAAGAGTCCGTAGGGGTATCTCAAAACCCAGTCACTTGAGTGATGAGCTCGGGATGTGCCGACTCAATGAACTCACTATAACGATAAGGGCGAAAAGGCGAAAAGTTCATGAAAAGAAGCGGGCAAAAACCCGTCAAAATAGATGCTTGATTAAATCAAAAGGACATGAATGAAAACATTCATTGATTAAAACAAGACTTATAAAAAAAAAAAAGGGAGAATGTCTAGCAAAGATTTGATACCATATGCTTTTACTTCATGCTGCAAGGATTATATGTTTGCTAATACCCAATGAAGTCTAATTGGGTGTTTTTCCTTAGTGGATTAATAATTTACTTTTGGAATAAAAATTCTTTTGCTAAACATGAGGATTCAAGTTTGTTTTGTTTAGATTAACTATTAAATTTTGTCCATGGTAATTTGATCACATGAAACCAGTTTGGTTGAAGTTGTAGACATTAAAATTACAAGTCATGAATTACAAATGAAAAGATGCTTGGAATGATGAAAAGAAAGCTCGTATAATCTATGACGGATTTCTCAATTGATTTGATTCAATTGCTTGAGGACAAGCAAGAGTTTAAGTGTGGGGGAATTTGATAAAGCCATTTTATACTTAATCTTTATAGTATAAATTGTGTTAATTCATTATTGATTTTATAGAAATCATAAGGAAATGGCACTTAATTCTAGTATGGTGATAAATCAGGTTAAATGGAGTCAAGGATGCTAATTCAAGTAAATTAGAGAAGTCATCTACAACTTGGATCAAGACAAGGATTTACACCACTGGAGGAAAGCACATGAACATGTATCTATCTAGAAGGAGGCACGGTTTGAGATATGGCCATGGTGTAAACCGTGCTACACACTGCATGAGAAGGAGAGAGACTGATAGGAATGAAAATCCGACAAGACTTATCATTAGGGCAATAACTAAAGGATTTCGAATCTTGGCGATGAGGAACCATTTTGAGCAAATCGACCCCGGAATTATTTATATACTAACCTCTTTTATCTTATTCATGTATTTTATATTCCAACAGGAATACTTATCATGCTTTATAGGGCAATGGACAAACTCACTTAAACTCAGCTTGTGGGTTATCCATGGACCGACCTGAACCGGCGATGAGCTGGGCCGATGGATCCTATAGAAGACCGGCATTATGAAGAGCATTTCTTTTATGTATTTTTCATTTTATCAACTATTTTAGTTGTATTTTGTTTTTGGGACACTTTTATTTCTTTGTAAATTTCATTTAGGGTTAGCCACCTTAAAGGTGGCAAACTTGTAATTTTGAGCACTTTTTAACCCTAAGAGTAGCAAGTATAAATACTTGCTTAAGAGAGGGTTTGAGGAGGCTGAATTTTGCAGAAAAACACTTCACATTTTCGTGAGAGTGCTTAGGGTTTCCTAATTCCAAAATTCTCTTATCAATTTCAATCCCAAGAAGTTGGAATTGTGGCGAGTGCAACAAGGAGAAATCGTGAGTAATATCGATTCATCTTTGTTGTTGTTCATTTCTTCTCTAGTGAGTCATATCTAGGGTAGATTTGAATCTTTCTTGGACTTATTGGTTATTGTAATTCGTGGACATCAATCTTGTAAGATTGATTGTTCTTTTAGTTATTGAATTCACTATCATTTTTAGTGCATTGTGACGTGAATTTGGTATTGAAAGGGGAAGTGGAATTCACGGTTTGTGTTGCTTCATTTTGATATGATTTCCACGTGATTCTCAAGCCTTATTGTGGTTATTTGTTTAAATTATCATTAGAGATTACAATTTTATCATTGGATCATCATTTTTCCATCAAATCTTCACGTGAAATCACCCTCAATTGAACCGGTTTGTGTTTTGTGAATTAAAGTGTTTTTCCTTGATTCTTTTGATTGTGCTTAAGTGGAATTAGGCACATCATATTTTGGTATCAGAGCACATGTTGAGAGAAGGGATTTATGGTTATTTGATTTTGTGATATTCATCTTCAATTAGGGTTAATCAAATTGTGAACCGCAATTGTGTTGTGTAGTTTGTGACTTATGAAATTACCTTGGTTGGAGCTTTAATTTGCTGATTGTTGGAGTTGGATTGGGAAGGTTGTTGTATCATTTTATGGTCAATAATCTCGTGGAAGGGCAGTAGCATAGAGTGTTGTTTAATTCAACAACTTTTGGGACTTGCAAAAAAATTGCCTTATTCTTGCCGTGACTAGTTGTGGTGTGAAGGAGGTTGTGAAGTTTGTTGTTGTGATTTCCATTGTGTAATTCTGAATTGGGGAGAAACCATTTGCAATTTCCAGATTTGAGGTGTGAGTTAAGGAAGCAATTTGAATTTCAAAACACACATTAAGTCATTGTTTAATTGTGTGTTCATTTGAATTTGAAAGTGGCTCCTTACCATTTGTGGAATATTGCAATTAATGATCTCATTTTGAATTGGAATTAAGCTGCCATTTGTTCTGAATTGTGGATTAAATTGTGGGAAGTGGGAGTGCATTTGTTGTTGTTGCCATTTCTTATTGTTACCGTGGAAGTGGAGTGTTGTATTTGTGTTGTTGCCGTGGGAGTGACTTTTGGAAAGTAGAAAAAACTTGTTGCACCGTAAAGTGTTATGTGTATGTAGTGGTGTGAGTGGCGGTGTAAATTTATGGATTTATGTGGATTAAAGGTGCTGCACATCAAGATCAATTGTGGGTGTGAAACCGTGGCAAGAAAGGAAAATTTAAGTAGTAGAATTTGAATTCAAAAACAAACATTAAAGTGAGAAAGTAATTGAACTTATTACTTCAACACTTGTAAGTTGAATTTAATTTCTTAACTACTTAGAAGTAGTTATTTGTGCTTCACTTATTCTAATATACTTGAAGTGATAAAAAGTATTTATTGCATTGGTGACTTATTGCACTGTGGGTGTATAAGTGTGTGTGTTGTTATCCAAACTTGTTATTGTGATGTGGTGAAGTGAAGGGAGAGTGCTACAAATTATTTGAGATTACATTTGTATTTTAGATAAATCGCATCCACAAACATGTCATATGATAGTGTGAATGGGTACATTGGCAATGAGGCCAATAGCCAAGTGGGTAGCAGACCAAGGCATCGAAATACAAATGGAAGAACTCTAGATGAGCAACTTCGGGACCTTTCCACACTTGTTGCTACATTAGCAACAAGGATTGATAGGATGACATTGCCACCACCACCTGTGGTAAACCTTATGGCACCACCTAGAGTAAACGGAGATTATCATGCTCTTAGGGAAGATAGAGATGATAATTTTGGGCTTAATCCATACTCGGACAGGGAATGTAGACCACCTCGAGGACCAGAGTGTGCGAAGCTACAGATGCCTTCATTTGATGGTAGGGGTTCCGCAGATGATTACCTAAACTGGGAGGACCAAATTGTGCAAACGCAAGTATGCCAACCTTCAAAGGTTCTTGAGGGCTTTAGTGACACGAGCCAACCCTTAGAGCATAAAATTTTTCAAACACCGATGTGCCAACCTTTAGAGGATCCTGATAATCATACTCAGATGAGCAGACCACCAGAGAGCCAGACTGTTCAAAGACAGTTATGTTCACCTTCAGAGGTTTTAGAGGGTAATGAGCAGTTGGGCTAACCATTAGAAGACCCTGAGGATCAGCATCATATAGATGAGTCAGAAAAAGAGGAAACAAACTCAATGGAATGGGTTGAGACAGGGGAGACATCGGTAGATAATGAGTCCATGTTTGTGTTGCAGATGAGATACATCCTAGAAATGGATGAGAGAAAACAATCACCTACTATGGTATTCCAGATATTGGGATTCTGTAGAGATACTTCTTTAGATGGATTGCTTTTAGAAAATAGAGTCTCTACTGCATTCGATCTGCCAGATTTGAGGACAAATCTTTTTGAGGCCCGAGGAGATGATAGGAATCAAAATTCGACAAGACTTATCATTAGAGCAATAACTAAGGGATTTCAAATCTTGGCGATGAGGAACCATTTTGAGCAAATCGACCCCGAAATTATTTATATACTAATCTCTTTTATCTTATTCATGTATTTTATATTCCAACAGGAATACTTATCATGCTTTACAGGGCAATGGACAAACTCACTTAAACTCAGCTTGTGGGTTATCCATGAACCGACCTGAACCGGCAATGAGCTAGGCCGATGGATCCTATAGAAGACCGGCATCATGAAGAGCATTTCTTTTATGTATTTTTCATTTTATGAACTATTTTAGTTGTATTTTGGTTTTGGGACAATTTTATTTCTTTGTAACTTTCATTTAGGGTTAGCCACCTTAAAGGTGGCAAACTTGTAATTTTGAGCACTTTTTAACCCTAAGAGTAGCAAGTATAAATACTTGCTTAAGAGAGGGTTTGAGGAGGCTGAATTTTGTAGAAAAACACTTCACATTTTCGTGAGAGGGCTTAGGGTTTCCTAATTCCAAAATTCTCTTATCAATTTTAATCCCAAGAAGTTGGAATTGTGGCGAGTGCAACAAGGAGAAATCGTGAGTAATATCGATTCATCTTTGTTGTTGTTCATTTCTTCTCTAGTGAGTCATATCTAGGGTAGATTTGAATCTTTCTTGGACTTATTGGTTATTGTAATTCGTGGACATCAATCTTGTAAGATTGATTGTTCTTTTAGTTATTGAATTCACTATCATTTTTAGTGCATTGTGACGTGAATTTGGTATTGAAAGGGGAAGTGGAATTCACGGTTTGTGTTGCTTCATTTTGATCTGATTTCCACGTGATTCTCAAGCCTTGTTGTGGTTATTTGGTTAAATTATCATTAGAGATTACAATTTTATCATTGGATCATCATTTTTCCATCAAATCTTCACGTGAAATCACCTTCAATTGAACCGGTTTGTGTTTTGTGAATTAAGGTGTTTTTCCTTGATTCTTTTGATTGTGCTTAAGTGGAATTAGGCACATCAGAGACACGGCTTGTGACACGGCCGTGGTTGAAGCCGTGGTGGAAGCCATGGTGGAAACCGTGGTGGAAGCTTGATGAACCAAGGAGAAGAAATTGTGGAACATTGACAGAGGAAGACACGACTTAGGATCTGGCCGTGGTTGAAGCCGTGGCACACACTGGACACGGATGAAGACTTGTAGATTATGCACAAAGGAAGGCACGGTTGGAAATCTAGCCGCGGGTGGAGCCGTGGTACACACTGGACACGGAAGATGATACATGAATTACACACAGAGGAAGGCACGGCTTGCTCCACGGCCGTGTTATAGGGCGTGCCAGGTGGACGAATATTCACTTCTCGAAATCTACTTGAAAAAGGAAAGATATTTTCGTATCTTGCTAGCAAAAGATCACCTGCCACTCCTTTAACAATATAAATAGAACTAACCCTAAAGGGTTAGAGGCATCTTGAATCTTGGATCATCTTGGAGACAAGAAGGAAAGAAGGAGGCAGAGCAGGCAGCCGGAGAACAGTGGCTTGTTATGTTTTTACTCTTTATTTCCGTTTTGCTGATGAACATGTGTAGCTAAGCTACTTTTCTAGCCAAAGGGTCATAGATGTTTAATTCTCCACGAATTGTGAGGTCTAATTGACTTGTATTTATTCTATTCTTTGTTTTTGGATATTCATATATCTTCTGATCGTTTTGTCATTATTATCTTTGTTGATTGGTATGAATTAGAGCTCTTTTACTCAATTAGCAAGTTAATATATTGTCAACTAGTACGTCAAATCTGTAATTGTTTGATTGTTCTAGTCTCAGTGACACAATAACATGTTTGGTTATAAAATAGATTATGGAATTCATGTTATGGAGGTGTATGATCATGTTTAAATAGGTTATCTTATAATCTACTGGCATGAATTGGTGGTCTCTCTAGTTTTTAATACTATTGGTAGATTAAATCCTAAGCACTCTAGTTTTTAATACTATTGGTAGATTAAATCCTAAGCACTTGTCTAGGGTTGTCTAATTGATAAGAGAAATAATCAAAGAGCTTCTCTTGATTATCAAGGAAGTACGGAAAGATAGGTTGTTAGAGCTTGTTAATAACCATAACCAGTTTATCTAGAAATAAGAATAGAATACATTTGCATCGATGATCAATTCCTAGAATTAAACTATCTTGATTCCTTTGGCTAGGCTTTTTTATCAATATTCGATTTTATTATCTTGTTTCAACATTATTTGATTCACAAACAAAACCCCCCATTTTTCTTTTCCTCTTTATTCTCTTTGAATAGAAATATATTTAACCAATCCCTGTGGATTCGACCCTACTCACCACTATATGCAAATCATATAATTGTCTAGGAGTAGGTTTTTATTTTTGTTGGATTCGACACCCATCAGATACCAAATTATGATGTGCCTAAAACCAAGGTCTAAGCACAATCAAATGAACCAAAGGAACAACTTCAACTCCCAAATCAAAAACCGGTTCAAAAGGGTAAAATTGAGTTGACCCTAGTGAAGATGCAATGAGATCCAAATACTCAATGATGCAACTATAATTCCACAAGGATAATTTCTTCCAACATAAAACTAATCACATATAAATCCACGTGAATAATTCACAAGATCAACAAATCTTCAACTCTAAGAACCCCTTTCCACATTTGCTAATCACAGTTCAAGAAGCATACACAAAGGATGAACCAAATTTAAATGCAAAAGTAACCCAATTAAGCACAAAAATTCGAAATGAATAGGAAGCAAATCTGACCAAGAACTATCTCAATTCACCCTAGATATTACATACTAGAGAAGAAAAGAAATCACAACAAAATGAAATTGATATTACTCACAATTTCATGTGTTGCACTCACTACAATTTCAACTCTTGGGATTGAAATTCATAAGAGTCTAATGACAATTAGGAGAACCCTAATCCTCACGCAAAAGTATATAATCAAATATGAAAAATGGCCTCCTCAAACCCTACTTTAAGCAAGTATTTATACTTGCACCCTTTAGGGTTAGAAAATGCACAAAATTATAACTATGCTACTTTTAGGGTGGCCGATCCTAAATGAAAACTACAATCAAAATGAAAGTATCCCAAAATGATGACTCGTTCTTCTCAGAAAGGTGAACTCACTTATAATCCGGAGATTGAGAAGACTCTAAAGAGGCTGCGACGAGAAGCTAGATCATCCCCTAGACTGAACTTAGCATCGGATTTGTCTAATTCATCCCTTGATTCTGAAAAAGAAGACGATATGGCAAATCCTGAGAGAACATTAAGGGAGTTGGCTGCACTGGATGTGAATCAACAACCACTTTGTATTCACTACCCCAAACTAGTCCGTGGATAACCCACAAGTTGAGTTTTAGTGAGTTTATCCATCGCCCTGTAAAGCTTGATAAGTGTGCCTGTTTGAATATATAATACATGAATATGATAAAAGAGGTTAGTAAACGAATAATTCCAGGGTCGATTTGCTCAAAATGGGCCCTCATTACCAAGATTCGAAATCCTTTGGTTCTTGCTCTAATGATAGGTCTTATCGGATTTTGATTCCTATTAGCCCTCAAATCTGATAGGTCTTCATGCATGTCATCTAGCAAATATGGTGACAAATTTGTAACTTTAAAGGTTGCTAATATACCATACTCTCCTGGTAGCTCTATCTGGTAAGTATTGTTATTGATGTGTTTTATAACTCTGAATGGTCCGTCTGATTTAGGTTGAGATAGGGGATACCTCAATAGATAATGGGTCATTATTTGTGTTGCAGATGAGATACATCCTGGAAATAGATGAGAGAAAACAATCACCCCCTATAGTATTTCAGATATTGGGATTCTGCAAAGATACTTCTTCAGATGGATTGCTAGGAGAAAACAAAGTCTCTATTGCATTTGATCTGTTAGATTTGAGGACAAATCTTTTTAAGGCCCGAGGAGATGATAGGAATCAAAATCTGACAAGACCTATCATTAAGGTAAGAACTAAAGGATTTCGAATCTTGATAATGAGGGCCCATTTTGAGCAAATCGACCCTGGAATTATTCATTTACTAACCTCTTTTCTCTTATTCATGTATTATATATTCCAATAGGCATACTTATCAGGCTTTACAGAGCAATGGACAAAACTTAGTTTGTGGGTTATCCATGAACCGACCTAAACCGGTGATGAGCTAGGCCGTCGAATCCTATAGAAGAGTTAGCATCTTGAAGACTAATTTTTTTATATTTGTTATTTACTTGGACTATTTATGTTGTAATCATTTTGGGACACTTTTATTTGGTTGTAATTGAGTTTTAGGACCAGCCACCCTAAAAGTGGCATAGTTGTAATTATGTGTATTTTCTAACCCTAAAGGGAGCAAGTATAAATACTTGCTTAAAGTAAGGTTTTAGGAGGTCATTTTTTTTTTTCAGATTTGAACATACACTTTTCGTGAGGATTAGAGTTCTTCCTAACTGTCATTAGATTCTTATCAATTTCAATCTCAAGAGTTGAAATTGTGGCAAGTGCAACACTTGAAATTGTGATAAGCCAGAAGATGGAATGTGGATCCTCTTGAAGTGCCACCCGGACCGATCACAAGAACTCGAGCAAAACGATTCAAGGAAGCACTTAACGGGTTGATAAAGGATGTCCACGAAGCCGGAAAGGATTAGAGCAATCATGAAGTTGGAAAGGATTGGAACAACCATCGGAATGCCCTTGCTCTTGTACAAGTCATAACGGATATAGGTTGAAGAGGGCGTGTCTTTACAAGGCACGGCCGTGTAGGAGTCTGGAGGTTACACAGAATCATACATGGTCATATACACGGTTCAAAGGCACGGCTGTGTATGGTGTCAAGAATTTCCACAAAAAGATACACGACTAGAAGTACATGGCCGTGTATATATCCAACGCCGGCTTCAAGGCCGCCGGCCTTCATTTCAACGCCGTCGGCCTTCACTCATACGCTGCCGGCCTTTACGTCCCTATTTTGTTATTTTTACGCAACTTAATGATGTTATGTCGTTTTGGGTCTTTATTGTTACGAATTGTAAACCTTACTATAAAACTCCTACGGTTTAGAATAGCTAGAAGATAGAATATGCAACATACAAGTTTGAAAAAACTTTTGAGAGAATTCCTCTCTTGGTTCTTTAAAGAACTACTCTAGAACTTATCGGATTTTCTTCCGTGGCGTTCATCCCAACTTATCAATCGGTCTTTTATCCCGATTGTAGCGTCTACATAATATACCAAGGTTCTTGTCTCACTTATAGGCAACGGGTCGCGGTTTCCACTCGATTGTTTGGCATCTTGGGTAGCAATTCCGAACATATTGGTATTGGGTTTCGTCACACGTTGACGTGGTTCGTATCATCATGCTCTTTGCTCCAATCTCCCTAACTTATCTTTAATCATCTTTAGACCAATCCTCTTAGTGTGATCTTCATCATTCCCCTCCTCTTGAAAAGGATTTGTCCTCAAATTGTCACCTGTATTATAAGGACTCAAATCAGTAATATTAAAAATAGCACTTGTTAGATACTTACCTAGAAATTCCAATCTATAAACATTGTTGTTGATGCACTCGAGGACTCGGAATAAGCCTTCGCCGCTTGGAAGCTACTTTGATTGTCTTTGTGCTGGGAATTGCTTTTGATTTATGCATGCCTAAACCCAATCTTTGGGTTCAAAGAGTACTTGATGATGCCTTTTGTTGGCTCGTTTCAAACATTGCTTCTTTTGTCGCTCAATATTGAGCTTGGCCTTCTCATGCTCTTTAGCAGATCTCTTTGTTCCTAAAAACAAAGCATTTTTAACCTCACTAACCTTCACATCAAAATTTTCTTTCTACTCTGTTTTTCTCTCACCACTTAATCTTTTCCCCTTCTTTTCTTTTTCCTCTATAATATTACTCAGCTAATTTTTACCACTTACTCTTGTTTGTTCTCTCTCTTTTGCTTCTACAATAGTACTTAGTTTATTTGTACCACTCAGTCTCTTTTGTTCCCTCTATTTTTTTATCCTCACTTGATCTTTATAAACCTCACTAGGTATCAAAGGACAAAGAGTAATAAGTTTCTGATCATGTATAAATGAGTACTTATTGGTAAATCCATCATGCTTCACCTACTTATCAAATTGTCATAGCCTCTCTAATAACAAGTGTGTAGCTTGAATTAGAACTACATCACACAGCACTTCATCCCCATACTTTTCAATGTTAAAAGAAATCAACACCTGTTTTGTAACTCTAACTTCACCACTATTATTCAGCTATTGCAATTTATAAGGACGAGGATGTTTAATTGTAAGAAGCCTCAATTTTTCCAATATGGTCATGCTTGCATCATTTATATAACTCCCACCATCTATAATCATATTACACACCTTGTTTTGAACTAGGCATCTAGTATGAAAGATATTCTCCCATTACTCATTTTCCTCCCCTCTAACCTGTACAGTGAAAGCTCTCCTACCTACTAACAACTCCCCCTCAATAGCATACTCCTCCCTATCATCATCCTCCAATGGTGGCATAGAATCATGATTCGACTCACTAACAGTTTCAATCTCTCCATTATCCCTCATCACCATAACTCTTCTATATGGACATTGATTAGCTACGTGTTCTTTACCATGACATTTAAAACATTTAATATCTTGATTCTCAGAAGTAGAAGGATTGGATTTACCTCTAGTCCCATGAGATACCAAATCTGATGTTTATTCTGGCAGTGGTTTAAAATGGGGCTGTTTCTCCTCCTTCTCTCTTGTTTTGGCTCTCTAATTTAAAGAACTTGATGGGGCAGTGGTTTAAAATGGGGCATGTGTGGTGTTACTACTCTTCTACTTGAGTTGCTTCTCGACTTTAATGGCCATATGAACCATATCCTCCAATTCCTCACAGTGCTGTAACTTTACCACATTCTGAATCTCCCTATTTAAGCCCGCTAAGAACCTGGCTATAGTTACCTATTGGTCCTCCCCAATATTAGCCCTAATCATTACAATCTCCATCTCTTTATGATATTACTCCACATTCTTGTTTCCATGCCTAAGATTTTGCAGCTTATTGTACAAATCCCTTTAGTAATAAGTAGGAATAAATCGCTTCCTCATCACCATCTTCATCTCTTCCCATGTCTTTATTGGTGGCTCCCTATTCCTCATCCTACTCGATAACAATTGGCCCTACCAAACTATAGCATAATTAGAAAATTCTATGACAACCAATTTCACCTTCTTGTCTCTAAAGTAGTTATAACAGTCAAAAACCAGTTCCACCTTTTTCTCTGATGAGAGCCATGATGGGAGCCAAGCCAGAAGATGGAATGTGGATCCTCTTGAAGTGCCACCTAGACCGATCACAAGAACTCGAGCAAAACGATTCAAGGAAGCACTTAACGGGTTGATAAAGGATGTCCACGAAGCCGAGAAGGATTGGAGCAATCATGAAGTTGGAAAGGATTGGAACAACCATGGGAATGCCCTTGCTTTTGTACAAGTCATAACGGATATGGGTTGAAGAGGGCGTGTCTTTACAAGGCACAGCCGTGTAGGAGTCTGGAGGTTATACAGAATCATACACGGTCGTATACACGGTTCAAAGGCACGGCCGTGTATGGTGTCAAGAATTTCCACAGAAAGATACACGACTAGAAGTACACGGCCGTGTATATGCTTACGCCAACTCTAAGGCCGCCGGCCTTCATTCCAATGCCGCTGGCTTTCAAGTCCATGTTTTGTTATTTTATGCAACTTATTGAAGTTATGTCGTTTTGGGGCATCATTGTTACGAATTGTAAACCCTAATATAAAGCTCTTAGGGTTTAGAATAGATAGAATATAGAACATACAAGTTTGAAAACACTTTTGAGAGAATTCCTCTCTTGGTTCTTTAAAAGAACTACTCTAGAACTTATCGGATTTTTATTCTGTAGCGTTTATTCTGACTTATCAATCGGTCTTTCATCCCGATTGTGGCGTCTACATAATATACCAAGGTTCTTATCTCACTTATAGGCAACGGGTTGCGGTTTCCACTCGATTGTTTGGCATCTTGAGTAGCAATTTCGAACGTCTTGGTATTGAGTTTCATCACACGTTGGTGTGGTTCGTATCAGTTTGGTATCAGAGCCTAGGTTTGTTAAACCATCAGTTCGATTTGAGGAAGGTAACATCAAAACCCTAACTCCAATCGTTCATATCAATTGTTCGTATTCAATTTCATAGTGTTAATTGTCTATTGAAAGTGTAGTACCTACTATTCAATTTTGTTACAAAAAAAAAAAGGAAGAGTCACGACAAAAAAAAAGAAGGAATGTGATCAAGAGCAACAAACAAAGGCAAAAAAAAAAAAAAATCTAAAAGAAAAAGAGGAAAATTTCGAGCCCAAGAGTTGTATTCTCTAGTTGAACTCTACGGAAGGGAATTGGTATAGTTTGGGTTAGTTCCAAGAGAATTGAGAAGAGGAATTGGTGAATTGATATCATTATTACTTATGAGAATACATGAGTGACTGTGTGATATCATCATTTGAGCGAAACACGTAAAGGAGTGTATCATGAGGCTTAATTATATATATTTGTGTTAGTAATAATCTTTTTCTGCAGGAACGATGTCGAGGCAACATTCTCCTGAAGGTGAGAGGGGAAGGTTTGATGCTAGGTTAGTGATTGAGGCGTTGAGGGGTGAGATGAAGAGGATGTTTCAGGAGGGCATGGAACAAATTCATGAGACGGTGGAACAAAGACTAGAGCAATCTAAAAACGTCTTCCAAGGGCATAAGAGGGAGAGTTGTTCTAGGAGAGTACAAAGGGGTGGAGATGGAATGTCTGATGATGAATTTGATGAACCTTCTGTTGGGAGTTATAGAGATTATAGTGGTAGGAATAGAGGAACTAGGGATTGGGAAGATAGAGGAGATAGGAATAGAGAGGGTAATCAACTGAGTAGTATAAAGATGAAGATTCCTCCTTTCCAAGGGAAGAATGATCCCAAGACGTACTTAGAGTGGGAGAAGAAGGTAGAGATGGTGTTTGATTGTCATAACTATAGTGGGAGAAAGAAAGTGAAACTTGCTACCATTGAATTTTTAGATTATGCCAAATGGCCAGCATAAGGAGAAGGTCATCGACCTAAGTGGCTAACATAAAATACATTGAAGGCCGACAAGTAAGTCGTCGGCCTAAGTAGCCAGATTACATGAAATTAAAGGCTGGTTAGAGACTTTTTTAAAGTCGCTGGCTTTGGTGTCAACTTTATAACAATTTTAGGCCGGCTTTGTAATATTTTAGGTTACCGCGGTATAATGTTTTCCTTAGTCGCATTAGGGTTTTTTATGTCGTTTTATTTACCTTTTATTGTGGGACTATAAATAGTCATCAAACACTCATTTGTAATGATCTTTTAGAAAAGTTTATTCACAAATTGAGAGTTATTTCTCTTTGGTTCTTGAAAGAACTAATTAAACTTATTAGATTTTGAATCCATGGTGTTCATCCAAACTTATCAATTGATCATTCCATAATTTATTATGGCATTATCACTTATACTAAGGTTCCTGTCTCATTTATAGACAAAAGGGTTGCAGTTTCCATCATTCTTGATATATCCATAGGTTGTGAGATTAGCAAATCTAGTTGTCAAGTTTTGTCATGGGTTGGCAAGGTTTGCATCAAATGATTCTAAAAATCTTTTGTCAAAGTAATTTATTGAAGGCGCATACACGGTTTAAGCCTTTAATACAAATTGTACTAAAGGTATAAACAGTATCTATGCCTTCAAGCAATCTGCTTGAAGGCATGTTTTTGGTTCATAATTTCAAAACCTACTTTTGAAATAATTTTTTAGATACGCTATTTCATGAATTGTTTTTAAAAAATCATATTGTTTTGATATATTACTTGGACTATTGCATTTCACAGTCACCGAATTAGGTGCTTTGCTTTGGTGTTATTATTGATTTTGTAATTAAATTTAGTTTGTAATAGATATTTCATTTTTATGTTGTAGTACTTCCTGTACAAATTTTCTCTATTTTGTCGGTTGTATTCTTTTAGTTTCAAATTGTTATATATGTGATTTTTTTTAGATGCATATATATATGAGCATTTAGAGTTCCACACACATTATTGCAAAATTTATTTTGTGTATATGTATTTTAAACCAAAGATTAAAACCTATATTCAGGTGTGAATTGAGAATAAAAGATAAAACTTTTCCAGTATCCTAAGTTTTCAAACACAATAGTTTCACTTTTGAGAAGCATTATTATAAGTCTTTAGGTCATCATAATTGATATATGAAATTTATAATTTTACTACAATAATTTTCATATTTATACTCTTAATAACCAAGTTTACAAATGCACGTTTAGTTTTTGAAAAGAATTTAAATTTAAACACATGAAATTTAAATTGTACCATTAAACCAATTAGATAGATGAAAATTTGATATCTTTCACTTAATAAGAAGAATATTGTCTTCAAAAAATTATTGAAATAGTAATTCTAATTATTTTCCACCAAAAGGATATACCATGAGAAATTTTTACATTTTGATGTCTTCTCGTTCAATGAAATGGACTTAAGATGTTCATTTGTGATCTATGTTGCATGAAAAGAAAATTAATCAAATATGATTTCCTACTAAACTTGGAAAGAAAAGGTTCGGTATAGTAATCTTTAGGCTAGATTAGTAAGAAAAATAAAAATGTTCATTATATTGTCTTCAGAATTTCACATTATTGCAAAAGTTTTGTATATCATATTACTATATTTAAGATTGCACATTACTGTGAATATTTTGTGTATCTTATTTGTAGCTTTATAATTCATATAGGTTGAAGAAGGTGAGAAGGCAAAGACATTTGAGACTTTAAGTTAATATAATGATGGTTAGTAGATGTTATACATCCCCAATAGCTTCACCTGGCAAAAGGAACCGATTTGGAATTTGATGTGAAATCCCACTAATAGAGTTGTGAGACCCAGCAACAAACGAACAATTTCCTAGATCGCTCAAATCCCGATTTTTAATAAAGAAAAAAACAAATTACTAACCCGTTGTCTATGGAGACAAGAATCGGTAATATATATATATATATAAAGAAATTATTGACCCATTACCTATAAAAGACAAGAACCAATAATATAAACTGAGCTCGAACCCAGAAGGTCAAAACCCTAACTGCTTGTTCAAAAAGAACAGATATGAGAAAATATCTCTTCAATTGAAAAATTCATCCAACCTCCATAACACAAGTTTTGATACCCTATTTATAAGGTTCCAAAGCTAATTAATGAAAAAAAAAAAAAACCATCCACATTCCCATCAATAACCGACTACCAAAGCATAAATGTGTTTCTCTTAACTACACTAATAACTACCAACTACCAAAGAATATTAAATGTGTTTCTCTTAACTACACTAATAACTATTTTGTTGATGTAAGCAATGACCTCAATTATCTTCTAGAATCCCTGCTTATTTGTCTTAACTAATTTAGGCTCCATTTTCTTGGGCTTCGATGACATTAATGGATTTAGGTTAAGCCCAGCTCCATGTCTCCAAGGTCATTCTAGACTTAACCTCATTTTCAAAAATAATATTCACAAAGCCTTGCATGACTTGCTTGATCTATTTTGCTCGCGCCCTTGTGATTGGCCATTTAGGTATTTGTACTTCCTCAATTCCACTTCGAATGCATTTGTCCTCTTTAACACCTGAACCTTGAGAGGGTCCTCTATCAGAATCATTTGCAAAAGGAATATCAAGAAAGCTTTTGATAAGTCTTAGGGTCTGTTTGTTCTAAAGGAAACTATTTTCCTAACTTTTTTTTTCTTTTGAAATTTGTTACTAGCAATATTTCAAAATTTTCAAATTTATTATAATAATCTTAATAGGTTGTAATACTAGTAATTTAAAACGCATGTGGCAATGGAAGGTGACAAGAGCAATCAGCCACTAATGATGATGATTGATCACTATAAAATTTACCAATAGAAATCCAAGGAAATGATTTCATCCTTGTAATAAAACTGGGAGTTTACGATTCTACGACTTTTTTATTGTCCCAATCGCTTAATTAGTCATTTAATCACTAAAAAGTGCATTTTGATATAGATAGGCATGAGCCCTACTGATGAAAAGTTTGGTCTGATCTAATTAGGGTTCATTGAGCTTTCTGCAAATCTTTTAGCACTGAGCTTGAGCTTAATTGGAAATTTTTAAGACGTCAGCTTGAGTGGCTATTTGACAAACTTGAGCTTGGTTTAAACATACTTGTCTTTTGCTTGCTCAATTTGCATAATCGTTTTTCTTCTAATTGAACATTATAACTCAAATATGATGTATAGTTAAACTTAACTAGAGTTCAATTAGATATGGGAGCACTTTAAGTAAAATATTTTAAAGTTTGAGCTCAATTTAATAAATAACTATGGCAATTTGGCTTTAAGTCGGCATAGATTGCGATCATATCAAACTTGAGTAATTAATAAGAAATCATCACTAATATTAGGAGGAAATAAAATGCGATGAAAGTTCCCTCTTCCCCTTCTCTTTATTAGGATGACCAAAAAAAAAGAAACTTTTTATTGGATAGCTTGATGAAGGTTATCATTAGCTACATGAAACTGTTAATAATAGCTATTTCATATTATAAGTGGTTGATGATTGAAGGAATATACTAATGGAACCTATTAAATGGTGTATTTCTTTTATATATATATATTCTGATATAAATAATTGTATATTCTAATATATATATATATATATATATATATTATGTAATTTCATAATGGATCTTACAAGTAATGAGACTACAAATATGATGGAGCCTATTAATGTAGATGATGTATATGAAGTTGGTGGGTGAATTGATAATATATAACCAGGATCTTCTTAATCTCAAGAACCTGCAAGTAAGAAGGCTCGAGTAAATAGCTCTTCTTCTAAGGTTTGGAAAATATTTACAAAAATTGGTGTTGGGAAAGTTGGTAAAAGTAGAGCTAAATGTAAAGCATGTGAGAAGTAATATGTTATTGGGGCACATTCACATGGAACTTCATCCTTACGTCGATATATAAGAAAGTGTCATTTGAGTCAAATTCCTAAATATAATGATGTTGATGATATGATAATTGATTATGCTGGTAGGTTAAGGTCAAGAAAACCAGATGTTAAAGTTGCTCTTGAGGTAATGGCAATGGCTATTATTGAACATGATTTTCCATTTTC
Source organism: Laguncularia racemosa (assembly GCA_037954665.1). Classification (NCBI taxonomy): domain Eukaryota; kingdom Viridiplantae; phylum Streptophyta; class Magnoliopsida; order Myrtales; family Combretaceae; genus Laguncularia; species Laguncularia racemosa. The sequence goes on along the minus strand of JBBMOL010000039.1, from coordinate 672,154 downwards.
ATTTATTGAGTATAGGAGGATCATACAGTTTATAAGGCTATATAATCCTGATTATAAGCTAATTTCTAAGAAAACGGCTATATCGGATGTTTAGAATTTCTATTTGAGTCAAAAGGATAATTTGAAACAAATATTGTAGAAAATTCTAGGGAGAGTATGTTTGACTTCTGATGTATGGACTACCTCCACTAGTGAAGGATATATTTATTTGACTAGGCATTATGTGGATAACCAATGGAAATTGAATAATAAAATTCTTGCTTTTTGTAAAATTCCCTCTCCTCACTCAAGGTTGAGTTATCCAAGAAAGTTTTTGAATTCTTGAAAGATTAGGACATAGATAGAAAGATATTCTCTCTTACATTGGATAATGCATCTATAAATGATTGCATGCAAGTTTTCTTGAAAGAGCAACTGAACTTGCAACATAGTTTGTTATATGGTGGTAAGTTTTTTTCATATTAGATGTTGTGCTCATATTCTTCATTTAATCGTTAAAGAGGGGTTAACAATAAGTAGTGAAGCCTTGCATAAAATAAGGGAAAGTTTGAAGTAAATGAAGGACTTTGAGAGTAAAATGAAAATTTTTCTTAAGTGTATTCAACAGGTTGGCAAAATTGATACCAATGTTGGTTGCGCTTAGATGTAGCAACTAGATGGAATTTTACTTATCTTATGCTTGATAGTGCACTTAGGTATCAACATGTTTTTTCTTACTTTCAATTGAATGATTCTCATTATAAATATTGTCCAAACACAAATTAGTGGGGAAGAGTAGAGAAGATATGTAAGTTTTTTAACCCTTTTTATAGTATCACCAATTTGATGTCGAGATCCTCATGATGTGCCTAATCACACTTTAAAGTACATCCAAAAGACTTAAGAAAAGATATCTCAAGTCTAGGCAAAATCGGATCCCAAAATGGCACTTTTCAAATGAACCCTAATGTTGAAATGATGAAATCCAATTCTACTAATGATATAATCTAAATACCACAATGGAAATGGTTTCTAATAACACTCTAATATCATATAATCCATGCAAATGAAGCCTCAATTTAACAAAGAAAACCGTAAAGTAAGATTCCTTTTCCAAATGATGAAATTCACGTTTTCAAGGAAACTTTTCAATGATGATCCAAATCAAATGATAAGTACTTCAAATAATCACAAGAATTCGTGTACAATAAGATGTAAATCTGACCAAGAACTATCTCTAATCAACCCTAGATACAACACACTAGAGAAGAAAAGAAATCACAATAAAATGAAATTGATATAACTCACAATTTCAAGATGTTGCACTCGCCACAATTTCAAGTCTTGGAATTGAAATTGATAAGAGTTGGAACCAAGGTATAAACCCTAATTCACACGTGAAAAGAGGTGTATGTTCTAAAAAAATAAGCCTCCTCAAACCCTCTCTTAAGCAAGTATTTATACTTGCTACTCCTAGGGTTAAAAAGTGCTCAAAATTACAAGTTTGCCACTTTTAAGGTGGCTAGCCCTAAATGAAAATTACAAGGAAATAAAAGTGTCCCAAAACCAAATACAACAAAAAATAGTTCATAAAAGTGTAAATATATAAAAGAAATGGTCTTCAAGATGCCAGTCTTCTATAGGATCCATCGGCCCAACTCATCGCCAGTTCAGGTCGGTCCATGGATAACCCACAATTTGAGTCTGAGGGAGTTTGTCCATTGCCCTATAGAATATGATAAGTGTGCCTGTTGGAAAACACAATACAAGAATAATAAAAAAGAGGTTAATATATAAATAATTCCGGGGTCAATCTGCTCAAAACGGGCCCTCAACGCCAAGATTTGAATTCCTTTAGTTCTTGCCCTAATGATAGGTCTTGTCGGATTTTTATTCCTATCATCTCCTCGGGCCTCAAAAAGATTTGTCCTCAAATCTGGTAGATCAAATGCAGTAGAGACTTTGTTTCCTCCTAGCAATCCATCTGAAGAAGTATCTCTGCAAAATCCCAATATCTGAAATACTACAGGTGGTGATTGTTTTCTCTCCTCCCTTTGTAGGATGTATCTCATCTGCAACACAAATAATGCTCCATTATCCAATAAAGTCGCCTCTATATCAACCTGTTCCACTGAAACTGTTTCCTCCTTTTTTAACTCATCTGTATGTGGCTGATCCTCATGGTCTTCTAATGGTTGGCCCAACTGCTTATTACCCTCTAAAACCTCTAAAGGTGAACATAACTGTCTCTGAACAGTTTGGCTCTCTGGTGGTCTGCTCGTCTAACTATGATCATCAGGATCCTCTGAAGGTTGGCACATCGGTGTCTACATCTGCACAGTTTGGTCCTCTGATGGTTTGATCATGTGGCTATGATCCTCAAGATTTTGTGATGGTTGTTTTATCTGTCTTTGCATCTCCTGGACCTCTGATGGTGACATAGGGTTCAATACTATACGTTTACCATCCTTTTTAAACATATAAGTATTTCTATACCCATCATGTAATACCATCCTATCATACAACCATGGTCTGCCAAGTAATATATGGGATGCATAAAGAGGAAGAATATCACATTCAAGCTCATCATAGTACTTGTCCCCTATACTAAAGGGTACCCTAGCCCTTTGGGTCACACAAAGACCATCTTGATCATTCAACCAATGTAATGTATAGGGTTTAGGATGTGGGATAGTTTCAAGTTTCAACTTCGATACTAATGATGTAGCTACAACATTAGTACAACTGCCGCCATCAATAATAATTGCACACAAGTTTCCTTGTACCCTACAAGAAGTATGGAACAAGTTTTCTCTTTGTCCCTCATCAATGGTTTGAAAAGAAGTCATGTCCCGATGCAATATGTTAGCATAATGAAACATTTCACTAGACATGATTGTACTAAAATCCAACAATACAATAATTATCTTCACACTTCCAAGGTTCAAGTATACAACCAAACCACAAATGAAGTACACTTAACTACTTTCAAGTAGATAGAATTAAATTCAACAACAAGTGTTTAAGTAACTAGTTCAATTACTTTCACACATTTAATGAGTTGTTTGAATTTCAAATTCTATTACTCACTTTCCTTTTTCTTGCTAAAGCTTTGCACCCACAATGAGTCTTAATGTGCAGCACCTTGCACTACACAAAACTCCACAAATTTACACCGCCACTCACACCACTACATACACATAACACTTTACGGTGCAACAAATTTTTTCTACTTTCCAAAAGTCACTCCCACGGCAACAACACAAATACAACACTCCACTTCCATGGTAACAATAAGAAATGGCAACAACAACAAGTAAACTCCCACTTCCCACAATTTAATCCACAATTCACAACAAATGGCAGTTTAATTCAAATTCAAAATGAGATCATTAATTGCAATATTCCACAAATGGTAAGGAGCCACTTTCAAATTCAAATGAACACACAATTAAACAATGACTTAATGTGTGTTTTGAAATTCAAATTGCTTCCTTAACTCACACCTCAAATCTGGAAATTGCAAATGGTTTCTCCCCAATTCAGAATTACACAATGGAAATCACAACAACAAACTTCACAACCTCCTTCACACCACAACTAGTCACGGCAAGAATAAGGCAATTTTTGCAAGTCCCAAAAGTTGTTGAATTAAACAACACTCTATGCTACTACCCTTCCACGAGATTATTGACCATAAAATGATACAACAACCTTCCCAATCCAACTCCAACAATCAGAAAATTAAAGCTCCAACCAAGGTAATTTCGTAAGTCACAAACTACACAACACAATTGCGGTTCATAATTTGATTAACCCTAATTGAAGATGAATATCACAAAATCAAATAACCATAAATCCATTCTCTCAACATGTGCTCTGATACCAAAAAGATGATGTGCCTAATCACACTTTAAAGCACATCCAAAAGACTTAAGAAAAGATATCTCAAGTCTAGGCAAAATCGGATCCCAAAATGGCACTTTTCAAATGAACCCTAATGTTGAAATGATGAAATTCAATTCTACTAACAATATAATCTGAATACCACAATGGAAATGGTTTCTAATAACACTCTAATATCATATAATCCACGCAAATGAAGCCTCAATTTGACAAAGAAAACCATAAAGTAAGATTCCTTTTCCAAATGATGAAATTCACGTTTTCAAGGAAACTTTTCAATGATGATCCAAATCAAATGATAAGTACTTCAAATAATCACAAGAATTAGTGTACAATAAGATGTAAATCTGACCAAGAACTATCTCTAATCAACCCTAGATACAACACACTAGAGAAGAAAAGAAATCACAATAAAATGAAATTGATATAACTCACAATTTCAAGATGTTGCACTCGCCACAATTTCAAGTCTTGGAATTGAAATTGATAAGAGTTGGAACCAAGGTATGAACCCTAATTCACACATGAAAAGAGGTGTATGTTCTGCAAAAATAAGCCTCCTCAAACCCTCTCTTAAGCAAGTATTTATACTTGCTACTCCTAGGGTTAAAAAGTGCTCAAAATTACAAGTTTGCCACTTTTAAGGTGGCTAGCCCTAAATGAAAATTACAAGGAAATAAAAGTGTTCCAAAACCAAATACAACAAAAAATAGTTCATAAAAGTGTAAATATATAAAAGAAATGGTCTTCAAGATGTCGGTCTTCTATAGGATCCATCGGCCCAACTCATCGCCGGTTCAGGTCGGTCCATGGATAACCCACAATTTGAGTCTGAGGGAGTTTGTCCATTGCCCTATAGAATATGATAAGTGTGCCTGTTGGAAAACATAATACAAGAATAATAGAAAAGAGGTTAATATATAAATAATTCCGGGGTCAATCTGCTCAAAATGGGCCCTCAACGCCAAGATTTGAATTCCTTTAGTTCTTGCCCTAATGATAGGTCTTGTCGGATTTTTATTCCTATCACCTCGTATCCAACTTCAAACCACCATTTTTTGAAAATGTGGAGAATTGAGTGTATGTTGAATGAAAATTTAAGTAGTGAAGATCATGTCATAAAGGGAGATGTCTATTAAGATGAAACAGAAGTTTGATAAATATTGGGGGGAATATAGCATTACCCTTACACTTGGAGCAGTCTTTGATCCTTGGATGAAATTTAATTTTTTGAAGTTCTATTTTAATAAAATTGATCCCCTCACTTGTGAAAAGAAGTTGGTTCACATAAAGAGTAAGTTATATAAGCTATTTGGAGAATATGAAAAGAGCAAAATAGATCACATATTAAGAACTAAAAGCCATCAGGTTGGATCATCTTCTCAAACACAAGACATTTTTAGAGGTGGTGGTAAAGGAGTAGCACGACGACACTCTAGGTCTGGAAAGGGTTTGGCGATTGATCTTACTACTTTGGATGTAAGTTTAATAATAACTTTATTTATTTTTTAATAATATTTTTTATTATATTATATATTAGTATTTAATTAGTTTTTTCCTTAATAATGTAGGAGTACTATCAAGTAGAAGTACGAAGTTTTGGCAAATCTTCTTTGGATATTTATCTAGAAGAGCTAATAATAGATATGGACTTCTACTCAAAATTAGATGTATTACAACATTAGAAGAGTCAAAGCCAAAGATATCCCAATTTGTCCATTATGGCCTTTGATGTGCTCAAAATTCCAATTACCACTATAGCGTCTGAGTTAGCTTTTAGCATCGATGCTCGTGTATTTAATAAGTATTGCAGTTATATGCTCCCATCAAATGTGGAAGCTTTAATGTGTACACATAATTGGTTACAAGGATTTGCTTGTGAAGGTAATTTCTTTTTATTCTTTTGGTAATACTTTCTTTTAACATATTATTTCAAGTGTTTAACATTTAATTATTTCTTTATATGTGTAGATAAAGAAGACAGTGGGAACGGGAGTGGGACTCAGAACTTCATCAAAGGAAGACTCCAATTTAGTTATTAATGATGATGATGATGAGGATTGATCTATATATGGGATTTTATTTCCTTTATTATTGACTCTGTTTTCCTGTATTTTTAGTGAAGAAGACTTTGTAATAATTGCTATATTTGCTTAATTATTCTTTCATGCTATTTTCAAATTGCACAAAACCTAAAATTCAACAAGCATCCAACCTTTCAAGTTCAAATTGAGTCAATAATAGATCCTTAAACGTATGTTTAACTATTACAGATCCTTCTTTACATAAATAGTACAAATGTAGGCCTTAAATGCATACTACAGAAATTCGAGTTCTTCTTTGTGTAAATAGTATAAATTCAAGTCCTCATTGTAAAAGCAACCTTTATTTTGCAAATAAAGACTTTATATATTTTACTTGTAGTTTGGAAGTTATATATCCTTAATTATTAATTTATTCGCGTATTTTGTAACAAAAAAAAAAAGTTGAAATCATTTAAGATGAATACCAATATTTTAAGTGCATATTCATTCACCTATTAAATTTTTGTATTTAATTTGGGTTAATTATAAATTTTTCAAAATGACAATATTTCAATTTTCCACTTAAACTGAAATTAAATAGGTTCTTTTAGATTTTTTTTTAATAAAATATGTATTGCCTTAATATCAAAATTCAAAAGATGCAAGTTAAACTTGATGTATTAAACCACCACATTAATTTTGTAATTTAAAAAAAAAATCTATGTGCAGGGCGAGCCGGCTCGTGTTGCCTCACATTGGCCCACCAAGGGAGGCCTGCTTGCTGCGACTTGTGAGTTAATGCAGGTTGAGGCCAGCCGGCCCGTTTGGTCTACTTTCCTACCTCTACCAATGCATAAACAATAATAAACAACATACCTAAGCTCAATTCATTATCTTATTTAGGTGGAGCATAACATCCTTAGCATACTAGGGTCAAATCCCAAATTTCTAACTAAAATCAAATATATATGCTTGAATCCCAAAAGTGAAGAGCCAAGATCAAATTATTTGATATAAGCTCACTACTCTTATCAACCATTAATCAACCAATCTATCGTAGCCATCCTCATTAGCATCTCATTATACCATTAAAGTGACCCAATTGTAGCTTCTCTTTGAAAGGGTTGAAGTGTATCAACATATTAACAACCTACTTACCTACATGTGAATTATTTCATTATAAATGCTCTTAATAGGTGATAAGTACCTAACCCATAACCTACTTATCATATTAGTTATGGCCTCACTGCAAGTAGAAACAACAAACATCAATTGATGGTCAAATAGTTATTAGATTCATTATCTAATCTTAGATGCACAAACAAGAAACAATAGTAATCCAAATTTTTTTTATTTAGTTCACCAACTTGCAAATAATATGAGCTTGGTGAAAATCCTATAATAATTTATATAATAATTAATTAACATATTGATTATATGAAAAGATTGTATTTGATTCTAGATCCTTAAAACAACCTAATTTGGTCACCTAATAGCAAGTATAAGTCAATTAGATCACTCTACTAAATGAATCAATTGATTGCTTTCAAAACTAAGCTAATCAATTTATTTTCTTTTTACCAATTTAATCAATTGAATCATGAATATGTTGGCTAAACTTGTGATGTGGTTAGTCATTTCTCGACTTGGCTAGCCACTTTAGGTGCTTATTCTTAGCATGTTATTTTTTTTTTTAGTAAGGTATCCTAAATCTAATTTCTACCAAAAAAAAAATCTAACCTTTATTGATCGTACAATCATCACACTAATCATTGATTACAAAGAGATTGATTTACTTTGTCCATCATTGTTGTCATATAATACATTCTAAATTTTAAAATCTCTATAAAGTTTTACATCAAGATTGCGAATTTGGCAATATATGATTTAACACTTGATTTCAAAGTTCTATATCCTTACATTTTAGAATTTTAAGTTTAAAGAATGGTTTTACCTAATTCTTCTAAGGTAATTTTGATGAGATTGAGTTTCAAGTTCTTACCTTGCTACACTACAAGTTGTTGGGATCATGTGATTCTCTTTACCACAAGTTTTGTACTTATCACTTTATCCTACAGTCAAGCTCTCTTCTTTGATTTCCTTAAATAGAAAAAATCATATATGAATTAGGATTCTTTTATCAAGAATGACTTGATCGAGACTTTAGTTTTCTTACCTTAGGATCTATACTACATGAGCATTGGCAATAGATTAGGAAGGTCAGGTAACACCAAACAAGAGAAGGGGAAAGAGGAAATTCTATGTCTCCTTTTTTGAGTGTTTAAGGTTTCTACCAAAATAGTTAGGGCTATAGCCTTTGTGTAGAAAGAGTTTAGAGGTAAAATCACCGATTACTTATTCCTTTTCTTTTCTAGGGTTAATTTATGATATGTATGAGTTTCTACATTATTTAAATGCATTCACTTAGATTTTTTAGTTTTTGTTTAGAGTAGTCGAAAAGTACAATCTATATTAGCTTAACCATGTAAAATCAACATTCTTGTCTGAACTGCATAGACAACAATTTAAGGGATTTACTTGTATAGTGACTCAATTAACAACTGCTTCTTTGAATGCAAGGTCTTTAGAAAATATTAGCAATAGCTCACAAGGTTGTACAATCTCCCTTCATTGATCATTGTTAGAACATTTGGTCAATTTATGTTATGGTGTAGTACGAAATTTAAAAGAGGTGATGAACAAGTAATTACAATTATTGCTTATCTTCTATGGTTCTATTGAAAATTTAGACTAGAACAAAAACATAAAGATAGAAGAAATCTAAATTGGGTAATAGGGAAAGTATTATAAAAAAAGTTTAACTAAATTAATACGAACCACGCCCACGTGTGACGAAATCCAATACCAATACGTTCGGAATTGCTACCCAAGATGCCAAACACAATCAAGTGGAACCGCGACCCGTCGCCTATAAGTGAGGCAAGAACCTTAGTATATTATGTGGACGCCACAATCGGGATGAAAGACCGATTGATAAGTCTGGATGAACGCCACGGAAGAAAATCCAATAAGTTCAAGAGAAGTTCTTTAAAGAACCAAGAGAGAAATTCTCTCAAATATGTTATTCAACCTTGTATGTGTGTTCCCTCCTCTGTCCTCAACCCTAGACATTTATATTAGGGTTTACAACTCGTAATAATAAAGCCCAAAAGGACATAACATCATAAAGTCGCGGAAAAATAACAAACAAGGAATTAAAGGCCGGCGGCGTAGGAGCCAACGTAGTAGCCGGCGTAGAGGGTATACACGGCCGTGCCTTCTGGACGTAGGAATAAAGGCCGGCAGCATAGGAGCCGACATAGACGTTATACACGGCCGTGCCTTTCTGGCCGTGTATGTTTCTGAAGATAATCTTGACACCATATACGGTCGTGCCTTTGAACCGTGTATACAGCCGTGTATGCTTCTGTGGAGCCTCCAGACTCACTACACGGCCGTGCCTTGTAAAGACACGCCCCCTTCAACCCGTATCCGTTATGACTTGTACAAGAGCAAGGGCATTCTCATGGTTGCTCCAATCCTTTCCGGCTTCGTGGACATCCTTTGTCAACCCGTTAAGTGCTTCCTTGAATCGTTTCGCTTGAGTTCTTGTGATCGGTCCAAGTGGCACTTCAAGAGGATCCACATTCCATCTTCTGGCTTGGCTCCCATCATGGATCTCATCATTCCCCTCCTCTTGAAAAGGATTTGTCCTCAAATCGTCGCCTACATCAGAAGGACTCAGATTAGTAACATTAAACGTAGCACTTACTTGATACTCACCTGGAAAATCTATCTTGTATGCATTATCATTGATGCGCTCAAGAATTTGAAATGGTCCATCGCCTCTAGGACGTAATTTAGATCGATGTTGCACGGGAAATCGCTCTTTGCACATGTGAACCCAAACCCAGTCTCCAGGTTCAAAGACAGCTTGCCGACGACCCTTGTTGGCTTGTTTCACATACTGCTCTGTTCTTTGCTCAATGTTTAGCCATGCCTTCTCATGTATCTGTTTAACAAATTCCACTTTCTTCTTGCCATCTAGATTAACATACTCAGAAATAGGAAGAGGTGATAAATCTAAAGGAGTTAGTGGATTAAAACCATACACAATTTCAAAAGGAGTAAACTTAGTAGCAGAATGCATCATGCGATTATAGGAAAATTCAACATGCGGCAAACAATCCTCCTAACTTTTAATGTTCTTTTTAATGACAGCCCTCAACAAAGTAGATAAAGTTCGATTTACTACCTCAGTTTGACCATCAATCTGTAGATGACAAGTAGTAGAGAACAATAACTTAGTTCTTAACTTAGCGCACAGGGTCTTCTAGAAGTAGCTCAAGAACTTAGCATCCCTATCCGATACGATTGTTCTAGGCATACCATACAATCTCACAACTTTCCTAAAGAACAAATTAGCAATATTGCAAGCATCATCTGTTTTGTGGCAAGGAATGAAATGTGCCATCTTAGAAAATCTATCCACAACTACAAAAATAGAATCTCGACCATGCCTAGACTTGGGTAATCCTAACACAAAATCCATGGAAATATCTACCCAAGGCTCATGAGGAATGGGAAGTGGGGTATAAAGCCCATGAGGTTGGACTCTAGATTTTGCTTACTTACACATGACACATCGCTCACAAATCCTCTCAACATCTCATTTCATGTGAGGCCAATAGAAGTGTTCCTGCAATACCCCTAAGGTTTTAGCTACTCCAAAATGCCCCATTAAACCTCCTCCATGAGACTCCCTCACTAATAATTCTCTTAAAGAACAATTTGGAATGCATAGTTTACTCTCCCTAAACAAGAATCCTTCATGTTTATAAAATTTACCATGACCACTCTTCTCACAATGCACATACTCTTCACAAAAATCTCAATCAGCAGCATACAATTCCTTAATGCGCTCAAAACCAAGCAGTCTAGAACTAAGAGTAGAGATAAGAGCATACCTTCTAGAAAGTGCATCAGCAACGACATTCTCTTTACCTTGCTTGTAGTGGATAACATAGGGAAATTTTTCGATGAACTCCACCCAACGAGCATGCCTTTTGTTTAGCTTATGTTGTCCCTTTAAATACTTCAATGATTCATGATCAGTGTGGATCACGAACTCTTTTGGCCAAAGATAGTGTTGCCAAGTCTCCAGTGCTCAAACCAATGCATATAACTCCTTGTCATAAGTAAGGTAGTTCAAGGTTCCCCACTTAGCTTCTCGCTAAAGAATGCAATTGGTCATCTCTCTTGCATGAGCACTACTCCAATACCTAATCCTGAAGCATCACACTCAATTTCAAACGTTTTAGAGAAATTAGGTAAAGAAAGTAATGGCGCCTGAGTCAGCTTATTTTTAAGCATCTGAAAGGCCTTCTCTTGTTGCTCTCCCCATTGAACCCCACGTTCTTCTTAATTACCTTAGTAAGTAGTGTTGCAATGGTGCTGAAATCCTTCACAAACCTCCTGTAAAAGCTCGCTAGTCCATGGAAACTCCACACATTACTTACATTAGTTTGACTAGGCCATTCTTGGATCGCACGAATCTTTTCTTCATCAACCTGTATTCCCTATGCACTAATAATAAAACCAAGAAACACAAGTTTGTCTGTGCAAAAAGTGCACTTTTTGAGGTTAGCATATAATTGGTCCTTTCGAAGCACTTCTAAAACATCCCTCAAGTGAGATATATGGTTTTTCAAACTCCTACTGTAAATGAGGATATCATCAAAATAGACAACCACAAATTTGCCAATAAAAGTCCTCAAAACATGGTTCATAAGTCTCATAAAAGTACTAGGTGCGTTAGTTGAACCGAAAGGCATTACTAACCACTCATACAATCCATATTTTGTCTTAAATGCGGTTTTCCATTCATCACCTTCTTTCATTCTAATTTGGTGATATTCGCTTTTCAGATCAATCTTGGAAAAGACACTAAACCCATGTAACTCATCTAACATGCCATCTAAGCGAAGAATGGGATGACGATACTTTACCGTGATGTTGTTGATGGCACGGCAGTCAACACACATTCTCCATGACCTATCCTTCTTAGGTACCAAAATCACAGGCACTGCACATGGGCTCATGCTTTCTCTCACGTACCCCTTCTCCATTAATTCATTGACCTGCCTTTGGAGTTCCTTTGTCTCCTCTGGATTGCTCCTATAAGCTGGTTTGTTTAGATGCTCCGGGTACAAGGTCAATCCGGTGCTCAATACCACAAATAGGTGGTAATCCCTTTGGAATCTCCTCAGGGAAGACATCTTTAAAGTCCTACATAATAGATACAACCACACTAGGCAAAGAGTTAAAAAGTTTGTTAGTATTCAAACAAGTTTCCTTAAAAACCAGCAACAACATAGGTTGCTTCATCACTAACGCTCTCCTCACTACACTCGCTCTTGCCATACAACTCTCCTTTTGCAAGGTTGCACTCTCCTTTTCACTCACCACCAAAGTTGATCCCCCTTCAACTTGGTCTCTCACGCTCTTTCCAGCCTTCCTCTCTTTTTCCTTTTGATATCGACTTTTATGTTCCTTTTCTTTCTCGTTGTCTTTTGCTCTCTCACTCTCCCTCTGTTTTTCACTCACCTTATATTTTGCAAAAGACTGTTGTAGCTGCAACCGATCCTCATACACCTGTTTAGGTGTTAAGGGTTTAAGATTGAAGCTTTTCCCCTGATGAACAAGCGTATACTTGTTAGAAAAGCCATCATGAACAACCTTTCTATCAAACTGCCATGGCCTCCCCAACAACACATGACACGATTGCATCGGCATTACATCGCATAACACCTCATCCTCATACCTACCGATGCGAAAAGCAATCAAGGCTTGCTTACTCACCTTAGTCTCGCCACTGTCATTCAGCCACTGCAATTTATATAGACTAGGGTGTTTAGTAGTCTTGAGTCCCAGCCTCTCGACAATAAAAGTACTCACCACATCACTGCAATGCCCTCCATCAATGATCAAACTGCAAATACGATCACCTAGATAACATCTAGTATGAAAGATATTCTCTCATTGCACATCCTCTTCTTCCTTCACCTGCACATTCAAAGCTCGCTTCACTACTGCCACTAACTTCCCTACTGCAAGCTCCTCGTCATCACTAGCGTCTTCTAATGGAGGCATATCATCCTCTTCACTATCCCCCTCAATCTCATACTCACCATCATCACGCAGAATCATAACACGTCTTGATGGGAAAATTTCTAGCACCGTCAACATTTTCAGAACCCAATTTGGATGATGATCCAAATTGCTCATATTTACCCTTATGTCTTTATTTCTAATAAAATTTGATAATAATCTTACAGGTACAATTGTAATTCTCCACGGGATGCCAAAATTTCCTACAACTTCAATTGGACACAGAACATTTTTCAGGATAACAATCAAAGACCCGCTGCGATTGTTCTCTATTCCGAGGCATTGGATCATGAAGACTTATGTTATTTTGTATCTTGTAATTTTTTATTGAACTATTTCGGTTGTATTTTGGTTTAGGGACACTTTTATTTCTTTGTAACTTTCATTTAGGGTTAGCCACCTTAAAAGTGGCAAACTTGTAATTTTGAGCACTTTTTAACCCTAGGAGTAGCAAGTATAAATACTTGCTTAAGAGAGGGTTTGAGGAGGCTTATTTTGCATATCAAACACTTCTTCTACACGTGAGAATTAGGGCTCCTAATTGTCATTTAGACTCTTATCAATTTAAATCCCAAGAGTTGAAATTGTGGCGAGTGCAATACCTTAAAATTGTGAGTTGTATCAATTTCATTTAGTTGTGATTTCTTTTCTTCTCTAGTGTGTCATATCTAGGGTTGAATTGAGATAGTTCTTGGTCAGAAATACTTCTTATTGTTGACGAATTATTGTGTTTATTTGAGGTACTTTGCAATTGAATTTGAATCTTCATTGAAGAATTCCCTTGAAAACGTGTTCTTCACTATTGGAAAGGAGTTCTTGGAATTGAGGTTTTCTTTTTAATTTGTGGATTATTTTCATGGATTATATCAGATTAGGGTGTTTTTAGAAGATATTATCATTGAGGTTTCACAATTGCATCATTGAACATTTTGGATTTCCTTGTATCTTCATTAGGGTTCATGTGAAATTGCCCCTTGTGGATCCGGTTTCACCTTGACTTGAGATTGTTTTTTCTTAAGTCTTTTGATTGTGCTTCTAAGTGGAATTAGGCACATCGTCTTTTTGTTATCAGAGCTCATGTTGAGAGAAGGGAATTGGTTTCATTTGATTTCGTGGAGTTAATCATCCATTAGGATTGATTTAGTGGAAACCGCAATTGTATTGATTGTTGTGGTTTTGAGCTTGTGAAATTACCTTGTCTTAGAGTTTAATTTGCTGATTGTTGGAGTTGGTTTGGGAAGGTTGTTGCATCATTTTGTGATCACTAATTTACGTGGAAGGGTAGAAGTACAAAGTGTTGTTACTTCAACAATTTTTGGAACTTGCAAAACTTACCAAAATCCTTGCCGTGGCTTGTTGTGGCGTGGAGGAGGAAGTGTAGTTTTTTTTTTTTTATTTCCATTGTGCAATTCTGAATTGGTGGAGTACAATTTGCATATTGCATTGAGTTTTGATTAGTAAGGAATTATTTGAATTCAAAACATATGCAATTAAGTTGTGGGAGTTAATGATTGCTATTTAAATTTGAATCCATTGTTACCAATTGAGGAAGGCTTGCAATAAGTGAAGTTGTTTGAATTTCAAATTGAAAGTTGCTGCCTATTGTGGAATTCGGAATTCATTTGTGGAAGGTCACTTATTAGTCGTTTGTTATCATTATTTGCCGTGGAAGTTGAAGTCTACTTGTAATTAATATCCATCTTGTTGTTGCCGTGGAAGTAACACATCATCATTGTTGTTGTTGCTTGTATGTTGCCGTGGAGTGATTTTTGGAAATTAAATTTGTTGCACCATGTAGTTGTGACGTGTTGTGGAGAAGAGTATTACACGTGAGTTGCAATAATATAATTGTAACATTAAGTGGGTTTATTTGTTTGTCTTTTGTAGTTGCTATTGTGTGGAGTTTAGGGAAGCGTAGTAGTGGAGTGTGTACCCTTGAATCAAATTGTTTTGAGGAACAACATACGGGAGTCTACAAATATGTCAAATGACAGTGTAAATGGGGGAATGGGTGAAGAAGCCAATAGCCAGATTGGTGGAGGTCAGGGTTGTAATGTGGCAGGCAGGAGAACTTTGGAAGAACAACTTCAGGAGCTTACTATTATAGTTGCTACACTGGTAACTAGAGTTGATAGGATGACATTGCCACAACCACCAGTGGTAAACCAATCGGCACCAACTCGGGTAGCTCCACAAAACCCTCATCGAAACAGAGTAGTGGGAGATGGGAATTTAAATAGAAGGATGGGTGAGGAGCATCTTTCAAACAGGGAAGAAAGGGATGACAATTTTTGGGTAAACCTAAATCAGAATAGGGATTTTAGGCCACCTCGGGGTTTGGAGTATGTGAAACTATAGATGCCATCCTATGATGGCAAGGGATCAGCAGATGAATACTTAGACTGGGAGGATAAGGTCGAAGGTCTCTTCGAATGTTATGAGATCGATGACAGTACCAGGGTCCAATTGGCTGCTATTGAATTTGTAGGGTATGCTGCACTCTGGTGGAAGAATCTGATCATCAACAGACGTCGGGATGGAGAGGCTGAGGTTCAGACCTAGAGAGACATGAAGAGATTGTTAAGGAAAAGGTTCATTCCTGAGCACTACAAACAGGAACTGTTTATGCGACTGCAAACCTTAAGGCAGGGGGGCAAAATAGTGGATGATTATATGTAGGAATTTGAGACCCTTATGATTAGGTATGGGTTTGTTAAGCCTCCAGAACAAACTATAGCACGATTTGTCTCAGGTTTGAAATATTAAATAGCGTGTATTTTTGAACTGCAGCACTATACTACACTTGATGAGGCTATTCAGTTGGCCTTAAAAGTAGAGAGACAGAGGAGGTCAAACTTCTTTAGGGCTCCGAGCAGTAGGCCCAGTACTGTTAATAGACCCATATTAGCCGACAGTCGATTAGGGGGAACAAAGGCGGTAGGTGAGGGAGTCAAGGCAGTGGACACTACTGTCCCAACCATTATAAGAGAAAATTTACCTACTAGGAAAGGTAAAGAGGTCATGGCCCCAGAAACGAGGCAGACTGTTCCCGGATCTACTAGTGGGAAAGGGCGCTAGATAAAATGCTTTAAATGCATGGGATTTGGGCATATGGCTACACAGTGTCCAAATAAGAGGGTGATGACTGTTATGGAAGACACTGGAGAGGATACTGAGGATGATCATGATCAGATTGAACCTACAAATCTACCAACAACACTGCAAGAATATTATGATGATCAAAATGCAAACGCGCCTGAGGAGCATACAGGAGGGAAATATCTACCCCCTAATGTGTTATGCAGGGTTTTATCTATATCTCCTGATACCAGTGATATTTAGAGGGAGAACATATTTCATACCTGATGGGTGTCGAATCCAACAAAAATAAAAACTTACTCCTAGACAATTATATGATTTGTGTATAGTAGTGAGTAGGGTCGTATCCATAGGGATTGGTTAAATATATTTCTATTAAAAGAGAATAGAGAGGAAAAGAAGAATGGGGGTTTTGTTTGTGAATCAAAATAATACTGAAATTAGATAATAAAATTTGAATAATGATAAAAGCCTAGCCAAAGGAATCAAGATAGTTTAATTCTAGGAATTGATCATCAATGCAAATATTTTTCTATCCTTTATCCAAGATAAACTGGTTATGGTTATTAACAAGCTCTAATAACCTATCTCTCCTTACTTTCTTGATAATCAAAACATGCTCTTCGATTATTTCTCTTATTGATTAGAAAACCCTAAACAAGCTCTTAGGATTTAATCTATCAATAGCATTACAAACAAGAGAGACTACCAATTCATGCCAATAGATTATAAGATAACCTATTTAAACAAGATCATATATCTCCATAACATAAATTTGACTATCTATTTTATAATCAAACATGTTATTGTGTCACCGAAACTAGAGCTATCAAACAATTACGGGTTTGATGTACTAGTTGACAGTATATTATCTTGCTAATTGAGTAGAAGAGCTCTAATTCATACCAATCAACAAAGATAACATTGACAAAACTTCCAGAAGATATATAAATATCCGAAAACAAAGAATAGAATAAAGGTAAATCAATTAGATCTCACAATTCGTGAAGAATTAAACTTCAATGATCCTTTGGCTAGAAAATCTACTTAGCTACACATGTTCATCCTTAAAACGAAAATTAAAAGTGAAAACATGAAAAATCTCTGTTTCCGGTCTCCCTTGCTCTGCCTCTCCTTCTTCCTTCCTGTCCAAAAAAGTAATCCCCCTCTCTCCTCTAGGGTTGGTTCTATTTATATTGTTAAGGGAATGGCAGAGGATCTTTAGCTAGCAAAATACGAATATATCTTTCCTTTTTCAAGTAAATCTCGAGAAGGGAATAATCGTCTGCCTGGCACGCCCACCAACACGGCCAAATTTCGAACCATGCCTTCCTCTGTTCATAATTTACATATCATCATCCTTGTTCAGTGTATGCCACGGCTTCCACCACGGCCAGATCTCAAACCATGCCTTCCTCTAGTCGATGTTCCACAATTTCTCATCCTTGTTCAGTGTATGGCACGGCTTCCACCACGGCTTCATCACAAGCCGTACCTCTCTCTGTTGGTTCTTCAAGATAGATACAAGGCCGTGTACTTCAACCGTGTATGTTTCTGTTGATTCCAAACCAAGTACACGGCCATGTACTTCAAATACACACCCATGTACTTTCCTCCAGCGGTGTAAATCCTTATATTTGATCCAAATTGTAGATGACTTCTCTAAATCACTTGAATTAGCACTCTTGACTCCATTAAACCTAATTTATCACCATAATAAAATTAAGTACCATTTCCTTATGATTTCTATAAAATCAATAATAAATTAACACAATTCATACTATAAAGATTGAGTATAAAATGGCTCTATCAATACCTCTTGTAGAATCAGAGGTAACCTTTGTGTACTCATCATCGATAGTGGTAGTTGCACGAATATTATATATGCTGCACTGGTAGACAAATTACAACTGTCTACTATACCACATCTTAGTCCTTATCACTTGCATTGGCTAGATAATAGAGGTAGTATGCATGTTACCCTTAGGGCAAAGGTTCCTGTGGGTGTCAGGCAGAACTATCATGATGAGATCCTTTGTGATATAGTTCCTATGCATGCATTCCATTTATTGTTGGGTCGGCCTTGGTTGTATGATCGACAGGTGATACATGATGGGTTTGAAAATACCTACATGTTCAGCATGGGCGAATCACGCATAATTCTATTATCGATGACTCCATCTGAGGTCCAGGGTTTTCAGAAACAGATCAGGAATCCATCCACTACCATGGTTAGCCGGAAGAGCAGGACAACAAAGATACTAGGGTTCAGTTCCACAACTGATCCTCTAGATTTGAGGGCAAATCTTTCAGAAGCCCGAGGAGATGATGGGAAAATTTCTAACACCATCAACATTTTCAGAACCCAATTTGGATGATGATCCAAATTGCTCATATTTACCCTTATGTCTTTATTTCTAATAAAATTTGAGAATAATCTTACAGGTACAATTATAATTCTCCATGGGATGCCAAAATGTCCTACAACTTCAATTGGACACAGAACATTTTTCAGGATAACAATCAAAGACCCGCTGCGATTGTTCTCTATTTCGAGGCATTGGATCATGAAGACTTATGTTATTTTGTATCTTGTAATTGTTTATTGAACTATTTTGGTTGTATTTTGGTTTTGGGACACTTTTATTTCTTTGTAACTTTCATTTAGGGTTAGCAACCTTAAAAGTGGCAAACTTGTAATTTTGAGCACTTTTTAACCCTAGGAGTAGCAAGTATAAATACTTGCTTAAGAGAGGGTTTGAGGAGGCTTATTTTGCAGATCAAACACTTCTTCTACACGTGAGAATTAGGGTTCCTAATTGTCATTTAGACTCTTATCAATTTAAATCCCAAGAGTTGAAATTGTGGCGAGTGCAACACCTTGAAATTGTGAGTTATATCAATTTCATTTTGTTGTGATTTCTTTTCTTCTCTAGTGTGTCATATCTAGGATTGAATTAAGATATTTCTTGGTTAGAAATACTTCTTATTGTTGACGAATTATTGTGTTTATTTGAGGTACTTTGCAATTGAATTTGAATCTTCATTGAAGAATTCCCTTGAAAACGTGTTCTTCACTATTGGAAAGGAGTTCTTGGAATTGAGGTTTTCTTTTTAATTTGTGGATTATTTTCGTGGATGATATCAGATTAGGGTGTTGTTAGAATATATTATCATTGAGGTTTCACAATTGCATCATTGAACATTTTGGATTTCCTTGTATCTTCATTAGGGTTCACATGAAATTGCCCCTTGTGGATCCGGTTTCACCTTGACTTGAGATTATTTTTTCTTAAGTCTTTTGATTGTGCTTCTAAGTGGAATTAGGCACATCACGTCTATTCAGACATTGACTAGCAATATAGCCTCTGCCTTAGCATTTAAAACATCTAATGTCATGATTTCTAAGAGTAGAAGAATCAGGTTTACCTTGGTTACCAAGAGTAGAACCCGCTTGCCTTTGCTCTCCTTTTGGTTTGGTGGGTAAACGCTTTTCTTCCTTCTTCCATTGGTTAGTCTTCTAGGTGGATGAACCAATATCCTGTTGAAACTATGCAGTACTACTACCTTTCCTCCTGTGTTGGTTCTCAACCTTTATAGCCATATGAACCATATCTTCCAATTCTACATAATGCTGCAATTCTACGACATTTTGAATTTCTCTATTCAATCCACTAAGAAACCTAGCCACGGTAGCCTCTCTATCCTCCTCTACATTCGCCCTAATCATAGTAACCTCCATCTCCTTGAAATATTTATCCACACTTCGGCTTCCCTGCTTAAGAGTTTGCAATTTATTGTGTAATTCATGATAGTAATACGCAGGCACAAACTGCTTCTTCTTCACCCTCTTCATCTCTTCCCAAGACTCAATAGGTGGTTCACCATTCCTTCTTCTATTCAACATCAGTTGATCCCACCACACTATGGCATAATCCGAAAATTCAATGGCAACAAGCTTCACTTTCTTTCTCCCACTATAATTGTGACAATCAAACACCATCTCTACCTTCTTCTCCCACTCTAAGTATGCCTCGGGATCATTCTTCCCTTGAAAAGGAGGAATCTTCATCTTTATACTACTCAATTGATTATCCTCTCTATTCCTATCTCCTCTATCTTCCCGATCCCTAGTTCCTCTATTCCTACCACTATAACCTCTATAACTCCCGACAGAAGGTTCATCAAATTCATCATCAAACATTTCATCTCCACCCCTTTGTACTCTCCTAGAACAACTCTCCCTCTTACGCCCTTGGAAGACGTTTTTAGATTGCTCTAGTTTTTGCTCCACCGTCTCATGAATTTGTTCCATGCCCTCTTGAAACATCCTCTTCATCTCACTTCTCAACGTCTCAATCACTAACCTAGCATCAAACCTTCCCCTCTCACCTTCAGGAGCCTCGACATAGTTCCTGCAGAAAAAGATTAGTACTAACACAAATATATATGATTAAGCCTCACGATACACTCCCTTACGTATTTCACTCAAAGGATGATATCACAAAATCACTCGTGTACTCTCACAAGCAATGATGATATCAACTCACCAATTCCTCTTCTCAATTCTCTTGGAACTAACCCAAACTACACCAATCCTTTCTGTAGAATTCAAAACAACTCTAGGGGCTTGAAATTTTCCTATTTTTCTTTCCTTTTGGTTGCCTTTTTTTTTTTTTTTTTTTTGCTCTTGATCACGTTCCTCTTTTTTTTTTTGTCATGATATTTTTTTTTTTGTTCTTTTTGTTTGTAACAAAATTAAATAGAAGGCACTGCACTTTCAATAGACAATTAACACTATGAACTTGATATGAACAATTGATATAAACGATTGGAGTTAGGGTTTTGATGTTACCTTCCTCAAACCGAACTGATGTTTAACAAACTTAGGCTCTGATACCAAATTGATACGAACCATGCCCACGTGTGACGAAACCCAATACCAATACGTTCGGAATTGCTACCCAAGATGCCAAACACAATCAAGTGGAACCGCGACCCGTCGCCTATAAGTGAGGCAAGAACCTTGATATATTATGTGGGCACTACAATCGGGATGAAAGACCGATTTATAAGTTTGGATGAACGCCACGGAAGAAAATCTGATAAGTTCAAGAGAAGTTCTTTAAAGAACCAAGAGAGGTATTCTCTCAAATATGTTATTCAACCTTGTATGTATGTTCCCTCCTCTGTCCTCAACCCTAGACATTTATATTGGGGTTTACAACTCGTAATAATAAAGCCCAAAACGACATAACATCATAAAGTCGCGGAAAAATAACAAACAGGTAATTAAAGGCCGGCGGCGTAGTAGCCGGCGTAGTGGGTATACACGACCATGCCTTCTGGACGTAGGAATAAAGGCCGGCGGCATAGGAGCCGGCGTAGACGTTATACACGGCCGTGCCTTTGAACCATGTATACGGCCGTGTATACTTCTATGGAGCCTCTAGACTCACTACATGGCCGTGCCTTGCAAAGATACGCCCCCTTCAACCCGTATCCGTTATGACTTGTACAAGAGTAAGGGAATTCTCATGGTTGCTCCAATCCTTTTCGACTTCGTGGACATCCTTTATCAACCCGTTAAGTGCTTCATTGAATCGTTTCGCTCGAGTTCTTGTGATCGGTCCAGGTGGCACTTCAAGAGGATCCACATTCCATCTTCTGGCTTGGCTCCCATCATGGCTCTCATCATAAATTGTAGATCTTCTCGATTCCTGATTGCAATAGCAAACATAAAAAACCTATTGCATGCGCCTAGTCCAAACCATAAGCAAGTTTCATAAAGCTCAACACAGATGCATCATTGTTTGATGTTAAGGTCACTGTTAGAGGTATAGACCAAGATGAAGAAAGTGATGTATTGTTTGCATTTGGTAGTTTGATAGTGGCTGGAAACATAACTCAAGAGAAAATTATGGCTATAGAACAAGGCTTAATGTTATGTTACAAATACAAGCTTCAATAGATTTAGATTGAAGTTGATTCATTGGTAGTAGTAAAATGGCTTGAAGAGGATACAAATTATCTATGGTACATATTTTATACTATCCAAAATATAAAAAAGCTCATGCAAAGTTTAGAAGCTTCAACACAGCACATACATAGAGAATCAAATAAAGCGGTAGATTATCTCACTAATAAGTCAAGAAAGATCAATAGAAATTTTGTGTCATCTAACTTTTTTCATCTAGATGCACATTGTCGAGAACTAATTTATTAGATCAGAAAAAAGTACCTTATATTAGAAAATAATGTATAAACATTTGAAAAAGTAAAGTTGATCTTCTCTTTAAAAAAGAGAGAGATTTACTTGTATGCTTTTAAATATTTCTTTCTCATTTTATTTAAGTAGTAATATGTTAATAATTATATTTATCGATGTATTTATATTTTCATTTATCTTTAAAATGTGGAGAACATTTATTTTTAGGACAAGTCTACCCTTATTTTTCTAGCCTTTCTATATTTATTATTATTATTTGCATCTTCTTAGGTTCCTATTATATGATATTGTCATTTAGTATAAAGGTAGATCACAAAAACACCCCATTGACCAAGCTATTTGTGCAATTAAATTATGAATTGCAAAAACGTGTAATCACCCCCACCCCCCCCCCCCCCCCCCCCCCCCCCCCCCCCCACAACAAACTCTCAATTATACTGCCATTTTACAGAACAATAAATATAAAATAGCAACTAAAATTGTCTTATAAATAAAAATAAGCATATTCGAATCGCATGGTAGCGCAATTGATATTTAAAAGGCAGCTTGTTTTGCCCTTCTAGAGCTAGTAGCCAACTGAGTCTCTGCCTCTTTCTTAACAAGCTCTTTCTTCTCAGATAAAATCAATTCGATGTGATATAAAGGTAACATATAAGGATTATTTCTTCCATAAGCGCGGTATGTGCAGCATCTCTGTTTCTATGGCAGGTTCATTTAAACGTGAAAGCATCCACACCTAATCCTTTCAACTCAGCATTACTCTCAGCATCCTTCAACAAATCAAGCATAAACTTGGCAGATTTAACTGAATATCATCCTTATCCATTAGAATGGTGATTATTAGCCCGCACAGTCCGTCTAACACCAAGCATTGGAAAGGTATTGCTTACTTGTGGGCTAGAATATCCTCTAACTAGCTCATAGCCATGGCCAAAGGCGACTTCCATTATGGCAAAAGTAGCTTCCCTAGTGTTCTTGAATAACATGGAGATCTGAACCTTTAGCCTTGCAAGATTTGGTGGGATTTTTGAGCTCCCATGGGTACTTCACCATGGCCGTTGATTTTGTGTTTGACTTAGAAGCATAATATCTTAGATAAAATTGTATGTCCATCAAATAGCGACTATTGATCACCTAATTGGGCCATTCATCTATTTGTAAGGGGTGGTTGAAGATGCTACGCTCCATTTTTGAAAAATAAGTCGTGCAACCCTTTGAGATGGTTGATAGCGACACTGCCCATTAGAGAGTGATCCTAGCCATCTGTTGGTAGACTACCATTTTTCAACCAATAGTAAAAAAGAAAAAAAAAAAAACTTTTCCTTTTGTTCTACCATGGTGGTCATCACTCTACCACCCTATATGGATCACTACTTGGTGTCATATCCCATTAGATACTCTCACTGTGATAGTGCCATCGTTCATGCTATGAAATCCCAAAACAACCTGTACTATTGTCTCTAGGACTTCAATAACATGTACACGGCTTCACCATCATTAGTTCATCCAATAAGTTAACACACCAGCGTAGTGGAGCATAGGAGCTCACCTAATACATGAATAACAAAACTAGATCAAGATTCAACATTTACATACATTAAGGCTTGCTAAACCATTGTGGTTTGAAGGGATTAACTATATTTACAATGGATATCACATTTCTTTACTCTGATCTCTACATCTATAAACTATGAACCACAAGTAGTATACATTTCAAAACTTCACATATAAACAACTAAATTCCATAAATATAATTCTACATGTTAGATTTCCTTATTTGCCATGGATTAGCCAGTACTCCTAAATGTAACTTGTACACCATAGGATAACCTATACACCTATGATAAACTTGTATATTTGGACATATCCTATAATAACAATAATACTAATTCCTCTTTTCTTATCTTCTCACACCCATTGGAATCCAAGTTTAAGTCAAGTACTTTACCATAAGATAAAGTCTATCAAGGTCATTACCATAGATTACCCTATAAACAAGGAGGTTTATAGGAATATGAGCATACAACAACTCAGCAAGTAAGTAACTTTATGCAGCAAGCAACAAGAAACTATCATATTAATCAAGTGCAATACATATAATCAAGCATATAAGATGTAGCAACACTTATGCTCAACCGGCAATCATGTGTGATCTCACCATCCAAGACTAAGGGTTAGAAGACAAATTCCATACGTTAGCTTTAGGTTCTAGACTTATAGTCTGTTGGTGAAGTGACATAGGTGATTAGTCTATATTGCTCCTTACATACATGGCAAAGCTCACATAAAGCCTCCAAATCCCTAAGCAGATAGCCTAACCAACAATTTAGCCCTATCCTTATCTAGTAGCAACCATTAATTAAATTGTTGTGCCCTAATCAAAGGATGATGTTCCTCAATGTGCAATAGTTTCTAAAGGTTAGGGACAAGGTAACTTCATATGGAGAACCATTTCCATGTGGACCTTCTAGTGACCATGTAGCGTTAATAGCCTTTTTCCAATGCAAGTGTGCCTTGCATAGCAATTTATTAATAAGCTAATCCTTTTATTTAGTCCACTTTATGGGCAAACAACTAAATACAGTAGATACTCAATTGATAACCTTAGGTTGGTATAGGTTTAAAGGGTATGATCATATCATTTGAAGCCATTTCTAGGATTATAAACTTCTTAGCTTTAGGAGTTTTTCTTATATTTAAG
Source organism: Laguncularia racemosa (assembly GCA_037954665.1). NCBI lineage: Eukaryota > Viridiplantae > Streptophyta > Magnoliopsida > Myrtales > Combretaceae > Laguncularia > Laguncularia racemosa. The sequence continues at coordinate 647,046 of JBBMOL010000039.1, read as the reverse complement.
TGTGGAAATTTTGGTTTTGATAAAGCATGTACATATATATGTATTACTATGAGTTTTCAAGTTGTTGCAAGACCTATAGAAGCAATAATGAGAAAATCCAGTAGAAGCGAATTATGAGACCTAGCATTTACCAACTAAGCATTTTTAGGTAATACAGTTAGGATCAAGAATTCAAAAGTGAATATTTTTTGTTAAGTTCAATGGTAAAATGTTTTTCATAAAATATAATTTTGAAAAGGATATGCTTTATCAAAGCATTTCATGCTAAAATATATATTTTTTAATGTTGGCATATTAAGTTTTACCAAAAGAAAGCTTTCAAAAACAAGCTTTCATGAAAAATATTTTTCCAATAAACAAGTCTTATATATTTGGAAAGTGAATCTGCTAGCACTTGCAATCTGTATTAAATTCATTTTACACTAACCCTTACTTTCTATGTTTTCTTTTGCCATCAAAAGATTTTAAATTATTAAAGAATGACTTGAAAAGAATAAATTTACTGTTCGAATATAAAAATATTTCCTAAATGAATTGAAGAGCTCAACCTTATAAAGAGGTGAAGACCATGAAGACAAAGGAGAGTGAAACATACATTATGTGTGTGACTGAGTATTGCTAGCAAGAAGTGTTCAAGAGAATTTGTGCTTTGGAGATTATTTGCACTCTCTTTTCAATAAGCTCGCAATTGGGAATACATTTATTGTTTCCAATAGAGTGATTGAGGGTGTAATCTCTTGTAATTGTGAGTGTTATCACAAGCATAGTTTAGAGAGGTAAAGGCATTATGTATGAGTAAGTTGGCTGTTAGGAGTTAAGGTAGTGAGATCTAGGAGAACTCAAGGAAGGCGTGTTTCACAACAACAATAGCTTTTACTAGACTTTGATAGTGTTATTCACAATCTCATAATCCTCTTGTACTTTTGACTAGAATTTATAGTACATTCCTAGTGGTTGAATTGTTAGTGTTGGAAGAGAAAACATAATCATAAAGCCAAACCTCTATACATTTAGGCACATCTCTCTCTATCTCTCTCTTACTTTTATATTTAATTACTTTATATTTGCTTCTTTATTTTAAGATGTAATTTACAAATTTAAGTTTATTTATTTACGGTAAAAGTAGATGAGTTTAACTTTAATATTATTTAAGAGCTAAAGAGTTAACAAATTTAATATTTAAATTCTTTAACAACAAATTTCAAGAATAGGTTTTACAAGTAGGTTAAATAGGCATGCGGAAGACTGGACATTAAAATAGTGCTTCCATGGTTTTTCAAATCACAATAGTTTTCGTTAAGGCAGAGTCATTTTTAAAGTTTAATAGTGATGGTCCTTCTTCTTTAGAAGAATTTTAGGTGGTGAAGCTGCTGTTAAGAACTCCGAAGGCAAAATCGTTTTTTGAAAGGGGTAGGGAGAAACGTTGCGATTCTAAGAATGATGAGGATGATGAAAAAAAAAAAGAAAGAAAGAAAAAAACGAATGGTCAACATGGTCAAACTACCATTAGCCAATAATTAATTTCATCAAATTAAATTGGCTTGTCGGCTGATGTGTTGAAACGTAAGGACGGTTTCGTTTTTCCAAATGTTTTTATTTGTCTTATTTTAGTTTTGTTTTTTTCCAGATTTAGTTTACTTAATTAATATACTTCTTCTTTTGTGTAAATTGCAAATATATTATATCCGTTTGACTTTATCTTCAATCTTTGCAATTCAATGCTTAGATTTAAAACTTTGAATAATCTGTTTCTTACGCCCTTATCCAAAATTTTTATATTGGATAAAATGATAATATATATATATATATATATCAAAATTATAAAAATAAATAAATTATGAAATGGAGGTCGAAATCCTGATGTAGCAGTTTAGATATATGTAAATTATTTAATATAAAAAATAAAAAAAAAATAACATGCATAAAGGAGACATAGAAGGGTTATTCCTGTAATTTCAACTTGGCCTTTTTTCATAATTGCTCTTTTGTTAATCTCTCTACATGCGATATTCACGTGTCTCTCTCTCTCTCTCTCTCTCAGGGGTGTTGGTTTTGGTGTTGGTGTTGGTGTTTGTGTTTGTGTTTGTATTCCTATTATATATATGAGTATCTCTTGCCTCTTTATACCTCCCTCCGCTCTCTGTTTGTGTGCTTTGTTTGATTTGTGTTGTACAAGCTTATCGCTTTCATTGACGGTGCTCGTCCTATATATACATATACATATATATATATATATATATCACACACACGCCCCAACACTGGTAACAATCAAACGCTTGAATCATCGAATCCTCAATCACCAACACGAACATACATCAACTTGTTTTCCAGTTTGAATCACTCTATTCTCTGAGTTGGATTGATAATGGAGTCTCGCAAGCAATTAGGATTAGGATCAAGCTCCTCCGCTTCTTCTTCTTCTTCTTCTTCTTTTTCGTCAGCGACATCTCCCTCTTTTGCTTCGGAGTTGTTTGGTTCCAAAGAGATGTCTTCTTCTGAGTTACTTGGTTCCTTCTTCCCTCCTCCATCGAAGGTATTGTTTCCGTGTACGAATCATACTTGATTTTCCTCACGCCAATATTTTTACTGCATTTATGTCTAGACTTTTTAGTTTCCTTTTCTTTTTCTTTGTATGATGTGAAATTTGGTAAAACGACCCGAACCATGGTTTTGGAATTTGGTAGGATAAGTTTGATTGTCAGAGCATTTTGATTTAATTTTTATCGGATTGATCAGGCTTATGGAAATATGGAGGAGGCTTTGCGTCGTGAGGGAGATAGAAACCAGGATTTTGCTGATGGAGGATGGAAAAGCAACTATGGAACGACAGGTCCCATTATTTAATGCCCATACTCGGTTTCTTCCAGGCTCAATGTTTTGTTTACTTTAATTTAATTTTATTTCCATTTCTGTGATGGAGAATCACTGTTGGACTGGCCTGTCACAGTGTAAGCAGATTATAATGTCCCGTGCACATAAGTGGTCCCATGCAGTTGCCTTAAAAGGATTGAATTTGGAAACTAATGCAATTTGTCATATCATTGTCTGGAGTTCAGTTACTGTACCGAACTTTGGATTCATGATCCATGTTCACATAATTTGCTCTGACTTGTTTCTACAAATAATACAGACATCCTTTTGTTTTCAATGATTGTCGCTGCCTTTTAATTGCACTAATCTTATATATTAGATTAATCCTCCAAATTAGGGCGAAAGGATTTTATGCAAGTGTCTTGTTTCTCTGGATCAGAAATGGATCACTGACTCTCTTTTGCTCTTTCAGATGATACATCGAAGAGCACTGAAGGGGGGAGCCAGAGCAACTTAAACAGAAGAGATGTGAATTCGATTTATCAGGAGCAAAAGATGCAGCCTTGTCATCTCAGTTCATCTATTTACTATGGTGGTCAAGAGAATTATTCTTTTCCTCAGAATCAGAGTTCTGGAATGAATCCTGTGGTCAGTTTCTATTGCAATGTGATGGACAATTCCTTTATAGTGTTTTTTAGTAAATGGAAATCTTAGTTTGTTCCGTGGATTTCAGGCTTAGTGGTTCCAGAATTTTTCTGTGATCTCACTGCCACTCGGTTAATCAAAGAAAAATATGACTCTTACTTTTTCTTTAGGAGTAAATGTTTGATAATATCATGCTTCAGGCAAATAAAAATATACTTCAGCAATATTTTAGGGTTCGAGTATGACTTTTCTCATTATAGCAGCTGCTATGGCATTAAATGACAGATATAGATCATTTGAAAAATGAACATATTCCTTCTAGAGTAATCTCTTACATGATCAATCCTAAATATACTCGCTTTTGAACCATGTGTACATCCTGCTGGTTATGTAAGCTGTATTGGGAGTTTGATCATGTTCTGTCCTATCTTCTCAGCTCAAGAAGGATCCTGGGGAGGATGACTCGGGAAGTGCCTCTCGAGGAAACTGGTGGCAAGGTATACATAGCTAATGGAAGTTTATGGTGTTGGAATAGGAATTGTACGACTATTAACAATTCTTTCTATGGTCTTTCTGCAGGCGGTCTTTATTACTGATTGCTAGGTCACCATGGCATATATAGTGATCAAGGTAATTTGAATGCTTTAATTGTGTAATCTGACTATTTTCTTTGATTTATTTCTCATGTTAGAATTGATAAAATGATGACAATATTTCTTTTGTGCACCCACTTGGTTGACATGCCAGCAGTAGTGCAAATGAATTGCTTGAAAGGAAATTTTATAATGAGCATTTTTTTCTTCTGGCCAAAAGAGATGTGTTTATTTTCGGGTTTTGTCAATCACTCATATTAGGATAATTTTCAGTGCAAATTGGGAAATATGGCATATTAGAACACCTATATCTGTGGATAAGCTATTGCCTTCAAAGGATTGGAGTTTTTTTCTGTTTGCTCATTTGCCAGTAGAAGAAGTTATTACATGCATCTTTATTGAGGGATGGTTTGAACATCAGAAAACCTTTTTTTTTTTTTTTACTGATAATTGACATGCCTTTCTCTTAGAATGAATGTCAGCAACTCTTAGCCATTTTCAATTACTTGTTTGCTCCCCATGTCAGCAATGTTTTCTGCAAATGAAAGTGTGACATTCAAATACGACAATTGACATAAGTTTTGACTGGCACAATAGCATGTCCGTCAATGCCTATCACCAATGTATCTTATGGACATGGCTAGTGACTTAAATATCTTATATCTGAATTAAACAAGGAAGAAATCATGAAGGGCATAGCATCAGGAAATTATGATAGAGAGAAGTGTATCGACAGGAACTGTAAATCATTATTTTCTGTCCAAGATTTTATCTTTAATTGTTGCAATTTCGACTAGTTGATCGCTTGATGATGCACTAGAAAGGTGATCTGATTAGTGTCTTTTCTGGCCGAATGATTGCAGGTAAATAGCAATATTATAGCAGTCTAAACTGCATACTCCTGGAAGATAGAGATAGAAGACAAGTTGTTGCTCCTACAGCCTAACAACATAGTTGTTCTATCATAGTTAGATTGTCCCTTTTCAATTTATAGTATTTAGATCTTATTTCAGTGTAAAGAATGTTGTTATCTAGAGACCTCAAATATCACAAGTTACTCACTTATGGTGTGGGATCATTTTAGGGATATGTTATTACTCACAATCTTCTGGCTGAATTTTGTTGCATTATTCTTCAGTTTATATGGCTGATGTTAGGGAGCAACTTGTCATCTTCGTATTCTCTGTTGATTATTGTGCATTTACAGCCTCATATGGTGCAAGAAATGACATGTTAGCTCTGCTTATTTTGAGGCCTTACGCTTTGTGACCTGATTTTCCATTTTGTTCGTCTTCCTACGGTGCATGGAGAGGGCCTTTAGGCAGAAATACGTTGTAGTGGGCAGTCATTCAAGGGCATGGTTTTCTCTGAGTTTTGGCGCTTTTGTGGTTTCTGTCTGCTGCTATTAGCATGTCATCTCTGTATATATTGTCTAAAACTGTTTCATTTTTCATTTTCTGTTACGTTATCAATGAGTTAGGCTGTGATTGTTTCACGTTTCCGAATTTTTGTGATATTGCTTGCAACAGATCTTTGTAGTTGTTAAATTTCATCGTAGCAGTCTCCAGAAGTTAACGCCAATGGTGGCTAGCTTGATTGTTTCCAACCGTAGAAAATTCTTAATAGAATATAAGCCAAATGATTCTCTTTTTAAAAATGAAAACCATGCTTTTTCATTTTTTACTGATTTATTCCACGACGACCATCACTATGGGTCATTCATTGTTACCTTCGCCACTAAAAACCACTGATAACATTTGAGATTATTAATATAATAATAGCACTTGATAATCATGAGGCTTTGGTGACCAAGGTTCACAGGAAAAATTTTCAGAGAATTAATGTTTGAATTTAAATTTAAATAGAAGATTAATATTATGTTAAATAATTAAAATAAAAAAATCTATTATAGATAAAAATAAATTTTTTATTTAAATTATTTAATATGTAATTTTTGTTTGAATTATTTAATATAATATTAATAATTTATTTTAATAGTTAAAAGTTTAATTATTTATTTTAATAATTTAAATATTCAAACTTTTATTTAAATTTATTTTAAATTTATAATTTTCCTATTTATGTAAGAAAATTCACAAATTCCGTGGGCTCATGGGTTAAACTGCTGAGTGGTGGGAGGTTGGTGGGCGCGGCATAGGCTACGTGGTGCAAATCTAAAGTGGTGGCGGGCCACTCCCCCGGCAAGGACAAATATCTCGTCCAAGTGTCGTCCTCTTCAAACTGCTGATTCGATTTCTTATCTTGAATCAGAAGATCTGGAAATCTGAGGTTATTCCCCCATCCAAAAATCGGATCCAACGATCGACCAGCCCTATCCCGTGAGTGGTGTGGGACATAGGGTAGTTGCAAGTTAAGCTACGGTCGTTAATAAGGATAAGGACAATGATTCCACAGCCACATCCTGATCCTGGTCAGGTCATCGCATTTGCATCCTTCTTTCTTCCATGTAACGACGAGTTTAAAGTCGGCTGTTGTGCCTTCTGTTTGACTGATGGTGAAGTTGACACAACTGGCTCTTTAATATTCTTATCTTTTTCTAGGATGTTCCGTTGTGGAGTTTAGCATCTTAAACAACTCAAAAAAGCTAAATGCTAAAATTTAGACGCAAGAGCATGTCCACGTTTCGTTTATTGAAAGGAGCCAGATACAATACAACGCAATACAACAGCTGCCTATTTTATTATTCTAATGAAGAAAGACCATCCTGAGCTAAGCCAGAATTTCTATTTTCTTTCTTTCTCTCTTTCTTTTATTTTTTATTTTTTAACAAGCGGGTTTCCAATCTCAGCTTCACTGACTTTTTCTCCATGGGCCCCAGAGATAGAAGTCTTTCGTCTAGGCGAGGGTATAAGCTGCAAATAGTGAAATGATTCCATTAGAATCTAAACGTCATCCACAAAGTACGACTCAACATTGAAATTAAAAAATTAAAAAAAAAATGAATAAACTCTAGGTACTTACGTCCAAACTTGTATCCTACTGGACGATTCGCCAAATTGCAGCGTTTAGGGATGGTTATGGCAATTTCAGGCTTGCTTCCCGATGCCTTGGCTGTGTCCGAAAGCATAGCAGCACAGAGGCTTGGCGGGTTCTGACCAATATTCTTCACCTGGAGGCAGCAGCTGTCAGAGACGGGGACTTCTGCATTTGATGCTGCCATTGCACAAGGAGCAAGCTTCACGGCCTCATCGTCTGGGGTCGATTTTCCACACACGCTTGCTCCTTCAACCTTTGCTACCCTGGCATTAGCAACTAGAAACACGGCAAGAGCTAGGACAACGAACTTGAGCACTGGAGTCTCCATTTCTTCTTAACAATCGTGTGATTTTTTAGTGCATTAAACATCAGACCTGACAAGAGTCTATATACTGCAGGACGTGCTAAAAAAGTTGTTCCTCCAATCATACACTTAAGTCTTAATGGAGATAACACTAAGAAATAAAAATCCCCCCCAATTTTTTTTTCCCTTAAAGCACCAGGTGTACTGAAACTCCATTGAAGCATTATGGATCCTTTTACTCCATTTAAGGCTGTTTTCTCCAATAAAACTGTCATCATGTGGTTCCAGATATAGCAATCTCCATTTGAGGGATTGCTGTACAACCACCTCACTACGATTCTCTAGAATTCCACCGGCAATCATGCTATTTTTTTGCAACTCTATTTCCAATGAAGCTATCGATCCTTGAAACGTGTAATCAGCCAACTACTTCACCACAGTTTTCGTTGTCTCGACAGATTTTTTTCTTTATTATTATTTTTTTTTCCTGTGCTGATTGTATCAACAGATAACTCATTATTTGGTGTTTTTTTTAACCATTTCTGAATCTAATCAAAGTTTTCATATCCTTAATTAGTGCTCTTGTCCGTATCCCCCCAATCATATATTGCCATATTTGTGATCGGAAAAACACTCTTTACCTTGGCTCTAATATAAAGCAGTATGTGATTGGAAAAACACGGATAAAGATGACATTTAGAAACATGAAAAGTTTATCCATGTCAGAGTCATTTATAGTGAGACGATCGAAGACAAGAACGGGATAAAGAGATCCACCCCTTAACTGTGGGCTTCTGGTTATCATTTATGGTGACACATTTGAAGACAGAAATAGGAAGGGGAAGTTCTACCCCTTCACCTGCGGGTTTTCTGGGTATATCGGAATTGATTATGTCGTATATCAAAGCTGATCTATCGTATCCCACAAGTTCTGCCTCTTGGTAGACATCAATTTGCATATGATCCAGAGACCATTTTTTAGTCCCCATCGCTCAAATTTATCGCAACCCAACAGGTCAGAGGAGGGAAAAAAAAAATCATGTTCCAATGGATTGAAAATAGTGGAGTCTCAGTTTTTTAACATTTACCCTTGCATTATCATCAAACTCATTAAAGTAATAAACTTTACGTCAAATAATTCCCCTGAAAATAATGAGGGTAATTACATATTTTTGTAAGCTCAGCAAGAAGATAGATATAGTAAAGATGCAAGTTATAGACAATATAACACATTTACCACTATGGGGCTTCCTCTTCAAAAACTCCCCATATAATTGAATGACTTTATACGGTAAATCCTCTATGAGCTCATGTTGGTCTTTTCCTGACTTGAAGTTTTTGTTTAATTATTATTTAGTTATACACGTGTACACGAGTACCTAAATGAAGTCGTAGCTGTATAAATAGTTAGCAGATATATTTTTGTAAATTGAACCTCTTTTCACAACAAAATAACAGACTTCTTTTCTCTCACCCTGAACTTTGTTCGTCTTCTTACATTTATCAATTTTTGGTACAGCTTGTTTTTTTTACTAAATATAATAAAATTATAATAAAGTTAGAATTATAATTAAATAAAATAAAAATATAATTCATATTATCATCTTTACTTTACTGTCATTAAACTAATATTACTATATTTACTTAAATGGATTAAAATTAAATGTTCTTGCTTAAGCAATGAAAAATGAAAATACCCTTACATTAAAATGAAAAAAAAAAACCCGCAAGCAACAACGTGGAGATCCGGCGACGCTTTCTCATTCACGTTTCCACGGACGACCTAGAGATTCGCGAACGCTTTCCCAAGCGACGACGACAATGACAATGATGAAGCTGACGATGACAATCGATGGTCGACGAGACGGCGAAGCTGAGTTGACGTTGGATAGATCTAGACGACGATGACAAAGCTGACGATGACGATCGATGGCCAACGACACGATGAAACTAAGTGGACATTGGATAGATCTAGATGACGACAACGAACAGATCTCCACATTTCCAGAGTCTTGCAAGTGACGACGACCATCGATAGATCTAATCTCAATGTGTAGATCTGATCTCAGCGTAAGGACAAATGGGGAAAAAGAAAACGAGGTCTCCACAGGATTCCAATTTAGAGATGTTGAGGAGGAATTGTAATTTGGTGATTTACATAATTGCAATTCAGATCTAAACTCTATTATGTGTTCTCAGTGAAGTAAATGATGTAATCCCTATTTTATACAAAATAGGACTGTAATAAAATTCTTATTAAGGTAAAATAAATGAGATATTAGTTTTTTAATATGTTCTTCTTTACAAATTTTAGCTTGGTATTAGAGCATTAATTTCATTGTGGACAATTTAATTTCACCACTAAAAGATGTTACATCTCCATATTATATACATCAATCCAATTCACAAAATTCAATTTCAATTACACCAATTTTAGCTAAACTCAATTATAATACGTAGAATAAATCTTTTTAACTTGCTTTATCAATCTAGGACAAAGTAGGTTTTGTTGATGGAACAATTACTACTTCTGTAAAGTCAAATCCAATGTTTTAGATCAGGAATTAATGTAATAATTTCATTGTTGCACAAATTACATTAATTGTGCCTTATATGAAGTCAACAAAAGACACATGTGATAAATTAAAAGGTCAAGTTTTCTCAACCCAATAATACACGAATCTATCAATTGTATCGTTTAAGAAAATTGTATAATGGATTATTACTTTACTAAGTTTAGTACTATTAGGGAAGAACCTCGAAATTTCCATTGTCTTCCTCATTGCTCATGTGGATTTTGTAAACAAGAGTGTTTTGATAAGTTTGTTGAGATGGCACAAAAGGATTATGTGTTCAAAATTCTCAATGGCCCAAATAATTGTTTTTCAGCGCTAGTGTTTCAAATCTTGGATTTGAAACCCTTTCTTACATTGAATGAAGCTTATAATCTTGTTATTCATGATGAGTTTCAATGGATAAATAGGCCTAAAGAGGTTTTGGTGAATGATTCGTCAACAATTACAAGCTTTATTGATTTGAAACAAAAACGAAAGAATGAATTGACATGTAGTTATTGTTATAAGCATGGACATTTGAAAGAGAAGTGTTAAAAGTTGATAAATTTTTCACCACATATAAATTCAATAAATCTCAAGTATCAGGTGTGAATCAAGTTTCACCCAATACTACTGTTGCTTATGATAATAATGTCCAATCTACTAGAGGTGTTAGGTGCAATGCAAATCAAAATGTTCTAGGATTAAGTTTGACAAAAGATCAAGTAACTCATTTATTGAGTTTGCTCAATGTTTCTAATAGTTTTGGCTTGTCTAACAATTTGTCTAGTTCTTCTATCTCACAGCTTTCTACTATACAAAATTCTACTTCACCTACTAATTTTGTCTTACGTGACATGGTAAGTATTTCTTCTTTAATGTCTATTGTTTGTACTTATATCTCAAATGTAAATTCTTTTACTTCTTTGATTGTTGATTCAAGAGCAACTGATCATATGGTCAATTCTCTAGCATTGTTTACTTTCTATTCTAGTATTGAAAACTATTGTGTTCAATTACCAAATGATCAAAGAATCAAAGTCACACATAAGGTTTCTGTTTAGTTGAATTCAAATTTGATTCTTCATGCATGATTTTTGTTCCCAATCTCGTTTCCTTTACTAAGCTTGTTTCTTGTAACAAGTTTATGTTGTTATTCACAAAAACTTGTGTCTATATCCAAGACTCATAATATAAGTGATTGATTTTGCCAAAGTTAGATTTAAGCTATTCGTCTTAAAGCAACAACTTGATAACTTTGTTAGTCATTCTCAATCATGTAATTTTTCTTTTATTTCTAATTTACTTAATAATATGCTAACTTCATTTGATATATGGCATTATAGACTTTGTCATTCGTCCTTTGATAAAATGAAACACATACATAAACTTAATAAGTTGGTTGCTTGTAATAAATTTGATTGCCTAGCAAAATAGCAACGTTCTTCATTTCTTTTGAAAGTATAGCAATAGCCTTTGAATTACTTCATATTGATGTTTGAGGTCCTTATGCACTCCTATTATAGAGACGTATAAGTACTTTCTTGCTATTGTTGATGATTTCACCAAAGTTACTTAGGTTTATCTTATGAAATCTAAACACGATGTTTCTTCCACTATTCCTCCTTTCATGAGATGATTCTTATTTAATTTATCCAAAAAATTCTAGTGAATGGGATTGATTGTCAAACCCTACTCCTGTAAGCATTCGCTTAACCTGTACCGTGCCCATGGTGCCTAAGAGACAGGATGTGATATCATCCCTAAAGTAAGAATAAGGCTAATTTCAATCTTTTAAAACTATACCAGTGCTTACATTAATATAAGCGTTTCATATACTATATGATAGAAATACTTAAAATAACAACTTAATCATATCTATGGATATATCAGAGTGCGCTAACCTATATCAAGGTATTATAAACATATGTCTTATATGCTACATTTGGATAAAACTTAACATATAATCATGATTGTCAAAATCGTGATTTTATCTGGAATTAAATAGTATAAAATCGATAGAATCGTCTAAAATCGTATAAAATCGGTAGAATCGGTAACTTGTAGAATCATATATCTAAACTCATAATTATATCAAAAGTTTATACCTAAATGATTTTTCTTCCATTTTGATTATGAAAAACTTGATAAAATTGCAAACTCGTAGAATCGTATAATTGACTCGTGATTTTAACAACTATGCGTATAATGTAACATGACGATCTTTGGGTATGTATGTATAAGTACACTACTTCAAAATTTTGCCATTCCAAAAGCTGATGTGCCTTAATAATTAGATAGCAAACACATCAATCAAGTGGCGTGAACAACAAATGGTGTGATCACTGATCACTCATGAAATGTATATGTGAAACCGCTAGCAAGTATACTAGGTCGCAATCAAGTAATATATGATGAGTAGAGTATCGTTCCCTCGAGGACTAAAAAGATTACCAAACCTATAATAACTTATACTGATATTTAGGTAATTCAAACAGGAATCTTTTATATATTTAACTAAAGAGATTAAATTAAGTTATATGCTAATGAGAATTATAAGATTCTTATAAATACTTCCAATTGAACAGTAGGAATGATGTGCCTAATTCCACTTAAGCACAATCAAAAGAATCAAAGAAAAACACCTTAATTCACAAAACACAAACCGGTTCAATTAAGGGAGATTTCACGTGAAGATTTGATGGAAAAATGATGATCCAATGATATAATTGTAATCTCTAATGATAATTTAACCAAATAACCACAATAAGGCTTGATAATCACGTGGAAATCAGATCAAAATGAAGAAACACAAACCGTGAATTCCACTTCCCCTTTCAATACCAAATTCATGTCACAATACACTAAAAATGATAGTGAATTCAATAACTAAAAGAACAATCAATCTTACAAGATTGATGTCCACGAATTACAATAACCAATAAGTCCAAGAAAGATTCAAATCTACCCTAGATATGACTCATTAGAGAAGAAATGAACAATAACAAAGATGAATCGATATTACTCACGATTTCTCTTTGTTGCACTCGCCACAATTCCAACTTCTTGGGATTGAAATTGATAAGAGAATTTTGGAATTAGGAAACCCTAAGCCCTCTCACGAAAATGTGAAGTGTTTTTATGCAAAATTAGCCTCCTCAAACCCTCTCTTAAGCAAGTATTTATACTTGCTTCTCCTAGGGTTAAAAAGTGCTCAAAATTACAAGTTTGCCACTTTTAAGGTGGCTAGCCCTAAATGAAAATTACAAGGAAATAAAAGTGTCTAAAAAAAAATACAAACAAAATAGTTTAATAAACATTTACAAGATACAAAATAACATAAGTCTTCATGATCCAATACCTTAGAATAGCGAACAATTGCAGTAGGTCTTTGATTGTTATCCTGAAAAATGTTCGGTATCCAACTGAAGTTGTAGGACATTTTGGCATCCCATGGAGAATTATAATTGTACCTGTAAGATTATTCTCAAATTTAATTAGAAATAAAGAAAAAAGGTAAAATATGAGCAATTTGGATAATCATCCAACTTGGGTTCTGAAGAGGTTGACATTGTTAGAAATTTTCCCATCATCTCCTCGGGCTTCTGAAAGATTTGCCCTCAAATCTAGAGGATCAGTTGTGGAATTGAACCCTAGTATCTCTCTTGTCCTGCTCTTCCGGCTAACCATGGTAGTGGATGGATTCCTGATCTGTCTCTAAAAACCTTGGACCTCAGATGGAGTCATCGGTAATAGAACTATGCGTGACTCGCCCATGCTGAACATGTAGGTATTTTCAAACCCATCATGTATCACCCGTCGATCATACAACCACGGCCGACCCGACAGCAAATGGAATGCATGCATAGGAACTACATCACAAAGGATCTCATCATGATAGTTCTGCCTGACACTCACAGGAACCTTTGACCTAAGGGTAACCTGCATACTACCTCTATTATCTAGCCAATGCAACCGATAAGGACTAGGATGTGGTATAGTAGACAGTTGTAATTTTTCTACCAGTGCAGCAGATATAACATTCGTGCAACTACCACTATCGATGATGAGTGCACAAAGGTTACCTCTGATTCTGCAAGAGGTATGAAATATGTTCTCCCTCTGAATATTACTGGTATCAGGAGTTGTGGACAAAATCTTGCGTAACACATTAAGGGGTAGATATTTCCTCCCAGTATGCTCCTCAAGCGCATTTGCATTCTGATCATCGTAGTATTCCTGCAGCACTGTAGGTAAGTCTGTAGGCTCAATCTGACCATGATCATCCTCAATATCCTCTCCAATGTCTTCCATAACAGTCATCACCCTCTTATTTGGACACTGTGCAGCCATATGCCCAAATCCCATGCATTTAAAACATTTTATCTGGTGCGCTTTCCCACTAGTAGATCCGGGAACAATTTGCCTCGTTTCTGATGCCATGACCTCTTTACCCTTCCTAATGGGTAAGTTTTCTCTTACAATGGTTGGGGTAGTAGTGTCCACTACTTTGACTCCCTCACCTACCTCCTTTGTTCCTCCTGATCGACTGTCGGCTGAGATGGGTCTATTAACATTGTTGGGCCTACTGCTTGGAGCCCTAAAGAAGTTGGACCTCCTCTGTCTCTCTACTTTTAAGGCCAACTGAATAGCCTCATCAAGTGTAGAATAGTGCTGCAGCTCAATAATACACGCTATCTCATATTTTAGACCTGAGACAAATCGCGCTATAGTTTGTTCTGGAGACTCAACAGACCCACACCTAATCATAAGGGTCTCAAATTCCTGCACATAATCATCCACTGTTTTGCCCCCCTACCTCAAAGTTTGCAGTCGCATAAACAGCTCCTGTTTGTAGTGCTCAGGAATGAACCTTTTCCTTAGCAACCTCTTCATGTCCCTCCAGGTTTGAACCTCTGCCTCTCCATCCCGACGCCTGTTGATGATCAGATTCTTCCACCAAAGTGCAGCATACCCCACAAATTCAACAGCAGCCAATCTAACCCTGGTACTGTCGTCAATCTCATAACATTCGAAGAGACCTTTGACCTTATCCTCCCAGTCCAGGTACTCATCTGCTGATCCCTTACCATTATAGGATGGCATCTGTAGTTTCACATACTCTAAACCCCGAGGTAGCCTAAAATCCCTATTCTGATTTAGGTTGACCCCAAAATTATCATCTCTTTCTTCCACTACTCTGTTTCGATGAGGGTTTTGTGGAGCTACTCGAGGTGGTGCTGGTTGGTTTACCATTGGTGGTTGTGGTAAAGTCATCCTGTCAACTCTAGTTGCTAGTGTAGCAACTATAGTAGTAAGCTCCTGAAGTTGTTCCTCTAAGGTCCTCCTACCTGCAACATTAAGACCCTGACCTCCACCAACTCGACTATTGGCTTCATCACTCATTCCTCCATTCACGCTATTATTCGACATGTTTGTGGATGCAATCTATTTGAAGTACTAGTGTAATATCTAGTAATTGTAGCACACTCACTTCACAAAACAACTTCACGCCAAAACTAATTCACTCCGCCACTTGCACACTACACACACAACACACTAAATCCACGCAACAATAATATGTTGCAACCCTTCACTTCCACGGTAGCAACAAACAAAACTAACTAAAGATACTCCTTTAAATGGCAAGCAATTAATTCCAACAAGTTAATGTGCAATCAAGGTGATTAATACACAATAACTCTATAGTTTAATGGTTAATTTGAATTCAAATCAGTTTCCTAATCCTCCACGCCACTTGAAGAAATCTGCTAATGAAATGACTCTTCAATTCCGCAATAATGAAGGAACAACATACACTTAATTAACAATGCTACAACAAGAAATTCCTCTCCTTCCTCACGTAAACAACACACGGCAAGAATGAAGACAATAACCAAACTTTTCTTTCAAATCAGAAGCTTCATTTATCCTCTTCAACAAAGATCAATCACGTAAAGATCAAGGTGACACACAAAAAAATTTCAATTGTTCCGAATTTCCACTCTTCTACAATTCGGTTCACAATGGTAAGACAAAAAAACTTTTAACTCCCAAACTTCAATCGATAAACCCCTTCTCATAAACCTTCAAGCTCTGATACCAAAATATGATGATGCCTAATTCCACTTAAGCACAATCAAAAGAATCAAGGAAAAACACCTTAATTCACAAAACACAAACCGGTTCAATTGAGGGTGATTTCACGTGAAGATTTGATGGAAAAATGATGATCCAATGATATAATTGTAATCTCTAATGATAATTTAACCAAATAACCACAATAGGGCTTGATAATCACGTGGAAATCAGATCAAAATGAAGCAACACAAACCGTGAATTCCACTTCCCCTTTTAATACCAAATTCACGTCACAATGCACTAAAAATGATAGTGAATTCAATAACTAAAAGAACAATCAATCTTACAAGATTGATGTCCACGAATTACAATAACCAATAAGTCCAAGAAAGATTCAAATCTACCCTAGATATGACTCACTAGAGAAGAAATGAACAACAACAAAGATGAATCGATATTACTCACGATTTCTCCTTGTTGCACTCGCCACAATTCCAACTTCTTGGGATTAAAATTGATAAGAGAATTTTGGAATTAGGAAACCCTAAGCCCTCTCACGAAAATGTGAAGTGTTTTTCTGCAAAATTAGCCTCCTCAAACCCTCTCTTAAGCAAGTATTTATACTTGCTTCTCCTAGGGTAAAAAAGTGCTCAAAATTACAAGTTTGCCACTTTTAAGGTGGCTAGCCCTAAATGAAAATTACAAGGAAATAAAAGTGTCCCAAAAACAAAATACAACCAAAATAGTTCAATAAACATTTACAAGATACAAAATAACATAAGTCTTCATGATCCAATGCCTTAGAATAGCGAACAATCGCAGCAGGTCTTTGATTGTTATCCTGAAAAATGTTCGGTATCCAACTGAAGTTGTAGGACATTTTGGCATCCCATGGAGAATTATAATTGTACCTGTAAGATTATTCACAAATTTAATTAGAAATAAAGACAAAAGGTAAAATATGAGTAATTTGGATAATCATCCAACTTGGGTTCTGAAGAGGTTGACATTGTTAGAAATTTTCCCATCAAGGAATTTAGAATTCACCCTAGTCATGCTAATCAAATTACCGTTAAATTATTGAAATCAACTTATATGTGGTTATTCACGTGAGTTCAACATTTTAAACCTCAAATCAATTAGTCCACTTTCGTATCTCTAATTAACAGAGGATTCTAATATACTCTCATACATTTTTCAATGCTATGATCGCCTTATGCCCTAATACAATTATCCCTAATCTCTTAGTGAATAATTAATTAGAACATAGCTTTAATCTCTATATGAACCCTAATTAAACCAATTAACGCCGCTTTCGCATTGACTCATTAGTCTAATTAAGAATTCCTAACAAATCCTATCTCTACTTTCGTATTGATTGGATTTCTAACAATCTAATCTTTATCACAATTAAATTGAAATTATAGGAATTCTCAACATGAATACTCCACATATATGTCAATCTCATAACCAAACTACACTGATCATTTTAGCAAACTAGTGCTTCATCCACTATTCCCACAAATGAAATTAGCCAGCCATACAATAGATAACAACAAGACAAAATTCAACAAAAAATGTTAAAGAATCCATTAAAGACATAAAAACCAATTCACAGAAATGCAAAATATGATTAGGATAAGAAGTCACCAATATGTAGCAAATCTGGAAATAAGATCCTAAAATAACTCTTCAGAGATTTCTGACTTGATCTCAATTGATGGAAGTACAATTGAATTCAATCTTCAATTCCCTTGTAAAAAGCTAAAGTTTCTCAAATCTGCCAAATTGTTCAAAAGTCTCGTCTCTTTCCCCCCGGTCGCGTTTTTTCTATTCTTTCTCACCACTCCTTTTATGCTGCACAGAAACGTACAAATTGCACAAGAATATGAAAAGTCGGTAGTCCACCACATGAGGCACGACCGTGTGTAATGTGGTTGTTACTGCCAGCACATAAACCACGGCCGTGGGATAACTCCATAAGCTTCTCGGCATTTATTTCTTTCCTTCTTCTTTTAGGCACGGCCGTGTCTCATCCCTTGCTTGTGATTTCTTCATGTTTTGCATCATGTACATCTTCAAGTCCATTAAT
This sequence comes from Laguncularia racemosa, assembly GCA_037954665.1. Lineage (NCBI taxonomy): Eukaryota > Viridiplantae > Streptophyta > Magnoliopsida > Myrtales > Combretaceae > Laguncularia > Laguncularia racemosa. Next base: position 628,968 of record JBBMOL010000039.1, on the reverse strand, counting down.
CCCTAAGATATTAACATAAATGCAATTTAAGTATCTTTTTATTGGAAATTTCTAATAATTGACAATAATATATATACCAATCGCAAGATACAACATGATAAAATATGCCTTTATCAACTCCCCCATACTTGAACTTCTGCTTGTCCTCAAGCAATTAATAATCTGTCAAATGAAAATAAAAAATTTTCTTTCTCATAATTGATTTGAAAAGATGGTGCCTACCACTCTAACTAAACTGACAACATGTAACTAGTATACTTAGAAAAAATTGAGTAGTTAATCTGGAAAGACTAACTTTTATTCCTAATGTTTAACCACCGAATTCTTATTTCAAAAGATAAATTCTCAGTCCAATAAAGCAAAACACTCATTTAAACTTCAAAAGCAACTAGCAAGTATAAAATCTCTTTAATTACCTATCTGAATAAGATAACACAAAGTTAAAGCATATGGTATCCACTCTTCCCCTAGATTTTTTCCTTTTTATAATAGTCTTATTATTTTTTTTTTTTATTTTTTTTTTTTCAGATTGACATTGGAGTTTGACTTCACTCTTCTGAGGGACTAAAGCCTGCCCATATCAACTGGATTTTATTAATATATTAAAATTTTGCCTTTCCGCCCTTCACGTTATTGTGAGTTCATTGAGTCGGCACATCCCGGGCTCATCACCCAAGTGACCAGGTTTTAAAGGGACCCCTACGAACTCCTCCTCACACTAATATTTAAGTTAGGATACTTTTAACTCACTTAACTGAGTCATTGGAGTAAAGGCTCTAAATATTTTATTTTATTTATTTAATTTTTTTTTAGGACTATTTTTATAAGGAATCACCAAGTAAAAAGTTTCCTCCACATCTTCTTCTAAGAGTTAAAATATTCTCAAAGCACTTCAAAAGACAAAATACAAGCTTAATTCACTTAGAAGTAAACTTGCTTGTTTTGCACTAAAGGACTCGACTTACTTCCGAACGTTAAATTCAAGAGTCTAAACAAAAGGTCAAATTTTTCCTTAAAGATTCCACTACTAAATTTAAACTAAGTAAACCAATTACAACAGCTAATGAGTAAGGCATCAAATCAAATCAATTAGATAAAAGAAAATTTATACCACATTTCTAGATCATATTAGACTTTTCCAATACAACAGTTCAAGATAATGGTGAAGTATAATTGTCCAAAATATTCATTCCACACAAATTAACATCAACAGATATCAAAATTATCATAAATAATGGCCTATTTTATTTTTCCTTCCCCCACACGTAATTCAGACAATGTCCCTATTGTCTTTCCTAATTGCAAAAGAAAATTGATTAAACCATAAAAGTACTTTGGGAATAACAAAACTTCCCTGAGATGAAAGTGTAGCAAAGTCTCCGGAATATTTCATCATGAAAGTGCCATTGCTTTTCCATATGAACTGCACATTTTACCTTTAGTTCTTGAAGTTAGAACAAAAAAAAAACACAAAGAGACAAAATAGATCAAGAATATTCACAGTCTAACATCACCTATAGTGTTTAAGTAATTATTACAATTCCAACAGAAAATAAAATAAAAGTAATCGACAAATAACATTAAGACAAGTCTTTAAAAAAAAATGAACAAAATCAAGCTTAATCCTCATCATCATCAAAATCATCATCCTCCTATTCTTCATCATCAGACACTTCCTCCTCCTCGTCATCTGAACATTCTTCCTCAGAACTAGAACTTGGTTCTTCCTCCTAAGGTGGGGATATTACTCGTTGGGGAGGTGGCTGTATTATGACACTGATGGATCGCCTTGGCGTGATCTTCATTCGAGGCCCACCTATGGATGAACTTGGAATTATAGCAAGAAGTTGTGGTTGTGGAGGTGAAACATCCTCATCAATACTTCCTTCACATGGAGGAATAGATACTCCCAGGGCATCTGAAAAGAAATTTTTTTTTTTTTTTTACACACGGTCGTGGTGTAAGGGGTGAGTCAATCCGTAATTTGCACATTACCGTGGCACGGCCATATGACATGTGGTGGATTTAGGGCCACCACACGAACCACGACCGTATCTTATCCCCCTAAAATCCTCAACCAAATTTTTTTTTTTGAAAAATAAAATTAATTTACAAAAATCTTTAATCATGGGCTGCCTCCCATGAAGCGCTTAGTTTAAAGTCTTTAGCTCGACTTTCAGGGTTAGCTTACATCAAGGAGTTTAAACAACTCCTCCAACACCATCATTTTCAGATTAGGATTCCAAGCTTCCTTCCATGGTATGGTGCCCTTCTTTTCAGCTTCCACCAATGTTTTGTAGGTGGATATCAACAAACTTACTTGCTGGATGTCTGCCCTTGACCATCCTAAGATTTCCCTATGTTCATCCAACTGGCCTTGAATCTGCTGCTGCAATTCTCTTGTCATAGGCGCTGGATTAATGTGAGGCCATGGATTTCCTAAATTTAGACACTCATAATCAAACAATTGATTAGAAAAGACATTAGGTTCAAGTGTCTGCATGGGCATTAGTGTCGACACTGGTGGCTTCTCATAGTGGTCTGTCTTCTCAAAAGCAACAACATTTTCAGTCTGGGGTACTTGCTCACAGCCTTTGTTTTCTTGCTCATCCTCATCCCCCCAATCATCTATCTCATTCAAGACAGCTTCAAGAGTGGTTTGCCCTACATCTTCCTCCACATCATTGTTAGTAATTTCACCCTCAGCAGATATGTCAGAATACCTTGCTTTCTCATTAGACAAAAACACAGGATCATACATATCAAATGTTACCTGGTCATCTAGTGCTCTAAGGGTGAGCTTGCCTTGTCCTACATCAATTAGAGCTTGACCTGTAGCTAGGAATGGTCTACCTAGAATGAGTGGAATGACGTCATCTTCTTCCACATCCAGTATGACAAAGTCCACTGGAAATATGAATTTATCGACCTTGACTAAGACATCCTCCACTGTACCTTTGGAAAACCGTAAGCTCTTATCAGCTAGCTACACTGTGATTGGTCTCCTCTTGCACTTTTGTGGCTTTATTCCGAGCTTCCTAAAAACTGAAAGTGGCATTAAATTAATACTTGCACTAGAATCAATCAAAACATTCTGAAAATCAATATTACCAATGGTGCAAGGGATACTGAAACTCGCCTGATCTTTCAGCTTTCTAGGTAGCTGAGCAGATTTCTTCTCTATGACAACTAAACTCTCACCAAGAAGCATTACTTTCTCAACACTCTCCATGGATCTTTTATTAGAGAGCAGCTCTTTCATGAATTTGGCATAGGATGGAATTTGCTTCAAGGCCTCTAAGAGAGGTATATTAATTTGAAGCCCCTTAAATATGTCACAAAACCTGGTAAACTGGGCTTCCAACTCCCTCTACTTGAGTCTTCTTGGGAAAGGGATAGGTGGAACATAAGGCTGCAACACTGGTGCTTTGGATGTGAGTTCCTCCTCCTTCTGCTTACCTTTCTCTGGATCTTTCTCTTGAATTTTTACCTACCTTTCAGCTTTCTTCACTTCCTTACCACTCCTTAGCATGATGGCATTGACATGATGGGTGTTCTCCTCAGTTTTGCTAGGCAAAAACCCTGAGGGTCTAGTACTTAGCTACTGTGCAATTTGACCGAGCTGGCCCTCCAAGTTTCTGATAGAAGCTTGTTGGTTTTGCAGGAGGGTGTCAGTCTTTTGCATGTAGCTCCTCATGAGCTCTTCCATCTGAGTGGGTTGCTGTTGAGAATAGGCATTCTGAGCAAAGGTTTGTCTGGGAAATCCAGGGGGCAGGTTAAGTGCTTGATTCTCATTCCTCCATGAGAAGTTTGGATGATTGCGCCACCCAGGATTGTATGTATTCGAATATGGTCCTTGAGTACCTCTCTAGAGGTTGCCTACAAAGTTTACTTGTTTTCCATGGGATGAGGAGGAGCAGTTTCTAGACAGGCACTCAAGAGTTGAGTGTGGTCCTGAGAATAACTCACAACAAGCAATTTGATTAACATTAAAAGATGGTGCAGAGGTGAGTTTACTTACCAGGGCGGTAAGAGTAAGAGCAGAAATCTGAGCTGTTAAGGTGTCCATGTCATTGACAAATGCCATCTAGACTTACCTCTTTCATGTTGCCAATTATGTGCACTAGAGGCCATTTCCTCAATTAAAGAATTGACTTTAGTGTATGTTTTACCCATCAATGCACCTCCAGCTGCAACATCTACCAATGACCTCATAGTGTCATCTAAACTAAGATAAAATACCTCAATCAGGAGATTATCAGGTAGGCTATGGTGTGGACACTTCCGGATTGTTTCCTTAAATCGTTCCCATGCCTCATATAATGATTCACCACTGAACTTGGAAAAGTTGGTGATATCATTTCTTAATTTGGCAGTACGTGATGGTGGGAAAAATCTTCTAAGAAACATTGATTGAAGTTCAGCCCATGTGGTAACAGAATCTTGAGGTAAGGAATTATACCAAGCTCTTGCCTTATCCTTTAATAAGAAAGGAAAAAGTTGCAGTCTTATGGCATCATTAGAAACACCATTCATCTTTATCAAGTTAGACTACTGAAGGAATCCTGCTATGTGCTCATCAGGGCTCTCATGTGTATATCCACCAAACTGATTGGATTGCACCATCTGCATAAGTGCCGGCTTCAGCTCAAAAGTGTTGGCCTGAACAGCTGGCGTTTTAATTGCTGGTCCTTGAACAGTTGGGACTGAAAAATCACGAAGTGCTCGCGGGGCAGCCTGAATAGGAAGATTGTTATTGTCATCTGCCATGATTTCCTCTTGATTCTCTCCTCTTTGTTTATTCTCTCTTCTCAAACGATGTATAGTACGCTCTATCTCAGGATCTAGGGGCAGAAGTTCAAGACTCCTACTCCTTTGCATGCGCACCCATAGAAAAGACAAAAAAGTAAAGACACACTATCAAAAAAATAATATGCACCTAAATTACCAACAAAGCTACAAAGTCTAATATCTTATAGTCCCCGGCAACGGTGCCAAAAACTTGATCACTCGTGAAATGTATATGTGAAACCGCTAGCAAGTATACTAGGTCGCAATCAAGTAATATATGATGAGTAGAGTATTGTTCCCTCGAGGACTAAAAAGATTACCAAACCTATAATAACTTATACTGATATTTAGGTAGTTCAAACAGGAATCTTTTATATATTTAACTAAAGAGGTTAAATTAAGTTCTATGCTAATGAGAATTATAAGATTCTTATAAATACTTCCAATTGAACAGTAGGAATTTAGAATTCACCCTAGTCATGCTAATCAAACTACCGTTAAATTATTGAAATCAACTTATATGTGGTTATTCACGTGAGTTCAACATTTTAAACCTCAAATCAATTAGCCCACTTTCGTATCTCTGATTAACAGAGGATTCTAATATACTCTCATACATTTTTCAATGCTATGATCGCCTTATGCCCTAATACAATTATCCCTAATCTCTTAGTGAATAATTAATTAGAACATAGCTTTAATCTCTATATGAACCCTAATTAAACCAATTAACGCCGCTTTCGCATTGACTCATTAGTCTAATTAAGAATTCCTAACAAATCCTATCTCTACTTTCGTATTGATTGGATTTCTAACAATCTAATCTTTATCACAATTAAATTGAAATTATAGGAATTCTCAACATGAATACTCCACATATATGTCAATCTCATAACCAAACTACACTGATCATTTTAGCAAACTAGTGCTTCATCCACTATTCCCACAAATGAAATTAGCCAGCCATACAATAGATAACAACAAGACAAAATTCAACAAAAAATGTTAAAGAATCCATTAAAGACATAAAAACCAATTCACAGAAATGCAAAATATGATTAGGATAAGAAGTCACCAATATGTAGCAAATCTGGAAATAAGATCCTAAAATAACTCTTTAGAGATTTCTGACTTGATCTCAATTGATGGAAGTACAATTGAATTCAATCTTCAATTCCCTTGTAAAAAGCTAAAGTTTCTCAAATCTGCCAAATTGTTCAAAAGTCTCCTCTCTTTCCCCCCCGATCGCGTTTTTTCTATTCTTTCTCACCACTCCTTTTATGCTGCACAGAAACGTACAAATTGCACAAGAATATGAAAAGTCGGCAGTCCACCACATGAAGCACGGCCGTGTGTAATGTGGTTGTTACTGCCATCACATAAACCACGGCCGTGGGATAACTCCATAAGCTTCTCGGCATTTATTTATTTCCTTCTTCTTTTAGGCACGACCGTGTGTAATGTTGATGTGCCTAATCACACTTTAAAACACATCCAAAAGACTTAAGAAAAGATATCTCAAGTCTAGGCAAAATCGGATCCCAAAATGGCACTTTTCAAATGAACCCTAATGTTGAAATGATGAAATTCAATTCTACTGATGATATAATCTGAATACCACAATGGAAATGGTTTCTAATAACACTCTAATATCATATAATCCACTCAAATGAAGCCTCAATTTGACAAAGAAAATCGTAAAGTAAGATTCCTTTTCCAAATGGTGAAATTCACGTTTTCAAGGAAACTTTTCAATGATGATCCAAATCAAATGATAAGTACTTCAAATAATCACAAGAATTCGTGTACAATAAGATGTAAATCTGACCAAGAACTATCTCTAATCAACCATAGATACAACACACTAGAGAAGAAAAGAAATCACAACAAAATGAAATTGATATAACTCACAATTTCAAGATGTTGCACTCGCCACAATTTCAAGTCTTGGAATTGAAATTGATAAGAGTTGGAACCAAGGTATGAACCCTAATTCACACGTGAAAAGAGGTGTATGTTCTGCAAAAAATAAGCTTCCCTAAACCCTCTCTTAAGCAAGTATTTATACTTGCTACTTCTAGGATTAAAAAAGTGCTCAAAATTACAAGTTTGCCACTTTTAAGGTAGCTAACCCTAAATGAAAGTTACATGGAAATAAAAGTGTCCCAAAACCAAAATACAACCAAAATAGTTCATAAAAGAATAAATATATAAAAGAAATGGTCTTCAAGATGTCGGTCTTCTATAGGATCCATCGGCCCAGCTCATCGCCGGTTCAGGTCGGTCCATGGATAACCCACAAGCTGAGTCTGAGGGAGTTTGTCCATTGCCCTATAGAATATGATAAGTGTGCCTGTTGGAATACACAATACAACAATAATAGAAAAGAGGTTAATATATAAATAATTCCGGGGTCAATCTGCTCAAAATGGGCCCTCAACGCCAAGATTTGAAATCCTTTAGTTCTTGCCCTAATGATAGGTCTTGTCGGATTTTTATTCCTATCAAATGTGGTTGTTACTGCCACCACATAAACCATGGCCGTGGGATAACTCCATAAGCTTCTCGGCATTTATTTCTTTCCTTCTTCTTTTAGGCACGGCTATGTCTCATCCCTTTCTTGTGATTTCTTCATGTTTTGCATCATGTACATCTTTAAGTCCATTAATCCCTAAGATATTAACATAAATGCAATTTAAGTATCTTTTTATAGGAAATTTCTAATAATTGACAATAATATATATACCAATCGCAAGATACAACATGATAAAATATGCCTTTATCAATCACTTACTTCACAATTGAACCCTAATTCACGAGATTGAAGATAAATTGATATAAAGAACAACCAATTGTATAAATATCAATGGAAAACAATGGAAATAAACTAGAATTCCACTCAATTTGAAATGATTCAAATATGAAAATGAAGAACCTTAATTCACGTGGACATGGACAAGTTACCAACAAATTGTACTTAGATATTACTCACTAAACACAATTTGTAAAAACAACAAGAGTAAGATTGATATTACTCACAATCTACTCTAGTTGGTCTCGCTACAATTTCACTAAGAAATTGATAAGAGATCTATTGCATGCAAAGAACAACCCTCACGGCAACAAAGTGCTTGATTTGAAAATGTCAAAAAGTTTTTTCAAAAATCCTACTTAGCAAGTATTTATACTTGCTCCAATTAGGGTAAAAATAACACAAAAATTACAAAGATGCCACTTAAGTGGCCAGTTCCAAAATTAATAAAATACAAGTACAAAATGGTCTTCAAGTGGCTGGTTCTTCACTTTAATTGAATAAATTGTGGACCATTGGGTGTGAGTCCAAGAATGTCCCCAATTTGATCTTTAGTGTGTTTTATTTGCCTTCCTGTAAAACCGATAAATGTACCTATTGGAATGCACAACAATTATATAATGCAAAAGTAGACACTATTTCAACATCCTTAAGGTTTAGTTGTTCATGGAGGACCCTCATAGCTAGATTTTGCAATCCTTTGGCTCGTGCTCTGGTGATTGGTCTTGTAGCAATTGGATTCCTATCATCTTCTCGAGCCTCAAGAAGATTTGCTATCAAATCTGATAGGTCTTTGTGAATATCATCTGGTAAATATGGTGATAGATCTGTAACATTAAAGGTAGCTGAGATGCCATATTCTCCTGGCAATTCTATTCTGTTTGTGTTGTTGTTGATGTGTCTGACAACTCTAAAAGGTCTATTTGCTCTGGGTGATAGCTTCTGTGACTTCTTATGAGGAAACCTGTCTTTGTTGAGATTAATCTAGACTAGGTCACCTGGATTATAAATTCTAGTTTTCCTATTCTTGTTTCCCTATAGTTTCTGCTGCTCTTGTGTTTTCTAAAGATGTTCAAATGTCTTCTCATGAAGTTTCTGAATCTCTTTGGCTCGCTTAACTCCACTTAAGCTCTCTTCCTTTATTACTGGTCCTGCTATAAGATCCAATGGAAGAGTAGGATTATAGCCATACACAACTTCAAAAGGAGACTTACTAGTTGAACTATGAGTAGACCTATTGTAAGCGAACTCAACAATAGGAAGACACAAGTCCCAATTAGTAAGATTCTTGCCAACCTTTGTTCTTAGTAATGTGCCAAGAGTACAATTAACAACTTCGGCCTGGTTGTTAGTTTGGGGATGGCAAGAGGTACTATACATAAGTTTAGTAACAAGTTTTCTCCATAGTGTCTTCTAGAAGAAGCTAAGAAACTTAGTGTCTCTGTCAAACATTATACTGTGTGGAACACCATGCAATTTAACAATCTCCTACGCAAAATGTTAGCTATAAAAAGTGCATCATCTGTTTTGTGACAAGGCACAAAATGGGACATTTTGCTAAACCTATCAACAATCACCATGATAGAATCCTTTCCCCTTTGAGTCTTGAGCAAACCAAAAAAAAAATCCATGTTGATATCAATTTAGGGTTTAGTAGGTATAGGCAAAGGCATATATTCACCCTGAACGCCTTTCTTCCCTTTTACTCTTTTGCAAACTCCACACCTTTCCAGCACCCTATGAACATCCCTTATCATACCCTTCTAATAAAATTTTCTTTTAACATTGCTAAGGTTCTTTTCTCACCAAAATGACCAGACGATCCTCCTGCATATGCTTCCTTCACCAACAATTCCCTTACAGACCCACAAGGTATACACAATTTTCCAGCTTTATATAAAAATCCATCAATCATGTAATACCCATCAAACATCGTTCCCTCAGAACATTTCTCAATAATTGCTTTCAGATAATCATCATGCATATATTGCTCCTTCAGCAATTCAAAACTAAGCAGTTTCGATTGAAGAGAAGTGATAAGTACATACTTGCGTGACAAAGCGTCAGCTACTATATTTTAGTTACCTTTCTTGTACTTGATCACATATACAAAACTTTCCAGAAACTCTGCCCATTTGGCTTAGCATTTAGACAGATTTTGTTGACCTTTGAAACATTTCAGCGACTCATGATCGGTGTAGATAATGAATTCTCTTAGAAGGAGATAATGCTGCCATGTCATCAATGCCCTCACTAAGGAATAGAATTCCTTATCATATATCGAGTAGTTTAAAGTTGCACCACTCAACTTTTCACTAAAGTAGGCAATAGGCCTCTTATCCTGCATGAACACAGCACCAATTCCTATCCCAAAAGCATTACATTCTAATTCAAAAACTTTATCAAAATCAGGTAAAGCCAATACTATAGCATTAGTAAGTTTTTCCTTTACCTCTTCAAAATCTTTTAAGCCTTCTCACCCCAAATGAAAGGAACATTTTTCTTGGTCAGTTCAGTTAATGGACTAACAATGCTACTGAAATTATAGACTAAGCACCTATAGAATGAAGCTAGTCCATGGAAACTTCTTACCTCAGTAACTGATTTTGGTGTTGACCATTCTTTAATAGCCCTCACTTTCTCCTAATCAACCCTGACACTATAACCAGATACAATAAATCCTAAAAATGTTACCTCAGTTTGGTAGAAGGAACACTTTTAGAGATTTGCAAATAACTGCTACGCCCTTAAGACTGAAAATACCACTTAAAGATGCTCCATATGATATTTTAGGCTTTTGCTGTATATCAAAATATCATCAAAATAAACAACAACAAATTTACCTAAAAACTCGTTCATTACATAATTCATTAACCTCATAAATGTTCTAGGAGCATTACTTAATCCAAACGGCATAACCATCCATTCATACAGTCCATGGCGTGTTTTAAAAGAGGTCTTCCACTCATCTCCTTCTCTTATCTGAATTTGATGATATTCGCTTTTAGGGTTTACCTTGGAGAATACCTGTGCACCATACAGTTTATCTAACATATCATCAAGTTTAGGAATAGGATAAATGTATTTGATGGCAATTTTGTTGATGGCTAGGCTATCAATATACATTCTCCAAGTACCATTCTTCTTAGGGACAAGAAGGGTTGGAACAATACAAGGACTAAGACTCTCCCTGACAAAACCCCATTCGACTTGCTCATCCACCTAACATTTTAATTCCTTAGCCTCTTTAGTATTCGTACGATACACAAGTCGATTTAGCAAAATTGACCTAAGCAAGAAGTCGATGGCATGCTCTATACCTCTCAAAGGTGGTAAACCCTCTTGCAAGTCATCAGTAAAAAGGTCACTATACTCATCCAATACCTAAGATACCAAAGCGAGTAGATGTTGACACCTCTCCATCTCTAGGGCATACCTCATTTGCAATGAGTATACTGGGCTCTCATTTGTTATGGCCTCCTCCAACACATTCTGTCCCATCAATAAGACCTTTTCCTCCCAGATTTCTTAGCCTGTATTGGAGCCACTTTGATCTTTGATGGTTTACTGATTTGTCGTTGAACCTCTTGGACCTCTGAAGGTGACATTGGATTTAGGATGATACATTTTCCCTCTTTCTAGAATACGTATGTATTTCTGAAGCCATCATGTAAAACCCTCCTGTCATATAACCAAGGCTTACCAAGCAATATATGGGATGCACACATAGGAAGAATGTCACATTCAATTTTATCATGATATTTATCCCCTATATTGAAAGGTACCCTAGCCCTCTGGGTTACATGGAGACTCCCTTACTGATGAGATCCATGATGAGAGCCAAGCTGGAAGAAGAAATGTGGATCCTCTTGAAGTGCCGCCTGGACCGATCATAAGAAATCAAGCAAAACGACTCAAGGAAGCACTTAACGGGTTGATAAAGGTTGTCCATGAAGCTGGAAAGGATTGGAGCAATCATGAAGTTGGAACGGATTGGAACAACCATAGGAAGACCCTTGCTTTTATACAAGTCACACCGGACACGGGATGAAGAGGGCGTGTATTTTCAAGGCACAACCGTGTAGGAATCTCAAGATTGCACAGAATCATACACGGCTAAAAGGCACGATCGTGTAAGGAGACAAGAATTGGCACAGAATCATACACGGCCAAAGTACACGGCCGTGTATCCCCTGCCGGCCAGCATGTTCTGTTTCGTGTTTTTACGCAACTTATCTAAGCTATGTCGTTTTGGACTTGTTTTTCACGAATTGTAACCCTAGTATAAAAGCTCCTAGGGTTTAGAACAACAAGGATTTTACATCTTTGAACATTAAACACTTTTGAGAGGCACCTCTCTTGGTTCTTCATGAACTAAATCAAACTTATTGGATTAATTTCCGTGGCGTTCATCCCGACTTATCAATCGGTCTTTCATCCCGATTGTGCCGTCTTCATTTTATACCAAGGTTCTTGTCTCGCTTATAGACAACAGGTCGCGGTTTCCACTTTAGGTATTTGGGCGTCTTAGGCAACGAATTCCGAACGTATTGGTATTAGGTTTCGTCACGAGTTGGCGTGGTTCGTATCACCTACTCACTTAGCCAATGTAATTTGTAGGGTTTTGGATGTAGGGTAGTTATAAGTTTCAATTTCGATACTAATGAGGCAGCCACAACATTAGTACAACTACCACCATCAATAATAATAATACACAAATTACCTTGCACCCTACAAGAAGTGTGAAACAAGTTTTCTCTCTACGCATCATCAATGGTTAGAAAAGAAATCAAGGCTCGGCGTAGTACATTAGTAGACAAATACAAATCACCTCCCTCCTGATTTTTATCCTCATTTACAAATCCCCCATTTACAACAATATTAGACATGGTCGTTGAATTGAATTGTACAAAGACAATTCAAAGGCAAGTGTAGTAGAATTCACAATCACCCTTTTACACCAACAACAACAACAACACTACTCCAGTTAAACTTTACACATACTTCCACACTTCAATCATGACAACAACAAGTAGAAGTAACAATAAACACTTCTCCAATAGTAAGTTAATAATTCCAACTAAGCAAAGTGTTCAAGCATCAATACATAATAACTTCTACGCTTTAATGCTTGCTTTTGAAATTCAAATTTAACCACTACAACTCCTTTACTCACGGTACATACACACACTTACAATCCACGTGCAGCAACCTTTCACCACAACACAAATAATACACCACATTGCACCCTTCACCACACAAAATCACTACACCGCACACACACTCACTAACAGTGCAACATACACACACTTTCCTCCTCTTCCAATCACGGCACAACATGATAAGAATCAAAATCCAACAAGACCTATCATTAGGGCAAGAACCAAAGGATTTCGAATCTTGGCGATGAGGGCCCATTTTGAGCACATCGACCTTGGAATTATTTGTTTACTAACCTCTTTTCTCTTATTCATGTATTTTATATTCCAACAGGAATACTTATCATGCTTTATAGGGCGATGGACAAATTCACTCAGACTCAGCTTGTGGGTTATCCATGGATCGACCTAAACTGGCGATAAGTTGGGCCGATGAATCCTATAGAAGAGCTAGCATGATGAAGACTATTTTTATTTATAATTATTTCTTTGGAATATTTATGTTGTAATCTTTCATTTGGGACACTTGCATTTGTTTGTAATTTTCATTTAGGACCGGCCACCTTAAAAGTGACATAGTTGTAATTTTGTGCATTTTCTAACCCTAAAGGGAGCAAGTATAAATACTTGCTTAAAGTAGGATTTGAGGAGGCCATATTTTTCAGAATTTGAGAAAAACTTTGTGTGAGGATTAGGGTTCTCCTAATTGTCATTAGACTCTTATCAATTTCAATCCCAAGAGTTGAAATTGTGGCGAGTGCAACACTTTGAAATTGTGAGTAATATCAATTTCATTTTATTGTGATTTCTTTTCTTCTCTAGTGTGTAATATCTAGGAGTGAATTGAGATAGTTCTTGGTCAGATTTTCTTCCTATTATATTTGAATTTCTGTGCTTAATTGAGATACTTTGCATTTGAATTCAGTTCATCCTTTATGTTTGCTTCTTGAACCGTGATTAGCACATGTGGAAAGGGGTTCTTAGATTTGAAGATTTATTTTGAGATCGTGAATTATTCACGTGGATTTATATGTGATTAGTGTGATGTTAGAAGAAATTATCATTGTGGAATTAGAATTGCATCATTGAGTATTTGGATCTCATTGCACCTTTACTAGGGGTTCACGCAATTTTACCCTTTTTGAACCGGTTATTGATTTGAGAGTTGAAGTGTTCCTTTGGTTCACTTGATTGTGCTTAGAACTTGGTTTTAGGCACATAATCTTTTGGTATCAGTGCATCATCATACTTGGATTCATTCTTGATTACGTCCTTGTTGTGGGAATTGGTTAATAAATATTGAGGAATTGTGCAATTGTTGAACTAGTTTGATTGACATTATCTAATTGTCTTTCAAATTAGTTTTTGCATGTGCTTAAGCTTGGTTTTAGGCACATCACAACAACTCAAATGCAACTCTTAATGAAGCTTCTCCACAAATGGTAAGAAACAATTCACAAATATTCAAATTGCATTCAATCAATACTACATAATAACTTCTTCTAACTTAATGAATGTATTTGAATTCAAATAATTTCCCTATCCTCCACACAAAACAAATTTGGAAATGCAATTCACACTCCTCAATTCTGAAACAACATATAAGGAAATTCACTTCTCTTATGTCACAAAGAATGTATCTCCAATTCCAAAACACACACAAGGAAATACACTTCCTACTTCCCCTTCTCCTTACAGCAAGATTAAGAACACAATGACTATTACAAGGTCTCCACTTCCACTTCAACAACAACAAATATAACACAATAAAATCACAATAAACTACTTCAATTCCATTTCACAATTTAGATCAAGAAGTAAAATTCAAGAACCCTAATTTTTCAATTGAAGTTCACGCAAACCCTACTCCAGAACCTTTGCTCTGATACCAAAAATTATGATGTCCCTCACTAATTAGATAGCAAACACATCAATCAAGTGGTGTGAACAACAAATTCCAATAACAAATGGCATGATCACTTACTTCACAATTGAACCAAAATTCACAAGATTGAAGATAAATTGATATAAAGAACAACCAATTGTATAAATATCAATGGAAAACAATGGAAATGAAGTAGAATTCCACTCAATTTGAAATTATTCAAATATGAAAATGAAGAACCCTAATTCACGTGGACATGGACAAGTTACCAACAAATTGTACTTAGATATTACTCACAAAACACAATTTGTAAAAACAATAAGAGTAAGATTAATATTACTCACAATATAGTCTAGTTGGTCTCGCCACAATTTCACTGAGAAATTGATAAGAGATCTATTGCATGCAAAGGACAATCTTCACGGCAACAGTGTTTGATTTCAAAATGTTAACAAGCTTTTTTCAAAAACCCTACTTAGCAAGTATTTATACTTGCTCCAATTAGGGTAAAAATAACACAAAAATTACAAGGATACCACTTAAGTGGCCGGTTCCAAAATCAACAAAATACAAGTACAAAATGGTCTTTAAGTGGCTAGTTCTTCACTTTAATTAAAAAAATTGTGGACCATTGGATGTGAGTCCAAGAATGTCCCTAATTTGATCTTTAGCGTGTTTTATTTGTCCTCCTATAAAACCGATAAATGTACCTGTTGGAATGCACAACAATTATATAATGCAAAAGTAGACACTAGTTCAACATCCTCAAGGTTTAGCTGTTCATGGAGGATCCTCATAGCTAGATTTTGCAATCCCTTGGCTTGTGCTCTGGTGATTGGTCCTATAGGAATTGGATTCCTATCAAAAGCTAAGTTCTATCACTCTCAACATAACCCCAATATCCCAAGCAAAACTTCAAGCAACATCTCCTATACTTGTGGTCAACAAAAATTAACCCCTTAACTCCTTATAGAGCTAAGTGAGTACCAAAAGCAAAATAATAGCAAGAAACACAACATAAAGGAATATAATGACACTATAGAATTATTTATTATTGCACATTTCACATCAACATAGATATGAGTACTGTATAATTCATCTAAAGCATGAAATGCTATGCATGAGATTTGTAGATGCAATGATTGCTTAATTAACTCATACTAAGGCCACTAAACTCACAAATACTAGAGAGTACCTCTCATATAGTTTAAAACAACTTATCTCATTTCTATTCATGACTGAACTCTTGACAGTTTCTTTTTCCAACAGTCAATATGTACTCCGAGGGACCAATCCCAGTAGGTTGCTAATACTAAGCTAATTTGTCAATCAAGCCTCAAGGGTTGTCACAAACTTAATTGAGCGATGACTAGGACTTTATTCAATTATCTTCTAATTGACACTCAAAACCTGTAGTTTGAATTACTTGCTACAAATATTCGAAATGCATATATATGAAATGCAATATGATATGCCATGCAGACAAATCCACAATTCAATCACAAATACTATTTTTTGATCAATTGCTCATACCCTCCTTTACATACTAGTAATACTAGTATGACCAGCCAACACAAATCCAAATATAATCAATTATAACACAACAGATTTAATGTCATAACTAGCAATCAAATTCAACAACAAATCCTCCCATGATAATCACAAGAGGTGATTACACAAGGTTCAATAAACAACAAGTGAGTGGCCTACATTATTGACCATAAAGCTACACAAGCAAGAAAGGGGGTACTCACCTAGCACAACAAAATTCCTTGTTTCACGTGCACAAATAGAACCTAAACACACTTGGACAAGTTAGAATATACTAATGTAGTATAATTATATTAGCTTATTATTCCTATGTTTCACTTTTATGCTATTAACTTTTAATTATCATATCTTTTTTTCTCTTATCGATTTTAAGCAAACTTTATATCATTGTGATCCTTATGAAAAATACTATTTAATTTTGATGGGAACTGAACCTCACTAGCATGATGATTTACATAAATGCCCCTCATTTTAATAGCATTTCCTTATTAAATTATATTTGTGTTTTTTAGCACACATTATACTATTACAAATAACAATTTGCAAAGATTTTGTTTTCTTCCCAACCTGGTCAGAATGTTTGCACTATTCAAAGAACATATTAAAATCATTTCAGCAACTAAAATGTAATATTACTAAGTCTAATTACAATTATAAGCTAAGTTACCTCTAATAAATAGCAAATGACCTCAAATAATTTTTTCAAAATTACTATGACACTATAAAAATGTATATATTTAAACTATCACATTAACTCACCAATTGAACAAAGTACTATTGGTTTATCTAATTACATAATTATGCTTATTTTACTTGAAATTATCTAAAATTACATATTTAATCAAATTTATGCGCCAAACCAGAATTAAACCCTCCTAATAACATTATTAAGAATTAAGGATCATTACAAACCAGATTCATCAGATAATATTATGAGAAACCTATTATTCTATAAATTTCCAAAACATGACAAATTTACTGTTAAATTGATAAAAATTAGTAAATTTCAAAAATTTTAAAATTTATTTTTATAAAATAAAACCATATGTAATAAAGATTATATATACCAATAATTATCAAGAAAAAATCTCGTTTATAATTTTTTAAAAATAACTTTAATTTTCGTCCAAAATAGGGCATTTCTTAAGGACCGTAAATATACACTACTAATTTTGCAAAAATAAAATCCCCAAGTTAAATTAAACCTCAAAATAATGTATAATATCAATTTTCATACTTTTATAAGATCTTTTGATATTTTTAATAAATTTAGCAACTTATGGGCGTTATTCTTAATGCTCCAGTTAGCCCATCAACGGAGTTCCAACGACGGCGACTCTTCGTCGGAAAACACCCTCTCAGGGTCAGACTTCTGACCCCTCAAGTGGCATTGCAGTAACTTCTATCTTGATATCCCAACCACGCGTTACCAGATTTGATCAATAATTTTCCATATATTTTCCTATTTTATCCGATTTTTCCTGGAATTGTTTGACGGTTTGATGTTGTTTTCTGGGTGTTTATCTGTGATTGGATGTTTTCAGAGAGAGAGAAGAGGCTATTGCGGTGAAAATGGATTCACCAAAATGAAAGTTTAAATCAATCTTTATATATATATATATATATATATCTGCAGTGCAGCTGCTGTCCACCGCCCAACATAAGTCGATGGCGTTTAACTTTTCCATTTATTTATTTTGTTTTTTGTTTTACCGTTATATTTAATCTAGTTTTACTTAAATTGCATAATATTATGTACACATATGATACCCACATTATTTACATAATACGATAGAGTACTCCAAATGTATATTTTCACATTAAGTAATTAACATTATATATTAATTAGTTCATCTCTAGTGTCTTGTTATATCTTAAAACTCGCTATATACATTATCATTAAATATCGAACTATACCTTTAGTTCACAAGTATATTTAAATTAAATTATTTATGTTATTTATCTTCAAAACAAACTTTACAAGGTCATCTCTACTAACATTTATGGCCACATCATAAAATTTGACCTTAATCAAAATCTATCGACTTAAGCCCTATTTAGTAGCTAGGAACCTAGGGTATCACACTAAAAATGGTCTTGAGTTTTCATTGACAAATTTCTATTCCTCTTGTGATATCGTGCATCAATTTTCTTATGTTGAGATGTCATAACAAAATGGCGTAGTTAAACAAAAACATCAACATTTACTATATGTGGCATGACCTTTACTCTTTCAATCTTCATTGCCCTTAAGTTTTTTTGGGGGATGCTATTTTATATGCAACATACTTATTCAATAGACTTCCCACTTTTGTTCTTAAGGGGAGTTCTCCTTATCAAATGTTATGTCACAAAACACCCTCCTACACACATTTTCGAGTATTTAGATCTCTACTACTATTAAATGTGATTGTACTAAATTCGCTACTCATGCACATCCCTATGTTTTTATTGAATATCCCATGGGAGTTAAAGGTTACAAATTATATGATTTAGTTGTTAAAACATATATTATTTCTCGAGATACTCATTTTCTTGAGCATATTTTTCCTTTTTTGTATGCCTACTCTTTATAATTTGTTATCTTCTTCACATAATCCATCTTTGTCGTCAAATATTCCTTTTTCCCTTTCTTGATCATTTGTTTTCACAATTTAATTCACAATTCTTATCTAATATACATCATTTTGTTCAAACACCATCTCTTATTAATAGTTTACAACCTTCTACTATTGTAATGAATACTCCTAATATTACTTCTATCATTTCTAATAATGACTCTACTGATCCTATTGTTCCATTACAACGTAGCACTAGAACAAATATCAAGCTAATTATCATCATGGATTAAATTTAACTTTTCCTGACAAATCACATTATTCTAGTAAGTCTTCTTCTATTTAATATCCCATTCAACAATTTCTATCTTATGATTCTTTATCTTCTTCTTTACATACTTTTTCTATTCAAGTTTCTAAACATTTTGAACCTTCATGCTATGAACAAGCTATGAATTTTGAAACATGGTGTAAAGCAATCGATGAAGAACTTGTTTCTTTGGAAAACAACAATACCTGGACCATTATACCTTTACCTAAAGGAAAACACACCATTAGATGTAAAAGGGTGTATAAGTTGAAAACAAAAGTTGATGGTAGCATTGATAATTATGAGATTTGTTTAGTTGCTAAAGGGTATAGCTAAAAAGAGGGCTTTAATTATAGGGAGACGTTTAGTCCTATAGCTAAGCATACTACTGTTGTCTTTTTTTTTTTTTTTTCCTTTTACAACTACTTTTAATTAGCAAATTCATCAAATAGATGTTCATAATGCTTTTTTGAATGGAGATTTGCATGAGGAATTATATATGGAAATTCATTTAGGGTTAAAGGTTCAAGGGGAGTGTCATGGAACTAATGAGCTAGTTTATAAACTCAATAAGTCTTTATATGGGGTGAAACAAACTTTTAGACAACGGAATACCAAATTGACAACCAGTCTCTTAGATAATGGTTTAAAAACCTCATGTAGTGACTATTATCTTTTTACTAAGGGGAGTGGATATGATTTTATTGTTGTTTTGGTTTATGTCAATGACTTGGCAATTGCAAGTAAGTGTTTAGATGTTATTGAAGGATTCAAAGTTTTTTTTTTTTAAATACTCAATTTAAAGTCAAAGACTTGGGTGTTTTAAGATATTCTATTGGTTTGGAGTTAGCAAGATCAGTAAATCGTTTGATGTTATGTCAAAGGAAATTTGCATTAGATTTGTTGCAAGAAATAGGTTTTCTTGAAACAAAGCCATCTCCCACACCTATAGTTAATCATAAACTTTTATGCTAAGATGAGTTACTGGCTATTGATGCAGAATATTATAGGGAAGTAATTAAAACAATTGTGTATTTTTCAATTACACGCCCATATATAGCATAATGATGTGCCTAAAAATGATCAAGCACAATCAAATAACAAATGGGAGCAATTCCACAATTGGTGTGATCAACAACAATTGACTAGAACCCCTATTCAAGTGGAAATGATACCAAATTGTGATATGGATCAATGTAATAGCGAAATGAACAATAGATAAGATATGGATGAATTAGAATTCCAATCAAATTGAATTGAATTTAAATATGAAAATTAAACCCTAATTCATTTGAAAGAAAGGAACAACAAATAGCACTTAGATATGACTCACTAAGTACAATTTGTAAACAACAAGAAATGATTGATATTACTTACAATCGATTTCAAGTCGGTTCTCGCCACAATTTCAAGGATGAAATTGATAAGAGATCAATTGCAAGTAAGGAGGACCCTCACGACAACAAAAGGGGTGTTTTCTCAAAATTTCAAAAGCTCCCTAAAACCCTACTTAAGCAAGTATTTATACTTGCTCCCTTTAGGGTTAAAAGGTTCACAAAATTACAACTACGTCACTTTTAGGGTGGTCGATTCTAGAGACAATTACAAGAAAATGAAAGTGTCTTAAAAGAAAATTACAACATAAATGGTCCAAAGAACAATTACAAAATACAAAAATAATATAAATCCTCAAAGAGCTAATGCATCGAAGCGATGTCAATCACAACGGGCCATTGGATGATAGTCTGATGATGTCCCGTAGCGATCAACAAATATAAGTCATTTGGCATCCCGTGGAGAAATATTATTGTACTTGTAAAATTATTACTCAAAAATGTATTAGATAAAGGAAATAAGGTGAAATATGAGTGATTTGGATCATTATCCAAATCGAGTTATGAAAACATCTAGGTTGCCGAAAAAATTCTCATCACATATTTAGTTCATATTCTTAGCCAATTTATGGATAATCCTAAGCAAACACATTAGAATGCATTAGAATAGCTATTGAATTATATCAAGCAAAGTCCAAGTCAAGGCTTGTTTTTTCCTTAAAAATTCAAATCTTGTTCTTAGGGCATATGGTGATAGTAAATCAAGGCTTGTTTTTTCCTTGGAAATCAAATCATGTTTTTAAGGCATATAAAGACATTGATTGGGGTGGTTATCCAAATTTTAGGTGGTCAATAACTAGGTTTTGTATTTTTTTTTAATGATGGTTGTATAAATTGGAAATCTAAGAAGCAAATTATAGTTTAAAGGAGTTTGGCTAAATCAGAGTATAAAGCATTAACTTATACTACTTGTGAATTCTTTGGCTATTGTCTTTGCTTCATGAGCTTGGTGTTAATTGTGATGCAGTTATTCGATTGTTTCATAATAATCAATCTATGTTGCATATAACATGCAATCTAGTGTTTCACAAGTGTAACAAGCATCTTGAAATGGATTTACATTTTATTAGAGACAAAGTTATTGAAGGACTTATTTCATCCATTTATGTTCAAAGTAAACTTCAACTTGTAGATGTGTTTACCAAGGGTTTGTCTACAGGGCAATTTCAATTTCAATTAGGCAAGATGAGAGTCATTAACATTTACTCTCCATCTTGAGCAAGAGTATTAAATTATTATTTTAGTTATACATATGTATACACATGCACTTAGATGAAGTAGTAGCTATATAAATAGTTAGCAAATATTATTTTTCTTTCTTTCTTTCTTTCTTTTTTTTGTAAATTGAACTTTCCAAAAAAGAATAATAGACTTTTTTTCTCTCTATTGAGCTTTAGTCTATCTTTCTATTTTTAGCAGTTTTCTTTAGTTCATTAATTTGTTCTTTTTTTACAAATTTTAGCAATTTTCTTGAGAAAATTATTGTTGTGTCCTTTTGTTGGTTTTCTTGCTTGCATTTTATCCCTACATATGCTTCTTGACTTTAAAATAGGATTGTTTTTACTAAATTATAGACATAATCATACAAAAAAAGGTATAAAAGCTTGTATTGGCTCTAGTTTCTTAGATTTTAGTGATTTCTCGATTTAAAAATATTAGTCACACCACTTCACTATAAACACCTAATATTTAAAGTTATTAGATTGTTAAATACTCAAGATAAGTTAATTTTACAACTAGAGTCAAAGGTTAACCCAAAATAAGTAGAAAATGGGAAAACATAGATGAGTAAATCTATACACATGTAGTATCTATAACTGCATTGTGAGGGAAAAATCAATAGCATGTATACAAGTGTAGTATCTGTAACTACTTTAAGATTGAAGTATAAATGAGAAAATAAAAAGGTAAAAGAGGGGACTAACCTTAGAGATAATTGGTGCATCTTTCTTGATAGAAAGGTAAATTAGGAGAGTTGTTCTCTCAAAATAGCCGAAAACCCATTTCATCACCATCAACCTCGCATCGTTACCATAAAATCATAACTAGTTGGTGTAATCTATAAACAAGAACATAAAACTTTAATAAAAGAGAGATAAACAGGAGAGTTAGAGAGAATAATCACTATTTGTTTATATCTGTGAAAGATTTGTGCATAGTTTAAGCGTATTAAGAGAAACATCAAACCCTACTTGCACAATTTAGAGAGAGTAGAGAAACAAACATACATATTTGAAAAAGAGTTCAACTGAGGTAGTAAGGGAGATGTTTACTTTGTAAATTTTAGGATTATGCTTATAAGAGCCTAGTCTATGGGGCTTAAGAGATATTAGGCTATAGGTGCTAATATTTGGTGTTCTCATTTACCTTAATTATGGCCGCAAGCACTCATTCAAACGTGCAAGTAACCGAAATGGAGAAATTGCAGCCATTAGTATATTCATAGTAGAAATTGTGAAATCAATGCAACTTCAAATACAAAAGCCCTTAAAGGTAAACATGCAAATATAAGAGATGATTCATTTTTTGGGCACAATAAAGTGAAATCGATCATGTTTATAAGGTAAATAGAGTAAAAAAAACCAAAAAAAAAATTAAATTAAAAAGCATTTAGAAAGAATAGTTTTCAATCGTGAGACTATGATAGGGATCGAATTCCTCATTTAAGCATTTTGAAGACTACAATGAATTTCTTATTTTATTCTATGATTATATGATATTTTTATACCAAATACCATTTCTAGTAATTAGTTATGGTTTATTGTACAATTAGTCATTTACATTTTAGTCTTTATCAAGCAATCCATTTCTGACTTTACCCTTAGGTATGTTAAGGTTTGGTATAAATACTTGTTATAAGACATTATTCATTAATTGATCAATGATATTATAAAACATGTCAATTCTATTGAAATGTGACTTTAAACAAACCTTTGTTTGATTTAATTATGGTGTCCATAGATTTATCAATTAGATTAGATATGTTAGGATTCTCCTACAATAAGTTTTAATGATAACAAAATGATTAAGTGTTATACTAACAAGTTTATAAAGTGTACAAAATTAAATCATTTGTTTAAACAAAATATAAGTAACTTAAAGGATATATCAAAAGGTGTTTTGAGTTTGCAAATAAAGAATTTTGATACTCAACGAATAGCTCAAAAACCTCGACTAGAAAAGTAAAACATGAATAGATTAAAGTATCCAAATTTAAGTTAGACAATAAATTGGATTGAAGACCCAACTCCACCTTTTAGATGTATTTGAGAAATATATCTAATTCTATTCCATTTAAGTTGGTTTATATAATCCATGGGGATTAATTTTAATTAAGAAGGTTTAATAATTTTGATTACCTTTTTATGATTAAGTGCATATCGGTTGTGATATTCTTGAAGATCAATCAGGAGCACAAGAGCAGGTATTTATAGACGACTTAATGTGGTTTGTTGCTAAAATTCAAGTTCAATCCGAAAGAGAAGATAAGTCTAAACTTAAAGATAATGAAGTCAACTTTAAGGATATCTAAGTTAGTTGGGATTTGATATCTTTCAAATTTTCAAAATCGAACTGATTTAGATCTTTTGATAAGTCTTGTGAATGTTATCTTATAATAGCTAAATTTTATCTAATTAAGAGTTTATCAAGAAAAAATCGGATCATATTAAGATTATCTTCAAATTTTAAATTTGAAGAAGATCAATCCAAGATTCATGGGAAACTAACTACAATGGAATTCTAGAAGATTATCTTGAAGAATTTCTAACCGTTTGAAGAGATCTAGCCATTTTGATCAAGGAAACATATAAAATAGTAGACAACATGAATAAAAGAAGATGCAACAACAAAAAAAAGCATATAGCTACAATACTCAAAGAATTACTCAAAGCCTCTTCCTACTTTACATAGTTTATTTAATACCATTATGTTTACTTGAGCTAAATTATTTTTTAGGATATTCATTGTATTTACCTCATGTTGTTTAACATTTTGAGTTAGAAACTTGTGTTAGTAAGAGAATTACAGGTGCATATCTGTAGATAGCCTTAAAGATAGACGAGAATGGCAGAGCAGGGTGATTAAAGCCAATAAGTTAGTAGAATTGTTGTAATCTCTCATTTTTATCCATTATTGAATTAGTGGAATAGCACTAATGCAGAAGACCAAGTCCCTAGAAATTGTGCCAAAAGAGAGAATTGATGCACAAGGTGGAACCTTTATAATTTGATTGCTTGATTTTCTTTTCCCTTTTCTCTTCTTAATTTCCAACATATTTATTTTGTTGTTGTGCATAACTATTAAACAATTAAAATTCCATAACACCATTGATAAGTATGTTGAGAAATTTATTTAATTTTCAAAAAAGTTAAATTTCCACTCTCCACTCTCCTATCTTGATGATGTGCCTAAAACCAAGATTAAGTACATACAAAACCAATTTAAAAGACAATCAAACAATGTCAATCAAACTAGTAATCAAATGGCGCAAATCCTCACTATTTATGAACCAATTCTTAAACAATGGTGTGATCAATCTTAATTCTAAGTATGATGATGCTCTGATACCAAAAGATGATGTGCCTAAAACCAAGATTAAGCATATACAAAACCAATTTGAAAGACAATCAAACAATGTCAATCAAACTAGTAATCAAATGGCGCAAATCCTCACTATTTATGAACCAATTCTTAAACTATGGTGTGATCAATCTTAATTCTAAGTATGATGATGCTCTGATACCAAATTATGATGTGCCTAAATTAGGAGTTAAGCACATACAATTGGAGAAAATTATAAACCTCAAATGCACTAAACCAATCTCGGTTCAAACTAGTAGAATTTGCGTGAACCCTAATGGAGATGCAATGAAATCCGAATGCTCAAAGTTGCAATTAATAATTCAACAATGATAATTTCCTCTAATATAACAATAATCACAAGTAATTCCACGCGAATTACACACAAGAACAACAAAATCCAATTCCGTGATCTACTTCCTAAACAAATTGATCCATGGTTCAAATAAGGCTAAAATTGAAGGTTAAAAACCAAGGCTAAAAAACCAATCAATTAAGCAATAATAATTTGATTACAAATGCAATCAAATCTGACCAAGAAACATCCAATCTAACCCTAGATATAACTCACTAGTGATGAAAAGGAAACACAACAAAAAGGATTTGATATTACTCATAATTTCTCCTTGTTGCACTTGCCACAATTCCAATTCTTAAGAAATATATAAAAGAAATCGTCTTCAAGATGCCGGTCTTCTATAGGATCCATCGGCCCAACTCATCGTCGGTTCAGGTTGGTCCATGGATAACCCACAAGCTGAGTCTGAGGGAGTTTTTCCATTGCTCTATAAAATATGATAAGTGTGCCTGTTGGAAAACACAATATAAGAATAATAGAAAAGAGGTTAATATATAAATAATTCCGGGGTCGATCTGCTCAAAATGGGTCCTCATCGCCAAAATTCGAATTCCTTTAGTTCTTACCCTAATGATAGGTCTTGTTGTATTTTGATTCCTATCATCTCCTCGGGCCTCAAAAATATTTGTCCTCAAATCTGGTAGATCAAATGCAGTAGAGACTTCGTTTCATCCTAGCAAGCTACCTGAAGAAAGATCACTGTAGAATCCCAAAATCTGAAATACACGGGTGGTGATTGTTTTCTCTTCTCCATTTCTAGGATGTATCTCTTCTGCAACATAAATAATGACCCATTATCCACTGAGGTGTCCCCTATTTCAACCCATTTCACTGATATTGTTTCCTCCTTTTCTAACTCATCTATATGTCGCTGATCCTCATGGTCTTCTAATGGTTGGCCCAACTGCTCATTACCCTCTGAGACCTCTGAAGGTGAACACAAATGTCTCTGAACATTCTGGCCCTCTAATGATAGACTCATCTGACTCTGATCCTCATAATACTCCAATGGTGTACTCAACTGCTCGTGAACCTCTAGTGTCTCTGAAGGAGAACATAACTGACCCCGATCAGTTTGGTTCCCTAGTAATCTGCTCCTAGTAACCTGGAATGAATAGGATTGCCTCTGTCTTTCCACTTTCAAAGCTAACTATATAGCCTCATCAAGTGTACTATATCTTTGAAGTTCAACTACACAAGCTATCTCATACTTCAACCTAGATACAAAACGTGCTAGGGTTTGTTCAGGAGGTTCAACTAATCCACATCTGTTCACTAGTGTCTCAAACTCCTGTACATAGTCATCCACTGTTTTACTCCCCTGTCTTAGTGTCTGGAGACGCATAAATAACTCATGCCTGTAGTGTTTCGGTACAAACCTATTCCTCAAAACTCGTTTCATGTCTCTCCAAGTGTGTATTTCGGTGTCTCCATCCCTTCGCCTGCTGATCACCATATTTTTCCACCACAAAGCGGTATACCCTGTGAACTCTACAGCTGCGAGACGTACCCGAGAGTCATCATCAATCTCATAACACTCGAAAAGACCCTCAACTTGGTCTTCCCAGTCTAGGTAATCATCGATGGAACCCCTACCATTAAATGAAGGCATCTGTAGCTTCGCACACTCCAGTCCTCGAGGTGGTCTAAATTCCCTGTCCGGCTATGGATTAACCCCAAAATTATCATCTCTGTCTTCCCTAAGAGCATGATAATCTCCTTCTACTCTTGGTGGTGCTTGAAGGTTTAGGGTGTTTAATAGTCTTGAGTCCCAACCTCTCGACAATAAAATTACTCACCACATTGGTGCAACTTCCTCCATCAATGATCAAATTGCAAATGTGATCTCCTAGATAACATCTAGTATGAAATATATTCTCTCTTTGCACCTCCTCTTCTTCATTCACCTGCACATTCAAAACTCGCTTCACTACCGCCACTAACTTCCCTACTGCAGGCTCCTCATCATCACTAGCATCCTCTAATGGAGGCATATCATCTTCTTCACTATCCCCATCAGTCTTATACTCACCATCATCACGCAGAATCATCACATGCCTATTTGGACATTGACTAGCAATATGGCCTCTACCTTGGCATTTAAAACATCTAATGTCACGATTTCTAGAAGTAGAAGAATCAGAGTTACCTTGGTTACTAGGAGTAGAACCTGCTTGTCTCAGCTCTCCTTTTGGTTTGGTGGGTAAAGGCTTTTCTTCCTTCTTCCATTGGTTAGTCTTCCAGGTGGATGAACCAGTACCTTGTTGAAACCGTGCATTACTACTACCTTTCCACCTGTGTTGATTCTCAACCTTTATAGCCATATGAACCATATCTTCCAATTCTACATAATGTTGCAATTCAACGACATTTTGAATTTCTCTATTCAATCCAGCAAGAAACCTAGCCATGGTAGCCTCTCTATCCTCCTCTACATTCGCCTTGATCATCGTTACTTCCATCTCCTTGAAATACTCATCCACACTTCGGCTTCCCTGCTTAAGAGTTTGCAATTTGTTGTGCAATTCATGATAGTAATACGCAGGTACAAACCGCTTCTTCATCACCCTTTTCATCTCTTCCCACGACTCAATAGGTGGTTCGCCATTCCTTCTCCGATTCAACATTAGTTGATCCCACCTCACTATGGCATAATCCAAAAATTCAATGGCAGCAAGTTTCACTTTCTTTCTCCCACTATAGTTATGACAATCAAACACCATCTCTACCTTCTTCTCCCACTCTAAGTACGCCTCGGGATCATTCTTCCCTTGGAAAGGAGGAATCTTCATCTTTATACTACTCAATTGATTATCCTCTCTATTCTTATCTCCTCTATCTTCCCAATCCCTAGTCCCTCTATTCCTACCACTGTAACCTCTATAACTCCCGACAGAAGGCTCATCAAAGTCATCACCCGACATTTCATCTCCACCCCTTTGTACTCTTCTAGAACGACTCTCCCTCTTACGCCCTTGGAAGACGTTTGTAGATTGCTCTAGTCTTTGCTCTACCGTCTCATGAATTTGTTCCATTCCCTCTTGAAACATCCTCTTCATCTCACCCCTCAATGCCTTAGTCACTAACCTAGCATCAAACCTTCCCTTCTCACTTTCAGGAGAATGTTGCCTCGACATAGTTCCTGCAGAAAAAGATTAGTACTAACACAAATATATATATATGATTAAACCTCACGATACACTCCCTTACGTGTTTCGCTCAAATGATGATATCACACAGTCACTCGTGTATTCTTACAAACAATGATGATATCAACTCGCCAATTCCTCTTCTCAATTATCTTGGAACTAACCCAAACTACACCAATTCCCTTCCGTAGAATTCAAAACAACTCTAGGGTTCGTAAATTTCCTCTTTTTCTTTCCGATTTTTTTTTTTTTGTCTTTGTTGTTGCTCTTGATCACACTCCTTTTTTTTTTCTTTGTAACAAAATTGAATAGTAGGTACTACACTTTCAATAGACAATTAATACTATGAAATTGAATACTAACAATTGATATGAACGATTGGAGTTAAGGTTTTGATGTTGCCTTCCTCAAACCGAACTGATGTTTAACAAACC
This sequence comes from Laguncularia racemosa, assembly GCA_037954665.1. Taxonomy (NCBI): domain Eukaryota; kingdom Viridiplantae; phylum Streptophyta; class Magnoliopsida; order Myrtales; family Combretaceae; genus Laguncularia; species Laguncularia racemosa. The sequence continues at coordinate 599,986 of JBBMOL010000039.1, read as the reverse complement.
TAAGCTCTGATACCAAACTGATGTGAGACCGGTTTGATCGGATTCCTAACTGATACGAACCACGCCAACGTATGACGAAACCCAATACTAATACGTTCGGAATTCGTTACCTAAGTTGCCAAACACCCTCAAGTGGAAACTACGACCCGTTGTCTATAAGCGAGACAAGAACCTTGGTATAATATGAAGACGCCACAATCGGGATGAAAGACCGATTGATAAGTCGGGATGAACGCCACGGAAATAAAACCCGATAAGTTCTAGATTAGTTCTTTAAAGAACCAAGAGAGGAATTCTCTCAAAAGTGTTTTCAAACTTTCAATGTTGTATGTTCTATATTCTAACCCTCGGAGCTTTATATTAGGGTTTACAATTCGTAACAATGAAGCCCAAAATGACATAACTTAGATAAGTTGCGTAAAAATCAACAAAACAAACATGTAGGCTGGCGATGTAGACATGAAGGCCGGTGTTGAAAATATACACGACCAGTGTTGGAAATGTACACGACCGTGTAATTCTGGCCGTGCATCTTTCTGTGGAAATCTTACCAATGTATACGACCGTGTACTTCTAGTCATGTATCTTTCTATGGAAATCTTGACAACATACACGGCCGTGTCTTTGAACCGTGTATACGACCGTGTATGATTCTGTGTAACCTCTAGACTCCTACACGGCCGTGCCTTGTAAAGACACGCCCTTTTCAACCCGTATCTATTATGACTTGTACAAGAGCAAGGGCATTCCCATGGTTGTTCCAATCTATTCCAACTTCATGATTTCTCCAATCCTTTCCGGCTTCGTGGACATCCTTTATCAACCCTTTAAGTGCTTCCTTGAATCGTTTCGCTCGATTTCTTGTGATTGGTCCAAGTGGCACTTCAAGAGGATCCACATTCCATCTTCTAGCTTGGCTCCCATGATGGATCTCATCAAATTTTTAGGCCAGCTTTGTAATATTTTAGGCTGTTAGCGTATAATGTTTTCCTTAGTTGCATTAAGGATATCGTTTTATTTACCTTTTATTATGAGACTATAAATAGTCATCAAACACTCATTTGTAAGGATCTTGTGGTAAAGTTTATTCACAAATAGAGTGTTATTTCTCTTTGGCTCTTGAAAGAACTAATTGAACTTATCGGATTTTGAATCCATGGCGTTCATCCTAAATTATCAATCAATCGTTCCATAATCGATTGTGGCATTATCACTTATACCAAGGTTCTTGTCTCATTTATAAACAAAGGGTCGTGATTTCCATCATTCTTGATAGATCCATAGGTTGTGAGATTAGCAAATCTAGTTGTCAGGTTTTGTCATGGGTTGGCGAGGTTCACATCAATTTGGTATTAGAGCAATCAGGTTTGTCAGGATCACCTATCTTATTGTTGCAATTACTTATTCTTAGATCTAGGGTTTTGAACAAAAAAAAATCATTCTTTGAATTTCGATTGTTGCAAGTAGATTTCAATTTGATTGTTATTAGTGTTTAAAAGAAATCATACACACTTTCTTTCTTAAGAGTAAAAAAAAAAAAAAAAGAAGAAGAAGAAGAAGGAAATTCGTATTAAAAAAAGAGAGAGAGAGAGAGAGAGAGAAGAAGCAAAGGCAAAAAAAGAAAGGAGTATTAAAAAAGAAGAAGAAGAAGAAGAAGTCATGTTACAAAATTGTGATTTAAAGTTTGTGGTGATCCTTAGTTAAATTCTTAACGTTCTATGAATCTTATAAAATCATGTTACGAAACTACTATTGGGAAAGTTGGGTGGACTTCTACAAGAACAAATTTGATTGGATTATTAGTTCCAAAAGAACCAAAAAGAGAAATTTTGAGTGGGTAAGGATTGGTGAGCATAGTAGAGTGATTTAAGTGAAACACCTGAGCGAGTGAATTTGAGAGATTTTATTTTATTACTCCTAGCATTGACTTGTGCAGCAATATATCTCATAGAAATTCTTTTGAAAATGTTGATGCGGAGGAGTATGTTGTTTAAGGGGAGTTGTTGGTAACCAAGAGAGCTTTGAATGTACAGGTTAGAGAAGAGGAAAGGTTGCAAAGGGAGAATATTTTTCATACTTGATGCCTAGTTCAGAACAAGGTGTGTAGTGTGATTATAGATGGTGGGAGTTGTACTAATGTGGCAAGCGTAGCTATGGTTGAAAAATTAGGACTTTCCACTAGTAAGCATCCTTAACCTTACAAATTGCAGTGGTTAAATGATAGTAGTGAAATGAGGGTGAACAAGTAGGTGCTAGTTACTTTTCGCATTGGAAGGTATGAAAATGACGTTTTATGTGACGTAGTTCCGATGCAGGCTACTCACTTGTTGCTTAGACAACTATGGCAATTTAGGAGGGTTTAGCATGATGGCTTTACCAATAAGTATTCTTTTGAGCACAATCAAAGGCCAATTACTCTTGTGCCTTTGACCCCTAAGCAAGTTTATGAGGACCAAATGAAATTGCAAAAAGAGAGTGGTCAAAAGAAAGAGAGTGAAAAAGGATAGTGAGTGAGAGTATAAAAGGAAAAGATAAGAAAGATGAGGCTTGTGAGAAAATAAAGATAAAAGTCGAGAGAAAAGAAAATTATTATGAAGATCAAGTGAAGTTATAGAGAGAGAGTGAACAAAAGAGAGTTAGTAAAAAAATTAAACTGAGCTCTATTGTAGAAGAAAAGGAGAGAGAGTTTAAGTCAAAGGAAAGTAAAAAGAGAGGAAAAACATTGAGTGATGAGAGAAAATTTGAGCGAAAAGAAAATTATTATGCAAGTACAAGTGAGATTAAGAATGCTCTGTTCTCAGGAACAAAGAGATTTGTTAAGGCTATACATGGTCTAAATTCTTTTACTCCATTGCATTTAACTTCTTTACCTATGTCTAAACATGTTAATAGTAGAAGGAAAGTTAGATTTGTGAGGCAGGTTCACGAGAAGACCAAACTCAATATTAAGCGACAGATGTTGCAATATGCAAAACAAGCTAACAAAAGGCACCATCAAATACGTTTTGAACTTGTAGATTAGGTTTGGGTGCACATACACCAAAAACAATTCCCAGCACAAAGGCGATCAAAGCAGCTTCCAAGAAGGGAGGGTCCATTCCAAGTCCTCGAGTGCATCAATGACCACATTTACATATTGGAATTGCCGGGTAAGTGTCCAACTAGTGCTATTTTAATATTACTGATTTGAGTCCTTATAATGAAAGTGACAATTTGAGGACAAATCGTTTTCAAGAGGAGGGGAATGATGAAGATCACACTAAGAGGATTGGTCCATGGATGATCATAGACAAGATAGGGAGATTGGAGCAAGGAGCATGACCCTATTTGAAGTGCAGATCATGAAGGTGGAAGTCGGGGAAGGAATCAAAGGTCGATAGCTTCAGAATCATTGAAGGTCGTCGGCCTTTGCAGTTTATGCTATTAGCCTAAATGGCCAGCATAGGGAGAAGACCACCAGCCTAAGTGGCCGGCATAAAATGCATTCATGGCCAGCAAGTAAGCTACCGGCCTAAGTGGCTGACTTACATGTAATAAAGGCCGATTGGAGACATTTTCAAAGCCATTGGCTTTAGTGCCGGCTTTGCAACAATTTTTAGGCCAGCTTTGTAATATTTTAGGCCATCGGCGTATATGTTTTCCTTAGTCACATTAGGGTTCTTTTATGTCGTTTTATTTACCTTTTATTGTAAGACTATAAATAGTCATCAAACAGTCATTTGTAAGGATCTTTTGGCAAAGTTTATTCACAAATAGAGAGTTATTTCTCTTTGGTTCTTGAAAGAACTAATTGAACTTATCGAATTTTGAACCCATGGCATTTTCCTAACTTATCAATCGATTGTGGCGTCATCACTTATACCAAGGTTCTTATCTCGTTTATAGACAAAGGTTTGTGGTTTCCATCATTCTTAATAAATCCATAGGTTGTGAGATTAGCAAATCTAGTTGTCGGGTTTCGTCATGGGTTGGCTGGGTTCACGTCACCTATAGTATGTAACATTTAATTAATGTAGTTATTTTGAGACCTAATACTACTTAGGCCATTGTCTTGAACATAAGTGTTTTTAAATGGAGTAGCTTTTATAACATCTTCTCCTATCTTGATTTCTACTTCTTGAAGTGGAGGATGGATTGAACAAATTGGGCCATCATTTATTTCCCATTTTCTAATTACTTTATTTAATGTTTAGACAAAATATCTTTTATTTAGACCAAAATTCTCATTTAGCCATTTAAAAAAGGGTACGTTTTCTTTAAGATGATTTTCCATGTCAAAATACCATAAGTTTCTTATAGTTTCTACTTTTTCTCTAGTATAAGTTTTGAAAAATGTGTTTATTTTTCTCCTTTTCAAGAGAACTCAAATCTTTTCTCAAAATTTCTTTATTGATTTGAAAGATTCTTTAGAACTTATTGTATTTAATTCATTCATTTAAGATAAAGTTGGAGAATTTGGTTGACAAATAGGTTTAGGTATTTTAGGTTGAAAATCTACTCCTTTTAATTTAATAGGAGTATCTTTTGATTCAACAGGTCTATCAATGTTTCTAAGGTTTTCTAACCTATCAATGCTTTCTTGCATACTTAGGGTAATTGATACGAAATCGGTTTGCTCTGATACCAAACTGATACGAACCACGCCAACATGTGACGAAACCTAATACCAATACGTTCGGAATTGTTACCCAAGATGCCAAACAATCGACTGGAAACCACGACCCGTTGTCTATAAGTGAGACAAGAACCTTGGTATATTATGTAGACGCCACAATCGGGATGAAAGACCGATTGATAAGTCGGGATGAACGCCACGGAAGAAAATACGATAAGTTCTACATTAGTTCTTTAAAGAACCAAGAGAGGAATTCTCTTAAAGTGTTTTCAAACTTGTATGTTGTATATTCTATATTCTATGTTGTATCTAAACCCTAGGAGCTTTATATTAGGGTTTACAATTCGTAAGAATGATGCCCCAAAACGACATAGCTTCAATAAGTTGCGTAAAATAACAAAACAATGACTTAAAGGCCGGCAGCGTGGGAATGAAGGCCAACGGCCTTGGAGCCGGCGTTGGAGTTGTACACGACCATGTACTTTTAGTCGTGTATCTTTCTATGGAAATTCTTGACAACATACACGACCGTGTACTTCTAGTCGTGTATCTTTCTGTGGAAATTCTTGACAACATACACGATCGTGTACTTCTAGTCGTGTATCTTTCTGTGGAAATTCTTGACACCATACACGACCGTGCCTTTGAACTGTGTATACAACCATGTATAATTCTGTGTAACCTCCAAACTCCTACACGGCCGTGCCTTGTAAAGACACACCCTCTTCAACCCGTATCCGTTATGACTTGTACAAGAGCAAGGGCATTCCCATGGTTGTTCCACTCCTTTCCAACTTCATGATTGCTCCAATCCTTTTCGGCTTTGTGGACATCCTTTATCAACCCGTTAAGTGCTTCCTTAAATCGTTTTGCTCGAGTTCTTGTGATTGGTCCAGGTGGCACTTCAAGAGGATCCACATTCCATCTTTTGGCTTGGCTCCCATCATGGCTCTCATCATTCCCCTCCTCTTGAAAAGAATTTGTCCTCAAATCATCGCCTACATCAAAAGGACTCAAATCAGTAACATTAAATGTAGCACTTACTTGATACTCACTAGGTAAATCTATCTTGTATGCATTATCATTGATGCACTCAAGAATTTGAAATGGTCCATCACCTCTAGGAAGTAGTTTAGATCGACGCTGCACAGGAAACCGCTCTTTGCACATGTGAACCCAAACCCAGTCTTTAGGTTCAAAGACAGCTTGTCGACGACCCTTGTTGGCATGTTTCACGTACTGCTATGTTCTTCGCTCAATGTTTAGCCTTGCCTTCTCATGGATCTGTTTAACAAATTCTGCTTTCTTCTTGCCATCTAGATTAACATACTCTGAAATAGGCAGAGGTGATAAATCCAAAGGAGTTAGTGGATTAAAACCATACACAATTTCAAAAGGAGTAAACTTAGTAGTAGAATGCATTGTGCGATTATAGGAAAATTCAACATGCAGCAAACAATTCTCCCAACTTTTAATGTTCTTTTTAATGACAACCCTCAACAAAGTAGATAAAGTTTGATTTACTACCTCAGTTTGACCATCAGTCTGTGGATGACAAGTAGTAGAAAACAATAACTTAGTTCCTAACTTAGCCCACAATGTCTTCCAGAAGTAGCTCAAGAACTTAGCATCTCTATCCGATACGATTGTTCTAGGCATACCATGTAATCTCACAACTTCCCTAAAGAACAAATTAGCAATATTGCAAGCATCATCTGTTTTGTGACAAGGAATGAAATGTGCCATTTTAGAGAATCTATCTACGACTACAAAAATAGAATCTCGACCATGTCTAGACCTGGGTAATCCTAACACAAAATCCATGGAAATATCTACCCAAGACTCATGAGGAATGGGAAGTAGGGTATAAAGCCCTTGAGGTTGGACTCTAGATTTTGCTTCCTTACACGTGACGCATCGCTCACAAATCCTCTCAACATCTCGTTTCATGTGAGGCCAATAGAAGTGTTCCTGCAATACCCTTAAGGTTTTAGCTACTCCAAAATGTCCCATTAAACCTCCTCCATGAGACTCCCTCACTAGTAATTCCCTTAAAGAACAAATTGGAATGCATAGTCTACTCTCCCTAAACAAGAATCCTTCATGTTTATAAAACTTACCATGACCACTCTTCTCACAATGCACATACTCCTCATAAAAATCTCGATCAGTAGCATACAATTCCTTAATGTGCTCAAAACCAAGCAGTCTAGAACTAAGAGTAGAGATAAGAGCATACCTTCTAGAAAGTGCATCAGCAACGACATTCTCTTTACCTTGCTTGTAGTGGATGACATAGGGAAATGTTTCGATGAACTCCACCCAACGAGCATGCCTTTTGTTTAGCTTGTGTTGTCCTTTTAAGTACTTCAAGGATTCATGGTCAGTGTGGATCACGAACTCTTTTGGCCAAAAATAATGTTGCCAAGTCTCTAGTGCTCAAACCAATGCATATAACTCCTTGTCATAAGTAGGGTAGTTCAAGGTTGCCGCACTTAGCTTCTCGCTAAAGAATGGAATTGGTCTTCTCTCCTGCATGAGCACTGCTCCAATACCTAATCCTGAAGCATCACACTCAATTTCAAACGTTTTAGCGAAATTAGGTAAAGCAAGTAATGGCGCCTGAGTTAACTTATTTTTAAGCGTCTGAAAGGCCTTCTCTTGTTGCTCTCCCCATCTGAAGCTCACGTTCTTCTTAATTACCTCAGTAAGTGGTGCTGCAATGGTACTGAAATCCTTCACAAATCTCCTGTAAAAACTTGTTAGTCCATGGAAACTCCGCACATTACTTACATTAGTTGGACTAGGCCATTCTTGGATCGCACAAATCTTTTCTTCATCAACCTGTATCCCCTATGCACTAACAACAAAACCAACAAACACAAGTTTGTCTGTGCAAAAAGTGCACTTCTTGAGGTTAGCATATAATTGCACCTTTCGAAGCACTTCTAAAACATCCCTCAAGTGAGATATATGGTCCTCTAAACTCTTGCTGTAAATGAGGATATCATCAAAATAGACAACCACAAATTTCCTAATAAAAGTCCTTAAAACATGGTTCGTAAGTCTCATAAAAGTACTAGGTGCGTTAGTTAAACCGAAAGGCATTACTAACCACTCATACAATCCATATTTTGTCTTAAATGCGGTTTTCCATTCATCACCTTCTTTTATTCTAATTTGGTGATATCCGCTTTTCAGATCAATTTTGGAAAAGACACTAGAACCATGTAACTCATCTAACATGTCATCTAAGCGAGGAATGGGATGACGATACTTTACCGTGATGTTGTTGATGGCGCGACAGTCAACACACATTCTCCATGACCCATCCTTCTTAGGCACCAAAATCACAGGCACTGCTGATGAGATCCATAATGAGAGTCAAGTCGGAAGAAGGAATGTGGATCCTCTTGAAGTGCCGCCTAGACCGATCACAAGAAATCGAGCGAAACCACTCAAGGAAGCACTTAACGGGTTGATAAAGGATGTCCATGAAGCCGGAAAGGATTGGAGCAATCATGAAGTTGGAACAGATTGGAACAACCATGGTAAGACCCTTGCTCTTGTACAAGTCATACCGGATACGGGGTGAAGAGGGCGTGTATTTACAAGGCACCGCCGTGTAGGAATCTCAAAGTTACACAGAATCATACACAGTCATATACACAGCCAAAGGCACGGCCGTGTATGGAGTCAAGAAAATCCACAGAAAGATACACGACCAGAAGTACATGGTCATGTATGTTGCCAGAATTTGCACAGAAAAGTACACGGCCATGTAGTCAAGAAAATCCACAGAAAGATACATGACCAGAAGTACACGGTCTTGTATGTTGCCAGAATTTGCACAAAAAAGTACACGGCCATGTACACGACCGTGTATCTCCCCGACGCCAGCCTTTTGTGTTGTTTTGTTATTTTACGCACTTATTGAAGTAACGTCGTTTTGGACTTGTATTTTTACGAATTGTGATAGAGCCATTTTATACTCAATCTTTATAGTATGAATTGTGTTAATCTATTATTGATTTTATAGAAATCATAAGGAAATGGTACTTAATTTTATTATGGTGATAAATCAGGTTTAATAGAGTCAAGAGTGCTAATTCAAGAGATTTAGAGAAGTCATCTACAATTTGAATCAAAGACAAGGATTTACACCGCCAGAGGAACGTACATGGGCGTGTATTTGAAGTACATAGCCGTGTACTTGGTTTAGAATCAACAGAAACATACACGGTTGAAGTACACGACCGTGTATCTGTCTTGAAGAACCAACAGAAAGAGGCACGGTTTGAGATCTGGCCGTGGTGGAAGTCGTAGCATACACTGAACAAGGATGATGATATGTGAATTATCAACGGAGGAAGGCACGGTTCGAAATCTGGCCGTATTGGTGGGCGTGCCAGGCGGACGATTATTCCCTTCTCGAGATTTACTTGAAAAAGGAAAGATATATTTGTATCTTGCTAGCTAAAGATCCTCTGCCATTCCCTTAACAATATAAATAGAACCAACCCTAGAGGAGAGAGGGGGATTGCTTTTTTTGGACAGGAAGGAAGAAGGAGAGGCAGAGCAAGGGAGACTGGAAACAGAGATTTTTCATGTTTTCACTTTTAATTTTCGTTTTAAGGATGAACATGTGTAGCTAAGCAGATTTTCTAGCCAAAGGATCATTGAAGTTTAATTCTTCACGAATTGTGAGATCTAATTGATTTACCTTTATTCCATTCTTTGTTTTCGGATATTTATATATCTTCTGGAAATTTTGTCAATGTTATCTTTGTTGATCGGTATGAATTAAAGCTCTTCTACTCAATTAGCAAGATAATATACTGTCAACTAGTACGTCAAACCCGTAATTGTTTGATAGCTCTAGTTTCGGTGACACAATAACATGTTTGATTATAAAATAGATAGTCAAATTTATGTTATGGAGATATATGATCTTGTTTAAATAGGTTATCTTATAATCTATTAGCATGAATTGGTAGTCTCTCTTGTTTGTAATGCTATTGATAGATTAAATCCTAAGAGCTTGTTTAGGGTTGTCTAATCAATAAGAGAAATAATCGAAGAGCATGTTTTGATTATCAAGAAAGTAAGGAGAGATAGGTTATTAGAGCTTGTAAATAACCATAACCAGTTTATCTTGGATAAAGGATAGAAAAATATTTGCATCGATGATCAATTCCTAGAATTAAACTATCTTGATTCCTTTGGCTAGGCTTTTATCATTATTCAAATTTTATTATCTGATTTCAGTATTATTTTGATTCACAAACAAACCCCCCCCCCCATTCTTCTTTTCCTCTCAATTCTCTTTTAATAGAAATATATTTAACCAATCCCTGTGGATACGACCCTACTCACTACTATACACAAATCATGTAATTGTCTAGGAGTAGGTTTTTATTTTTGTTGGATTCGACACCCATCAAATTGTAACCTTAGTATAAAGCTCCTAAGGTTTAGAATACAGATAACATACATCATACAACATTAAAAACACTTTGGAGAGACTCCTCTCTTGGTTCTTCAAGAACTAACTTAGAACTTATCGGATTTTATTTCCGTGGCGTTCATCCTGACTTATCAATCGATCTTTCATCCCGATTGTGGCGTCTTCATATTATACCAAGGTACTTGTCTCGATTATAGACAACGGGTCGCGGTTTCCACTTGAGGGTGTTTTTGCATCTTAGGTAACGAATTCCGAACGTATCGGTATTGGGTTTCGTCACAAGTTGGTGTGGTTCGTATCAGTTAAGAATCCGATCAAACCGATCTCGCATCAGTTTGGTATCAGAGCTTAGGTTTGTCAAAACATCAGTTCGGTTTGAGGAAGGTAACATCAAAACCCTAACTCCAATCGTTCATATCCATTGTTAGCATTCAATTTTGTAGTATTAATTGTCTATTGATAGTGTAGTATCTACTAGTCGATTGTTACAAAAAAAAAAAAAAAGAATCATGACACAAAAAAAGAAAGAAAAGAAAAGAGAAACATGATCAAGAGCAAAAAAAAAAAAAATTCGGATAAAAAAAAAGAGGAAAAAAAAATTTACGAACCCTAGAGTTGTTTTGAATTCTACGGAAGGGAATTGGTGTAGTTTGGGTTAGTTCCAAGAGAATTGAGAAGAGGAATTAGTGAGTTGATATCATCATTATTTGTGAGAATACACGAGTGACTGTGTGATATCATCATTTGAGCGAAACACGTAAGGGAGTGTATCGTGAGGTTTAATCATATATATATTTGTGTTAGTACTAATCTTTTCTGCAGGAACTATGTCGAGGCAACATTCTCCTGAAGGTGAGAGGGGAAGGTTTAATGCTAGGTTAGTGATTGAGGCGTTGAGGGGAGAAATGAAGAGAATGTTTCAGGAGGGAATGGAACAAATTCATGAGACGGTAGAGCAAAGACTAGAACAATCTACAAACGTCTTCCAAGGGCGTAAGAGGGAGAGTCGTTCTAGGAGAGTACAAAGGGGTAGAGATGAAATGTCAGGTGATGACTTTGATGAGCCTTCTGTCGGGAGTTATAGAGGATATAGTGGTCAGAATAGAGGAACTAGGGATTGGGAAGATAAAGGAGATAGGAATAGAGAGGATAATCAATTAAGTAGCAGAAAGATGAAGATTCCTACTTTTCAAGGGAAGAATGATCCTGAGGCGTACTGATGTACGATCTGACCGTTCTAACAAGTTAAACCCTATACTCAATCCTAGCTTACGATCAGTTCTCAGGCAAGTGTACCTATCAATTAGCAGTATGGCATAAGAGTACAGGTATCGATCCCACGAAGACTTATAAGTACTAGTACTAACGATTATCCTACTATTTAACTTCTCACTATTGATGATCTCAATTATCCTAATTATTGCTTAAATATGAAAGATACGAATAAAATGAACAAAGTAAATATAATCAAATACTCCCTTAATTAATTCGATGATCTAAACATACCCTACCCAAGATCCACCCCTAATTCTCATGCAACTTTTATTCAATTCCAACCATTCTAATGATTAATACCCAATCTCTGATCTGCGGAGTTTCTTACACTAGATTAGGGTCTTTCTCAAGATCAATAATCTCTAATCCTAATTAAGTCAATTAAGATTTCTCTTTAATTAACATAATTAAGATTGTAATAGAATCCAGGGACTCTCAATTGAACTAAACCACAATGACCTCGTTCAATACAGAAAACCTCCTATAACCTATCTCTAGGATTACAAGGGGTCTTATTATTCATGCCAGATCTACTCTATTAAATGATTTCTCAATCTTAATAACAGAGATCTAATCTCATCCTAATACTGCGCACATATCAAGATGAACAAAATATGATTGCAACATGAATAAACTCAAAGAGTAGAATTAATTATTGAACATCAACAATTCTGTTACATGACAATCCGGGGTTTCTCAAGGGATCAGGTATGAAACAATTAGTTACTCATGAATCTAATAAGAAGAACAAAATAGAAAATAATTGAGTCCATAAGGAAAATTCAAACACGAAATATCTTGGCTTCAAATCCGAAAACTATTCTGGCAACAACTTCTCTTCTCTAGAGTTCTCTTGTGCCGCCCCCCCTTCTCTCCTTAGGGTTGTTCTATTTATACTTCCTAAGGAATGGCCGAGCATCTTCAGCTGGAAAGATGCAGTCGTAACTTTCCTTTTCCAAGTGAATCTCGACACGTGAATAACAGTCGCCTGACACGCCCAACAACACGGCCAGATTTCCAACCGTGTCTCCTTCTGGTCGATAATCTATAATTCCTCATTCTTGTTCAGTGTTTGGCACGGCTAGTAACACGGCTATTGGCACGGCTAGTTACACAGCTATTGGCACGGCTAGTAACACGGCTAGTAACGCGGCTGGAAACACGGCTAGATTATAAACCGTGCCAAGTTCTGGAGCTTTCCACATCTTCACAGCGTCTGCCACGGCTTCAAGCACACCCCAATCACAAGTCGTGCTTCCTTTCCAAGTGACAAGTTTCATCTTCAGGTGTGGCCACGGTTCATGACACGGGCGTGGCTCTCCCTGTGTTGTCCATAATTAGCTTTAACTTGATCTTTTAAGCTTCAATCATGCTCCTTTTGTTATCTTTCTTCTTCTCTTTGGTATTATGCCCTGAAACTGGTATATTTATCTGTTAAGTACTGAATCCGCATTGATTTTATTCAAAAGCCTACACAAATTCATCATTAATGCCCATGATTTACAAGGGTTAATTTACTCTTATCAAATTTCCCCACACTTAAGCTTTTGCTTGTCCTCAAGCAAACACGGATTATAGAAAACCTAAAGGACAAGTTCTCATAAGTTCCAGCAATCGAGAAGATATTTCAGCATCATCGATTTCATGCTACACCTCAATCATTGATAATTTTTACTCAATCTTACCATTAGTTGTATACAAAATGCAAATACTAAAATTCCCAAAGCTAATCCAAGTAAATTAAACTGTTACCCTTATCATTTAAACTAAAGTTCCCAAAGTCAAAATTGCCACAAGATCGAGACTAGTAAAATAAAGTATACAATCCTTTTAACCACGGTTGTAAGCAACACAACAGGGACTAAAGGCATGTTGTATCCACTTGTCCCCTAGCTCTTCCTTTTCTGTTTCATCCAATTCTTAAGTTAATTTTGGGAGTTTACCATTAAAGAACTTAACTAAGTTAACCAACCCATGTAACGAACTTTCGATCGATAATCCCGAGTTCATCACTCGAGTTAACAGACGTTATTCCCTCAGCGTAGAAGGCGTCCCTAGGATTTACTTGTTCGAGTCCAATTAACTCATTCAATTAATTAATTAATTAAGATGGTTTCCTTGGTCAATAAGTCCCAGACCAGCTGATCTTAGGCTACTAGGTTTAAAAATACCCCTTCGAACCTCTACCATCTCAATCAATCACTATCATTCATATAAGCTCTTTTAAGTTCAGTTTTCTCGAACTTTTCTCACAACCCTTGTAGCGAGCTTTCAGCCATTGATCCCAAGTTCATCACCCGAGTCGATAGATGTTATTCCTTAAACAGGCATCTCTCAGGCTTAATTACTCGAGTCTATGAGGCCCACTTCTGAACTATTTACATATTAATATATTCTTCCATTACTCCCTTTTTTTTTTTTTTTTTTTTGCACTTCTTCGAAAAGGAATCACCAAGTTACAAGTATCATTTACTCCTTCACTCCAAGTTATATAGCTTACCTATTGAGCAAAAAGAAGGGCATACTAAACTCATTAGTGACCTTAATCCAATCTCACTTCCCGAAAGTAAAGGTTAAATGACAAGTAAGTTTACTTCACTTGGATTTCATCTTGTAATTTTAGCAACATATCTCTAATACATAATAAGAGAATAAAAATTGTTAAAGATGTTCCATGGGGGTATAAACAAATCTTAGCAGTCCTTGATTGTCAAAAGTCATCATTGCTTATACCTTAATTAAGAGGAAATTACATTTTTGATTGCACAACCCTTGTATCCTAGTTTCGTTTTCCTAACCCCCTTCCCCACACTTATAATAGACATTGTCCCCAATGTCCTCATGAAATGCATAAAGGGAAGCAAAGAATAAAAGCAAAAAGAAAACAAAAGGAAAACGAAAAACTTCCCTGAATTCTCTTACAACGCGGATCTTTAACAGAAAGTCAAGCGACGCACAAGTAGAGTCATGAGAACCTCTGCTAAACGTAACGGGTCGGTGTACTTTGAAAGCCTGTATCTCACAACAAAAAAGAACAAAACAAAACAAAAGAAACTCATAATTGACTGAAAATAAAGCTAACTATCATCAGCATTTTCTATTTCAAACATTAGTGGTTAGTCAGTCTTCCAGAATCAAACAAATCAGGACAGTAAAAACAAAAGTAAAATGGTTGTTTTGCACAATGGTCCAAATCTCCCGGGTTCAACTTCCATCGATCCACTCGTGAGATCAGCTACTGAAGTTATCATCCGATGGCAATGGTACAATGCTCGATCGGTGAGGAGAATCAGATCCAATCACCTCAGTATCTTGCTGATTGCTCGCTTCGGCAGTAGCAACTGCGGGACTTTCATGTCGTGCCATGAAAGTTGCACCCGAGGATTCTCCAAAATGAAAACCGGGATCATATGCACCACTCGAGTGACGATCTCCTCTAGAAACAACCCGAGTAGCTTGTGATGCTACATCCTCATCGCTAGAGCCACCACATGGGGGAAGATCTACCCCCAATTTCTCACCAATACAGGATAAACACGTAACCAAATAACTCTTCAAGCCCTTCACCTGCTTTGACTGCCTGGCTTGTTCTCTCTTAATTTCTTCCAAATCCGCAGTCAATCTCTTTACAGAATCCGCTAGCTCCTGGTTTGGTCCGGCTTGCTCTTGAGCTTGCTCTTGAGTTCGCTCTTGCTCTTCATCTTGCTCGGGTTCTATCTCCGGCTCTTGTTGTTCGTCAGATGCATCCAGTATGCGAAACCTCCACCTCCGTAAAACACTCTCGGGGAGAGAAGCACTCCTTCCACAACTGTCCCTGGGAACCCGGGTTGGAAAGACACCATAATTTTTCAAAATACGAGTAATCCAGGAACTGACAAAAACCTTGTGATGCCCCAGATCGCACTGTTTTTTCAAACACCAAATAGCTGCTAATCCAACATTAACCCGGGTACCCGTGATCATACTCCATAGCTGGTACAGGTCTGAAGCATTCATAACCCCCTGAGAATCACCTCTACCAGTGGTTAAACGGGCCAGAATGTAATAAAGTACACGCACGGCAGGATCCCTTAAATGGCTCCCCTTAGATTTAGAGGGATCATATCCACCATCACCCATACTGTTCCACACTCGATACTACAGTAAGCCCCTAGGAAAGGCATCTGGAAGTTGCGAGAATTCATTGGAGTCGATAAACTCATTATCGTAAATACCCAGGCACTTGATGAAGTCTCTCATTTCAACACGGTGGTAACTCCCTTAGCAGTAGAAGGAGACTACGTTATCAAGCTAGGTATGCCGGCCGAAACTAAGATTGAATGTGGCGACGAAATCATAGCTCAGCGAAGAATACACGTCCTCCTCAATGCTCAGAAGTGCTCTCCAAGCTGGATCGTTCAAAAATTGATCAAATCGTTCCACCAACCCATACCAAGCCAGTACATCCCAATTGACTACTACATTAGGCATGAATACCTTCCTTTCTCGCATCGTGTCATACTTACCTTCATCCTCCCTCCACAAGTTAGGAGGATAGCGTCTCGTAGGCCTAGAGGAACCCCTAGCTGAACGAGGTTGAGCATTCTTACGTGCCACGGTCTTCGTCCTAGGCATCTTGGATACACCACGCTTAAGAAAACTCTAAAGACTGATGAATAATGTTCTTCACCTAGTGGAAACAACGGAGAGGCAAGAAAAAGAACGAAGATGCAGAGAGAAGTAATTTGGGAATGAGGAGAGAAGTGTAGTGCAAGGTGTTTTATTTCTGAGAATCGCGAACCCTAAAGGCTATTGATGACACGGTCTCAAAACTGGGTGTGTTATAAGCCGTGCCATACATTGGTCTGTATAAAAGAACTTGGAAAAATCTTACCTTTTGGCACGGCTTGTAACTTTGCCGTGCCTGTAACCGTGCCATCCCCTAGAATGAAGCACCTTTCACAAATGCCCGTGCACTTTGGTGTGGCTTAGACCATGTCGTACCCTCTTTGTTAAAATCTTACCTGCGAAACCACCACTCACAAATGTATGGATGATGATAGTAAAAAGGAAAAACTAACCTAGTAGATGCATGGGTTGCCTCCCAGCCAGCGCTTTTGTTTAACGTCGTTGGCTCGACCTAAGGAATAGAAAAAGGTAAGTTATGGATTCGAATAAGGGTCAGCTCCGCTCTTTCTTCAAAGACCCTCTTATCTCCTAAGTAATGTTTAAGTCTCTGTCCATTGACCTTGAAAATACCCTTTTCAGGGTGTTCTAACTCTACCGTGCCATAAGGGAAAACGTTCTTTACCCGAAAAGGACCTGACCATTTTGATTTGAGTTTCCCCGGAAAAAGTTTTAACCTGGAGTTGAATAGCAATACCATATCTCCTTCCTCAAATTGCTTATGCTGGCGCAACCTTGCGTCATGATATGCTTTGGCTCTCTCCTTGTAGAAATTAGTGTTGTCATAGGCCATAAGTCTTAACTCATCAAGCTCATTAATTTGCCTTTTTCCTGTGAGCTCCTGACTTGTCGAGATTGAGGTTGATAGTCTTGATTGCCCAGAACGCCCGATGCTGAATCTCAACTGGTAAGTGACACACTTTCCCATATACTAACCAGAAAGGAGTTGTATCAAGTGGTGTTTTGTAGGCCGTCCTATAAGCCCATAATGCATCGTCTAACCTGTCTACCCAATCTCGCCCATGCTGGAGAGTTGATCTCATTAAGATGCGCTTTAGCTCTCTATTTGTCAACTTTACTTGCCCACTTATCTGTGGATGATAAGGAGTGGTGAGACGGTGAGTCACTCCATATCTTTTTAGGACTTTTTCAATCTGAGAGTTGCAAAAATGTATACCCCGATCACTAATTAGTGCTCGAGGCACCCAAAAACGGCAAAAGAGCTTCTTGAGGAACTTGGCAACCACCTTAGCATCATTTGTTGGTAGAGCTTGTGCTTCAGCCCACTTAGACACATAATCCACTACTACCAATATATACTTGTTTCCATATGAAGGAGGAAATGGTCCCATAAAATCAATACCCCATACATCAAACACCTCACACTCCAGAATATAGTGCTGTGGCATTTCGTCCCTCCTTGAAATGTTGCTATCTCTCTGGCATCGATCGCACTGAGCTACAAAACTTTGGGCATCCTTGAATACTGACGGCCAATACAAACCAGCTTCTAGCACTTTGTGGGCTGTCCTATTGGCACCATGGTGTCCTCTAGTGGGTCTACTATGGCAATGGTTCAAGATCTCCCGTCCTTCCTCATGTGAAACACAACGCCTGATCATTTGGTCTGAGCAATACCTGAACAAGTAGGGGTCTTCCCAATAGTAATACTTCAGGTCAGTAAAGAATTTCTTTTTCTGTTGCTTTGACATGTCTTATGGAAGGACCCTAGCCACTAGGTAGTTGGCCATGTCTGCAAACCATGGGGACTCCAAACTGCTAACTTTGTTGACGAAATACAAATTCTCCTCAGGAAATCTATCGTTAATATCTTCTTCCCTCAACTGCTCCACACATGGGTTCTCCAATCGAGATAGATGATCCGCTGCGAGGTTTTCTGCTCCCTTTTTGTCTTTGATCTCAAGGTTAAATTCTTGCAATAGGAGTATCCACCTGATGAGGCGGGGTTTTGCATCCGTCTTGGTCATTAAATATCTCAATGTGGAGTGGTCAGTATACACTATCACCTTAGAAAGAACAAGATAAGATCGGAATTTGTCAAAAGCGAACACTATTGCCAATAACTCCTTCTCAGTGGTGGTATAATTCTCTTGAGCCCCGGTTAGAGTTTTGCTGGCATAGTATATCGGTTGGAAATACTTCTCTTTTCTTTGACCCAAGACAGCTCCTACAGTATAGTCGCTGGCATCGCACATCAGTTCAAATGGTAGGTTCCAATCTGGAGCCACCATAATAGGAGCTTCGGTCAGTTTCTCCTTCAGCGCCTCAAAGGCTTGGAGACATTCATCATTGAAATCAAAGGCGATGTTCTTCTCCAGTAACCTGGTGAGAGGACGAGCAATTTTGGCAAAATCCTTGATGAATCGTCTATAGAATCCAGCATGTCCCAGAAAACTCCGAATAGCTTTAACCGAAGAGGGTGAGCGAAGTTTGGCTATAGTATCAACCTTGGCATTGTCTACTTCAATCCCCTGCTGAGATATTTTGTGTCCTAAGACAATACCTTCAGTCACCATGAAGTGACACTTCTCCCAATTCAAGACCAAGTTAGTTTCTTCACAACGTATGAGCACCCTTTCCAAATTCTATAGGCAAGAATCAAATGAATCCCCAAACACGGAAAAGTCATCCATGAATACTTCCATAATATCTTCAACCAGATCTTCAAAAATCACTAACATGCACCACTGAAAGGTGGCCGGTGCATTACATAGTCCAAAGGGCATCCTCCTGTAAGCAAATGTGCCATAGGGACATGTAAAGGTAGTTTTCTCTTTATCTTCATGGGCAATCTGAATCTGGTAATATCCCGACATCCCATCTAGAAAATAGTAAAACATATGTCCAGCAAGCCTCTCCAACATCTGATTGACAAAAGGTAAAGGAAAATGGTCCTTGCGTGTGGCTTCATTTAATTTGTGATAGTCAATGCAGACTCGCCATCCCGTCACCGTCCTCATTGGTATGAGCTCATTATTCTCATTTGGGACCACCGTCATCCCCCCCTTCTTTGGCACCACCTAGACGGGGCTTACCCATGAACTATCAGAAATGGGATAAATTAGCCCAGCATCTAACAATTTGATTACCTCTTTCTTAACGACTTCTTTCATGTTTGGATTAAGTTGTCTTTGAGCTTGCACCACTGGTTTGAAATTGTCTTCCATCAGGATTTTGTGTGTGTAAAAAGATGCACTAACCCCTTGGATATCCGCGATTTTCCATGCCAAGGCGCGCTTATGCTCCTTCAATATCTTCAAGAGCTTTTCCTTTTGACCAATGGTTAGCCCGGGTGCAATGATGACCGGCAACTGAGAATCCTTCTCTAAGAAAGCATACTCTAGATAGTCAGGGAGTTGCTTCAGCTCCAGAATTGGAGGGTCTTCAATAGAGGGCTTCAATCTGGCAACATCTCCTGCATCAATATTCTCCCTCTCTGTTTTTATCCCAAGTTCATCCTTACCATCAAGATGGGTCAACATTTCTTATATTGCACAATCTTCTGTCTCTTCAATATTGCATACTCTCAAACTCAACTCTAATGGATCCTTGCATAAGATATCTTCCACAACGGTATCAGTTAAATCAATTGCATAACAAGTATCATCAGAATTTACCGATTTCTTCATCACAGCTGGGATTTGTATCACTAACTCGTCTCCCCCAATGTGTAGCACTAATCGGCCCTTAGCCACATCAATGATTACTCGAGCTGTGGCTAAAAAGGGGCGTCCCAAGATCAGAGGAACTTCAGTGTCAACTTCCATGTCTAGGATCACAAAATCAACCGAGAAGATGAAAGTTTCTACTTTTACTAATACATCTTCAATGACCCCTCTAGGAAACTTCACTGATCGGTCTGCCAATTGAAGGCTCATTCATGTGGGTTTGGGCTCCCCTAATCCCAGCTTTTGAAAGAGGGAATATGGCATCAAATTTATGCTAGCCCCCAGATCTGCTAATGCTTTTTCTACGGGTAAATTACCAATGAAACATGGTATGGTGAAACTCCCTGGATCTTTTAATTTCTTTGGAAGCTTATTTAGTAAAATTGCAGAACAACTCGCACCAATTGTTGCAGTGGAGATCTCTTCCATCTTCTTCTTATTAGATAGTAAATCTTTCAAGAACTTGGCATACCGAGGCATCTGAGAAAGGGCTTCCACAAGTGGTAAGTTAATATGTAACTGTTTGAACAAATCCAAAAACTTACCGAAATGTTCCCGGTCCTTATCGTTCTGCAGCCTAGCAGGATATGGCAATGGGGGTTTATAGGGCTGGACGATAGGTGTCTTCTTAGCTTCCAAGTCTTTTGTTCATTCCTCTATAATTCTGCCTTTTTCTGCGTTATTAGTGGTCTCGCCTTTATCAACAGTCTCATTCTCCTTCCTACTAACAGGAGTTTCCCCAACCTTGTCTGATTTCACTTCCTTTCCACTCCTAAGAATTACTGCCTTCACGTGTTCCCTTAGGTTGGTCTCTGTATCTCCAGGAAGAGACCCTTGTGGTCGCTTAGCAAGCGCTTTAGAGATCTGCCCCATTTGGTTTTCCAAGTTGTGGATTGAGGCTTCATGATTTCTTAGAGCTGCCTCTATGGATTGCTGGCGTTGCTCCGACGCTTGAATGAACTTCGCAATCATATCCTCAAGGCTAGATTTCTTTTCTTGGAAAGGACGTGGAGCTGGTCTTTGGAATCCTGGAGCGGGTGCATTACCCCTTTGAGATTGCTGATTACTTCAAGAGAAATTGGGATGATTACGCCACCCTGGATTATATGTGTTGCTATAGGGATTGTTCTGTGATCTTGTAGGATTTCCCGAATACTCAACACGCTCTGTCACTTCAGACACCGCATTGTTGGAATGAGGTTCAATTGAGCAGTAATGGGATGGTTGAGATACAACCATCCCTTCAACTTTTGAAGCAAGCGCATCTACTTTTGCTGCAATTGCTATCATCAAATCGACCTCATAAATGCCCGCTGCCCTGTGCTTTTGTCTACCATGGCTCCATTGGTGATTATTTTTGGCCATGTTCTCAAACAAACTCAACGACTATTCCGGCGTTTTCACATTCAAAGTACCCCTAGCCGCAGCATCAATTGTCTGCCGAGTTGCATAGTCAAGCCCATTATAGAAGGTGGAAACTTGCAGCCAATTAGGCATTTGGTGATGTGGACACCGCCTAAGAAGATCCTTGAATCTGATCCATGCTTCATGCAGGGGCTCGTGATCTAGTTGGGTGAATGATGTGATATCATTTCTCAACTTGGCAGTTTTTTATGGTGGGAAATAATAGTCCAAGAAATTCTCCGCCATCTGGGTCCAAGTGGTTATGGAATCCCGGTTTAGTGAACTAAACCACTGCCTTGCTTTCCCCTGGAGAGTAAAAGGGAAAAGTCGCAATTTCAGTGCTTCCTCAGATACTCCGTTTTGCTTGACAGTTGCGCAAATATCCAAGAATATCTGAATGTGCGCATGAGGATCCTCGTCAGACAAACCGTCAAACTGGCATTGGTTGTGAATCATATGCATTGTAGAGGCCTTGATTTCGAAGTTGTTGGCCTCTATTGCTAGTTGCACAATACACGACCCAGTGCTGCTCAGAGTAGGTCGAGCATATTCAACCATCGTCCTTCGTTCATCTGCCATTGGTCCAGTTTCTCTCAATCGCCTTCTAAAAGTTTGGTCAATCTCAGGATCAAAGTCAAGAAGCTTAGATGAAGAGCTCCTTGTCATAAACTGCGACAGACAAACAATGAACTTAGTTTCCTCAACAAATTTGAATGGAAGCACGAATGAAGTTAATGGAAATAACTAAAAAAAATAAAATAAAAAAATTATAGTTAAAGTAGTAGGTGTCAAGTTTTCCTAATATTACAAGTCCCCGGCAACGGCGCCAAAAACTTGATGTACGATCTGATCGTTCTAACAAGTTAAACCCTATACTCAATCCTAGCTTACGATCAGTTCTCAGGCAAGTGTACCTATCAATTAGCAGTATAGCATAGGAGTACAGGTATCGATCCCACGAAGACTTATAAGTACTAGTACTGACGATTATCCTACTATTTAAGTTCTCACTATTGATGATCTCAATTATCCTAATTATTGCTTAAATCTGAAAGATACAAATAAAATGAACAAAGTAAATATAATCAAAAACTCCCTTAATTAATTAGATGATCTAAACATACCTTACCCAAGATCCACCCCTAATTCTCATGCAACTTTTATTCAATTCCAACCATTCCAATGATTAATACCCAATCTCTAATCTGTGGAGTTTCTTACACTAGATTACGGTCTTTCTCAAGATCAATAATCTCTAATCCTAATTAAGTCAATTAAGATCTCTCTTTAATTAACATAATTAAGATTGCAATAGAATCCATGGACTCTCAAATGAACTAAACCACAATGACCTCGTTCAATACAGAAAACCTCCTATAACCTATCTTTAGGATTACAAGGGGTCTTATTATTCATGCCGGATCTACTCTATTAAATGATTTCTCAATCTTAATAACAGACATCTAATCTCATCCTAATACTGCGCACATATCAAGATGAACAAAATATGATTGCAACATGAATAAACTCAAAGAGTAGAATTAATTATTAAAAATCAACAATTCTGTTACATGACAATCCGGGGTTTCTCAAGGGATCAGGTATGAAACAATTAGTTACTCATGAATCTAATAAGAAGAACAAAACAGAAAATAATTGAGTCCATAAGGAAAATTCAAACACGAAATATCTTGGCTTCAAATCCGAAAACTATTCTGGCAACAACTTCTCTTCTCTAGAGTTCTCTTGTGCCGCCCCCCCTTCTCTCCTTAGGGTTGTTCTATTTATACTTCCTAAGGAATGGCCGAGCATCTTCAGCTAGAAAGATGCAATTGTAACTTTCCTTTTCCAAGTGAATCTCGACACGTGAATAACAGTCGCCTGACACGCCTAACAACACGGCCAGATTTCCAACCGTGTCTCCCTCTGGTTGATAATCTGTAATTCCTCATTCTCGTTCAGTGTTTGGCACGGCTAGTAACACGGTTATTGGCACAGCTAGTAACACGGCTAGTAACGCGGCTGGAAACACGGCTAGATTATAAACCGTGCCAAGTTCTGGAGCTTTCCACGTCTTCGCAGCATCTGCCACGGCCTCAAGCACACCCCAATCACAAGTCGTGCTTCCTTTCTAAGTGACAAGTTTCATCTTCAGGTTTGCCCACGGTTCATGACACGGGCGTGGCTTTCCCTGTGTTGTCCATAAGTAGCTTTAACTTGATCTCTTAAGCTACAATCATGCTCCTTTTGTTTTCTTTCTCCTTCTCTTTGGTATTATGCCCTGAAACTGGTTTATTTATTTGTTAAGTACTGAATCCGCATTGATTTTATTCAAAAGCCTACACAAATTCATCATTAATGCCCATGATTTACAAGGGTTAATTTACTCTTATCACGTACTTAGAGTGGGAGAAGAAGGTAGAGATGGTATTTGATTGTTATAACTATAGTGGGAGAAAGAAAGTGAAACTTGCTGCCATTGAATTTTCGGATTATGCCATAGTGTGGTGGGATCAACTAATGTTGAATCGAAGAAGGAATGGCGAACCACCTATTGAGTCGTGGGAAGGGATGAAAAGGGTGTTGAAGAAGCGGTTTGTGCCTGCGTATTACTATCGTGAATTGCACAACAAATTGCAAACTCTTAGGCAAGGAAGCCGAAGTGTAGATGAGTATTTCAAGGAGATGGAAGTAATGATGATCAGGGCGAATGTAGAGGAGGATAGAGAGGCTACCATGGCTAGATTTCTTGCTGGATTGAATAGAGAAATTCAAAATGTCGTGGAATTGCAGCATTATGTAGAATTGGAAGATATGGTGCATATGGCTATAAAGGTTGAGAACCAGCACAAGAGGAAAGGTAGTAATGCACGGTTTCAACAGGGTACTGGTTCATCCACCTGGAAGACTAACCAATGGAAGAAGGAAGAAAAGCCTTTACCCACCAAACCAAAAGGAGAGCTGAGACAAGCGGGTTCTACTCCTAGTAACCAAGGTAACCCTGATTCTTCTACTTCTAGAAATCGTGACATTAGATGTTTTAAATGCCAAGGTAGAGGCCATATCGCTAGTCAATGTCTAAATAGGCGTGTTATGATTTTGCGTGATGATGGAGAGTATGAGATTGAGAGGGATAGTGAAGAAGATGATATGCCTCCGTTAGTGGATGCTAGTGAGGATGAGGAGCCTGCAATAGGGAGGTTAGTGGCAGTAGTGAAGCGAGCTTTGAATGTGTAGGTGAAGGAAGAAGAGGAGGTGCAAAGGGAGAATATATTTCATACTAGATGTTATCTAGGAGATCATATTTGCAGTTTGATCATTGATGGAGGAAGTTGCACCAATGTAGTGAGCAATTTTATTGTTGAGAAGCTGGGGCTCAAAATTGTTAGACACCCTAGTCCATATAAATTGCAGTGATTGAATGATAGTGGTGAGACTAAGGTGAGTCAGCAAGCCTTGATTGGTTTTCACATTGGTAGGTATGAGGATGAGGTGTTATGTGATGTAGTGCCAATGCAAGCATGTCATGTGTTGTTGGGGAGGCCATGGCAATTTGATAGGAAGGTTGTTCATGATGGCTTTTCTAACAAGTATACGCTTGTTCACCAAGGGAAAAGCTTTAATCTTAAACCGTTAACACCTAAACAAGTGTATGAGGATCAGTTGCAACTACAACAGTCTTTTGCAAAACATAAGGTGAGTGAAAAGCTGAGGGAGAGTGAGAGAGCAAAAGACAATGAGAAAGAAAAGGAATACAAAAGTCAATATCAAAAGAAAAAAGAGAGGAAGGCTGGAAAGAGTGTGAGAGACCAAGTTGAAGGGGAATCAACTTTGGTGGTGAGTGAAAAGGAGAGGGCAGTCTTGCAAAAGGAGAGTTGTGTGGCAAGAGCGAGTGTAGTGAGGAGAGCGTTAGTGATGAAGCAACCTATGTTGTTGCTAGTTTGTAAAGAAACATGTTTGACTACTAACGAACTATCTAACTCTTTGCCTAGTGTGGTTGTGTCTCTTGTGCAGGACTTTGAAGATGTCTTCCCTGAGGAGATTCCAAAGGGATTACCACCTATTCGTGGTATTGAGCACCAAATTGACCTTGTACCCGGAGCATCGATTCCAAACAAGCCAGCTTATAGGAGCAATCTGGAGGAGACAAAGGAACTCCAAAGGTAGGTCGATGAATTAATGGAGAAGGGGTACGTGAGAGAAAGCATGAGTCCATGTGCAGTGCCTATGATTTTAGTGCCTAAGAAGGATGGGTCATGGAGAATGTGTGTTGACTGCCGCGCAATCAACAACATCACGATAAAGTATCGTCATCCCATTCCTCGCTTAGGTGATATGTTAGATGAGTTACATGGGTCTAGTGTCTTTTCCAAAATTGATCTGAAAAGTGGATACCACCAAATTAGAATGAAAGAAGGTGATGAATGGAAAACTGCATTCAAAACAAAATATGGATTGTATAAGTGGTTAGTAATGCCTTTTGGTTTAACTAATGCACCTAGTACTTTTATGAGACCTATGAACCATGTTTTGAGGACTTTTATTAGAAAATTTGTGGTTGTCTATTTTGATGATATCCTCATTTACAGCAAGAGTTTAGAAGATCATATATCTCACTTAAGGGATGTTTTAGAAGTGCTTCAAAAGGAATAATTATATGCTAACCTCAAGAAGTGCACTTTTTGCACAGACAAACTTGTGTTTCTTGGCTTTGTTGTTAGTGCACAGGGAATACAGGTTGATGAAGAAAAGATTCGTGCGATCCAAGAATGGCCCAGTCCAACTACTGTAAGTCATGTGCGGAGTTTCCATGGACTAGCGAGCTTTTACAGGAGATTTGTGAAGGATTTCAGCACCATTGCAGCACCACTTACTGAGGTAATTAAGAAGAACGTGGGGTTCAGATGGGAAGAGCAACAAGAGAAGGCCTTTCAGACGCTTAAAAATAAGCTGACTCAGGCGCCATTACTTATTTTACCTAACTTTGCTAAAACGTTTGAAATTGAGTGTGATGCTTCAAGATTAGGTATTGGAGCAGTGCTTATGCAGGAGAGAAGACCAATCGCATTCTTTAGTGAGAAGCTAAGTGGGGCAACCTTGAACTACCCTACTTATGACAAGGAGTTATATGCATTGATTCGAGCCCTAGAGACATGGCAACACTATCTTTGGCCAAAAGAGTTCGTGATCCACACTGATCATGAATCTTTGAAGTACTTGAAGGGGCAACACAAGCTGAACAAAAGGCATGCTCGTTGGGTGGAGTTCATCGAAACATTTCCATATGTCATCCACTACAAGCAAGGTAAAGAGAATGTCGTTGCTGATGCACTTTCTAGAAGGTATACTCTTATCTCTACTCTTAGTTCTAGATTGCTTGGTTTTGAGCACATTAAGGAATTATATGCTGCTGATCGAGATTTTTGTAAGGCGTATGTGCATTGTGAGAAGAGTGGGCATGGTAAATTTTATAAGCATGAAGGATTCTTGTTTAGGGAGAATAAACTATGCATTCCAAATTGTTTTTTAAGAGAATTATTAGTGAGGGAGTCTCATGGAGGAGGTTTAATGGGACACTTTGGAGTAGCTAAAACCTTAGGGGTATTGCAGGAACACTTCTATTGGCCTCACATGAAACGAGATGTTGAGAGGATTTGTGAGTGATGTGTCACGTGTAAGCAAGCGAAATCTAGAGTCCAACCTCAAGGGCTTTACACCCCACTTCCCATTCCTCATGAGTCGTGGGTAGATATTTCCATGGATTTTGTGTTAGGATTACCCAGGTCTAGACATGGTCGAGATTCTATCTTTGTAGTTGTGGATAGATTCTCTAAGATGGCACATTTCATTCCTTTTCACAAAATAGATGATGCTTGTAATATTGCTAATTTATTCTTTAGGGAAGTTGTGAGATTGCATGGTATGCCTAGAACAATCGTATCTAATAGAGATGCTAAGTTCTTGAGCTACTTCTGGAAGACCTTGTAGGCTAAGTTAGGAAATAAGTTATTGTTTTCTACTACTTGTCATCCACAGACTGATGGTCAAACTGAGGTAGTGAATCGAACTTTATCTACTTTGTTGAGGGCTGTAATTAAAAAGAATATTAAAAGTTGGGAGGATTGTTTGCCGCATGTTGAATTTGCCTATAATCGTACAGTGCATTCTGCTACTAAATTTACTCCTTTTGAAATTGTGTATGGTTTTAATCCACTGACTCCTTTGGATTTATCACCTTTGCCTATTTCTGAGTATGTTAATCTAGATGGCAAGAAGAAAGCCGAATTTGTTAAACAGATCCATGAGAAGGTAAGGCTGAACATTGAGCGACGAACAGAGCAGTATGTGAAACAAGCCAATAAGGGTCGTCGACAAGCTGTTTTTGAATCTAGAGATTGGGTTTGGGTTCACATGCGCAAAGAGCGGTTTCCCGTGTAGTGTCGATCTAAACTACTTCCTAGAGGCGATGGACCATTTCAAATTCTTGAGCGCATCAACGATAATGCATACAAGATAGATTTGCCTAGTGAGTATCAAGTAAGTGCCACATTTAATGTTATTGATTTGAGTCCTTTTGATGTAGGTGATGATTTGAGGACAAATCCTTTTCAAGAGGAGGGGAATGATGAGATCCATAATGAGAGTCAAGCCGGAATAAGGAATGTGGATCCTCTTGAAGTGCCGCCTAGACCGATCACAAGAAATCGAGCGAAACGACTCAAGAAAGCACTTAATGGGTTGATAAAGGATGTCCATGAAGCCGGAAAGGGTTGGAGTAATCATGAAGTTGGAACGGATTGGAACAACCATGGGAAGACCCTTGCTCTTGTATAAGTCATACCGGATACGGGGTGAAGAG
Organism: Laguncularia racemosa; assembly: GCA_037954665.1. Classification (NCBI taxonomy): domain Eukaryota; kingdom Viridiplantae; phylum Streptophyta; class Magnoliopsida; order Myrtales; family Combretaceae; genus Laguncularia; species Laguncularia racemosa. Next base: position 572,012 of record JBBMOL010000039.1, on the reverse strand, counting down.
GGCGTGTATTTACAAGGTACAACCGTGTAGGAATCTCAAAGTTACACAGAATCATACACGGTCATATACACGGCCAAAGGCATGGCCGTGTATGGAGTCAAGAAAATCCACAGAAAGATACACGACCAGAAGTACACGGTCGTGTATGTTGCTAGAATTTGCACAGAAAAGTACACGGCCATGTACACGGCCGTGTATCTCCCCGACGCCGGCCTTTTGTGTTGTTTTGTTATTTTACGCACTTATTGAAGTGACGTCATTTTGGACTTGTATTTTTACGAATTGTAACCCTAGTATAAAGCTCCTAGGGTTTAGAATATAGATAACATACATCATACAACATTAAAAACACTTTGGAGAGACTCCTCTCTTGGTTCTTCAAGAACTAACTTAGAACTTATCGGATTTTATTTCCGTAGCGTTCATCCCGACTTATCAATCGGTCTTTCATCCCGATTGTGGTGTCTTCATATTATACCAAGTTCTTGTCTCGATTATAGACAACGGGTCGCGGTTTCCACTTGAGGGTGTTTTTGCATCTTAGGTAACGAATTCCGAACGTATTGGTATCGGGTTTCATCACACGTTGGCGTGGTTCATATCAGTTAGGAATCCGATCAAACCGATCTCGCATCAACTGCTCATGGGCTCATGCTTTCTCTCACGTACCCCTTCTCCATTAATTCATTGACCTGCCTTTAAAGTTCCTTTGTCTCCTCTGGATTGCTCCTATAAGCTGGTTTGTTTGGAATCGATGCTCCGGGTACAAGGTCAATCTGGTGCTCAATACCACGAATAGGTAGTAATCCCTTTGGAACCTCCTTAGGGAAGACATCTTCAAAGTCCTGCATAATAGACACAATCACACTAGGCAAAGAGTTAAATTGTTCGTTAGTATTGAAACAAGTTTCCTTAAAAACCAGCAACAACATAGGTTGCTTCATCAATAACGCTCTCCTCACTACACTCGCTCTTGCCACACAACTTTCCTTTTGCAAGGCTGCACTCTCCTTTTCACTCACCACTAAAGTTGATCCCCCTTCAACTTGGTCTCTCACACTCTTTCCAGCCTTCCTCTCTTTTTCCTTTTGATATCGACTTTTATGTTCCTTTTCTTTCTCGCTGTCTTTTGCTCTCTCACTCTCCCTCTATTTTTCACTCACCTTATATTTTGCAAAAGACTGTTGTAGCTGCAACTGATCCTCATACACCTGTTTAGGTGTTAAAGGTTTAAGATTAAAGCTTTTCCCTTGGTGAACAAGCGTACACTTGTTAGAAAAGCCATCATGAACAACCTTCCTATCAAATTGCCATGGCCTCCCCAACAACACATGACACGCTTGCATTGGCACTACATCGCATAACACTTCATCCTCATACCTACCAATGCGAAAAGCAATCAAGGCTTGCTTACTCACCATAGTCTCGCCACTATCATTCAACCACTGCAATTTATATGGACTAGGGTGTTTAGTAGTCTTGAGTCCCAGCCTCTCGACAATAAAATTACTCACCACATTAGTGCAACTTCCTCCATCAATGATCAAACTGCAAATATGATCACCTAGATGACATCTAGTATGAAAGATATTCTCTCGTTGCACCTCCTCTTCTTCCTTCACCTGCACATTCAAAGCTCTCTTCACTACTACCACTAACCTCCCTACTGTAGGCTCCTCATCATCACTAGCATCCTCTAATGGAGGCATATCATCCTCTTCACTATCCCCCTCAGTCTCATACTCACCATCATCACGCAGAATCATAACACGCTTATTCGAACATTGACTAGCAATATGGCCTCTACCTTGGCATTTAAAACATCTAATGTCACTATTTCTAGGAGTAGAAGAGTCAGGTTTACCTTGATCACCAGGAGTAGAACCCACTTGCCTCTGCTCTCCTTTTGGTTTGGTGGATAAAGGCTTTTCTTCCTTCTTCCATTGGTTAGTCTTCCAGGCGGATGAACCAGCACCTTGTTGAAACCGTGCAGTACTACTACCTTTCCTCCTGTGTTGGTTCTCAACCTTTACAGCCATATGAATCATATCTTCCAATTCTACATAATGCTGCAATTCCACGACATTTTGAATTTCTCTATTCAATCCAGCAAGAAACCTAGCTATGGTAGCCTCTCTATCCTCCTCTACATTCGCCCTAATCATAGTAACTTCCATCTCCTTGAAATACTCATCCACACTTCGGCTTCCCTGCCTAAGAGTTTGCAATTTGTTGTGTAATTCATGATAGTAATACGCAGGCACAAACCGCTTCTTCATCTCTTCCCACGACTCAATAGGTGGTTCGCCATTCCTTCTTCGATTCAACATTAGTTGATCCCACCACACTATGGCATAATCCGAAAATTCAATGGCAGCAAGTTTCACTTTCTTTCTCCCACTATAGTTGTGACAATCAAACACCATCTCTACCTTCTTCTCCCACTTTAAGTACGCCTCGGGATCATTCTTCCCTTGGAAAGAAGGAATCTTCATCTTTATACTACTCAGTTGATTATCCTCTCTATTCCTATCTCCTCTATCTTCCTAATCCCTAGTTCCTCTATTCCTACCACTATAACCTCTATAACTCCCGACAGAAGGTTCATCAAATTCATCATCAGACATTCCATTTCCACCCCTTTGTACTCTCCTAGAACAACTCTCCCTCTTACGCCCTTGGAAGACGTTTTTAGATTGCTCTAGTCTTTGCTCTACCGTCTCATGAATTTTTTCCATTCCCTCCTGAAACATTCTCTTCATCTCACCCCTCAACGCCTTAATCACTAACCTAGCATCAAAACTTCCCCTCTCACCTTCAGGAGAATGTTGCCTCGACATAGTTCCTGCAGAAAGATTAGTACTAACACAAATATATATAATTAAGCCTCACAATACACTCCCTTACGTGTTTCGCTCAAAGGATGATATCACACAGTCACTCGTGTATTCTCACAAGCAATGATGACATCAACTCACCAATTCTTCTTCTCAATTCTCTTAGAACTAACCCAAACTACACCAATTCCCTTACGTAGAATTCAAAACAACTCTAAGGCTCAAAATTTTTCCTCTTTTTCTTTCAGATTTTTTTTTTTGTCGCCTTTGTTTGCTGCTCTTGATCACGTTCCCCCTTTTTTTTGTCGTGATTCTTCCTTTTTTTTTGTAACAAAATTGAATAGTAGGTACTACACTTTCAATAGACAATTCACACTATGAAATTGAATACGAACAATTGATATGAACGATTGGAGTTAAGGTTTTGATGTTACCTTCCTCAAACCGAACTGATGGTTTAACAAACCTAGGCTCTGATACCAAACTGATACGAAATTGGTTTGCTCTGATACCAAACTGATACGAACCACGCCAACATGTAACAAAACCTAATACCAATACGTTCGGAATTACTACCCAAGATGCCAAACAATCGAGTGGAAACCGCGACCCGTTGTCTATAAGTGAGACAAGAACCTTGGTATATTATGTAGACGCCACAATCGGGATGAAAGACCAATTGATAAGTCGAGATGAACGCCACGGAAGAAAATCCGATAAGTTCTAGGTTAGTTCTTTAAAGAACCAAGAGAGGAATTCTCTCAAAGTGTTTTCAAACTTGTATGTTGTATATTCTATATTCTATGTTGTATCTAAACCCTAGGAGCTTTATATTACGGTTTACAATTCGTAACAATGATGTCCCAAAACGACATAGCTTCAATAAGTTGCGTAAAACAACAAAACAATGACTTAAAGGCCGGCAGCGTGGGAATGAAGGCCGGAGGCCTTGGAGCCGGCATTGGAGATGTACACGACCATGTACTTATAGTCGTGTATCTTTCTGTGGAAATTCTTGACAACATACACGACCGTGTACTTTTAGTCGTGTATCTTTCTGTGGAAATTCTTGACAACATACACGACCGTGTACTTCTAGTCGTGTATCTTTCTATGGAAATTCTTGACACCATATAAGGCCATGCCTTTGAACCGTGTATACGACCGTGTATGATTCTGTGTAACCTCCAGACTCCTACACGGCCGTGCCTTGTAAAGACACGCCCTCTTCAACCCGTATCCATTATGACTTGTACGAGAGCAAGGGCATTCCCATGGTTGTTCCACTCCTTTCCAACTTCATAATTGCTCTAATCCTTTCCGGCTTCGTGGACATCCTTCATCAACCCGTTAAGTGTTTCCTTGAATCATTTTGCTCGAGTTCTTGTGATTGGTCCAGGTGGCACTTCAAGAGGATCCACATTCCATCTTCTGGCTTGGCTCCCATCATGGCTCTCATCAGTAATGCTAGGAGCATGACTTTGATCAAGTGTTTCTACCAAGTATGGTGGAGTAGTGATAGGAATCAAAATCCGACAAGACCTATCATTAGGGCAAAAACTAAAGGAATTTGAATTTTGGCGATGAGGGCCCATTTTGAGCAGATCGACCTCAGAATTATTTATATATTAACCTCTTTTCTATTATTCTTGTATTGTGTTTTCCAAAAGACACACTTATCATATTTTATAGGGCAATGGACAAACTCCCTCAGACTCAGCTTGTGGGTTATCCATAGACCAACCTGAACCGGTGATGAGCTGAGCCGATGGATCCTATAGAAGACCAGCATCTTGAAGACCATTTCTTTTATATATTTCTTCTTTTATGAACTATTTTTGGTTGTATTTGGTTTTGGGACACTTTTATTTCCTTGTAATTTTAATTTAGGGCTAGCTACCTTAAAAGTGGTAAACTTGTAATTTTGACCACTTTTTAACCCTAGGAGTAGCAAGTATAAATACTTGCTTAAGAGAGGGTTTGAGGAGGCCATATTTTTCAGAATTGAGAGTTCATATTCACGTGAGAATTAGGGTTCCTAATTGTCATTAGACTCTTATCAATTTCAATCCCAAGAGTTGAAATTGTGGCGAGTGCAATACCTTGAAATTGTGAGTAGTATCAATTTCATTTTGTTGTGATTTCTTTTCTTCTCTAGTGCGTCATATTTAGGGGTGAATTAAGATAGTTCTTGGAAATTATTGTCGAATTCTTGTGTTTCGTTAAGATCCTTTGCAATTGAATTCGATTCATTCTTGAAGAATTCCTCTTGAAACGTGAATATCACTTGTTGAAAGGAGTTCTTATAATTGAAGTTTTCTTTTGAATTTGTGGATTATTCTCGTGGGATTATATGTGATTAGTGTGATGTTAGAAGAGATTATTATTATGGTATTACAATTGTAACATTGAGCATTTAGATTTCATTACATCTTCACTAGGGTTCACGCAATTTTTGCCCTTGTGATAGGAATAAAAATCCGACAAGACCTATCATTAGGGCAAGAACTGAAGGATTTCGAATCTTGGCGATGAGGACCTATTTTGAGCAAATCGACCCTGGAATTATTCGTTTACTAACCTCTTTTATCTTATTCATGTATTTTATATTCCAATAGGAATACTTATCATGCTTTACAGGGCAATGGACAAACTCACTCAAACTCAGCTTGTGGGTTATCCATGGATCGACCTGAACCGGCGATGAGCTGGGCCGATGGATCCTATAGAAGACCGGCATATTGAAGAGCATTTCTTTTATGTATTTTTCATTTTATGAACTATTTTTTGTTGTATTTGGTTTTAGGACACTTTTATTTCCTTGTAATTTTCATTTAGGACTAGCTACCTTAAAAGTGGCAAACTTGTAATTTTGACCACTTTTTAACCCTAGGAGTAGCAAGTATAAATACTTGCTTAAGAGAGGGTTTGAGGTAGGCTTATCATTTTGCAGATTAAACACCTCCTTTCACGTGAGAATTAGGGTTCATACCTTGGTTCCAAACTCTTATCAATTTCAATCCCAAGAGTTGAAATTGTGGCGAGTGCAACATCTTGAAATTGTGAGTTATATCAATTTCATTTTGTTGTGATTTCTTTTCTTCTCTAGTGTGTCATATCTAGGGTTGAATTGAGATAGTTCTTGGTCAGAATTACTTGTTGTTATTCACGAATTCTTATGCTTATTTGAAGGAATTATCAAATTGATCCAATTCATCTTTAAGGATTTCCTTGATAACGTGTTCTTCACTATTGGAAAAGGGATTGTTTTGTTACGGTTTTCTTTTGTCAAATTGAGGATTCATTTGCGTGGATTACATGAAATTAGAGTGTTGTTAGAAGGCATTTTCATTGTGGTATTCTAATTATATCATTGGTTGTTTGAATTTCATCATTTCATCATTAGGGTTCATTTGAAAAGTGCCCTTTGTGGATCCGATTTTGCCTTGACTTGAGATAGTTTTTCTTAAGTCTTTTGGATGTGTTTTAAGCGTGTTTAGGCACATCACCTTGTGGAGCCGGTTTGTTGTTGACTTGAGTTTGCTTTTTCTTGAGTCTTTTAGTTGTGCTTCTAAGTGGATTTAGGCACATCATCCTTTTGGTATTAGAGCACATGTTGAGAGAAGGGATTTATGGTTATTTGATTTTGTGATATTCATCTTCAATTAGGGTTGATATAGTGAAAACCGCAAATTGTGTTGTTGTTGCAGTTTTGAGCTTGCGAAATTACCTTGGCTTGGAATTTAATTTGTTGTTTGTTAGAGTTGGATTAGGAAGGTTGTTGTATCATTTTATGATCAATAATTTCTTGGAAGGGCAGAAGCATAAAGTGTTGTTTAATTCAACAACTTTTGGAACTTGCAAAAAACTTACCAATCCTTGTCGTGGCTTGTTGCGGCGTGAAGGAGGATGTGTAAATTGTTGTTTTGATTTCCATTGTGTAATTCTGAATTGGTGGAGTACAATTTGCAGATTGCATTGAGTTTTGATTAGTAAGGAATTATTTGAATTTAAACATATGCAATTAAGTTATGGGAGTTAATGATTGCTTTTTGAATTTGAATTCATTACTTACCAATTGAAGAAGGCTTGCAATTAATGAAGTGGTTTGAAATTCAAATTTGAGTTGCTGCCTACTTTGTTGTAAAGTTGTAGTTAGAACTTGTGGAAAGTGGAGTAAACCTTGTTAATATTTCCGTGGAAGTGGAGTATATTTGTTGTTGTAGCCGTTTGTTATCATTGTCGTGGAAGTGGAGTGCAATTTGTTGTTGTTGCCATGGGTGTTGTGGTAACGTGAGTGCACCGTGATTGAGGTGTGTGTGGTGGTGCAAATTTGTGGAGTTTTGTGTAGTGTAAGGTGCTGCACATTAAGACTCATTGTAGGTGTAAAACTTTAGCAAGAAAGGAAAGTTGAGTGGTGAAGTTTGAATTCAAAAACAAGCATTAAAGTGTGAAAGTAATTGAAACTCATTACTTGAACACTTGCTAGTTGAATTTAATTCTTAACTACTTAGAAATAATTGTGTGCACTTCATTTATTTAACTTTACTTGAAGTACCAATAAATATTTCTTGTATTGGTTTATTGTGAGCACCGTAGGTATGTAGGGGCGTGTAAGGGTGTGTTGCCGTGGTGTGGTGAAGTGTATTGAGGTTATTGAAATTAGTAAGCAAAAATGTCAAGTGAGTTGTATTTATCTACTAACATATTGCATCGGGACTTGACTTCTTTTCAAACCATTAATGAAGGACAAAGAGAAAACTTGTTACATACTTCTTGTAGGGTACAAGGAAACTTGTGTGCAATTATTATTGATAGTGATAGTTGTACTAATGTTGTAGCTACATCATTAGTATCGAAGTTGAAACTTGAAACTATCCCACATCCTAAACCCTATACATTACATTGGTTGAATGATCAAGATGGTCTTTGTGTGACCCAAAGGGCTAAGGTACCCTTCAGTATAGGGGACAAGTACTATGATGAGCTTGAATGTGATATTCTTCCTCTTTGTGCATCTCATATATTACTTGGTAGACCATGGTTGTATGACAAGATGGTATTACATGATGGGTATAGAAATACTTATATGTTTAAAAAGGATGGTAAACGTATAGTATTGAACCCTATGTCACCATCAGAGGTCCAGGAGATGCAAAGACAAATAAAACAACCATCACAGGTTCGTGAGGATCATAGCCAGATGATCAAACCTTCAGAGGACCAAACTGTACAGATGCAGGTATGTCAACCTTCAAAGGTTCTTGAGGGCTCTAGTGACACGAGCCAACCCTTAGAGCATAAAATTTTTCAGAAACCGATGTGCCAACCTTCAAAGGATCCTGATGATCATAATCAAACGAGCAAACCACCAGAGAGCCAGACTGTTCAGAGACAGTTATGTTCACCTTCAAAGGTTTTAGAGAGTAATGAGCAGTTGGGCCAACCATTAGAAGACCATGAGGATCAGCAACATACAGATAAGTTAGAAAAGGAGGAAACAGTTTCAGTGGAACAAGTTGATGCAGGGGTGACTTTATTGGATAATGGAGCATTATTTGTGTTGCAGATGAGATACATCCTAGAAATGAAGTAGAGAAGACAATCACCACCTGTAGTATTTCAGATATTGGGATTCTGCAGAGATATTTCTTCAAGTAGCTTGCTAAGAGGAAACAAAGTCTCTACTGCATTTGATCTAACAGATTTGAGGACAAATCTTTTTGAGGCCCGAGGAGATGGTAGGAATCAAAATCCGACAAGACCTATCATTAGGGCAAAAACTAAAGGAATTTGAATTTTGGCGATGAAGGCCCATTTTGAGCAGATCGACTTCGGAATTATTTATATATTAACCTCTTTTCTATTATTCTTGTATTGTGTTTTCTAATAGGCACACTTATCATATTTTATAGGGCAATAGACAAACTCCCTCAGACTCAGCTTGTAGGTTATCCATGGACCAACCTGAACCGGCAATGAGCTGGGCCAATGGATCCTATAGAAGACCAGCATCTTGAAGACCATTTCTTTTATATATTTCTTCTTTTATGAACTATTTTTGGTTGTATTTGGTTTTGGGACACTTTTATTTCCTTGTAATTTTCATTTAGGGCTAGCTACCTTAAAAGTGGTAAACTTGTCATTTTGACCACTTTTTAACCCTAGGAGTAGCAAGTATTTATACTTGCTTAAGAGAGGGTTTGAGGAGGCCATATTTTTCATAATTGAGAGTTCATATTCACGTGAGAATTAGGGTTCCTAATTGTCATTAGACTCTTATCAATTTCAATCCCAAGAGTTGAAATTGTGGCGAGTGCAACACTTTGAAATTGTGAGTAGTATCAATTTCATTTTGTTGTGATTTCTTTTCTTCTCTAGTGCGTCATATCTAGGGGTGAATTGAGATAGTTCTTGGACAGATTTGCTTCTAATTATTGTCAAATTCTTGTGTTTAGTTAAGATCCTTTGCAATTGAATTCGATTCATCCTTGAAGAATTCCTCTTGAAACGTGAATATCAATTGTTGAAAGGAGTTCTTATAATTGAAGTTTTCTTTTGAATTTGTGGATTATTCTTGTTGGATTATATGTGATTAGTGTGATGTTAGAAGAGATTATCATTGTGGTATTACAATTGTAACATTGAGCATTTGGATTTCATTACATCTTCACTAGGGTTCACGTAATTTTTGCCCTTGTGGAGCCGATTTGTTGTTGACTTGAGTTTGCTTTTTCTTGAGTCTTTTAATTGTGCTTCTAAGTGGATTTAGGCACATCAAGTAGTTGGATTCTTATCTACTATGTGTGGAAATTGAATCTTGATACTTCCATTGTCAAATCTTTGAACTAAAGTTAGGGGTTTTATTTGAAACAAAGGGTCATGGAAGCAACACTTCCAATATAAGTTTCGTATGGTTTGTGTTTCTTCTCTAATATAAGTTTTGAAAAATATGTGTTTATTTTTCTTATTTGGAGAACCGAAATCTTTTCTTAAAATTTCTTTATTGATTTGAAAAGATTCTTTAGAACTTATTGTATTTAATTCATTCATTTGAGACAAAGTTTGAGAATTTGGTTGATAAATAGGTTTAGGTATTTTAGGTTGAAAATCTACTCCTTTTAATTTAATAGGAGTATCTTTTGCTTCAACAAGTCTATCAATGTTTCTAAGGTTTTCTAACTTATCAATTCATTCCTACGTACTTAGGGTAGTGCTAGAAGCGTGACTTTAATCAAATGTTTCTACCAAGTATGGTGGAGTAGTTGGATTCTTATCTACTATGTGTGAAACTTAAATCTTGATACTTCCATTATCAAATCTTTGAACTAAAGTTAAGGGTTTTATTTGAAACAAAGGGTCATGGAAGCAACACTTCCAGTAACCATTCTTCTAGAAGTTTAACTTCATTCCAACTTAAGGCCTTTAGAGTGAAGCTCTTTGGTTTCTCCTTTTGGGAAAAGCCATTTAGCTTTTGGAGAAATAGTAAACTTCATTGCCTTATAATATATACGATATATTAAGGAAATAGTCTTTATTCCTTCTATGTAATTGGGTTTGGACATGTAACATAAGGCTATCTAAGATTCTTTGATCATCTAGACTTATGGTAAAATTGGATAATACTATGTATACCACAATCCTTTATGTAGATTTGTTTGGAACAATGATAATGTTGTTTGATTGAAATTAGTATTCTAGGCATCCCTTAACCATACTAGAATGGGTTGATTAATTCCTAATTGATGTAATGGAACAACTGATAATTGAACAAGTCCTATATGTAGACAACTATAATTTTCCTTCTTATATTTAATTATTGAGTCTTTTGATAATAATTTGAAAGTTTTATGTTTCCCTGAGAGGCTTAGGGTTTTTTTACACAGTTTTGATCATGTAATTGTGTTTCAGACTAAGCTTCCTATTTGATAAATTTTCTTTGGATGTTCCTTAAGGATTGACCAATTCAACAAATCTTGTTCTATCTTAGATATTTTGACTTCATGTTCATTATAAATATCCTGAGTAAGGTTATCTAACCTTATATCATTTGTCAACCTAAAGGAAGAGGATGAAGTTGAGGATGATCTTTTTAACAAATCCATTGTGTCTAATCTTATCTTTAACTTATTTTAACAAACTATTAGCTAATGTTATAAAAGGTTGTTACTACTAACCAACGGTCTATCCTAACCACATCAAATGGGACTTACAGTCGAGACCACAAAACTTAGCCTAGCCTTCGCAAGGGGTCATTAAGGTAGAGTATTTATAACTAAGCTAAGAATAGACTATCAACAATGATGACAATGAATTCTAAAAGATAATCTTTTAATATATCATCTATGTATGGGGACTTTAAACATTTCACCAGAGGCATCATATCCTCTATCCTCTATTAGGACCATATATTTTGGGTAATCAAATTATCCTATCCTTACTCCCCCAAAAATTGACATGAACATGGCTCTGTTACCATTTATGTAAGATCTTTCTTTAGAGAAGGAAAATCAAAATAATGGGATATGAGCAAGATAATAAATTTCTTTAAACTGTGAGAATATAATATAAAATATATAGATGTAATAAAAAGATTATATATATCAAACATATAAAATAGAATATGTTTTTATTATATGTATAACAAATATATAACATAATGGATTGTATAACATTATATTTTTATTGTATGTACAGCACACACATATATATATAATATGATAGATTGCATAACATTATGTATATAACAAATATATAATCTTTTTTATTTGTTATGTAATCTATATATATAATATATTATATATACAACTTTATATATGTATGTAACAAATGGATAATATATATATCATACATAATCTACTTTTTTATAATATCTTTAACATATGTATATATATATATATATACATATACATATATATATATGCTATATACAATACAAATAATATACATAACATATATGACATATTGAATATACATATATATATCACACATAACATAAATTTGTAATATATATATATATATATATGTAATAAAATTGTTATATATAAAAAAATATAAGTACATGATCTATTTTTTGTTATATGTATAACATCTATATAACATAATGGATTTTATAAGATTATGTATATAACAAATATGTAATCTTTTTATTTTTTTTTGTATATAACACCACATATACATATAGCATTATATATAATATATGAATTATATATATATATATCACATATATATATAATATATACTACTTATTTGCTATAAGTGTATGTATGTGTGTGTATAGCATCTACATATGATGTATGTAAAGATTATAGATTTTACGCATAATATTTTACATTTGACAAATAGATTACATGTAATAGAGATATAAATATATAATATTCCCATGGATATATGTGTGTGTGTGTGTGTGTGTGTGTGTGTGTGTGTGTATAGCATATAGATTATATGTATCATTTATATAACATATAGATTATTAACAACAAATAGCTCCTCAAGTTGAACACACAAGCTGTTTACAAGACTTGCTTAATATACAATTGGGTCTATGTACTAAACCTAAACTTAGACACAAATTTTAACATGTCATTTCTAGGTCTGACCCGTTTATTATTCATGATGATTTTTACTTACTCGAATCTGTTTATAATTATGTCATGTCGTGTTGTGTCTAAGTTGGTGGGTCAGGTCTTAAATTACTAGCCTTAGGCATGAGATACAGTATGTAAAGATTATGTTGGTCATAATTATAATGGAGATCATAAAGGAGTCTAGGATAATATGAACTAAGATATGGGTCAAGCTAAGGGTGCACAACAAGTTGTTAAACCAAGGGAAGATGTAGACAATCTTGCTTATGATAAGGATGATTATAAAGTAGATGATAGACCAGTGAATAGCAATTAAGAGTTTTAGGTTTTATGAAATTAAAGATCCCTTCCTTTGATGGATCAAATCTAATGGGTCTTTTCCTGGACTGAAAACTTTATTTTGCATGTGCTTGTAACCCTGAAGTCTTGATTGTCTAGTAGTTTTGTTGATCTATTCTTGGAACTCTTATACCTCAACTGGTGACATAGGAGTCAATATAATCCATTCTCCATCCTTGCAAAACACAAAGGTGTTTCTAAACTCATCATGCACTACTCTCCTATCAAACAGCCAAGGTCTACCCAATAGTATATGAAATGTGCACATAGGAAGAACATCACAAATAATTTCATCATGGTATTTTTCTCCTATATTGATTAGAACCTTAGCCCTTTGAGTGATAGACGGATTGTTTTATACACTCAACCAATGCAATTTATAGGGTTGAAGATGTGGACTAGTGACTAGTTACAATCTATTTATTATTGTAGCAATTATGACATTAGTGCAATTACCACCATCAATGAAAAGAACACATAAATTACCCAGAACCCGACAGGGATTATGGAATAGGATTTCCTTTTGAAAGTCCCTAACATCTGGAGACATAGTCATTACCCTGTGCAACACGTTAATAATACTCTTGTAGCACTATTGACAAATCATTAGGCTCCAGTATTTCTTCTTTTTCCTCCAAATTTTCCACCTCTATGGCAGTCATCACCCTTTTGTTGGGACATTGAGCAACCATGTGTCCAAAAACCATGCATTTAAAGCATTTGATTTAACACATCTTTCCACTTGTTGACCTTGGCAATGTTTGTCGAATATCAGCCTCAACAACCCCTTTTCCTTTTCCAAAAATTTCCCTCTCCCTATTAGTAATAGTTGTATTTGTGTCCACAGCTTTATCAATTCCCTCTATTCCCTTTTGTTCAATCTACTGCCTATCTGAACCATGAGGTTTTATAGAAGTTCCATACCTGTTGTTCATTGATCTAAACGGGTTGGATCGCCTCTGTCTTCCCACTTTCAAAGCTAACTGGATGGCCTCCTGAAGGGTATCATACCTCTAGAGCTCTACAATGCAGGAAATTGCACTTTAACCCCGACACAAATCATGCTAGGGTTTGTTCAGGAGGTTCAACTGACCTATATCTAATCATCAATGTTTTAAACTCCTGTACATACTCATCAAGTGTTTTGCCTCCCTGCCTCAATGTTTAGAGACACATAAACAACTCCTACCTATAGTGCTCAGGTATAAACCTCCTTCTCATAACCCATTTCATTTCCTGCCATGTATGTATATCTACCTCACCATCCCTTTGTCTACTAGCCACAAGATTCTTTCACCATAAGGCAGCATAACCAGTAAACTCAACAGTTGTAAGGCGAACCCGAGTGTGATCGTTAATCTCATAACATTCAAATAGGCTCTCGACCTTATCCTCCCAATCCAAGTAGTCTTGCAGAACCCTTTCCAACAAATGAAGGCATCTACAATTTCACATATTCTAAGCCCCAAGGTGGTCTGAACTTATGATTGGGGTAAGGCTCATTTTCAAAATTATCATCCCTTTCCTCCCTAAAAGCATGATAATCACCTTCAATCCTCTTACCCCTATTACCTCCAACAACTCCTTCCCTGCGAGCATTCTAATGGGCTACCCAAGGTAAGGGTGCTTGTGGATTTGCCACTAGTGGTTATGGCATCGTCATTTGATCTACCCGTGTTGCTAATGTAGCAACAATAGTGGTGAGATCCTACAATTGTTCTTCTAATGTTGTTCCACTTGCAGCACGACGACCCTAACCTCCTCCTCTAACTTAACTATTGGCCTCATTGCCAATTCCACCATTTACACTATCATTTGACATGATTTTGAATTATATATATATATATATACTCACAATCACCCCTTCACAACAACCACACACTTTCATGCCAACAACAACAAACCTTTATAGCACTAACCACAACACAACAACACAACTCACCTTCATGGCACCAACCACCACAACAACACAACACTCTTTCAAACCAACAACAACACTCCACGACACATACACACTCCCAAGGTTCAACACACAACTAAGGCTACACACACACACTCACAGTTCAACACATAACTAATGCAACACATAACCTCAACGGATTTACACACACTCTTACACTTCAAGACACAACCACGTAACATACACTCCCATGGTTCACTTCACAATCACGCTCTCATGATACCACACCACTTCACACCACAACACACACTCCAAATATCACAACACAAAGTGATGTGCTTAAAACTAAGATTAAGCACATGCATTTGAACCAATTGAATAACTCCAAAACACAAGATCGAAACCGATTCAAAATTGGAACAAATTTTACGTGAACCCTAATTGTTACAAGATGATCTGAATGCTATATCTCAAGATAATAAAAATCACAATCATAAAATCCTCAATTGAATCACTGAATCACTTAAAATCCCAAGAGATTTCCAAACATCAACAATTAAAACAAGACGTGATCCTCCTTCCCAACAAGGCCAATTCACAGTTCAAAATGTGGCAAAATTGATGGTTAAAACTAATGTCAAAACCAATCAATCTTATAACATGATAAAGTGATTACAAATGAAATCAAAATCTGACCAAGAACAATCCTGATCAACCCTAAATATAACTCACTAGTGATGAAAAGGAAAATTACAACAAAGAGAATTGATATTACTCACAATTCACGTTAAAGCCACTCGCCACAATTTCAATTTTTGGGATTAAAATCGATAAGAGCAATTTGGATTTAAGATAACTCTAACCCTCACACGTAAAGTATATGTTCTAAAAATTGTCTAAGCTCCCTCAAAACCCTACTTAAGCAAGTATTTATACTTGCCCCTTTTAGGGTTAAATAGTCCACAAAATTACAACTATGCCACTTTAGGGTGGCCGGTCCTAAAAACATAATTATAATCAAATAAAAGTGTACCAAAAACTTACACATAAATAGTCCAAAGAAATAATTACAAATACAAAATAATAAGAATCCTTAAAGAGCCAATGCATTAAGGCGATGTTGATCACAACGGGCCATTGGATAAGAATTTGATGATGTCCCTAGGTGATCAAGAATGAGAGTCATTTGGCATCCCGTAAAGAACTATCATTGTACCTGTAAGATTATCATTCAAATATTTATTAGATAAAGAGAAATATGAGTAAATATGAGTGATTTAGATCATCATACAAATCAAGTTCTATATCCATCTTGGTCACCGAAAAAATTCCCATCACAAAGCAAATGATTCCAAACTTAGTCAAAGTGCATTCAAAAAAATTAATGCACAATTACTCCACAAGGTAAGTATGGAATTCAATTTGAAAATATTTCCCAATCTTTATGGTAAGATGACTACCACAAGGACAAAATTTTGAACTATAAACTTCCAATTCCGAAATCAACAAAGGAATAACATGGCACAATTAACTCAATTACAATTCTAATGTAATCTATTGTAATGATTCCTCAAAATTAATCATAGCAAGTGATGGGTGTTGAATCCAACAAAAATAAAAACCTACTCCTAGATAATTATATAATTTGTGTATAGTAGTGAGTAGGGTCGTATTCACAGGGATTGGTTAAATATATATCTATTAAAAGAGAACAGAGAGGAAAAGAAGAATGGGGGGTTTTGTTTGTGAGTCAAAATAATACTGAAATCAGATAATAAAAATTGAATAATGATAAAAGCCTAACCAAAGGAATCACTATAGTTTAATTCATAGAACTGATCATTGATGCAAATATTTTCTATTCTTTATCTAAGATAAATTGGTTGTGGTTATTAACAAGCTCTAATAACCTATCTCTCCTTACTTTCTTGATAATCAAAATAAGCTCTTTGATTACTTCTCTTATTGATTAAACAACCCTAAACAAGCTCTTAGGATTTAATCTATCAATAGCATTAAAAAAACTAGAGAGATTACCAATTCATGCCAGTAGATTATAAGATAACCTATTTAAACAAGATCATATATCTCCATAACATGAATTTGACTATCTAATTTATAATCAAACATGTCATTGTGTCACAGAAACTAGAACTATCAAACAATTACGGATCGAATGTACTAGTTGACAATATATTAACTTGCTAATTGAGTAGAAGAGCTCTAATTCATACCAATTAACTAAGATAGCATTAACAAAACATTCAGAAGATTTATAAATATCAAAAACAAAGAATAGAGTAAAGATAAATCAATTAGATCTCACAATTCATGAAGAATTAAACTTCAATGATCCTTTGGCTAGAAAATCTACTTAGCTACACATGTTCATCTTCAAAACGAAAATCAAAAAGTGAAAGTATGAAAAATTCAGTTTCTTCTCTTTTGCTCTGCCTCTCCTTCTTCCTTCTTCTCCCCCCAAAAAATCCCCTCTAGGGTTGGTTCTATTTATACTGTTAAGGGAATGGCAGAGGATCTTCAGCTAGCAAGATACGAATATATCTTTCCTTTTTCAAGTAAATCTCGAGAAGTGAATAACGTACGCCTGGCACGCCTACCAACACAGCCAGATTTCGAACCATGCCTCCTTCTGTTGGTTCTTCAAGACAGATACACGGCCGTGTACTTCAACCGTGTATGTTTCTGTTGATTCCAAACCAAGTACACGGCCGTGTACTTCAAATGCACGCCCATGTACTTTCCTTCGGCGGTGTAAATCCTTGTCTTTGATCCAGTTTGTAGATGACTTCTCTAAATCACTTGAATTAGCACTCTTGACTCCATTAAGCCTGATTTATTACCATAATAAAATTAAGTACTATTTCCTTATGATTTCTATAAAATCAATAATAAATTAACACAATTCATACTATAAAGATTTAGTATAAAATGGCTCTATCAGCAAGGAACCCTAAAATCAACCCTCCTTTGAATTCAACT
Source organism: Laguncularia racemosa (assembly GCA_037954665.1). Lineage (NCBI taxonomy): Eukaryota > Viridiplantae > Streptophyta > Magnoliopsida > Myrtales > Combretaceae > Laguncularia > Laguncularia racemosa. Next base: position 554,349 of record JBBMOL010000039.1, on the reverse strand, counting down.
CACAATTACTATGGAATTAAGGAACAATTCAACACAAGAACTTTAATTCCACTTCTCACAACTTTAATTTCAAAATGAAAGAACAAAAACCCTAAATCCCCAATTTGTGATTCATGAATTCCCTTTCCACAAACCTATGCTCCGATACCAAATTATGATGTGCTCCAATGATAATTCAACATAAATCGAAGAAAAGAAGAACAATTGACTCCAACTTCCAACTATTGGCATGAACCCAGCTAGAAGAACCCTAATTGTTTGATGATGAAATAGGAAAAACAAATCCAATTATGTTCCAGATATTACACACTAGTAATAATCGAAAAAGCTTGAGAATTACTGATATTACGCACAAAAACTCGCCACAATTTCAACTAGAAATTGATAAGAGTTTAGTGAAAGAAAAAGCCTCTTTCACGGCAATGTATTGTTGTCTTTTAATCTGAAAACATCCCTCAACAAAACCTAAACAACAAGTATTTATACCATACCTAAATATGGAAAAATAACCTAAGTAACTAGCACACATGGCCGGTCCCTTCAATCTTCAATCACGATCACAAGGAGCAAACACAAGACCAGTTCGCCCTTGGTTCAATTCGATTCATAATGATCCATGACCCATTCACAACCCAATTACTATTATGTTTGGTTGCCTTCCTGTAATACCGATAATTGTACCTGCTTAAAAAAAATGCAAAACAAATTACATCAAATAAATAAAGACAGTATGTGAATGTTTTGGTTCCTTTTGTTCAAGAAGATTTCATAATGCTAGGTCAAGAGGTTCGATTCCTAATGGGAATCTACCCTATGATCTCGATGGTCAGGGAACTTGATTTGGATGATGATCTAAATCACTTACATGTATACATTTTTTTTCTTTATCTAATAAAGTTTGAATGGTAATCTATCAAGTACAATGATCAGTCTTCACAGGATGGCACATGACCTACACTGTTGATCAAATCAGGGACATCATCAGATTTACATCCAATGGCCTATCGTGATCAACATTAACTCGACAAACCGGCTCTTTGTAGATTATTATCTTTTGTACTTGTAATTTATTTGGAACCATTTATTCTGTAAGCTTTTTAGGACATTTTATTTGGTTGTATTTGTGGATTTAGGATTGGCCACTTAAGTGGGATATATGTAATTATTTTGTCATTTTAACCCTAAGTGGAGCAAGTATAAATACTTGCTAAAGTAGGGTTTGTGAAAGATAGTTGAGTGATAAAAAAATTGTTGCCTCTTTCACGTGAGAATTAGGGATCCATGCTCTAAATTTCATAAGACTCTTATCAATTCTTCAAGGATTATGGCGAGTGAGAACTTAAGGATTTGTGAGTAATATCAATTCCCTAAGTTGATTCCAATTCACACTAATGTGTCATATCTAGTTGTGATTGGATTGTTCTTATTTGTTCTTGTTATCACACCATTTTAAGGTTCTTTTCTATTATTGGATTTCATGCAATTTTAGTGGAATTAGATCTTAAATTGTGTTGTTATTGTGATTATTCAATTGCTATTGGAATTTGTCATTTGCATAGAAGTCGTTTGCTTAAGGGACTCACACCATTTTAGTAGTCTTTGTGATTGGTTTATTCCATTTATTCTTGTGTTATGTGCTTGATCCTATTGAGCACATCATCATTTGGTATCAGAGCACAAGTTAAGAGAAGGGATTTAGTGTTGGTTGATTTCGTGATCTTCATTGTCAATTAGGGTTCTTCATTTTTTATCCAAAATTGTATGTTTGAGGATTAAGTTGCTTAATTGTATTGTTGAGAAGTTGAAATTATTGTTTATTGAAGTGGAATTAGAGGTCTTGTTATAGCTCCTTGTTGTTGAGATTTTCTGTGAAGGGAAGGAGTAAGAAGTGCATTTCTTGATTCAAAATTCAGAATTGGGAAGTACCTCAATTTGTGAAGAAAAGGGGAAGTGTAATCCCTACTTGTTTATTTCGGAGATAGGGAGTGCAATTGATCATTTTCAGAATTGAGTTGCATGGAGTATTTGGAAATCATTTTATTTTCAAAAAAAACATTAAGTTGAAGAATTTATTGTGTGGTCATTTGAATTTGAAAATTGCTTCTTACCAATTGTGGAAAGGTTGCAATTAGTGAAGTAATTTGAATTTGAATGCTTGCTGCCTTTTTTGTATAAGTTGCAGTATGCAATTGTATTTGAAGTGGAGAAGTGCAACGTGAAGTGTGTGTGTGTGCGCTGCACCGTAAGTGAAGGGTGTGTGTGTATGGCGTTGTGTTTGTGTGTTGAGTGAAGGGGATTGCAATGTGGTGTATGTAGTGGTGGTGAGTGCATGCACCATGAGTGAGAGGAGTAAGTGGCAATGTGAATTTTGCATTTGTGTGTAGTGTAAGGTGCTGCACATTGTGATTAATTGTGATGTGAAACCGTGGCAAGAAAGGAAGGTTGGAGTAGTGAAGTTTGAATTCAAAAACCAACATTAAAAGTGTGAAAGTAATTGAAACTCATTACTTAAACACTTATTAGTTGAATTTAATAACTTAACTACTTAGAAGTGATTGTTTGTGCTTCATTTATTTGACTACTTGAGGTACCAAGAAATATTTCATTGTGTCTTGACCTCTTGCAACGTGGATATCATTATGTATTAGTGTGGTTGTTTAAACGTGTTATTGTGATTTGGTGTTGTTGAAGGAGTATGCTGCAAATTGTGGGATTGTACTTCAACAAATCAAAATCATGTCGAATGACAGTGTAAATGGGGGAATTGGCAATGAGGCCAATAGCCAGGTTGGTGGAGGATAAGGTCATCAAACTATAGGTAGAAGAACCTTGGAAGATCAACTTCAGGAACTTACTACTATTGTTGCTACATTAGCAATAAGGATTGATAGGATGATAATGCCACAACCACTAGTGGTAAATCCTCAGGCACCACCTCAAGTAGCTCCACAAAACATCTAGAGAGAAGGAGCAGTGGGAGAAGGAAACTTGAGAAGAAGAATGGAGGGAGATCATCATCCCTATATGGAGGAGAGAGATGATAATTTTGGGATTAATCCTTACCCAAATAGGGATTTCAAGCCACTCAAGAGTTTAGAGTATGTGAAGCTGCAAATACCTTCCTTTGATGGCAAGGGTTCAGCAAATGATTATCTAGACTGGGAAGATAAGGTTGAAGGCCTTTTTGAGTGCTATGAAATCGATGACAATACCCGAGTTCGACTTGCTGCTGTTGAGTTCATAAGGTATGCCGCCTTATGGTGGAAGAATTTAGTGATCAACAAGAGTACGGATGGACAGGCTGAAATTCATACATAGAGGGTGATGTGCCTAATCACACTTTAAAGCACATCTAAAAGACTTAAGAAAAACTATCTTAAGTCAAGGCAAAATCGGATCCACAAAGGGCACTTTTCAAATGAACCCTAATGATGAAATGATGAAATTCAAATGTCCAATGATATAATTAGGATACCACAATGAAAATTCCTTCTAACAACACTCTAATTTCATGTAATCCACGCAAATGAATCCTCAAATTGACAAAAGAAAACCCTAACAAAACAATCCCTTTTCCAATAGTGAAGATCACGTTATCAAGGAAATCCTTAAAGATGAATTGGATCAATTTGATAATTCCTTCAAATAATCACAAGAATTCGTGAATAACAACAAGTAATTCTAACCAAGAACTATCTCAATTCAACCCTAGATATGACACACTAGAGAAGAAAAGAAATCACAACAAAATGAAATTGATATAACTCACAATTTCAAGATGTTGCACTCGCCACAATTTCAACTCTTGGGATTGAAATTGATAAGAGTTTAGAACCAAGGTATGAACCCTAATTCTCACGTGAAAAGAGGTGTTTAATCTGCAAAATGATAAGCTTCCCCAAACCCTCTCTTAAGCAAGTATTTATACTTGCTACTTCTAGGGTTAAAAAGTGCTCAAAATTACAAGTTTGCCACTTTTAAGGTGGCTAACCCTAAATGAAAGTTACAAAGAAATAAAAGTGTCCCAAAACCAAAATACAACCAAAATAGTTCAATAAACATTTACAAGATACAAAATAACATAAATCTTCATGATCCAATGCCTCATAATAGAGAACAATCGCAGTGGGCCTTTGATTGTTACCCAGAAAAATGTCCTGTATCCAACTGAAGTTGTAGGACATTTTGGCATCCCATGGAGATATATAATTGTACCTATAAGATTATTCTCACAGTTTATTAGAAATAAAGACATAAGATAAAAGATGAGCAATCTGGTCAATCATCCAGATTGGGTTCTGAAAAGGTTGACAGTGCCAGAATTTTTCCCATCATCTCCTCGGGCTTCTGAAAGATTTGCCCTCAAATCTAGAGGATCAGTTGTGGAATTGAACCCTAGGATCTCTGTTGTTCTGCTTCCCCAACTAACCATGGTAGTGGACGGCTGCCTGACCTCTTTCTGAAAACTCTGGACCTCAGATGGAGTCATTGGTAATAGGATTATGCGTGTCTCGCCCATGCTGAACATGTAGGTATTTTCAAACCCATCATGTATCACCCGTCAATCATACAACCAGGGCCGACCCAACAGCAAATGGAATGCATGCATAGGAACTATATCACAAAGGATCTCATCATGATAGTTCTGCCCGACACTCACTGGAACCTTTGCCCTAAGGGTAACATGCATACTACCTCTATTATCCAGCCAATGCAAATGATAAGGACTAGGATGAAGTATAGTAGACAGTTGTAATTTGTCTACTAGTGCAGCAGATATAACATTCGTGCAACTACCACTATCGATGATGAGTACACAAAGGTTACCTCTGATTCTGCAAGAGGTATGAAATATGTTCTCCCTCTGAATATCACTAATATCAGGAGATGTGGACAAAATCTTGCGTAATACATTGAGGGATAGATATTTTCCTCCAGTATACTCCTCAGGCGCATTTGCATTCTGATCATCATAATATTCCTGCAATGCTGTTGGTAGATCTGTAGGCTCAATCTGTTCATGGTCATCCTCAGTATCCTCTCCAATGTCTTCCATAATAGTCATCACCCTCTTATTTAGACACTGTGCAGCCATATGCCCAAATCCCATGCATTTAAAACATTTAATCTGGCGTGCTTTCCCACTAGTAGATCCGGGAATAGTCTGTCTCGTTTCTAGTGCCATGACCTCTTTACCCTTTCCAGTGGGTAAGTTTTCCCTGATAATGGTTGGGGTAGTAGTGTCCACTGTCTTGACTCCCTCACCAACCGCTTTTGCTCCCCCTGATCGACTGTCGGCTAAGATAGGTCTATTAGTAGTATTGTGCCTGCTGCTAGGAGCCCTAAAGAAGTTGGACCTCCTCTGTCTCTCTACTTTTAAGGCCAACTAAATAGCCTCATCAAGTGTGGTGTAGCGCTGTAGCTCAACAATACACGCTATCTCATATTTTAGACCTGAGACAAATCGTGCTATAGTTTGTTCCGGAGGCTCAACAGACCCACACCTAATCATAAGGGTCTCAAATTCCTGCACATAATCATCCACTGTTTTGCCCCCCTGCCTCAAGGTTTGCAGTCGCATAAACAGCTCCTGTTTGTAGTGCTCAGGAATGAACCTTTTCCTTAACAACCTCTTCATATCCCTCCAGGTTTGAACCTCAGCCTCTCCATCCCGCGCCTATTGATGATCAGATTCTTCCACCAAAGTGCAGCATACCCTATAAATTCAATTGCGGCCAATCTGACCCTGGTACTGTCATCAATCTCATAACATTCGAAAAGACCTTCGACCTTATCCTCCCAGTCCAGGTACTCATCTGCTGATCCCTTAGCATCATAGGATGGCATCTGTAGTTTCACATATTCCAAACCCCGAGATGGCCTGAAATCCCTATTCTGATTTAGGTTGACTCCAAAATTGTCATCTCTTTCTTCCACTACTCTGTTTCGATGAGGGTTTTGTGGAGCTACTCGAGGTAGTGTTGGTTGGTTTACCACTGGTGGTTGTGGTAAAGTCATCCTGTCAACTCTAGTTGCTAGTGTAGCAACTATAGTAGTAAGCTCCTGAAGTTGTTCCTCCAAAGTTCTTCTGCCTGCCACATTACGACCATGTCCTCCACCAACCTGGCTATTGGCTTCTTCACCCAATTCCCCATTCACACTATCATTAGACATATTTATAGATCCTTGTATATTGTTCCTCAAAATGATATGATTCAAGGATATACACTTCCACTACAATACTTCCTTAAACTCCACACAATAGTAACTACAAAAGACAAACAACAAACCCACTTAATGTTACAATTTATAACTGCAACTCACGTGTAATACTCTCCTCCACAACAAGCCACAAGTACACGGTGCAGCAAAATTAATTTCCACAAGTTTACTCCACGGCAACACACAAGCAACAACTACAATTAATATGTAATACTTCCACGGCAACAACAAAGTGAATAATGAATACAAGTAATCTTCAACTTCCACGGCAAATAATGAAGACAAGAGATTAATAAGTAGCTTTCCAAAATGAATTCTGAATCCCACTATAGGCAGCAACTTTCAATTTGAAATTCAAATAACTTCACTTATTGCAAGCCTTCCTCAATTGGTAACAATGAATTCAAATTCAAATAGCAATCATTAACTCCCACAACTTAATTGCATATGATTTGAATTCAAATAATTCCTTACTAACCAAACTTAATGTAATCTGCAAATTTAACTTCACAAATCCAAAATTACACAATGGAATTCAAACAACAAACTTCACAACTCTACACGCCACAAGCTACTTCACGGCAACAATTGGTAAGTTTCACAACTTCAAAACAATTTGCTAAAGTAACTTCACTTTGTACTTCTGCTCTTCCACGTGAATTAGTGTCCAAAAAGTGATATAATAACCTTCCCAAATCAACTCCAACAATCAGCAAATCAAATCCTAATCCAAAGCAATTTCGCAATCTCAAACAACAACAACACAATTGCGTTTTTTCCCCTTGATCAACCCTAATTGTTGATCACTCCCACGAAATTGAATACAACCAATTCCCTTCTCTCAACAAGAGCTCTGATACCAAAAAGATGATGTGCCTAATCACACTTTAAAGCACATCCAAAAGACTTAAGAAAAACTATCTCAAGTCAAGGCAAAATCGGATCCACAAAGGGCACTTTTCAAATGAACCCTAATGATGAAATGATGAAATTCAAATGTCCAATGATATAATTAGGATACCACAATGAAAATGCCTTCTAACAGCACTCTAATTTCATGTAATCCATGCAAATGAATCCTCAAATTGACAAAAGAAAACCCTAACAAAACAATCCCTTTTCCAATAGTGAAGATCACGTTATCAAGGAAATCCTTAAAGAAGAATTGGATCAATTTGATAATTCCTTCAAATAATCACAAGAATTCGTGAATAAAAACAAGTAATTCCGACCAAGAACTATCTCAATTCAACCCTAGATATAACACACTAGAGAAGAAAAGAAATCACAACAAAATGAAATTGATATAACTCACAATTTCAAGATGTTGCACTCGCCACAATTTCAACTCTTGGGATTGAAATTGATAAGAGTTTGGAACCAAGGTATGAACCCTAATTCTCACGTGAAAAGAGGTGTTTAATCTGCAAAATGATAAGCTTCCCCACACCCTCTCTTAAGCAAGTATTTATACTTGCTACTTCTAGGGTTAAAAAGTGCTCAAAATTACAAGTTTGCCACTTTTAAGGTAGCTAACCCTAAATGAAAGTTACAAAGAAATAAAAGTGTCCCAAAACCAAAATACAACCAAAATAGTTCAATAAACATTTACAAGATACAAAATAACATAAATCTTCATGATCCAATGCCTCAGAATAGAGAACAATCGCAGCGGGCCTTTGATTGTTACCCAGAAAAATGTCCTGTGTCCAACTGAAGTTGTAGGACATTTTGGCATCCCATGGAGATATATAATTGTACCTGTAAGATTATTCTCAAAGTTTATTAGAAATAAAGACATAAGATAAAAGATGAGCAATCTGGTCAATCATCCAGATTGGGTTCTGAAAAGGTTGACAGTGCCAGAATTTTTCCCATCAGAGGGATATGAAGAGGGTCTTGAGGAAGAGGTTCATTCCTGAACACTACAGGCAGGAACTGTTTATGCGTCTTCAGACTTTGAGGCAGGGAGGCAAAACAGTCGATGATTATGTATAGGAATTTAAAACCCTGATGATCAGATGTGGGTCAGTAGAGCCTCCAATGCAAACCCTAGCACACTTTGTATTAGGGCTGAAATATGAGATCGCATGTGTAGTTGAGCTATAGAGATACTGATGAGATCCATGACGAGAGCCAAGCCGGAAGAAGAAATGTGGATCCTCTTGAAGTTCCGCCTGGATCGATCACATGAAATCAAGCGAAACGATTCAAGGAAGCACTTAACGGGTTGATAAAGGTTGTCCATGAAGCCGGAAAGGATTGGAGCAATCATGAAGTTAGAACGGATTGGAACAACCATGGGAAGACCCTTGCTTTTATACAAGTCACACCGGACATGGGTTGAAGAGGGCGTGTATGTTCAAGGCACGACCGTGTAGGAATTCCAAGATTGCACAGAATCATACACGGCTAAAAGGCACGGCCGTATATGGAGACTAGTAAATCCACAGAAAAATACACGACCGGAAGTACACGGTCGTGTATGTGACCGAAATGTGCACAGAAAAGTACACAGCCAAAGTACACGGTCGTGTACACGGCCGTGTATCCCCTGCCGGCCAGCTTGTTTTGTTTTCGTGTTTTTATGCAACTTATCTAAGCTACGTCGTTTTGGACTTGTTTTTCACGAATTGTAATCCTAGTATAAAAGCTCCTAAGGTTTAGAACAACATAGAATTTACATCTTTGAACATTAAACACTTTTGAGAGGCACCTCTCTTGGTTCTTCAAAAACTAACTAGAACTTATCGGATTCATTTCCGTGGCGTTCATCCCGACTTATCAATCGGACTTTCATCCCGATTGTGGCGTCTTCACATTATACCAAGGTTCTTGTCTCCCTTATAGACAACGGGTCGCGGTTTCCACTTTAGGTGTTTGGCATCGTAGGTAACGAATTTCTAAACGTATTGGTATTGGGTTTCGTCACGGGTTGGCGTGGTTCGTATTAGTTTGGTATCAGAGCTTAGGTTTGTCAAAACATCAAGTGCGGTTGAGGAAGGTAATATCAAAAACCCTAACTCCAATCGTTCATATCAATTATCGTATTCAATTTCATAGTATTGATTGTCTTTTGATAGTGTAATATCGACTAGGCGATTGTTAAAAAAAAAAAAAGAGTAAAAATCACGACAAAAAAAAAAAGAAGAGAAAAGAAAAGAAAAGAAAAACGTGATCAAGAGCAACAACCAAGACAAAAAAAAAATTTGGATAGAAAAATAGAGGAAAATTTACGAACCCTAGAGTTGTTTTGAATTCTACGGAAGGAAATTGGTGTAACTCGGGTTAGTTCCAAGAGAATTGAAAAGAGGAAATTGGCGAGTTGATATCATCATTATTTGTGAGAATACACGAGTGACTATGTGATATCATCATTTGAGCGAAACACGTAAGGGAGTGTATCGTGAGGTTTAATTATATATATATTTGTGTTAGTACTAATCTTTTCTGTAGGAACAATGTCGAGACAACATTCTCCTGAAGGTGAGAAGGGAAGGTTTGATGCTAGGTTAGTAATTGAGGCGTTGAGGGATGTGATGGGTGTCGAATCCAACAAAAATAAAACCTACTCCTAGACAATTATATGATTTGCATATAGTGGTGAGTAGGGTCGAATCCACAGGGATTGGTTAAAGATATTTCTATTCAAAGGGCATAAAGATGAAAAGAAAACGAGGGGGGGTTTTGTTTATGAATCAAAATAAAGTCGAAGCAAGATAATAGAATCGTATATTGATAAAAGCCTAGCCAAAGGAATCAAGATAGTTTAATTCAAGGAATTGATCATCGATGCAAATGTTTTCTATTCTTATTCCTAGATAAACTGGTTATGGTTATTAACAAGCTCTAACAACCTATCTCTCCGTACTTCTTCGATAACCAAGAGAAGCTCTTTGATTATTTCTCTTATCGATTAGACAACCCCAGACAAGCGCTTAGGATTTAATCTACCAATAGCATTAAAAACTAGAGAGACCACCAATTCATGCCAGTAGATTATACGATAACCTATTTAAACATGATCACACACCTCCATAACATGAATTCGATCATCTATTTTATAATCAAACATGTTATTGTGTCACTGAGACTAGAACAATCAAACAATTACGGATTTGATGTGCTAGTTGACAATATATTAACTTGCTAATTGAGTAGAAGACTCTATTCATACCAATCAACAAAGATAATAATGACAAAACGATCAGAAGATATATGAATATCCGAAAACAATGAATAGATTAAATACAAGTCAATTAGACCTCACAATTCGTGGAGAATTAAACATCTATGACCCTTTGGCTAGAAAAGTAGCTTAGCTACTCATGTTCATCAATAAAACGAAAATAAAAAGTAGAAACATGAAGAACTCAGTTGCCTGCTCTGCCTCCAAGATGGTCCAAGGTTCTTCAAGATCCAAAGATTACAGATTAAAGATTAAAAGTTTTTTTCACCCTCTAGGGTTGGTTCTATTTATATTGTTAGAGGGATGGCATGTGATCTTTTGCTAGCAAGATACGAAAATATCTTTCCTTTTCCAAGTAGATTTCGAGAAGTGAATCTTCGTCTGCCTGGCACGCCCTACCACACGGCCGTGGGTCAAGTCGTGCCTTCCTCTGTGCATAATTCACGTATCATCTTCCGTGTCCAGTGTGTACCTCGGCTCCACCCACAGCTAGATTTTCAACCGTGCCTTCCTCTGTCAAAGTTCCACAATTTCTTCTCCTTGGCACGTCTAGCTTCCACCACGGCTCCATGCACGGTTTCTCCCACGGCTACCACTACGACCGTGCCCTAAGCCGTGTCTCTCTTTCTCCTGCAGTGTGTAGCACGGTTTACAACATGGCCAGATCTCAAATCGTGCCTCCTTTTGGACAGATACTTGCTCATGTGCTTTCCCCCGGTGGCGTAACTCCTTGTCTTGATCCAAGTTGTAGATGACTTCTCTGATTTACTTGAATTAGCATCCTTGACTCCATTTAACCTGATTTATCACCATAATAGAATTAAGTACCATTTCCTTATGATTTCTATAAAATCAATAATGAATTAGCACAATTTATACTATAAAGATTAAGTATAAAATGGCTCTATCAAATTCCCCCACACTTAAACTCTTGCTTGCCCTCAAGCAATTGAATCAAATCAATTGAGAAATCTGTCATAGATTATACAAACTTTCTTTTCATCATTCCAAGAATCTATTCATTTGTAATTCATGACTTGTAATTTTAATGTCTACTACTTCAACCAAACCGGTTTCCTGTGATCAAATTACCATGGACAAAATTTAATAGCTAATCTAAACAAAACAAACTTTAATCCTCATGTTTAGCAAAAGAATTTTTATTCCAAAAGTAAATACTTAATCCACTAAGGAAAAACACCCAATTAAACTTCATTGGATATTATCAAGCATATAATCCTTGCAGTATAAAGTAAAAGCATATGGTATAAGCTCTTTGCTAGATATTCTCCCTTTTATACATCTTTGTTTTATTCAATGAATGTTTACATTCATGTTCTTTTGATTTATTCAAGTATCTATTTTGACGGGTTTTTGCCCGCTTCTTTTCATGAACTTTTGCCTTTTTCGCCCTTATCGTTATAGTGAGTTCATTGAGTCGGCACATCCCGAGCTCGTCACTCAAGTGACCGGGTTTTGAGATACCCCTACGGACTCTTCCTCACTCTAACATTCAAGTTTGAATACTCTTAACTCAATTAGTTGAATCATTGGAGTAATGGCTATGCTTGGTTCTTTTTTTTTTTTTTTCACTAAGTGTTATGATTGCTTTACAAACAACTTCAAAGAGTATACAGTAGCTAATATAACCTAGAAGTAAACTTGTTTATTTTTCACTTAGGGACTCGACTTACTCTTAGAATTCCAATTCTAAAGCTAAATACAAGGTAAATTTGTTTCTTAAAGATTTCACTACTTAATTTTAACCATGTATTCTAATCACAGCAGTGGGTGAGTAAAACATTTGAACAAGTCAATTTCACATTTTGTAGATGCTTATTACAACATTTAGTACAATCTCCAGATGTCATGATAATTTTGAAAAATTTTAGCTTAAAATTGCTTAAGGACAAACATTCAGAGTATAAGTTAGTTCTCTATTCTCTATATTTTGTTATCCTCTCCCCCACACTTATCTTGAACAGTGTCCTCACTGTTCCAAATTCAGCACAATGAAAGAGGAATTAACAACTCAAGGAACATTAGAGGATAAGAGAAAGGAAATACTAGTACTTCCCTGGTACTGGAGTTCTCTCCTTAAGCTCTGGAAAGTGTCATCTGATTATGTGTATCCTTGCTGCAGCTGATCCAAAGATTTCAAAACTACCCGAAAATCACAACAAAACTAAAACTAAAATAAAACAAAACTAAAGCAAAACAAACTAAATTTTTTTTTTTTTTTTGACATGGGTTGCCTCCCATGAAGCGCCTTTCTTTAACGTCTTTGGCTAGACGTTCCTGGCTAGATGTTCGGATAAGGATTTTGATTCCAGCTTTGGTGCCTGTGGTGATGGGTTAATAACATCCGCAATAAAAACAGGAGAGATATTGCTAGGATGTTTCATGGCATCATAAATGTTAAATTTAATCACTTCACCATCAAATTCCATAGTGAGGGTACCATCATTTACATCAATTTTCGTCTTGGATGTCTTAAGGAATGGTCGCCCTAATAATATCATTGATGAATTATGAGAATCATTATCTTCCATATCAAGTACATAAAAATCAGCAGGAAAAACCAACCCATTGACTTGTACTAAAACATCCTCTAAAACTCCCTCAGGATAAACATTGGACCTGTCAGCAAGTTGAACAATGACACTCGTTTCCTTCAAGGGACCAACATTTAAACGTTGATAAACAGACAAAGGCATGACATTGATAGAATCTCCTAAATCACACATGGCTTTAGCGATTCCAAGATTACCTATTTTGCAAGGAATAGTAAACATACCTGGATCCTTGCATTTAGGAGGAAGCTTCTTCTGAATAATAGCTGAAACATTTTCACTCACACTAATCTTTTCATTGCCTTTCAGCTTCCTTTTGTTAGTGCATAAGTCTTTGAGAAATCTAGCATAGCACGGTATTTGCTTAATTGCATCAAGCAAAGGAATATTTACCTCGACTTTGTGAAAAGTTTCCAGAATCTCTTTTTCTTCCACTTCATTCTTGGATTTCGCCAATCTGGAGGGGAAAGGAGGTGGTATCAATGTGACCTTTGATGGCTCAACTAGAGACTTGCAAATCTGGTTGTCTTGCTGGTTCGAAGTTGAATTTTCCTTCTTAGTCTCTTTCCCAAGAGTAGATGGGTGTCCTTTCTTATTTGATCCCTGCAATTCTATTCCACTTCTCAAGGTAATTGCGTTAACACTTTGCTTCAGGTTTGTAATAGTTTGACAAGGTAACTTACCTTGAGTTTCTAATCTGTTTACAGCAGAAGCAAGTTGGCTTACCTGATTCTCCAAGTTTTGAATGCTTTGCTTTGTTTCCTCCTGAAATTGTTTGGTATTAACAGCGAGAGACTTAACAATATCCTCAAGAGACATACCTGATGTGGAAGGAGCTTGGGGTACTTAGTGTGATGGCTTAGGCTGGAATTGTTGGAAATGTTGAGGGTTATTGCCATATCGAAAGTTAGGATGATCCCTTCATCCAGGATTGTAAGTATTCGAGTAGGGGTCATACTTCCTTTGTGGTTGTCCTGGGAATCCTCCTACAGCATTGGCGTGTTCATGGTTGTCATCTTGTAATGTGGGGCACATGTCGGTAGGATGATTAGGAGCAGCACAAATTCCACAAGCCTTCACCTGCTGTGTTTTTCCAAGAGCTATCTGCTGTACAAGGGAGGTTAGGTTAGAAATTTGATGTTCAAGGTTAGACACACTTACCTCATTTACCTTCCTTGAAGATGTATCATGCCTATACCCAAATTGTTGCGAATTGGCAGCCATAATGGAGATCAATTCCCTAGCTTGACCAGGGGTTTTGTTTACTATGGCGCCTCCACTTGCAACATCCATCATCTTCCTCTCCATCGGAAGTAGGCCTTCATAGAAGTATTGGATGAGAAGTTGTTCAGATATCCCATGTTGTGGGCAGCTTGCACATAGTTGCTTGAACCTCTCCCAATACTCATGAAGAGTCTCGGTGTCCCTCTGTTTGATACCAAAAATTTCTCTTCTTATACCAGCGGCTCTAGATGCGGGGAAGAATTTGTCCAAGAAGAGTCTCACCATACCTGTCCAAGTGGTGATAGAACCTGGAGGCAAATAAAACAACCAATCTTTAGCTTTAGTACTTAAAGAAAACGGGAAAGCACATAGCTTGATTTAATCGTCGGTTATCCCTTGCGGCCTCATACTAGAACACACTATATGAAACTCTTTCAAATGCTTATGAGGATCTTCATTCTCAAGACCATGAAAAGTGGGTAGCAGATGTATCAACCCAGATTTCAACTCGAATTCAATAGCCAGTTCGGGATAGTGAATACAAAGTGGTTGTTGATTCACATCCGGCACAGCCAACTCCCTTAAGGTTCTCTCGGGATTTGCCATATCGTCTTCTTTTTTTGAATCAAGGGATGAATCAGACAAATCCGATGCTAAGTTCAATCTAGTGGATGATCTAGCTTCTTGTCGCAGCCTCTTTAGAGTCTTCTCAATCTCCGGATTATAAGTTAGTTCACCTGTCTGAGAAGAACGAGTCATACAAAATTTGACACCAATCCCCGGCAACGGCGCCAAAATTTGATGGGTGTCGAATCCAACAAAAATAAAACCTACTCCTAAACAATTATATGATTTGCATATAGTGGTGAGTAGGGTCGAATCCACAGGGATTGGTTAAAGATATTTCTATTCAAAGGGCATAAAGATGAAAAGAAAACGAGGGGGGGTTTTGTTTATGAATCAAAATAAAGTCGAAGCAAGATAATAGAATCGTATATTGATAAAAGCCTAGCCAAAGGAATCAAGATAGTTTAATTCAAGGAATTGATCATCGATGCAAATGTTTTCTATTCTTATTCCTAGATAAACTGGTTATGGTTATTAACAAGCTCTAACAACCTATCTCTCCGTACTTCTTCGATAACCAAGAGAAGCTCTTTGATTATTTCTCTTATCGATTAGACAACCCCAGACAAGCGCTTAGGATTTAATCTACCAATAGCATTAAAAACTAGAGAGACCACCAATTCATGCCAGTAGATTATACGATAACCTATTTAAACATGATCACACACACTCCATAACATGAATTCGATCATCTATTTTATAATCAAACATGTTATTGTGTCACTGAGACTAGAACAATCAAACAATTACGGATTTGACGTGCTAGTTGACAATATATTAACTTGCTAATTGAGTAGAAGACTCTATTCATACCAATCAACAAAGATAATAATGACAAAACGATCAGAAGATATATGAATATCCGAAAACAATGAATAGATTAAATACAAGTCAATTAGACCTCACAATTCGTGGAGAATTAAACATCTATGACCCTTTGGCTAGAAAAGTAGCTTAGCTACTCATGTTCATCAATAAAACGAAAATAAAAAGTAGAAACATGAAGAACTCAGTTGCCTGCTCTGCCTCCAAGATGGTCCAAGGTTCTTCAAGATCCAAAGATTACAGATTAAAGATTAAAAGTTTTTTTCACCCTCTAGGGTTGGTTCTATTTATATTGTTAGAGGGATGGCATGTGATCTTTTGCTAGCAAGATACGAAAATATCTTTCCTTTTCCAAGTAGATTTCGAGAAGTGAATCTTCGTCTGCCTGGCACGCCCTACCACACGGCCGTGGGTCAAGTCGTGCCTTCCTCTGTGCATAATTCACGTATCATCTTCCGTGTCCAGTGTGTACCTCGGCTCCACCCACGGCTAGATTTTCAACCGTGCCTTCCTCTGTCAAAGTTCCACAATTTCTTCTCCTTGGCACGTCTAGCTTCCACCACGGCTCCATGCACGGTTTCTCCCACGGCTACCACTACGACCGTGCCCTAAGCCGTGTCTCTCTTTCTCCTGCAGTGTGTAGCACGGTTTACCACATGGCCAGATCTCAAATCGTGCCTCCTTTTGGACAGATACTTGCTCATGTGCTTTCCCCCGGTGGCGTAACTCCTTGTCTTGATCCAAGTTGTGGATGACTTCTCTGATTTACTTGAATTAGCATCCTTGACTCCATTTAACCTGATTTATCACCATAATAGAATTAAGTACCATTTCCTTATGATTTCTATAAAATCAATAATGAATTAGCACAATTTATACTATAAAGATTAAGTATAAAATGGCTCTATCAGGGTGAGATGAAGAGGAAGTTCCAAGAAGGAATGGAATAAATTCATGAGACGGTAGTGCAAAGACTAGAGCAATCCACAAATGTATTCCAAGGGCGTAAGATGGAGAGTCGTTCTAGGAGAGTACCGAGGGGTGGAGATGAAATGTCGGATGATGATTTTTATGAGCCTTCTGTTGGGAGTTATAGAGGTTATAGTGGTCGGAATAGAGGAACTAGAGATTGGGAAGATAGAGGAGATAGGAATAGAGAGGATGATCAATTGAGTAGCATAAAGATGAAGATTCCTCCTTTCCAAGGGAAGAATGATCCCGAAGCGTACTTAGAGTGGGAGAAGAAGGTAGAGATGGTATTTGATTATCACAACTATAGTGGGAGAAAGAAGGTAAAACTTGCTGCCATTGAATTTTCGGATTATGCTATAGTGTGGTGGGATCAACTAATGTTAAATAGGAGAAGGAATGGCGAGCCAACTATTGAGTCTTGGGAAGAGATGAAAAGAGTGATGAAGAAGCGGTTTGTGCCTACGTATTACTATCGTGAATTGCACAACAAGTTGCAAACTCTAAGGCATGGAAGCCGAAGTGTAGATGAGTATTTCAAGGAGATGGAAGTCACTATGATTAGGGCGAATGTAGAGGAGGATAGAGAGGCTACAATGGCTAGGTTTCTTGCGGGGTTGAATAGAGAAATCCAAAATGTGGTTGAATTGCAGCATTATGTAGAATTGGAGGATATGGTTCACATGGCTGTAAAGGTTGAGAACCAACATAAGAGGAAAGGTAGTAGTAATGCACGGTTTCCACAGGGTAATGGTTCATCCACTTGGAAGACCAACCAATGGAAGAAAGAAGAAAAGCCTTTACCTACCAAACCAAAAGGGGAGCTGAGGCAAGCGGGTTTTACTCCTGGTAACCAAGGTAACCCTGATTCTTCTACTTCTAGAAATCGTGACATTAGATGTTTAAAATGTCAAGGTAGAGGCCATATTGCTAGTCAATGTCCAAATAGGCGTGTGATGATTTTGCGTGATGATAGGGAGTATGAGACTGAGGGGGACAATGAAGAAGATTATATGCCTCCATTAGAGGATGCTAGTGATGATGAGGAGCCTGCAATGGGAAGGCTAGTGGCAGTAGTGAAGCGAGCTTTGAATGTGCAGGTGAAGGAAGAAGAAGAGGTGCAAAGAGAGAATATATTTCATACTAGATGTTATCTAGGAGATCACATTTGTAGTTTGATCATTGATGGAGGGAGTTGCACCAATGTAATGAGTAATTTTATTGTTGAGAGGCTGGGGCTCAAAACTGTTAGACACCCTAGTCCATATAAATTGCAGTGGTTGAATGATAGTGGTGAGACTAAGGTGAGTAAGCAAGCCTTGATTGGTTTTCGCATTGGTAGATATGAGGGTGAGGTGTTATGCGATGTAGTGCCAATGCAAGCATGTCATGTGTTGTTGGGGTGGCCATGGCAATTTGATAGGGAGGTTGTTCATGATGGCTTTTCTAACAAGTATACGCTTTTTCACCAGGGGAAAAGCTTTAATATTAAACCGTTAACACCTAAGCAGGTGTATGAGGACCAGTTGCAGCTACAACAGTCGTTTGCAAAACACAAGGTGAGTGAAAAGCAGAGTGAGAGTGAGAGAGCAAAAGACAATGAGAAGAAAAAGGAATATAAAAGTCAAGATCAAAAGGAAAAGGAGAGGAAGGCTGGAAAGAGTGTGAGAGGCCAAGTTGAAGGGGGATCAACTTTAGTGGTGAGTGAAAAGGAGAGGGCAGCCTTACAAAAGGAGAGTTGTGTGGCAAGAGCGAGTGTAGTAAGGAGAGCGTTAGTGATGAGGCAACCTATGTTGTTTCTGGTTTTTAAAGAAACATGTTTGACTACTAACGAATTATCTAATGCTTTGCCTAGTGTGGTTGTGTCTCTTGTGCAGGATTTTGAAAATGTCTTTCCGAAGGAACTCCAAAGGCAGGTAGATGAGTTAATGGAGAAGGGATACGTGAGAGAAGGCATGAGTCCATGTGCAGTGCCTGTGATTTTGGTGCCTAAGAAGGATGGGACATGGAGAATGTGTGTTGACTGCAGCGCCATCAACAACCTTACGGTAAAGTATCGTCATCCCATTCCTTGTTTAGATGACTTCTTAGATTGGTTATATGAGTATAGTGTCATTCCTCGTGAGCCATGGATAAACATTTCCATAGATTTTGTGTTAGGATTATCTAGGCCTAGGCATGGTCGAGATTCTAATTTTGTGGTTGTGGATAGGATTTTTAAAACAGTTCATTTCATTCCTTGTCATAAAACGGATGATGCTATACACATTGTTGATTTGTTTTTTAGAAAGGTAGTGCGTCCGCATGGTATACCTAGAAGCATTGTTAGTGCTCGAGATGAGAAATTTTTGAGTCAATTTTGGAGAGTATTGTGGGAAAAGTTGAGAACTAAATGGATGTTTTCAACTATCTGTCACCCACAAATTGATGGGAAAATTGATGTGGTTAACAGGACTTTAATTCAATTGTTAGGGGCAATCATAGAGAAGAACATTAGGACTTGGAAGGATTGTCTACCATTTGTGGAGTTTGCATATAACAGGGCTTTACATAGCACTACTCAATGTTCACCATTTGAGATTGTGTATGGTTTTAACCCATTGGTTCCTATTTATTTATTGCCATTGCCACTTAACAAGTCTGTGAGTATTGATGCTGATTCTAAGGCAGATTTCGTGAGAAAGCTACATGCACAAGTAAAGAGTAGGATTGTAAAACAAAATGCCAGGGCCACTTCAAGGGTGAACAAGGACAGGAGACCCAAGATTTTTCAGCCTAGAGATTGGGTTTGGGTGCATTTTCGTAAGGAGAGGTTTCCATTGCAGAGGAGATCCAAGTTGAACCCTCAAGGAGACGGTCCATTTCCGATGCTTGAGAAAATCGATGATAATGCCTACAAGAAAAATTTACCAGGTGAGTATCCAGTAAGTGTCACATTTTATGTTACTGATCTGAGTCCATTTGATGCAGGCAATGATTTGAGGACAAATCCTTTTCAAGAGGAGGGGAATGATGAGATCCATGATGAGAGCCAAGCCGGAAGAAGAAATGTGGATCCTCTTAAAGTTCCGCCTGGACCGATCATAAGAAAGCAAGCGAAACGATTCAAGGAAGCACTTAACGGGTTGATAAAGGTTGTCCATGAAGCTGGAAAGGATTGGAGCAATCATGAAGTTGGAACGGATTGGAACAACCATAGGAAGACCCTTGCTTTTATACAAGTCACACCGGACACGGGTTGAAGAGGGCGTGTATGTTCAAAGCACGGCCGTGTAGGAATTCCAAGATTTCATAGAATCATACACGGCTAGATACACGGCTAAAAGGCACGGCTGTGTATGGAGACAAGTAAATCCACAGAAAGATACACGACCAGAAGTACACGGTCGTGTATGTGACCGGAATGTGCATAGAAAAGTACACGGCCAAAGTACACGATCATGTACACGGCCGTGTATCCCCTGCCGGCCAGCTTGTTCTGTTTTCGTGTTTTTACGCAACTTATCTAAGCTACGTCATTTTGGACTTGTTTTTCGCGAATTGTAACCCTAGTATAAAAGCTCCTAGGGTTTAGAACAACATAGAATTTACATCTTTGAACATTAAACACTTTTGAGAGGCACCTCTCTTGGTTCTTCAAGAACTAACTAGAACTTATCGGATTCATTTCCGTAGCGTTCATCCCGACTTATCAATCGGTCTTTCATCCCGATTGTGGCATCTTCACATTATACCAAGGTTCTTGTCTCGCTTATAGACAACGGGTCGCGGTTTCCACTTTAGGTGTTTGGCATCGTAGGTAACGAATTTCCGAACGTATTGGTATTGGGTTTCGTCACGGGTTGGCGTGGTTCGTATCAGATACAGTACACTTGATAAGGCTATGCAGCTAGCCTTGAAAGTGGAGAGGCAGAGGCGATCTAACCCATTCAGGGTTACTTGTAGTAGGCCTA
Source organism: Laguncularia racemosa (assembly GCA_037954665.1). Lineage (NCBI taxonomy): Eukaryota > Viridiplantae > Streptophyta > Magnoliopsida > Myrtales > Combretaceae > Laguncularia > Laguncularia racemosa. Next base: position 533,767 of record JBBMOL010000039.1, on the reverse strand, counting down.
GTGCTACTACCAAGCCCATGGGAGCTGAAAGTCAATTAGGAGGACCAAAGGTAGTAGGTGAGTCAGTCAAGGCAGTAAACAGAGCTACCCTCAGCACAGATAGGGAGAAAATGACTTCTGGGAAGGGTAAAAAGGTAATAAGACCTGATATTAGGCAGACTGTACCAAGAACCACCAGTGGGAAATTGCGCCAAATTAAACGTTTTAAATGCATGGGATTTGGGCATATGGAGGCACAGTGTCCTAATAAAAGAGTCATGATAATTATGGAGGGTGTTGGAGAAGAGGATGAGGATGAGAAAGAACCAGTCGAGCCTATAGACCTGTCTATAGCGTTGCAAGAATACTATGATAATCAAACTACTAAGACACGTGAGGAGGGAATAGGTAAACAGTATTTACCAATTAATGTGTTGCACAGGGTTTTAACTTTATCTCCTAATGCTGGGACAAACAGAGGGAGAACATATTTCACACTTCTTGCAAGATCAGAGGTAACCTTTGTGTACTGATCATTAATAGTGGTAGTTACACTAATTTCATATATGTTGCATTGGTAAACAAATTACAACTATCCACTAGTCCACATCCTAGTCCTTATAACTTGCATTGGTTGGACAATCAGGGTAGTATGCATGTTACATAAGGGCAAAGGTGCTAGTAAGTGTTGGAAAGAAATATCATGATGAGATCCTATGTGATGTGATTCCCATGTGTGCCTTTCATTTACTTTTAGGTAAACCCTAGATGTTTGATAGGAAGGTGTTACATGACGAATTCAAAAACACTTACATGTTTCGAAAGGGAGAGTCTCGAATAGCATTGACACATGTGTCTCCATCAGAGGTGCACGATTTTCAAGAGCAGGTCAGGACTACTTCTGTTTCTTCTAATAATCGGGCAAACAAGGTGACAAAGGCATCTAGGTTCAGTCCAAGAAGTGACCCTCTAGATTTGAGGGCAAATCTTTCAGAAGCCCAAGAAGATGATGGGAATCTACCCTACGATCTTGATGATCAGGGAACTTGATTTAGATGATGATCCAAATCACTTGCATGTATACATTTTTTTTCATTATCTAATAAAGTTTAAATGGTAATCTATCATGTACAATGATCAGTCTTCACAAGACAGCACATGACCTACACTGTTGATCAAATTAGGGACATCATCGGATTCACATCCAATGGTCTGTCGTGATCAACATTAACTCAACAAACCGGCTCTTTGAAGATTATTACCTTTTGTACTTGTAATTTATTTTGAACCATTTATTTTGTAAGCTTTTTGGGGCATTTATTTGGTTGTATTTATGGATTTAGGATCGGCCACTTAAGTGGCATAGATGTAATTATTTTTTCATTTTAACCCTAAGTGGACTAAGTATAAATACTTGCTAAAGTAGGGTTTGTGGATAAAAAAATTGCTGCCTCTTTCACGTGAGAATTAAGGTTCCATGCTCTAAATTTCATAAGACTCTTATCAATTCTTCAAGTATTGTAGCAAGTGGCAACTTAAGGATTTGTGAGTAATATCAATTCCCTAAGTTGATTCCAATTCACAATAGTGTGTCATATCTAGTTATGATCGGATTGTTCTTATTTGTTCTTGTTATCATGCCATTTTAAGGTTCTTTTCTATTATTGGATTTCATGCAATTTTAGTAGAATTAGATCCTAAATTGTGTTTTTATTGTGATTATTCAATTGCTATTGGAATTTATCATTTGCGTGGAAGCCTTTTACTTAAGGGATTCACGCCATTTTAGTAGTCTTGGTGATTAGTTTATTCCATTTGTTCTTATGTTATGTGTTTGATCCTATTGAGCACATCAATTCCCATCAACATGACAAAGGGTACTCTCCTTTGTCCATGAGTCTATTTCATACATAATATATACATATATATATATGACAGTGGGTACTGCCCACTGCCCATAAGTCCTTTCATGACATCCTTCCACAAACATAAGTCCTTCCATAACATCCATCAACAAACATGAGCCCTTTCACAACATCCTTCCACATGTTACTCAGATCATTTCGGTACACGATTCCACCAGAGAAAACATCACATACTGATCATCAAGATGCCACTCCGAGAACACCAAACTACACTCGGTTTCTCAGACCTAGCAAATCACAAACACATGCGCACACAATCAAGTTCACTTATAACAGTAATTAATCCACACATAGTATATAACCTAACAAACACAAACAACACACAAGGTATATACGTACCTAACTTTGCAAATCTTGACTTTCCCTTACACATCTATAGCTTTACAAATCCTCCAAACCTATACATAATCTCAATTACATGATCTTAGAATTGTATCTCAACACATTAAAATGAAATGAATGTGTTTCAACTCAACATGGTCATGTTGGAAGTCGTGTAAGTGAACACGAGGTAGTACATAATCATGTCAAAGGTCGTTGATGGGTGTCGAATCCAACAAAAATAAAACCTACTCCTAGACAATTATATGATTTGCATATAGTGGTGAGTAGGGTCGAATCCACAGAGATTGGTTAAATTTATTTCTATCCAAGGAGAATAAAAATGAAAAGAAAATGAGGGGGGGGGGGGGGGGGGGGGGGGGGGGGGGGGGGGGGGGGGTTGTTTATGAATCCAAATAAGTCGAAGCAAGATAATAGAATCATATATTGATAAAGCCTAGCCAAAGGAATCAAGATAGTTTAATTCAAGGAATTAATCATCGATGCAAATGTTTTCTATTCTTGTTCCTAGATAAACTGGTTATGGTTATTAACAAGCTCTAACAACCTATCTCTTCGTACTTCCTCGATAACCAAGAGAAGCTCTTTGATTATTTCTCTTATCGATTAGACAACCCCAGACAAGCGCTTAGGATTTAATCTACCAATAGCATTAAAAACTAGAGAGACCACCAATTCATGCTAGTAGATTATAAGATAACCTATTTAAACATGATCACACACCTCTATAACATGAATTCGATCATCTATTTTATAACCAAACATGTTATTGTATCACTGAGACTAGAACAATCAAACAATTACGGATTTGACGTGCTAGTTAACAATATATTAACTTGCTAATTTAGTAGAAGAGCTCTATTCATACCAATCAACAAAGATAATAATGACAAAACGATCAGAAGATATATGAATATCCAAAAACAACGAATAGATTAAATACAAGTCAATTAGACCTCACAATTCATGGAGAATTAAACATCTATGACCCTTTGGCTAGAAAAGTAGCTTAGCTACTCATGTTCATCAACAAAACGAAAATAAAAAGTAGAAACATCATGAACCCGGTTGCCTACTCTACCTCCAAGATGATCCAAGGTTCTTCAAGATCCCAAAGATTCAAAAGTTGTCCTCACCCTCTAGGGTTGGTTCTATTTATATTGTTAGAGGGATGACATGTGATCTTTTGCTAGCAAGATACGAAAATATCTTTCCTTTTCCAAGTAGATTTCGAGAAGTGAATCTTCGTCTGCCTGGCATGCCCTACCACACGGCCGTGGGTCAAGCCGTGCCTTCCTCTGTGCATAATTCACGTATCATCTTCCGTGTCCAGTGTGTAGCACGGTCTTCACCACGGCTAGATCTTAGGCCATGCCTTCCTCTGTGCATAATCAACAAGTCTTCTCCTTGGCACGTCTAGCTTCCACCACGGCTTTAAGCACGGTTTCTCCCACGGCTGCCACTACGGCAGTGCCCTAAGCCGTGTCTCTCTCTGTTGAAAGTCCACATTTCCGCCTCTTCGTCCAGTGTGTAACACGGTTTGCGCCATGGCCGTGCCTCAAACCTTGCTTCCGATACACGGCCGTGTACCTCAACCGTGTATCTTCCTGTTGATTCAAAACCAAGTACACGGCCGTGTACTTCAATTACACGCCCATGTACTTCCCTCCGGCGGTGTAAATCCTTGTCTTGATGCAAGTTGTAGATGACTTCTCTAATTTACTTGAATTAGCATCCTTGACTCCATTTAACCTGATTTATCACCATAATAGAATTAAGTACCATTTCCTTATGATTTCTATAAAATCAATAATGAATTAACACAATTTATACTATAAAGATTAAGTATAAAATGACTCTATCAAATTCCCCCACACTTAAACTCTTGCTTGTCCTCAAGCAATTGAATCAAATCAATTGAGAAATCTGTCATAGATTATACAAACTTTCTTTTCATCATTCCAAGCATCTATTCATTTGTAATTCATGACTTGTAATTTAATGTCTACTACTTCAACCAAACTGGTTTCCTGTGATCAAATTACTATGGACAAAATTCGATAGCTAATCTAAACAAAACAAACTTTAATCCTCATGTTTAGCAAAAGAATTTTTATTCCAAAAGTAAATACTTAATCCACTAAAGAAAAACACCCAATTAAACATCATTGGATATTATCAAGCATATAATCCTTGCAGTATAAAGTAAAAGCATATGGTATAAGCTCTTTACTAGATATTCTCCCTTTTATACATCTTTGTTTTATTCAATGAATGTTTACATTCATGTTCTTTTGATTTATTCAAGCATCTATTTTGACGGGTTTTTACCCGCTTCTTTTCATGAACTTTTGCCTTTTTCGCCCTTATCGTTATAGTGAGTTCATTGAGTCAGCACATCCCGAGCTCGTCACTCAAGTGACCGGGTTTTGAGATACCCCTACAGACTCTTCCTCACTCTAAAATTCAAGTTTAAATACTCTTAACTCAATTAGTTGAATCATTAGAGTAATGGCTATGCTTGATTCTTTTTTTTTTTTTTCACTAAGTGTTATGATTGCTTTACAAACAACTTCAAAGAGTATACAGTAGCTAATATAACCTAAAAGTAAACTTGTTTATTTTTCACTTAGGGACTCGACTTACTCTTAGACTTCCAATTCTAAAGCTAAATACAAGGTAAATTTGTTTCTTAAAGATTTCACTACTTAATTTTAACCATGTATTCTAATCACAGCAGTGGGTGAGTAAAACATTTGAACAAGTCAATTTCACATTTTGTAGATGCTTATTACAACATTTAGTATAATCTCCAGATGTCATGATAATGTTGAAAAATTTTTAGCTTAAATTGCTTAAAGACAAACATTCAGAGTATAAGTTAGTTCTCTATTCTCTATATTGTATTATCCTCTCCCCCACACTTAGCTTGAACAGTGTCCTCACTGTTCCAAATTCAGCACAATGAAAGAGGAATGAACAACTCAAGGAACATTAGAGGATAAAAGAAAGGAAATACCGGTACTTCCCTGGTATTGGAGTTCTCCCTTTAAGCTCTGGAAAGTGTCATCTGATTATGTGTATCCTTGCTGCAGCTGATCCAAAGAGTTCAAAACTACACAAAAATCAAAACAAAACTAAACTAAAACAAAACAAAACTAAAGCAAAACAAAACTAAAAGAATTTTTTTTTTTTGTTTTTTACATGGGTTGCCTCCCATGAAGCGCCTTTCTTTAACATCTTTGGCTAGACGTTCCTGGCTAGATGTTCGGATAAGGATTCTGATTCCAGCTTTGGTGCCTGTGATGATGGGTTAATAACATCCGCAATAAAAACAGGAGAGATATCGCTAAGATGTTTCATGGCATCATAAATGTTAAATTTAATCACTTCACCATCAAATTCCATAGTGAGGGTACCATCATTTACATCAATTTTCGTCTTGGATGTCTTAAGGAATGGTCGCCCTAATAATATCATTGATGAATTATGAGAATCATTATCTTCCATATCAAGCACATAAAAATCAGCAGGAAAAACCAACTCATTGACTTGAACTAAAACATCCTCTAAAACTCCCTCAGGATAAACATTGGACCTGTCAGCAAGTTGAACAATGACACCCGTTTCCTTCAAGGGACCAACATTTAAACGTTGATAAACAGACAAAGGCATGACATTGATAGAAGCTCCTAAATCACACATGGCTTTAGCGATTCCAAGATTACCTATTTTGCAAGGAATAGTAAACATACCTGGATCCTTACATTTAGGAGGAAACTTCTTCTGAATAATAGCTGAAACATTTTCACTCACACTAATCTTTTCATTGCCTTTCAGCTTCCTTTTGTTAGTGCATAAGTCTTTGAGAAATCTAGCATAGCGCGGTATTTGCTTAATTGCATCAAGCAAAGGAATATTTACCTCGACTTTGCGAAAAGTTTCCAGAATCTCTTTTTCTTCCGCTTCATTCTTGGATTTCGCCAATCTGGAGGGGAAAGGAGGTGGTATCAATGTGACCTTTGATGGCTCAACTAGAGACTTGCTAATCTGGTTGTCTTGCTGGTTTAGAGTTGAATTTTCTTTCTTAGTCTCTTCCCCAAGAGTAGATGGGTGTCCTTTCTTATTTGATCCCTGCAATTCTTGAGTTTCTAATCTGTTTACAGCCGAAGCAAGTTGGCTTACCTGATCCTCCAAGTTTTGAATGCTTTGCTTTGTTTCCTCCTGAAATTGTTTGGTATTAACAGCGAGAGACTTAACAATATCCTCAACAGACATACCTGAAGTGGAAGGAGCTTGGGGTACTTGGTGTGATGGCTATGGCTAGAATTGCTGGAAATGTTGAGGGTTACTCCCATATCGGAAGTTAGGATGATCCCTCCATCCAGGATTGTAAGTATTCGAGTAGGGGTCATACTTTCTTTGTGGTTGTCCTGGGAATCCTCCTACAGCATTGGCGTGTTCATGGTTGTCATCTTGTAATGTGGGGCACATGTCGGTAGGATGATTAGGAGCAGCACAAATTCCACAAGCCTTCACCTGCTGTGTTTTTCCAAGAGCTATCTGCTGCACAAGGGAGGTTAGGTTAGAAATTTGATGTTCAAGGTTAGACACACTTACCTCATTTACCTTCCTTGAAGATGTATCATGCCTATACCCAAATTGTTGCGAATTGGCAACCATAATGGAGATCAATTCCCTAGCTTGACCAGGAGTTTTGTTTACTATGGCGCCTCCACTTGCAGCATCCATCATCTTCCTCTCCATCGGAAGTAGGCCTTCATAGAAGTATTGGATGAGAAGTTGTTCAGATATCCCATGTTGTGGGCAGCTTGCACATAGTTGCTTGAACCTCTCCCAATACTCATGAAGAGTCTCGGTGTCCCTCTGTTTGATACCACAAATTTCTCTTCTTATACCAGCAGCTCTAGATGCGGGGAAGAATTTGTCCAAGAAGAGTCTCACCATATCTTTCCAAGTGGTGATAGAACCTGGAGGCAAATAAAATAACCAATCTTTAGCTTTAGTACTTAAAGAAAACGGGAAAGCACGTAGCTTGATTTGATCGTCGGTTATCCCTTACGGCCTTATACTAGAACACACTATATGAAATTCTTTCAAATGCTTATGAGGATCTTCATTCTCAAGACCATGAAAGGTGGGAAGCAGATGTATCAACCCAGATTTCAACTCGAATTCAATAGCTAGTTTGGGATAGTGAATACAAAGTGGTTATTGATTCACATCCGGTGCAGCCAACTCCCTTAAGGTTCTCTCGGGATTTGCCATATCATCTTCTTTTTCTAAATCATGGGGTGAATCAGACAAATCCGATGCTAAGTTCAGTCTAGTAGATGATCTAGCTTCTTGTCGCAGCCTCTTTAGAGTCTTCTCAATCTCCGGATTATAAGTTTGTTCACCTGTCTGAGAAGAACGAGTCATACAAAATTTGACACCAATCCCCGGCAACGGCGCCAAAATTTGATGGGTGCCAAATCCAACAAAAATAAAACCTACTCCTAGACAATTATATGATTTGCATATAGTGGTGAGTAGGGTCGAATTCACAGATCTTGGTTAAATTTATTTCTATCCAAGGAGAATAAAAATGAAAAGAAAACGAGGGGGGGTTTTGTTTATGAATCAAAATAAAGTCGAAGCAAGATAATAGAATCGTATATTGATAAAAGCCTAGCCAAAGGAATCAAGATAGTTTAATTCAAGGAATTGATCATCGATGCAAATGTTTTCTATTCTTGTTCCTAGATAAACTGGTTATGGTTATTAACAAGCTCTAACAACCTATCTCTCCGTACTTCCTCGATAACTAAGAGAAGCTCTTTGATTATTTCTCTTATCGATTAGACAACCCCAGACAAGCGCTTAGGATTTAATCTACCAATAGCATTAAAAACTAGAGAGACCACCAATTCATGCCAGTAGATTATAAGATAACCTATTTAAACATGATCACACACCTCCATAACATGAATTCGATCATCTATTTTATAACCAAACATGTTATTGTATCACTGAGACTAGAACAATCAAACAATTACGGATTTGACGTGCTAGTTGATAATATATTAACTTGCTAATTGAGTAGAAGAGCTCTATTCATACCAATCAACAAAGATAATAATGACAAAACGATCAGAAGATATATGAATATCCAAAAACAACGAATAGATTAAATACAAGTCAATTAGACCTCACAATTCGTGGAGAATTAAACATCTATGACCCTTTGGCTAGAAAAGTAGCTTAGCTACTCATGTTCATCAACAAAACGAAAATAAAAAGTAGAAACATCATGAACCCGGTTGCCTGCTCTGCCTCCAAGATGATCCAAGGTTCTTCAAGATCCCAAAGATTCAAAAGTTGTCCTCACCCTCTAGGGTTGGTTCTATTTATATTGTTAGAGGGATGGTATGTGATCTTTTCCTAGAAAGATACGAAAATATCTTTCCTTTTCCAAGTAGATTTCGAGAAGTGAATCTTCGTCTGCCTGGCACGCCCAACCACACAGCCGTTGGTCAAGCCGTGCCTTCCTCTGTGCATAATTCACGTATCATCTTCCGTGTCCAGTGTATAGCACAGTCTTCACCACGGCTAGATCTTAGGTCGTGCCTTCCTCTGTGCATAATCAACAAGTCTTCTCCTTAGCACGTCTAGCTTCCACCACGGCTTCAAGCACGGTTTCTCCCATGGCTGCCACCACGGCAGTGCCCTAAGCCGTGTCTCTCTCTGTTGAAAGTCCACATTTTCGCCTTTTCGTCCAGTGTGTAACACGGTTTGCGCCATGGTCGTGCCTCAAACCGTGCTTCTGATACACGGCCGTGTACTTCAACCGTGTATCTTCCTGTTGATTCAAAACCAAGTACACGGCCGTGTACTTCAATTACACGCCCATGTACTTCCCTCCGGCGGTGTAAATCCTTGTCTTGATCCAAGTTGTAGATGACTTCTCTAATTTACTTGAATTAGCATCCTTGACTCCATTTAACCTGATTTATCACCATAATAGAATTAAGTACCATTTCCTTATGATTTCTATAAAATCAATAATGAATTAACACAATTTATACTATAAAGATTAAGTATAAAATGACTCTATCAGTCGTGTACATTTCTCACCTTTTTTTTTTTTACATAGGTGAGATACGGTCATGTTAAGAGATCGTATACCTTCTTGAGTAGTCTAGGTTTTAACATGGGGTATAACACGGTTGTGTTGGGAGCTTATGTACCTTTCTGTATGTTATAGGTTTTAACATAGGGTACAACACAGTTGTGTTAGGAGGCCATGTACCTTTGGATTCACTACAAACCTTCTTTTTCCAATTCAAAATCTTTCATTCTTTCTAACTCTAACCTATTTCTCTAAATAATTATCTTAAATTGACTCCAATTTATGTTATTTGTACCATATTACAAGAGTTATGTACTTATCCTTGGATCGATCACTCCTATGCTTGTTTCACCATGTCCTTTATCTCGAATCCTAATTATACGTCATTAAACAATCTTCGGTTTATACCTCCACAACTATATACACATAGCCATTGATTTAGATTCTTACTTGAATGTAATTAGCTTGTCTCTTAATGTTCTTTTGTTTGATTTCCTTCAGGTTATACCATAGGTTCTGAGAGGGTTTAGGTAAAGCGCAAATAGGGTTCTAGATTGAAAAGTGAGGAACAGGATTAACCCTAGGTAGAAAGGGTTTATATACTCAGGTCGTGAAAAGACCATCTTGTCCTTATCAATATATCTTATTCCCTATTTTGTCCTTCACAAATTTATATATATATATATATATATATATATATATATATATATATATATTAATAAGAAACGTGCATATATATATTTATAAAATAATTTATGAGTAATTACATTCTATCCCCCTTAAAAAAAATTTCCTCTCCAAAAATCAACTAAATTATTGAAGAGTTTTAGATATCTTTACTTCATCTCTTCTTCCAACTCCCAAGTTGCCTCTCTCTCTATTTGGTTGCTCCATTACACCTTAATATACTTGATGACCAATCTTCTCAGAATCTACTCTTTAATATCGACAATTCTAACTAGTCTCTTCACTATTGTGAGATTTGGTTGCACTTACAGAGGTTCCAATGCAGTGATCTAGTCTAGGTTGGATACATATTTCCTTAGCGTGGAAATGTGGAATACATTATGTATCCTAGCCAAACTTAGTGGCAAGGCCAATCTGTATGCCACCGATCCAATTCTCTCAAGAATTTCAAAAGGTCCCACATATTTAGGGTTTAATTTTCCCCTTAGTCCGAACCTTATCACTCCCTTTATAGATGAGATTTTCAACAACACATGATCTCCCACTTGGAACTCCAATGGGCATCTCCTCTTGTCTGCATATGACTTCTAACAACTTTAGGCGGACTGCATTCTCTATCTGATCAACTTTACTTTATCAGTTGCATCTTAAAGGCAATCAACACTTTCTTCCATATAACAACTCATACAATGTCATTTGGATGGTAGCTTGTTAAGCGAACTCTACTAAGGGTAAGTGTTCCTCCCAATTTCCACCAAAGTCTAATGTACATGCCCTCTAATACCTTAATAGTTCGCTCTGATTAGCCATCCGTCTGTGGGTGAAAAGTCGTACTGAACTATAATTTTGTCCTCAAAGCCCTGTGCAAACTATTCTAAAATCTCCCTACAAATCTAGTATCTCTATCTGACATTATGGAGACCAGTACCCTATATAACCTTATAATCTCTTTGATATAGATTTGTACCAGCTCCTTAAGTTTATATCTAGTTCCTATAGGTATAAGGTGAGTAGATTTTGTCTGTCAGTCTACAATCACCCATGCAATGTCCAACTTAGCCACAAATCTAGGTAGTGTTGTAACGAAATTCATGCTTACATGTTCTCATTTCCACTCTGGTATTAGTAAAGGCTGTAACATGTTAACGAGTCTCTAGTGTTCTATCTTTATCTATTGGCATGTCAAGCATTTCAATACATAATCAGCAATTTTCCTCTTCATGTCCCTCCACCAGTAATGGTGCTTTAGATCCTTATACACAAGATATATAGAATACTCTAAATAATGTGCTTCCTTCAATATTTCACTCTTTAGTTCATCTACACTTGGCACACATAACCTGTGACCATACCTCAACAGCCCCTCTTCATCTTCATTAAATTCTATGGCTCTTCCCTCTTCCATTCTTTTCTTAATCTCCTACACCCCTATATCATCAACTTGTGCAACTTTGATTATGTCTATTAACACTAGCTAAATTCGTAAGTTGGTGAGCCTAGCTCCAATTTCCTAAGTCGCAATCTCCATATCTAGTTTCTATATATCTTCCAATATTTTCTTCTGAGTTGTGATCAACATTGTCAAATTACCATGCTTCTTTCTACTAAGTGCATTAGCTAACATGTTTGCCTTCCCAGGATGGTACTGAATGTTTAAGTTATAATCATTTATCTATTCCAACTAGTGTCTCTACCTCATATTTAGCTCCTTCTGTGTAAAGAGGTACTTAAGGCTTTTGTGATATGTAAATATTTTACACTTTTCCCCATACAAGTAGTGTCTCCATAATTTGAGTGCAAATACCACTGTTGTTAATTACAAATCATGTGTTGGATAGTTCTTCTCATAGGGCTTCAATTGTCTAGATGCATAAGCAATTACCCTATCATTCTACACCAATACACACCTGAACCCTTGAATAGATACATCACTATACACCACAAATTATTCACCACTGATTGGTAGAGTAAACACTAATGTAGAAGTCACTCTCTCCTTCAATGTCGTAGAGCCTGCTTCACATCGATCATCCCATGCAAACTTTATCCCTTTCTAAGTTAACTTTGTTAAAAAGGGTTGCTAGTTTGGAGAATCCTTTTACAAATCTTCTATTGTATCTAACTAACCCCAAGATGCTTCTAATTTCCATTATGGTCTTCAGTCTAAGTCATTCATTCACAACTCTTATTTTCTCAAGATCTATAGCTAACCCATTTTTACTAATCACATGACCCAAAAAGGTGACTTACTTTAGCTAGAATTCACACTTCTTAAATTTGGTGTACAACAATTCTGTCTGCAGTCTGCTCAATACTATCCTTAAATGCTGCTCATGATCTTCTTCGCTTCTAGAGTATATTAAGATGTCATCTATGAACACGATGACAAACTTATCTAAGTATTCTATAAATATCCAGTTCATTAAGTCCACGAAGGCTACCAATGCATTTGTGAGTCCAAATGGCATTACTTGGAAACCATAATACAAGTACCTAGTTCTAAAGGCTATCTTCTAGATGTCTTCTTTCTTGATTCTCAACTAATAATACTCGAATCTCAATTCTATTTTTGAGAAAACTTGAGCCCCTTACCACTGATCAAACAAGTCATCAATCTTTAGGAGAGGGTATTTATTTTTAATTGTAATCATGTTCAACTTCTAGTAATCTTTGCACAACTGCATGCCGTTATCTTTTTTCTTCACAAATAATACTAGTGCACCTTAAGGTGAAGCACTTGGTCTGATAAACTTCTTATCCAGCAATTCTTGTAGCTGATCCTTCAATTCTTTTAACTTTGTAGGTGCCATATGGGTACAAGACTCTTGATATGAGAGCCATACCAAGCACTGCATCTATGTTGAATTCAATCTCCCTTACTAGAGATAAAGCTAGAAGATCATTAGGAAACACTCCCACAAACTCCTTCACTACCCTTACTCTCTCAATTTTCATCACCTCTTCAAACTCAATTGTTACTGAAATTCACAGCTTCAAAGTACGTTTTCAATTAGAAGCCAGCCAATTCATGTTGTAGGGTAGGTTCTAATGCCAATATAAACTGATGAGCCATTAACTTCTTATTAACTCTAAATGCAAGTAGCATGAATTTCATCAAATGGTTGAGTTTTGTCTCATAATCATCTATAGATCTTTTCCCTTGATAGCAGCTATAATATGCTACCTATGTCATTTCTCTAATGGTGCTCGGGAAATATTGCTCATACAGCATCTCCTTAAATCTACTCCATGTAATCATTCCCACATTGAGTCTAAAAGCACTCGACCAACATTCAAAAGCCAAGCTCCTCAGTAGATACAGAACATATTTCAACTTTTTATCATCAAGTGTCTCCAATGCTTCAAAAGTCTTTTCTATTTCATTAATCCATTGCTCAGCATCCTGTGGATCATCTACCTTTGACCTAAATTCTCCAACAATTTTGAATAAATGGTCCAAACCACTTCCCCAGTTGATCTCTCTCTAATCTCTCCCATCATTTAAGTTTGTCTCATATTCAGCACTTGCATTTCCTGTATTTGTTACTACTACTATGCCACTACCCCCACTAGAGTATTGATAGCCTCTAGCATATGTGCAGCATTCACCTCAATCTCCCCTTTTCAAACGGAGTAGGTTTAGGTGGTCTTTTGTTATCAGGAGCATCACCTCCAGCTCTTAAGGATGATCCTGGACTTGAGATTCTCCTAAGAATTCTACAAAATAAATTACAATAATGGGGAAAGATATAAAAATATATATACATTCCTCATATTATAGAATATTTAAAAGTAACATTTTGAATATTACTGAAGGAGTTCACTAATTAGTAATATATTCCCATTTTCTAACTACTCTCATTACATATCATCATCTTAATTCTAAGGGTTATCACCTAAGCAGCCTATAGATCCATCAACCTAAGCTTTGAAGATCACAAACCTATATTATGTTGATCAAAACCTAAACTCCTAGGAATCATTAACCTATGCTCTGATACCACCTAAGCTGAAATGCCCCAAAGCTCGGAAACACTACAATCCGTCTCATTACATATCATCATCTTAATTTTAAGGATCATCACCTAAGCAGCCTATAGATCCATTAACCTAGGCTCTAAAGATCACAATCCTATATTCTTTTTATCAAAACCTAAACTCTTAAGAATCATTAACCTATGCTCCGATACCACCTAAGCTAAAACGCCCCAAAACCCGGAAACGTTATGATCTGCCATGTGTCCTCATAATGTGAAGACATGCAAAGGCTTAAATACTACAATTCTTCAACATTAACCTTCAAGTATTCATAATGATAATTAAACTCCTCACATCATCACAGTAGAAGCATTCATGAATTCAAATATTACAACAACCTTTGAAGAAAACATAATTCATCTTCAATCTCTTCAATTTAATACAGTGGAAGCTTTCAAAAACTTAAATTTAACAATAGACTAAAAACCACATTTACATAGATATCCCCTATTTCTTCTTTCACTTCATCAAAATACTACTCATTATTGTATACATATTCCACATTCTCCACATATCCCGATTGGTCTCTATTAAGGTCTCATCATACCCTATAATCTCTCCTATAGCACCTACAACTAAAAAAGGTTTCCATAAGGGGTGAGCTAATGCCCAGCACTATGTATACCTACACACACGTACACATGCCATGATAAAAACAATAACACATACATGATGCAACATAATATTCATACATCATTTATTTATCTTTCATAAAGCACACGGTCTCACCATCAAAATCGTCATACATCCTTACACATAACCACACAATCATTCCACAAACAATATTATATAAATATATGACAAAGGGTACTCCCCTTTATCCATGATTCTATTCCATACATAATTATATATGTATATGTATATGTATATGTATATGTATATGTATATGTATATGTATATGTATATGTATATGTATATGTATATGTATATGTATATGTATATGTATATGATAGTGGGTAGTTCATGAGTCCTTTCACAACATCCTTCCACAAACATGAGTCCTTTCACAACATCCTTCTGCATGCTACCCGAATCATTTCAGTACACGACTCCACTAGGGGCAATATCACATACTGATCATCGGGGTGCCACCTTGAGAACACCGACTCACATTCGGTTTCTTGGACCTAGCAAATCACAAACACATGTGCACACAATCAAGTTCACTTATAACAATAATTAATCCACACACAATATCTGATACGATCCCAAGAGCCCAGATATGAGCACTAAAGAAAACAAAGTCAATCCAAGCTCTAGGTGGCAGTACGGGAACCAACAAAGGAGGACATAGACGGCGGGAGGACCCAAGGCGAAGATCAGCCAGCCTTAAGCCGGCCTTGAATAAAGGCCGGCCTTGGAGCCGGCCTAAAAGTAGGCCTTCGTCCTTTATGCCGGCCTTTGGTGCCAACCTATGTGTTTAGGCCGCCAGCCTTTGGTGCCGGCTTATGTGTTTAGGCCGCCGGCCTTTGGCCGACCTTAAATGTTTTCGCACCAATTTTTAGGATGTTATAAATAGGGTCTTTAGGGTTTTTCGTAGAGAGATTTTCATTTTTTTTTTGTTGTAAACACAGAGACACTTGAGTGTGTGAGTTTTCTTTTGGAGATTTGAGAATATTGAGAATTGAATTTCAATATATTCGTAGTGTTCTTATCAAATTCTTGGTTCATATAGAATTTGTAGCGAGCATCGTTATTGAATTCTTGGAATTCTTTAACCGTAGTGATTTATTTATAGAACGTAGTTTTTATAGTTCTATGATTTGATTGTGAATCAGTTTAATTTTATCATTCTTGGCATCTATAGATTGATAATTTTATCCATATCTTTGATTTTATGCGTTAGTACTAAAATCCAAAAAATCCTAAAAATTGGAGTTATTTGATTGTTGTTGACAATTTGGTTGTGTGTGAAGGAATTCGAATCCGATTCCGCATCAATTGGTTTCAGAGCGTATCCAAATCCGTGTCATTTGGTATCAGAGTGAAGGTTGGATTCGTAAGGATTTAGAGCGAAGGTTGGATTCGTAAGGATTCAAAGCAAAGGATTCGATCAGATCGAGGGTTAGATTGGTAAGGTTATTGATTCTCAATTCAATTGTAGTTTTAATTCAATACTGTTGTTGGTTGGGAAATTTGGAAATTTGTTTTGTGAATTGTATTGCTGTGAATTGGTGATTGGGTTGTAGTTGAGAATTGGGGTTTTTGCTGAATTCAGTTGTTAAGTGTTGAATTGCTATGAAATTGGTGTTTAGGGCTATTGTTGGGAATTTAGTTTTTGGTGAATTTCTATTGCTGATTATTGAAGGGTAGAGATGTCGTCGCAAGGAAGTGTTCAAAACAACAACAATAGGAATGATGTTGATAATGGGGGTGAGGTTGTGACTAGGGCTGAGTTCAATCAATCTAAGAAAATCTTAGATTGATTATGGAGAGATTGGAGGTTAGGGATAGAAGAAGCCATAGTGGTGTAGGAAATAGGAGGAGACACTCTAATAGTGAATCTGATGCAAGTAGTGGAAGGAATAGGAGAGGAAACAATGTTGACAGGCGTAAAGGGATTGAAAACATCAAGTTGAAAATTCCACCTTTCACTGGTAGTAGTAAACCAGAGGAATTTCTAGACTGTGATACGAACCACGCCAACCCGTGACGAAACCCAATACCAATACGTTCAGAAATTCGTTGCCTAAGACGCCCAAACACCTAAAGTGGAAACCGTGACCCGTTGTCTATAAGCGAGACAAGAACCTTGGTATAAAATGAAGACGCTACAATCGGGATGAAAGACCGATTGATAAGTCGGGATGAACGCCACGAAAATCAATCCGATAAGTTCGATTTAGTTCTTGAAGAACCAAGAGAGGTGCCTCTCAAAAGTGTTTAATGTTCAAAGATGTATATCTTGTTCATTGTTCTAAACCCTATGAGCTTTTATACTAGGGTTACAATTCGTGTAAAACAAGTCCAAAACGACGTAGTTTAGATAAGTGGCGTAAAAACACGAAAACAGAACAAGCTGGCCGGCAGGGGATACACAGTCGTGTACACGACCGTGTACTTTAGCCGTGTACCTTTCTGTACAACTTCTGGCAACATACACGGCCGTGTACACGACCGTGTACTTTTCTGTGCACATTCCGACCACATACACGACCGTGTACTTCTAGTCGTGTACCTTCCTAGGGATTTGCTTGACTCAATACACGGCCGTGTCTTTTAGCCATGTGTCTGGCCGTGTATGATTCTGTGCAATCTTGAGATTCCTACACGGCCGTGCCTTTAAAATACACGCCCTCGTCATCTCGTGTCTAGTATAACTTGTACAAAAGCAAGGGTCTTCCCATGGTTGTTCCAATCCATTCCAACTTCATGATTGCTCCAATCCTTTCCGGCTTCATGGACAAGCTTTATCAACCCGTTAAGTGCTTCCTTGAATCGTTTTGCTTGATTTCTTGTGATCGGTCCAGGCGGCACTTCAAGAGGATCCACATTTCTTCTTCCGGCTTGGCACTCATCATGGATCTCATCATTCCCCTCCTCTTGAAAAGGATTTGTCCTCAAATCATTGCCTGCATCAAAGGGACTTAGATCAGTAACATTAAATGTGACACTTATTGGATACTCACCTGATAAATCTTTCTCGTATGCATTATCATCGATGTTCTCAAGAATTTGAATTGGTCCATCGCCTCTAGGCTTTAACTTGGATTTCCTCTGCAATGGAAACCTCTCCTTGCGAGAATGCACCCAAACCCAATCTCCAGGCTAAAAAATCTTGGGTCTCCTGTCCTTGTTCACCCTTGAAGCAACCCTGGCATTTTGTTTTACAATCCTACTCTTTACCTGTGCATGTAGCTTTCTCACGAAGTCTGCCTTAGAATCAGCATCAAAACTCACAAACTTGTTAAGTGGCAATGACAATAAATAATTAAGATTCAGTGGGTTAAAACCAAACACAATCTCAAATGGTGAACAATGAATAATGCTATTTAAAGCCCTATTACATGCAAACTCCACAAATGGTAAGCAATCCTTCCAAGTCCTAATGTTCTTCTCTATGATTGCCCTTAACAATTGAATTAAAGTCCTATTAACCACCTCAATTTGCCCATCAATTTGTGGGTGACAGATAGTCGAAAACATCCGTTTAGTTCCCAACTTTTTCCACAATACTCTCCAAAAATGACTCAAAAATTTCTCATCTCGATCACTAACAATGCTTCTAGGTATACCATGCGAACGCACTACCTTTCTAAAGAACAAATCAACAATGTGTATAGCATCATCAGTTTTATGACAAAGAAAGAAATGAACCATTTTAGAAATCATATCCACAACCACAAAAATAGAATCTTGACCATGCCTAGGCTTAGATAATCCTAATTCAAAATCTATGGACATGTCTATCCAAGGCTCATGAGGAATGACACTATACTCATATAACCAATCTAAGAAGTCATCTAAACGATGAATGGGATGACGATACTTTACCGTGATGTTGTTGATGGCGCGGCAGTCAACACACATCCTCCATGTCCTATCCTTCTTAGGCACCAAAATCACAGGCACTGCACATGGACTCATGCTCTCTCTCACGTACCCCTTCTCCATTAATTCTTCGACCTGCCTTTGGAGTTCCTTTGTTTCCTCCGGGTTGCTCCTATAAGCTGGCTTGTTTGGAATCGATGCTCCGGGTACAAGGTCAATCTGGTGCTCAATACCACGAAAAGGTGGTAACCCCTTTGGAATCTCCTCAGGAAAGACATCTTCAAAGCCCTGCACAAGAGACACAACCACACTAGGCAAAGAGTTAGACAATTCGTTAGTAGTCAAACATGTTTCTTTAAAAACCAGCAACAACATAGGTTGTCTCATCACTAACGCTCTCCTTACTACACTCGCTCTTGCCACACAACTCTCCTTTTGCAAGGCTGCCCTCTCCTTTTCACTCACCACCAAAGTTGATCCCCCTTCAACCTGGCCTCTCACACTCTTTCCAGCCCTCCTCTCCTTTTCCTTTTGATCCTGACTTTTATATTCCTTTTTCTTCTCATTGTCTTTTGCTCTCTCACTCTCACTCTGCTTTTCACTCACCTTGTGTTTTGCAAACGACTGTTGTAGCTGCAACCGGTCCTCATACACCTGCTTAGGTGTTAACGGTTTAAGATTAAAGCTCTTCCCTTGGTGAACAAGCGTATACTTGTTAGAAAAGCCATCATGCACAACCTTCCTATCAAATTGCCATGGTCTCCCCAACAACACATGACATGCTTGCATTGGCACTACATCACATAACACCTCATCCTCATACCTACCAATGCGAAACCCAATCAAGGCTTGCTTACTCACTTTAGTCTCACCACTATCATTCAACCACTGCAATTTATATGGACTAGGGTGTCTAACAGTTTTGAGCCCCAGCCTCTCAACAATAAAATTACTCACTACATTGGTGCAACTTCCCCCATCAATAATCAGACTACAAATGTGATCTCCTAGATAACATCTAGTATGAAATATATTCTCCCTTTGCACCTCCTCTTCTTCCTTCACCTGCACATTCAAAGCTCTCTTCACTACTGCCACTAGCCTTCCCATTGCAAGCTCCTCATCATCACTAGCATCCTCTAATGGAGGCATATCCTCTTCTTCACTGTCCCCCTCAGTCTCATACTCTCCATCATCACGCAAAATCATCACACGCCTATTTGGACATTGACTAGCAATATGGCCTCTACCTTGACATTTAAAACATCTAATGTCACGATTTCTAGAAGTAGAAGATTCAGGGTTACCTTGATTACCAGGAGTAGAACCCGCTTGCCTCAGCTCCCCTTTTGGTTTGGTGGGTAAAGGCTTTTCTTCCTTCTTCCATTGAGTATTCTTCCAAGTGGATGAACCATTACCCTGTTGCAACCGTGCATTACTACTACCTCTCCTCTTGTGCTGGTTCTCAACTTTTATAGCCATGTGGACCATATCCTCCAATTTTACATAATGTTGCAATTCAACAACATTTTGGATTTCTCTATTCAACCCCGCAAGAAATCTAGCCATTGTAGCCTCTCTATCCTCCTCTACATTCGCCCTAATCATAGTGACTTCCATCTCCTTGAAATACCCATCTACACTCCGGCTTCCCTGCCTAAGAGTTTGCAACTTGTTGTGCAATTCACGATAGTAATACGCAGGTACAAACCACTTCTTCATCACTCTTTTCATCTCTTCCCAAGACTCAATAGGTGGCTCGCCACTCCTTCTCCTATTCAACATTAGTTGATCCCACCACACTATAACATAATCCGAAAATTCAATGGCAGCAAGTTTTGCCTTCTTTCTCCCACTATAGTTGTGACAATCAAATACCATCTCCACCTTTTTCTCCCACTCTAAGTACGCCTCGGGATCATTCTTCCCTTGGAAAGGAGGAATCTTCATCTTTATGCTACTCAATTGATCATCCTCTCTATTCCTATCTCCTCTATCTTCCCAATCCCTAGTTCCTCTATTCCGACCACTATATCCTCTATAACTCTCGATAGAAGGCTCATCAAAATCATCATCCGACATTTCATCTCCACCCCTCGGTACTCTCCTAGAACGACTCTCCCTCTTACGCCCTTGGAATACGTTTGTGGATTGCTCTAGTCTTTGCTCCACCGTCTCATAAATTTGTTCCATTCCTTCTTGGAACATCCTCTTCATTTCTCCCCTCAACGCCTCAATTACTAACCTAGCATCAAACCTTCCCCTCTCACCTTCAGGAGAATGTTGTCTCGACATAGACCCTGCAGAAAAGATTAGTACTAACACAAATATATATATAATTAAACCTCACGATACACTCCCTTACGTGTTTCGCTCAACTGACGATATCACACTGTCACTCGTGTATTCTCACAAATAATGATGATATCAACTCGCCAATTTCCTCTTCTCAATTCTCTTGGAACTAACCCGAACTACACCAATTTCCTTCCGTAGAATTCAAAACAACTCTAGGGTTCATAAATTTTCCTCTATTTTTCTATCCGAATTTTTTTTTTTTGTCTCTGTTTTTGCCTTTGATCACGTTTTCTCTTATCTTTCTTTTCTCTTCTTTTTTTTTTTTGTCATGATTTTTACTCTTTTTTTTTTTTTAACAATCGGCTAGGCGATATTACACTATCAAAAGACAATCAATACTACGAAATTGAATACGATAATTGATATGAACGATTGGAGTTAGGGTTTTTGATATTACCTTCCTCAACCGAACTTGATGTTTTGACAAACCTAAGCTCTGATACCAAACTGATATGAACCACGCCAACATGACGAAACCCAATACTAATACGTTCGGAAATTCGTTGCCTAAGATGCCCAAACACCTAAAGTGGAAACCGCGACCCGTTGTCTATAAGCGAGACAAGAACCTTGGTATAAAATGAAGACGCCACAATCGGGATGAAAGACCGATTGATAAGTTGGGATGAATGCCACGGAAATCAATCCAATAAGTTCGATTTAGTTCTTGAAGAACCAAGAGAGGTGCCTCTCAAAAGTGTTTAATGTTCAAAGATGTATATCTTGTTCATTGTTCTAAATCCTAGGAGCTTTTATACTAGGGTTACAATTCGTGTAAAACAAGTCCAAAACGACGTAATTTAGATAAGTGGCGTAAAAACGCGAAAACAGAACAAGCTGGCCGGCAGGGGATACACGGCCGTGTACCTTTCTATACAACTTCTCGCAACATACACGGCCGTGTACACGACCGTGTACTTTGGCCGTGTACTTTTCTGTGCACATTCCGGCCACATACACAACCGTGTACTTCTAGTCGTGTACCTTCCTGGGGATTTGCTTGACTCAATACACGGCCGTGCCTTTTAGCCATGTGTCTGGCCGTGTATGATTCTGTGCAATCTTGAGATTCCTACACATCCGTGCCTTTAAAATACACGCCCTCTTCATCCCGTGTCCAGTATAACTTGTACAAAAGCAAGGGTCTTCCCACGGTTGTTCCAATCCGTTCCAACTTCATGATTGCTCCAATCCTTTCCGGCTTCATGGACAACCTTTATCAACCCATTAAGTGCTTCCTTGAATCGTTTTGCTCGATTTCTTGTGATCGGTCCAGGCGACACTTCAAGAGGATCCACATTTCTTCTTTCGGCTTGGCACTCATCATGGATCTCATCAGACAGGGTGCCACGGGTTGAGAAAGTGTTTGACTGTTATGAGTGGGATGAGCGCATGAAGGTGAAGATGGCGTCTTTAGCATTCTCTGAATATGCTAGTTTGTGGTGGGATAAATTACAAGCTGAGAGATGTAGGGCTGATGAGGAGAAAGTGCGTTCATGGCCTTTGATGAAAAGGTTGATGAGACGCAAATTTGTGCCAGACTACTATAAGCAGGAGATGCTGATGGAGTTGCAATCCTTGAGGCAGGGTAAGAAGAGCATAGAAGAGTATGTGAAGGAGTTTGAGACATTAGTGGCAAGATGTGATATCAGGGAAACATCAGATGAATCCATAGTTCATTTCATCAATGGGTTGAAGATGGACATTGCTAGTGTAGTGGAACTCCAGCATTATCAGACTCTTAAGGATGTGATTAAATTAGCCAGTCGGGTTGAGAGGCATCAGCGCAGGCGGGATCAGAAATCATATCAACACCATAAATTAGATGATGGTGAGAGGGAGAAGGAAAGGAAGGAAAAGGGAAAAGCAGTCATTAGTGAGGTTGTTGACCAAACACAACAAAAGAGGAGCAGAGATATCAAATGTTTTAAGTGTTTAGGACTTGGCCATATTGCTTCTCAATGTCCTAATAAAAGGGTTATGGTCATCCAAGGGGACAAAGTTGAGAGTGAGGAAGAAGAACAGAAGAGTATTGAGGCAGAAGAGGAAGATGAAGACATTATAGCGAGTCCAGTATAGGGAGATATGCTAATGGGTTAGCAGGATGAAATTGTTTCTAATCAGAGGGCCAATTTATTCCATATCCAGGGCATGGTGCAGGGAAAGACTTGTTTAATTGTGGTAGACACAGGCAGTTGCACTAATGTTGCTTCAGCAAACTGGGTTACTAAGTTGGGTTTGCAGGTGGAGCAGCATCCAAGACCTTATGCACTTCATTGGTTGAGTCCATAGGGAGCTATTCATGTACACAAATAGGTTCGTGTTCCATTGCTTATTGGTGATTATACTAACAAAATTGTTTGTGATGTAGCGCCCATGGAAGCTACGCATTTGATCCTTGGAAGACCTTGACAGTATGACCTCAAAGCCAAGCATGATGGATACACCAATGAGTATACCATTCAGCAACAGGACAAGACATACAAGCTTCTTCCTATGAGTCCAACTAAAGTACAACACACAAGATTGATTTGCCTTAAGAAGCCCAAGGGAAAGAGGAGTCTGTTTATGTGGCCTAACAGGATGGACGATACAAATTCAAGGTCGAATCATTTTCAACATGGAGGGAATGATACGATCCCAAGAGCCCAGATACGAGCACCAAAGAAAATAAAGTCAATCCGAGCTCTAAGTGGCAGTACGGGAACCAACAAAGGAGGACATAGAAGGCGGGATGACCCAAGGCGAAGATCGGCCAGCCTTAAGCCGGCCTTAAATAAAGGCCAGTCGTGTTAGCTTCAAGGCCGCCGGCCTTGGAGCCGGCCTAAAAGTAGGCCGTCGGCCTTTGTGCTAGCCTTTGGTGCCGGCCTATCTGTTTAGGCCGCCGGCCTTGAATGTTTTCACACCAATTTTTAGGATGTTATAAATAGGATCCTTAGGGTTTTTCGTTGAGAGATTATCATTTTTTTTGTTGTAAACACGGAGACACTTGAGTGTGTGAGTGATGGGTGTCGAATCCAACAAAAATAAAACCTACTCCTAGACAATTATATGATTTGCATATAGTGGTGAGTAGGGTCGAATCCACAGAGATTGGTTAAACTTATTTCTATTCAAGGAGAATAAAATGAAAAGGAAAATGGGGGGGTTTGGTTTGTGAATTGAACAAAGTTAAAACAAGTTAAGAAAGTTGTATATTGATAAAAAGCCTAGCCAAAGGAATCAAGATAGTTTAATTCAAGGAATTGATCATCGATGCAAATGTTCTCTATTCTTAGTTCTAGATAAACTGGTTATGGTTATTAACAAGCTCTAACAACCTATCTCTCCTTACTTCCTCGATAACCTCCGACAAGCGCTTTGAATTATTTCTCTTATTGATTAAACAACCCTAGACAAGCGCTTAGGATTTAATCTATCAATAGCATTAAGATCTAGAGAGACCACCAATTCATGCCAGTAGATTATAAGATAACCTATTTAAACATGATCACATACCTCCATAACATGAATTCGATCATCTCTTTTATAACCAAACATGTTATTGCGTCACTAAGACTAGAACAATCAAACAATTACGGATTTGACGTGCTAGTTGACAATATATTAACTTGCTAATTGAGTAGAAGAGCTCTATTCATACCAATCAACAAAGATAATAATGACAAAATGATCAGAAGATATATGAATACCCGAAAGCAAAGAATAGAATAAATACAAGTCAATTAGACCTCACAATTCGTGGAGAATTAAACATCTATGACCCTTTGGCTAGAAAAGTAGCTTAGCTACTCATGTTCATCAATAAAACGAAAATAAAAAGTAAAAACATAATGAACCTGGTTGCTTGCTCTACCTCCAAGATGATCCAAGGTTCTTCAAGATCCAAAGATTCAAAAGTTGTTCTAACCCTCTAGGGTTGGTTCTATTTATATTGTTAGGGGGTAGCATGTGATCTTTTGCTAGCAAGATATGAAAATATCTTTCCTTTTCCAAGTAGATTTCGAGAAGTGAAGATTCGTCTGCTTGGCACGCCTCAACACACGGCCGTGGATCAAGTCGTGCCATCCTCTGTGCATATTCTTCAAGTCTTCATCCGCACCCAGTGTGAACCACGGTTAGACACACGGCCAGATTTCAAGTCGTGCCTTCATCGGTGCATAATCTTCAAGTCTTCATCCGTGTTCAGTGTGTACCACGATTACACCCACGGCTAGATTTCAAGCCGTGCCTTCATCTGGTTGATGTTCCACACTTTCTTCTCCTTGGTCCTGGCTTCCACCACGGCTTCAAGCATGGTTTCGCCCACGGGTTCCACCACGGCCGTGCCTTAAGCCGTGTCTCTCTCTGTTCAAAGTCCTCATTTTTGCCTTCTTGTCCAGTGTGTAACACGGTTTGAACATTGGCCGTGCCTCAAACCGTGCTTCCTCCGGTGGTGTAATTTCTTGTCTTGATCCAAGTTGTAGATGACTTCTCTAAAATACTTGAATTAGCATCCTTGACTCCATTTAACCTGATTTATCACGATGATATAATTAAAGTACCATTTCCTTATGATTTCTATAAAATCAATAATAATTTAACACAATTTATACTATAAAGATTGAGTATAAAATGGCTCTATCAGTGAGTCTTCTTTTGGAGATTTGAGAATATTGAGAATCGAATTTCAATATATTCGTATTGTTCTTATCAAATTCTTGGTTCATATAGAATTTGTGGCGAGCATCGTTATTGAATTCTTGGAATTCTTTAACTGTAGTGATTGATTTATAGAACGTGGTTTCTATCGTTCTATGATTTGATTGTGAAACAGTTTAATTTTATCATTCTTGGCATCTATAGATTGATAATTTTATCCATATCTTTGATTTTATGCGTTAGTACTAAAATCCAAAAAACCCTAAAAATTGGAGTTATTTGATTGTTGTTGACAATTTGGTTGTGTGTGAAGGAATTTGAATCCGATTCCGCATCAATTGGTTTCAGAGCGTATCCGAATCCGCGTCAATATCTAACCTAACAAACACAAACAACATACAAGGTATACACATATCTGACTTTGCAAATCTTGACATTCCCTTACATGTCTATAGCTTCACAAATCCTCTAAACCTATATATAATCCCAATTACATGATCTTAGAATTGTATCTTAACACATTAAAATGAAATGGATGCATTTCAACTCAATACGGTCATGTTGGAGGCCGTGTAGGTCAATACAAGGTAATATACCACGGTGCCAAAGGCTATGTACATTTCTCGCTCTTTTTTTTTTTTTTGACACAAGTGAGACACGGTCATGTTGAGAGGTCGTGTACCTTTTTGAGTAGTCTAGGTTTTAACATGGGGTACAACACGGCTGTATTGGAAGGCCATGTACCTTTCTATATGTTCTAGGAACACAAAGTACGACATGGCCGTGTTGGGAGGCCATATACCTTTTGTTTCACTACGAACCTTTTTATTCCAATTCAAAATCCTTCGTTCTTTCTAAAACTAACCCAATTCTCTTAATAATTATGTTGAATTAACTCTAGTTTATGTTATCTATATCATATTACAAAAGTTATGTACTTACTTTATTGGGTTATGATTTAAATCCTTGGATCGATCACTCCCATGCTTGTTTTACCTCGACCTTTGTCCCGATTTTTTATTGTACATCATCAAACAATCTTCAGTTTATACCTCCACAACTATATACTTATAACCATAGATTTAGATTCTTACCTAATTGCAATTGGCTTGTCTCCAATGTTCTTTGGTTAGATTTCCCTTAGGTTTTACCGTAGGTTCCAAGAGGGTTTCGCTAAAGTGCAAATAAGGTTTTGGATTGAAAAGTGAGAGAAATGATTAACCCTAGATAAAAGGGGTTTATATACTCAAGTCGCAAAAAGACCATCTTATCCCTATCAATCTATCTTATTTCCCATGTTGTCATTGGCATGCATATATATATATATATATATATATATATATTTAATAGGAAATGCGCATATATATATTTATAAATTAATTTATGAGTAATTACAAGTGGAATAGTCAACTTAAGTTCTTCAAATATTTAAGGTTTAAGCACATAGCTTTGCAGTGTCCTAATCATAGGGCTATGGTGGTTCGTGTTGATTAATGTTGTTAATGATGATGAAGAGGAGGAGAATCAAGTGGAAGATCATATAAAAGATCATGTAGTGGTTGAAGTAGAGAATGTAGAGGAGTCTACTAAAGAATAGAGGTTTAAGAATTACCAATAATTAAAGTTAATTGTAGAGTTTTAAATATCACTCCATTTATAGGGAATGATCAAAGGGATAACATATTCCACATCAAATGCTATGTGAATGGTGCAGTATGCTTGATTATAATTGATAGAAAAAGTAGTGCAAATATGGTTGCATTAGTGATGGTGAAGCTAAGGTTACCAATGATTGTACATCCTACACCATGTAAATTGCAATGGTTTGATGATGAAAGGAGTTAGAGTAGAGAAGCTAATAAAAGTACCTATTTCAAAATCTGAAAAATATGAGAATGAGTTTTTTTGAGACAATTTCGATGAGTACATCTCATACCATATTTGGCATACCGTGGCTATATGATCAATGTGTGATATATCATGGGTATAGAAATACATACTTCTTTATGAAGAATGGAAAACTGATTAAGTTATGCAAGATTAAAATCTTGATGATGTTAGAGAATAGAGATACATATAAGAAGATGTAGAGTAGAAAAGGGAAGAGATTGTTGATGAGGCAGCATGATGTTTAACATGAGCTACATGATGAGGTGAGTATCATAAGGTTAGTAGTTATAGATGCTAATGTGAGGTTTCTTAGAATTGGTGGAAAGATGCTCTAAGAGTTGTTGATACAAAGAAATTTCGATGTGTGTGTGCTAGGGAGCTAGAGATTGGAGGTAGTATTTGAGTCAAGGAAAGCGAGGTATTGTTGCTTACTTTTATTTAAGTTTTCCTTATGCAGATCTTGACAACACTTGGTCCTTATATTCCAAAACATTATGCTATTGAAGCTTTGAGGCCAAACCTTTTTCAATCTAAGGGTGATGATGGAGATCAAATTCCTCATTAAAGCTATTTGAAAACTAGTTTAGCAAAAAATAAATAAAATAAAATAAATAAGTAAAAATCTATTTGAAGACTAATGTTTTTATATTATTTCTAGTAATTAGTTAGGGTTTATTTTATACTTAGTCATTTACATTTAGGTCTTTGTCATTAGAAGTTTATTTCCTAATTTATCCTTGGGGATGTTAGGATTTAGTATAAATATTTGTTACAAGACATTATTCATTAGTTAATAAGTGATATTACAAAAAGCCTAACAAAGATTTTTTCTCTTATTTTTCTAGAATTTATCAATTCTATTGAATTGTGACAATCAACACACCTTTGTTTGACATAATTGTGGCATCTGTGGACTTATCAATTAGATTAGATAAAAAACTTAATTCGAATCAATCAGTTGTGGCAACTTTAGTCTTATCAACTGTATTAATTTGTTCATATCTTCCTTCAATTCTAGTTATTCATAAACCAAAAACACTAAAAATATAAACACTGCAATCACTACAATTATTTTCTTATTTGTTCTATGATTATTTGATGTTTTTATAGTATTTCTAGTAATCAATTGGGGTTTGTTTTATAATTAGTCATTTACATTTAGATCTTTGTCATTAGCAATTTATTTCCTATTTTATCCTTGGGGATATTAGGACTTAGTATAAATATCTGTTACATGACATTGTTCATTAGTTAATAAGTGATATTACGAAAAGCTTAAGAAAGAGTTTTTCTCTTCTTTTCCTAGAATTTATCAATTCAATTGAATGGTGACATGCAACACACCTTTGTTCGATTTAATTGTGGCGTTTATAAACTTATCAATTAGATTAGATAAAAACCCTAATTTAAATCAATTATTGGTGACAATTTTAGTCTTATCAAAAATATTAATTTGTTTATATCTTCCTTCAAATCTAGTTATTCATAAACCAAAAACACTAAAAATATAAACACTGCAAACCTAGGCAATAGTTCTTTTCTAAAATCATACGTGTAGAATTCTTCTTGAAATCTAACTATATTAAACTAACTTCACAAGCCATATACACTACATAAAAGAACATTTAAAATATCACACCTCATATACAATGCCAAGCCACTTAAGTATTATTAACTTGAGCATAATTTCTTATAAACTCTACTTTTAATGGTCATTTATTTTTCACAAATGGATCTCTTCATTTCAATCCTTACAGTTTAAATCAATTTACAAATTAATAAGTAAGATCACTTAAATTTTAAATTATTTTATGATATCATTATAACATCATTCTTTTCAAAATGTGTGACTTTACCAGGCAACTCAAGTTTTAACTTATGATACGTGCCATTGTTAGTTTTTGGCAGCCTCTTGTTATCCTTTGGTAGTGTTATGGCTCTCAGATGTTTTGTATGTCT
Source organism: Laguncularia racemosa (assembly GCA_037954665.1). NCBI lineage: Eukaryota > Viridiplantae > Streptophyta > Magnoliopsida > Myrtales > Combretaceae > Laguncularia > Laguncularia racemosa. The sequence goes on along the minus strand of JBBMOL010000039.1, from coordinate 504,325 downwards.
GTCTATGTAAATAGTGTCATGGCTCTCAATTGTTTTGAATTCTATTAACAAGTGAGAAGGGAATTTCACCCTAAAGAATCGAGAGCTTTGAATCCTTTTTTGACCATGGTATCTTTATCAAGCTCATACCCCAAATAATGGGGAAAAGGAAAATGAATTGTACTCCATAGAAAATAAATAAATAAATAAAAATAAAAGTAAAAAAAAAAAATCAAGGCGGCATACAGTCTCGTCTTGTTGACATAAATTTGCAATTTCCTCGTTTCTTAACTTGTTTTTAACAATAAGCATTACATATAATTAACTTTCTATGCAGCCAATCGTTGCCATGATGATATAATCCCGTTGGGCTTATAGTTTTCCATCCTCCAAACGAGTTGATAATGATCATATATACATTATAATCGCTGAGTTTCTTCTTGGTTCAACGATTCTAACCCAAAATGGGGACAAGCAGGCCTCAAACAACAAATAGCGGATACCCACCCACAAAATGCACTTAGTCACAGCTCATAGGTGCACGAGACATTTCTTCACAAGGATCTGTCAAAAATTTTTTACCCACTAAAATTAATATCCAGGAATTATTTTTTGGCAACAGTTTCCTGTGCTGTAGGGCTGTGCATCACTATTAATTTGTTCTGGAAAATTCAACTACAGAAGGAGAAGGTGATGCTTCTACACTTTTGCTTGTTACTGAATTGAATTCCTCGATTGAGCTACCTGAGCTCTTCCCTGCCACATTAATGCTGAGAAAATCAGTCAAAGCCTTCTTTGCGCTTACTCCACGTTGAGGGATCCTGCCACTGGTAACAAAAGGTGAGTTTCCACCTTTTCCAGGGCTGAATACGTGTGCTGGAGAAAAGTTTGGCGTGGCAAAAGCTGTCCTATATGGGGTTCCAGTCACTGGCACAGCAAAAGGAATGGAAACGCTCTTTTGGGGGTTCAAACCGACCCTGGCATTCAAGGAGGACTCATCTGAATGCCTGGTAAGTTCATCTACTAAAAGTATATCATCAATCCGAGCCACAATATTGAATGCCAGGCTTTCCAACACTCTAGAGTAACTTTCCAGGATAGCTTTCCCAACGTCCTAGAAGCATAGAACTTGTTAATCAATACAGCTCTTGGACTAATGCTACCATATTTCAAAATGGCAAACTACCAACCTTATTGAACTGGATCTTGCTCATATCTAAGGTCGTCTGTGGAAGACTAGGATTCCGCTGCTTCAAGCACATCAAGAGGCTTTCTGCTCTGTCTGCTAACAAATCCTTTTTATCTCCATCAATCACAAGCTCCTTGACCATCTCCCATGATGATTTGGAATTTGATCTATTGTGATGTTTAGTTAGCTTTGCGTCATTCTTTCCACGCCACATAAAAATTGAGGCCTCAACATGGTTGGCAATCTCCAGAGCGTGATGTTCAGAAGACAAATCAAGGCAATCAAGGAGACATTCGGGATAGAATTGATCTGAGGTGATATAGCGATATATTACATCTCCCAAGGTAGCACGAATACTCTGAGAAATAACAGCAAACAACTTAATGCTTATATTTGATGAATTATGTAAGTTAAATTCTGTCTGTATCATACCTTGGGAAGCGCTTCTATGTATGATTCTGGTACTTCCATTTCTGCTAGAGTTGTGCTGTTGATTGCAATAGCAGCTTTCAATATCTGATTGATGCAATCACGCTTCTTCTGTAACCTTTTTTGTGTATCTTCATTCAGCCCTTCAGAAGAAACTTGAGGAACTGGAAGCCACCATTTCTCCTCATGGTGATGAAGGGATTGTCGGAAAGATGATGATCCATCAGCATCCATAGCTAAAATACCTTGATCAACATACCAAAATTCTGCATCCTCAAAACCATCTAATGTTTCCTGTAATAATAAGGAAAACTTAGACCTCTATATTTTCAATTTAGAATGATATAACAATTTCATGTGCCCAAGAATCTTACAAGAAGCATGTTGTCCAGCTTACGTAGGGCAGGGAGATTAATATAGAGATCTGACCGTGGTCTGCTACTCATAACCTATGTAAAAGTGCAGGAAAAGTTAAGGACAAGTCTGAGGATTGATTCACTCAATAATCAACGTATCAACAAGATTGTCTGCTCCTATTGTCAAATGATCAAATTCAGGATTTCATCTTCAACAAGAAGAAACCCGATATTGAAGAAAGGTGGTAGAAATAATTTTCAGCGTTCTCTACGAGGTAAGTTTCGTGGTTAAACATAACCTTCAACTTGTCAGTTCATGATTTTTCATGGTTTAAATAGAAAGCATATGAGCGCACAGCTTCGATCTGCATGGAACTTTAAGTTAAAACTTTCATGAAGCCGTGAAACAGCATGACTCTGAATTTGCAGTCAAAATATAGCAGCCAAAACAAAAATCTAGTCATCACAGGGGAAACATCAATGAACAAACAAGTATCTTTTTTCTTCTTTTGGTAATTTAAGCCACAGATCATTCATTAAATACAAACATTTGAAGATACAAGTTTTTGTACCTCAAGCTTAGTCCCATCTGGAAATGTTTGCCAAGAAGGTACCAAATCAACAATGTGATCGCTAACGCAGAGGAGCCATTCCATTTCTCTCCTCCACATTGATTTCTTCTCAGGAGGTAGCGGCTCTAAACGCCATAGTTGCCCAAACAGCGTTGCTACAGCCACACAATAGAGCAACAAAAGCAGACCTCAACAAATGAACACCCAAAAGCATTCATATAGACTTAGATATAGAAAAAATAAATTAAAAAAAAAAGAAAGGCAACACACCATAGAGATTAGTAATTGCATTTGATATGGCCAATGCTGTAGAAACCCCATTTCCACAACCAGACATGTCTTCACCAAGAAGTAATTTTGACAGCCTTTCCTTCATCAAATCAGCCTCTGAAACCCCATCATACATATAAGAACGAAGAAGGGGGGAAAAATAAAAATAAAAAAAAAAAAGAAAAAATTGATTTACCTGACATTGATGAGCCTTGATTCTCCAACCCCATTTTGGCCAAACCGAGCTTTTCTAAACGCGATGCCCCAACATTTTCCATACCCCAAAGTGGATAATGAGGTGAAGAAGACGATGATTCCTCAGAGCTATAAATTTGTTCTTCTTCGTGTCCTGATGTTAAAAAGTCGTAGCTTGAAATGCTTTCACTTTCACACTCACGTTTCTCTTCTTCTGTCAATTCCGTGAAAACCCTTACTCCCTTTACACACTGGATACGAAAACTATTTTCGCTAGCTTCAGTGTCTTTGCCCTTTCCAGCCATCCTTTCCATTTGAATGGGAGGGCATAAGACATATAGAGTTCGTCACTACCGTTTCATTGTGATGAAGACTTGCGAAGAATACCCATCATAGGATTCGAAGATATTAACAAGACCAGAAGCTCGAAGATTATAAGGGTTTGGTCTTACTGCCCGTTCATTCGTAGGTTTAACAATGGAAGAGGAAGATGGAGTAAGTGGAGTCAGTTGCTCAGATTTATGATGTTTCACATGATGCGCAGATTACTTGCCTGGTGAGTTGTGAAAGCGCCAACAGTTTATGCTGTGATTGCATGAGTAGAAAACGGTGGAAATGAAAAGAACGGATAAAAATGATATATTTTATAATTAAAAAAAAAAGTAGAAATAGATAGAAAAGAAAAATAAAATAAAATAAGTATTTCTACTAAAGTTTACTTTTTTCTGTTTAAAATTGAAAAAATAGTATTTATAAAAATATTTATCAAAATAACAACAAAAATAATTCAATTTTTCTTTATTTCCTTCTATTTCCCTTTAATATTATCAAATACAAAATAATAATTACATTCTACTCAATTTCTACTCCATTCTTTTCCATCCTTTTCTATTTTATTCCTTCCTATCCATTTCTTCACCGTTAAGAATTACCAAACACACTGTTAAGGTTGGGTGGAAGTGGAACCATGTCTTTGTCTTGTAGTGTTTTGCAGTCGACAGAAACTGAAAGCAGAAAATTTTAAAGAATATGAATGTTGGTGTGGTGCTATGAGATAAAAAATAAAATAAAAGAAAAGAAAGAAAACGTTTGCTTTTATATATATGTCTGCTTGTTTATAAAATACATAATTAATTATAAAATATCTAAAAAAATATTTTACTCTTTTATATGCACACTATTTCATAAAATGTATAATTAATTTTAAAATATATAATAGATTTCATTTTATAAACTTTATAAGTATATTAAAAGCTTCTATTAATAGGATCTTTTCAAATTAAACTCAATTAAAATTGAAACTAAAAGTTTAAAATCAAATCTACTCAAAATTTTTCACTTAATTTGGTTTAAAACCATTATAATAAAAAAATTATTGAAAAAACCACTCTTAATGTAGATCTTTTATTGATTTGTGTCAATTCTCATAAGAAAAAAAAAAGAAAGAGAAAATATCAACAAATGCTAGCCATGTCCTTGTTTGAACTTTATATTTGACTCTGAAAATATTATTAACACATCTCAATCATAAATCAAACTGTTATGGAAGAACATATTGATCAAGTACTATACAACAAAATGAAATGAATGGAGAGAGTGGATTGATCAACCGTCCAACCAAACATGATGTCAAGGGAGAGTTAGATCCAATACTTTACATTAATACTGTTTATTTGAAATTGAGAACCTATTGATTATTCCTTGAAAACACTAAGGTCCTTGTAACGTCTTAGAACTTGGGACACTACAACTTATCATGTGTCTTTATAGGGTAAAAACACGTTAAGATTCTTAAACTTACTAACACTATATAACTTGCAATAACTGTTAATCACAATTAAAATAAATTGACTAACATCACTTATGATGATCTAACTGAACTTCATTACAAACCACAAACTACTGTAAAGATGATCTTAATACATCATTATGATAAAAGCTTAAAACAATTAAAATTTTAACAAACTAACATCTTATCCTACTCCAACAATAATCACCATATCAACGATGTTAAGAATTTCAATTGCCTTCCTCGCTTAGTCATCATAGTATTATTAGTACTCTATATTGCTCCTATCCTATGCATGTGACCCTAGGTCCCCAGCATAGGAGGCATAATTATCTATACCTACAACTAAAAAAAAAAATGATCCACAAAAGATGAGCTAATACTTAATACGTATAACTCACAAAAACATATGCATCAAGCATAACTTAAGCCACATACTCTAATGCAACAACACAACATTCAAACAGTAGGTTATTATCTCATTTAGTCCTCAAACAGCAAAAAGGTACTCATGACCCCACCACACTATATATATATAGTACGCCGTTAGAAACTGTCACTATAGGCCCTAACAACTATGAGTTCTTAAATCTACTCAGATCATTTTAATGTATAACTCCACTAAGAACAACATCACACAAAGATCATTAAAGTGTCCCCTAAAGATCTATCACTACAAGCCCTTAGATCAAGCCAAGTACAACTAGTAAACAACTTAATTCAATTCGATATACCAATTATTCAAATTCCTTAACTATCTTAACAAACACAAGTAATAAACAAAATTACGCGTACATGAAAAGGCGATATCAAATGCAATTGATCCTTGCTTAGCAATCACTTTGGAATCTATCAAGTTATGGAACAATAGATTTTAGTAATAGTCTAAGTTTTGTCTAAGTTACCTAATTATTATTATATCACTTCTCTTACTTTGGTAAAATTTCTAGAGTTGTACTACATGTTTAAGGTTTAATGGAATTCAAATAACAAGAAAAGAAATTGAATAAAGAAGTTTTTCAAGGTATACATTCGTGCATTAAGCCATATACATAAGCACAATATGGTACATAATTGTATACCATGGTTGTGTACCTTTCTATGTACTTTCATAATTCAGTAAACCCAAGTACATAGGTGTGTACTTAGTCGTGTACAGTTACATAGGCGTATACCTCGCCGTATATTTCCCAACTCATTCTTTTTCTTTGCTACTTAACATAGGTAGGTACATGGGCGTGTACCTAATCGTGTACTTCACTGCTCCATTGTGAATTCTCTTCCCAATCCACTAAATTCCAATTCCTTCAACCCTAGTTGCAATCCAACATCTTTAAGTCATAATTCATGATACTTTACATTATATAGATGTTAAATTACATCAAATCGAACCACTTACTTATAGAGATTTACTTCAACAATTGATGTCTTATTCTAACCATTACTCGTCCAATTCATTCTCTAGCAAAATTCTAAAAATCCAATTATCAATTGTATTACATGCAAGTAAATACCAATAAAAAATCATTGATTAGTTTACTTACCTTATGTAACTTCACTGGATTGTAAGGTATAGCAGTCATCTTTTTCTCCTAAGGTTTTCCTTACTCTAAAGGTGTTGTAATGCATAAAATGAAAAGAGTCAAACTAACCAATGTTTGACCATTTTTATACTTATCTCATAAATGACCAAATTATCCCATAGCTTAAATCTTTATTACTTTTCTTTGCCCCAACCCTTTTGTTATTTTATTTTTAATTTATTTTCTTCGAATTTTATAGTGCTACTTTAATATAAACTTTTTGCATTAAAGCATCCTTTGCATAATTTATTTTTAGTTAGTATCATCCTATGCTTGCGTAAGCTGGAAATTTATGTTTGTACAAAATTCAATCAAATGGTCTATATCTTAATTGAGCTATTTAAGTTTATGTCAACATTTGAATTAAGTTCTTTATATTAAGCGGCCATTTAAATTTTTTGTGTTGTTGCACACCTATTATTATTTCAAATGAGATATATATATATATATATATATATATATATATGAATTATTTGATGTGATACTACAAACATAGAGAGTTTAAATTGTTCATTTAAAAAAAAAAGAACTTAATTGAATTTTTCTATATAGACATAAAAATTTTGAAATATTTCCTTAAGTACCCAAAAAAAAAAATGATACAAACGTATAAGACTTTCAATACGATTATCCCTATCATGTAATAAATCAACAAGAAAGTATGATTGAATTTGAATTTGTCTTCTAATATTCATAATAGTAAGCACTCTCATCATGGTTATTAAAATCATGAGTCAATTATACGATTCTACGAGTTTGCAATTTTATCAAGTTTTCATAATAAAAATGGAAGAAAAATCATTTAGGTATAAACTTTTGATATAATTATGAGTTTAGATATACAATTCTATAAGTTATCGATTATATATGATTTTATATGATTCTACCGATTTTATACTATTTAATTCTAAGTAAAATCGTTATTTTGACAACCATGACTCTCATAATAGTGATGCTTGTTAAAGGATTTGATGAACTGAAATCGTCGGATACACTAACGGCACGTTTATTTGAATGTAATAACTATTCCATTATGGGTCTATTATTGATGAAATAGCTATTACATTGTTTACTTCGCAAAATAGCAATTCATATGGAATTGCAATTCCACAAAAATCCGAATCACCGTTCCCTCCCCTATTCCTTGTAATAACAATCCAATGTTATTAATAAAAATGTACGTTTAAAAGATTAGACTCGCTACAAATAAATGTGGTTGCTTATATTTAAACAAAAATGAAAGTTAAATATATTTTTAATAGAAAAAATATGAATTTTGGTCTTTTTAAAAATTTTTATTTTTATTTAAAAATTGAAATTATTAAATATAATATACAATTAGTTTTTTTTTGTATATTTGCTTGTCAATCAACATCTTCCATCTTCCCTACTCTTTGACCATGGCATCCTTGCAAGGATAAAGGGGGTAATAAATTTGAAAGCAAAAATTCCATTTAACTTGACATTTAATAGCATTTTCCTTAGAATGTAAATATTAATAAATAAAAATATAATTGAATATTATTTTTAATAATTTGATATATTTATGTAAAATTAAAGAACCACTTAAAATTATAAACTTTTTTTTTTATATCGATCTACCCCAATTGTCGTGCATTCGAATGTCGTCCCTTGCCCTCACTGTCGCTAAAGTCAATCATGGCTCGCCTCCATCATAACCTATGATTGTCGACATAACATCATGCATTGTCCCTCATCCTCGTACAACCTCTGTCACCCCTTGTCATCGTGGATTTGCCCTTAGCTTCATGCATTGTCGATCATCCCTCACCCCATCGTTGTTGATCTCAATCGTCTCTCGCTGTGGTCATCGCTAGCTCCATCATAGCATTTAAGGATTTATTCATTCAATCATTTATTATTTCACCCTTATTCATTCGCTTATTCCCCCAAGTAAACAATGTAGTCCTAATTCCGTTACATTTAAGTAAATAGCATAATATTAATTCGCCGTAATAGTTATTTCCTAGTAACAATTATTCCATTATAGCTTTATTTCATTCAACAAAGTAAATAGACCATAATACTAGCCTGACATTCCCCCTATATGTGTTAACTGCACCATGAACGTATCTATAGAATCATAAATAAAGTAAAAGGGGTCAAGCTCGAACATGTATGGGGGATACACCACTTACAGGAGTTCGATTTTAAAGTTCAGGATTAATTTTCATTCAATGTCAATAAAAAGATTTTAAGGGGGTAATTAAATCATATTTTGAAAGTTTAAAAGATGTATATATTAATTATATTCTCGATTTCACAACTCACCCATTTGATTTTCATTTTAGGTAACGACATTAATACAACTATTGGATAATAGAGTCATTTAGATATATTTAACTTGACAAGATTTCCATATTTATATATATTTGAAAATTATAAAATTTACTATAAATACAAGTGATCTATTATAATAGTTAAAAACTTATTTATATAATTGTGGATTAATTGCAAGTTCTAGGCCTTGTATATTCCTATTGAAGTAAGAATATGCTACTGACCACATCTTGCAATTTTGCAATGTGGCAATATTATAATATTATATAAATCGTAATCAACATTGTATTAGATAATAATATGAATAATATATGATAAAATTCATATTAAATTATAGTATTTCCTTCATAATTACATATCTATTTATAATGTAATAATGGCATTAAAATGTTATATTATATTATTATTTTTATATAATTATATAATATATTGTATTTCTTAAAAAATTAATTATTATGATCTATCTAATATTTGATAATTGTTAATTTTATAATTATAAATAATAAAATATAATAATACAATAATAATGAATGCTACAGTTATACAATTTTTTAAAGGATATTCTAGTATTTTTTTTTTTTTTGCTATCCAAACTTTATACATTAAAACCATTAAACAAGGTAATTATGATTATATTCAGTTAACTGAATAAAACCTTTTTACAATATTATTTCATTTATCTATAATAGTTATTTCACTACGGTCAACAAAAGTAATATTATTATTGTTTTCGTTTCAATATCCAACGGTACTAAAACATAGCAACCCTAATAATAAATATTTAAACTTTTGGATAAATGGCGATTTGCCCTCGATCGATCCTTTTATTATGATCTCTTGATCCTAAAAGCTGATTAGACGTTATCCAGCAACCTTGGGAGACTATCCGTTGGAAGCCCTTTACGGAGAGATATAAAGACAACGTTGCTTTTTGGAGAAGCTAATAAAGTCAAAGTCCCAATTTTGAGGGTTAATAAATTAAGAGAGTTTTTGTGGGATTCATTCTATCATTTCCCCCTTTTCCTGCGTTCAACGGAAGATGCTATGGATTGTAGAGAGAACTTATAAAGAGTTTCGTCATCATGTGTCCTTGAGGTACTTAATGAAAATTAAAAAGAGAGAAAATTTATATTTATTATGATACTAATTATCATTTTACTAAAAAAATAAATATGTAAAGTTTCTTTATTTTGACTCTTTTCGACTACTCGTAAAAAAATTATTGACATTGTCTAATTGTAAATAGATATGGATTAAGACAAGAGCATAGTGGATTAGTCAGCGTTTTGCTTAAACTAAGATGATAGTAATTAATAAAGTATGATCAAGAGCGTCGTGGACGCCACGGATCATTTCGATGCAATGATGTCCTCTCTATTTTAACCTTCATAACACTAATTTATAACTTCTTAAAGATCCCCTTTTCCATTTTGCTTTATAGAATGAACCTAGCCTTTCTAAAATGTAAGTTTGACTTGACTAGGGTTTGTATTGAGATTCGAGAACCTTTTCTCCGTAGACCGCTCGGCATTGATTTAACTCATGTGCTTTGTTGGGTAGTAGATAACCTCGGAGAACACGCCCGCATTATGCCTCGGCGCTCCATTTTGCCCAAAATTACAAAATAAAAAAAAAAGCGTAATTCTTGTCCATCTTCAACCCTTTAAAATTTCAAATCTGATTTCAGTTTACAATACAAGCATCGAGTCGTATCGATGGCAGCTACATAGAAAAAAAAAAAAAAAACTTGTGAATTAGGGATTTGAATTGCCATTCTTTGTGCTCGGGAGAAGGTTTTCAGGTTGTGCTTATAAAGATGTATATATACAAGTTATATATTCTTTAGTTTTGATGTCGTTTTTCCTAATAAACCCTATGAAGTAAATTAAACCAGTAAAAAAAGGTACTGTTCTTTCGATAAATGTGTAAATATTATCTATACTAATATATAATGGGGATGCTGCTTCTATTTTTGAAGAAATGTTATCGATTTCCTAATATTAAAACGTTCCATTTTAAAATCAGTGTAAGGTAACTAGTTAAGGGATTCCAATGGATCTTTTAAAAAACTTCATACAATTTTAATAGATTTATTACCATCATCTATTACCGATAATCTCTCTTTAAAATTTCCATCTAATTTACTTAAGAAATAAACCCTCCATTAGAAATAGTAATTAATAACTTCTTGTAATCGAGTGCTAATGCCAAAATTGATACTCATTTTTTTCATAGTTCATTACAATTTGCTTTCCCTTTTTTTTTTTTTTTAGTCTTTTTTTTGTTGTAGTTTCTTCTATGTGTAAGCATTTTTTGTTTTAATTAGTGAAGAGAATTTTTCAAATAAAACTGAATTGAATACGTACCGAAATCACATTGAACCAAAACATTTAAAACCAAACAAAAAATTTAAAACACTGTTTCAAAATAAAAAATTTTGAGACCACTTAAGCTTTGATTTAGGTGTTGATGTGCTTCAAATGATTCAAGCACATAACATACTCCAATAGGCGTGAACAACAATAACAACCAACAACAATTAGCTTGATCAACCACTTCACAAATTCACCCTAATTCACGAAAAATAGAAGCCAAATGGATATATGGAACAATCAATTGCAATAATATCAATGGTTAATAAAGGAAATGAACTAAGATTCCAATTCCAATTGAAATATTTCAAATTTGAAAATAGAACCCTAAATTCACGTGAACAAAATAAGGAATCAACAAATAATACTTAGATATGACTCACTAAGTATAATTTGTAAAACAATAAGAAATGATTGATATTACTCATAATCACTCAGTTCTCGTTACAATTTCAATGATGAAATTAATAAGAGATCAATTGCAATGTAAGAGGACTCCTCACGACAACAAGGGTGTTTTTTTTTTTTTCCAATTATCAAAAGTCTCCCTAAAAACCCTAGTTAGCAAATATTTATACTTGCTCCAATTAAAGTTAAAATGTCTAAATATTTACGTCTATGCCACTAATGTGGCTAGTCTTAATTCAACAAATACAAGCAAATAAAAATGTCCCAAAATGAGTACAAAGTAACCAGTTCAAAGAAAAATAACAAATACAAAGATGGTCTTCAAAGAGTCAATTCTTCAAGTCAAGTGAATAATTAGTTATTTCAATTCATCTTTGATTTATATCAGTCCATGAATAACCCACAAGCTGAGTTTTAGTAAGTTTGTCCATTACTTTGTAAAATCTGACAAGTATACTTATTGTAATGTACAACAAATAAGTAATAAAAAAGAAGTTAGTATATAAAGATTTTCAGGGTCGATTTGTTCAAAGAGGACCCTCGTCGCCAATTTTTGAAATCCTTTAACTCTTGCTCTAGTGATAGGTCTTGTAGGATTTTGATTCTTATCATCTCCTCAAGCCTCAAAAAGATTTGTCCTCAAATCTGATAGATCAAATGCAGTAAAGACTCTATATCCCCCTAGTAAGTTATCTGAAGAATTTTCACTGTAGTATCCCAATATCTGAAATACCACATGGGATGATTGCTTTCTCTCCTTCATTTCTAGGATATACCTCATCTACAACAAATATAATGGTCCATTATCCACTAAAACCTCTCCTATCTCAAACTGTCCCATTGATATTGTTTTCTCCTTTCTTGTTTCACCTATATGTCTTTGATTCTCTTGGTCCTCTAATGGTTTACTCAGCTGACTGTGAACCTCATAATCCTTTGATAGTAGACACATCTGCCTCTAAACAATTTGGTCTTCTAAAGTTTGGCTCATTTGACTATGAACCTTAGGAACCTTTGAAGGTTGGCTCATCTGACTATAAACCTCAGGAACCTCTTAAGGTTGGCATACCTATGTTTAAATAGTTTAGTCCTCTAATGGATGACTCATGTGACTATGAACCTCAGGAACCTCTAAAGGCTGGCATATCTGTTTTTGAACAGTTTGATCTTTTGATGGTTGGCTCATGTGATTCTGATCCTTAAGAGTCTCTAATGGTTGACTTATCTGTCTTTGCATCTTTTGGACCTTTAATGGTGACATAGAGTTCAATACTATATATTTACCATCCTGCTGAAATATATAAGTATTTCTATACCCATCATGTAAGACCATCCTGTCATATAACCATGGCCTGCCAAGCAATATATAGGATGCACACATAGGTAGAATATCACATTCAATCTCATCATAGTATTTATCCCCTATACGAAAAGGTACCCTAGCCTTTTGGGTCACATGAAGACTCCCCTGATCATTCAACCAATATAATGTGTAGGGTTTAGGATATAGGGTAGTTACAAGTTTCAATTTCGATACTAATGAGGCAGCTACAACATTAGTACAACTACCACCGTCAACAATAATGACACATAAGTTTCCTTGTACCCTACAAGAAGTATGGAACAAATTTTTTCTTTGTCCATCATTAATAGTTGGAGAAGAAGTCAATACTCGACGTACTAAGTTAGTAAAAGGATACAAATTATTTGACATGGTTGATCACTATCTTTAATAAGCCACAACACACTTCAACACCCACGGTTCAATCAAGCAACCAAGACAATAAATACTTCTTGTCACTTCAAGTATAGTAAAATAATTGAAGCACAAATAAATACTTCAAAGTAATTAAGATATTAAATTTAACTAGCAAGTATTTAAGTAATGAGTCTCATTAACCTTCTTACTTAAATGCTTGTTTTTGAATTCAAATTTCATTACTCACTTCCCTTTCTTGGTCACAGTTTCACACTCACACTTAGTGTTAATGTGCAACACCTTACACTACATACAATCCTTCAATTCCACACTAATTTACAACACCTCAACTACAACACCTTCCTTACACAACACAAACTTACAACAAGTGGCAATTCCTTCACTACACACTTACACCGCTACACATATAACAATTCACTTCACGATGCACTCACTTCACCACAACACTACTTCACATGCAACACCTTCACCTTAACACACACATAACACTTCAAAGTATACACTTCCTTGCCACAACATAACTTTAATTCGCCACTCACACAACACAATATATACCGCCACTCACAATGAAGGCAGCAAGCACAATTTAAATTACTCCACTAAATGCAACCTTCTCCATAAATGGTAAAAACAATTCAAATTCAAATAACACTTATTCAATGCTACTCAATGAATTGCTTCAAACTTAAAGAAGGTGTTTGAATTTCAAATATCTTCCTATTCTTCCACGCAATTTCAAATATGGAATTTACACACAACAATACTCAATTTCCAAAATCACCAACACTTCATTCACTCTTCTTTGTTTCAAATGATTACTTCCCTCAAATGATCCAATGATCACTTCCCTTAAATTAATCACAACCAACTCAAGAAAACAAGGAAATTACCTTTACTTCATCCAAAGCAAAATAGGGTCCATTCTCTCACTGATGAAAATGGATGTCAATCTACCATTAATACGGGCTATATCACACCTCTAGGAAATTGAGCTCGTGGCTTTCTTTATTAGGCCACACGAGATCACACCAATATACTCAGCTTCTCCAAGTCCCTCTACTTTCTAATAAGGTATATGTGTCAGACCTAGAGGTTGGGCCAGCAAATATCTTTAGCAAACTTCTAGGAATTCGCAGAGTAGTGATCAACCAAGTGTTAGAAAATAGCAACGGGTATTGCTTTCGAATGGATGAATTAGAAGCTTGGTTTATGGCTTGATGCGGCGATGGAAGCAAGAAAGATATCTTGTGTGGGGATCCCAAGGGTTACAAACAAAGACGGGTTTATGGTTTCATCTTAACAGCATTCGCGACCATCCTTTTTCCTATCGGGATCTTTCATATTCATTATAAAGTTGTGGAATTAGTATTCCAGTTCTTGGAAGGAAAATCTTACATCCTAACCCTACTGGCTGAGCAGATTTGAAACATAAATTTCGTAAAGAAGAAGGGTCATGGAATTCTCTGCTCAAACATCAACCTCATTCTAATCTAGTTCGTGAGCCATCTTAAGTGTTTTAGGCTAAACATGCTTAGGAGATCATTGGCCTAACAAGTAAACCTCATAGATTCATGTATAGAAAGGATGAAGCTGCCAGACGATCTTTCCAACCACAATTGGGTGAAAGTGCTCAAGGGTTTTAATGCTGATGATATTCTATGGACTGCTAAGTGGAGCTGTTGTAGTAAGGTTATTCTAATGTGTAGAAACTTTCAAGCAATTCCATTAATCGGGCTTAACTGGTGTATAGGCTATCACTCGAACTCAGTAGTCCATAAGTTTGGCACTATCCAAGACATAGTTTATAGATCATCATTAGAAGGAATCACATTCGAATATCAAGACTCGAGTGTGTTAGTGGCTGATAAAGTCGCCAAGTTGGTAAAGGTTAAAGTCCTATGGGAAGCTCGAATTGAGAGTCTTAATGTAGACCTTGGAGAACTGGATGGTGAAGTAGGCAAACACCGAGCTACCAGAGATTTTGTTATCAACCAACTATACAAGACAGGGGAGAGGATGTATCGTGCTCCGGATGTCACTTAGCCCACATCGATTAACCCAGGCCTAGAAATAAAAAACTTACATAGAACAAGTGAGGGCTCGGATGGAGGTCCATTTTAAGACCACAAATAGTAAGAAAGACGTGTGGAAGAGTAGAATCAAGGAATCTAATCAAAGGAACAAAGCATTAGAGGCTCAGTTGGAGAAGACTCAGGCAAGGGTTAGAGCACTAGAAGTCGTCGTCAATGGGGAGTTAACACCTATGTAGCCAAAGAAGAAGAAGCTTAGAAATTAGGAAGTTAGATTATAGCATTCTTTTCTTATGTTTTCAATAAAAGCATTGAACCCCAAGTTTGCAATATTAATAAAATTTCAGTATTATCACATCATTAATTAAATGCTGGTTCTTTTGCATCCGTGTAAGCATCTTGTTTGCATATTTACTAAAAAAAAATAACAATAAAGAAAAAAAAAAGCCAAGAAAATTGAAGAGTTGATAACAAGAGATCCTTCCAAGGTTCTAACAGTTGCTTTTGAATGGTTAGTTTAACCCAAGGCTCACAGTCACTTACTTTGAACATAAAGCCAAAGACCTCTATAACCTGCTCTCAATTTGAAAAACCCCATTCACTTCAAAAGTTCTCCCTATATATGGATTTAGCCTCAAAACACAAAATCTTCCAACATTCTCCAATCCTAAGGTTTACACTTGAACTTTCTCTCCATCAAGAGTTATATAAAATAGACACAAAGACAATTAATTTTAGGGCACATTTTCAAAGCGGCTATGGCCAATTACCAACAAGGGTATAAAGAAGACTATCCTAACTAGCTTTCTAAGAGAGCCAAGTTAAGACTAAATCACTTGACAGGGGCACATAATTCCTAAAGACATCATGAGACATGGTGAATATGGGCAAATTTGGTAAAATGGAAGGATATCTCATTTGTTCGAGTGGTTTGGGATGGCAAGAGGCAAACTACATCCTAAACACTAACCCTTAAACACTCGAGAGTTAAGTGTTATTAATGTGAGGTTTTTGACTCATTCCTTAAAGGAAGTCTATCTTGAATTTGATACTTTAATCAAAATAATGTTAGGTATTCATTTTTGCTATCTTAAACACAATAATCCTTTACCAACCCCATTTGAACTTATATAAAAAGAGTTTCAAAATTTAACCATGTTGAGAACTACCTTACAATGGGATGATTAAGAAGATAAGGACATCAATCAAGAAAAAAGGAATTAACTAAATAGTGCTTGCCCTAGTTGCAACAATTCAAGGGTAATTTTTGCCGTGAATAATTTATTTCTTTTGATGAAGAAAAGTCTACATTTTGAAAAAACACACATGACCCATAAGTGATAATCACCATTAGGCTTAAAAGAAAAGGAAAAAAAAAATATGGAAAAAGAAAATGAATGAAAGAAAAAGAAAGAAAAGAAAAGAAATGAGAAAAGCCTAAGAATGTAGTTAAACCTGTACACAATAAAAAAAACCTATAATACTTGAAAATACCAAGACCAAATACAAGAATCCAAACATTACAGCTCAAAAATATACCACTCTTCTTTGAAGACTTCTCCAAATCATTGAAAATAATTTATCTTAAGCAAAAATTGCTAGGGTAAGTGCTATTCTAGTTTTTCTCAAAGTTTCTTGACTTGTAAAGTAAAGTTGAAATGATGGTTTTTTTCAAAATAAAACCTTGGTATTGATACTTTTTTGAAACCAAAAGCCTATTGCATTACAAGTCCCAAAAGGCCTAACAAGTTGGTCAAAGCGTATTACTTACAAGAAAGGCCATAATTTTTGGAATAAAAGTTAAGAGTGACATCTAAACCGAGAGATTGTAAGGAGGTCCTCTTTGATTAAACTAATTAAAAAGGAGATATCTGTTTCCAAATGGAATGAAGGAATTTAAAGTTATTCCTCATTGGCATTGTTTAGCCCAAATTTTAAATATTGATGCCCCTAAGATGTAAATATAAGTCTTAATTACAAGAAACCCCTCAAGAGATGATTGACTAAACCAAGACATTGCTTTTTCCAAGATTAAACCAAATCCTCCAAGCAAAATGAGGCAAAAGAGTAAGTGATTATTAAGTAATAGGGTGGGCCTGCCTTTTATTTGTATTTTCAGGAGCCCTTGTTATACTCTTTACTTGTTAGCAATGCTTAAAAAAAAATATTTCTTTTAGAGAAGAAAGAGGAAAATTTTCAAAGTTTGATAGAAAACACTTTGCCACCTTATCCTTAAGTTTCAAAAGAACATTTGTCTTGAAAATTTTTAGAAAAATTTTAGTTATCATTTGTTTAAAAGTCTTAAGTCATTCCAAATTTAGAACTCTTGACCATTATTGAAAATATAAGATTATCACTTAGGAATTCATTTCTACTATCGATTAGTTACCTCATAATGGGGCACCTTCCTAAATATCCTCTCTTAGGTTTACAAGTCTAAAGAGATGCTTCCCACTGTTAAATAGCCCACAATAGTATACTTCCTTAAATTTTTTCTCTCAGGGTTGCAAGATTTAAAAGTCGCTTCCCACTATTAGTTAGTTAACCCATAATGGGGCACTTTCCTAAATAAACTCTTCTTTAAAGGTTGTTAGTCTAGTGAGATGCTTCTTATTATTGATTAGCCAACTCATAAGAGCACTTTTTCTAGATAATCTCTTTTTAAGGTTGTTAGTCTAATGAGATGCTTCCCATCATCGATTAGTCAACTCATAAGAGCACTTTTCTAGATAATTTCCTTTTTTTAAGGTTACTAGTCTGGTGTGACGCTTCCTATCTTCGATTAATCAGCTCATAAGGGCACTTTTCTAAATAATCTCTTTTTTAAGGTCACTAGTTTAGTGAAACGCTTCTCATCATTGATTAGTCAGCTCATAAGAGCACTTTTCTAGATGATTTCTTTTTAAGGTTATCAGTCTAATAAAACGCTTCTTATTATCAGTTAGTCAGCTCATAAATGCACTTTCTTAAGCAATCTCTTCTTTAAGGTTGCTAGTCTTAAGATGCTTCCTATTATCAGTTAGCTAGCTCATAAGAGTGCTTTCCTAAACAATCTCTTCTTTAAGGTTGTTAGCCTTGTAAGATGCTTTCCATTATCAATTGGTTAGCTCATAGGAGCACTTTTACAATTCCTTCTTATGGATGCCAATCTACTAAGACGCCTCTTGATATATTGTCCAAAAGGATACTTCCCACTATCAATTAGTTAGCTCACAATAAGGCATTTTCCTAGATATTCTCTCTTAGGGTCACGAGTCTAATGAGACATTACCTATTATCAACTAGTCAGCTCATAATAGCACTTTTTCAGTTGCGAGTCAAGTAAGACACTTCCTATCATCAATTAGTCAACTTATAAAAGCACTTTTCCAAATAATTTCCTTTTTTAAGGTCGCTAGTCTAGTAAGACGCTTTCTACCATAAATTAGTCAGCTTATGAGAGCACTTTTCTAAATCGACTTTTCATATAAGACAACTATCTTCCTTTTATGACGTAAGATTACTAGCCCATAGAGCATTTTCCTTACTCAATCTATTCCCCTAGTAGATTTAGATCTAGATGATCAACCAAATATGGTTTTGTATGACCTATACAAAAAATGGTGTTTTGTGGTCTTTGTAGCCAAGTTTTTTCAAACTTTACTACAAAGAGAGGTAGCTATAAACATCCCATTTTTGCTCTATCTAGATTTTTTTAAATAATAAATAAATAAATAAAAATGATAAAAAAATAATAGTAATAAAAAGGTCTAGTTTATGAATTAGTAAAAATAATAAAAATAATATAAACAAGTAATAAAAATAATAATAAAAAAATTTGCAAAAAGATTAAGGAAATATGGGTCTCTAAATCAAGTTCGGAGAAATCACGTGCATTTCATGTGATCTTCTTCTTCCCCAAGCATAGCCGAAACCAAACCTAAAAAAAAAAAAGAAAGAAAAAAACGAACATGATAACAAGTCAAAATGAAAAAAGAATGAAGTTTATCAAGTTTTATTGTGAATCAACAAGATTACAATGAAAAGATTTATTTTTCGGATTAAATCCAAAAACAAAATCAATCAAACAATTGGATAAATCCCAAAAACAACTCTAATCTAAGGGATTTACATCATTTTTTCAAATCGGGAGAAGAAAAAAATGAATCCCGTTCATGGTCTAGATTTAAACTTATCAAATTCGGTCCCACATGCCTATATATAAAGCCCGATCTTTGGAGAGAGGAAGGAGTCGGAAAGTAAGGAAATCGGAGAGTAAGAAAAGTAAAGAGAGGAGAAGATCACAGAAAAAAAAGAAGAAGAAACAATTAAACACCCACTACTATGTTGCAACCCCCACAGCCGCCTTTCCTAACTGCCATTAACACCATGAACTGTCCAAACGTGGTTGATTTCCACTTCAGCCTACACCTAGGAAGCATCTCGACTCCTCGCCTCGCATCACCATTCACTAGAGTACAACCAACTAATTGAGTCCGTGACAAGCTCACCGAACCGCACTAACCTAGATCCAACTCGACTCGAACCGAATTACACTAACTCGCATCCAAGTCAGTGATTTTCATGTTATATTTATGTTATTATTATTACTAGTAGTCTTAATTGATAATAATATTAGTAAATAAAAAGAAAAAAAATAAAAAATAAATAAAAATATTAAAACATAACAAAAAATGATGAAAGGCATATGTTTTAGGAATTTATTTTTTTGTTATTGATAAAATTAGGTTTAGAATTTATCTTTTGTGTTTCTTTTAAAATTTTATTAATTAAAGGTGTGAATTCTTCTTTAAAAAAAGCATATATATGTATATAATGTTTTCTCACCTAGAAAAATGATTTTTATGAAATAAAATTTTAATTGATGTTTTCAAAACTATAGGGTTTTAGTTCTATTTTTCAAAATTGAGAAATAAAGTTTAGGTTTAGAATTTTTCCTTAAAAAATTTAAATGATAATAAATGTAAGACTGACTGTTTTCATAATTAAAATTAATCAATCCACTAAAGTTTTATGAAAAGCGAACTATGGCCTGTTTGATCCTGAATAGTGGGTACGTAGGCACCCTTATGGGGCAACTCTAAAAAAATAAAAAATATATATATTTTCAAATCGTTATTAGTGTAATCGTTGTATCATTTTTCTAATATCTTCTTTTTTATGCTAAAAAGGATATCATAACATAATTCAAATTTCAGAAGGATAAGGTGGTAACTTTAGAGTTTTAATTTCTTTCTTCTTTTTTTTTCTTTTCTAAAAAAGGGAGATTTCATCAACTAGTTGTTTAGATTAGAATTAATCCACATTCTAATTCAATAATTTTTCCCAACTTCAATTGGGTAGCGACTCCAAATAAATAAAAAAATTCCTAGTTCAAGTCGAGGATTTATATTGGATGAGCATAGGATCTAATATGAATCAGATTAGGGATATAATGTAAAATTTTTAAATTAGACTCAACAGCATGTAATGTTTTTTACATATGATACTACTTTCACTAATGAAATACCTCACAAATTAATTTATAAAAGAAGTAAAACAGGCTTTTCTTCTTCATTTGGCACCACTTTTCTCTTCTTAATACTTAGAGTGCACAATTTTCTTCAAAATTCAAGATAAGCAAAAGTCTAATTTTTTTTGGTTATTATATTTCCTAAGTTCTAATTCTCTTGTCATTAGGGTTCATTTCCCCAAGAAGGCATTAAAGTTTTGTTTGACATGTACATGTGTAGTGTGTAGTGGGTTATGGTGTATTTGTAATGTTGTCAGTCAAGTTCAGTTTCTACTCTTACTTTTCTCAAAGGTTAGAGAGCCCTCAAACCCTAAATTGGAGATTATATAAAATTTTCAATCCTCATTTTAAGCTTATAATTGATAATTTGAGGTCAAATTATATGACGTAGGATTGTAATTCTTTAATATCCTAAAATATTTTTAACGGTAATAAATCACTATATTAAGTTTTACAAATAATATGGCTCAGATTGCATTTTGTAAATAATAAGTAAGACTAAGTTATATGAACTCAAGAATTGCTAAAGAACTAGAAACTAAATTCTAAAGAGTAAAAGATGTTTCCAAAAATACCAACAAGAAGCTTAACATTATTTTTGGAAAGAAGGAAAGAATTAAAGAGAAAAGAAAGTGAGAGGAAATTATTAGGAGAAAAGAAAATAAAGGAAAAAATAATAATCTTTTACCTCTTTTTAAAAATAAAGAAAAGTAAAAAAAAAAATTGAGTAGAAAGTTGATTTGTTTAATTTAAATACTTGGAATTACTAAATAGTTTTTTACAAGTAATAATTTATTCAAAAAATGGAATTTATGAAGAGTATATTAAAATTTTCAAAAAGCTTTCCCTCTTATTCTCTCCATTCTGATAGAGAACAATTTTTTGTGGAGCCCATGAATTTAATTCCTCCCACAATTCTTTCCCTTCTAATTTTTCTTCTTTCTAAACAATGGAAAACTAAAATTTTCTTTCCTATCCCTTTCCACTATCCCAAACATAGTATAAAAGAGCTAGAAAGAAGTACTGATGTATCCAAAAGAAGTTCTCACTAACAATCTAAGAAAAAGCAAGAAAGAACTTCTAAACAAAAACAAATAAATAAATAAATATTGGAAGAAGATAGAAAACAATTACAAAAGCAAGATTTACTGATAGAGCCATTTTATACTCAATCTTTATAGTATAAATTGTGTTAAATTATTATTGATTTTATAGAAATCATAAGGAAATGGTACTTTAATTCTATCATCATGATAAATCAGGTTAAATGGAGTCAAGGATGCTAATTCAAGTATTTTAGAGAAGTCATCTACAACTTGGATCAAGACAAGGAATTACACCACCGGAGGAAGCACGGTTTGAGGTATGGCCAAGGTTCAAACCGTGTTACACACTGGACAAGAAGGCGAAAATGAGGACTTTCAATAGAGAGAGACACGGCTTAAGGCACGGCCGTGGTGGAAGTCGTGGGATAAACCGTGCTTGGAGCCGTGGTGGAAGATAGATGTGCCAAGGAGAAGAAAGTGTGGAACATCAACCAGATGAAGACACGGCTTGAAATCTAGCCGTGGGTGTAACCGTGGTTCACACTGAGCGCGGTTGAAGACTTGAAGAATATGCACAAAGGATGGCACGGCTTGACCCACGGCCGTGTGGTGGGGCGTGCCAGGCAGACGTATCTTCACTTCTCGAAATCTACTTGGAAAAGGAAAGATATTTTCGTATCTTTCTAGCAAAAGATCACATGCTATCCATCTAATAGTATAAATAGAGCCAACCTTAGAGGGTTAGAAAAAAACTTTTGATCTTGGAATCTTGGATCTTGAAGAAGGAAACGCGGAGGCAGAGCAGGCAACACGGTTCATTATGTTTTTATTTTTATTTTTCGTTTTATTGATGAACATGAGTAGCTAAGCTACTTTTCTAGCCAAAGGGTCATAGATGTTTAATTCTCCACGAATTGTGAGGTCTAATTGACTTGTATTTATTCTATTCTTTGCTTTCGGGTATTCATATATCTTCTAATCGTTTTGTCATTATTATCTTTGTTGATTGGTATGAATAGAGCTCTTCTACTCAATTAGCAAGTTAATATATTGTCAAGTAGCACGTCAAATCCGTAATTGTTTGATTGTTCTAGTCTTAGTGACGCAATAACATGTTTGGTTATAAAAGAGATGATCGAATTCATGTTATGGAGGTGTGTGATCATGTTTAAATAGGTTATCTTATAATCTACTGGCATGAATTGGTGGTCTCTCTAGATCTTAATGCTATTGATAGATTAAATCCTAAGCGCTTGTCTAGGGTTGTTTAATCAATAAGAGAAGTAATTCAAAGCGCTTGTCTGAGGTTATCGAGGAAGTAAGGAGAGATAGGTTGTTAGAGCTTGTTAATAACCATAACCAGTTTATCTAGGAACAAGAATAGAGAACATTTGCATCGATGATCAATTCCTAAAATTAAACCATCTTGATTCCTTTGGCTAGGCTTTTATTAATATCCGATTTTCTTACCTTGTTTTACTTTATTTTGATTCACAAACAAAACCCCCCATTTTCCTTTTTCCCTTTTATTATCCTTGAATAGAAATAAGTTTAACCAATCTCTGTGGATTCGACCCTACTCACCACTATATGCAAATCATATAATTGTCTAGGAGTATGTTTTATTTTTGTTGGATTCGACACCCATCATTTACAGAAGCTGAAATGAAGACAAAAGAAATTTTTCAATACAAGCAAAAGTTCTACAAAAGATGAAATGAAAACAAAAGTAGAAGTTTTAAAGGGACTAAAATGAAGGCTAGAGTAGAATTTCTAACAAATGTAGAAGAAGAAATTTCTGAAGAGCTAAGAAAAAAATCAAAAGTTTCAATATCATCAATGCAGATTGGAACCTAACTCCATGAGTTAGATATATTAGGGTAATATATCCAACTAAACCTTTACAACAAATCATTTTTGAGAGAATTCCACATATTTTATTTGGAAGATTTCTCTATCATTACATTCCAATGTTTTAAGAAAAGATAAGGATGATGGGAATCTTTAAAGATTCAAAATATCAAATGTTTAGGGATTTGCGGAGATACAATTGCTTACTTAACAATATTACACACAAAATTTAAAGATAAATATAGTGATGATTTTAAGCAAAAACATTTATACAAATACAAGATATATGGAGATTTTTCTTTTAACTCAATGATAAGGCAAGGCTCAACGACTAATTTATTAAAAGTTCATAGAACCACAACTACTCACCATCCCCAAAAAAAAAAAAAAAACCTACTACTTTTGGACATTAGAAGACAAAATATAAGAAGAAATTCACAAGATTAAAATGAGGAGATAGAACAACAAATAAATCAATAAATATACTACAAATCAACATCTGCTATGAAGAAAGTTCTTTTGGTTTCATATTTATATTTACTTAGACACAGAACTTTAGTTATACCTAAACTAAATATTTAGAGGATTTTTACTTATAAATTCCTCATTCTGGTTTGAATTCTTTATTTAGTGAGACTATCTGAGGGTGGAACTAAATTTTGTACTTTTGTGATATTCTTAAGTTTGGAGTATGAAATAGAGTAGCGTCGATGAATGCATGAGAGAAGCTTAGTTTTTATTATCTCAAATAATGGAACAATCCAATGTTGATGACCAGATTCCTAGCATGGAGTAACAAAAGTAGATTTGTTTATAAGGAAAAACCACATAAATCTTACACATGATCTTTTTAACCCTTTCTCTTTACTTTTACACATTTTGTTGTTGTTATAACTTTCTCTATGCGAACTCCAATAAATTTTAATTGTAGCACCTTGCCTTCTATGTATCTACTTAACTACTTATAACCTTAAGCCGTTCAAACCCGATACTTGGAAGATGGGTCATTATGCCATCAGCAAAGTAAAGATAAGGCGAATTTAATTCAAAACCTAAAGCTATACTTAAAAATCAACCATAACCTACTTTCAATAATTCACAATATACTACCTTAACCAAAAGAATCCATATAAACCTATATTATAAACTCCATATATACTTACCCAATTGTCACATCAACATTGTTATAATCAAACTTCAATTAGGACTTTACATATGGGTTAAGGCTAACCAATCACTTGGCTTACATGATTCAACTTATCTTCTAAGTAACTTGAATCACTTGTATTAGGGTTTGCAAAACCATAACTAAGAAATTCTCACATACTTCATATTTACAAATGATTTCAAGCTTATTTATAAGTAATGTGACAATCTTATATACAAAAGGATAACTATAGAGTATGAGTCTCCTCCCAACTGAATTAATGCTCTCCAAAATCCCCTAAAAGCTCAAGTGTAGCCTTTATCATCCATTCATGTACATGAAGTTAGCAAAAACACTAACCCCTTAGCTTCTTAAGATGCAAAGTAAGTACAAAAGATAAAGAAAACAAAGAAACATAGCAATTATACACACCTTAGTCAATTCACAAGTAATGTCAAAGGGTATAGATGCAAATGGAAATGCCACGTTATTTAATATGTCTAAGTCTCTAACAAAAACTCTTTAACTTACAATTCCTAGCCTAAATCTCTCCTTAAATAACTAAGACAACTTATCATAGGCTTTACTTGATACTTGGTAGAGATTATGCACTTATACGATAGAGAGAACTTAGTGTACCTTTTACTTATACCACAAAATTATTGAGTCAATTGAAAAATCATACTATAAACTTATCTAGTCGGGAACAAGAGTTACTTCACTTAAGTATCTTTGGTTAGCACTCAAAACTTGTTAACTAGAGTTTCATTCACTTGTACAAGTGATATTTACACAAATGCCAAATGAACATGATGCATAATGCAGCCACATCAAAATTCTAAAGGAACACATGAATTGTAAACCCATAGCTAATTTCACATACTAGGGTCAACTCTATATTGAACATTAGTAATCGACAATACCACACTATTATGCCTAAGACAACATAATAACACACAATAAACTCAACTTTAATCAAAATCCTCCTTTAATGGTCACATAAGTAATTATACAAGATTTAGCAACTCACAAGCGAGTGGTTTATATTATTGGCCACCACATACCACAATTACTCATGTCAGAAAGGTACTCAATTGAGCAAGCAACAACTTATAGACAAAGTAGGAAATGAATCTTGAAGATTGGTCCTTGTGCTCAAAATTACCTAAACGCACTTTAATAAGTTAGTATATTATAAATACTAAGCATATCACCAAATTTAGTATTGTTCATTTCTATTGTTATATTATCACATCTAACATGTATATTTCCTCTGCTAATCATCAATTGTAAAGTGTTATATTTCATTTTGATCATCTTTTGGAAGAATATTTGGATATGCTATTAATCCAAATCATTTCCATCATCTAAATTTATATATAAAAAAATACCCCTACATTTAGCTCTATTTAAGTATCCACTTCAATTCAAACCTAGATAATTCACTTCTTTTGGTGATTCTATAACACTATTAATCTAATCAATTCAAGTAAACATCAATTCCAACTTGCTAAACTTAACTAGCCATTCCAAATATCCTTTAATTGCATTTTTATTACCTAACTTAGCTATTTCTCAAGTAATTACATAATTAATAGTAATTGACCCCTATTAATTCCATGAAAATTTCTATAAAGCATATATATATATCCTTATAAATGCAATAGTTATACTTATTGAATCCACACATTGTCTATGGTTTTTGAGATCATGCCTTGAGCTTTTAATTTGCAACTAATTAGCCAAATTACCTCTATTACATTTAAAACTTGTTTCCAACATCTTATCATAACTCTAAATTCACCAACAAATCAGTATTTTCAAATGATTTTATAAGAATCCATTATTCTAATTAAACAATTTTTCTTAGAAAATCCCCCATTTTCACCAAAAAAAAAAAAAAAATCACAACAAATATTAAACGTGCTTCTTTCTATAAATTCTTGTTATGTAAATTTAGGATACCCTATTAAAAACTAATAAATTAAAAATTAAATGGAAATTACATCATTTGATATTTCAAAAATTACAATTTATTTTAAAAACTACATCGTTTGATATTCTTTGGCCGCCTTCCTTTAGCCCCTATGGCCGTGTCACAACAGTTCAATCCTAACCCCCCAAACTCTTAAGACCAAGACCTACCTCTATAGTTTTCTTGCAAGATTCTAATTAAATTTCTCCTAATTCTTGCTATAAATGGTTGTATGATGTTTTGATACGAACCACGCCCACGTGTGACGAAACCCTATACCAATACGTTTGGAATTACAACCCAAGATGCCAAATAACCAAAGTGGAAAACATGACCCGTTGCCTATAAATGAGGCAAGAACCTTGGTATATTCTGTTGACGCCATAATTGGAATGAAAGATCGATTGATAAGTCTGGTTTGAACGCCACAGAAGAAATCCGATAAGTTCAAGAGAAGTTCTTTGGAGAACCAAGAGAGGAATTCCTTCAAATTGTGTTATTCGATGTTGTATGTATGTTCTATGTTTTGTTTTCCAACCCTAGCAGCTTTTAATAGGGTTTACAACTCGTAAAACAAAAGCCCAAAATGATATAACATAATAAAGTTGCAGAAAAATAACAAACAGGCAATGTACGCCAGCGG
Source organism: Laguncularia racemosa (assembly GCA_037954665.1). Taxonomy (NCBI): domain Eukaryota; kingdom Viridiplantae; phylum Streptophyta; class Magnoliopsida; order Myrtales; family Combretaceae; genus Laguncularia; species Laguncularia racemosa. The sequence continues at coordinate 476,958 of JBBMOL010000039.1, read as the reverse complement.
TATAGTAGGCGGTGTAGTAGCCGGCGTAGTAGCCGGCGTAGGATATACGCCGGGTATATAAGCCGGCGGCGTAGTCCCTCTATCGCGCTCTAATTGCAACGCCGGTTCAAAGCCGGCAGCGTTTAAGCCAGCTTTGTCAAGGCCGGCAACGTTTAAGCTAACTTTATCAAGGCCGGCAGCTTTGATCTCCTTGAATGACTTGTACAAATGCAAGGTCATTCCCATGGTTGCTCTACTCTTTTCCGGCTTCTTGAATATCCTTTATTAGCCCGTTAAGTGCTTCATTGAATCGTTTCGCTCGAGTTCTTGTGATCGGTCTAGGTGGCACTTCAAGAGGGTCCACATTCCATCTTCTAGCTTGACTCCCATCATGGCTTTCATCATTCCCCTCCTCTTGAAAAGGATTTGTCCTCAAATCATCGCCTACATCAAAAGGACTCAGATCAGTAACGTTAAAAGTAGCACTTACTTGATACTCACCCGACAAATCTAACTTGTAGGCATTATCGTTGATGCGCTCAAGAATCTGAAATGGTCCATCGCCTCTAGGAAGTAATTTAGATTGACGCTGCACAGGAAATCGCTCTTTGCGCATGTAAATCCAAACCTAGTCTCCAGGTTTAAAGACAGCTTGTCGACGGCCCTTGTTGGCTTGTTTCACATACTGTTCTGTTCTTCGTTCAGTGTTGAGCCTTGCCTTCTCATGGATCTGTTTAACAAATTCTGCTTTCTTCTTACCATCTAGATTAACATACTTAGAAATAGGAAGAGGTGATAAATCCAAAGGAGTTAGTGGATTAAAACCATACATAATTTCAAATGGAGTAAACTTAGTAGCAGAATGCATTGTGCGATTATAAGAAAATTCAACATGCGGAAAACAATCCTCCCAACTTTTAATGTTCTTTTTAATGACAGCCCTCAACAAAGTAGATAAAGTTCGATTTATTACCCCAGTTTGACCATCAGTCTATGGATGACAAGTAGTAGAGAACAATAACTTAGTTCCTAACTTAGTCCACAGGGTCTTCCAAAAGTAGCTCAAGAACTTAGCATCTCGGTCCGATACGATTGTTTTAGGCATACCATGTAATCTCACAACTTCCCTAAAGAACAAATTAGCAATATGGCAAGCATCATCTGTTTTGTGGCAAGGAATGAAATGTGCCATCTTAGAAAACCTATCCACGACTACAAAAATAGAGTCTCGACCATACCTAGATCTAGGTAATCCTAACACAAAATCCATGGAAATGTCTACCTAAGGCTCATGAGGAATTGGGAGTGAGGTATAAAGTCCATGAGGTTGGACTCTAGATTTTGCTTGCTTACAAGTGACACATCACTCACAAATCCTCTCAACATCTCGTTTCATGTGAGGCCAATAGAAGTGTTCCTACAAAACCCCTAAGGTTTTAGCTACTCCAAAATGCCCTATTAATCCTCCTCTATGAGACTCCCTCACTAATAACTCTCTTAAAGAACAATTTAGAATGCAAAGTTTATTCTCCCTAAACAAGAATCCCTCATACTTATAAAATTTACCATGACCACTCTTCTCACAGTGCACATACTCTTCACAAAAATCTCGATAAGCAGCATACAATTCTTTAATATGCTCAAAACCAAGCAATCTAGAACTAAGAGTAGAGATAAGAGCATACCTTTTAGAAAGTGCATCAGCAACAACATTCTCTTTACCTTGCTTATAGTGGATGACATAGGGAAATGTTTCAATGAACTCCACCCAACGAGCATGCCTTTTGTTTAGCTTATGTTGTCCCTTTAAGTACTTTAAGGATTCATGATCAGTGTGGATCACAAACTCTTTTGGCTAAAGATAGTGTTGCCAAATCTCCAACGCTCGAACCAATGCATATAACTCCTTGTCGTAAGTAAGGTAGTTCAAGGTTGCCCCACTTAGCTTCTCACTAAAGAATGCAATTGGTCTCCTCTCTTGCATGAGAACTGCTCCAATACCTATTCCTGAAGCATCAAACTCAATTTCAAAAGTTTTAGAGAAATCGGGTAAAGCAAGTAATGGCGCATGAGTCAACTTATTTTTAAGCGTATGAAAGGGTTTCTCTTGTTGCTCTCCCCAACTGAACCCCACGTTCTTCTTGATTACTTCAATAAGTGGTGCTGCAATGGTGTTGAAATCCTTCACAAACCTCCTATAAAAGCTCGCTAGTCCATGGAAACTCCGAACATTACTTACATTAGTTGGACTAGGCCATTCTTGGATCACACGAATCTTCTCTTCATCAACCTATATTCCCTGTGCACTAACAATAAAACCAAGAAACACAAGTTTATCTATGCAAAAAGTGCACTTTTTGAGGTTAGCATATAATTGCTCCATTCGAAGCACTTCCAACACAGCCCTTAAGTGAGATATATGGTCTTCCAAACTCTTGCTGTAAATGAGGATATCATCAAAATAGACGACCACAAATTTGCTAATAAAAGTCCTTAAAACATGGTTCATAAGTCTCATGAAAATACTAGGTGCGTTAGTTAAACCGAAAGGCATTACTAACTACTCATATAATCCATATTTTATCTTAAATGCGGTTTTCCATTTATCACCTTCTTTCATTCTAATTTGGTGATATCCACTTTTCAAATCAATTTTGAAAAAGACACTAGACCCATATAACTCATCTAACATGTCATCTAAGCGAGGAATGGGATGACGATACTTTACCGTGATGTTGTTGATGGCGCAGCAATCAACACACATTCTCCATGACCCATCCTTCTTAGGCACCAAAATCACAGGCACTGCACATGGGCTCATGCTTTCTCTCACGTACCCTTTCTCCATCAAGTCATTAACCTGCCTTTGAAGTTCCTTTGTCTCCTCTGGATTGCTCCTATAAGCTGGCTTATTTGGAATAGATGCTCCGGGTACAAGGTCAATCCGGTGCTCAATACCACGAATAGGTGGTAATCCCTTTGGAATCTCCTTAGGGAAGACATCTTCAAAGTCCTGCACAATAGATACAACCACACTAGGCAAAGAGTTAAAAAGTTCGTTAGTATTCAAACAAGTTTCCTTAAAAACCAACAACAACATAGGTTGCTTCATTACTAATGCTCTCCTCACTACACTCGCTCTTGCCACACAACTCTCCTTTTGCAAGGCTGCACTCTCCTTTTCACTCACCACCAAAGTTGATCCCCCCTCAACTTGGCCTCTCACACTCTTTCCAGCCTTCCTCTCTTTTTCCTTTTGATATTAACTTTTGTATTCCTTTTCTTTTTCTATGTCTTTTGCTCTCTCAATCTCCCTTTGTTTTTCACTCACCTTATATTTTGCAAAAGATTGTTGTAGCTGCAATTGATCCTCATACACCTGTTTAGGTGTTAAGGGTTTAAGATTATAACTTTTTCCATGGTGAACAAGTGTATTCTTGTTAGAAAAGCCATGATGAATAACCTTCCTGTCAAACTGCCATGGCCTCCCCAACAACACATGATAAGCCTGCATCGGCACTACATCGCATAATACCTCATCCTCATACCTACCGATGCGAAAAACAATTAAGGCTTGCTTACTCACCTTAATCTCGCCACTATCATTCAGCCACTGCAATTTATATGGGCTAGGGTGTTTAGTGGTCTTGAGCCCCAACCTCTCAATAATGAAAGTACTCACTACATTAGTGCAACTCCCCCCATCAATGATCAAATTACAAATATGGTCACCTAGATAACATCTAATATGAAAGATATTCTGTTGTTGCGCCTCCTCTTCTTCCTTTACCTGCACATTCAAAGCTCGCTTAATTACTTCCACTAACTTCCCTGCTGCAGGCTCCTCGTCATCACTAGCATCCTCCAATGGAGGCATATCATCATCTTCACTATCCCCCTCAGTCTCATACTCACCATCATTGCGCAAAATCATAACACGTCTATTCGAACATTAACTAGCAATATGGCCTCTTCCTTGGCATTTAAAAAATTTAATGTCACGATTTCTAGGAGTAGAAGAATTAGGTTTACCTTGATTACCAAGAGTAAAACCCGCTTGCTTCTGCTCTCCTCTTGGCTTGGTGGGTAAAGACTTTTCTTCCTTCCTCTAATGGTTAGTCTTCTAAGTAGATGAACCAACACCTTGTTGAAACCGTGCAGTACTACTACCTTTCCTCTTATGTTGGTTCTCAAGCTTTATAGCCATGTGAACCATGTCTTCCAATTCCACATAATGCTGCAATTCTACCACATTTTGAATCTCTCTATTTAACCCAACAAGAAACCTAGCCATGGTAGCCTCTCTATCCTCCTCAACATTCACTCTAATCATAGTAACCTCCATCTCCTTGAAATACTCATCCACACTTCGGCTTCCCTGCTTAAGAGTTTGCAATTTGTTGTGCAATTCGCGATAGTAGTAAGCAGGAACAAACCGCTTCTTCATCACCCTCTTCATCTCTTCCCAAGACTCAATAGGTGGTTCGCCATTCCTTCTTCTATTCAAAATCAGTTGATCTCACCACACTATAGCATAATCTAAAAACTCAATGGCAGCAAGCTTCACTTTCTTTCTCCCACTATTATTGTGACAATCAAACACCATCTCTACCTTCTTCTCCCATTCTAAGTATGCCTCGGGATCATTCTTCCCTTGGAAAGGAGGAATCTTCATCTTTATACTACTCAATTGATTATCCTTTCTATTCCTATCTCCTCTATCTTCTCAATCCCTAGTTCCCCTATTCCTACCACCATAACCTCTATAACTCCCGATAGAAGGTTCATTAAACTCATCATCAGAAATTTCATCTCCACCCCTTTGTCCTCTTTTAGACAAACTCTCCCTCTTACGCCCTTGAAAGACGTTATTAGATTGCTCCACCGTTTCATGAATTTGTTCCATCCCCTCCTGAAACATTTTCTTCATCTCACTCCTCAATGCCTCAATCACTAACCTAGCATCAAACCTCCCCCTCTCACCTTTAGGAGAATTTTACTATGACATAGTTCCTGTAATAAAGGTTAGTACTAACACAAATATATAGAATTAAGCCTCATGATTCACTCCCTCATGTGTTTCACTCAAGAAGGATATCCCACAATCACTCGTGTATTCTCACAAATAGATATGATATCAACTCACTAATCCATCTTCTCAATTCTCTTGGAACTAATCCAAACCACACCAAATTCTTCCGTAGAATTCAAGAACAAACTCTCTGGGCTTGAATTTTCCTTTTTCTTTCTTTTTTTGTTTTCTTTGTTCTCGTTCTTTTTCTTTTTCTTTTTTGTTTTTTGTAACGAGATTGCTAGAATGAAATTACACTACTCAAGAGACAATTAACACTATGGACTTGAATATGAAGCGATGGTAATACGAAACTTGATAGGAACAATTGATATGAACGATTGGAGTTAGGGTTTTGATGTTACCTTTCTCAAACTGAATTGATGTTTAACAAACCTAGGCTCTGATACCAAACTGATACGAACCACGCCCACATGTGACGAAACCTTATACCAATACATTTAGAATTGCAACCCAAGATGCCAAATAACCGAAGTGGAAACCGCGACCCGTTACCTATAGATGAGGCAAGAACCTTGGTATATTTTGTTGACGCCATAATCGAGATGAAAGACCGATTGATAAGTCTGGTTTGAACGCCATGGAAGAAATCCGATAAGTTCAAGAGAAGTTCTTTGGAGAACCAAGAGAGGAATTCTCTCAAATTGTGTTATTTAATGTTGTATGTATGTTCTATGTTCTGTTTTCCAACCCTAGCAGCTTCTAATTTACAACCTATAAAACAAAAGCCCAAAACAACATAACATAATAAAGTTGCGGAAAAATAACAAACAGAAAATGTACGCCGGTGGCGTAGTAACCGGTGTAGGATGTACGTTGGGTATATAGGCCGGCAACGTAGTAGCCGGCGTAGTCCCTCTGTCGCGCTCTAATTGTAATGCCGATTCAAAGTCGGTAGTGTTTAAGCCAGCATTGTCAAGGCTGGCAGCTTTGATCTCCTATGCTTTGATTTCCTTGAATGACTTGTACAAATGCAAGGTCATTCTCATGGTTGCTCCACTCTTTTCCAGCTTCTTGGATATCCTTTATCAGCCCGTTAAGTGCATCCTTGAATCGTTTCACTCGAGTTCTTGTGATCGGTCCATGTGGCACTTCAAAAGGGTCCACATTCCATCTTCTAGCTTGACTCCCATCATGGCTTTCATCATGTTTGCACGTCATCATTTCTCCTGGGAGTTTTATGGGAATTAAGTTAGCGGGTAGAGAGGAAAATTGAGGGATTTTTTTTATATAGCATATGCTTTTGTTACTTGATTTCGTTTTCCCATTGAATAATGTAATGCACATATATTACTAATATCTATAATATGTATTCTACTTACTATTATACTTCAATTACATGCTTTTCATATATGACTAATAACTTTATGGTATAACTGACTATCTCTAGCATCTTATTGTATATTAGGGTTAAACATCCGAGCTTCTATTAGATAGCAATTGTAATCACTACATTATATTCCTAATGGAATTAATCTATTCATATTCTTCATTTTATGGAGCAAACTATATGGAGCCACTTCGATTAATACTCGTGGACATGTTGTAAAGTTTGGACCAAAACAAAAGACATTGCCTCAGGTCCAACTAATAGCTTAGAACCACGAGATGTCACAATAATAATTGCTACTACTAAAATGATTAAGAAGGGTTATTAAGGGTGATTTTCAATAAACTTGAATTTTTTAATGCAAATAAATTTGATCCTCTTTCTTCATTGTTTGGTTAAGACCAACATAACTATTGATTGTTGTTGATTATCATTCAAGTTGACGTTTAATATGTAAAATTGCGAAGTATTCTAAAGTTCCATGATCATAGTCAAGAAGGGATTGAGTGGTTGCTAAAGTTTGAACTTTGATTCATTTTGGAGATAATAAATGTAATTTTTCATATTGTATAATTGACCTAATTAGGCAACAACAATACTGAATATGAAGATGGTAAAGACTTCTCATTGCATTTAAGTTATTTGGAATAAGAAAATGGTAGCACAAGAGCTAGGGTATTCTCATCCATAGGAGAACCCATGATTAAGAAGATTACTTGGTTAAATCTAATCATTTCAACTTATTTTAACATCAATAAGAAAATATTTTGGATGATGATTTCTTAAAAATCCATAAGAAAAACCAATGGAAACCATTTTATTAATATTTCAAAAACCTATTACCTATGTTAACTTGAATCAAAATATTAACTCAAAGCAATTAAGCTAACCCATTCAAAATATCAAACTTGAAATACAAATAAAAGTAACTAAGTATGCCATTAATAAGGGTTTTGAAGTGAGAGCAATAGGGTTTTGAAGCGAGAGCAATAAATAAATGTGTAAACAATAAGTTGACAAAGCAATAAGTAGGTTATTAATAATAGTAACTACATTAATCTACTAAGAAAAGTGTTTATCTAATCTAACATATGCTATATCCTAAGTATAGGTTAAAAAGCAACTAGGCTTTTAAGCTTCCTAAGTGTAGTAGAAAAAGAAAAAAATGGCTAAAATATACTAAGGCTTTGCATAAATAAGGTATTTATATAAAAGAGGGACACTATATGGTGTACACATGAATGATTGTACTTTTTTCTTTCTTCTAAATACTTCAATTAGATTTTCTAAGTGATATTTGACTAAAGCATTATAGCACGTTTAATTCATTATAATCACAATTTCATTCCCTCCTCGTTCCTTATGGAATTGCTATTACAATGTTTAATTGGTTTTGAACCTTGTAATAGCAATTCCACGAGGAATTGATATTGCAAAATATATTAAATTGGAATTCTTTACCTAAAAGCATAAATTGCAATTCAACACTTTATTATTTTTCTTTCTCCCTAAAATAACCTCATCTAATTAACATATTGACATCATTTACTCTAAAATCTAAAATGCATGTTCCTTAAAATCAAGAACATAACTAAGATTGAAGAAACCCTAGTTCATCTCTATGGCCCTCTCTCTCCTCTCTCTTTTTCTCACCTAATGCAATAAGCACACTTAAAGAAAGAATACTACTGAATGTCAACCATCAATTGCTTCTACTAAAGAATTTCCTATCATTAGAGCAAAGAGAGAGGGAGATTTATATAGATGATTCACTTTAGGGTTTAGGGTTTTGATTTGGAGTTAGGGTTCTTAGAGTAGAGTTTTGGGTTTTCTTGAAAAAGGATTATCTCGTATTTGGTGTTGTTAGGGTCTCATTGTAATGATTTTTTTCAAATTAGGTTTTTCAATTTACTCCATGGTGCTATTGCTAATAAAAGGATATTATAAATAAAGCAAGGGTATTTTGGTCTTTTGTAAGATATTCCAATTTCATTCCTATATCTATTTTCTAAGTAAACTATGTAATAGTTATTCAATGACAATAAACTAAACAACATAATAACCATTTGAGACTTATTACACCACTATTCCATTCTAAAGTAATAGTAAGTCATTTCCCCTTTTTTCCATTCAACGAATTAAGTGGGCGTTAGTATAGGCCTTTTGCACTAGATGTAGCTCAAACATGCGACTACACAAAACTGGGGTTTGGTCAAATGAATTGATCTAAATTTCCCAACTTAGAATCACATCCCTCAAGATTCAACCGAAGTCCTCTCCTAAGTACCAGTATACATCCTAATGCATGACTTTTACTTTCATTAATTGCAATTTGAATGTTATGACCTCTATCAGTTAAAAAGTATAGCTTCTACCATCTTCTCTACTCCTTGAATGCTTGCATTCAGCACTTTTAAGCCTACAAAAACATATGAAAAAAAAGGGAAAAATGTTTTTAGTGAATAATGTTTAATTACATTTTATTGGGAAAAGTATAAATTTAATCTTTAGCGTTAAGCACCAATTCTATTTCAATCCTAAACCTTTTTTTTTTCTATTTGAACCCTCATCATTTGCAAAAACGCTTAAAAGAGTTCTCTATTACAAAACCATTAGTTTTTCCATTAACTTAGATACATGTTAATTTTTCATTCGTCAACATAATTTTATTAATTACATAAATAAAATAAGAAAATGTTTAAAAAGTAAATAAAATAGTTAAAAATAAAAAAATATAGAAAAATAATTTTTAAAATGGAAAATATAGAAAAAATATGTGTGCATATATAAAATAAATAAAAAATTATATAAATATATATATATAATTTATTATTTTGGGTAATATATATATATAGTGATAAAAAATTAGAAAAAATCAGAAAAATAATAAAAAATTAAAAAATAAAGAAATATATGTTCATATATATAAGTGATTATTTTGGGTGTATAATAAAAAAAATAAAAAATCAGAGAGAAAAAAAAAACTGAATTTATAAATAAAAAAATGATCCAACCATCAATGTGCAGTGGGTCGTGACCCACTTGTTTTCGTGGCCAATAAAAAAGAGTAACATTTGTTTCTTGGACTTATGAGCCTCTGGCTTTTATATCAAATTCCTTCACTCCATGGGGGAGCTAGCTGGCACTTGATGGAAATGGCTGGGGTGCTCATATATATGGGAGCAAAAATATTCAGAATGCAAGGTTGCTTGTTTGTACTTGAATTAGACACAGATGGTATTTAGCATTGCAAGAATTGGTTGCTTTCAAAGATCTTATTCTCTTAAGCTTAAAATGTCTTCAAACAAAGTAAAGGGCCATTTGAAAGGTAGGTTTCAGATCGGAAATATCTAAATCAGAAAAAAAAAAAAAATCCCCACTATAATGGATGAATTGGTCTTTGGGGTTCCCCTTTTCTAATTTTCTTTTAAATTTTCTGGCCTTTTCTTTTCTTTTTACTATTCTTATTATTATTTTATTTAATTAGATATAATTAATTATATTATTTATTTAATCGATTATTTCAACGAGTCAAGTGCTACCAAGTATGCATATCAATTGTGCATTGAAAACTTAATGAAATAAATAATTGTCCTATTTTGTAAACATTGGAATACGTTGAAAGGATTCGAATAGAAAATAAATAAATATTAAAGATTTAAATAGAATAACGATTAATCATTAAAAATGGAAAAAGACATATTTAAAAAAAAAATGTAAAATCATGAATGCCAAATCTAAAGTATAGTGTTTTTGAATCATAAGTCAAAACTCCCTAATTCCACTAGTTTTTCTTCTTCTTCTTCTTCTTTTCACTTAAGGAAGTATTTTAAATTTGATTATCAAGACTACGACATAGAGCAAATAGAGTAATAATATTTAAATACAAGTTTGTTGGCTCGATATAAGTTTCAATTGCTCCTCCTAATTGTATTTACAAACTTCTCAATATATATATATATATCTTCCCATTGTCTGCTTTTGGATTTCATTAACTGCTGTATAGAAAAATGTCCAATGGCTATTTTGTTTTTAGCATTTCGACAAAACATCACCATGAAGATTTTGAAATCTTTTTAAAGTACTTCACTTTGGCACTTTATGAAGCATTTCCTTTAAATCTCCCTTGGGGTAAGATTTGGATAAAGTGCCTCATTTCAAGGAAGTGAGATCTTGGCATTACGTTATTTGAATCTCTTTTTTGGTGAGTTTCAAGCATGTTTCAAAGAGAATAATAGTATTTAAGTACGAGTTTGTTGGCATGATATATGTTTCAATTGCTACTCTTAATCGTATTTATAAACTACCCAAAAAAAAAAAAATCTTCCCATTGTCTGCTTTTGGATTTCATTAACTGCAGTATAAAAGAAGTACAGTGACTATTTTTTTTAGCATTTGGACGAAACACCACAAAGAAGATTTTGAAATATCCTTAAAAGTACTTCACTTGAATATTGTAGCTTGGCACTTTACAAAGCATCATATCCGGAAGTGCTTCATTTTAAGGAAGTAGGATAGTGGAAATACGTTATTTGAATTTCTTTACAATGAATTTCAGATAATGTACTTCACTTTAAAAAGATAATTTTTTTATATAATTTTATTTGAATCTCTTATAGGCACATTTAAATAAAGTGTTGCTTATAATTTTCCTTCGATTTGATAATACTTCATTGAAATGTCGCAGATTCGACTAATGTATCTTAAATCGAAAAAATCCATGTTTAGCAACTTGTAACATTTTGAAAGATTTTTAGGAAATATTGCCACGCTCAAAGAACAACATTATAACTCACTCGGCGACGAGTACACAATGTGAGATTACTAAAATATGTCTTTCCAATCAAATGCAAATTAACTTGTTTTGTTACATCAAAAGCATTATTGAACCCTTTTAAGTTCAACCAGTTAAATAGATTGAATTAATCCCATTTAAGAACTCCAAAACGTTATATGATCCATGCAAGTAATGATGAGAAGGCCTAAAATTTCAAAGTTCCTTCTTAAGCGAATTCAATTCTAATAGTCAATGAAGTACACACTGATTGAATGATTTCTTCGCACAGAATTATTCTACAGATGATGCATTTGGCAAATTCTCATTTTATCAGATTTCCAATATTTAGCACTTCTTTCCTGAATTCTGGCATGATTGAGTACATGTGAAACAAGTTGAAGTTATAATGTGAGACACCACCTCATACCTTATTTCAAAATACATATAGAATGAAACTTTAAATACTAACTCGTCCAACTAAAAGTAAAAGCATTTTGTATGCCTTTATTCCCAGATTGGGTAAAAGTGAATTAATCTTTCAAGGAACGAGAATGGATCCTTCCATAACCCTTACATGTTTCTAATCCGGAGAGAGAAAAGAAACGATTGATTCCACATATTGCATTCCAATCCATGCAGCAATGGAGCAATGATGGCAAAGTTTTCAATATCTAATTGACGAAAAGGAAAAGAAATCAGTATCTTATTGAGTCAACTTTCCATTAATTCTAACTCATGCTTCGATACCATTAAAAGTGGTATTGAGTTTATTGGAAAAAAAAAAAAAACTAATCTACATAGTTTGAGAGACAATGAAGAAGAAACAAAGGGGTTTGTTTGTTGTGCGATGAATGGGGAAATTGGTAATCACTTCACGGAATATTATGGCTGAATCACTATCTATAGTCCAACTGCACTATTGACTATAGAAACAAAATTATGGTTTTGAGACTACCTATCTATGATTAATCAATCCATTATAGTTTTATGATACATAAGATAATAAGACTCACATATAGGGTAGCAAATAAGTTAAACCAATTCAAGTCGAGTCGAGCCAAACTAAGCTTTTTAAGACTCGAGATCGGCTTGTTAAAAAAGTTATTGAACTCGAGTTGAGCCAAGCTTTTACCAAACCTAAAAATTACAAGCTTTAACTTGAGCTTGTTAAGGAATTTAAAGTTTGAGCTCAACTCATTTAAATAATAAGCTCGAACAAGTTTATCTAAACAAACCTAAACTCAAGCTCCTTTAAATAAATGAACCTAAGTTAGAGTTCAATTAAATAAACAAGCCTACTTATAAATCTATTTGTGAGTCAATTTGTTAATAATATAAATAAGAATTTACTCATAAACCTATTAACAAACCGACTTGTGAATAGTATAAATGAGAACCTACTTATTAGTTGATTTATGAACCTGCTTACAAGGTTGTTTATAGGTCATCTCATTAGCAATATAAACATATTTGCCCACAAGCTCAAAAGCCAGCTCGTTAATAATATAAACAAGCTTACTCTCGAGCCAACTCGTGAGTTTAAATAAAAACTCAAACTTAGGTCGTTTAAATAAACAAGCTTTATTTTAGGCTTAAGCTCAGCTTGTTTACTGATCGAACCCAAAGTGAGTCGAGCTTGAGTAGCTTGCGCATAATTCAACTTATTTGTAACCTTACTCACACACAAGAAAATAAGGCTTATATATGGATCCCATTATCTTAAGTATCATACACATGATAAAAGAAGCACCTAAAGATGAGTTGTAAGAGGACAATTTAACTTGAAGAGATGATAAAGGTTTGCAAATATAACATGACCTTGAAAGCCTATGGATAATCCCTTACTATTTAGCCCATACTTTCTTCATATTGCATATAAATATAGTGGGAATGATTTGAAATTGAATGGTCCATAATAGAATGAAATAAATAACAAAATGAACATTTCAATCCTATGCTTAGTAACAATTACAAAATCTTAACCCAATTCTAGTAACTTATTTGGTTTGAACATATTTGAAGTAGCCAAAGTAAAGCCTTTGTAACCCAACGATATAAACATTGGTCTCCTAATGGAATAGATTAGGTTTGATTCCCACATTCCCCATTTAATTGTAATAGTTGTTAGAGAAAAACAAAAACCACATATTTGAAGAAAAAATAGAATTGGAATAAAGTCTTACTTGTTAGAAATGCCCTCATCTCTTCTTGACATACAAATATAATATACGTACATATGTTTGTTATGTATAATATGATACAATATGAAACAAAAAATATGATATATCTTATGTAAGGCATCACATATATTACAATGTTATATATTGATAAAATAAATAAATTATATATTTTACACAATATACAATAGGTACATCCAATATTTTACATGTAGTATATATACTAACTATAGTATTATATTTTCTATTTTCTAACCATATAGTGTGTCGTATTTCCTATACATTATTTATTGTCTTTTAATACATTACGGTATGTGTAGAGGGATGAAATTTGCTATGTTTATTATTGGGCTAACCCATTATTTATTTAAGCTTGACTCCTTAAGTTAAGTGATAGGGTTATGGAGTTTAGTTGATATTTGGGATGACTCAAGGAGATTTGGTTTGATGGCCTTGGAATAGGAATCATTGAACTAGTCTATCTACATCCAACCCTTATTAGGTAAGCTTATGTACTCATGAGGATGGCTATTGGCCTTACCCCATTAGTAAGCTCATTCAAGATAACCGTGAAGCAAGTAAGCTTTATCTCATCCATTGATCACCAAGATAATCAAATGGATGTCATTGAATCCAAGAGACTATAAATATTTAACCACTTCTCTTCATTTGACACTTTTGAGAAGAGATAAAAAAAAATGGCATTCTAATGCATTGACTCTATTCTTAAAGATCAAACAAGAAACTCAAATAATCACATATCTCAATTTCATAAACTATAAGGTTGATGCCCAAGATTTCTGTAGGCTTTCTTGTCTATCACTTATGCATTTAAGACATTAAGACTGCTTGTTCCTCCTCCATGTCATTCTTTCCACATCATCTCATACAATGATCTCTACATTACTACTATAAAGTCATGTGTAGTGTGAGATTTGCCCATAGAATGCACATGATCATCCTAGTTGAAACCCCTCATCTACATTTTGGAAATTCCACTAAGGATATAAGTACAGTGATAGTAGAGTCATAGCACCTCCAAGGAAGAGAAAAATTGACACTAACTCTCAATAGCAAGATGTCAGTGTTGAACATACTAAGCAGAACTTGCTTCCACTACTTGAGAGCACTAGTCAGGACAATCCATAACCTTAGGCTTTTATAGAGCTTGCACAAATGATATAAGCAATGCAAGAAAACACAAGGACTTTGAATCAATTCATAGCTATGTTTTCTCAATTCATGTCAGGATTGGCTACCATGGTTACAATGTAACAAGGTACAACTTAGCCAAGTCCTACCACTATTGCGTAGCAAGGCACCAACCCTTCAGCTTAACTAAGTGATATCCCACTTCCTCTTGAGGACAACATCCCTTAAAGAGAGAGAGAGAGAGAGAGAGCAAACCTCTTCTCCAAAAACTGCACAATAGTTAGCTTCTAATGCAAAGAATTTAAGAGTCCATCCTAGTGACTCTTCAGCCTTGTGCACTCCTATTCACAACAAACTTGGTAGACTTGCTTCCCGCATTAACCCCACCCCTACCTGCCAACTATACCTATGATAATTGCTCCGAAGTCTTCCTTTTATAACAAAGGAAGACTTAGACACATACATGAAGGAGATATAAGCAAAGTCAACCATGGGAGTACCAGAGTTGAAACTCCCCTATTATCAACGTATAATTGCAAAGCCTTATCCTAAGGATTATGTTAGTCTTAAGTCCATCCTGTTCAAAGGCAAAAAAGGGAAGTACTAAAGAAAATTTACTCAAATTTATTGAGACTCTTGAGGTATGCGGGCTAGATGATAACCTGAAACTTAAAGAGTTTTCCAAGTCATTAACTAGAAGGCATACACTTGGTACATTAATTTCCCATTAGGGTCAGTTAACACATAGGGGACTATGTGCAAGCTCTTCATGGAGAAATTATTCTCCACTTAAGAGCAAGTCACAATCACATATATGGGAAAGGACCTAACAAAACCTAAAGAAAGATCTGATGGGTTATGTGGAGCACTTCAGAGAGTGCACTTTGGACATCCAAGATGTGCGTGATGAGAAATAACTTGTAAAAATCTGTATCGAGAGGATGTTCATTGTATGTGCCATCCACTTGGAAAACCTTGGCTTGTGTACTTTCGCAACACTCGTGAAGAAAGCACGAAAGACAAACAACTCCATTGTAAAGCAACAATGAGAAAGTAGCAGGTATGACCAGCGACATGCGTTTGTAAGTGTAACTCAAGATGAAAGCTCTAAAAATAGTAAGAAATCTAGGAATGATCAAGTGAAGAGCTTCATAGAGTTACCACTATTCATGCACCCAATGAGTAAGGAACAGGTTATACTTAACCATTAGCTACAAAATGAGAACATTAAGTTAACAAGAGTTGAATGCCAACCTATGGCAAAGGAAAGAAGAGATCCAAAGTAATGCCAGTTTCATAGAATAGTGGACTATCTCACTAAAGATTGTCAAAGCTTGAGGAGGATATTTCATTAGAGAGTTTAAAGTGAGGAGCTTATCATTAAAGAGAATGATAGTTAAAGAAACGCACTCATAATCCATGATACCCATATGATGGAATACGACTCATCTAATAGTAATTGGTGACTTGCTAAGCACTAAAGTCAAGGTCAAAACTTGACATTACTTTTGTAAACAAAGACTGAATTTTACCATCTAATAATAAAACTTTAATTTTTTTTCTTTAATCTTTTCAATTTTTTTATGCTTGCACTTTAAGCCTAAGCAACGTCTTGGCATCTTAACTTCCATGCCTTAAGCCCAAGTAAAGCCTTAGCGATTTGGCTCTTATGCCTCAAGCCTAAGTAATGTCCTAGCAGCACAGCTATAATGCCTTAAGCCTAGGCAATGTCTTGGCTTCTTAACCTTCATGCTTTAAGCCTTGGAAACTCCCTAACATCTTAACTTCTATACTTAAAGCCCAAGCAAAGCCCTAGCAATTTGGCTCATAGCTACAATGCTTTAAGCCCAAGCAATGCCTTGGCATCTTAGCCCTTACGCTTTAAGTCTAGGTAATTCCATGGTATCTTGGCTTCCATGTCTCAAGCCCAAGAAATGCCCTAGCAATTTTAGCTTTCATGCCCTAAGCCCAAGCAAAATCTTGATATCACGACTTACCTTAAGCCTAGGCGACATCTTAACATCATAGCTCTCACGCCTTAAGCCTAAGCAATGCCCTAGCATCACTGTTACAATGGCCTAAGCCTAGGTGACACCTTGGTGTAACAACTACAATACCCTAGCCTAGGTAAAGCCCTAGCATTAGGGTTTCCATGCCTTAAGTCCAAACAATGGATGCCATTGTCACTAATTATGTGTGATTAAATGCTTCTTCAAAAAGGGATTGCTTGAATGTCACTACTATAAGTGGGAGCTTTACCTTGATTTGTGAGATGACTCTAAAGATTCCTTAGATCATAGTTTAAGTGGCTTCTCAAAACATGAGAGTCTAAGTAACTTAGTGATAGTAAGAGGTTACGCTAATCCCAATTACAACAATCTTCACATCGTTACTACTAAGCGAAAGCATTGCCTTCTAAGCACACAATGATTATCTTAGGCTACCAAAAGGCTCTCTAGTGGCACCAAGAGATGAGATAGCACGACAAAACCATAAGGGGGTGAAGTTTTCTCAAATGTAGCAGTAGCTTCCAAAGATGTTACCTTAGCTCAATGAGACATGTTAATAACTAAGGGAGGAGGGATATCATCGAGTGTACTGCACAACTCACCTTTGTAAGTGCTTGAGCAAAGCAACACATTAACATGAGCATTAATCTCACCTCCTCTTCGATTGGTACATTTTATCAAAAAGAACTAGGGAATCCTCACAATATACCAAGTTTATATCACCATCTTTAACACATGGAATCATCACATGTGTAGTAGAATGATTTGGGTAAGGCTTAATACTTCCCCATATTAGGTGTTAAAGCCAAACTAGCATACCACCTTATGTGGGGAGTACACCATCACCCTTCACCTTTTGCTCAAAGAGGCACCTAAGCAAACCTTTATTAAGTAGGGAGGGCAAGCTCCCCCCAAAGGAACCACAAGAGGAAACTCACCTCAAAGTCATGTAGACTCCTACGATTTCTAATCAAGGTTGCCTCACTTTTCAAGCTTGGAGGATAGTATTTGCTATTGTCTTCATAGCTTGGTATCTGCTTGACATGGGGATAGAAAGTAAACTTGCTCTCAATATCTATGAGTCGTAAGAGTGACCACCTAAGTGCCCCTCTGGCCTATACCCATGCCCTAGGGAGGGTAAGGTTAGATTTATCATTAGCAATGGGAGAGGTGAAGTGCTTCCAAAATTGCTCACCAAAGAAGCGCTATAGGAGTATAAGGTCCACATGTGACATGTTCACATAGTAATTCAAGCACATGAAAGCTTGATGGTTCAGATCCAAGTGACAAACCACAATAAAGGGGGCAAGTGTGAAGCATTCACCATGGGCAATTTGTAAGGCCAATAGGAAGAGGTGTGGACTTACACCTTCCTCTAGTCCACTAACGAATATGAATGAGGATAACCAAAACGTGACAAAAGTCGCAATCTCATACTTGCAAAAAGAAGAAGACAATTTGAAAGTAAAGAATACAAAAATTAGGCGTGTACACAAACTTATATAGAATACTTACTCTTGCACGTAACCCAAGTCTAAGACTTGAGGCTTATCTACCCTTCACTTTTCAAAGAAGTATGCTAGCTAAGATGAGAAATATGACTTCTTCTTTTTAGTATGATTAGCTTTCAAGTACCCACTAAGGATGTTTGAAAGCTATACTCCTTATGAGAAGTTAAAATTGTAGCAATGTTGATCTACCCAGAGTCATGAAAGTTCAAGAGCATGAACATGTCTTCTCATGTTCGAGCTACTCTCTCCCCCCCCCCCCCCCCCCCCCCCCCCATGAAGTGATAAACGTGTGGGTCTAAATGCTCCAACAACAAATGAAGGCCCTCTATACCTCCATCTCACTTGTTTGTTGGAACCACAATCGAGTAGTGGTAATGATGGTGCTTAAGACCCTAGCCTTCTTCAAAAGATTCACATACTCTGTCTCTGTGGTGATATATTCTACCTAAGCATCCCATCTAGGAGGTGGCTCCTTGAGGAATGCAAATTAGGTGTTAGAGATTGGTAACTCTCTCCTCCCATTTCTATAACACAACACTGAATCTCCTCTAATTGTACCCTTAGAATTAGCAAGAGGTTCCTACTTAATAAATTGAAGCTCACCATCAATAAAGGGTATCACATAGAGTTCACGACACTTCGTCTTATTCCAAAATGTGTCTTTAGAGATAGTGTTGTCTAACCATTTTTCTTGAAGATTAGGGATCGATGGAACACATCCGTTCGAATATACCAGCAAGTCTCTTTACTTGATCACTTTTACACTTCGTGCTTGGTTATTACTTGAATCTTTCATCATCAATGTGTAACTTTGCTTTACTACCTAGTGGAGTTATGAGAATATTTAGGCCAATATTCATTATGAGATAGTACTAGCAAGGTAAAAACAAATATATATGTGTATATTATTATAAGGAATTCCATCATGGACATGCAACTTGGAATTAGGATGTCAACATGCTGGTGGACACTCAATGTATGTCATGCAATGAATAATCAATATATGAAGATTCCATCATTGAAGTTTGCTAAAGAAAGTTGTCGAGTCTAATTTTGCATTCCCATTCCTAATCCGATCTAGACTAGACCCTATGCTCATCTAATGTAGATCATCGACTTGAGTTAGGAATTGCATTTGATTTTTGGAGTCGCCACCCAATTGTTGTTGGGAAATATTGAATTAAGACTAAATGAGCGGATTAGTCTTAATTTGGACCACTAGTCGTCGTTATTTCCTCTTCTCATTTTTGAAAAGAGGAAAAGGGAAAACCAGAGTTTCTAAGTCCGGAGGTTAACCTATTAAAACCTTACGGTTATCACCTAATCTCCTAAAATTGTTCCTATTTAAAAATGTGTTTTATTATATTTCTGTTACTTTTTATAATGTTTTTTCTTATTCTAAGAAAATAAATTTTTTATTTCATTTTTTATAGGTTGACCCAAATGGGTGCCTACGTACCTGCTAGTTAGGATCAAACAAGCCATAGTTCGCTTTTCTGAAAACCTTTAGTGGGTTTGTGAATTTTAATTTTAAAAATCTCTTTTGATTTATGTTTTTACCATTTTTGGGATTTTTTTCTGAAAAAATCTAAGCCTAAGCTTTAATCTGATTTTTAAAAATGACGTTTAGGGAAAAACATCAATTTTGGATTTATTTGAAGAAAATGATTTTTCTAAGTGATAAAACTCATTTTTTAATGATTTTTTTTAATTTTTGTGATTTTATGATTTTTTATAATTTTTTATGATTTTTATGATTCTTCTACTATTTTTGTAATTTTTCTAAATTTTCATGATTTTTATTGTTTTTTATTATTTTTATGATTTTTGTTGATTTTTTTATTATTTTTGAATTTTTGTTAAAATTTTATCCTAAACTGTTATTTGTTCTACTTTGAAATCTAAAATTTCATTATTACTTCTTCTAATATTTTTATTATTTATCTATATTTTTATTATTATTTATTTTTCTTTATATTTATTTTTATTATTTTTCTCTACAATATTAAATCCTAAAAATCTAATTTCTACATTTTCCTACTTATGGAAATAAAACATAAACAAATAAATAACCAACAAATAAATAATCAAATAATAAATCAAATAAATACAAATAAAATAAATAAACAAAATTAGAAAAAAAAATCCGAAAAATTCGACTTACCTGGATTCGGGTTGATGCACGGGTCGGGTTGGATCGGTCAGACACGGCGGCGGAGAGGGCTCGTTCACGGCGTTCCGGCAATCTTTTGCAACGGGTGAGGTGTCGAATCCTAGCTTCTTGAGGGTGCTGAATCCAATGGTAGCGGTGGTTTGCTCCCAGATCGTCTCCTGGTGGTGGTTCAACTCTGGTCGGTAATTGCGATTTTGGTTCTCCTCCGGTGCTCTCCAATTTGCTCTCTTTTCTCACTTTCTCTCAATTGTGACCTGTGATTTGGCTTCCTCTACTCCTCCTCTATTTATAGGCGTTCAAAATCGAGCTGGATAAGCTCGGATTTCTGCCGATCGAAGCAAATCGGATCGACGGTTAAATAAACCAACTCCGATTCGTGCAAATCCTTTGATTTGTTGAGATTTGATTCCAATTGGATAATGTTTATCTCAATTCTGTTGAAGATCTGTTGGATTTGTGCAAAAAATCGAATCGAAACGGCCAAAATGCGAATTTTTTCTTCCGCTGGCGATCTCAGACCCGAGATAGAAGATGATCACACGCCCGGCGCGTGCGTTTCCTCCAGCCAATCGGATGCTGCCATGTGTCTTGGATAAGTAAGAAAATGCAAAATGCGGAAACTGCCTCCCCCGCGATTCGAACCTGCGACCGAGCCCCCCCCCCCCCCCCGCGCGCGCCTTAGCCCGTGGTTCAGACCAGCTGGGCTAGCCCACTTTCCTGATTTTTCTAATTTCGCAAATTGCATATATGCAATGCGATTTTTTTATTTTTTGTATTTTTTAAAATTTCAAAAATTTTTAAAAATTATTTATTATTTATTATTGCCATTTTTGAAATCATTTTTCAAAATTGATGTTTTTTTCTATTTATTTTTATTTTTTGAATATTTTTAATTATTTATGCTAAATTAGGGAAAAATTGAAAAAAATTGGAAAAAATTAAAAATTAATTATTATCAATTATTATTCATTTCTAGGGCAAAAATGGGGTGTTTACAAAAGTGCATTCGGGGGATTCTATGCTGAGAACATTGCATACACAGATTTTCATTAGAAGTCATGGGGGGTTAATAGAAATGAAAAGAAAGAAAAAAGAAATAAGAACCAAGCTTGTTTACCGCTTGTCAAAGGAAAGCCGATGGGACGTTGACACGAATTGAGGTTTTCATTACATGCCGAACAAGCAATGGAAGAATGAAATAAAAAAATAAAAAATAAATAAGAAAAAGAAAATTTTCAAAGAAGAATATATCCATATATAAGACACGAAGGGAATTGTTGCCAACAAGTCGTAGAGTCATATGGCCGCTCTTGGTTGCGATCTTATTTGATAAAAGCGGAGAAGAACAATTATCAGAAGTGCCAACATTACGTATTTATGTGTGTATATATATATATATATAAAGGAGAATTGTATATGTGTGTATGTAGGGAACAAGAGAAAAAAAAAAAAGAAAATATATATAAAGAAGAAGCAGAGATCTCACACAATAACGGACAAAGCAAAGTTTGCATGAAGAACAAAAGATGCCAATTCCTTGAGGACGAAAAAACCTACAAGAGAATGTCAAGGATCACGAGATTAAAGCAGTGAAAAGAGAGAGAGAGAGAGGAAGAAAACGATGAACGAGGAAAGGAAAAGGAAAAGGGAGGCATGATCATGGGCATGGGATGGTTTGATTAGAGGACATCACCGAAGCAGAGCATGGGAATTTATTGTTGGACCAACCGTTTCATGTGATCAAATGCATTATATAAAGCCTTAAAAGTGTAAGATTGAATGGACTGTGATAACAAGGGCATGCAATAATGTAGAAATATCATCTTATTTTGTGTCATCTCTATATTATTATTTTGAAATCATATGTAGAATGAGATTTACCCATAAATACACATAACCATCCTAATTAAAACTCCTCATCTACATTATGTTATAAAGCTATTGTAAATACATTATATGCTTGTTTGGCCATAAAATGCTTAAGCATTTGCTCCTTCATATTTTCAATTGTTTTTCATTATCCTTTTTTGCCATAAAAATACCTAAGTATTTATACGTTCATGATTTTAAATTTGCTTCAGTTGGTGTTTGACCCAAGTGATGCATAGGGGTGGTAAATGGGCTAAGCACATGAGCACGAGCATACATGAGCTTGAGCTCGAGTGGCATAAATAGAAGCATGTAAGAAAAATGGAATGTACAAGCATATGCAGGCCAAGCATGGGGCATGCGAGGCACACAAAGTTCACAAGCCAATTAGGTACAAGCATGCAAGCACCCGGGCCTAATAATTATTTGAAAGTAATATTAATAAATTATTTTAATATTTGTTTCTATTGTATAAAATATTTAAATTAAACAATATTATTATTTTAAAGTAATGTTAATGAATAATTTTAACATATATTTTTGTTGTATAAAATATTTAAATTTAATAGCATAATTATCTTAAATTAATGTTAATGAATTATATTAATATTTGTTTTTATCATGTAAAATGTTTAATTTAAATAATAATTTTTAAGTAATATAATGGTGATAAATTTGTTTTAGTATATTTTATGTTAGCTAAGATTTAATTAATTTAATTGGAGAAATTTCAAAATGTGTCACTATATTTAATGAAAAACAAAAAGCTACTATATTATTTAAATAGTATAGATATTTTTTTAGTTATTATATTATGATGAAATTGGAAAGTAAAGGTAAATTTTAATTGAAATTATGAAATTAGTTAAGGAGATTTGCAATTTAGTTGCAGTGAAAGATTGTTAATGAAATTTATACTATTGGAGATTTAAATAAGTTATGTTGAACAATTTACATATTGATCTTGTAATTTCTATTGAAATTTTGAAGGGAAGATTTGCATATCATTTGGCAATCGCACAAAAACTATTGAAAGTGTGAAAAGATGGAATGGAAAGATTTGATAATATTAATATATTAATATTAGCAAAATTATACAAAAGAAGAAATCCAAAACATGAATCAATAATCACTATCCTCGTCCTCATCCTCCTCTACCCTTCCTCCTAGTCCTCTTCCCTCTAATTATTTAGCGATGATTTTGTGTTGTATGACTCATTGTTGCTTGGAAATAAAAAATGTAAGTCACCATGTGCTCTGTCCATAGTGTCGGCCCAATCTTTTAGGCACACACATGCTTTGACAGTCTTTAAGTTGAGTGATAAGTGGTGGGGATTCATAACTAGCCCACCCAAATTGAAGGCCAATTCAAATGATACCATCAAAGCCAACGAAGCCAAAACATTGCATGTGAGTAGGAAAAGGGTTGCCATCACGTGTGCCCTAGTTGACCACTAACCAAGAACATCCAAGTTGTCTATGTCCTTGTCCGGTTAAATGTGTTGTACATTGTATATAGTTAAGTCACCATAAGCTTCAAGGCCAAAATTACTAATAGACCCATTGTCTTGCGTAATTTGTTTACTTCTTGTGGAAGATGAGCCATAGGAATGACTACTAGATCTAGGATGATACATTGAAGTTGTTTATTGAAGTTTGCTGGAGTGAAAATGATACAATTCCCTAAGCAAAACAAGTGCATTTACTTGTACTTCAGCATTTTCAATGGCAATGTTGCTATAGAATTTCTTAAAGATTTTGTGTACTACGATACTTGTACCGCAAATCTAAAATTATTTCAACACATAACAAATAGGGGAAAGGGTAGAAATATCCCGCAATTTGGATACCATTGCACCAACAATTGAGTAGAGCATCGATTCACTAACATGTGACATTAACATGAATGTTATGTTAACAAGGTGGGGGATAACAACATTGTTAGTAGGATAATACGACCTAGATAAGTGAGTTGTGGGTCATAGGAAGGCTTTTAGAATCTCCCTCATTCTTTTACATATCTTTTAATCCTCAATCATCATATTTTCAAATTCATAATTGGTCGAGGCAATGTATATGTTATAAAATGAGATCAAACCCTTTCTAACCCATAATGTCATGTTCAAGATTTTGAATGTTGATTTCCACCTTATTTAGTAGTTAAGCAATGGAAGCTTCTAAATGCGACCTTAACCCCAACAGTAATCTTTGTAATTCTAGGATTTCACCTTAGAGGAGCATTATTGGTTGATTACACACCAATTTTTTTCCAAATGATCATTAAGGCTACAAGAATTGATACTTGCATTCAATGCCAAGTCCAATATATGGCAATACACCATACATGAAAAAACTTGCCATCACAGATCGGTGGGAGGGCATGCTTCAATGGCTAAACTAAAGCTATTGTGTTGGAGGCATTGTCGCAACTAATACTAAACACCCTTTTTATCTCGTAGTATAGTGTCAATGACGTTATTGGCAATATTTGCACTTGTATGGGCTTTTATAAACAAAATAAAGGATAAGATTCTCTTATGTAGCATCCAATTATTGTCAATCCAATGTACCATAATGTATATATAGCTTTCATTTACGTCACTCCACGGGGACTTCCATATGCCAGATGTCAAAGAAACACTGTATGAAAACAATAACAGCTATAATATCGCTACAATTTTTATAGAGAAAAAAAAAATAATGCACTTACATGGGAGCTTGGATAACTCTTGTTTGAGGGCATCCTATTTCTTATGGAAAGTATCCATTATTTCCTTTTGAAAGGTTTGACGACCTTTATGCTTAAACTTTTGTTGTGTTGCTCGCATAGCCTATCTTCTAAAATGTTGATGACTTGTAATGTGAAAAGAAATACCAGTTATGACCATCATGGTGACAAGATCCTCGTGTGCAAATGCATTATCAGATATGAAATTTTTGGGCTTGATTTCGGCACCACAGCTAATGGACATTGAAGGTCCAGCCTTCCCTTATCGACGAAGATCGGCGTTTACCCTTTTTTCCTATACATTTCAATATATCATTTGAGATGACCCATGCCAAATCTTGCTTTACTAGACAATACTTTATCGCAAGTCCTACACTTAGCTGTACATGCATCACTATTGTCAAGATCATAAAAATATTTCCAAACATGTACTACATGCTTCCTAGGTCTCAATCATCAATAGTGGTAGAGTTTATATTGCTTCCAACTTGCGAGGAGGTCGATTCATCTTCATCCTCCTACTTATAAGTGCGATTTTTAAGTTATAATATAATACATTTAATTGTGGAAATTGTAATGAATTGACATTTTGCATAAACATTAAGTATTGAAAAATAGTAATTTATTACAGCATGGTTACCACTAGCAGTAGATTGTGGTTCTATTGTCCTCGTTGTAGTAGTAAGAGTGGAATTGTCACACTCTAGCTGAATAAATTGTGTATTTTTTTGGAACCTTAGGTAGGCAATTGAAGGTAGGGAATCCAAGATTTGGGTTCCTTGCCTGATTAATTAAATCACTAAAACCATGGTTTAAATAATTAAAGTATAGTTACTCCCTAAATGCATCACCATATATTAATCATGAATAATCTTGATCAAAGGGGAATGAAAGATTTTGTGGATTATTACAACCCACTATTTTGTTAATAAAATGAGGATGCAAAATAAGATTACTATAAGTAAAATTGAGTAAACAAAACTGTATAGTTAGATAGATGATGAGAGGATGGAAAATGTACTGAAGCTGTAAGCAAAAACGAAATCTAACTTTATAGACAAGGGAATTTGCAAGAACATCGGCATGTTGCAAAAAATTTGAAAAATAGCTCCAACAACGTGCCCATGTTACTAGTGACATAAAGTCTACATTAAATTCAGCGTAGCAATGTGCTTACATTGTTCCTAACATTTAAAAATTAATGACTATTGGTTAGAACACGCCCACATTGTGTCAAAGTCCTCAACCGACTCTTCTCCTTTATAAATAGGCTTCCCCTTCCCTTCTAACTTCCAAACTTCTCATATAAATCACATATCTATCTTTACTACTATTATAAATAAAAAATAAAAAACTTTCTTATGTTTATTTTTCATAATAAGTTCATCCCCATTAAAGAAAATCCTCTAACACCTATTCCAAACATTCAAAAGAGCAGCATTCCCCTAGACCTACACCATCACTAAGTGGTAGTCCCCCTGCACGTGAGTTAGATCATCTCCCCAAATCACCCATGTGCTCATGTTACACGAAAAAGTTTCGCACAAGTTCGATCCTTCTAAGGCGTATGTTTGATTAGGAAAAATTAAGTTTAATTTATGCTTTTCATATTACTCTTAAAGAAATCGAGTTTTGAAAATTCGTACAATGAGTTAATGAGGCATATCTTGATTTAGTGCACCTATTTTATTCAAATTGTGATTCCAAATCAAGTTGTAAAGGAGGAAGACATAGTTCCATGGCGAGATATGTGATAGGACTAGTTATTTCATTACTTAAAATTTTTGATATGTCATCTAGGTAACACCGAAATTTATTAACAATTTGCTTGGCATTGATGGTGATGGCACAAAAATGCCATTAGAATTAGACATGTCCAATGCTTTCCTATGCATCTCCTAACAACCAATATGTTAGGGGGAGACATAGACAGAGCACTTGAGGCACATCAAGGCTAGTGAATTGCCACTATGTAGTAGGGTCTTCCACCATTTAATTTGTAATGCTATGGCACCATGGTCTAACCAAATAATTTCTCTATAGAATATCTCTTTCTAACATATTGCATGTTAATGCAAAAACCAGTTGATTTTGGCAATGTTGTGGTTTAATAATTATTGTGTGCATTGGGGGTGAAAAGATGCACATTTGAGATACAGGCGTTTGATCACAACCATACTTCGCTCTTACGATGTCAATATAGATGATCACGCTATATATATCTCTAAGGACTTTTTAACGTGCAAGGTTAAAAACAAGCTCTATTATGTAAGAGATAAAACAACTAGTCAATTCAAAAAAGAGGCTCGACAAGAAGGATCACATCGTCAAATAGCATAACAACAAGAGGAATTGCTTGATGTTACAAAATATGATATACCATCTTCATGACCATGCTTCACTTCAAGGGTGGGGGGTTAAGGTCAACAAGAACAATAGTCAGCGCTTAGTACACAATGGCAACCTAGCCCATATGATATGCATCGAATGGTTAACCAATTAAATCGGATAGTCACTACCCAACAAGAGCATAGAGGGATTCTCGTGGACATTCAATTGAAAGTCGTCAAAATGTGATCCCACCAAGCATAGTAGATGCAAGGTTAGATGTTATTAAAGGTCATGTGAAGCAAATTGGAATCAAAATCAAGAATATTACTAGTATCAAGGTTACCCACCACCGCCTTCCCTCGATCTCAATGGTCATCAAGGACAGTCGTCTACTTCTGCATACCCATCATTTGGCGTTATTTAGGATTTTAATTTTCCTTTTTTTTTTCTTTCTATATGTATCTTGTAAATGATAATCCCAATGTTAGTTATAAACAAAGTTTTTATTTATGTTTCTTAACTATGCAATATTTTTATTTTTTAGAATTTTCTCTTTCCATAGAAATTTTATGTATTTCATATAATGGGAAAAAGACACCAAAGTATCTATACTTTCAAATTTATACCATTAAGTGCTTAAAGGGTTTTTTTTTTATAATAATTTAGTACCTAAAGTTTCGTATTTTGGGCAATTTAGTGTCTCTATTAGATACTAACTTGTAAAAAAAAAAAACTTCATGCACTAAATTATCTAAATCCAAAAGTACAAGCACTTCATTTGCCTTTATTCCTCATATTATTTTTCTTAACTTCTAAAACATTATCGTTTTTTACATAGATATTAACATATTTATAGTATATGTATATCCCTCCTCCACACATTATACACATATAAATTTACTATATAAATACATATGCATATAAATGTACAAATAACATGTATATTATATATAAGTACATACATACATGGTACATATGCATATACTTATCTATATTTTAATATCATGAAAATATATTGAAAGTACAACTTTTATATAAATATGTACATACATATATGTATATATACATATTGCAATATGAATATTACATATAAGTATGCATATTTAATACATACATTTATGTATATATATATAACATATTATATGTACACATACACATATACATACACATGTACGTAATTACTTACACATTCTACTTATGTTATGTGTACTTTATATTTATACATATAAGAATATAGTATATTTTATAATTACATAAACTTTCTATACACATCACTATAAACGTATTACAGTACTTGTAATCTTACTTACTTATTTATCAATTATTAACATATTATTTTTATAATAAAAATTAATAAGTAACACATATTAGCATATACGTAAACGGTACACACATACACATCTACATATACACATAAATGCATGTATGCTTATACGATTTGCATGCACAAGTATGCATGTACATATATATGTGAATGTGCATGTACACAATACACGCATACATGTACTGTGAAAATATGTAATTATGTACATGTGTTCGTACATGGGTACATGCACGAATACATATGCGTATACATATCAAATCACATGTGTACATCATAGGTCATACTTATACATATATAAACATAATATATTTTCATAATATGTACATAATATATGTATATATATACATATACATATTCATATAAGGATACTTGTATCGTATTTGTATATACTTATCTATTAATTTGATATATTTTATTTTTAAACTAAAAATTAAATATGCAACACTTAATATGTTTTGAAATTTATTTCCTAATTTTTATTTTTATTTATTATCATAATATTATCTTTTATATTTTTTATATCCATAATAATACCCACAAATCTATAATAAATACTAGAAATATAAAAGTACCATATGTTCCGATACGCAAAGGGCAGTCTCACAAGCGCGCAGGCCATTGGCACGGGGGCCGCAAACATGCAGGCATGCATGGGCCGATACGAGAAAAAACACGAGCACACAAATTTGAGCATGCGGACGACAAGCGAGGGAACGATTACTAAGTCCAGATGCATACACTGATTCTGTCAATTTGCCATTAAGTCTTTGAAACACATTGCCCAAACAGGTCTTTGAATTAAATATACATCCTTTGTAGCCCATTAATAATAAAAGGGGTAATAATAATAATAATAAGTTACCTACCTCCATTTTATCTAACATGTTTGTTAAGCTCTCTCATTATCCCTGCCGTCCATCAATCGATGTAGGATATTCTTGAAAATTTTGAAAGTCATAATAAAATATTTTTCATAGATCTATCCAATCCTTTAATCAAAACTGTATAATGCCATGGCATATTCCTATCATCTATGCATTTCTTTATACGAAATTGTAGGCTCCATATGTTCAAAAAAATTTTAATCATTAATCATATATTATATTTATGAAAACTAAAAATCCAATATGCTTCATTCTATTAGAATGGCAACATTTATATTACTGTACTTCAAACTTAAATCTCAACAAAAACTTCGTAAAATTGAAGAAGTCGATATAGTTTGAAAGGTTACGAAGGGTTTAGTTTCGATTGGATTGTATTTCCACTGATTTGTGCTAGTTTGTTTGTATGCAGTGGAAATCGAGAAATGTCAAAATTAACGTTATCCTCTAAATAGCTTCTATCAAGTTCACTGCGATGAATAGAACTTCTAAATCATGTGAATGATAGAATTTTATTAAAAATTATGTTTTTGCGGTGCTTATACTAGTACATGTATCATCTGTATGTTTGGTTGATTGATTTCAAATAAAAAGTTTCGGACATTATTTCACCTTGGACTAATTTTACGATCAAAATTGTTTGAAGATATCACTAGCCAACGGCTAACATTGACCGACGAAAACGACAACCATGAAAGTCAATTCACCAGCTTTCTCTCCGAGGAAACTCTGCACAGACCCCTCTGTAAATACCCATCGTGACCTAGCCTGAAAGGAAAAGTAAAATAGCCCCAACACAAATTAGAAATCCAAAATTCCCCGGTATAATTCGATAAGCATGGGTGACAAGGTGCAACTATTGGGAAATCGGGGAAGCCCGTTTAGCAAAAGAGTAGAGATGGTTCTTAAATTGAAAGGCATTGAATATGAACTCATAGAAGAAGATGTGATGAACAAAAGCCCTTTACTCTTGGAATACAACCCTGTTCTTAAGAAGATTCCCGTGTTTGTTCACAATGGAAAGCCCCTTGCAGAATCTGCGGTTATCATGGAGTACATCGATGAGACTTGGAAAACTAATCCCATAATTATGCCTCAGGATCCTTATGACAGAGCCACGGCACGTTTCTGGGCTAAGTTCATTGATGAAAAGGTTATTACATAGTTTTTAGTATTATGTAGATCTGCATCATGTAAAAAAGAAAATTTCTTTTATTACTCAATAAAATAAATATTGAACGACAATTACAACCTTATAAATACTAAAACCAACCCTAAAAAATCTCAATCAACACCAACATGTCTTATGAGTTTATTTAACTAAATAAAAGGCACTAACTCCTAGATAAAACAAGATAAGATTAGCTTCCTAAATAAATGGAAAACCACCAATTTTAATTCAACAACTTCTAACTTCCACAATATGATAGTAAGTTGCACTAACTTGCAACATCCCCCTTAGTGCAAGCTTACTATCAACGACACCAAGAGCACTTCGAAATACTTCAAACTTTGCTTTGCTAAGTGCTTTAGTAAGTATATCAGCAACTTGATCTTCTATTCGTATTTTTTGCAACTGAATGTCCTAAGTCAAAACCTTTTCTCGAACAAAATGGTAGTGCATTTCAATGTGTTTTGTGCAGGCATGAAAAAATGGATTTCCAAAAAGCTTAGTTGCACTTTCATTGTCATAGTGAATAGGGACTAGATAGTCCAAGACAGAAAACATTTCTTGAATGAGCCTCTTAAGCCAAATACACTCTTGAGTGGCCATAGTAGCCGCTACATATTCAGCTTCACAACTTGAAAGAGCAACAATGGTTTGCTTTTTACTACACCATGAGATAGCTGCTGAACCTATATTAAAACAATACCCAGTTGTGGAGCGCCTATCATTTACATCACCAGCCCAATCTGCATCTACAAAACCAGTCAAAAGAAATGATGTATGCTGCTTATACAATAACCCAAAATTCAAAGTGCCTTTTACATAGCGAAGAATCCTCTTCGCTGCAATTAAGTGACTCTCACATGGTTTGTCCATAAACTGAGAGATGACTCCTACAGAATATGAAATGTCAGGCCTTGTGATAGTTAAATAGAATAGGCTACCAACAAGCTGTCAAAACAATGTTGCATCTTCCAGTAGTTTTCCTCCATCTTTAATTAACTTCAAGCAAGGTTCCATAGGAGTAGTCATTGCTTTTGACTCTCTCATATGAAAACGATTCAGTAAGTTTTCTGCATATCCTTTTAAGAGACAAAATATCCATCTAACCATTTAACCTCTAAGCTAAGGAAACAGCTAACTTCTCCCAAATTCTTCATTTCAAAACGAAGAGACAAAGTATCTTGAAGATGAGTTATTTCAGCATTGTCATTACCTGTAATGATCATGTCATCCACATAGAGAAGGAGCATTGTGCATACTAAAGTTGTTTTCTTAATAAATAAACTTGAATCTGCATTTGAAGACTTGAAACCACAAAATTCAAGGTATTGAGCGATTTTACCATACCATGCATGTGGAGCTTGCTTGAGGCCATACAAAGCCTTCTTAAGTCGGGACACATAATCTGGAAACTCCTTAGAAATAAATCCATGTGGCTGCTCCATAAAGATCTCTCGATCCAACTCCCCATAAAGGAATGCATTCTTCACATCTAATTGCCACAATTTCTAGCCTTTGTAAGCAGCTAATGAAATAATTGTTCTAATTGTCACCATTTTAGCAACAGGGTTGAAAGTCTCCTTGTAATCTTGACCATATTGCTAACAGAAACCATGAGCAACAAGACGAGCTTTATACTTGTCAATAGTACCATCAGCCATTTTCTTCAACTTGTAAACCCATTTGCAAGTAACTAATTCAACATTTTGTGGCTTTAGAACAAGCTCCCATGTGGCAATTCTTGTTTAGAGCTGATATTTCCTCCTGCATTGCTTCTTCCCATTCAGAAATGCCTTTAGCTTCATTGCAGACTGAGGTTCATTTTCACAATCACCCATAAGAAAACAGGACACAATAGAGCAATGGTTTAACTAAACTTCATAATCAGTTAAAAAGTCAGGTTGCTTTCTTTGTGTAAAAGACCTCCAAATAGCAGTCCCTATAATCTCCTCTTGCTGAATATTTTCTCCAGAAGGAGTAGTAATGCTTCCCCTTTCACTAGATCCATCATCACTGAAGAAGGGTGAAAGATCAGCTATGCTTCTATTTGTATTTGCATCAATCTAATGAGATGAAAATTCATCAAACACCATGTCACGAGAAACAAAAACTTTCTTTGTTTCTAGATCCATACATCTCCATCCTTTCCTGTGAGTGTCATAACCAACGAAAACACAACACCTTGCCTTTGGGTCAAGTTTAGTCCAATTGGTTTTTGGGACATGAACATAATATACTGAGCTAAAGACTAAAAAATGATGAGATCCATGATGAGAGTCAAGCTGGAAGAAGGAATGTGGATCCTCTTGAAGTGCCGCCTGGACCGATCACAAGAAGTCGAGTGAAACGACTCAAGGAAGCACTTAGCGGGTTGATAAAAGATGTCCATGAAGCCGAGAAGGATTGGGTCAATCATGAAGTTGGAACGGATTGGAACAACCATGGGAAGACCCTTGCTCTTATACAAGTCACACCGGACACGGGTTGAAGAGGCGTGTACTTTCAAGGCACGACCGTGTAGGACTCTCAAGATTGCACAGAATCATACACGGCTAGATACACGGTTAAAAGGCACGGCCGTGTATGGAGTCAAGTAAATCCACAGAAAGATACACAGCTAAAGTACATGGGCGTGTATGTTGCCAAAAGTTGCACAGAAAGATACACGGTCAAAGTACACGGGCGTGTATGTTGCCAGAAGTTGCACAGAAAAGTACACGGCCAAAGTACACGGGCGTGTACACAGGCCGTGTATCCTCTGTCGGCCAGCTTGTTCTATTTCGCGTTTTTATGTCACTTAACTAAACTACGTCGTTTTGGACTTGTTTTTACACGAATTGTAACCCTAGTATAAAAGCTCCTAGGGTTTAGAACAACTGAGATATACATCTTTGAACATTAAACACTTTTGAGAGGCACCTCTCTTGGTTCTTCAAGAACTAAATCGAACTTATCGGATTGATTTCCGTGGCTTTCATCCCGACTTATCAATCGGTCTTCCATCCCGATTGTAGCGTCTTCACTTTTATACCAAGGTTCTTGTCTCGCTTATAGACAACGGGTCGCGGTTTTCCACTTTAGGTGTTTGGGCGTCTTAGGCAACAAATTTCCGAACGTATTGGTATTGGGTTTCGTCATGGGTTGGTGTGGTTCGTATCAGTTTGGTATCGGAGCTTAGGTTTGTCAAAACATCAAGTTCGGTTGAGGAAGGTAATATCAAAAACCCTAACTCCAATCGTTCATATCCATTGTTAGCATTCAATTCTGCAATATTAATTGTCTTTGATAGTGTAGTATTTACTAGTCGATTGTAAAAAAAAAAAAAAGAGTAAAAATCACGACAAAAAAAAAGAAGGGAAAAGAAAAGAAAAGAGAAACGTGATCAAAGGCCAAAAACAGAGACAAAAAAAAAATTCGGATAGAAAAAATAGAGGAAAATTTTACGAACCCTAGAGTTGGTTTTGAATTCTACGGAAGGAAATTGATGTAGTTCGGGTTAGTTCCAAGAGAATTGAGAAGAGGAAATTGGCGAGTCGATATCATCATTGTTGTGAGAATACACGAGTGACTATGTGATATCATCATTTGAGCGAAACACGTAAGGGAGTGTATCGTGAGGTTTAATCATATATATATTTGTGTTGTACTAATCTTTTTCTGTAGGGACTATGTCGAGACAACATTCTCCTGAAGGTGAGAGGGGAAGGTTTGATGCTAGGTTAGTAATTGAGGCGTTGAGGGGAGAAATAAAGAGAATGTTCCAGGAGGGAATGGAACAAATTCATGAGACGGTGGAGCAAAGACTAAAGCAATCCACAAACGTATTCCAAGGGCGTAAGAGGGAGAGTCGTTCTAGGAGAGTGCCAAGGGGTGGAGATGAAATGACGGATGATGATTTGTATGAGCCTTTTGTTGGGAGTTATAGAGGTTATAGTGGTCGGAATAGAGGAACTAGAGATTGGGAAGATAGAGGAGATAGGAATAGAGAGGATGATTAATTGAGTAGCATAAAGATGAAGATTCCTCCTTTCCAAGGGAAGAATGATCCCGAGGCGTACTTAGAATGGGAGAAAAAGGTGGAGATGGTATTTGATTGTCACAACTATAGTGGGAGAAAGAAAGTAAAACTTGCTGCCATTGAGTTTTCGGATTATGCTATAGTGTGGTGGGATCAACTAATGTTGAATAGGAGAAGGAGTGGCGAGCCACCTATTGAGTCTTGGGAAGAGATGAAAAGAGTGATGAGAAGCGGTTTGTGCCTGCGTATTACTATCGTGAATTACACAACAAGTTGCAAACTCTGAGGCAGGGAAGCCGAAGTGTGGATGAGTATTTCAAGGAGATGGAAGTCACTATGATTAGGGCGAATGTAGAAGAGGATAGAGAGGCTACAATGGCTAGATTTCTTGCTGGGTTGAATAGAGAAATCCAAAATGTGGTTGAATTGAAGCATTATGTAGAATTG
This sequence comes from Laguncularia racemosa, assembly GCA_037954665.1. Lineage (NCBI taxonomy): Eukaryota > Viridiplantae > Streptophyta > Magnoliopsida > Myrtales > Combretaceae > Laguncularia > Laguncularia racemosa. Next base: position 441,986 of record JBBMOL010000039.1, on the reverse strand, counting down.
GAGGATATGGTTCACATGGCTATAAAGGTTGAGAACCAACACAAGAGGAAGGGTAGTAGTAATGCACGGTTGCAACAGGGTAGTGGTTCATCCACTTGGAAGACTAACCAATGGAAGAAAGAAGAAAAGCCTTTACCCACCAAACCAAAAGGGGAGCTGAGACAAACGGGTTCTACTCCTGGTAATCAAGGTAACCCTGAATCTTCTACTTCTAGAAATCGTGACATTAGATGTTTTAAATGTCAAGGTAGAGGCCATATTGCTAGTCAATGTCCAAATAGGCGTGTGATGATTTTGCGTGATGATGGAGAGTATGAGACTGAGGAGGATAGTGAAGAAGAGGATATGCCTCCATTAGAGGATGCTAGTGATGATGAGGAGCCCGCAATGGGAAGGCTAGTGGCAGTAGTGAAGAGAGCTTTGAATGTGCAGGTGAAGGAAGAAGAGGAGGTGCAAAGGGAGAATATATTTCATACTAGATGTTATCTAGGAGATCACATTTGTAGTTTGATTATTGATGGGGGAAGTTGCAGCAATGTAGTGAGCAATTTTATTGTTGAGAGGCTGGGGCTCAAAACTGTTAGATACCCTAGTCCATATAAATTGCAGTGGTTGAATGATAGTGGTGAGACTAAGGTGAGTAAGCAAGCCTTGATTGGTTTTCGCATTGGTAGGTATGAGGATGAGGTGTTATGCGATGTAGTGCCAATGCAAGCATATCATGTGTTGTTGGGGAGGCCATGGCAATTTGATAGGAAGATTGTTCATCATGGCTTTTCTAACAAGAGCTTTAATCTTAAACCGTTAACACCTAAGCAGGTGTATGAGGACCAGTTGCAGCTACAATAGTCTTTTGCAAAACATAAGGTGAGTGAAAAGCGAAGTGAGAGTGAGAGAGCAAAAGACAATGAGAAGAAAAAGGAATATAAAAGTCAAGATCAAAAGGAAAAGGAGAGGAGGGCTAGAAAGAGTGTGAGAGGCCAAGTTGAAGGGGAATCAACTTTGGTGGTGAGTGAAAAGGAGAGGGCAGCCTTGCAAAAGGAGAGTTGTGTGGCAAGAGCAAGTGTAGTAAGGAGAGCGTTAGTGATGAGGCAACCTATGTTGTTGCTGGTTTTTAAGGAAACATGTTTGACTACTAACGACTTATCTAACTCTTTGCCTAGTGTGGTTGTGTCTCTTGTGCAGGACTTTGAAGATGTCTTTCCTGAGGAGATTCCAAAGGGATTACCACCTGTTCGTGGTATTGATCACCAGATTGACCTTGTACCCAGAGCATCGATTCCAAACAAGCCAGCTTATAGGAGCAATCCGGAGGAGACAAAGGAACTCCAAAGGCAGGTCGATGAACTAATGGAGAAAGGGTACGTGAGAGAAAGCATGAGTCCATGTGCAGTGCCTGTGATCTTGGTGCCTAAGAAGGATAGGACATGGAGAATGTGTGTTGACTGCCGCGCCATCAACAACATCACGGTAAAGTATCGTCATCCTATTCCTCGCTTAGATGACATGTTAGATGAGTTGCATGGGTCTAGTGTCTTTTCTAAAATTGATCTGAAAAGTGGATATCGCAAAATTAGAATGAAAGAAGGTGATGAATGGAAAACTGCATTTAAGACAAAATATGGATTGTATGAGTGGTTAGTAATGCCTTTCGGGTTAACTAATGCACCTAGTACTTTTATGAGACTTATGAACCATGTTTTGAGGACATTTATTGGAAAATTTGTGGTTGTCTATTTTGATGACATTCTTATTTACAGCAAAAGTTTGGAAGATCATATGTCACACTTGAGAGATGTTTTAGAAGTGCTTCGAAAGGAACAATTATATGCTAACCTCAAGAAGTGCACTTTTTGCACAGACAAACTTGTGTTTTTTTGTTTTGTTGTTAGTGTGCAGGGAATACAGGTTGATGAAGAAAAGGTTCGTGCGATCCAAGAATGGCCTAGTCCAACCAATGTAAGTAATGTGCGGAGTTTCCATGGACTAGCAAGTTTTTACAGGAGGTTTGTGAAGGATTTCAGCACCATTGCAGCACCACTTACTGAGGTAATTAAGAAGAACGTGGGGTTCAGCTGGGGAGAGCAACAAGAGAAGGCCTTTCAGACGCTTAAAAATAAGTTGACTCAGGCGCCGTTACTTGCTTTACCTAACTTTACTAAAATGTTTGAAATTGAGTGTGATGCTTCAGGATTAGGTATTGGAGCAGTGCTTATGCAGGAGAGAAGACCGATTGCATTCTTTAGCGAGAAGCTAAGTGGGGCAACCTTGAATTACCCTACTTACGACAAGGAGTTATATGCATTGGTTCGAGCCCTAAAGACGTGGCAACACTACCTTTGGCCAAAAGAGTTCGTGATCCACACTGATCATGAATCCTTGAAGTATTTAAAGGGGCAACACAAGCTGAACAAAAGGCATGCTCGTTGGGTGGAGTTCATCGAAAAATTTCCATATGTCATCCATTACAAGCAAGGTAAAGAGAATGTAGTTGCTGATGCACTTTCTAGAAGGTATACTCTTATCTCTACACTTAGTTCTAGACTTCTTGGTTTTGAGCACATTAAGGAGTTATATGCTGCTGATCGAGATTTTTGTGAGGAGTATGTGCAATGTGAGAAGAGTGGGCATGGAAAATTTTATAAACATGACGGATTCTTGTTTAGGGAGAGTAAGTTGTGCATTCCAATTTGTTCTCTAAGAGAATTACTTGTGAGGGAGTCTCATGGAGGAGGTTTAATGGGACACTTTGGAGTAGCTAAAACATTAGGGGTATTGTAGGAACACTTCTATTGGCCTCACATGAAACGAGATGTTGAGAGGATTTGTGAGCGATGTGTCACATGTAAGCAAGCGAAATCTAGAGTCCAACCTCAAGGGCTTTACACCCCACTTCCCATTCCTCATGAGCCTTGGGTAAATATTTCTATGGATTTTGTGTTAGGATTACCCAAGTCTAGACATGGTCGGGATTCTGTTTTTGTAGTTGTTGATAGGTTTTCTAAAATGGCACATTTCATTCCTTGTCATAAAACGGATGATGCTTGTAATATTGCTAATTTATTCTTTAGGGAAGTTGTGCGATTGCATGGTATGCCTAGAACAATTGTATCAGATAGGGATGCTAAGTTCTTAAGCTACTTTTGGAAGACTTTGTGGGCTAAGTTAGGAACTAAGTTATTGTTTTCTACTACTTGTCATCTACAGACTGATGGTCAAACTGAGGTAGTGAATCGAACTTTGTCTACTTTGTTGAGGGCTGTAATTAAAAGGAATATTAAAAGTTGGGAGGATTGTTTGCCGCATGTTGAATTTGCTTATAACCGTACAGTGCATTCTGCTACTAAATTTTCTCCTTTCGAAATTGTGTATGGTTTTAATCCACTAACTCCTTTGGATTTATCACCTTTGCCTATTTCTGAGTATGTTAATTTAGATGGCAAGAAGAAGGCTAAATTTGTTCAACAGATCCATGAGAAGGCAAGGCTGAACATTGAACGACGAATAGAGCAGTATGTGAAACAAGCCAACAAGGGTCGTCGACAAGCTATTTTTGAACCTGGAGATTGGGTTTGGGTTCACATGCGCAAAGAGCGGTTTCCCATGCAGCGTCGATCTAAACTACTTCCTAGAGGCGATGGACCATTTCAAGTTCTTGAGCGCATCAACGACAATGCATACAAGATAGATTTGCCTGGTGAGTATCAAGTAAGTGCCACATTTAATGTTACTGATCTGAGTCCTTTTGATGTAGGTGACGATTTGAGGACAAATCCTTTTCAAGAGGAGGGGAATGATGAGATCCATGATGAGAGTCAAGCTGGAAGAAGGAATGTGGATCCTCTTGAAGTGCCGCCTGGACCGATCACAAGAAGTCGAGTGAAACGACTCAAGGAAGCACTTAACGGGTTGATAAAGGATGTCCATGAAGCCGAGAATGATTGGGTCAATCATGAAGTTGGAACGGATTGGAACAACCATGGGAAGACCCTTGCTCTTATACAAGTCACATCGGACACGGGTTGAAGAGGGCGTGTACTTTCAAGGCACGGCCGTGTAGGACTCTCAAGATTGCATAGAATCATACACGGCTAGATACACGGTTAAAAGGCACGGCCGTGTATGGAGTCAAGTAAATCCACAGAAAGATACACGGCTAAAGTACATGGGCGTATATGTTGCCAAAAGTTGCATAGAAAGATACACGGTCAAAGTACACAGGCGTATATGTTGCCAGAAGTTGCACAGAAAAGTACACGGCCAAAGTACACGAGCGTGTACACAGGCCGTGTATCCCCTGTCGGCCAGCTTGTTCTGTTTCGCGTTTTTATGTCACTTAACTAAACTACGTCGTTTTGGACTTGTTTTTACACGAATTGTAACCCTAGTATAAAAGCTCCTAGGGTTTAAAACAACTGAGATATACATCTTTGAACATTAAACACTTTTGAGAGGCACCTCTCTTGGTTCTTCAAGAACTAAATCGAACTTATCGGATTGATTTCCGTGGCGTTCATCCCGACTTATCAATCGGTCTTCCATCCCGATTGTGGCGTCTACACTTTTATACCAAGGTTCTTATCTCGCTTATAGACAACGGGTCGCGGTTTTGCCACTTTAGGTGTTTGGGCGTCTTAGGCAACGAATTTCCGAATGTATTGGTATTGGGTTTCGTCACGGGTTGGCATGGTTCGTATCAAAAAATAACTCACATTGGGTTTTTGATGGTATAGTGCTTCAAAAGGAGATGATTTTGTCCCTGGCCATGGAGGTAGACAATTTATGACATGGCAAGCTAATTGAATAACCGTTGCCCATAGCTCTCTTGGAAGCCTCTTTGCATGCAACCATGAAAGAAACATGGATGTGAGATGTGCTAACTTGTGCTCAGCAACTCCATTTTGTTGTGGAGTTTCTGGACAAGTCATTTGATGCCTAATGCCATGTTCTTTGCAATAATTTTGGAATTGTTCAAACATGTATTCTCCTCCATTGTCGGTGCATAGACACTTTATTGGTAGCCCAAATTCTTTCTCCACATGGTCCTTGAACTAAATAAATTTAGAGAGAGTCTCACTTTTGCATTCCAAAAAAAAACCCCTAAGTGTACCAAGAGAAATCATCCACAAGAATCATTACATAATGAAAAACATAGAAACTGGGTGTTCTTGTTGACCCCATCAAATCTGAATGTACTAGTTGTAGCGCAGCAATAGCTCTATTATTCGAATTCGGGAAAGGAAGACAATGTGATTTTCCATATTAGCAACCAAGACAAACCACGTCTTGATGGATTTCTTTAAAGAGAGGAACTCCATGAAGAAGTTTCATTGTAGAGATTTCCTGCAGCAATTGTTAGCCAACGTAGCCTAACCGAGCATGCAAAAGTGTCACACTTGCATTCTGACGTGTCTTTTTAACATATGCATCACTTGCAGACAATACATAGAGTGAGTCTTTTCTTTTTCTAGTAAATAAAACATCAGCTTCAAGTTGTTTTATATTGGAAATAATTTTTACATCTTCTGGACCAAAAAGAACATACCCCCCAGAATCAGCAATTTGAGAAATTGAAGCAAGATTCTTCTTTAAGCCTGGAACATGATAAACATCTTTGAGAGAAACGCCACCAGCATTTGAAATATCTTTCTTGATATTGAAATTTCCTTCTTTCACTACAAAATGTAATGAATTATTAGCTGTAACAATGGCTCTGTTTCCACAATGCGGATGAACATCAGAAAGTAAAGAAGCATTTCCAATTGCATGATGAGAGCAACTAGAATCAACAATCCAATCCTTGCTATAATCTATGGAAACATTAGCATATGTTTCCACGTTGGTTTGTTACACAACAGGATTCACAATAACAGGTTTATCAATAGCTTCAATGGATAAGCATTGCTCCGACCCAAGTTGTTCAAACTTACTAGTTTCATGTGCAACATTTGCTCCTATAAGATTTACCCGGCAATTTTGTTTAATATGGCCTGATTTCCCGCACCGATTACACACCACCTTCACACGACAATCACGCTTTAAGTGTCCTAGCTTTCCACACCTATAACAGCTTTTTGAATTTCCTCTAGATCATCCTTCAATTTTGGATAGTTTGCTATCACCTGAAGAATACTTTAAAAAGGAATTGCTTTGTGCTTTTTCTTTTGTATAAAGAGCATCCTCCACTTGGACAGGAGATTGCTTGTTGCTGCTGGCCATTTCTTTCATCAATGCTTCCTAATTTGAGAGCAAATTCTCCAACTCAATAATAGAAGGTTGATTTGCCTACCCTTGTATCGAATAAACTCATTTCGTAGTCCACGAATAAGATAATGACGCAAATGAGCGTCACTCATAGGCTTCTACATATCCAATTCTCAAATTTCATAACACAAAGTTTTAATTTTTAGAAAATATTCGGAAACTAAAAGATTTCCTTGAGTCATCCCTGCAAGTCCGTTCTCCAAAAACTGCAGCCTCATCGTGTTCTTTTGAGTGAACAACCTTTCAAGTGTCTCCCACACTTGCTTTGGCGACTTTACATCACGAACTTGCTCGATATACTCCTGACTTATCGATGTTCGCAAAGCAAATAAAGCTTTGCCACACTTAATTTTCCACTTCCTCTGTAGTTCTGCATTCAATGGTATATCTTCTGGAATTACAACATCATCACCAGAGATAAGATCCCACAAATCCTGCGCTTGTAGATAAGCTTCCATGCAAAGCTTCCAGTAACTATAATTGTTACCAACTAGCTTGTCTATAGAGACAATGCTTCCACCATTCATCTTTACTAAGTAATAAAATCAAAAACACGAGATAGGCAACCACAGCTCTGGTACCATGTAAAAAAGAAATTTTTTTTATTACTCAATAAAATAAATATTGAACGACAATTACAACCTTATAAATACTAAAACCAATCCTAAAAAATCTCAACCAACACCAACATGTCTTCTTAGTTTATTTGACTAAATAAAAGGCACTAACTCCTAGATAAAAACAAGATAAGATCAGCTTCCTAAATAAATGGAAAACTTAAAACTAACTTGACTTATTCAGCAATTTCTAACTTCCAGAATATGATAGTAAGTTGCACTAATTTGCAACACATCAAGCAAAGTTTTCCCGTAGCTACATCTATGAAGAAAAACTTATCAAGTTCACCAAGTTCTTCTCTCTAAATCTAGCAACTACTGCTCTTAGATGGTAGGGCACAAAACCTAGAATTATCCCAAAATAATCTTGTAGGACCAGATAAATACTCCTTTTTATAACAGGAGATAAATATTTGCTATTTTTCGAACTACCTGTCTCCCCCAATCACATTCAAGCATCTAAACAATGAAGACAAAGAGTTTACGAAGGCAAATATCTATTCTATAATGGATCATTAGACTAATTATCTAGACTAAATTTTAAGGCCTTAGTTGATAGTATAATAGGTTTTGTTTGCAAACAACTTTACTGTTACTGAATCTGCTCTGCGTCATTTAGTGCTTACCTACATTTTGGAACTCTTTCTGGAGCACTGGGGAGGAGCGAGAAAAATTGGCAGAAGAAGCACATCAGAACCTGAAAATTCTCGAGAATGAGCTCAAGGAAAAGAAGTTCTTTGGAGGTGAGAGTATCGGGCTTGTGGACATTGTGGCTAACGTCATCAGCTTTTGGTTTGGGGCTATCGAAGAAGCCGCCGGCAGAGAGTTGTCACAGCTCAGAAATTTCCCAGACTCTCTGAATGGATCCAAGATTTCCACAGCTGCTCTACCATTAGAGAAAACCTGCCTCCTAGAGACAAATTGCTTGCCGCCCTCAAAGCTCGCTTTGCTAGCTCTACTGCTTCCAAATAAAATTATACTTACCGATCAGCATAGTATATATATTTTCTTTGCTGTTCCATTAAAGATGTGATAATAAGAGCTCTTGTGCTGTTGCAATGTAACCTTTACCTTCAGTGGATTGTTGTTTGCTTTACAGAAACTATTCCATTGATATTATCAATTTAAGTACATTGCAGTCGTATGAAACATTCTATTGGAGATGTTTTCGAGCATGGATTTTGACGCGGACAATCCTAAAACCACCGGCTGTTGTTATCACCTTCCGCCACTTCGTACTAGTCATCTTATTTACTTTTTATTATGATCATAGTATTGCGAAAAACTCCAAATAATCTTTGCTTTTCACCAATGCTTCTGTAAAAATTTGATGCGCAAAAATCGTTAAATTAACATGCTATATATTCTCTACAGCAAAGTTGTAAACGTTTGAGTTGTATTACCTCTTCCTGGGCTTTCTCCCTAGTGCCAGATAACGTATACTTTTACATGTTTTTCCTGCATAACAGCTACTCATACATAACTAAGATTCAATTTGATCTAATAAGTGTTAATTGTCAATAAAACAGACCAACAACGCTTGAACATGCAAAGTAATGGAAAAGAACGAATTTTTAGGAAGAGATGTATTAATTTTGGTTGGCTTTATGCAAGTGTATAAGCTACCATTATGGTAGCCCCTCCCAATCAATCGATCGAGGATTACATATTTAAATATAGTAATTTAAAAAAATCAATAAATATTGTATCTGCAATAATTATTACTAAAATAAGTTTCGAACACTTAAACCGCATTTGTGACTTTAGGTGCACGAAAAAAATTTTAACTGAAGGGGCAGACTCAATCTGCTCATTCAATACATGTTTTATTATTTTTTTTTTAAATATGAAAAACCTATAAAACTGTAAGAAAAAGTTTACTGCAAAACTATAAAAGTGATATAGTAAATTTATACAATATCATAACATGTGATTTGTAATATACAGGAAAAAATTTGCACCAACAATTTGTAATATAAATACAAATCCTTAATTCATATGTTCATATTTCTATTTTTCAATTTCTTCTGCAAATTTCACTTCATCTCATCACTTGCAAATTTGTTTATAATTTCTGTTTCACGCAGGTTTTACTTTGTTGAAATACGTATATAGAAATATTTTCATCAAGATCTCAGTATGTTTTCTTAAGAAAAAATTATTTTTGTTACTGTTATATTACTTCGGATAAATGCAAAAAAAAAAAAACACATGTAATTATATATACTGCACAATTTTTATTAAAATAATAGTTATCATTAATTAACTATTAATTAGTAATTAATTCATTATTAATATTAGTAAATGAATTATGTTTATATGTTATTGTAATGTATTTTTTATAAACGTAGTCATTAAATTAAGTTGTTAATTAACAGTGATTAGTCATTCATATGTAAGTGAAATAATTGTTAGAAAAATAATTTGTAAAAAAATTTGTGTTGATTATAAATGTAAAATATATGAATGGTTTTGTACAATTAGTTATTAAATTAAGTAGTTATTAATTATCCAATTAATTAAATATGATTAGTCATTAATATATCGTTAATTAATTGTTATAAAATTAATTGGTGAAAAATTTTGTATTTGTTGCAAATATAAAATATTTGTATGGTTTTATAGAATTAGTTATAAAAGTAAGTAGTTATTAATTATCAGTTAATTAAATATGACTAATTGTTAATGTGTCGTTAATTAGTTGTTATAAAATTAATTAGTGAAAAATTTTATATTTGTTACAAATGTAAAATATTTATATTGCTTTGTAGAATTAGTTTATTAATTATCCATTAATTAAAGGTCACTAGTTGTTAATATATCATTAAATAATTGTTATAAAATTAATTAGTGAAAAATTTTGTATTTGTTGCAAATATAAAATATTTATATGGTTTTGTAGAATCAGTTATAAAATTAAGTAGTTATTAATTATCCATTAATTAAATGTGATCAGTCGTTAATATGTCGTTAATTAAATAAAATTAATTAGTGAAAAATTTTGCATTTGTTGCAAATATAAAATATTTGTATGGTTTTGTAGAATCGGTTATAAAATTAAGTAGTTATTAATTATCCGTTAATTAAAGGTGATTAGTCATTAATACATTGTTAATTAGTTATTGTAAAATTAATTAATGAAAAATTTTGTATTTGTTGCAAATGTAAAATGTTTTTATGGTTTTGTAGAATGAGTTATAAAAGTAAATAGTTATTAATTATTCATTAATTAAAGGTGATTAGTCGTTAATTAATTGTTATAAAATTAATTAGTGAAACTTTAGTGTTGGTTGCAAATGTAAAATATTAGTATGGTTTTGTAGAATTAGTTATAAAAGCAAGTAGTTATTAATTATTCCTTAATTAAAAGTGATTAGTCGTTAATATGTCCTCAATTAATCATCATAAAATTAATTACTAAAAAAGTTGGTATTGATTATACATATAATATATTTATCTGTTACTGTAAAAGTAGGTGCAAACTTGAGTTTCCATTAATTAAATAGTAAATAGTTGCTAATTAGTCATAAATTAATATATTGATGGTAGCATGTACTAACTTTTTAATATATATTCTATTTTGCATAATAGATGGAGCTTGGACCTTTCGATCCTTTGGTCTTAATGTAGCAGGAGAGTCATTGATCACAAGTCATCTAAGACAAAGAGATAAACGACCTTTTACTTATCAATTAGTTTATGTTGCATTAGAAATAGTTAAACATTTCACATGTTGTCAACATAGGATCAAGTAACCCTTGTTGTTCGATGGCATAAGTTGTCACTCCGTTGCAATGAGTATACCATCCCCCTCGATACTCGAATGGAGCTATACTTGCATTTGGTTAGATTCGAAGGTGCGAGTCGCCTGCCATACATACCCTTGGATTGGCACATGATTATAACATTGGAGGAGCGATAGCGTCTAGAGATGCACACATTCCACATGCCAACGGGGGAGTTTACAATTACTCTACAAGATGTGGAAATCCAATTAAGACTCCCTGTAAATGTTTAGGCAGTTATAAGGAGTAGTAACCCGGATTGGGAAGCAATATATAAAGAACCGCTAGAGGTGACGTCAGGGCCTAGCGATAAGAGGAGCCACATTAGTATGACATGGCTCTGTGATATGTTTTAGATGATCCCATAAGACACCTATGCTTAGCAAATCCATCGAGCTACTCGTGCATACATACTACAGCTATTGGGGGATTTATCTTTGCCGATAAATCCAGTGCCCTCGTCCATGCGATGTGGTTACCTTTGCTACAGTATTTCAACATTTCTAGGATGTATAGCTGAGGGTCTACATGTTTGGAGTGGTTATATTGCCAACTTTATGTTGCATCATCACCGTCAACACATGAGATTGGATTGGCTACCATTTTGCTATAGGTGTGAGCCTGGGATAGATTTCCTTATATTGCAACCATTAGTCAACACAGACAATTTATAGAAGCTAGATGTCCAGTAGCGATACATTGGAACATGTGAAGGGACATGCAGTATCACCCCACCCATGTTGTTGGCGCATATCGAGATACATTGGATAGGTAGAACATGTCATAGGTACTTTAGTAACTGAATTTTTTTTCCATGCAATTAATCAAATTGATCATTTGAAGTCAACATAATTTCCTATTTTCATGTTGAATGGGAGTCATATGATGGGAATTTAATTAATCTCCTGCTTGATTTCTACAAAGCTGGCATGCACATTTGGATGGCTCAGGTGCTACTGATTTGTTTCCACATTGTTGAGTGGCATTTTCTAGATCAAGTGGCCAGATAGTTTAGTGGGTTCCAATATATCCCATAGCAAGTGAACACGCAGTCGAAGCTCCATGAAATCAACCTATGTGGTCAGATTGATGTTGATTAGACGGTCCAGCATACAGCATATTTAAACATGTGGGAATAGCAGGTCGGTCGAGTCGTTCATATGGATGGCCCTCGTGGTGTGTATGATAGTTACTTCTAATGGTATGGATCAATCAGAAAGGGATACATTAGACGTACGGGGGCTATATTCTTAGATTTCTAGTAAGTACAATTTACATCAACATTTTGTAATGTCCAAATAATTGCATGATCATGTCAACCTTAATTTATGTTTTTTTTATACTTATAGGGTAACACCTTACAACAAATCTGCTTATCATCAGATATAGACACCGCCGTGAGAATAGTTGCTTAGGGTCTTGAGTTCATGCTTCATCACAAGGGAGTAACACTATACCCACAACTGCAATAGCAAAACACCTAGGAGGAGGCAGAACCAATTCATGTGCGGCGACAAACAGTGGGATGACGACAACCTCAAAACCAAGGTGAGCTACAAGAAAATCCAAGACAAGACCAACAGATGCCTATTGATTTCAATGCGATGTATGCTAGCTCAGGGCCAATACGAGGCACTACATTGGCATTCTATAAGTGGTCGTGTCCCAACACCGCCAACTCTTTTCCAACTCTACAGAAGAAATACTTTGGAAAATAACCTATGTACTAAGGTAAATCATCAAGTCAGCCTACAAAGTGAAGTTTCGTGCCTTGGTGATCGTTCAACGATACTCTATAGTAGCATCTACCACAAGCAGTCTGAACCTCCGCCAACTCTACGTCCAAAGCTAAGCAACTCCTTTGCTCAACTAGCTAGACAATTCACTAGGGGAAGTGATACGAACCACGCCAACGTGTGACGAAACCCAATACCAATACGTTCGGAATTGCTACCCAAGATGCCAAACAATCGAGTGGAAACCGCGACCCGTTGCCTATAAGTGAGACAAGAACCTTGGTATATTATGTAGACGCCACAATCGGGATGAAAGACCAATTGATAAGTCGGGATGAACGCCACAGAAGAAAATCCGATAAGTTCTAGAGTAGGTCTTTAAAGAACCAAGAGAGGAATTCTCTCAAAAGTGTTTTCAAACTTGTATGTTCTATATTCTATCTATTCTAAACCCTAGGAGCTTTATATTAAGGTTTACAATTCGTAACAATGATGCCCCAAAACGACATAACTTCAATAAGTTGCATAAAAATAACAAAACAATGACTTAAAGGCCGGCGGCGTGGGAATGAAGGCCAGAGGCCTTGGAGCCGGCGTTAGAGATATACACGACCGTGTACTTCTAGTCGTGTATCTTTCTATGGAAATTCTTGACACCATACACGACCGTGTACTTCTAGTTGTGTATCTTTCTGTGGAAATTCTTGACACCATACACGGCCTTGCATTTGAACCGTGTATACGACCGTGTATGATTATGTGTAACCTCCAGACTCCTACACGACCGTGCCTTGTAAAGACACACCCTCTTCAACCCGTATCCGTTATGACTTGTACAAGAGCAAGGGCATTCCCACGGTTGTTCCAATCCTTTCCAACTTCATGATTGCTCCAATCCTTTCCGACTTCATGGACATCCTTTATCAACCCGTTAAGTGCTTCCTTTAATCGTTTCACTCGAGTTCTTGTGATCGGTCCAGGTGGCACTTCAAGAGGATCCACATTCCATCTTCTGGCTTGGCTCCCATCATGGCTCTCATCATTCCCCTCCTCATGAAAAGGATTTGTCCTCAAATCATTGCCTGCATCAAAAAAGACTCAAATCAGTAACACTAAATGTAGCACTTACTTGATACTCACCTGGTAAATCTATCTTGTATGCATTATCATTTATGCGCTCAAGAATTTGAAATGGTCCATCGCCTCTAGGAAGTAGTTTAGATCAACGCTGCACAGGAAACCGCTCTTTGCACATGTGAACCCAAACCCAGTCTCCAGGTTCAAAGACAGCTTGTCGACGACCCTTGTTGGCTTGTTTCACTTACTGCTCTGTTCTTCGCTCAATGTTTAGCCTTGCCTTCTCATGGATCTGTTTAACGAATTCCGCTTTCTTCTTGCCATCTAGATTAACATACTCAGAAATAGGCAGAGGTGATAAATCCAAAGGAGTTAGTGGATTAAAACCATACACAATTTCAAAAGGAGTAAACTTAGTAGCAGAATGCATTGTGTGATTATAAGCAAATTCAACATGCGGCAAATAATCTTCCCAACTTTTAATGTTCTTTTTAATGACAGCCCTCAACAAAGTAGATAAAGTTCGATTTACTACCTCAGTTTGACCATCAGTCTGTGGATGACAAGTAGTAGAAAACAATAACTTAGTTCCTAACTTAGCCCACAAGGTCTTCCAAAAGTAGCTCAAGAACTTAGCATCTCTATCCGATACGATTGTTCTAGGCATACCATGTAACCTCACAACTTCCCTAAAGAACAAATTAGCAATATTGCAAGCATCATCTGTTTTGTGACAAGGAATGAAATGTGCCATTTTAGAGAATCTATCCACGACTACAAAAATAGAATCTCGACCATGTTTAGACCCATGTAACTTATCTAACATGTCATCTAAGCGAAGAATGGGATGACGATACTTTATCGTGATGTTGTTAATGGCGCGGCAGTCAACACACATTCTCCATGACCCATCCTCCTTAGGCACCAAAATTACAGGCACTGCACATGGACTCATGCTTTCTCTCACGTACCCCTTCTTCATTAATTCATCGACCTGCCTTTGGAGTTCCTTTATCTCCTCTGGATTGCTCCTATAAGCTGGTTTGTTTGGAATCGATGCTCCGGGTACTAGGTCAATCTGGTGCTCAATACCATGAATAGGTGATAATCCCTTTGGAATCTCTTCAGGGAAGACATCTTAAAAGTCCTGCACAATAGACACAACCACACTAGGCAAAGAGTTAAATAGTTCGTTAGTATTCAAACAAGTTTCCTTAAAAACCAGCAACAACATAGGTTGCTTCATCACTAACGCTCTCCTCACTACACTCGCTTTTGCCACACAACTCTCCTTTTGCAAGGCTACACTCTCCTTTTCACTCACCACCAAAGTTGATCCCCCTTCAGCTTGGTCTCTCACACTCTTTCCAGCCTTCTTCTCTTTTTCCTTTTGATATCGACTTTTGTGTTCCTTTTCTTTCTCGTTGTCTTTTGCTCTCTCACTCTCCCTCTATTTTTCACTCACCTTATATTTTGCAAAAGACTGTTGTAGCTGCAACTAATCCTCATACACCTGTTTAGGTGTTAAAGGTTTAAGATTAAAGCTTTTCCCTTGGTAAACAAGCATATACTTGTTAGAAAAGCCATCATGAACAACCTTCCTATCAAATTGCCATGGCCTCCCCAACAACACGTGACACACTTGCATCGGCACTACATCGCATAACACCTCATCCTCATACCTATCGATGCGAAAAGCAATCAAGGCTTGCTTACTCACCTTATTCTTGCCACTATCATTCAGCCACTGCAATTTATATGGACTAGGGTGTTTAGTAGTCTTGAGTCCCAGCCTCTTGACAATAAAATTACTCACCACATTGGTGCAACTTCCACCATCAATGATCAAACTGCAAATATGATCACCTAGATAACATCTAGTATGAAAGATATTCTCTCTTTGCACCTCCTCCTCTTCCTTCACTCGCACATTCAAAGCTCGCTTCACTACTGCCACTAACTTCCCTACTGCAGGCTCCTCATCATCACTAGCGTCCTCTAATGGAGGCATATCATCCTCTTCACTATCCCCCTCAGTCTCATACTCACCATCATCACACAGAATCATAACACGCCTATTCGGACATTGACTAGCAATATGGCCTCTACCTTGGCATTTAAAACAGCTAATGTCATGATTTCTAGGAGTAGAAGAATCAGGCTTACCTTGGTTACCAGGAGTAGAACCCGCTTGCCTCTGCTCTCCTTTTGGTTTGGTGGGTAAAGGCTTTTCTTCCTTCTTCCATTGGTTAGTCTTCCAGGTGGATGAACCAGCACCCTGTTGAAATCGTGCAGTACTACTACCTTTCCTCCTGTGTTGGTTCTCAACCTTTATAGTCATATGAACCATATCTTCCAATTCTACATAATGCTGCAATTCTATGACATTTTGAATTTCTCTATTCAATCCAACAAGAAACCTAGCCATGGTAGCCTCTCTATCCTCCTCTACATTTGCCCTAATCATAGTAACTGCCATCTCCTTGAAATACTCATCCACACTTCGGCTTCCCTGCCTAAGAGTTTGCAATTTGTTGTGTAATTCACGATAGTAATATACAGGCACAAACCGCTTCTTCATCACCCTCTTCATCCCTTCCCACGACTCAATAGGTGGTTCGCCATTCCTTCTTCGATTCAACATTAGTTGATCCCACCACACTATGGCATAATCCGAAAATTCAATGGCAGAAAGTTTCACTTTCTTTCTCCCACTATAGTTGTGACAATCAAACACCATCTCTACCTTCTTCTCCCACTCTAAGTACGCCTCAAGATCATTCTTCCCTTGGAAAGGAGGAATCTTCATCTTTATACTACTCAGTTGATTATCCTCTATATTCCTATCTCCTCTATCTTCCCAATCCCTAGTTCCTCTATTCCTACCACTATAACCTCTATAACTCCCGATAGAAGGTTCATCAAATTCATCATCAGACATTTCATCTCCACCTTGTTGCACTCTCCTAGAACAACTCTCCCTCTTACGCCCATGGAAGACGTTTTTAGATTGCTCTAGTCTTTGTTCCACCGTCTCTTGAATTTGTTCCATGCCCTCCTGAAACATCCTCTTCATCTCACCCCTCAACGCCTCAATCACTAACCTAGCATCAAACCTTCCCCTCTCACTTTCAGGAGAATGTTGCATCGACATAGTTCCTGCAGAAAAAGATCAGTACTAACACAAATATATATAATTAAGCCTCACGATACACTCCCTTACGTGTTTCGCTCAAATGATGATATCACACAATCACTCGTGTATTCTCACAAGCAATGATGATATCAACTCACCAATTCCTCTTCTCAATTCTCTTGGAACTAACCCAAACTACACCAATTCCCTTCCATAGAATTCAACTAGAGAATACAACTCTAGGGCTCGAAATTTTCCTCTTTTTCTTTTAGATTTTTTTTTTTTGTTGCCTTTGTTTGTTGCTCTTGATTACGTTCCTTTTTTTTTGTAACAAAGTTGAATAGTAGGTACTACACTTGTTAATAGACAATTAACACTATGAAATTGAATACGAACAATTGATATGAACGATTGGAGTTAGAGTTCTGATGTTACCTTCCTCAAACCGAACTGATGGTTTAACAAACCTGGCTCTGATACCAAACTGATACGAACCACGCCAACATGTGACGAAACCCAATACCAATACGTTCGGAATTGCTACCTAAGATGCCAAACACAATCAAGTGGAAACCGCGACCTATTGCCTATAAGTGAGACAAGAACCTTGGTATAATATGTAGACGCCACAATCGGGATGAAAGACCGATTAATAAGTCGGAATGAACGCACGGAAGAAAATCCGATAAGTTCTAGAGTAGTTCTTTAAAGAACCAAGAGAGGAATTCTCTCAAAAGTGTTTTCAAACTTGTATGTTGTATATCTCATGTTCTAGCTGTTCTAAACCCTAGGAGTTTTATAGTAGGGTTTACAATTCGTAACAATAAAGGCCCAAAACGACATAACATCATTAAGTTGCGTAAAAATAACAAAACAACGACTTAAAGGCCGGCGGCGTGGGAATGAAGGCCGGCGGCCTTGGAGCCGGCGTTGGAGATATACACAACCGTGTACTTCTAGTCGTGTATCTTTCTGTGGAAATTCTTGACGCCATACACAACCGTGTACTTCTAGTCGTGTATCTTTCTGTGGAAATTCTTGACACCATATACAGCCGTGCCTTTGAACCGTGTATACCACCGTGTATGATTCTGTGTAACCTCTAAACTCCTACACGGTCGTGCCTTATAAAGACACGCCCTCTTCAACCCATATCCGTTATGACTTATACAAGAGCAAGGGCATTCCCATGGTTGTTCCAATCCTTTCCAACTTCATGATTTCTCCAATCCTTTCTGACTTCATGGACATCCTTTATCAACCCGTTAAGTGCTTCCTTTAATCGTTTCGCTCAAGTTCTTGTGATCGGTCTAGGTAGCACTTCAAGAGGATCCACATTCCATCTTCTAACTTGGCTCCCATCATGGCTCTCATTAGGAAGGAGATAGGAGGGGATAAGGATAGGAACCACCAATTTTTATTCATTTCATATGTATGTGTTCTATTGAAATGATTAACTTGATGTATTTTCACGTACAATGTGTACATATACCAATTTACAATTTCAAAATTTTTAAAATAAATTAACATATAATATAACTTGTCAATAAATTACAAAATTGCAAATATATATACAGAATATCAAGCATCTGCCTTCTGCATTGCCAAAACAAACTGCATGAAGTAGTCAAGGATTCACTTAACCTACAAAAGGGAAAAAGATAATGTTAGCATCACTAATGCATTGTCGAACGTAATGAAATATGTATTGGTATCCATTCGTTATCATTATTGCGTTGACGTGGGCATGTTCTTCTATGTGCTATGGGCAAAGTCAACAACATGCATTCGACCCCCTTGCCTTAACCCACTAACGATGTGACAACTACTGGTGAAGACTTTGAAAACTCTATCATACTTACTGTAGTCAATGACCCTGTGGTTGCTAACTCGTAAACTCCATCGGTCAATTTTTTGGGTTGCATACTTGGTGAAAATTCTACCTTTCACCATATTCTTCAATGCCTTCGTATGCTTCTAGACAACATACCTTACACAGTTATAGAACGTTTTCTTCACTAAAGCAATCATAAGTAACCTCGGAGCCCCCTTTAACACGAAATTATAGCTTTCAACAACATTAGAAGTCATATACTCAAACTGATAGCAACCGTCATAAGCTAGCGTCTATATATCTAACAACACATCCTCAAACCAGTCCAATGCATCCGGCTTAGTCATCCCCACCTACTCCATCACATAATTCAACTTGCAAGATTATGCTTGCAACCCAATGTATGTGACTAACCTCTTGCACTAAGTGTTTTTATGTGCTGAGTTGAAGTTGCTAGCAATGTGTCAAAGACAAAACCACCACACTGCAAATAGAGGCCGACATTCATTCGCTTCTTCTTAGACTGCTGATCCGATGCCTGCATGTCTATCCGATATGAGGCAAATGGTTTCACAACCTTCACGATTGTTGACAGCATATTCCTTTAGTTTCCTCAAAAACCAACCCCATGTCTTAATTGTCTCCTAATCAACCAGAGCAAATGCCAACGAAAATATATGCTTGTTGCCATTAACACCACAAGCAACTAATAACTTGTGGGTATACTTCTCATATTGAAAAGTGGCATCAATGGTAACAACAAGTCTAAGGAATCTCCACGCTGCAATGCATGGCCCAAATGTCCAGAATACCCACTTCAAAGTAGACACAACGGGGGTACTCAATTTGCTCCACCCCTAATCTATTCATGTTCTGAGACTTGTATTTTCTATTGCATTAAGAAGTTTAGGTAGTTCATCATAAGACTTCTCTAAGTTCCCATACAAGTGCTCGATAGCCTATTTCTTTCCCTCCCAAACCCATCTCCTATTAATTTTTTAGCCAAATTTTTTTTGACAACAAAAGTCAGCTCGACCACATTTATATCAAAATTGTCCTTAAGAAGGTTTACAAATCGACTGGCAAAGAGATTGAAATCCAACAGTAGGTGATCTTAACTAATTAGTGGGTTATTGCATGTGTGTGGACTCTCGAATCTTGTCACTATGAACATGCCCTCCAACTTCTTCTTTCGGGCTTGAAGTCTCCATTTACAACTGTCGCCCTTTCTCAAACAATAAACAGACCACAGCAGTGGACTAGACTCTACAATAGTGAAGTTGCAATGGTTCTTCACATGGTAAGACTTCACTATTTGAATGGCATCTGCTTTCATTCTAAATCTCATGCTCTTGTAGAAATCGCCACTACTGCTCGAACTACTGCAAATATTAGTTTGCTCCTACTCGAAATAAATGTAACCACTATCACCCCTAAAATTATAATATGGAACAGGGTCTCTAACTATCATGGTTGGTGGTTCAACCTACTCTGATCGATATATTAGCTATCTTGAGTAGGTATGTAAGGTTAGAGAGTCTTCTTCAAGTACTTCATCTCCTCATTCTCACTTTTCTCATTTTCCTCATCAGATTTCTCCTCGTTATCTCTACTCTCCTCCTCAACACCCATTCCACCATCGGTATTAGTTATAGCCTCCGCTCCCACACGAACCATGTACGAATCCCGTGTATTTGGTCGTTGTAATACTGGAGTAACTACTCTATCTATTTCATCCTCATCATTCACTTCCATTGGGGTTGGAATTAAGGGTTGAAATGTCGACGACTCTAGCTACATTTCTGCAATTTCATGTGATGAATGTAGCTGATTACTTATATTGAATGTTTGCCTTACCAAAGGGCCTCACAAATTGTCAGAAATTGCATGAACAATTGTTGTATGCATAACATGTATTGCCCCCATTGAACATAAGATGCCTATGAATTATCTCAACCCCGTACTTCGATTGAATTAACTCTGATTGCTGCGACATATTATGTATAAGAATTCATTATAGTTGACGTTTTTCTTCATTTTCAACTTCTTTACCAGATCTCTATCATACACCGACCCCTAGTTATCAGCTACAATATTTCCAAATGCATAAATCATTAATTTTACGTAATCATTCATTCTTTCCCTATATATAGTATATATAAATTATAAGCTTTTAAAAAAATATAACAATTTCCAATAACAACATTCTAAAAATTTCCAAAAAAAAAAAATCTATAACATTTCAAATTTTAAGTTTTTTCCCCATTATTGCCAAACGATTTTTTTCTAAAAAAATTTCAAATGTCATTTTTTAATGACATTTTCGCTACTAAAAATTTCAATCATTTTTGTATCATTTTATAATACTGTAAAAAATATTTAACATTCCAAACATTACAAATTTCTATCACAATATTTTTTTATATTTTTAATAACAACATTCTTAATATTTGCACACACAAAAATCTATCCTTTTTATTTTTATTTTTCTCCCATTATTTCCAAGTAATTTTTTTCTAAATATTTTTTGGAAATTATTTTTTAATAATATTTTTTTTGCTAAATATTTTAATAATTTCTGTATTATTTTATAATGCTATAAGAATTATTCTATATTCTACATATTTCACATTCCTCATAATAATAAATCCTTATTCTAATACAAAAATTAACATCACATGTTACATATTACAACATTTATATAAATCATATCTAACAAATTACAATATAACAATAACTAGTAACATTTTTTATAAAATATAGAATTATAGTAATATTTTCCTAAAATCTACATCAAACATGGATTAAAAAAACTTCAATATAGATAAAAAAATTCAACTTTTCTAAAAAAAAAAAAAAAAAACCACAATCAATTAGAAACTACTCAAATATGAGTAAATTACTCCAAATCCTTTCTTTCTTATGTAGAATTACTTATTCTTCTTCTCTTCTTCCTGTGTGAGAACGAAAGAAAAAAATAGATCTAATATGAGTGTTTTTTGGTGTTTCTGTGGAAAATTTTACCGTTACTGTATTTATATTTTTTTATTTTGTGTATTGTTATCATGTGATTTTTTATTTTGATCTACGGTCAAGATAAAAGAAATACAAAATTAGATGGTGGGATTGAAGGGAGGTTGAAGCAATTTGTCTACACCTTCAAGAAAAAAAGAAATTGTACTAAAAACACGGACGAGGTCTGCACCTTCGATGAAAAAAAAAATACATATACTGAAGGTGCGGACTGGGTCTATGCCTTCAATTAAAAAAATTTCCGTGCGCCTAAAGTCACAAACATGGTATGTGTTTTTGAAACCTATTTTAGGAATAATTATTACAGGTATAATATTTACGGATTTTTTTCAAAAATTACTATATTTAATGCTTGAACATGCAAAGTAATGAAAAAGAATGAATTTTTAGGAAGAGATGTATTAATTTTGGTTGGTTTTATGTAAGTGTATAAGCTACCATTATGGTAGCCCCTACCAATCAATTGATCAAGGGAACAGAAGTAGAGCACAGAATTTTAGGCTTACCAACAAGACGTAAACAAAGTTGCTACCGACTGAATGCTTACTAAAGCACACTGATGGGACAAAAAATGAAGAAATTCTCCCTAAGGTGAGCCTTTCTCCTATTGATTGGTCAATAGTTTCCACCAACTGCTCGATAGGCTAAAACCTTAGCTAGGGTATTTACTTGAATAAATCATTTTAGTAAAACCTTATGGAGCCAAAACATAACATGTGTCTACCAACCGACCGACGATCGAATAGAACCACTACAACCAAATGGTAACAGCTGACTGTAAAATCCTTAAAGAATCACTTAAGCAAAGGAGGAGATACCATTTGCACTCATTTTTCTCTCATTCTTTAGCACGAAAATTAGGGCTTAGCTAGGTTTAGCATAGTTTTAGCTTAAGTTAGTTATTTCTTGCTTTTTACAGCTCATGAACACATTGTAAGCATTGAAAATGTGGATTTTTGCCTATTTTCATTTGGGTTTTTGGTGTAAACTCCATTCGATGCACTCTAAACCTTTGCTAATGTCTATTATTTCCATTATAAGCTAAATAGTTTATTATGGGTTTGTGATGTTTTGATAAATTTGTTAACATGAATGGTGTTATTTGGTATGAACATATATGTCCAAATTAGAAATTTTGCATTGTTGCTCTTTAAAACTCATTAAATTGCATAACCATTAAGTTTAGTGAGTTTAGGCTTCTTTAAATGCCCAACCAAGGATTTGAGTTCTATTAGAGATTGCTAGGGTATCTTTAGTAAATTGCATGGCCATCAGGTTTCTGAGAAACACTTAAATTCACTTTCATTATGCGATTAGAAATGTAGGTTAACCCAATTATTGGTCCACATTTCCAACTAAAGCATTTTAGCTAAAGATAGTAGCTAAGTGTTTAGCTGACCATATAGCAAAGCATGTTGTAGTAGATGTTTTCACTATACCATGAATCTCATTTGCCTCACATTGAAGATGAATTCAAGTGAATTTTACTACATTCCATTTAAAAACCTTGTGACATGCCTATATTAACATAACTTGCCACTATTTCCAAATGATTAGCCATCACAAATCCATGTTTTTTATGTAAAGTTCTCTAAGTAGTTGTAATTGTGTTAGTTTACTTTTATTTATCAAAATCTCTCTTGAATTGGTTCACCTATATTAAAGTAGTAGGCAATTAATCTAGTACTTAGCCACCTTCTTTCCTCATGCATACAACTCGGTTACTCTCAGGTTTTTATTACTACATATAACCCAACACACTTATTAATTACACTTAGGTAATTGCAAGAGGTGGGGGTGATGGGAATCAAACCTCTGAATCTAGCATTTTGGAAGCCTACTTAAACAAATAGAACCCAGACATTCACATTTTGTCTTTATTTATTTTAGAATATTTGTTTTCACATTTTAGCAAGTACATTTTGTTGGTTTTACAAGAAGACGACTAAGCACAATAGCAATTAGTTTGTGAATGAATCACGGTCCACAATGAACTGAATTGAACCAAAGGAGAACCGGCTTATGTCCTCCTGGTGACCTGATTAGAGCTTGAAGTGACCCTGCATGTGTGCTATTTTATTTAAGTTATTTTTCCATAATTGTAGTAGGATATAAATACTTATTATGTAGGTTTTGTGAGGGACTTTTTGGAGAGATAAAAAATCATACTATTGCTGCCATGGAGAGCTCCTCTTTCACGTATCCACTCTTATCAATTTCTTTTGAAATTGTGGCGAGTCTTGCTTTAGAATTATTGTGCATAATATCAATAGTTCCCAAGCCTTTTCGAATTGCTATTAGTGTGTAATAATTGGATTTGTTTCTATTTGTTCTTATTCACGCAAATTAGGGTTCATTTTCAATTTAGGGCTTACGCCTCAATTGATTGGAAATTGTTACCTTGTTGTGTCATCCTTGATTTATGTTGCAATTGCCCTTTAAGCACATCATAATTTGGTATCAGAGCATAGGTTTGTGGAAGGGAATTCGTGAATCACAAATTGGGGATTTAGGGTTCTTATTCTTCCATTTCATAATTGAAGTTGTTTGAAGTGGGATTGAAGTAATTTTGTTGATTGTGTCGTGTTATGCTTTCACAAATTGTGCCGTGAATCACAAATTAGGGATTTAGGGTTCTTGTTCTTCCAATTCATAATTGAAGTTATTTGAAGTGGAATTGAAGTAATTGCGTTGATTGTGTTGTGTTATACTTTGTTGGTTACGGAATTGGAAGTGTGAAATTCAAATTTTCCATTGTGATATCATTTGCCTGACTCCTTGTGTGAAAGTAGAGCTATTTGTAATTTGAATCCATTATTGTAAAGGTATAGTTAATGTATTGATTGTGCTTTTATTACAACAATTCGAATTGAGTTAATTGAAGAAGTGCAATTAGTACGCCACTTTTCGTGTGTGGGAACATGGATTGCTCTTAGTGTTGTGTATTAAAGTGTTGAACCAGCATTAAATTGAATTGTGCCCATAGGTAATTGTACCGTGGGTTGTGTATACCTTGTGTGATGTGATGTGTTTGTTGTCGATGTAGTGGGGTGTTTGAGTTTGTTAAAATTTTTTCCATGAAGGGTATTTGTTGTTGTTGAGAGGTACAATGTGATGTGGTGTGTAAGATCGTGCCCTGTGAATGATTTGAAGTCTGATTAAAGGTTGTGTCTTGATGTGTTGTAGCTTGAAGTGTTGTGTGTTTTTATGTAGTATGTGTATACTTAACCATAGAGTGTGTGTGTGTGGTACATGATAAGATTGTTTGTTTTTTTGTGAAGGAGTGATAAGAAAAAAAAATCAAAGATGTCAAATGATAGTGTAATGTTAGATTGGAATGAGCCAAATTTCTTGTTGGTGAAGGTCGTTGTCTGTATAGTTGAATGAACATTATGGAACAATGCAGGATCTCACACTATTTTACTAATTAGCAATTACAGGTAGATAAATACGAGGCCACACCACAGTGGTGAATCCTTCTACCTCTACCTTCGAGTAGCCATCAAATGTTCGCAAGGTTTGAGTATTTAAGGTTATAGGACGGAAATTGAAGGAGTTTGATGAACTTATTTCTGGCAACGCCTATTAACTTCAATAGATTTGGTTTGATGGTCTAAATCGTATACAATTTTTACTTTATATCTTTTTTCTAATAAATATTTGAGAAATAATCTTTCAGTTCATATAGTTCTCCATGTGATATTTCCAATATGTCTACAAATTGATGGCTTAGGACTTTTCATTACAATTAAATACCACTGAATTGTTTCCATTGAAGCATTGGCTTTTGAAGATTTATGATTATTTTTATACTTTGTAATGTTCTAGATTTTTATGTTGTATTTTTTTTGGACACTTTTCATTTTTTTTTGTAATTTCATTAGGGCGACCCTTAAAAGGGTCAGCTTGAATTTATTGTCCATTATTAACCCTAGGGTAGCAATTATAAATATTTGCTTTATAGTAAGGTTTGAGGGGGCTAATTTCAGAATTATCTTCACATTTTGTGAGAGGTTTAGGGTTCCATAGATTCCAATTTTCTTATCAATTTCAATTTCCAGAGTTGAATTGTGGATTTGGGCACAATGGGCAATTGTGAGGTAATATCATTCATCTTTGTTGTGTTTCTTTTATCATAGTGAGTTTATATCTAGGGTTGATTTGGATGTTCTGGTCGGGATTATGATTGCATTATGATCAATTATCATGTTATAAGATTGAAAGGTTTTTAGCATTGGTTATGTCTCACATATTTATTGAATCATTGTTGACGTGAATTTTCATTGTGTGAAGAGGAGAATCAACGAAAATGAAACTGTAACTTGGAGTAATCACGGATTTCTAATGTTTTATGGTTAATGGTGAAGTTTATCCTTTTTAGGATTGTGAATGCATCTTTGAACCTTTGGATTCAACAATTTCGTTAGGTTCACCAATTTTCCTAACCATTGAACAGTTCATATGCTTGTGTTTGAGATTTGTATCTTCAAATTATTTGGATTGTGCTTAGACCTTAGTTTTAAGACATCAAGTTATCATGCTCTTAGGGAGGAAAGGATGATAATTTTGAGAATGAGTCTTACCCAAACCAGGAGTTCAATGTCTCGGGGCTTAGAATATATAAAATTACAGATGCCTTCATTTGATGGCAGGGGTTCTAGCAGATGATTATTTAGATTGGGAGGATAAAGTTGAGGGCTTATTTGAATGCTATGAGATTGATGATCACACTCGGTTCATCTTGTAGCTGTAGCATTTACAGGCTACTCCACCTTATGGTGGAAAAATCTTATGATTAGCAAACGAAGAGATGGTGAGGTTAATATGCATACCTAGCGAGAAATAAAAGGTAATGAGAAAAAGGTTTATACCAAAGCATTATAGGCAAGGATTATTTATGTGACTCCAAACCTTGAGGCAGAGAGGTAAAACAGTTGATGATTATGTACAGGAGTTTGAGACACTAATGATCAGATGTGGCTCAGCCAAGCCTCCTGAGCAAAACCTAGCATGATTTATGTCAGCGTTAAAGTATGAAATTGCCTGCATTGTAGAGCTCTAGAGGTATAACACAGTTGATGAGGCCATCCAGCTAGCTTCTGAAAGTTGAGAGACAGAGGCGATTCAACCCTTTTTTAGAATGAGTAACAGTATGGAGCTTCTACAAAACCTCATGGGCTAGATAAACAGCAAACAGAACAAAAGAACATAGGGAATTGATAAAGCTGTGGATATGGATACAACTTTTACTAATAGACAGAGGGAAAATTTTAGAAAAGGAAAAGAGGTTGTTAGAGCTAATATCCGTCAACAATGCAAGGACAACCAATGGAAAGATGCATCAAATCAAATGTTTCAAATGCATGGGTTTTAGACACATGACTGCTCAGTGTCCAACAAAAGGGTAATGACTATTATGGAGGGAAACAGTGGGGTGCTAAGAAGAAGTAGTTGAGCCTATAGATTTGTCTATAGTACTACAAGAGTATTATGATGATCATGATGCTGAGACACATGAAGACAAGGGAAATGATAAATATCTGTCTATAAATGTATTGCGCAGGGTTATGACTATATCTCCAAATGTCAGGGATTACAGAGAGAAAACCTATTCCATACACCTTATCAGGTTCAAGGTAATTTATGTGTTCTTTTTATTGATGGTGGAAGTTGCACAAATGTAATAGCTGCTGCAATAGTAAAAAGATTGTAACTAGTCACTAGTCACATCCTCATCCTTATAAATTACATTGGCTTGAATGAACGGGGTAGTTCGCATGTTACTAGAAGCTTAAGGTGCCATCAGCATAGGAGATAGATACTGTACGACCCGATAATTGATTTTGTATGTTTCCAACAAATTCTATAGACTATCCTTGGTACTTGATAGTGGATGCTAATGTGGCCGTTCTATTAGAGATAAGGCAAGATTTGCTAATATTTGAACCTTGTACTCTCCAACCTGAATTGGATAAAATTTATAAACTCCCCTGAAAAAAGGTTGCTTACAGAAATACTTCATTAATTCAAAATCATTATCTAAATCCAATGTACTTAAAATCCTATACATCATACATCATATATATATATACCATCGAGATCTGCATTTCCGGTAAGTAGGCATAGCCCATGATTAATCCCGTAGCCTTAAGTGGCTCAAAAGATTACAAATCCAACCTTATACACACAAATATTTACATTACAATCTGAAGATTAACACCTATAGATCTTATTACAAATAATAGAGGTTCCAAAATGGAACTAAGGGCTTCTTTGCCTCTATTGATGCTCTCCAAAAACCCGAGTCTCCAATAACTTATTCTTCAATACCTGTACCTGAGGTTAGCAAAAACACTAACCCCCCAGCTTCTTAAGAAGCAAAGTGAGTATAAAATCAAGCAACCTAGCAAAAAAAAACAACAAAATCACATAATAGTAATCAATAATATTATCAAATACCTCGAAGTGATTACTCAAGCAAGCAAGTTTTCAACTCAAGTTATACTTGCAAAAAACCCAATTCAATTTATTACATTTTAACATCACCATGATCTTACTTAATGATATTTTCCCTGTAATTCCATTTTGCTAAACTCATAACCTTTTCATTAGAGACCATTTCAATCACTCATGTTTACTCACAGGTCACAAATATTTTTCAGTTAACCCAGGCAAAGCCTGTCAACTAGTAGATAAACTACCCTCATGTACTTTTCAAAACTTAATGTTTTCTCAACCAATTAAGACATCCTTACATACTCTTTTTAGTTAGAAACATTCAGCTGGCTTTCACCTGCCTCGAACAAAAGGGGTGACCAAATCCCCATAGGTCACTGAACCGGGCCGGTCCGTCGACCGTGCCTCAAACCCATCCGGGTTGACTCAAAGGTCGTACCACAAACTTACTAGGCAGGGAACAGGACTTTTCTTACATTAATTGTTTTGGGTTAGTAGGTACTTATAGCCTAAATCCCATTTTATTATCCATTTAGATATTTCATCGTTACCAAGACAACAATAGTATGAACTCAACCAGTCATATAAACCCCATCTAATAAGCTAAAAATAACCCAGCATTACATCACATACAATCAGGAATAATATAATCAAATCCCGCACCCAACTCTCATTCTAGGATTTTCTAAAATGTTCCCTTTTTTTTTCTCATAATCTAACCATATCATGACACACAACCAGCCATCAGCAAACCAATGTAATTCAACAATCCTCCTGCATTGATCACAGTAAGTGATCGTACAGGATAATTTCAGCCAACAACAAGTAGTCTACATTATCAACACTTGTACCCAAGAGAGGAGTTAAGGGGGTACTCACCTGAAACAATGTATGGCAATCCAAACAGTCGCACCGGCCAAATTCCTTTGTCCTCCTTACTCAACAGAAACACCTGAATCATCAGTATACCAATCAATGTTACCTCATTCACTCTATTGAACCCTACATTGCTATTTCAATATTCCAAACCCCTAAATTCCATCCTAACCTCGTATAATCCACCATTTTCCTACAATTTCTAATTCATATACATACGGGTATACTACGCTCTATTATATATTAATGTAATTAAATTTCGATCTGATTCTATATTGAATCGTATGGTTCTAAATTATCACGATCTTGCACCGAACACTCCCGTTTTTGTTTCTTAACTAACCCAAGCTTCTTAAAATCATATTATGCTTCAATGAACATCAAATTCAACTAATCAAATCAAATTCTCTAATTTTGCTAAGGATTTAATTCGGCCAGAACAGGGCAATTAGCTTGAAAAATTCACTAAAAATAGAAAACGACTCCAATATGAACAATTATTGATTTTTTGATCTAATAAATCATATAAGGATCTTATATACTAAAAATTACATCATACATCATTTGACCTATTTATTCTCCAATTTAATTTACGACCAAAACAGAGCATTTCTTAAGGACCACATATTTATGAATCAAATTTCAAAAAAATAAAATTATCACATTAATATCCATATAAAATTATTCTAGAATACCAAAAATCATAATTTTTCATCAACATTTGATATTTTTAACAAAAATAAGAAGTTTCGAGCGTTACTAGGGGCTACTCCATTCACCGGCCTCCGGCCACCAAATCCGGCAACCACTATGTTGGCCGGAATCCTCTCCCACCCAAAACCTTAAACCTAACTTGGCCTAGCAGCAGATTTACCCTAACCCCTTCGAACGAACAGACAAAATCCTCCCTATTTAATTTTATTTTTTTTTTCTTCAATTTCTTCAAATTCTTGTTGCATCCTACTTCAATCTTGTTCTTCTTCCTATCCTGATGATTTCATGTTGGAAATTTCAATTTCAATTTACCTAGAAAATTCGGATGAAATGGAGAGAGTTTTGGTTTCTTTTTTTTTTTCTAATTTTTGATGATTTGTTTTATCTTCTCTCTCCATTCTAATATATATATATATATATATATATATATGTAATATTACTTAATTTTGGTGACATTGAATGAGGGTACTGTTCTGCAATTTTTTTTTTCCTTTCTCTCTTTTTTTTCTTTTTTTTAGCTATAATATAATATAATATAATGTGTACATTTTTTTTTACATATATATATATATGCCCATATAATTCATATTATTATTATTATTATTATTTTATATATTTTACTTTATTTTTAGCATATAACATATATATATATATATATATATATATACACATTCATTTTACCTTACACACATACATATATATATACTATTTTAATTTTTACATTATTGCTTAAGTTTAGATCCTCACAGATACCGTGATGAAATTGTTTGTGATGTCCTTCCTATGTGCATCTTTCATATACCACTAAGTAAACCTTGGTTGTTTGATAGGAAAATGATACATGATGGGTTTAGAAACACTTATGTGTTTCAGAAGGATGGTATACGGGTCGTCTTGACTCCTATGTCTCCAGCTGAGGTACACAAATTCCAGGAACAGATCAACAAAACTAATAGGCACTCAAGACTTTAGGGCGACAAGCACATGCAAACAAGGGATTTCAGTCCAAGAAAAGACCAATTAAATTTGAGAACAAATCTTTCAGAGACCCAAGGAGATGATGGGAATCAAACCTCTAGATCTAGCATTTGGAAGCCTACTTGAACAAATGGAACCCAAACATTCTCATTTTGTCTTAATTTATTTTATAATATTTGTGTTTATATTTTAGCAGGTACATTTTGTTGGTTTTACAAGAAGACAACCAAGCACAATAGCAATTGGTTTGTGAATGGATCATGGTCCATAATGAACCGAATTAAACCAAAGGAGAACTAATCTTGTGTCCTCCTTGTGACATGATTAGAGCTTGAAGTGACCACCCATGTGTGCTATTTTATTTAAGTTATTTTTCCATAATTGTATTAGGATATAAATACTTGTTATGTAGGTTTTGTAAGGGACTTTTTGGAGAGATAAAAAATCAGACTTTTGTTATCGTGGAGGGCTCCTCTTTCAGGCATCCACTCTATCAATTTCTTTTGAAATTGTGGCGAGTCTTGCTTAAGAATTATTGTACATAATATCAATATTTCTCAAGCCTTTTTCAATTGCTATTAGTGTGTAATATCTGGTACGTAATTGGATTTGTTTCTATTTGTTCTTGTTCATGCAAATTAGGGTTCATTTTCAATTTAGGGTTCACACCTCAATTGATTAGAAATTGTTAACTTGTTGTGTCATCCTTGATTTAAGTTGCAATTGCCCTTTGAGCACATCAGGGGGTGTCTTAGCCTAATGCTCCTACTAATAGTGAACAACCTAACATCATTGGATTTCAAAATTTTTGCTTAAAGAAGTGGCTTTTGAAGGATTTAGTAGGTGTTCGAGTTAAGGGTGCTCGTATGGTGGTTCTAGGGGGTCATTATGGCCAAGTGGAGGTAGCTTAAGGGTTGTTTAAGTGATGGTGGAAGCTCAAGTAATGGTGCATAAAGTCGAGATGGGTAGTGGTGACTCAAAAATGAAGAAAAAGGAACTAGGTTTTGATTAAGGATTTGTTTGTATAAAAAATCAAACCTTTGGAAATTTAGATGAAACGGAGAGCTAAGAACGGGTGGTCTATGTTATTCAAGCACTAGAGAACACTTATGATAGGAGTTAAAATCCTATAAGACCTATCACTAGGACAAGAGCCAAAGGGTTAAAAAATTTGGCGATGAGAGTCCTCTTTGAACAAACCAACCTCGAAAATACTTATATACTAACTTCTTTTCTATTACTTATTTGTTATGCATTCCAACAGGCATACTTGTCAGGTTTTACAGGGCGATGGACAAACTCATTAAAACTCAACTTGTGGGTTATTCATGGACCGACATAAACCAAATAAGAACCGGTCCAACAAATTACTCAATTGAATTGAAAAATCGGCCACTTGAAGAACCTTGTACTTGTAATTATTGTTTTAAAAACCAGCCATTTAATTTAGCATTTGTAATTTCTCCTCTTGGAACCGGCCGCCTAAGTGGCTTATTTGTAATTTTCATATGGTTTTTACCCTAATAGGAGCAAGTATAAATACTTGCTAACTAGGGTTTATATGGAGCTTTTTGAGAAAAATACTTCTTGTTGTCGTGAGAGTGAGGAGTCCTCTTGCCAATACACACACTCTTATCAATTTCTTGTAAATTGTAGCAAGTGAGGCTTGGAAAATCTTGTGAGTAGTATCAAAATCTTCTAAATTGCTTCCTTATTATTACTAATGTGTAATATCTAGTGATAATAGGTTGTTTTTCCATTATTTGTTGTTCACACAATTAGGGTTCTTATTGCTTCAATTTTTATAAGATTGGAGTTTCATGTTACATGTAATTTGATTGGTGTTGGAATTTTGTAGTTCATCCAATTTGGACCATGCCAATTAAGGTTCATGTAAGTCAAGCATCACGCTAATTTTATGTTTCATTGAACACTTGTTTAATTGAATTCTTCAATTGGATTGTGTACATGTGCTTTGGTCTTTTAAGCACATCATAATTTGGTATCAAAGCATTGGTTTGAGGAAGGAAATTTTCGTGATCTTCATTTGAAATTAGGGTTCTTGAATTTTTACTTCTTGATCCGAATTGTTAAGGTGGAATTGAAGTACTTAATTTCGATTTTTGTTATGTTGTACTTGTTGATTGTTGAAGTAGAAATGGAGATCTTGTAGCGGTCCCTTTGTTCTTGAATTTGCCATGTGGAAGAAGGAGAAGTAAGAAGCGTATTTCCTAGTGTTTGTTGTGAAATTGGAGATACATTATTTGTGACAAAAGAGAAGTGAATTGTGAGTTGTAATTTCGGAAATTGCATTGTCATTTGTAAATTCCAGATTTACATTGTGTGGAGATAAGGAAGATATTTGAAATTCAAACACCTTCTTTAAGTTTGAAGTAAGTCATTGAGTAGGATTGATTAATTACTATTTAAATTTGAATTTACCTCTTGCC
Source organism: Laguncularia racemosa (assembly GCA_037954665.1). Classification (NCBI taxonomy): domain Eukaryota; kingdom Viridiplantae; phylum Streptophyta; class Magnoliopsida; order Myrtales; family Combretaceae; genus Laguncularia; species Laguncularia racemosa. Next base: position 409,030 of record JBBMOL010000039.1, on the reverse strand, counting down.
ATTTGTGGAGAAGGTTAAATTAAGGGTGTATTTTTTGAATTGGTGTAATGATTGTGTTGTGTGTGGCAAAGTGGAATTTGTGTTGTGAAGGGGTGTTGCCATGAAGTGTTGTGTGTGTTGAGGTGAGGAAGTGCTACACATGAAGTGTTGTTGTAGTGAAGGAAATTGTAATTTGTTGTGAGTTGTGTGTTAGAGTAAAAAAAAAAGTGCTACACATGGAAGTAGAGGTGTTTATATGCCGTGAGCTACTTTGTTTGAGAAAGAAGGGAATTGCAATTTTTTTTTAAGGAATTTCGGAACTAAACTTACCTTCATTTCCAAATTTTGCTTTTAATTGTATGGGCGATTTGGAAAAAAATTGAAATTCAAAAGCAATTATTAAGTTGAAAGAGTTATTGTGTATTATTAATTATAGTACACTTTGACTATTTTGAAGTGTTTACTTATCATTTGGAGAAGCTTCAATAATTGTTTCAAATTGTTGTTTGCTGCCATGATTAATAGTGAGTGTTGTAGTGAGGGTTGCAACGTGGTTTATTGTATGCATTGTAATTAGAGAAGCATTGCACCGTGGTTGTGTGTGTTGCCGTGGTGTGTGTAGTGAAGAGTGGTGTTGTTGTATAATTGTACCATAGAGTATTTGATTCTTACCATTTGGTGTTTTCTTTTGTAGTGGTTGTTGTGTAGCTTTAAAGTAAAGTCATTGTGGAGGTGTGTATTGCACCATGAGTGTAGGTATGGTGTAAGGTTCAGGTGCGTTGATTGTGACGTGGTGTATAGTGAAGTGTGTTGTTAGCTTATTGAAATTAGTAAGCAACCATGTCAAATGATTTGTATCATTCTACTAATGTACTACGTCGAGTCTTGACTTCTTCTCTAACCATTGATGAAGAGCAGAGAGAAAATTTGTTTCATACTTCTTATAGGGTGCAAGGTAACTTGTGTATTTGATGAGAGCCATGATGGGAGCCAAGCCAAAAGATGGAATGTGGATCCTCTTGAAGTGCTACCTGGACCGATCACAAGAACTCAAGCAAAACAATTCAAGGAAGCACTTAACGGGTTGATAAAGGATGTCCACGAAGCCAGAGAGGATTGGAGCAATCATGAAGTTGGAAAGGATTGGAACAACCATGGGAATGCCCTTGCTCTTGTATAAGTCATAACGGATACGGGTTGAAGAGGGCATGTCTTTACAAGGCACGACCATGTAGGAGTCTGGAGGTTACACAGAATCATACACAGTCGTATACACGGTTTAAAGGCACGGCCGTGTATGGTGTCAAGAATTTCCACAGAAAGATAAACGACTAGAAGTACACGGTCGTATATATGCTTACGCCGGCTCCAAGGCCACCGGCCTTCATTTCAACGCCGCCGGCCTTTATGTCCCTGTTTTGTTAATTTTACGCAACTTAATGATGTTATGTCGTTTTGGGCCTTTATTGTTATGAATTGTAAACCCTACTATAAAACTCCTAGGGTTTAGAACAGCGAAAAGATAGAATATAGAACATACAAGTTTGAAAACACTTTTGAGAGAATTCCTCTCTTGGTTCTTTAAAGAACTACTCTAGAACTTATCGGATTTTCTTCCGTGGCATTCATCCCAACTTATCAATCGGTCTTTCATCCCGATTGTGGCATCTACATAATATACCAAGGTTCTTGCCTCCCTTATAGGCAACGGGTCGCGGTTTCCACTCGATTGTTTAGCATCTTGAGTAGCAATTCCGAACGTATTGGTATTGGGTTTCGTCACACGTTGGCGTGGTTCATATCAGTTTGGTATCAGAGCCTAGGTTTGTTAAACCATCAGTTCGGTTTGAGGAAGGTAACATCAAAACCCTAACTCCAATCTTTCATATCAATTGTTTGTATTCAATTTCATAGTGTTAATTGTCTATTGAAAGTGTAGTACCTACTATTCAATTTTGTTACAAAAAAAAAAAAAAAACGTGATCAAGAGCAAAAAAAAAAAAAAAAATCTGAAAGAAAAAGAGGAAAATTTCGAGCCGTAGAGTTGTATTCTCTAGTTGAATTCTACGGAAGGGAATTGGTATAGTTTGGGTTAGTTCCAAGAGAATTGAGAAGAGGAATTAGTGAATTGATATCATTATTACTTGAAAGAATACATAAGTGACTGTGTGATATCATCATTTGAGCGAAACACGTAAGGGAGTGTATCGTGAGGCTTAATTATATATATTTGTATTAGTACTAATCTTTTTCTGCAGAAACTATGTCGAGGCAACATTTTCCTGAAAGTGAGAGGGAAAGGTTTGATGCTAGGTTAGTGATTGAGGCGTTGAGGGGTGAGATGAAGAGGATATTTCAGGAGGGTATGGAACAAATTCATGAGACGGTGGAACAAAGACTAGAGCAATCTAAAAACGTCTTCCAAGGGCGTAAGAGGGAGAGTTGTTCTATGAGAGTACAAAGGGGTGGAGATGAAATGTCTGATGATGAATTTGATGAACCTTCTGTCGAGAGTTATAGAGGTTATAGTGGTAGGAATAGAGGAACTAGGGATTGGGAAGATAGAGGAGATAGGAATAGGGAGGATAATCAACTGAGTAGTATAAAGATGAAGATTCCTCCTTTCCAAGGGAAGAATGATACTGAGGCGTACTTAGAGTGGGAGAAGAAGGTAGAGATGGTGTTTGATTGTCACAACTATAGTGGGAGAAAGAAAGTGAAACTTTCTGCCATTGAATTTTCAAATTATGCCATAGTGTGGTGGGATCAACTAATGTTGAATCGAAGAAGGAATGGCGAACCACCTATTGAGTCGTGGGAAGAGATGAACAGGGTGATGAAGAAGCGGTTTGTGCCTGCATATTACTATCGTGAATTACACAACAAATTGCAAACTCTTAGACAGGGAAGCCGAAGTGTGGATGAGTATTTCAAGGAGATGGAAGTTACTATGATTAGGGCGAATGTAGAGAAGGATAGAGAGGTTACATTGGCTAGGTTTCTTGCTAGATTGAATAGAGAAATTCAAAATGTCGTGGAATTGCAGCATTATGTAGAATTGGAAGATATGGTTCATATGGCTATAAAGGTTGAGAACCAACACAGGAGGAAAGGTAATAGTACTGCACGGTTTCAACAGGGTGCTGGTTCATCTACCTGGAAGACTAAACAATGGAAGAAGGAAGAAAAGCCTTTACCCACCAAACCAAAAGGAGAGCAGAGGTAAGCGGGTTCTACTCCCGGTGACCAAGGTAAACCTGATTCTTCTATTCCTAGAAATCGTGACATTAGATGTTTTAAATGCCAAGGTAGAGGTCATATTGCTAGTCAATGTCCGAATAGGCGTGTTATGATTCTACGTGATGATAGTGAGTATGAGACTGAGGAGGATAGTGAAGAGGATGATATGCCTCCATTAGAGGACGCTAGTGATGATGAGGAGCCTGCAGTAGGGAAGTTAGTGGCATCAGTGAAGTGAGCTTTGAATGTGCGGGTGAAGGAAGAAAAGGAGGTGCAAAGAGAGAATATCTTTCATACTAGATGTTATCTAGGTGATCATATTTGTAGTTTGATCATTGATGGAGGAAGTTGCACTAATGTGGTGAGTACTTTTATTGTCGAGAGGCTGGGACTCAAGACTACTAAACACCCTAGTCCATATAAGTTGCAGTGGCTGAATGATAGTAGCGAGACTAAGGTGAGTAAGCAAGCCTTGATTGCTTTTCGCATCGGTAGGTATGAGGATGAGGTGTTATGCGATGTAGTGCCGATGCAAGCATGTCATGTGTTGTTGGGGAGGCCATGGAAATTTGATAGGAAGGTCGTTCATGATGGCTTTTCTAACAAGTATACGCTTGTTCACCAAGGGAAAAGCTTTAATCTTAAACCTTTAACACCTAAACAGGTGTATGAGGATCAGTTGCAGCTACAACAGTCTTTTGCAAAATATAAGGTGAGTGAAAAACAAAGGGAGAGTGAGAGACCAAAAGACAACGAGAAAGAAAAGGAACACAAAAGTCGATATCAAAAGGAAAAAGAGAGGAAGGTTGGAAAAAGTGTGAGAGACCAAGTTGAAGGGGGATCAACTTTGGTGATGAGTGAAAAGAAGAGTGCAGCCTTGTAGAAGGAGAGTTGTGTGGCAAGAGCGAATGTAGTGAGGAGAGTGTTAGTGATGAAGCAACCTACGTTGTTGCTGATTTTTAAGGAAACTTGTTTGAATACTAATGAACTATTTAACTCTTTGCCTAGTGTGGTTGTGTCTATTGTGCAGGACTTTGAAGATGTCTTCCCTGAGGAGATTCCAAAGGGATTACCACCTATTCGTGGTATTGAGCACCAGATTGACCTAGTACCCGGAGCATCGATTCCAAACAAACCGGCTTATAGGAGCAATCCAGAGGAGACAAAGGAACTCCAAAGGCAGGTTGATGAATTAATGGAGAAGGGGTACATGAGAGAAAGCATGAGTCCATGTGCAGTGCCTGTGATTTTGGTGCCTAAGAAGGATGGGTCATGGAGAATGTGTGTTGACTGCCGCGCCATCAACAACATCACGGTAAAGTATCGTCATCCCATTCATCGCTTAGATGACATGTTAGATGAGTTACATGGGTCTAGACATGGTCGAGATTCTATTTTTGTAGTCGTTGATAGATTCTCTAAAATGGCACATGTCATTCCTTGTCACAAAACAGATGATGCTTGCAATATTGCTAATTTGTTCTTTAGGGAAGTTGTGAGATTACATGGTATGCCTAGGACAATCGTATCGGATAGAGATGCTAAGTTCTTGAGCTACTTCTGGAAGACATTGTGGGCTAAGTTAAGAACTAAGTTATTGTTTTCTACTACTTGTCATCTACAGACTGATGGTCAAACTGAGGTAGTAAATCGAACTTTATCTACTTTATTGAGGGCTGTCATTAAAAAGAACATTAAAAGTTGGGAGGATTGTTTGCCGCATGTTGAATTTGCCTATAATCGCACAATGCATTCTGCTACTAAGTTTACTCCTTTTGAAATTGTGTATGGTTTTAATCCACTAACTCCTTTGGAATTATCACCTCTACCTATTTCTAAGTATGTTAATCTAGATGGCAAGAAGAAAACAGAATTTGATAAACAGATCCATGAGAAGGCAAGGCTAAACATTGAGCGAAGAACAGAGCAGTATGTGAAACAAGCCAACAAGGGTCGTCGACAAGCTGTCTTTGAACCTGGAGACTAGGTTTAGGTTCACATGCGCAAAGAGCGGTTTCCTGTGCAGCGTCGATCTAAACTGCTTCCTAGAGGCGATGGACCATTTCAAATTCTTGAGCGCATCAATGATAATGCATACAAGATAGATTTACCAGGTGAGTATCAAGTAAGTGCTACATTTAATGTTACTGATTTGAGTCCTTTTGATGCAGGCGATGATTTGAGGACAAATCCTTTTCAAGAGGAGGGGAATGATGAGAGCCATGATGGGAGCTAAGCCAGAAGATGGAATGTGGATCCTCTTGAAGTGCCACCTGGACCGATCACAAGAACTCGAGCAAAACGATTCAAGGAAGCACTTAACGGGTTGATAAAGGATGTCCATGAAGCCGGAAAGGATTGGAGCAATCATGAAGTTGGAAAGGATTGGAACAACCATGGGAATGCCCTTGCTCTTGTACAAGTCATAACGGATATGGGTTGAAGAGGGTGTGTCTTTACAAGGCACAGCCATGTAGGAGTCTGGAGGTTACACAGAATCATACACGGTCGTATACACGATTCAAAGGCATGGCCGTGTATGGTGTCAAGAATTTCCATAGAAAGATACACGACTAGAAGTACACGGTCGTGTATATGCTTACGCCGGCTCCAAGGCCGCCGGCCTTCATTTCAACGCCGCCGGCCTTTACGTCCCTGTTTTGTTATTTTTACGCAACTTAATGATGTTATGTCGTTTTGGGCCTTTATTGTTACGAATTGTAAACCCTACTATAAAACTCCTAGGGTTTAGAACAGCAAAAAGATAGAATATAGAACATACAAGTTTGAAAAAACTTTTGAGAGAATTCCTCTCTTGGTTCTTTAAAGAACTACTCTAGAACTTATCGGATTTTCTTCCGTGGCGTTCATCCCGACTTATCAATCGGTCTTTCATCCCGATTGTGGCGTCTACATAATATACCAAGGTTCTTGCCTCCCTTATAGGCAACGGGTCGCGGTTTCCACTCGATTGTTTTGCATCTTAGGTAGCAATTCCGAAAGTATTGGTATTGGGTTTCGTCACACGTTGGCGTAGTTTGTATCAGTATCATTATTGTTGATGGTGGTAGTTGTACTAATGTTGTGGCTGCCTCATTAATATCAAAATTGAAACTTATAACTACCCAGCATCCTAAACCCTACACATTACATTGGTTAAATGAACAAGGGAGTCTCCATGTGAACCAAAGAGCTAGGGTACCTTTCAGTATAAGGAATAAATACTATGATGAGATTGAATGTGATATTCTTCCCATGTGTGCATCCCATATATTGCTTGGCAGGCCGTAGTTGTATGATAGGAGGGTCTTACATGATGATTATAGAAATACTTACATATTCTAGCAAGATGGTAAACGTATAGTATTGAACCTTATATCACCATCAGAGGTCCAAGAGATGCAAAGACAGATAAGTCAACCATCAGAAGTTCCTGAAGTTCATAATCTGATGAGTTAACCTTCAGAGTACCAAGTTGTTCAAAAGCAAATGTGTCAACCATCTGAGGTTCCTGAGGTTCATAGTTAGATGAGTCAACCTTTAAAGGACTAAGCTGTTCAGAAGCAGATGTGTCAACCATCAAAGGTTCTTGAGGTTCATAGTCGGATGAGTTAACCTTTAGAAGACCAAGTGGTTCAGAAACAGATGTGTCAACCATTAGAGGTCCGAAAGGTTCAAGGGTAGATGAGTAAACTGTCAGAGGGCCAAGAGGTTCAAAGACATATAGGTGAAATAGGAAAGGAGAAAACAATATCAGTGGGACAGTTTGAGTTAGAGGAGGTCATAGTAGATGATAGACCATTATATGTGTTACCAATGAGTCATATCCTAGAGATAGAGGGGCGAGAGCAACCACCCCCTTTGGTATCTCAGGTACTAGGAGACTATGGTGATAATTTTACAGATAACTTGCTAGGAGGATACAAAGTCTCTACTGCATTTGACCTATCAGATTTGAGGACAAATCTTCTTGAGGCCTAAGGAGATGATAGGAATCAAAATCCTATAAGACCTATCATTAGGGCAAAAGCTAAAAGGTTAAAAAATTTGGCGATGAGAGTCTTCTTTAAACAAACCAACCCCAAAAATACTTGTATATTAACTTCTTTTCTATTACTTATTTGTTATGCATTCCAACAGACATACTTGTCAGGTTTTACAAGGCGATGGAAAAACTCACTAAAACTCAGCTTGTGGGTTATTTACCAACATAAACCAGAGAAGAACCGGTCCAACAAATTACTCAATTGAATTGAAGAACTGGCTACTTGAAGAACTTTGTACTTGTAATTGTTGTTTTGAGAACCAGCCATTTCATTTAGCATTTGTAACTTCTTCTCTTGGAACCAGCCACCTAAGTGGCTTATTTTTAATTTTCATGTGGTTTTTACCCTAATAGGAGTAAGTATAAATACTTGCTAACTAGGGTTTGTATAGAGCTTTTTGAGAGAAATACTTCTCGTTGCCGTGAGAGTGAGGAGTCCTCTTGCCAATACACACACTCTTATCAATTTCTTGTAAATTGTAGCGAGTGAGGCTTGGAAAATCTTGTGAGTAGTATCAAGATCTTCTAAGTTGCTTCCTTGTTATTACTAGTGTGTAATATCTAGTGATAATAGGTTATTTTTCCATTATTTGTTGTTCACACAATTAGTGTTCTTATTGCTTCAATTTTTATAAGATTGGAGTTACATGTTACATGTAATTTGATTAGTGTTAAAACTTTGTAATTCATCCAATTTGGATCACGCCAATTAGGGTTCACGTAAGTCAAGCATCACGCCAATTTTATGTTTCATTGAGCACTTGTTTAATTGAATTCTTCAATTGGATTGTGCACATGTGCTTTGGTCTTTTGAGCACATAACTTATTTATAGGTATAAGAGCTTAATTGAGCTTAGAAAGCCATTAATGGCTAATCTATAAGGGAATTCGAGACCTCCATTTTTTGCTCAAGAAAATTGTAGGAAATATGTTTTTTATTAATTTTGATGAACTAGAGTAATTATTAAGTGATTTTAATGCTCAATTTAATTAAAAAATAATTGAAAAAACTAGCTAAAATGCATAATAAAAGAAGAGAAGTGGAAGAGCTAGGTTTAAAAATTGATAAAGATGGGTGTGTACCATACCATATCTAGAAGCCTCACATGCTAGCACATACATTACATGCACCGTGTGTTGCAAATAAATTTAGGTCATGTATGAAATAAGGCTACACTCCTTCTAGCTAAAGCAACCAAGAATTTAAATATGGGTTTAGCTCAAATTTATTTGCACACTATAAGTCCTTAAAGCCTATCACTAGCCCTATACCTATTTAAGGCCCACATTCAAATCCAATGTACAACTAAAACAACATTAGTTCAAGAGTAAAAGTGATATTTTAAATGCTTAACTTCAATTACAGATATACCATTTATAGAATTTTAATCCACTTCTTGAAAGTTCAATATTTCCAATGTTCATTGAACTTGTTCATGATTCTAATGCTTTAGAATTTGCAATTTTAGATCAAAGATATACAAGCGATAGGTAAACAAGTTAATCCTTTTAAGTTCATATCTGATTTAATAGATTTTCAAGTTTAAGTAGTATTCTTTTAAGACTATATGTACCATAATGTGATTATGTTTTTGATATAGCATGTAAGCATAATTCTTATATGTACAATCTCAAACAAATAATATCATATATATAAATATGTTAATGTAAAAGAGTAAGAGTTTGAAAAAATCAATTAACAATATATAAAGTTCTACTTTACACATTAATCCACCCTTCGGGCACAAATGCCAAGGATCTGATTTATCCTTCCACAAATTTTACTATTAAAGAAATCAAATTAAGTATACAGTTCCCATGATTCTGCCTTATCTTACAATCTATACTATAAAAGTAACATAGGTCTATGAAGGCTCCCTCATTATTTCTTCAAACAATAATCACCATTTTTAACAAGATATTGACTATGTAAAGGATTACCATAGATTTCCTCATACTTTAGCACACTACTCTACATAAACAATGAATCAATCACTTTCACACAACTCTCATATTTTCTTTCTATTGTTCTCTTGCTTATCATCTACATTAATCTTCAATCTTTCTTCTTTAAATAGTCTTTAATCTCAATGTTCGATTGTTGTATCATTGCAATAGCCATTGAGTCTTTAATTATGAAATTTCTTCTTTACTTTATTAAAAAAAAAGAAGAATCTACAGGTTGTTATTGGTCTTCTTCAAAAAATATATCTTTACTTTTATTGTATATCTTCTCAAATCTTGATACATAGCAAAAATATCATCTTGACCATTGTCTTTGAATGTATTTGTTCCTTAAATTATATATAATCATATATATTATCAAAATATATCTAATCCTTAATGCTAGATCTTGGTTGTAAAAATCTTCTTTCTTTTGTCTATCATTCTAAACTATACCATTATGTGCTTTTGATCTTTCAATCATATAGTCTTCTAACTTCTCGTTTTTCTGACTTCTAAAATATCTTCTAATTTGTCTTCTATTCTTTATCTTATATTACTTCTATTTCTAATTATATATGATTACATTTATTACCAAAATATATCTAATCCTCAATACTGGACCTTAGCCTTGTAAAAATCTTCTTTATTTCATCTATGATTCTAAACCTATACTCATTACATGCTTTAGGAATTTCAATCATAGTCTTCTGACTTCTCTTTTCTAACTTCTAAAGTATCTTCTAATTTTTCTTTTGATCTTTATCTTCTATTACTTTTATTTCTAACAACTACAGATTTACGTAGCTTCTCAAACTATTGATCAATGCAACTTTAATCTACTTTTGTTTTATGTTTTTAATTCATGTAGCTTCTTCATGATTTTAATTTAATCCTTACTTCTAATAATTTCTTGAAGTACGTCAAGGATTTTGTCATAAATAAAAATTGTCTACATACTAAGGGACTTTGTTAGTGAACAACTTTTACATGTGTTTTCTTATTATTAAAACTCAATCTAGATAATCTAACACAAGTTAAGTAAACAGCAATTTAATTTTGATAAATCTAAGTCCATTGAATCAAGTGTGTACATTGAAGCTCAAAAAAAAAATTTCCCATCCTAAAAGACATGACTTTTTTTGTAAAACCAACTACATATTGCATAACTAATGGAATAAGAGGGATTTGAAACATATTCTATCTTAGAGAAAAAACAGAGTTTAGGTTAACTGGCCTATAATGCCTTAGTCAACTTTATTGTTTTTTGCTTGTCTTATTTTTATAGCTTGTAATAAGATATTTGAAAATCAAAATCTTATTGAAGAAGCAACTTGAAATATTTGATTTATTTGATATTAAATCTTAAACATGGATGGACTTATTTTTGTTTTCAACTATTTTTGAAACAATGAATCAAGGAATAACCTATGAATGGAACAAAGACTTTATGATGGTCAATATAGGACCTCACCATCCATCAATGCATGGTGTTCTTTGACCTATCCTTATTAGGTTAGTACATGAAAGGATAGAAGAAAAATTGTAGAAAACTAAATAGTTGTACGACATCCACATTATATAACATGTTAAGACTATTTGATCCAAAGGCAATAACCATAAACAAGCCAACATAGTTGGACCATATTAAAGAACCTAAAAGAGACAATTATATTAGGGTAATGGTCTTAGAGTTAAGGCATATAACTTTTCATCTATTATGGCTTGCCCTTTTGACAAAATTGTTACATAGGATCCTTTTCTCTATAAAATCTAAGAAAGAAAGGTATCACCAATATAAGAATGATGCATTATTATTTTTGTATCAAAGGTGTTGCAACCAATCTACCTCAATTTTTCATATTTTATCCATAAAACTAAGTTTAAAAAAAAAAATCAATGCAATATGACATCTGCACAAACCTGGTAATATTCCTATTGGTCCTCATTATAAATTAGTTGCAATCATTATTGGCATATTGGAGAATCAAGCTTTATATCAACAACTTGCTAGGAAGTTGATGTATTTGACCATTGTACGCCTTAATTTAGCTTATATGGTTCATATTCTTAGCCAATTATCATGAAATCAGCTAATATTCATCTTTATGCAACATATAAGGTTCTTCACAAATTTAATGGAAAAGCTAGCATATAAACCCCATTTACAAACATTCATTAATCGCCATTGAGCTTGTTCACCTAATTCATGTAGATCTTTAAGTTATTTTGTGTTTTCCATGGGAGATTCTCCAATAAGTTAGAATTCTAAGAAGTAGCACACAGTTGTAGGTAACAATACAAAGCCTAAGCATTACATGCTTTCACTCAATTTTGCTCTTTTATGATAATCAATTTACTCTTCATTTGGCAAAGAATCCTTCTTTTTTTCATTAACATAGATTAAGCTTGATTATCATTTTATTTGTGAGAGTTTCTTCAAAGAGTTAATAATCCTTTACACATTCATATGGCATTCTTACAAGGTTTTACCTTTCCTCATAGTTATCTTTTTTTTTTTAATAATCCAAGATGTGTAATCTCGATATTTACGAACTCATGAGAAGGGAGAAATATCAGTCTATATCATCTAATACATAGTAGCACCAACATGATACAGATTTGCAAGGGTAGCTTACACCTTAACAGTCTACACATCAATAAGTAGCTCTAGTTGATGTTTTATGTTCGCTCACTTGGATATAATTGCTATTCAATTACAACTTTATACCTTATTAAATTTTATTACAGAGCAAAATCTCATTACCAAAAATATTGAATTGCAATTTGAAATTCTTAACTCCTACCCATGAATTGCAATTCATTAATGTTATTCCTTAACCGACCTTCATTTCCCCCTTGTTCCAACCCACCATTGACCAATCACTCTCCAATGTTCAAATATCCACTATTGACCAATTACCCTCTATGCTCATCATAGGCCACAAACCACCATCCACACACCACCGACGAAACCACCATAGCCCACCAATAACCACCACAACCACACCCACTCACCAATGCACCACCAATAAACCATCAACCACAACCACAAAGCAATACCACCCACTAACACAAACCACCACACACCACTATAAACTACTATGCAACACCACATATCACACCTACCCACCCACCATGTGCCACCATAGACCACTACGCAACACCATAGACCACCAACAATCAATGTTTATTTGAAAAGCAAGAATCTTGCAAAAGTGTTCCTAAGGGCAATACTCAAAAGAAGCATCATCGAGGCATCCACAATGGTAGATGGTTATGTGAAGGTGGGCTTTAAAAAGTGATCAATATGGAGAGATTTTTTATCATTGGTGTTGTGAGAGATGGACAATTTTAAGAAAAACAAAAAAAAAAGGATATAGGCTTAATTACATGTGTAGTTAAGTCAGACAATGATTTTAGTAATTAGTTACATCAGTTGGGAGTACTTGCATATAGAATTTTGTACTTCATTCTATCAAGTGAACACTTTTCATTAACAAAAAATACACCTCTCTCTCTCTCTCTCTCTCTCAAACTTATAATCATAACATGAACTAAGAACATATACAATTTAGGCACTATTCAAATAACCACTGGTCAGATGCCTAAAGACCAATATACTCAAGTTGAACAATCATGATTCAATAGCAATTAACGCATTAATAAGGGAATCACCTCATTTAGCCCCATGGACCATGCTGTTAAGATTAAGGCAAAGAAAAGGAAGTGCTTGTCTAAACAAAGCTACAAATTAAAACAACTCACATAAAACAAACTTAAAACTTTAGCATTGGACTTAGTTTGGACAATGTCCAAAAGATTAATGATTTAGTTCATCTTCTAAATAGAAACTAAATTGTATTTTTACATGAACCAACATGATTGTTTAATTAAGTAAAAAAAGGCCTTTCCAACTAATATAGAGGAGTTCGGCCACACCAAAAAAAAAAAAAAACACTGATATAGTGGAGTCCTTACTTTTATAGTATCAATAACTCTTGATGGATTGAATAATGTTAGATATATTAAATATCCGTATGTATATTAGTATAGGACTCGTATATAATACATAGTATAGGACATTTATATATATTTTTATATAGCTAAACAACACTTAATTTAACACATTCAGTTTTGACAATTAAAAGTTTGTTTTCCTCTCTTCTTGCTTCTTCTGGTTTTACAACCTCTGCTGATTTCCTCTATTATCAATTTCTTTCTTTTCTAGTATTCATTACTTCAAACCTTCATCACGATTTGCATATTGTTTCTTCTTTCTTATCATTCATTTCTTTAACCTTCATCATGGTATCAAAGCATAATTTCTACTTTCTTGTGATCAACAATGAATATCTTGCCGTTAAAGGATGTTTCATCGCCTTTCTATATTCATCATTTTAATTCGCAAAATTTTGTTTCAATCACTTTGATGTTAACTGGATTGAATTAAAATACTTTGAGCCAATCTTTTCTTTTGGCTTTGCCGATTCATAACAAAGTCAATTTTGTTAGTGGCTCAATTCCTATTCCATCAAAGGACAATTCTATCTTTCCAATTTAGAGTAGATGCAGCAATCTGATCGTGGCTTGGCTTCTGAGATCCATATCACCTCCGATTGCTTCTACTATGATTTACATGAATTCCGCTAATGAAATTTAGGACAAGTTAAAGGTCGAATTTTCACAACCTGACGATACACAGATTTGTCAATTGTACCATCTACTTAGTACTATAATTCTAGGAAATAGATCTATTGATTATTACTTCACTGAGTTGAATATTATCTAGAAAGAATTAATGAATTTTTTACCTCTGTTGCACTGCTCTTGTGGGTCTTGTGATAAAAAATGATTTAATAAATTCGTGGAGATGGCACAGAAAGATTATGTTTTTGAATTACTTAATGGTTTGAATGAGAGTTTCTTGGCACTAAGATCAAATTTTAGTTTTAAAACTGTTTCCTTCATTAGATGAGGCTTTGCTAGAGATGAGTTTCAGAGATCGAAAAAGCTAAAGGATTTGGTTATTGTTGATGCTTTGACAATGGTCAGTACTAATATGAGTAAATTGAGAAACAGAAATGATTTGGTTTGCACTTATTGTCACATCTAAAAGAAAAGTATTATAAGTTGATTGGATTTCCCCTACATTTTAAGTTCAACAATAAACCAAGAATATCAGGTGCAAATCACGCAATTTGTGAAACAATTGAAGATGTTGCTATTAACACTGGTCATAGTACGAATGCACTAATTTCTGGAGGGAAGTGTATTTTTGGTACAAGTGTAAATAATGTTAGTTTTTCAAAGGATCGGATTCTTCATCTCTTAAATTTGTTAAATGTTTTAGAAGATTCTAATTTTAATTGTTCCTCATCATCTACTACTTGTCAAGTGTCTTACTTGCACGATAATGCATCTAGTAATCCACTTCAAACAAGTCACATGGCAAGTGTAAACACCTCATTTTTGCCCCTAATGATCAATTTTCAAATTTTGTCATTTTTTATAATTTTTCTTCTAATTTAGTAAAAATAGGGAAAATATTCAAAAAAATAAAATAAATAAGAAAAATACATCAATTTTGGAAAATAATTGTAGAAATAGTAATAAAAGGGGTTAAATAATTTTTACAAATTTTTGGAATTTCAAAATAATACAAAAATAATAAAAATCGCATTGCATATATGCAAATTGCGAAAATAAAAAGAAAACGAGTAAGTAGGCTAGCCTAGCTGGTCCGGACCATGGCCTCATTGCGCGCGGGGGATGGCTCGTCACAGGTTCGAATTGCGGGGGAAGCAGATTCCACGTTTTGCAATTTTTTTTCCTCGCCTATGACACATATTAGCTGGCGATTGGATGACATGAACGCGCGCGCCAGGCACGTGATCTTCTTCTTCCTTCGTCCGAGATCGTCACCGACGAGGAAAAATCGAATTTCGGCCGTTTTGATTTGATTTTTTACACAAATCCAGCAGATCTTTAACTGAAATAGGATAAACATCATCCAATTGGAATCAAATCACAACAAATCAAAGGATTTACACAAATCAGAGATAAGTTTTTCAACCGAAATCCAATTTGCCTCAATCGGAGGAAATCCAAGCTTATCCAGCTCGATTTCTTGCGTCTATAAATAGGAACCGAGGGGAAGAAGCCAGAAGACAGATCAAAAGTGAGAAAATAAGAGAAAATAAGAGAAATCAAAGCCTCGCCGGAGTTCCTCAAGCTGCGACTGCCAACCAAGCTTCGAACCACCACTAGGAGGTGTTTTTGGAGAAATCCACCACCACCATTGGACTCCCTACCCTCGAAAAGCTAAGAAAGACCCCTCATTCGACAAAAAGGACCGTCGGAACACCACCGCCAAGAAGCTCCAGCCACCGTGATCAACCCGACCCAACCCGACCCAACCAACCCGATCCAACCCAACCCGCGCACCAACCCGGATCCAAGTCAAATTTTTCGATTTTTTTATTATTTATTTATTTATCGAATTTTATTTATTTGTTATTTATAATTCAAAAAAATAATATTAGAAAAATATTAGAATTTAGATTAGTTTTTTTAGAATAAATAACAAAAAATATAAAAATAAAGAATAATAATAAATTAAAAAAATTAGAAAAAATGATAGAATTTAGATTTTTTTTAGGGTCGATAAAATGATAAAAAATTATTAATTAATTAATTAATAGAAATTAATAAAAAAATATAAAAAAATTAATAAAAAATAAAAAAATAATAATGAAAACAAATAATAAGAATATTCGAGGTAGGAAAATAAAAATTTTATCACTTAGAAAAAAAATTTAAATAGATCCAAAATTGGTTTTTCCTTAAAATGTTATTTTTGGAAAAAAAATAATCAAGCTTAGGCTTAGATTTTTTTCCAAAAAAATACTAAAATAATAAAAACGTAAACCAGAAGTAATTTCATAATTAAAATTAACAAACACACTAAAGTTTTTCATGAAAAGTGAACTACGGCTTGTTTGATCCTGAATAGCAGGTACATAGGCACCCATTCGGGGCAACTTTAAAAAGAATAAAAAATCATTTTTTATAGTTAGAATAAGTTGCTTTTAACCAACATTCAAAAACACAATAAAAGATAACAAAAATAAAAGACAATTTGGACAACTAGTCAACGAGATTTCCTCTTTCACGAAAATGAAAAGAGGAAATCTCGTTGACTAGTTGTCCAAATTAGGATTAATCTGCTCAATAAGTCATAATTCAATAATCTTTCCTAAATTCAGTTGGGTGGCGACTCCAAAATAAAATGAAATTCCTAATTCAAGTCGAGGACTTATATTAGATGAGTATAGGGTCTAGTATAGATCGGATTAGGAGTGAAAAATCAAAAATTAGACTCGACAGCAAGTATTACATTATCTGATATTTCTAGCCGCTATTGTCCACGAAATTCTATAACTTAAATACTTAATTCAAGTGCTTTTGATCATATGGTCAATTCGCTTGATCTTTTCTATTCTTATACTTTAATTCAAAATAGTTTTGTTCAATTACCAAACAAACATGTTTTGTAAGCTACACATATTAGTTTAGTAAAAATCTCTCCTTAATTAGTTTTTCATAATGTTTTGCTTCTTCCTGCATTAAAATTCAATCTTATTTCAATTTCCAAACCACTATCTAATAATACATATACAGTTGTATTTACTAAAAATCTTGCTTTCATTCAGGCCTCTTCCACTCGAAGAGTGATTGGTCAAGCTAAGGTTAAGTTTGGGTTATATCTATTGGAGCAAAATATATCTTTTTGAAATTGTAAGAATGATGATTTTCTTTATAAAACACTTGAGAAGTCCTTTGTTTTCCATGTTCTTCATGATTTGTCACATAAGATTGATGTGTGGCATTATAGATTTGGTCATCTATCTTTAGATAGAATGAGAGATATTCAAATGTTAGACAAATATGTTAACTATAATAAGTTTGAATGATTCATTTATTTGTTAGCTAAACAACATCGTTTTCCTTTTCCTTCTTGTATTAGAAATACAACATGTGCTTTTGTGTTAGTTCACATTGACATATAGGGTCCTAAATAATATTCCCACTTTAGAAGGACACAATTTTTTTCTTACTATTATGGATGATTACACAAGAACTTCTTAGGTATATCTTATGAAAGCTAAATTCAAAGTATCCTTGATCATTCCTGCTTTATACAAAATAGTCCTTAATCAATTTGGTCATTATATCAAGATAATTCGCACAGATAATGGTCACGAGTTTTTCTTAATAGGTTTTTATCCTTCAAATGGCATTCTTCATCAAACGTCATGTGTTGAAACACCACAACAAAATTGTGTGGTGGAATGCAAACATCAACACTTACTTTCAGTTGCTAAAGCTCTCATTTTTTAGTCTTCTGTACCCATATGTTTTGGGGGAGATGTAATACTATCTGCCACACATATCATCAACCATATTCCCACTTCTGCTCTTCAAAGATCTACCCCATATCAACTGTTGTTTCAAAAATTTCCCTCATATTCACATCTTCGTGTCTTTGGTTGTTTATGTTTTTGCTTCTACACTTAAAAGAGATCATCATAAGTTTAATCCCCATGCTCATCCTTGTATTTTTGTTGGTTATCCTTTAGGCACTAAAGGCTACAAGTTGTATGATCTGATAGAAAAGAAATATATTTTGTCAAGAGATGTGCATTTCATTGAGCATGTTTTCCCTTTTCAAGTACCATCAATTTCTGCTCTGTTTAATGATGATACTTTTTCATATCCATCTTTACTATCTAATTTAACATCCTCATATGCAGATCATATTTTTTCCTTATTTCCTAATAAACATCACATTACTTTGCCCATGATTATGATACACATTTTGGTCTTAGTAGTTCTATTCCCAATAATTTTGCTAATATAAGTGAGTAATCTATTTCTCCTATTTCCGATTATGCTAATTCTTTGCCTCTTCGACAAAGTAGTAGATCATCTAAACCTCCTTCATATCTTACTGATTATCATCATAGCCTTGCCTTGACTAACTCCTCTTTAGATTACATAGTTCCTCGTCTTGTCCCATTACTCATCCGATATAGAATTCTCTATCTTATGCTTCTTTATCTATTTTATTTCATGCCTTTACTATCCAGATATCTCAGCATTTTAAACTAGCCTCACATAAGCTAAGAATCTTAAGCCATGATGTAAAGTAATGGATGAAGAACTAGATGCTTTAAAAACTAATAATAATTATACTATTGTACCATTACCTCTAAGAAAACATTCTATTGGTTGTAAATGGGTTTACAAACTTAAAACAAAAGCTGATTGATGTGCTTAAAAGTGAGTTTAAGCACATACAAAACCAAGTTTGAAAGACAATTAAACAATGTCAATCAAAATAGTTATTCAAATGGCGCAAATCTACAATACTTGTAATCAATTCTTAAATGGTGATTTACTTGGAGAGGTCTCTATGGATGCTCTACCAAGATTAGAGATTAAGGGAGAGTCTTCAAGTAGTGAAAGGCTTGTTTGTAAACCTAATAAGTCATTATACGGACTTAAACAAGCATCATGGTAATGGAATGCTAAACTTACTGCTTCTCTTTTAGCTTTTGGTTTTCAACAATCTTATTGTGATTACTCTTTGTTTACCAAAGGATCTAGGAATGATATGATTATTGTATTAGTTTATGTTGATGATCTTGTAATTACTAGCAAGAATCTTTCTCTTATTGAACAATTCAAGAATTTTCTTCATACGCAATTTCGAACTAAGGATCTAGGAGTTCTGAAGTATTTTATTGGACTTGAACTTGCACATTTTGCATAAGGTCTAGTGTTGTCACAGTGTAAATTTTCTTTAACTCTATTGCAAGAAGCTAGTTTTCTTGGTTCTTAACTTGCAAAAACTTCGATTGTCAAAAATCATCGCTTGTCTCATGAGGATGATTCTGATTTGGTTGATCTCACTTGTTACAGACAAATTATTAGTAAACTTTTTACATTTGACAATCGCACAACCTAATATTACATATTCTATTCATATTCTTAGTTAGTTTATGGATAAACCTTGTCACACACATCAATTGGCTTTGCATCAAGTATTATGTTATATCAAAACTACTGTTAGGCAAGGAATTTTCTTTTCTAATTCTTTTGATTTGATTGTAAGAGCATATAGTGATAGTGATTGGGGAGGTTGTCTGGATACTCGATGTTCCACTACCAGTTTCTATATATTTCTTAGTGACTCCATTGTTAGTTGGAAATCCAAAAAGCATTGTTTCTAAAAGTTCTATAAAATCTAAGTATCGCGCATTGGCTTCTACTACTTGTGAAATTGTTTAGTTTCTTACTTTGTTAAAAGAATTTCAAGTTTCTTGTTACAAAGGACCCATTTAACTATTTTGTGACAATCAATATGCTCTACACATTGCTCAGAATTCGGTTTTTCATGAACACACTAAACATTTGGAAATAGACTTACATTTTGTGCATGAGAAAGTCATTGCTAGTGTTATTCTACCTATTCATGTGCCAAGTAAACAACAAATTGTAGATATTTTCACCAAAGGTCTCGGTGCAAAACAATTTCATTTCTTATTACCCAAAATGGGAGTGCTTAACATCTACTCTCCATCTTAAGGTGGTGTTAGATGTATTAGATATCCATATGTATATTAGTATAGCACTTATATAGAATACTTCGTATAAAACATGTTTATATATTGCTGTATAGCTAAACAATACTTAATTTAACACATTCGATTTTGACGGTTGAAAGTTTGTTTCCTCTCTTATTTCTTCTGGTTCTTCCGGTTTACAACCTCTATCATGTCCTCTATTTTCAATTTCTTTCTTTTCCAATATTCATTACTTAAACCTTCATCACGATTTGCAAACTACTTCTTTTTTTGTCATTCATTTCTTTAACCTTCATCAGATAATCCTCCTTCTAAATAGATCAAAATATATTGGATGTTATTCATAAAACACCAAAATTGATATGTTTCCCCGAGTAGTTCGGTAACAAAGGAGAGTAAAGGCTAACATGTCAGATGACATGGCAGAGCTACCTGATTGTTAGTTTTGCCGTTAGCTACTTAGTGTTCTATTGATACTTTCTTGTATAGTTTCTAGACTTGTCTCTAGAATAGTCCTTAGCTTTATGGATATAGTTATAAATACTTGTATAGCTTCTTATAATCAATCTTAGTAGGCAGAAAATATCTTTGCGGATAGATAGAATTGATGAGCAAAGCCTGCTCAAGGAGGCTTCATAGCTTGGAACGTGGGTAAAATTTCCTTTATTGACACCAATAAAAATAGCCTGCCAAATTGGATTCGGATCCATGGCAAAAATTTAAAACACAGTAAGACACCTCAAACTAGCAATGGCATGCCAGTGTCTTATCCTATGGCGTGAAATGAAAACCCGTTTAGATCAAGAAATACTCCTAAGATAGCCTCTTCTATAGAAAAGAGAGACACACGGGTCATTTCTTCAAGAAGTGAACGCAGTAAAACCGACCAACCTCTTAAATGCACAGCAAAGGATAAAATGATGACAGAAAGGAACGTGGAATCTTTCTGTAGATGGCTTTCACGGGTCAGTTTTAAAATCTCAGAGTTAAAAGGACAGTGATGCGATCTGGGCTACCACTTAATTGTCTTTCTCCCTAGCTTTTTCCCATAATGAAAATTAAGTGTCTTCTTTAGAATTCTCTGCACTAAAGCTATCATGCCCCATTAATCTGATTGAATCATACACACACACTATATGTCTTCAAATGGCAATTATAGGGAGCGAATTTTGCCTAACTTTTGGGTTTCTTTAGAAAGAGGTTCAACTTACTCTCTTCTAGAAGGCGCAGACGTCACCTGCAAATCCAATATTGGCAGAGTTTAGTAAGTATCATCTTAAATTGTAATAACAATGTAGACCCCGGAGACCAGAAGTATATCTCTCTCCATCCATAGAAGTCCTGCACAACCTTAAAATCCAGGTATGCAGCAATTACAGAGACTTCAGCAAGACGTTCATGCTTCTTGCCCTCCTTGGCTCCGTCAACTAAAATCTTCATACGCCTGCTGTGAAGTGCAAGACATCGATACCGTAAGCATCTTTTTAGCTAATGAATACTGTAAGAATCTTGTTATTCAGTCTAAATAGAAAGCAAGAGATATATGCCTACACCTGTCATTAGCAACATCACTCAAGTCATAACACCCAATGCAAGGAAACACATAAAGAAACACCTAACCAGCTGTTCCAATGTCGACATTCAGTTAGTATGAAAATCCAACTCAATTTTAATACATGAGATCAACAATGTGCATCAGGAAACCCTTGCTTGCAAAGAATCATATTCCATCTCTCAACTACTACAAAGAAGTTGCCGGAGCCATAACTCTTGTAAAATGTCACACCCCATAAAACCCAATTACATGTAGCCAATTGATAGAAAAACAAGAAATGAATCCAAACAAAAGTTCAGGTAATTGGTGATTTGTGTGATTAACTGATTACAAGTAACTGGCCTTTGTAGGTAGGGATGAAGATTTGCAGGTGGAGAAGATTGAAAAGTACAGATATGAAGACTTGCTATTCCAATTAGCAACGGTGGCTTCTGACGAATTTATATACATTTCACTAACATAGAATGCAACATAACATGACTTAGTCAGCTTAATAGTAAGATGTCCACATAATTTTAGAAAAGGAAAAGAAAAGAAAAGCACACAATTCCACCAAATCTGAATTCCTACTTAGCAAATAGTGCACAAGTCACCAAATAAAACACAAGGAAACCAACATGTTGTCCTATAAGACCCCAATGTAATTCTATTAAGCCTTGCACTCAATCAAACTTCCATTGAGGAAGTGGGGTAGGGGTGGTGGGTGGGTGGTGAGGTGATTCAATCTCAAACAGATCATATTGAATAGGTTTAATAAATGTGTTTTGTTTTCTTACAGTTTCCATACTTTTGTAAATAATAGCAAGGCATTAAAAGTAGAAAAGAAAAAAAAATGGTACTGAATTAAACCTCTTTCTACCTCATTTTCAAACCAAAATCAGAAACCAGCATTCAAAACCCTGAATCAGTAGAGCACCAATCCCCAAAATGAATGCCAAATACACAGATGGTTCAACGAGCTAACAGATACACACATCAGGTTTTGAACAGTGGCTTTGATGGTGTAAACTTGCTGAAGCAAATACTTCACTAGCCAAGAGTCTATGTAACCATGAAGATGTACAACATACCACAATCTCTTCTCTGCTCATCTCCTCTCCCTTATTCTCAATGCTAGAAGCTATAATTGCAATGCGCCTTCTACAGAATAAAGTATCACCAAAAGAGGAAAGATAAGTTCAGATTTTATGGATTTGGAGTATTTTGACTATCTTACAAGACAGATATTTTCTTCTTTTGTATATAAATGGAGGACCTGGAAACAACCATCCTTTTCAACAAGAAAGAGGATTTCAGAAAACTCTCAATTCAATAATTCAACAAAGAAGAGTCTAATTTAATGGACAAAAGATGCAAAATTGCTCAGCCATTACATCAGAAAGTATAAAGTACTCATTGCATTATACTCAAGCTCAATATTCTCGCTGTGCTCCTTTTGTCTTATGGAACAGATGTTTTCAATGGAGCTGAGAGATACATGTACTTGAGTAACAATATTGGCTTCTGAGTTTGAGTTGAGAAATGAGGAAGAAGAGGGCTGGCTGATACTTTTGTTTTCCAATTTGACAGCTTACTAAAGTATAAAAGATGGAGAAAAACACAGGTTCGTAAAGTTTAAAAAACAAAACACAGGAATGCATACTGAATAAAAGCACAACCCTGCCTAGACACTCCTTCATCTTATAGTTGCCCTGGCTAGGAAAACTATCCACTCTCAATAAACTAGTCTCATGGGGAGTCGTTACATCCTCAATCTGCTTCCTCTGTTAGCATGGATCAAAGGACCACTCACACTTATTCTTTAATTATGGATTCACATCCCAAGTTTGGGGACTGGTGTGTGACGCCATATAATGCCCTTCTTCCTTCAAAGACTAGCAAGGCACTACAAGCACACTAATCCTAATGGCTGAATCATCTTCCCTCACCCATCAAACATGGAGAGCAAGTATTGTAGCCACAGTCTATTGCATATGGAGGACTCGTAACAAGATCTGCCTTAGGAGTTGTCTTCCTAGTGCTACCTTTTTAGCCAATCAAATTAGATCTTATGTCACTAGGTTATAATCTGGTAGGACACTCATTGTATCAATACATGTGAATTCCGTATTTTTTACCTGAGATGTAACTCTAACCGTCCTTATGATGGATATAAAACTTCATTTGAATCAATAAATTATGAATTATCTAAAAAAAAAATAAAAGCACAAACACATGTATGATAATTGTACTTAACCCTTCAGAAAATTTACATGATGTTTCCTAACTAATACAATATTGGCGCACCTTATAATAACTTTGATGATCTCAACATAGTCACCATCCTGCTCCTCTCCCTCTAGATAAAATATACCCTTGCAGTCAATCCTAATTTCCACTTAATCACTCTCTTAAGCTTGAAGTAAGCAAAGAAACCCAAGCCTCTAAGAAGGACCAGTCATTGAAACAATTAGGACATTTGAGGCTAGCACTTATGGAGCTCCAAAAACAGGTTGGCAACCTAGAAGATACAAGACTCTGTTGGGCTAGCTTGAGGGAAGTGTATCGCTTTTGCT
Organism: Laguncularia racemosa; assembly: GCA_037954665.1. NCBI lineage: Eukaryota > Viridiplantae > Streptophyta > Magnoliopsida > Myrtales > Combretaceae > Laguncularia > Laguncularia racemosa. The sequence goes on along the minus strand of JBBMOL010000039.1, from coordinate 385,060 downwards.
CATCTTTTCTTCACTTGATGACCAGTTCCAGACCAGTCTAACTGGAAGCGCTCATCACAAGGAAAACACTCCCAATAAGTTCACTGTTCTAGAATATATTGAGCATAATCAATGCCGGAATGCAATTTCAATCACTGGTAGCTGCATCAGGAAAAGCCAAGAACATCATTGAAATTGATCTTCAGCAATGTCAGCCCTGAAAGAAAACAGATAATGTGGTAAGAGCCAGTATCTAATTTAAAAAAAGGAAGACAGAGAGAGAGAACCCAGGACATGCTTGTGTAGGAGATTGGTAATGCCATTCTACGATCACAAGTGTGTATGTTTGATTTTAATAGTATCAACATTGAGCCATGGAATGCAGAATGCACTTCTCAGCCACAATAATCTGAAGATAAGCCACAATTCAAAAAGTAGCAACATAATTTTAAGAAAATGGCAAAAATTACATGCGGCAATATCCCAGTTCTTGAACCTAGCTAAATTCCTAGTTTTCGAACTCATGATCTTGCTGTATGATTAATGGGCTTTACTTAAGTTTCAAAGATTTTTGTATAATTTTAGAATGATCCATATGAGTCACTCTGGACTTTTTGTAGCAGAGCTCGGAAGCACTTATTTGTTATCAGGTATCATTTAAGGACTTACTATGGAATTTATTATATTCTCTATACTATAGGATGAACTACCAGTAGGGACAACTTTATGGTTTAAATAACACTTACTTTCAGCATTGCTGAATTGACACTCAATTTCTCAAAATGATAATTGAGAGATCTCCTTGCTGAAGGAGCCACTTTTTACCAAGCTATCATTTGATCTTAGCACATGCATATAGATATCAAGGTCAATTTCTACGTCCAGGAAGCAGTAGTTGCACTAACCTCTGGTACTTGCAGAGATCTAACCGATATGTTGAAATTGAAGATAGATTAATGTTATTTGTGCTGAAAATGCAGAATAATTAAAATCTAAGGAAGAAAACTTATGGGAATGAGATAACATGAAGCCACCACATGGTAATTTAGAATGTACTAAATTAACCAAAAAAAAAAATAGAATGTACTATGGTTTTAGAACTATGCTCGAACTAAAATACAGATGCAATACCAGATCCTATTCACTGTTTGCAACTGTGCATAAACAACCATAATTAGACTTATGATCAGCTCAGAATACCAATACGGAAAAAGCAACTGCATAATATAGAACCTACAAGCAATCTCTCCAAGCACCACAAAATTTCTGCTGGAAGTAAAGAGAAAACAAAGTCAAGATATTGAAGAATATTCTTACCCAGGTCTCTAACGAACCAACTCTCACAGATGCAATCAAAGATCATGAAACAATTGAGCACTTCCAGCAACAAAACATTTGACTTCACCATTTTTCTACTTCTGTCCTGTTACTGAATTTTACTCCACATAAGCTTGTTCCATGAGGCATCACCCATTATAAGATTCGTCTTCATAGCTTTCATCCTTAAAACCCTCTAATATAGGAACCATTGGGTTTATCCCCTTTGCCTCTCTTAAAAGTTGCATTCTCCATCTCCAATCTTGGTTCTTCTGCAATAGACAGTTGTCTAGTATTTCGGCATCCTAATAGAATAAGGTCCAACATTCTTCTCCGTATTTCATATATCGGGTTTGATTCCACTAAGTACCCTTTGCTATAAGATTCTCTAAGAAAGACAGTTTGGGAGCCTCCTTTAGTAGAGATATAAAATATTCCCGGGTGCTTCAGTAGTAATTCACGAACATTAACTTCCATGTTAAAGTCTCTCCTAAAATGAGCTAATCTCTCTACTTCGACCATCTTTTCTACAGTCAAACTCAATAGTTCATGAATAATCCCCACAGCCCTTTTCTCAAACCGCTCTATCCCACCACAAGTACGCACACGTAAAACCTCTTTCCTCTCATATGGCTTTACATAGGGAAGCCTTTGCCAATTCTTCAACGTCACTCGAAAACCTTTCTCAATCTTAAATCCAGTAGGAAAATTAATAGGAAATGCAAATTTAGTTTCAAATTCACTCAACCATTTCTCTCTATATTCTTTCTCTCTCCACTTTTCAATCTCCTCCACCTGCAAGTTTACATCTCTACTCACCAGTTCCACTATTTCCAAGTCAGGTAGTCTAAAATCGTTAGAATACTTAGCAAGAACCGATTCCCGAAAGTCCTGAGGCAGACCCAATTCTCTCCTAATCAATCTCAATGCATGAACATGAAGTTTCCCACTAGCTGATATCATTAACAGCTTCTTTACCCTATTTACGCATTCCAATTCCAGCTCCTTAATCTTGCATTCCTCTTCTTCAATCAAATGTTTCATCTTTTCAGTAATTCTACAGCACAAATTCCTCCGAACCGGATGTATGAATACCTCAAAAACATGGGGATACTTATGGAGAAATGCACCAATACCAACATTCAAGCCAACAAGATTTCTCCAACGAGACATCAATTGGATTGAAACAAAAGGACCCCTCTTTCGGCTCGCCATCAATTCATGAATTTTGAGGATGGTTTTAAGGGTTCCTATGTGCCTCATGAGCTTGTCGAGTTTCAAGTCTCGAGTTCGGCCTTCTAAGCGAGTTTGGGCAGTGACTATTGGCTTCCTCCATCTCTTTTGCATAAAAGAAGTTAACGGGCTACATGAGATTGGAAATAAGTTTGTTTCAAGCTTGGTTTTTGGTACAGTATTAGCAATAGTTTGCAGTATTCTCATATTGGGTACCCAAGAAATGTAACGAAAGAAAACCCCTAATCTTTTTAACCTCAATAATAATAATCCAGAACTTCTTATTGGGAATGAAAATAAACAAACTTTAGAAGTAAGTTATGGCACGGAATAGAACACCAAACTGGGCAGAAACTGAATTGAGCCCATTAGAAGTTCCACATCCTCTCTCTAATGCATTTTCTGCGTACAAGAAGGATATCAACAGATGCTGTTCTGCGACAACACCAGTGCTCGTCCTTGGCGTGAACAATCAGATGATGAGTAGTCGCCCGCCAGATTCAGACATGAATGTGGCAGAGGGAATATTAATATGGAAGGGAGGGAAAGAGAGGGATGAGCGGGGACGCGGAGCTGATGGAGAAGCAAATCGGCCGGAAAGTGCGAAAGTTTTATGCTATGGTTCCTCTACAGAAATGGAATTAAACTTGAATCAAATCGCAAATTCTATTAATATTATTTTGATTTATAATCGAAGTATTTTGGAAATAAAAGTTATATTATATGAAAAATAATAATTTTTAAAAAAGGTATTTAAAATTTTTTATCCTGTTTATAAAATTATAAAATAAAATTTTTTTAAATATAATTTTTATTAATCAAAAGAAATAATTATTATTCTATCATAATAAAGATAGAATGATAATCATCAAATCTAAAGAGAGAGGAAGTGACAATCAAGTGGTAAAGTGCCTAAAGTTTTTGGTGTATAGAGGGACCTAGACAACAGCAAGGTTGCAATACAAATGATACACAGTTTTCTTTTTTTTTTAATTTAATAACTAGTTGAAAGTTACTATATACCCAATTATTAATTTAAAAAATATATTTATGGAATAAATGATATATTTGTTTAAAAATCATTATAATTAACATATTAATAATAATATTATTTGATTATATGAAATATTAAAGTTTTATATAAAGATGGTTTTGTATGAAATAAAAAAGATAAGATCTATCAAAATATTAAACCATCATGAAAGTAAAGAATTATATTGTTTTGCATTAAAAATATGTAAAGATTATAATTATTCTAAAAGTCACACAACTTGTATTAAACTACAACTTTCAAAATTATATATATGTAAAAGATATCCCATAATATCTATTTGTATGTTATGCATTATAAATAATTTCAAATATGAAAATATATTGAGTAAATAAATATTATAATAAGTCGTCGTTTAGGGAACCAAAAAGTCAATTATGAAAAATCATATCTTATTATTTCTTGTAATGCAAGACAAAATTTGAAGAAGGAAATTTGTGAAATATTGAGTATTAATTCAAACAATGATTTGGGTAAAATTTTAGGGATTCCTATGAAGGAATATGGTAAGCTTTCAAGTAATGATATTTTATTCAAGGTTAAAAAGGTAAAAAAACAAGCTTACTAGTTGGAAAAAAAAAGTTGCTGAGAGAGGAGAGTGGTTATTTCATCGATCCTGGAGAGTACTATCAACTATTACTCTCAAGTACTATCTAGTCCAGTGGAAGTATTGAAGAAGGTCAAGAGGATCAACAGGCACTTCCCTTGCCGATCATGGAGGAAAAGTGCAAACCATATCATATCACAAGAGAAAAGATTAAGAAATGCAAGAAGAAAGGGGGATTATGACTCATGGACCTTAAAGAAAGGAAGGAAGCAAGTTTAATAAAACTTACTTAGACCGGAAAAGTGATATTCTCCAGGCAAAGTTGGTTAGGAGGAAATATAAAGTAGATAACTAAGGCTTTAAAATTAAACTAAAATCAAGATTGAGTAAACATTTGGAAGCAACGAATGTTTGGCTCAATGAAAACTTGATAATTCAAACAAGCATAGGTGAGAATCTTAGTTTTTGGTTTGATAAGTGGAATAGCAATAGCAAGATTCAAGAGTTTTTGTAAGGTCCTTTGCTGTAGGGGGGAGAAGGTCTTTCATTAGCAAGAGCTTGGATGGGATTAAATTAATGAAATAAAGAGGCAATTTCTTTTCCTATGGATTACTCAATCATAGGGTTATTTAGGCAATATTATGCTAAAGAGGAAGAAGGGTAGAAGACCAAATTATCAAGAACCATGATCTTGGTGGACAAACAGGTAGAAAGTAAGTGTATAAACTACTAATAGAAAAAAAAATGAAGAAGTTGTAGATGGAGATTGATGGCGTTAGGTGTGGAAGGGTCCAACAATTCCAAAAATCTAACTCCCAATGTGGCATATTTTGCATGATAGCTTACCCACAAGAGCAAATTTATAGAAACATGGTATAATGGTTGACACTCTTTACCCCTTTTGTAAAGAAGAAATTGAAAGGTCCTCCAACATGTGTTCAAAGAGTGTAGTATAGTGATAAGCTTTTGGTGGTCAATTAATAATGCTCAAAACTTAAATTTCTTCAATTTAAGATTTGAAGAATGGTTAAGAAGTAATGGCATGGGTAGAAGGATGGATAGGAGGAGTCATTAGAGGTCATGGGCTTGTACCTTCCATTTTAGGAATAGGATCATCTCCGAACCTAATTAGAGGCATAAGATATGGATGGATCATATTAAAATTAGGGAAGCGGATTCATACACTCTTTATAATGCTTGTTGGATTCAAGAAACTTTATGGAATCTATTCTAATAGTGTGGCAACCTTTAAAGAGGAAGATGGTATAAAATGAATTGTGATGGAGCAATCTATAAAGAATTTAAAAATGCAAGAATTGGTGGAGTCTATCTTGATTATAAAGGCTTTTAAAAAAGAATTTCCTATGCATCCCCATTAGAAGTTGAACTTTGGAGTATATATGAGGGGCTAACTTTAATTATAGAATGGAAATTAGAGAATGTGATGATAAAACTGGAGTCAATGCATGCTAAAACTATATCAAGAATGGTGATGCGGCTACTTGAGAATGTGCAACTAGTTGCAACTCCTCAAAAGATAACAAAGTAGCTAAACTACCTTGCTAAGAGAGGCATGAAGTGTAGGAGAAACTACTGTTTAGTTCTCTCTGGATGATGTCTTTTGTTTAGCTAATGAAAACTTTTTTATTTTGTAATGGAAATAATTCTATATTGTGTGAACCAGGCTAGTTGGCTAGTTTAGTTATTTTTAGCCTAGCAAGATGTGTTTTTTGTTTATAAATTTCTTTTATGTTATAAGAATGTTTATTTTCAACCATCTATATATTATAACTTATATGCAGCTAATAGGCAAAATAAAGGATATAATTATTATACTTTAAGCTCATTAATTTGGTTAAAATGTTTTAAAAACCAAGTACTTCGATGGCACGTTTGGTTAATTTCCGTAAAGATGGAATATAATAGTTATTTCTTTTTTACAAAGCTATTCCTATATTTGGTTATCAAAATAATCATTCCACATAATTGCCTATTGTTAATAATCTATTTTTAACATGGGCCTCCAAGCCCAAGTCAGCTTGATTAATACTAATAAGTTATCACAAATCTGAGCCTCCATGCTTAAATAATCCAACCTAATCCAAAATTCAAAGAAAGATAAGCAAGAAGAGTTCAACAAATAAGACAAGTCAATGTCCCATAATTCCCCTCATTATTCTTCACCAAATTCAAAGTTAAATAAGAGATCCCATTTCCCTGTAAATATAACATTGGGCCTCTTGGTAAAGAATTAAACTCTATCATTTTACTCCCATATTTCCATGATACTCTTATCCTCCTTCGCATCATTGACTTAAGTGTCGAAATGGGTACGCTAAAATTAACTCTAGCAATCCCCTTAGTTCATTGTACTTGTCTCATGAAGTCACACACAATCAAGCAATAATCTAATAATAACACCTTCAAAATGAGGATTTTCAATACCAAAGGAATAGCTTTTTTTAATCTTTTCTAGTATATTTTTATATCTATCTACAAAACTTAAAAGAATTATAAAAAAATAGTTATTATTTCTCTATTTTATTCTTTAATAGTTACAATTTTTATTTCTATTTTATTCTATTCCACAAGCCAAACTTATCATAAATATATTGATTCAAATATATGTATTTGCTTTTAGCTTATATATAATGATTGAACAGTAAAATATATAACAAGTTCTCAGATAACTTGCAACACCTTACATATATTACATCAAAAAATTTTAAAAGACGATCACATTATGCACCTAGCCATGCATCAATCTTTTTCTATATTCTACTTGTCCGTCTCTCTTCATTGATGCACTTGACTAAAGTCAAAAAGGAATTATCCAAAATTCTTTTGGAAGGTAGCTGTACATGAAAATGGGGCGGATGACAATATTCTTCTGTAAATCTCTATTCTAGAAAAAAAAAAAAAAAAAACCCTTACCACTTGCCACATTTAATTTGGAGGATGAAAGCCATATACCATCTTCCACCATGCAAATGGTACTACCCTAGTTTTTATATCAAATTACTACAAACACTATAATATACCAAAGATTAAAAAAAGAAGAAGAAGAAGAATAAGAAATTCTTAAAAGAGAAATAACAATACCTTTACAGTGTAATAAATTATTCAAGCAAATGATAATTCAAATATATTAATTAGATGTCCTCATAAAGGTTAAAAATTATGAAAGGCATACTCTCAATATAAACCATTGAGTTCAAGTATACTGAATTCAATCGAGCGATCGAGAGAGAGAAGAAAACAAATTAAGTAGGACTTATATTATAATATTAAATTTAAATATGTATCCAAAATCTCAATAATCCTAAAAGAATTGACATTCAAGGAAACTAATTTTATCAAATGCAAATTGCACTTAAAGTACCAACAACTCACTGTTACCAAGATGGGGAAGTATGTTCTAGCATTATGTTATATAGCTACCAAGTACGTAAAGTGCATATTTCAATACTACTTTTACTAAGACCAAAACATGACAAAAAATTCAAATTTGTTTGTAAACTATCATAGAATATATCTAGAAATATCATAGAGCCATCTATATTATTTTTTCATACTGCATCACACAGGTAGGAATTAGAAAATAGTATTTGAAGAAATTTAATATAACAAATAGGTATTGATAGACGAAACTATTGAAGGATGTATAGGTATCAAAATATGAATTTGGACAAAGTTTTTTTTCCATTTGTATAATATGCATTACCGTATGAGTTTAGGGGGATAGGTACTTTGTCTTCTTTTCTTTTCTTTTTTTTCCCTTCAACTCATCTTTCTCTCGCTCTTTGAGGTTCTTAAGAGTGCAATTTCGTTCCTAAGTTAGTTCTAATGCCCTAATCTTAGTTTTTTCCATTAGATTGTTAAGAAGTGTACAATCTAACAATGGTGTAGTTTTTCTGTAGGGAGAATTTCAATTTAGTGAATAGTAGTTTCTTGGAATTTAGAAAGTATCAACATCTAAGCATTCTTAAATGCTTTAATTGGAAACTAATATAAGTTACTATCGAAGGAAATGCATAATGTAGTTCAGCAGCATGGTCTTTAACTTCTAAATGGATCAAAACTAAATGTTAAATGATAATGAATTAGTAAATCTCATTTTCTTCTCACACTATAATGAATTATATGGGATTGATTGGGTGATGTGATACGAACCACGACAACCCGTGACGAAACCCAATACCAATACGTTCGGAAATTCATTGCCTAAGACGCCCAAACACCTAAAGTGGAAACCGCGACCCGTTGTCTATAAGCGAGACAAGAACCTTGGTATAAAAATGAAGACACCACAATCGGGATGAAAGACCGATTGATAAGTCGGGATGAACGCCACGGAAATTAATCCGATAAGTTCGATTTAGTTCTTGAAGAACCAAGAGAGGTGCCTCTCAAAAGTTTTTAATGTTCAAAGATGTAAAATTCTTAGTTGTTCTAAACCCTAGGAGCTTTTATACTAGGTTTACAATTCATGAAAAACAAGTCCAAAACGACGTAGCTTAGATAAGTTGCGTAAAAACACGAAAACAGAACAAGCTGGCCGGCAGGGGATACATGGCCGTGTACACGACCGTGTACTTTGGCCGTGTACTTTTCTATGCACATTCTAGTCACATACACGATTGTGTACTTCTGGTCGCGTATCTTTATGTGGATTTGCTTGTCTCCATACACGGCCGTGCCTTTTAGCCGTGTATCTAGCCGTGTATGATTCTGTGCAATCTTGGAATTCCTACACGGCCGTGCCTTGAACATACATGCCCTCTTCAACCCGTGTTCGGTGTGACTTGTATAAAAGCAAGGGTCTTCCCATGATTGTTCCAATCCGTTCCAACTTCATGATTGCTCCAATCCTTTCCGGCTTCATAGATAACCTTTATCAACCCGTTAAGTGCTTCCTTGAATCGTTTCGCTTGATTTCTTGTGATCGGTCCAAGCGGCACTTCAAGAGGATCCGCATTCCTTCTTCCGGCTTGACTCTCATCATGGATCTCATCATGATGATATGATGTTAGTTTGGGAATTAATAGAGAATTATGATCATGGGTGGAAATTTATGAAAAGATTGGTGAAAGAGATTATCTAAGTATGCATTTAAGGGAATATTTTACCTAGAAGTCAACCTAAAATGTTACATGATCAACCATAGTGAAGTTTCCAAGGAGAGGGATTGATGATGGGCAATCAGTCAATTGCCCTAGCCTACTGATTGATTGTCCCACCCCTTGTTGACTAGCACCCTCCTTTAATCAACCAAGCTTTTCTTCTTCCAACCTACTTGAACTTACACTTCTATAAGAACTTATTTTAAGTCTTAAATAACCAATTAATGAAAAAACAAATGCTAAATTTAAGAAATTCAAATCTTTTGCCAAAATAAGTGTTTGATATATTGTTATATGGTTTACTTTTAGGAGTTGATTTTCTCTTTTAATTATTCCTATGTTGATAAGCACCATCTAGATATGTAGTTACCTTATATGATTTATTGTACTTTTAGGATTATCATAACCCTTAAGTTAAGTGCTAATTGTGCTTGCTCACTCCTATGCAAAGAGGACTGGCAATACTAAGGTAATAGAAGTAAAGGTTGTTGATTAACAAAGTGGGTTAGGGTGATGCAATGGCAGTTTAGGCACTAAACCACTATATACAGTTAGGTGAGTTATAGAATAGTTAACTGTTGAAATACAAGTTAGTCTTCTAGAAAAAAGTGATAATTTGTTGTAATGGTGGAATGGAACACTATTATAGATGAATATCATAAACCAGTCGCATTGATGACTAATATTACTTAAAGACTCCAAGCAAGATGACTTTTAAGGCTGGGGGCTCATATATATGTACATGCATGCATATTATATTATATTATATTATATTATATTATATTATATTATATTATATTATATTATATTATATGTTGGAAGTCTAAGATATTTTATGTCTTAAGATGCTAAGACATTGATGTTTATCACACCTACACAAGATATTAAGTAGTTATTTGTTGCATTAGTATTGTGAATGTATATATTGTGTTTTGCTTAACATATGCATGAGTGTAGGGACTATTAACTAGGCACTTTTGCTCATCCTATAATGGGACCATTTTTTCAAGTACAAATGTTATAGCTAATTTGGACATGTGTAATGACCTAAGATTCAACTTGTATCGTGGGAGTGGGATTAATGAAAGTAGTTTTAAGTTGTATGATGACTAGATGGAGCACTTGCTAAATTATGTTTGCAAACTTAATTAGACTTATGGACTGATACTTCACTTGTGGATTCCCAATGAGACTTGTTGTGCATTAATGTAACTCTCTTAAAGAGCGTTTATAGTATTATAAGATATGTTAGTGGATTTTAGTAAAGTGTTCTAAGCTTTAAATAATTATATTGCAATATAAGTATGTGGTAGGGTTATTAATACGAATCGCGCCCACCTGTGACGAAACCCTATGCCAATACATTTGGAATTACAACCCAAGATGCCAATTAATCGAAGTGGAACCGCGACCTGTTGCCTATAGATGAGGCAAGAACCTTGGTATACTATGTTGACGCCACAATCGGGATGAAAGACCGATTGATAAGTCTGATTTGAATGCCACAGAAAAGATCTGATAAGTTCAAGAGAAGTTCTTTGGAGAACAAATAGAGGAATGCTCTTCAAATTATATTGATCAAAGTTCTATGTTTTTGTTTTCCAACCCTAACAGACTATTTATAGTGTTTACAATTCGTAAAGAAAAAACCCAAAACGACAAAACATAATAAAGTTGCAAAAAAAAAATAACAATCAGGCAATGTACGCCGGATGTACGTCGGCGGCATAGTGGGCGGCGTAAGATGTACACCGGTTATATACGTCGGCGGCGTAGAAAGCGGCATAGTCCTTCTGTAGCTCTCTAATTTCAACACCGGATCAAAGCCAGCAGCGTAGCGTTTTCAAGGCCGGCTGTTTCTCTACCTAAGCTGGTAGCTTTGATCTCCTATTCTTTGATCTCCCTTGTTAAAACCTGAAATAACTTGTACAAATGCAAGTTCATTCTCATGGTTGCTCAAATCTTTTCTAGCTTCTTAGATATCCTTTATCAACCCGTTAAGTGCTTCTTTAAATCGTTTCGCTCGAGTTCTTGTGATCGGTCTAAGTGGCACTTCAAGACGATCCACATTCCACCTTCTAGCTTGGCTCCCATCATGGCTTCCATCATTCCCCTCCTCTTGAAAAGGATTTGTCCTCAAATCATCACCTATATCAAAAGGACTCAGATTAGTAACGTTAAAAGTAGCACTTACTTGATACTCACCTAGAAAATCTAACTTGTAGGCATTATCATTTATGCGCTCAAAAATTTGAAATGTTCCATCGCCTCTGGGAAGTAATTTAGATCGACGTTGCACAGGAAACCGCTCTTTGCGCATGTGAACCCAAACCCAATCTCCAGGTTCAAAGACAGCTTGTCGACGACCTTTGTTGGCTTGTTTCACATAATGTTCTGTCCGCCGCTCAATGTTAAGCCTTGCCTTCTCATGGAGTTGTTTAACAAACTCCACTTTCTTCTTACCATCTAGATTGACATACTCAGAGAATAGGAAGGGGAGATAAATCCAAATGAGTTAGTGGATTAAAACTATACACAATTTCAAAAGGTGTAAAATTAGTAGCAGAATGCATTGTGCGATTATAAGCAAATTCAACATGAGGCAAACAATCCTCCCAACTCTTAATATTCTTTTTAATGACAGCCTTCAACAAAGTAGATAAAGTTCGATTTACTACCTCAATTTAACCATCAGTCTGTGGATGACAAGTAGTAGAGAACAATAACTTAGTTCCTAACTTAGCCCACAAGGTCTTCCAGAAGTAGCTCAAGAACTTAGCATCCCGATCCGATACAATTGTTCTAGGCATACCATGCAATCTCACAACTTCCCTAAAGAACAAATTAGTAATATGGCAAGCATCGTCTATTTTGTGGCAAGGAATGAAATGTGCCATCTTGGAAAACCTATCCACGACTACAAAAATAGAGTCTCTACCATACCTAGACCTGGGTAATCCTAACACAAAATCCATAGAAATGTCTACCCAAGGCTCATGAGGAATTGGAAGTGGGGTATAAAGTCCATGAGGTTGGACTCTAGATTTTGCTTGCTTACAAGTGACACATTGCTCACAGATCCTCTCAACATCTCGTTTCATGTGAGGCCAATAGAAGTGTTCCTGCAAAACCCCTAAGGTTTTAACTACTCCAAAATGCCCCATTAATCCTCCCCCATGAGACTCCCTCACTAATAACTCTCTTAAAGAACAATTGGGAATGCAAAGTTTATTCTCCCTAAACAAGAATCCCTCATGCTTATAAAATTTTCCATGACCACTCTTCTCACAACGAACATACTCTTCACAAAAATCTCGGTCAGCAACATACACTTCTTTAATATGCTCAAAACCAAGCAATCTAGAACTAAGAGTAGAGATAAGAGCATACCTTCTAGAAAGTGCATCAGCAACAACATTTTCTTTACCTTGCTTGTAGTAGATGACATAGGGAAATGTTTCGATAAACTCCACCCAACGAGCATGCCTTTTGTTCAGCTTATGTTGTCCCTTCAAGTACTTCAAGGATTCATAATCAGTGTGGATCACAAACTCTTTTGGCCAAAGATAGTGTTGCCAAGTCTCCAGAGCTCGAACCAATGCATATAACTCCTTGTCATAAGTAGGGTAGTTCAAGGTTGCCCTACTTAGCTTCTCACTAAAGAATGCAATTGGTCTCCTCTCTTGCATGAGAACTGCTCCAATACCTATTCCAGAAGCATCACACTCAATCTCAAAAGTTTTAGAGAAATAGGGTAAAGCAAGTAATGGCGCATGAGTCAACTGATTTTTAAGCGTCTGAAAGGCCTTCTCTTGTTGCTCTCCCCAACTGAACCCCACCTTCTTCTTGATTACCTCAGTAAGTGGTGCTGCAATGGTGCTGAAATCCTTCACAAACCTCCTATAAAAGCTCGCTAGTCCATGGAAACTCCGAACATTACTTATATTAGTTGGACTAGGCCATTCTCGGATTGCACGAATCTTCTCTTCATCAACCTGTATTCCCTGTGCACTAACAATAAAACCAAGAAACACAAGTCTGTCTATGCAAAAAGTGCACTTTTTGAGGTTAGCATATAATTGCTCCTTTCGAAGCACTTCCAAAATAGCCCTCAAGTGAATTATATGGTCTTCCAAACTCTTGCTGTAAATGAGGATATCATCAAAATAGACTACCACAAATTTGCCAATAAAAGTCCTCAAAACATGGTTTATAAGTCTCATGAAAGTACTAGGTGTGTTAGTTAAACCGAAAGGCATTACTAACCACTCATATAAACCATATTTTTTCTTAAATGCTATTTTCCATTCATCACCTTCTTTCATTCTAATTTAGTGATATCCACTTTTCAAATCAATTTTAGAGAAGACACTAGACCCATATAACTCATCTAACATGTCATCTAAGCGAGGAATGGGATGACGATACTTTACCGTGATGTTGTTGATAGCTCGGCAATCAACACACATTCTCTATGACCCATCCTTCTTAGGCACCAAAATCACAGGCACTGCACATGGGCTCATGCTTTCTCTCACATACCCCTTCTCCATCGAGTCATTAACCTGCCTTTGGAGTTCCTTTGTCTCCTCTGAATTACTCCTATAAGCTGGCTTGTTTGGAATAGATGCTCCGAGTATAAAGTCAATCTGGTGCTCAATACCAAGAATAGGTGGTAACCCCTTTTGAGTCTCCTCAGGGAAGACATCTTCAAGGTCCTGCAAAATAGGCACAACCACACTAGGCAAAAAGTTAAGAAGTTCGTTAGTATTCAAACAAGTTTCCTTAAAAACCAGCAACAACAAGGGTTACTTCATCACTAACGCTCTCTTCACTACACTCGCTCTTGCCACACAACTCTCCTTTTGCAAGGCTGCACTCTCCTTTTCACTCACCACCAAAGTTGATCCCCTCTCAACTTGGCCTCTCACACTCTTTCCAGCTTTCCTCTCTTTTTCCTTTTGGTATTGACTTTTGTGTTCTTTTTCCTTTTCTATGTCTTTTGCTCTCTCAATCTCACTCTGTTTTTCACTCACCTTATATTTTGCAAAAGATTGCTGTAGCTGCAACTGATCCTCATAGGTATTAAGGGTTTAAGATTATAGCTTTTGCCATGGTGAACAAGTGTATACTTGTTAAAAAAGCCATCATGAATAACCTTCATATTAAACTGCCATGGCCTCCCCAACAACACATGACAAGCCTGCATCAGCACTACATCGCATAATACCTCATCCTCATACCTACCGATGCGAAAAGCAATTAAGGCTTGTTTACTCACCTTAGTCTCGCCACTATCATTCAGCCACTGCAATTTATAAGGGCTAGGGTGTTTAGTGGTCTTAAGCCCCAACCTCTCAATAATAAAAGTACTTACTACATTAGTGCAACTCCCCCCATCAATGATCAAACTACAAATATGGTCACCTAGATAACATCTAGTATGAAAGATATTCTCTCATTGCACCTCCTCTTCTTCCTTCACCTACACATTCAAAGCTTACTTCACTACTGCCACTAACTTCCCCACTGCAGGCTCCTCTTCATCACTAACATCCTCCAATGGAGGCATATCATCATCTTCACTATCCCCCTCAGTCTCATACTCACCATCATCGTGAAAAATCATAACGCGTCTATTTGGACATTGACTAGCAATATGGCCTCTTCCTTGGCGTTTAAAACATTTAATGTCACGATTTCTAGGTGTAGAAGAATCAGGTTTACCTTGATTACCAGGAGTAGAACCCCCTTGCTTTTGCTCTCCTTTTGGCTTGGTGGGTAAAGACTTTTCTTCCTTCCTCCAATAGTTAGTCTTCCAAGTAGATGAACCAGCACCCTGTTAAACCCGGGCAGTACTACTACCTTTCCTCTTGTGTTGGTTCTTAACCTTTATAGCCATGTAGACCATATCTTCCAATTCCACATAATGTTGTAATTCTACTATATTTTGAATCTCTATTTAACCCAGCAAGAAACCTAGCCATGGTAGCCTCTCTATCATCCTCAACATTTGCTCTAATCATAGTAACCTCCATCTCCCTGAAATACCCATCCACACTTCGGCTTCCCTGGTTAAGAGTTTGCAACTTGTTGTGCAATTCGCGATAGTAGTAAACGAGAACAAATTGCTTCTTCATCACCCTCTTCATCTCTTCCTAAGACTCAATGGGTGGTTCACCATTCCTTCTCCTATTCAACATCAGTTGATCCCACCACACTATGGCATAATCTAAAAACTCAATGGCAGCAAGCTTCACTTTCTTTCTCTCACTATAATTGTGACAATCAAACATTAGCTCTACCTTCTTCTCCCATTTTAAGTATGCCTCGGGATCATTCTTCCCTTGGAAAGGAGGAATCTTCATCTTTATACTACCCAATTGATTATCCTCTCTATTCCCATCTCCTCTATCTTCCCAATCCCTAGTTCTTCTATTCCTACCACTGATGGGTGTCGAATCCAACAAAAATAAAACCTACTCCTAGACAATTATATGATTTGCATATAGTGGTGAGTAGGGTCGAATCCACAGAGATTGGTTAAACTTATTTCTATTCAAGGAGAATAAAAGGGAAAAGGAAAATGGGGGGGTTTGGTTTGTGAATTGAATAAAGTTAAAACAAGATAAGAAAGTTGTATATTGATAAAAAGCCTAGCCAAAGGAATCAAGATGGTTTAATTCTAGGAATTGATCATCGATGCAAATGTTCTCTATTCTTGTTCCTAGATAAATTGGTTATGGTTATTAACAAGCTCTAACAACCTATCTCTCCTTACTTCCTCGATAACCTCAGACAAGCGCTTTGAATTATTTCTCTTATTGATTAAACAACCCTTAGACAAGCGCTTAGGATTTAATCTATCAATAGCATTAAGATCTAGAGAGACCACCAATTCATGCCAGTAGATTATAAGATAACCTATTTAAACATGATCACACACCTCCATAACATGAATTCGATCATCTCTTTTATAACCAAACATGTTATTGCGTCACTAAGACTAGAACAATCAAACAATTACGGATTTGACGTGCTAATTGACAATATATTAACTTGCTAATTGAGTAGAAGAGCTCTATTCATACCAATCAACAAAGATAATAATGACAAAACGATTAGAAGATATATGAATACCCGAAAGCAAAGAATAGAATAAATACAAGTCAATTAGACCTCACAATTCGTGGAGAATTAAACATCTATGACCCTTTGGCTAGAAAAGTAGCTTAGCTACACATGTTCATCAATAAAACGAAAATAAAAAGTAAAAACATAATGAACCCGGTTGCTTGCTCTGCCTCTAAGATGATCCAAGGTTCTTCAAGATCCAAAGATTCAAAAGCTGTCCTAACCCTCTAGGGTTGGTTCTATTTATATTGTTAGGGAGATGGCATGTGATCTTTTGCTAGCAAGATACGAAAATATATTTCCTTGTTCAAGTAGATTTCGAGAAGTGAAGATTCGTCTGCCTGGCACGCCCCAACACACGGCCGTGGGTCAAGCCGTGCCATCCTCTGTGCATATTCTTCAAGTCTTCATTCGCGCCCAGTGTGAACCACGGTTACACACACGGCCAGATTTCAAGCCATACCTTCATCTGTGCATAATCTTCAAGTCTTCATTCGTGTCCAGTGTGAACCACGGTTACACACACGGCTAGATTTCAAGCCGTGCCTTCATCTGGTTGATGTTCCACACTTTCTTCTCCTTGGCACACCTAGCTTCCACCACGGCTCCAAGCACGGTTTCTCCCACGGCTTCCACCACGGCCGTGCCTTAAGCCGTGTCTCTCTCTGTTCAAAGTCCTCATTTTCGCCTTCTTGTCCAGTGTGTAACACGGTTTGAACCTTGGCCGTGCCTCAAACCGTACTTCCTCCGATGGTGTAATTCCTTGTCTTGATCCAAGTTGTAGATGACTTCTCTAAAATACTTGAATTAGCATCCTTGACTCCATTTAACCTGATTTATCACGATGATAGAATTAAAGTACCATTTCCTTATGATTTCTATAAAATCAATAATAATTTAACACAATTTATACTATAAAGATTGAGTATAAAATGGCTCTATCAACCACCATAACCTCTATAACTCCCGATAGAAGGTTCATCAAACTCATCATCAGAATTTTCATCTCCACCCCTTTGTCCTCTTTTAGAAAAACTCTTCCTCTTACGCCCTTGAAAGACGTTCTTAGATTGCTCCAGTTTCTGCTCCATCATTTCATGAATTTGCTCCATTCCCTCCTGAAACATTCTCTTCATCTCACTCCTCAAGGCCTCAATTACTAACCTAGCATCAAACCTCCCCCTCTCACCTTCAGGAGAATTTTGCCTTGACATAGTTCCTATAATAAAAGGTTAGTACTAACACAAATATATATATATAGAATTAAACCTCACAATTCACTCCCTCACATGTTTCACTCACAGAAGGATATCCTACATTCACTCGTGTATTCTCACAAACAACGATGATATCAACTCACCAATCCCTCTTCTCAGTTCTCTTGAAACTAATCCAAACCACACCAAATTCTTCCGTAGAATTTAAGAACAAAAAATCTCCAGGCTTGAATTTTCCCTCTCTTTTTTTTATTTTGAAACAAGGATTGATAGAATGAAACTAAACTACTCAAGGAACAATTAACACTATTGAATTGAATACGAAGCAATGGTAATACGAATGATTGATATGATCGATTGGAGTTAGGGTTTTTTATGTTACCTTTCTCAAACCAAACTGATTTTTAACAAACCTAGGCTCTAATACCAAACTGATACGAACTATACCCACCTGTGACGAAACCCTATACTAATACATTTGGAATTACAACCCAAGATGCCAATTAATCAAAGTGGAACCGCGACCCGTTGCTTATAGATGAGGCAAGAACCTTGGTATACTATGTTGACGCCACAATCGGGATTAAAGACCGATTGATAAGTCTGATTTGAACACCATGGAAGAGATCCGATAAGTTTAAGAGAAGTTCTTTGGAGAACCAATAGAGGAATGCTCTTCAAATTATATTGATCAAAGTTCTATGTTTTTGTTTTCCAACCCTAACAGACTATTTATAGTGTTTACAATTCGTAAAGAAAAAAACCCAAAACGACAAAACAAAATAAAGTTTTAAAAAAAATAACAATTAGGCAATGTACGCCGGCAGCGTAATGGGCGATGTAAGATGTACGCCGGATATATACGTCGGCGGCGTAGTCCTTTTGTAGCTCTCTAATTTCAACGCCGGATCAAAGCCGACAGTGTAGCGTTTTCAAGGCCGGCTGTTTCTCTACCTAAGCTGGCAGCTTTGATCTCCCTTGTTAAAACCTTGAATGACTTGTACAAATGCAAGTTCATTCTCATGGTTGCTCAAATCTTTTCTAGCTTCTTGGATATCCTTTATCAACCCATTAAGTACTTCTTTGAATCGTTTCGCTCGAGTTCTTGTGATCGGTCCAAGTGGCACTTCAAGAGGATCCACATTCAACCTTCTAGCTTAGCTCCCATCATGGCTTCCATCAGTTATGGAATCTCAATTTAAACTACCAAAAGCACAACTCTCCTTATCCAACACCTTCATTGAAAAAAGTGGCAAGATAGTTTGATCTCTTAACAATTACATACTTACATTTCCATTAGCATGTGAAATTTTATATCACTTTAAATCAAAAGCATTACTCTTTTAAGGATTTAAGTTACACCATTGACTAGCCTAATTGGGCAAAAAATGCAACATTATTAATGTAAGATATAATTTTTTTATGGGTAAATTGCATATATCACCTTTAAAAACTTTAAAACTTATACAAACTCTTAACCTTCCCAAAAGTTAGTACTTACCCATAAAACCTTCTTATTTGGTATCTTAGCTACTTGTATGTAAATTGTAACTAATGTGGATGACATGGCAATTTACCCAACATTCTTTAAATATATTTAATTAATTTACTTAATTAATATAAAAAAACTAAGAAATTTAGATATAATAAAAATATAAACTAGCAAATAAAAAAAATGAAAAATGGTTAAAAAGGGCGAGGATTGTTAATGACCATCTAAGGCATAAGGATGGCTAACAATGAACCTTTCCTATTTCAATCGATTTTCATTATTTTTTACTTTTTTTCTTTTTTATTTATATTTTTTTAATTAGTTGATTTAATCAATTAAATATATTTAAAGACTATATGGTGAATTGTCATGCTAGTGCCTATGTAAGCTACAATTCAAACATCGATAACAAAGTCAGCAAAGAAGTAATGTCTATGTTGGTTTCAAGGGGGTAAATGCTAACTTATCCAAAGGTTAAGAACTCCTATAGTTTCCAAAGTTTTAAAGGATAATTCATGTAATTTCTTTTTCATTAACAATTGTGTTAGCAATTTATATTCAACTTTACAAAAAGTGTGTTATGGTGGCTTACAGGAACTATATAGGATAGGCTATTAGGAAAATGCACATACTAACTATCTAAATTCATCTAAAGCAAATATAAAGTACCATTAAATAATATTGAGCAAAACAACACTGCTTCATATTAGGAAAATATTATCTTTAAGATAAAGTTGCAATATTCAATGTTGAACTCACATTGTTCTTGATGATATAGCATAGATATGGCAAAAAATTCTACAGAGATGTCCTTTTTATTGTTCTTTAAGGAAAAAGCAAAGCATCAATTATATTTTTAAGACACACTCCTAGGACTTAGTCCTATATTAGGTCTTAATTGATGCTACTTTTTGTTTGATTTCATAAAGTCAAGCAATTTAATGATGATATTTTGCATAATCCATATGATTACGGTAATACTCTATCCTAATTTCACACCTACTATGAAATTATCATGTATGGAAAAAAAAATGGTGCAGGTAGTCTTACTAATAATTTAATCCATACTCTTTAGTAACCTTGTTTATCATTTGCCATGTCAAGATCCTACCTTACAAATTGTATAATTGACACATGTTACATTTTATTTTGACCGAAACCATTCCATTTTTTTGCATAGTATTTTCTTTTTTCCCAAGAATTTCATGGAATTAAAAAATTAAAAAAAAAATACAAAAAAAAATTACTTGAAGCTATAAAGGGAGAGAGAGAGAGAAATAAAGATAACTTACATTTTTTATCTTTTTTTTTTAATTTTTGAATACTTTATTGTACTTAAACTCATTTTTACTTTTTAATTTTATATAATCTATACTATTAAACAAAAAAATTATATTCAACTCCACATCTTTTTCTTTTTTCTTTTCTTTTTTTTTTTTTTACCCAACAAGAGACGAATGATATCAAAGATGAATAGACTCTAAAACACTGACAATCTCATCATAACTTGAAAGAGTACAACATTACTAGCATCAAACAAAATAAAGGATTCTAATGAAGATGGGGTTGATACCCCAATCATGAGGACACATCTTCAATCTTATATCTCTTATGATCTAGTCCACTACTTAGTTTGATTGTTGCCTAATTAGATTGAAAGAGATGGACTTGAAGTGTGACTTCTAGTATCTCTAATCATATATGAAAGTGAAAAGTGCTAAGGAGGATCTATGTGATACAAAACTACATTGTATACAAATGCACTATCAACTTCAGCAACAATATCCTCCCAGCCCCTAAAAGTTCATATTTTACTACCTTAAGGGCAGCTATTGCTTCTACTTCATCTGGATTATTTGCATAACAAGTTTTAGTACCACCACCACAAACCCATCCCCTATAATTCCTAGCTATAAAGCTTATAGCAACCTCACATGAAGAAGATTCAAAGACACCATTTGAGTTCAATTTGATGGTCATATTTATTGGTGCTACCCAAACAAAAGAACTATCATCTTGTGCATGTTCTTCCCTCCAAGGGGTTTGTGTCTACTGCTACCTTATTGTAACAAGAAGTAGAAGAGATCAAGGATGAAGCTAATATAAAAGTGTTATTGCAAGCAATAGCCTAAGAGTCTACCTACTACCTTTGCTAGTTGCAATTAACTCCTACTATTTAAACTTGAAAACCTGCATTAAACTAGAAAACAACATGCTAGGCTCACTTTCACTTTGAGTGGGGTGTGTAACCAACCTATAGCTACTATGTTCTAAGGGTTGTTGTTGTTGGTGGAAAGATTCTTTATTTGTTAAGAGATCTACTTCTATAATAATACTTTAGGCAACCTGTATCACAAACTTACATTGAGATTTTTAAGTTCAAACACCGCTTTACACCTTCCTTTCCAATTCACCACATAACCATGCATAATTTAGCAAATAAGTGGCCCCTTTCCTTCTTACTACTTGTTGCCCCTTCTAAACATGATTTCATCCAAACAATAGATACTCTCTCCACATTAATTCAAATCCCTATGATAGCAAACCAAACCCTCAAAGTCCATAAGTAACATAAAAGTACATGCTCAATTGATTAGTCATCATTACAAAACAAACATTTAAGAGATTGCAAAATATGTCTTTACACAATATTACATTGAGTCTACATCGCATTGTTAATTGCTCTCCACATAAAATGCATTACTTTTGGCAAGCAAGGACTATTCCATACTTGATTCCAAAAGACTTTCTCTACTTAGTAGGATGATGAAGCAT
The DNA here is from genome assembly GCA_037954665.1 of Laguncularia racemosa. Lineage (NCBI taxonomy): Eukaryota > Viridiplantae > Streptophyta > Magnoliopsida > Myrtales > Combretaceae > Laguncularia > Laguncularia racemosa. The sequence continues at coordinate 363,192 of JBBMOL010000039.1, read as the reverse complement.
GCATGTTGTAGTGAAAAGAGTTGCACTAGATGAAATTGTATGCCGATCTCACATTTCATTTCCCTAATTTCTCAAAGGGCCATTTATGTAGTTCTTATACCTTCCAAGATCTTGAAGAATCATCTATCAGTTCCATCACCTTCAAGTCTGGGTTAAAAATATTTGTATTAAACTTTAGAACATGCCCTTCTATTTTTGGAACCCATTTATCCACACCAACCCTTATTGCATGTCCATCGCCTACTTGCTATAAAGCTCCTTTCAAGAGATAGTCCTTGCCATGTATGATACTAGCCCAACCCCAAGAGGCTCTAGAGTCTCTAGAAGCATACAAAAAAGAAGTATTAGGAAATTACATACCTTTAAGGATCCATACCTAGAGAGCATTAGGATTTGTTGCCACCCTCCAAGCAAGTTTGGTCAAAAGAGTATAGTTAAAATCACTTAAATCCTTGATTGCAAGTTCAGCTTTTATCTTTGGGAGAATTATTTTATCCCAACTTTACCAACGCATTTTCATCTCCTTATTATTTGTCCCCACCAATATTAAGCCATAAGAGAACTTACTTCTCTACACCACTTAGCTATAAATTTGAAATAGCTCATGGATAGGTTGAAATGGCCCCTGCAATGGCCTTGATAAGGACTTCCTTGCCTATTTAGATAGTAAGCTCCTCTTCCAGCATTGCAGCTTTGCTTGAATTCCATCTTTTACAAATCTTAAAGCCTCCATTTGTTCCTTTTGAAAAGTATAGGTAAGTCTAAGTACTTGCTTGGGTTAGCTAAGATTGGGACTTTTAGAGCTGAACAACTTCATCGACTCTAACCTAGGAGGGGCATTCTTGCAAAAAAAGAGACTTGACTTCTAAAGAATAATTTTTTTACCATAGGCAGAATGATATTCTTACAAAATATCTTTCAAAATCCTAGCATTTACAATAGATGCCTCAAAGAAACATAAGGAATCATCAACATATATTAGGTGTGATAGAGTTGAATAAGTCTATATAATAGCCATTCCTTGTAGCCTAGTATCTTGGATAGCTCTTTTGATATTTCAAGACAACACATCAGCAACAAAAATGAACAAATAAGGCGATAATGGATCACCCTACCTAAAACCTCCAGTGGGTTGAACTTGACTTTCATTCTTTCCATTAACCATGATCTTATATGAGATAGATATGACACATTCCATCACCTATCTAATCTAAACATCATAGAAACCAAATTTAAAAAGAACTACCCCTAGGAAATCCCATTCAACCCAATCATATGCTTTATTCATGTCTAGTTTTAGGCCACAAAACACTTTTTTCTTTGATTGATTGGTTCTAAGAAAGTGGAATGCTCATCATGAATGACATGGTCGATAATGATTCTATCATGAATGATATGGTCGGAAACAAAAGCACTTTGAGACTTCGAGATTAGACCCTGAAGAATTGGCTTCAACAAATTGACTAAAACTTTAGACAAGATTTTATAAATGAAGTTACATAAACTAATGGGTCAAAAGTGACTGACTTCTTGAGGAGAAATAATTTTGGAAATAAGTACAGTATCAATAAGATTAAGGGATAAGAGAACAATACCTGTACGAAAGAAAGCATGGACCATTTCCACCACGTTATCACCCACTATGTGCTATTAGAATTTACATAAAAACTCCCAAAAATCCATCAAGCGTAGGGGCTTTGAACGGCTCCAAGTTGAAATTTTGCATTTTTTATTTCATTAGCCAATATGGTTGCAACTAGACTTCCATTCATTTCAAGAGTAGCCAAAATGGGAACTAAGTTGAGTGCATTAACCTAACTTCTACCTCCATCAAATCGGAATAGGTCACTATAATCATATGGAAAGTTCTCATAATGAACTCCTCCTCATCATTCCAACTTCCATCCTCACCTTTTAATCTCAGGATTTTATTTCTCTAACAATGCATTAGGGTAGATTGTTGAAAGAATATGGTATTTATATTCCTTCCCTAAGCCAATTCACCCTTGATTGCTACTTCCAAAACAACTCTTCTCTTTTTCATAACATATGTAACTTCTTACTAAGGTGCCTTTCCTCTTCCTAAGTGCATGACTATTACCCATTTAGATTTCTAAAAGGTTATTTTATGTGCGTCAATCTCTAATTTATTGTTAAGGAGAGTAGCTCAACCCTAATTTAACAAATTTAGCCTACGTCGCTTCAACTTAAAACCAAAGGGATAAGAATGTCTATTAGATGTCTTCTCACTCCAAGCATTCTTTATGGTTTCTACACATCCTTTAGAGGTAGTTCATATATTCTCAAATCTAATCACTTTCCTTCCTTTTCTATCACTAAAATAGGATTCTACAATAAGGGCAATGTGATCTAAGCTAATCATTTCACTATGCAAGATTTAAGTCCTCAAATATCTATTAAGCCACTCCTAAGACCCAAGTGCTCTATCAATTCTTTCTTGTACCAATCTATCATCCTCCCTCTCATTTGACCATGTAAAAGGCAATCCTTAAAACCTAAGTCATTTAGGCTTACATTCATAACCATCGAACTAAACTGCTCCATAAGTTTGCCACACTTAGGATTTCCTCCTTCCTTTTCATGAGTAAAAAAGATGTTGTTAAAATCACCAAAACAGAGCCATGGTGAATTATTGGAAGCTTTAAAAGATTCCAAATCACCCCCACAACATATGCCTATAATAAAGATCTAGGTTAGCATAAATCCATGAGATGTAAGAAAATAGAGAGCCATCCTGCAAATTCAAAAAGGTTTTGATTTGATTCTTATGGGAGATATGTATCATAATATCAACACCATTCGATCACCGTAAAGCCAAGCCACTAGAAAGACCTAAAGGAAGCCCATAAAATTCACTGTTATACCCCAATCTTCATCTAATACATGAGAATTTCCTACTCTTGTTCTTAGTTTCCATCAGGAACACAATGCTAGGGTTATGTTTGTAAATGAGATCCCATAAATGTTGAACTATCAAGTTGGATCCAAATCCTTAACAGTCGTAACTAATGAGAATCAATGCTTTTGTGTGGCTAATTCTAGCCAACCACCACAACCATCTACTAAATTTTCTAAAATGGTGATTGATACATTAACTAAGAAATCCAAATCCAATTTCATATGCTTCCTAGGAGATTCATCTTAATTCACTTTTACCATTGACTTCCTTGGCTTTCTACCTTGTTGAGGTAGCGAATTTTTTGTCCAAGATGAACCATCCTCTTACACAATATCGAACTTTAATATTTTCATTTGGCTAGGATTCAAATCCTCTACTAATCTCTTTATTGCTAAGGTTTTTAAGGCAATAATGAGCTAAGATGGAGAGGCTTGTAGCATAGGAAGAGTAGTAGGGGTTGGTGGAGGTCAGTCGGGAAGTTCTACAAAGTATTTATTTGATGGGTTGTGTTTAGGTAAAGGGATGTACGTATGGAGGGGTAAGTGTGGTTGTAAGGGTGTCTGAATAGTAGTATACAAGGATGGTGGTGGCTGGTGTGCAAAGATATTAGGAGTGTTTACTTTATTAGGGCTAGTCAACTCCTCTTACTCTCCAAGATTGCGGTTAGGTGCTTGGGGTGTTGCACTTACTAGGGTCTCTAAGGAGGTTTGTGGCTGAGTAGAAGCCATTATGGAATTTGCTAGTTGAATAGGGTTTTTAGGGTGTGTGTTGGTTGGGCTGTTTCTTCTAAATGGAGTATATGTCATTAAGCATACCTTAGCAGGTACATGCTTGAAAGAACTAGCTTCCTGAAACTTAGCCACATTCCCTCCTTTAGGCTAAGATTTCTTTGGAGAATTTGTTTCACTAGACGTTACCTCCTTAGAGGATGATTCGGCTAGTGGTGCATTACTAGGAGTGCCATCTCCCTCAAACAAGGGCCTCACTAATGATGCTCTTAACCAAGTTCCAAAGTTCTGCTAACTATTTTCCTCACTACAACTTGTCGTGAAATGACCCATATACCCACATTTGAAACAAATATCTAGTAACTTCTCATATTTAAAGTTCACAAATTATCTCTCTGTTCTGTTTCGGCTATCCTAAGTACCCATTTTAATAGGTGTAGACTAATCAATATTGACTTTGACCCTCAGAAAACCCTGCAAAGCACATCTCTTAAGTTACACAAGTTCACACTCCAACACCTCTCCAACATGAGAACTAATCTTCCTTACATTACTACTCGTCATCTAGTCCAACTTCAACCATGAATCTGAATTTAGAAGGAATATGTTTTTCAAATTTATGTCCTCTATATTTTGATGTGCTCCCTAAATACTAAGAGCAATCAACTTTCCCATAAATTCCCATGGCCCATCTCTAATGATTTTTAAAGCCTGTTGTTTGTCACAATAGTGCACACATATAAATTGGCTTTCATAGACACAACTTCACAATTCCCATAACTTTTCCATGACCTCTCCAATACCTGAAATTACTACAGCCTTGTTTTCCACCTTGACAGAGACAACTTTGCAAACCATAGTTGCTTTGGAGACTCCTACATCTGATTGGGTGTCTAGATCAATTATTGGTGGTAGGTTGCCATCAACACTACTAGCTACACCTTGAGCAACAATATAGTTAGACGTACCATCTACAAATCAACCATCTGAAACTTAGACAAGGAAAAAGAAAAATGAAGACAAATATGATAATTAAGATAGAGTATCACTCTAGACTTCACATATTATCAATATCCAAGTCACAAGTATAACGACAAGTACTCTAAAGTAACTTACTTTAATAGAGACAAAGGGATAAACATACAATAACCATTAGACTTAAAACAAAAAAAAAGACTAAATAGGACTAGCAGATCCAAGCTAGAACATGCACAAATGTAAGTTTATTCCTTCTTTTTTTATTAAGTCTCAGAGAAAAAGCTAGATCTATAAGACAATAAACCAAGCTAGAGCATAAAGGGAAGACTTATATGAAGAATGTCCAACATAATCTACATGATAAAACCAAACATCAAGGAAAAAAGTGGTTTTATCTAAAGGGGCCTTAGAGTTTGTAAGGAGAGATATGGCATCAAGTAATAGTTAGGGTTAGGGTTAGGGTTTAAGTTAAGGTAGGTAAGTGGGATAGGTAAGTAATCGGTGTGTGTAGATGGTCACTGGTAGAGATTAGAGATACGTTGTTGTTAAAGGATACAATAGTGTTTAAATCGAGCAAGGTGAATGGGTTTGGGGTTTCCAATGGGTATGTGGGTTAAGAGTCTTCACTGGAAAGGGATTCAATTTTGTCATACGATAGTGAAAGGGTCTTCTTTTACTCCTATGACAAATGCCAAAAGTAGAGATTCGATTTCTCAATAGTTTGAAACCCCTCATGATAGGTAAGCTCTCTCAGCATAGGTGAGGAAAGCTCTTGACTTTAAAGAGTGCTCATACATTTTACAACTAAATATGACAAATTGTGAAAAGCTTTAACTCTACATATTTTACTATAAAGTTTTCAAAAAAATTTCCCCCTAAAAGATTATGCATATCAATTTTTTAACCCCCATTTTTAGAAAATTTTATGGTCCCACTGCTTATCTTTACAAGACTGATCTTGTACATTGTGTTAAGATTCATTTTCTCATAGTTAGGAATTTCACATTACACTAAAAAACCTTTCACCAGAGGAAGAACTTTTACCATTTTACTTCAAGGAAGCTCACTTCTTTTCTTGGAAACAAGGTACCTTTTACTACACTGAGATTATTTTCACTATAAAGATGTGATTCTGCTTACTTCCATGTAGTTAGGTATATGATAAAGACTTAGATTCAATTTTGGAGCAAAACATACCCCAATTGTGATATTGGTTATCATTATAAGTATATTCATTGCTCAATTTTAATAATTATATGGACCAAGTTGTCTAATTTATTTACAAAATCTTACTATTCATTGGTTTTTATAGAATGATACTAATATATAGTTGAAATTGGAATAGATCTACCTTGTACTTTTAGTTGGGTGGGGTAAGACTTTCCCATCAACACAACCCTTTTTAAACTTCTATATTAAAGACATGGATAAATCTAATGTTCACTCCTTTACCTAAAGTATAATATCTAATAGTTTATCTCCCCTACTCTAGTAGTTTATGTATAATGCCTCATGAGAGTGAAATCCCACATTAATTGTGGAATAGATTTAGTTGTAATTTATAAGGTTATGATAGAGAATATTAAGTCAATACTATTAGGAACTTTGAAGTCAAGTGATTGAAAAGACCCATTAGTTATTATTTGCTTTGTTATTCACTACTTTTAAAAATGAGTATTGTAAATGATATCAAAGTTAACCCTTTACCAAGAGATGAATGATTTGAAGACTAATCAAGATGGAAGTTAATGAGCTTGCTTCGAACCAATTTAGGAAAATGGTTTGAAGAAGCCATGGATCTAAGCAAAATTAATCCATCCTGACATATAAACATTACCTATGTATGTATAGACATCCTTATTGTAGTTATGATCATTTTAACAAGGTTTATCATAAATTTGCCTCTCTACTATCTTCATATTTACTAAATAACTACATAAGCAACCAATTTAAGTGTTATTAAGCTTATGGAAATATACGTTGAGACCCTTGTAATCTAATATCAAGGATAAACTAGATTTGAGTCTCTTATGTCCTAAAGTTATAATATAATAGTAAATTGGTTAAAAAAAAATTGAAAGCCTATGAAAATATAGAAAGTTGATCCACTACAAAAACCTTGACCTATTCACAAAATTATATGAAACTATAAGGTTATGGTTACATTGTAGCTCTAAGTCTGTTAAGATCAACATGTTCCTGAAATAATACCAATACTAAAAAAATAAAGAGAAAAAGTATATTTAGAGTTTTGAGCAATAATGAAGAGCTAAAGATGAGCCCTTTTTCTTTCTTTATTAATTAATTTATTTATGTATTCGGCTGGGGGGTTGTCACTTGTCAGCTACTACTGTTTGGATTTGCACTAAGATTGGACCATCTAGAAAACACAAAACTGCCAACCCTATACTCTAATACGATCAGCTCAGCCCACTTGATCTTAAGACATTATGTCGTGAATTAGCAACGGACATTCAAAGAGCTTTCTTTGTTTTTCCTTCAGCCCATTGAACGGAATGTGCAACCCACTTGTCGTATTTCCAGCCCACACACATTGTTTACTTGAAAATTCCGGCCCACATTTGTTAGTACATAGTTCACGACTTGAGCTTAATTTTAAAGAGTTCACAACTTTGCATGGTCTCCTTTTTATTTTATTTTTTTCCTTATTAATTTGTGCCATATTAGACTATAAGATAACTACAAATTCAACAAGAGCTAAATCTAGATAAGAATAAAAATTTCAAATAATTGTTTCTATTTAGGACAAGTCAAATGCCCTTGAGAGTAGTCTAGTGATCACCTAAAACTGATTTTGCCCTGAATAACACAAAACTATGAAAAATTAACTGATAATCTACCGAGTGCTCCTATTGACTAATATCAAGTAATAATTAATAATTAACATAGCCTACAATGCCTCTGCTACATTTCTATTATCATCACCATATCCAAAGCAATTTCCAATAATGAACATCAATTTATTTAAGGTAATATTTGGATCATAATATTAGATAATATAAACTTTAAACTTTAAAAGTGTCAATTTATTATTTATAAATTTTTTATATTATTTTTATATCTAAATAGGGTAATTAATTGTAAAAGATACGCAAAATTTAAATAGTTTGTTGCAAAAATATGTAAAATCCAGCTATTTAGTTATAAAAATATATAAAATTTAGGTAATAAATTGATACATTGAAACTTTACGTAATTAATTATAAAAATAGATAAACTTTAAGTATCTAATCGGATATTTACCTATCTTCATTTGAATCTAATCTTTCTTTTCATTTATGCAATTTAATGCTCAAGCTTTTTTCTTCTTTTTTTTTCTAAAATAGCTATTAGAATACTTTTTGTTAACAAGAATTCGCAGGGGTCACTTACAATGATGGCCATTATAATTGCACACATTTTTTAGGAGTGAGTTAGTTTAATTTGATTTGATTGGAAAATTTTGGATTAAATAGAATTTTTGGGTAAAAATAAAATTCATAATGAAGTCAAAACTTTCAAAAGCCATATTTTTCATTTCAAACAAAGTAAATAAATAATAAGTCAAATAGTCTCTATAATCATGAAATAGTTATAACACAAAAACCCTATTATTTCATGAAAAATTATATTTGGCTAGCAAAACCTAAACCCCCATATTTTTCATTTCAAACAAAGTAAATAAATAATAATTCAAATAATTCGAACAGTCTCTATAATTATGAAATAGCTATAACACAAAAACCCTATTAGTAAACATATTATGGAACATTTGTGGCATAATACATATATGATAGGTGATGGAATTCACAACTTAAAACAAACATTGATTGGCCTATCATTTTCACTTGCATAAATGGGTGAATGATAGTAAAAGATATAGGAAGGGTAAAATTACCTAATAGGTACTCTAGTAAAATCTTTTAGTGAGCAAAAGTTTTTAAAGGAAAAAAAAAAACATTTTTAGTCTTCAACTTGAGCTTACTTTCTGTTTAAATTCTCAAAGCCCTAATATTTACATATTTAAACTTTTAGTAACATCATTAACTTTTTCATCCACAAATTCTATTTAGTTCAATAGTATTAGGAAGGACCTTCCCTTTCTTTATATTTTTATTTTTCTAATTTTCCATGTTTTGTATTTTTAAAATTAGGACATTCTTTGTCAATTATTGAAAAACCTAATACTAAAATAGGAGGGAAAAATGGAGTATCTACACAATCTTTTCAAAGTTCTTTAAATTTGTGTGGTCATTAAGAAAATAATAGTGTTATTTTTGTTATTGATACATACTTAGCTATATCTTGACAAAGTTACAATATCCTTGGCATATTTACATAGAACTTATAAAACTCTTTAAGAAAAGCATTTCATACACATACCTTTAAGTATCCTAAATTTTCCCCAATCTTGATGAAATTTTCTAACATCCCATCATTAAATATCATCAACATAGTTTAATTTGGTGATTGGAGTGCTAAGCCATAGCTTGGCTTTGATTGATAAGGTAAGGATGGTGACAAAGTGCCTCATGTAGGTAGCCAACCACCCTAAATTCAATCGCTTGGTCATTTTGTCAGCGTAGGTTAATCTTCTTCTTGGGATCCTATCCTAGATTAGGGATGTCAAAGCATGTTCAAAATAGGTCAAATGTCGGGCTCATTCATCTTAAAGAAGTCTCGCAATTAATGGAATGAAGCTTTCATCTTAGAGAAGTCTCACAATTAATGTAATGAAGCATTCAAGCTAACAAAGCTCCACCATAGCTAAAATTTGGAGTGAAAAACCATAATGTTTCACCTTTACGAAGGCCCATAATGTTTTACCTTTAAGTCAATCTCTAGACAAGACTCACTATAATAAATAAATAAATAATTACATTAGTGTGATAAAAAAAATGTATGATAAAAAATTTGTGATAAAAATTAATAAAAAATATTCTTTTTTTTTGTTTTTATCTTGTTATTTTTTATTTTTTTAAGAAGAAAATAAAAATAATCAATTTTTAAAAGTTTATATATAATAATCAATGGGCTTTATTAAGTTAGCCCTAAGACCTACCAATTGTTAGTTAAGGTTTTCCTACCTATTACCCTTAACCTTTCTTTTTACCAACAACTAGCTGGTTGATAACCTTTTCAAAAAAGTTTTTTTAGAAGAAATTTTTTCTTAATTTTGTTGAGCACTTTATACCAAGCAAGCTAGGCTTAGTGTCAATTAAAATTAGGGAAATTTAAAAATATAGGCCTAACACCATCATATGAATTTGTTACATTTGTTCTATAGTCTTTATTTGTATTATGACATATATAATTGTATAATTTTAGAGTGTTCCCTCAACTATCAAGCATCAAGGTTTATGGTATCTTATTTTATTTGATTGGTGTAACCTTCATTCAACATGATCTTAAGATTGCATGAACTTTATTTTTTAGTAGACTTTGTATTGTAGTGAGTAAGTAATCCTATTATACCCTATACTTTATAATACTCTACTCGACTAGCTAGGTTCTAGATAGGTATTAATAGTTATAGAGTAAGATCTAAATACCAATTTCGAGAACCTTCTTCCTTAGGATAATGTACGGATATAATGTCTCCATATTTATACCCACCTTGAAAACTATACTCTAAGATATAAAAGGTAGTACAAATGTCGAAATACCTTATACTTACCATGTAAAAATTATTAGATAATAATAATGATTGAAAAACAATACTATATTTCAACTTTTAAATTATGGTTCTACCAAAAAGAAAAAAAAATAATTATACTAGCAACCTAAGCCCTTTATTGAGTGAACCAAGTTGTTTTGTGGTTTGTTTACTCTCTGTCTCTCTTCCATCACTCCTTCGATTAAGGTAGACATAAATCGAATTGATTTGATTTTTTCTCTAAATCAAACCAAATCATAAAAATGTAATTTAGTTTTTTATTGCTTCAAATCAAACCATATGATTTGGTTTTAAATTTTTTCCAAACCCATAAAATTTTGATTTAGTTTAATTTGATTTATATATTAAATCATATTTTGTTTTTTTTTAATATATTTACTTAGCATATAATCTCATATAACCGGTATTAAATTCATTTAATAATAACATATATTAATATCATATAAGAAATAGATAAAGTCATTGTATATTCAAGCAATCAAAATTTTTAAATGTGTAATACAACTAATTTAATCCCCAAAGTAGTATATAATATAAATTTTGAGTAAGCATATATATATATATATATTTGTTAAATTATATCATAAAATTTAAACACATACTATTTAATAAATATAAACTAAAAATTCTTTTAAATACTATATTATAATTAAAAAATTAGTTACAAGTAAGACATGATTATACTTTTGCAAAATGGTTTGATTTAGTTTTACAATTTAGTTTGGATTATCCATCTAAACCAATTATAAATTTTCGGTTTAGTTTAGATTGAAAATTTTCTAAATCAAATTAAAAAAATTATATTTTTTATTTAATTTGGTTCAATTTAATCGGTTTTTTTCTCACCCTTATATTCAATTGTGAGAGTTAGTGATATACATAGTAGCTGTGACGATTGCTCTAACTATAATTCTATTATGAATTTGCTAAATTATTCTTGAGCATCACTCCTTCCATTGCCAGGCAACGCTAAATTATTTGCTTAAGCATCAACCGTGCTTGGTATAACAGTGTGTATGTAGAATAATAAGCATGTATTTGAAACATTAAAAATATCTGTCGATCAAGTAAAAGTGTGCATTGGTAATTGCCTATTAAATCTTATACAAAATTTGCTCTAATAAGCTATTATGAAAATATTGATAAGTTTATATTATTAAAATTTTACTTATAATTTTTACATCATAAAAATATAATTATAAATTATAAATTTCATAAAATATCTATAAATTTTATATAATATATGTTTTAGGATATTATAAGATAGATTTTAATTTCAAAATTTAAAACTAATATACATAAAACATGATATAAATAAAATACTCACTTACTCCTAATTAGCTAGTCGGAAATGCCAATATTTGTTAAATCTTTATCGGGTTCTTGATCGAAATGTACATAGAAAAGTAATTTAGCCAAGTAGAGTTTTTCTTGGCTAGCACGCCAAACTTGCAGGTTGTCTGAATCATAAAGCTATAGCCATTGAATAATGGCATTGAGCTTGGAGGGAGCACGTTTGGTCCTTCCATGGACGCGCTATGTCCCAATAATTAAATTTGTCTTAGGTAAATGAACATTCGCTTCGCTTGATTTAAAGTTGGACTCATTAAAAAAATTATTAAATTCAAGATAAATTAAGTTTTCATTAAACTTAAAAATTATAGACTCAAACTTAAACTCGATAAAAAATTTGAAGTTCAAACTCAGTTTATTTAAATTAATGAACACAAATCCATTTATTTAGATAAGTAAATAAGCATGAACTATAATTTGTTTAGATAAACAAGCTTACTTGTAAAGTTATTCGCAAGCTTATTTATTAAAAACATAAATAAGAACCTACTCATGAATTTATTCGTGAGTCAATTTATTAATAATATAAATAAAAATCTACTCACAAACAGCTAATAAGCCCATTACTAAAAATATAAATAAGAGTCATCTCATTGGCTTGTTTACAAGTCTTCTTACAAGACCATTTATAAGACAATTCATTAATAATATAAATGAATCTGCTGGTAAGTTAACTAGTTGGTCATTAATAATAGAAACGAATCTACTTTCAAACCAACTCGTAAGCCTAAACGAGAGCTTGAGCTTAGCTTGTTTATAAAAATAAGCTTTATTTTGAGTTTAAGTTTGACTTGTTTACTAATTAAGCTTGAGTTGAATTAAGCTTAAGTAGCTTACTAGTAGTTTGATTCATTTGCGGTCTTACAAGTGCCATTAAAAAAAAAAAAAGTCATCAACTTGGAAGATATTGTGAAAAAATCTTATTTATTATAGCTTAAAAGTAGTTAGGACCTTTCTTAAGTCAAAATGTATGACAAAAAAACTGATACTCATCAGGAAACATTCAAATTTTATGGTATCCTGCCCTTTCATTCATTTATAAAAATAATCAATAAATAAATAAAAACCCTCTAGCACCATACAATTTGTCCATAGAGAAAATACATCCTTAGCCGCAGCAATCAACCAAAAAAAACAAAAAATCGCCCTGTTCCATCCTTCTTTTCCATAAGTTGGATCTCTCCTGAATCTGAGGGAACCTCAAAGACCTTAGGAAATTTACCCAATATCGCCTTAATGGCAGTATTGCTGACAGTACTGAATGGGAGAGCTCAAATCCATCCCCTGAGCCACAAGATTGGAAAAATTCAGTAGCCTTTGCCCATTAGAAATCATTATAGACAGCTGATGGATTAGAAATATATATTGAGAGGACATGCTAGGGACTCCTTTCAATTTTACCGAATGCCCTTAAAAATCAAAAGGCATAGTCTAAAATAAAATGGTTACCGACAACCTGAAAATCTTCGAAAAATAAAATTTCAAGTGCTCCGAAATTGTTATACCATGAAGCCTATTGGTAATTGTAGTACGTACGTTGGTACTATTGATTATAATGCCTGCCACACCACACCCTCTGGTTAAGAGAGAAGCAATGGTGATACGTCGTTGCTTTTCAGCCCAGGAAAGGAAAGTAAAGTAAAGAAATTCTTCCGCCTTAAAAGGTCCAGTGTGAAGGATGATTGCCATCAAATTAGGGCCGTCCAACTTAATATTACCTTAAAATATTATGAAGAAAAGGACTATCCTCATAGGCAAATAATGACTGTCCCTTTGAAGAAGGACCCTGACGCATCGTAATTTATGTGTATTTTGAAGTTAAGTCTGCATATCAATCAGAGCACTTTCGACAAACTAATCGCAGGATCTTGTCTTTATTTTTTATACGATTCCATTTGTTGTTCTGAATAGGAATATGGCCAACCTGGAGAGAGCTGTCTGTACCTTGTTCAAGATGAGCCCAATTATTACAAGCCCAAGCCCATTGGTCTCTATGCTGTGTGTCACTATCAAGCGTCTCTTAAAGCATCTCTCGATACTCTCTCTCTTTCTTTGTTATATTTACATGTACTGTTGATTGTCTATATCTAGCTAACTAAATCTGTCCCCGTGTTTGCAAGGTGTATTTTGGAAGGAAAACTAAGATTGAGTTTGATTACCGCTACTGAACAATACAAAATAATAAAAATTAGATAATTTTTTTTTATACCATGTTTAGTTTGTTCAATACTGAATAAAGATTTTTGTGTTATTTATTGTTTGGATTTGTGAAGTACTGTATTGAATATAGTAAATTTGATAATTATATCATTTTTAATGATATCATGATTATTTATATATATTTGATATTATTATAAAAAAATACTATTTGAAGAGATTATAAATTATATAAAATAATTTGTGTAAATCCATTGATTGAAAAAAATTAATAATTTATATTATAAATTACAATAATTTGTGTTATATTTAATAATATCACATGTTCTAAAAATTATATTAGTAATTTTTAAAAATTATCATAAAAAATTATAAATTATATTTAATATTAATTATATTTAATATTAATTATATTAATATTATAACAAATTAATATATATTGCATTACAATAATTTGTTGGTGCTTTTTTTGTAACTATAATTATATTTAAATTATAATACTTTGATGCATTTTGTAAATTTCAATATTAAATAGCACCCATACCATTCCGGCAAGCCAAAACACGTGCACACACACTTTGTTGCTAGGATTCCACACTACACTAGCCCTACACCATTTCAACACACACATACGATCACCACCCAAAACGCACACACTACAATAACCCCTACATCATTCTAGCAAGCCAAAACACGTGCACTCCACAACTGGATGGAGAGTATTTGAGAAAGATAGAAAAGCAAGCAAGAGAGAAACAACACAAGCAAATGAACCTGACGGTGACCTGCAGCGTGAAGACATCGACAATCGGATGGTGACCTATGGCGTGAAGACGATGACAACATAACAGCAATCCATTACATGACGAAGCCCACAATTGGAGCGACGCGGATGGAAGCTAAGTTGCATACTGCTCTTGAAAGGGTTTTATGTTTGTTTAATGTAAGGGAAAAAAAATGAAAGGACAATTTGGGAAATTTGAAAAAATTAACTTTTAAAAAATTAACTTTTTGTTTAGTATTACGAATTTTGTACCGAATTATACATGATATAAATGTTAGCCCTTTTGTTCGGTACCATATTCCTTTTTTGTTCAGTACTTTTTTTATTTTTGTCAATCAAATGCAGAACAAAAAAATTTGTTCAGTTCAGCACCACATTTTTGTGGCAATCAAACGCTACCTAAAGAAGAAAGCCAATAAATTCATGTTCAAGAGAAACTCCTAAATTACAATGTTTTTCAATTAAACACGTTGTATCATTCTATTATCTGATTTTTTTCTTTTTTGCTATTATAAATCTTATATGTTCCTAAAAATACATGTCTAGCTCGCATAATGGATTACAAAATTGGTTATAAATTGTAATACAATGTCTTTAAGAGGTATTACCGTACATAATTCTTTAGTTAATTTTGGCTTGCTTGAGATTCTTTTGTTGCAAATGTATATATATGAAGTCCGAAATTGATGTGTGTCAATGACAAAACCAAGTGCCACGAGCAGCTTACGGAAATTGCGGAATCAGATCGCGATGGAACAAGTCATTATATTAGAACAGAAAATGGGCGTTGGAACATCGACATCAATCAATGATGGCCTTAGCTTTCGACGGTTGTAACTTGGACATTACTAACTAATGAATCATTGTACTGTGGGTCGCTAACGAACGTTTCAACCTAATCTATGTGTCCCGGACAGTAAAAAGATAAGCTTGGCACATCGATGCCCACACTAAAAGATGCTCAAAATTTTAATAATTAGAACTCCTCAAAAATTTCTGAAATTCCTCATGTACTTACTATGTGACCTATTAAGTTGCTTATATTTATAATAACATACAATTAAATGTTCGTGAAGAAATAGGAACTCCTCAAGAAATAATTAACTATTATTATTGGGTTCTTTAAATATAGTGTAGTCTTAGTCCTCATATGAAGACACTCAAATCAAAAAGTTAATAAACCAATTTTATTTAATCTTTTTAACCCAAAAAAAAAGAAAGAAAGAAAGAAGTGAGCTATAAATGGATACAAGATAATACATTAGAAACTCCTAAGGAAGTCATTAATAAAACAGAAAAACGTTTAAAGACCCAAAAAAAAAAAAAAATTACATTCGTTACATAGCATTCTTCTCAAGATTCCAGCCTTAAACAAAGCAAAGCTCTAAGAAAGAGCCTGGACTAATATAAAAAGGCAAAGGCTAGCTTAGATATCTAATGACGTGAATATTCTGAAATATTTATCATGGGGGTTGTGAGTGAGTAAAGTAGCATAAGAAGCGGGTCCTAGGGTTTGGTGCCTACGCTTTGTTGGTCAAAGACAAGAGAAGAAGCCGTGGAAAGGAAACCCAGAAGACAGATGGTCAAACTTTTCGTAAAGAATTTAAGGAACTCATATGTGGACAGCGAGACATTTAGAGTTAAAAAGGACAAGATTAGGGCACAAAACCCATGCTTTTTGACCGCTAATCAAGGTGACATGTTCCTCGGCTCCTTGGACGCTTTTAGTTAACCCCCATTCTCTTCGGTGCATTCCCTCTCTTTACGGTTATTGCTTTACAGCTCTTTAAGAGTTACAGAAAGTCGATAATTGACATGCTTCCTCTCATTATTTTTATATCAAGAAAACGTTAATGGAAGTTTTAGTATACGAAAAAAAAAAGGCTTCTTATATTCTTATGCACAAAACGTGTAATCAAAATTACAATGATATAAATAAATTTGTTTTTTTCTTTTTTATTCTAGTAAGTACTACGAGATCTCTTATATAATCAAATGTCGTCAATACACGGTACCATTACATATATAAATAAAAGACAACCCATTTAAGTTGGGTTTGTTTAAAATATAAATAAAAGTGGAGTCGGCCGACAATGTAACATTGCGGCCTACGCACATAGACCCTATTCACTAAAATAATATGGTGTTGTCACGGATGCATCTAAAAAGTGGGTTCAGGATTTATGGATACTCAACTTCCTTTAATGTATGTTCGGTTGAAGTGCAAACGATGCGCCTTGCACTATGTAGAAAATTTTAGTATTTGTAGTACATATTGAAATTAATATAAGTATTTGTTCTTCTATAGCTTCAAATTAATATAGTATATTTATTGGTCTGCGATTATTTTGGTGATGATTTTTGTAAACCATTAAGTGTGTGTCAAAAGTATATCCTCTATTATAAGTCGAACTGGACACAAAAGTAACGAACGAAATGAACATTTCTATTACATCATCAAATTAGTGTCAATGGGTATTAACCTTTAGTAATGAACGGAAGGAAATGAAGAACCTACACTTCCAGCATTGAGAACCACCACACATGACTCATAACCAAGACCAGTCCATCACAATCTTCTTGAACCTTTCTTGCATCAAGATCCCACATAGCCACAAAGAAGATAAGAAATAAGAAAAGTATGAAAGTGCACATTTCCTTATCTTTAATTTTCCTTAAAAATCAAGCATAATTAAAAGATGATTTACCTCACTAAACCATTATATACTTAATTATTTGACATGTTAATATCTACTTTTGTGTCAATTATTCTGAATAGATGTTTTGCATGAGCGGAATTCTCCCAATTTATTGGCCGATCCAATCCACGGATTATATTTCGATTGGGGGCATCCTTCTTCAGCATAAGAAGGATTTTCCTAAACTTACATCTTACCTGAGCTTGACACGTGGCACCCAAGTGTCAATGAAACTCAAAAGCTATTTTCAACCAAAATCCCTAACTCCTTCTTAGGTAAGTTCATATATTATTATTCGATCGTTAAATAAATTATAAATATAAACTTCAGTTTAATTTTACATGTCTCCTTAAGTGAATATTTCCTTGATTCATCATATGTTAACGTCTTATAATTAATTTTAAGTATGATGAATATTGTATTATACGTTAAATCACAACTCTTCAATTGTGGGGTGAACGATGTTTAACCCTATATACATAAGCTTGTAAGCAAAATCTTGTGCACATCAACTCACTTAAAAATTAATTTTACATTGATGTTTTTTATAATCTAGTCATAAAAATTTATGTTAATAGGAGAAAAATCTTTGTTAGTCTTAAATTTCAAGGTAAACATCTTAAATGAAATTTTCTCAAGGTTTCCACTCAACCAATAAGCGTAATTATTCTTAATATTAAAATTTACAAGTCTCTTATCTTAGTTTAAGTTCAACTCTTAATTTTAATTATCCAACTAAAAGAGCACGTATCACATTATGCATCTTAAACATTCTGTCATCTGCACTCTATAAATAAAACGATCAAAAGTACCAAATACAAAAACACAACCATAACGAAAATGAGGAAATAATGAGCCACCTCCCACTGAATGCTTGTTCTAAAGTCTTCAACCTAACTTTCTTACCACAAAGGAACAAATCCCATTCGTGGATATTTATAAGGGATGGTGGAAACTTGATTCTCAACTTATGTTTATCTAACTGCAACTTAGCTTCCTCATACCTTACTTAGAATGGTCTTTTTATAAGGAGAAATTTTAGTGATTGATGCCGCCTTAAACTTAATTGAGTATTCTAGGGACTCTATGCAGTTCAAATCTGGCTCGTCTCCTCCTAAATCAACCTCTTTTTACATAAATTGGAGAGAATTTTAAGTAATCATATTCTATCTATGGTTTAATTTTTTCGATCTCCATACTTAAGATTAAAGAATTATCATGGTCAACAATCTCTTCAAGAAACAATTATGTAGCTTCGGAACTGAGGCTTATAGCCAAGTCCTCTTCCACACCCTTTCACTGCCACCCCATTATGAAGGGAAGAAAATCACGTGTATTACCTCTTGTCTATTTTCTCTTGAAAAACCCTCACTCAAGGCTTACTTCATTAGAATGTATTGTTTCTCACTAAGCTCTAGTTTTTGTTTTTAGATGTCTAATTCCACACAGTTGTCCTACAGTTTTTTCTTCTCAATCACTAACTTGTCCTTATTCATAGTTGACCCATCGAGATCCAGTTCTTATTTTACTTCCACTTGTTCGGTTCAACGGATCCATCAAATTGCTCAATCATCGCTTCAATCTCTCAAGTGTTTCTATAGGTACAACCAGCTATGATGTCCAATCTAAGACTAGAGAAGTGGATACATCCTTTAGTGGATTGAGTTTTAAATGACAGTATCAAATACATCTTAATTGTTCGTCTTGTTTGAAAGTAATAGAGGTGTTGGCTTACTAGTCTTCATGAATCCCTATTTCCAATAACCAATTCCCAAATGGATTTTCCTCCGGGTTTCCTCTACTTCTGGAGTTTTAGGCGATGTAGTAAGGTGTTTGGTGTTTACAAGGGCACACTAAAGCTATAGGGATTGAATTTGCATATTGTCAGTCAAATTTTTCATGAACACCTCCACAATAAGTACAAATGGGTAGATATATATTTTGGTAATTGTAGGTCACGCGAGAAGCTTATGGGCCCAATCTCTTCTCTTACGTGCATACTCATGAGTCTCACGTCTTCCCCCACAATATTAACACACTACTCCACAATAACTAGTGAGGACGGCTTTTTAATCGGTCCAAATAATATACAATTATAGTCCCAACCACCATACTCCGTTATAATTTCAGTAACCAAAACAATCCAAATCAGTAACCATGCAACTTTTCAATCACGACTCAATATACTTAATGGAACAAAAGCCACGAAAAAAAAAATCATAGCACTACATATTACTCAAAAAGCTAGCTCAACTCTAATATATATATATAAAAGGAAAGAAAAAGAATAGCAAGAATATTAAACTCAATTCAAAAGGAAAATAAGTCTAAGTGTAACTAAAGAAGACATTACACTTAACAAACATCTATACCAAATCTAAATTTAATCAAATTTGTAGATAGAAGCTAACTAAGGGAATAAAATCTATCTAAATTAATTATCCATCAGAAAATTCAAAACATGTATGATAATCATAAATTAATTATTCATCAAAAAATTCACAATCCCATGTAGAATGTTAGATTCACAATAAATATAAATTTAACCTCCAAATAAAAAGAGAAATATAAGAAAATCTAAAAGTAAGGGAAAGGAAAGTCTTAATCTTAACATTGCAAATCTTGATTATGCCTCCAAAATCCATTAGAATACTTTCATAGTATGTTCTCCATGTTATAGATGGCCCAAGGATTACTTAAGTAACTCTAACTTTGGTAGTAGAGAGAGAAAAATATTAAAGAATGAAATAGTTTACGTAGCATTAAGTGTTTGTAATAGTCCTACAGATGGCGGCTTCATTCAACGGAAGTTCCCCCCATCTTCCTTGGTGGCAAGCTAAACTTCTTCTTGGCCTTTTTCAACATATGCTTGCACTTGGCTTCCTAGATGTGCTTGTGCTCTTCAAATTCAGCCAAATCTTTGTCAAAGACGTATTACTGTACGCATAGGTACAGTATAAAGTTGAGTTAAATAAAGCAAAATTAACATCTATCATATGTATATGGTTTTGTAGTATGGATCATCTGCTTACCCACATCGCTCTATGGCAGATGACCTTCAAGTCGTTACTAAACCCTCATGGGCAAAATCATAATACCATTATCTCACAATGGTTTTACCCAAAAAAAAAAACCTGTTTTACTAGAGAAAAACCAGTTTTATATGGAGAATGACATGGGACTTACTTGACAAAGGTAAAAAAGAAAACACTAAACTTTAATAAGACATGTATTTAGTAAGAGTTGCTTATACTCAAGAATAATAGGTGTGCTTTTATGGAAAAAGCCTGAAATCTTGCTTCAATTTTTTTTTCTAATTTCTCAACAAAAAAAAAAAAAATCATGGACATATATGTCTTGTAATGAATAACAAGTTTTAGCCAACAGCAAACATTTAACCTCATTTTTTTTTTTTTAACTCTCTCACTCATCTCTCTTCTTCTCAATAAACATCTTTAGTGAATTCTAGCCATTGAAGTCATCACTCGTTCCGGGACTTCTTTCCTTTATGCACTACCGTAAATTCACAAATTCACCGGGTTTCAATACTCGCATAATCTTACTTGTTTTGTTTAAAAAAAAAAAATTAAATTTGTTTTTTTTTTTTAATTTTCCTTTTTTGATTATTATACTCATCAGATTAGTGAATTTTGTTCATTTATGAGAAACTGAAATATCAACATAAAATATCGAAGAAAAAAACAAAGATAATATAAAGTTCGACACTCGACAGGAGGAAATTACTGTACAAGGCTTCCATTGTTACCACCCCACCCTAGTAGCCGAAATTTATATTTTAAAAGTAGCAAGACTCCGTAAGACAAAAGCTTCACTAGAATTTAGGTATTAGATCTACCCTATTTTAAATGGTGTCTTTTCCCACAACATATTTTGGATTTTTTTTTTTTTCTTTCCTCCCTGACGAACGTCCATACATAACGTCTTAAATTATGTCTTTATTCGTGTCTTTACCACTAACAAAGTGACAATATACATCCCATGAATGAGAATATATATATACATATATATTTATAGTTTTGCCCATATTATTTTGATCAAATCTTTAATTTTACCATTAATTTATGTATTAATAATAAAAATTTAATAATGGTCAACAATTGGGATTTAATATAAATAAATTAAATATAAAATTAAAGACTAAAGTGATCCTGATCGGTAGAAATCCCATATATATATATATCAACAATAACGGCAAAAAGGCATATGGAGCCAACACGGCTTCCTTTCCCCGTATTTTCCTCTGGACTTTACCTGAATGAATTGTTCATGAAACACAATGTGTTTGCGTCCAGATTTTCAATATCCATTTGTCCGTACCCTATTATATTTCTAATGCATCAGACATGGGAATTCAGTCATCTTTATCGCTTCACATATATTGTCCTTCCAAGTCATAGTGGACTGAGCAATGTATTTATTTTATAATTTCTTTTTTTGTTTTGTTTGGGACCAAAAATTGAATGAAGGATTTGACGGCGAAAATTTATTCCAAAAAAAGGATAAAATTATTATGTTTTAATAATATAAACATCGATCTTCTAACAGAATTAAACGGACTCATTCTCAATCTTTGTAACATAAAGTTGTTAAATATATATATATATATATAAAAATATAGATATATGTGTTTAAGCTATCAAGGTGACTACCTCGATGGTAATAATAGCTTACTAAAGTCCAGATCCAGTTTATGAAGCTTGTCTAGGCGAATCTTTTAGTAAAGATTAATAATGCGTCTGAGTGATATGAATCGCAACCCTAAAATTGCAAGCGGACATAAGTAGACTATCAGGTTCTGCTCATCCCCTTGTTAGGTAGCCCCGTGTGCTATAGTCAATAGATAGCGGATACTGAAAGGCTCTTAATTTCTTGAGAACTCTACTTTTTATTTATTTATTTATTACAAGGGGCTCATTCCTCCTCTGTTTTTTTTTTTTTTTTGTTCGGATCTTAAGCACGTGAAGGAACAGGACCAACCTGTCTACAGGAAATTTCTGTTTTTTTGTTCTATTAGATTGCAGAGAACAACAACGTAGTCGCATGATGTAGGCAGTAGGCTTACACATTATAGATAATTCTATCCTAATAACTTATTCATTGAGCTAGGAATTGGCCCGGTACCTCAGATTTTAGGTCGGTTATCCGAGTCTAATCCTTTTCTATAATAATCAGTAATGTCTTTGGAGACTTTTGCCAATAAGTGGTCTATACATAATTTATATTTTATAACTATTTATTAATTATAATTTGAGACACGCCTCAGTTTCTTATTCTCCCAAAAATAACTAACCTAATAAAATAATTTTATTAATATATTTAATTTTATAAAAAATTGAAGGAAAAAAAAAGAAAGAAAGAAAGTAAAAGATAGTTGGAGGCCATTGCTGACCACCAAGGGCAAGAAGGGGGGGGGGGGTGGTGCTGCTGCTACATCGAAAGGGGTCGTCCGATGTTTAATTTTTTTATAGTTAAAGTGAGGTATCATCATGCTGCTTCCATAAACCTCTTTTAACTTGTTCAAAACCAAGGCATTTGAAAGGATTCAAATCTTAACTGTTTTTCTTTAAGAGTTTGATGCGGATATTAAAATTAAAAAAAAAAAAAGAAAAATTAAATTAAATTAAAAAGAGATTGTCATGAAAAACTATCTGACTTCATAGAGCTAGAATCCTATTTTGATTTTTAAATAACTGGCATAAGCTTATTAGATAACTATGGATATTGCTAAGTCTCTTAAAAATAAGGACAGGTGATCACCATCGTTCATTTGTTAAGGACACTACGTTTCTAGCTTGGAGGGACTTCAGCCATTTCCCCACTGATGGTGATTAGCAATTTCTTTACTGTTAGCTATTCGGTTTAAAAAATAAATAAAAATAAAAATTGAAGTAGGTGCGAGTGCGATGCATGCAAAAACAAATCCCAAGTTGGTCTCTTAATCAAGAAGATTATACGGAGTAATTTGGAAAATTAACAACTTCTAATTTTCATGTGTTTAAGCGATCTCGATATGAATTGCTTTTCTTTTCCTAATCTTCCTTTCTATTTCTTTACAAGTCCGTATCATTTGCTCTGCTTCTTGTTTTAATGTTCCTTTGAAATCACATGAGCGTATAGATGAGTTTTGTACCTAAGTTTTATATTAAAATATGAGCCTTATTAATGCTATATAATTAATTCTTATTTTGTTTGACAAAAAAATATTTGAGAGCACACAGAAACCAAGCTAGATTGCAACCTAAACAATACATGAGACATCTATTTTCAAACCCGATGGTTAATATGTCCAAAGTGGTAGTAGTAAGGTACATTAAAGATGATTAGAATGCCAACGTCATGGAAGGGTTAGAGATGGTCCTACAAAAAGACTATGGAGAACATATATATATATGTGTGTGTATTCTCAAGAACCAAGGAGATCAGAAGGAAACAAATCGTTGGGTGTGGAAGCTGACCCACTTTAAATGTTGCCAGCCATGAAAAGAAGAAAAAGATATTGGGAAAAATAAAAAAGGAAAATGAAAAAGGAGAGCGGTGACAGAGCAACCTGAGATGGCATAATACCAGCAATCTTGAGAATCACTCAAATGAAAATGAAGGAATCCCACTTATCATTTGAGAGGGGAAAAAAAAAAAAAAAAAAAGTCCAATTGAAAAACCCTAGAGAGTCCCCCTTCCTGCTGGATTCCACTTACTTGCCTTGCCGCCACTCACGGCCTCAATTATAAAGCATGTCCGGCAATAATTGCCTCTCAGTTTTCAATTATAAGAAGTGATGATCGTGTTTCTGCCTTTATTTTATGTTGAATCGATATATTAAATAAAATTATAAATAAGTTATTTTCGTATTGGTTGCGTTGGTTTCATATACATTTTCTTTTCTTTTTCTTTTTATAATCGCAATCCTAAATAATATCGTTTTTGTGTAGAGAAATTACAAAATAGACATGCCTTTGGAATATATCTTATCTGCTTATTATACATTCCTTTATGTATATTTGCTCCGTACTTTAACCGAAAGAAGGGTATAAGAGGCCATTGCTTTCATTTGAAGTAACTGGACGGCCCAGTTCTCCAATTATTTGCTGAAAGAGAACATGCTGGAGATGTTGTTGTTTTTTGCCTTTTTCATTATTTCAACGTACCTTAATAGTTTTCTTTTCTACTTTCCAACTAATTCAGGAGATATAAAGAAGAAAAATGCAAACCTATTTTATTTCCATTTATATGAAAGATCATATATGATATGAGTTCTTAACTTAATAGTTTAACCTAAAAATTAAATCAAATAATATAGATATGGGATCTTGATTCTCATTTATAGCATGATGAGTCATACATTTCGTGTAAACTTTGAGAGTAGCATAGAGATAGCAGCTATAAGTTGGGATGGCTTAAAAAGAGATTTAGGTAAAAGAATGTGTAATCTCAATAAGTGAATGCACTTATGGTAGGCAAAAAAGCTTTGCGGAGTTTACTTTTCTATCTAAAAAATTGAGGAGGAGCAGATTGAAATTTAATCTTCTTGGACTCAACTTGAATCTTGATCATAGAAGCTTGGTCGCTAATTAAGGTGAAATGAGAAAAAGTTTCTAAGTATTTAATTGGTCTAGTTGGCCATTTTACCTAGTCGAATTTAATATAAAACCATTTAAAATATTTATATTTTGCCCCTAACTGAAATTATTTGACTGGAGTCTAAGAAATTTAAAAAGATAGTGCAAAGGGTGCTTTTGGAAAATACAAATCTTAATGTTGAGGTAAAGTCGAATTTTCCCATTAATGGTAGCGGAGGAGTTAGTGGGCGGTGAAAGCAAACATGTAGGTAGGTGCGTATTAATTGGACCGATGGAAAAGAACCTAGCAGCGTGGTGATTTTATGACTCCGCTATGATTAGAAGCATGCAAACGCCTATTCCCCCCGGGGATTAAATTTTGGGGACAACCTTATCAAAGCTGTCACTTATCAACTCAACCTAACAATGTCACCAAGGAACCTTTTCTTAGTATCGCAGTAATTACATCCGATTAAGGAAACATCCTAAGGATTCATGCCATCCGATTCCTCCCTAATAAGATAAAATGTAGATTATAAAAACGCGATTTGCATTTTGATGCTTTTATAATTTATTCAAATATGTTTTTATTTTTTTTATAAATATATAATCCATGTTTTCTATTGAATAATTATCACTTTGTGGTTTAAAATGATATGTAAAACATATATATCCCTCAATAAAACTCAAATCATGTAAATTTTACTTAAAAATTCTAAATCGATTAAAGAAAAATATACGTTTTCTTTACACATAAGCCCTAAATGAAGAAATTTTCAAACTTCTTGCCTAATTTAATATGAACTATGAACTGCAAGTCCAAGCATAAACCACTAAAGTGTATCGTATCTTAGCCTCTAGGCCCTTTGCCTGAACTCGTATCAAGTATCATATCGAGACAAGAGCAAGATCAAGACCAATCCATATATGGAATTGGAATTTCTCCCTCTCCCATCCTTTTTGTTTGGTGGTAGGCTTTAGCATAGGGTCAACCATATCTTAAGCGAGACCTTGCTTTCGCTAGCACTACAAGAATTTTAGTGTTCGATAACTTTTGCAGATTTTGTAAATATTACTAATTTATATAAAATTTGGTAATATTTATTAAACGTTATAAAAATATATAATATTAATAACATTTATGAAAAAATTTAGAAAACATATATATATAATTTGATTTATAATATTTTGTAAAATTAAATATAGTAAATCCTATTAAAATTTTTTATTTACTCTATATAAAATCAAATCACCTTCAAATTAAGAAAAAATATTTTAAACAATTGCAAAAAAAAAAAAAAAATTTATGTCGGTTCGCCAATTGAATATTTCTAAATCATGCTCATGTCTCATGTGTCTTTGCTTTTTTTTTTTTTTTCAAAGGCGCAACTAGAGCCTCCTCTCTTTCTCTTTTCGAAAAACTTAACTCTCTCTCTAACCAAGCTCTATCCAAGGTAAGAAGTCGACATTTTCCTCTCCGGCGCACACTAAACCCCCTCTAGCCACTCGAAAAAGTACTATCTCTCTCCATCAAAGCATCCACCCATCAAAGCCGCAAGTGGTATGTTCTCCCCATCCTCCCTCTCTATCTCTTTCTCTCTAAACAAGCTTGCATCCATACCAAGAACATGAAGCTTACTGAAGATGTAACAAGAAGATTTTCTTTTTCCCTTCCCTTTCTAGTGTTTACTAAATTAATTAATCCATACTTGTTATTGTCTCTTGGAGGTTGATTTGAAGAGAATCGCTAAGGATACACATGGTTATGTTGGTGTTGATCTAGTAGCACTTTGCACAGAAGATGCTCTTTAGTGTATCGGAGAGAAGATGGATGTTATTGACCTAGAAGATGATTCAATCGATGTAGAGATCCTTAATTCTATGGCTATAACCTATGAACACTTTCAGACTGCTCTTGGAACAACCAATACATCTGCTTTCCATGAAACTATAAGTACTAGCCTCGAGTTACATGCAATATAAGCACTGAGGTCTATGTTTAGACATATAATCACAATTTTTCTATAGGCAAGTTGTTGAGGTACCTAATGTCAGCTGGAATGATATTGGTGGCCTTGAAAATATCAGGAGAGAGCTACAAAAGGTGCTTTTAGTCATCTGATAGTCTTATGTGCTTGGACTTGCTAGTTTAACTTGAAATTATGTTTTAAATTGAATTTCATTTCATGCAGATTGTACAATATCTTATGGAGCATCTTAAGAAATTTGAGAAATTTGGGATGCCACCGTCAAAGAGTGTCCTTTTCTATGGTCCTCCTAGATGTGGAAAGACTTCTAACCAAAGCTATTGCTAATGAATGCCAAGCAAATTTCATTAGTGTGAAAGGTCCAAAATTGCTCTCTATGTCGTTTAGAGAGAGTGAGGCAAATGTTCAAGAAATGTTTTGCAAAGCTAGGCCGTCAACACCCGGTGTTCTGTTCTTTCATGAACTAGACTCAATTACTAATTAGGTTTGTGCTTTACTTGTGTACGTAGTAGACATTGCAATGATAGAGGACTTATTTGAGAATGGAGACCTGTAAGGTCGGATATATTATGGGATGACATGGTTAAAGATGTCCCTAACTTAGGGCCATTCCAAGAAACACATCCTTTGTGTTGACTTTCCAAGTTTCTATGAATTATGTTGTTTGTTGTTTGAAGAATGCAAAGAGGTGATTCCATCTCTCATATATGTTGCTGCAAGATTTGCTGATCTACCTGAATTGCGTAAACTTAGAAGTATACTTATAGAGAAATATGGAAATTCTCTTGATCTATTCATAAATAAGGAGGTGATAGCTCAAGCTAAATTATAGCTTTTCATGGTCTAAAAGTTATGCAAATTTATATGCTCTATTTTAGAACCATTTTGTTTATAAATGACTTAGTAAAGATTTAAACTCTTGATCTTCTACTCAGATATCAAGCTGACACCATAACTGACTAATCTAAATTCTTAAGCTTGTAAATCGACATGGATTTTTACATTTTATAATTTATTAGTTTAATTATCATCAAATTAATTTTGCAGATCTTGTTCATGTAGTACTGATCTAATTGCTTTCTCTACTTTAGTTCATGGAGAAGTTGAGGCTACAATCCCCTACTAGGGATTCCAAGAACTTAGAGCAAAAGCTGTTTACTCCATCTAATCAAGTAAGTTTCTATTTTGATTCATGGGGTTCTTTCCATTTTAAACTATCTTGGTGACTTGCTTTGTTAAGATTCTACATATTTAAATTGGAGTATCAAAATAGTTATGTACTCCCACAAAATCAAGTTTAATAGGTACTCTAATATGTTTGAGTAGACGATAAATTATGATGTATAGAAGATAAGTGCACCAGAAACATTGTAGCTTTTTTTATTAAAGGGGATCATACAGTGGGTGACCCAACATTTAACTCAAGGGAGGGAAGCAGCATTTGAGAGAGATGAACCATAAAAAATACATATATTTTTGAAAATTTTCTAAGTTTTAAGGGATATTATGCCTTGAGAATGTTGAAGTTAGGGGCAAGCATAGGTTATGGCCCTCTGCTTAGTTTGTCGTTGGATATATGTGTTTTAGGAGAGATGACAATAATCTAAGAGTGCTTATAAGGTATCTAGTACAGTATATTTTATATACAAAGTCATTTACGCTTGTCACTAAGATGCCATACCATTGTTGTTCTAGTTTTATCCTTTATAAACCTTTTATATGTAGTCGTCTTCTTTTTTTGGTTTCATAGAAAGTCTTATTCTTGAACCTTGATTGTCTTGCTTTGCCTTTCATTACTAAGGATGTTTCTTTTTTGAATTTTTTTTCTGTAGCAAGCATCTTTCCGATTTATGGGGGTGACTTTTTTTAATTGATATGTCGTGTTTCATAGCATATTTGTAAAACCCTTCATTATTTGGTTTTAGAACCTAATTCAACAAAGTGATATTGCTAATCTACTGGGGGGTTTCAAGCTTATAAATGCACAATATGTATGCATTCCATTGTACCAGGAATTTAAGGAGCTCTTTTCCAAGACATTTTCAATGAAGGTACTTTAGAACTATTAAAACATGTTGGTTTTCATATTGGTCTGTTCATTCTTTTCTCATTATTTAATATACATGAGTGGAAAAGGCATCTAGTGTAGATGGCTTTCAACTCAAGACTCAAGGATCAAATATGAGAATGCTACAAATATATGTACCATTACTTCATATTGTGCTAGTTGCCTCAAGAGTGCTTCTTGAAAACCTTAGATGAAATTGTGGAAGACTGCATTGAAATTCTTGACCTCGAGTGTCAAAAAATGACAAAAATAAAAGATTGTGAGAAGAACTTGAAGCGGAGAAACAATGGAGCAAAAAGTGAGATGTTCAGTTTGAAGAATTAAAGAATTTACAGCAGATTCAAGAAGATAAGGTACATCTTCTAATTTAGCTCAATTTAAAGTTCATTATTTTCAATTTTTCTCTAAGGCTTATTTTATTTTTGGAATGAAGTCTTAGTTGTTATATTGTTTCATAGAGTTTTTTCTTCGTAAAGATTGAGTTAACTTACAATGCTATTGTTCTGGATGATGTTGACATTTCTATTATTTAAGAAGTAATGATATTTACGGTTGATGGAATCTTCTATTTTCCATGTATAGTACTATATCTCTCTTTTTTCATAAAATTAGTTTTTTACTAGATTTTTATCTTCTTATAGCTTAACGATGTATTTCAAGTTTTGCAAAGGTTTCTTTCAAACTTCTCATCTAATTCAAGTGAATTATTAAATGTTACAATCGTATTTATTGCATCTTTATATTAATTAAGTTATCTAACACCTTTTATACGTTTATGTGATAGGATCTCTAAGCAATGGAGAGTTTATTATGCCTTCTAGAATTCCCCCTAATCGTCATGATGATAGTGAAAGTGGCGAAGAGGATAGCTTGTGAAAGGGAGTTTATTTTGGTACTAACCTTTTTGAAGAGAGTGATGAAAGTAGGGAAGAAAGTAATTTGTGAATGATGGCTTATTTTGTTAGTAACTTTTTGATAGATGATAATTAGACTGATCAATAGAATAACTAGTTTATGAAGTACAGTTTATTGTATTATCACTTTTTTGAAGTTGATTATCAATTTAGGCAACAGTAAGCTATCAATAGAGAGTTTATTTTACTATTAAGTTCTGTAAAGTTTGGATAATATTGTTTGGGATATGTTAATATCTACTTTTGTAAAGTGTAGTTGATGATAGAACTAGACAATTATAAGCATATATCCAAATGTCCACTTTTTTCACCTTCATTATTTTATTACAGGTTTAAGTTGTTACATGTATAAATAGACTTATCATATCATTATAACAATCATTTTTATGACGTTTAAATGTTACTAAAAACCTCTTAATCACGCTTAAACGTTACTATAATATTAGTTATTTGTAATGTTTAAACGTTACAAAAACTGCTTATTAGTAATGTTTAAATTTTTTTTGTGATGTTTAATCATTACCAATTTTTCACGTTTTTATAATGTTTAAACATTACTAAAAAAATGAATTTTAGCAAGCAATTTTGGCATCAAATTGTTTACTTTTAGTAACGTTCAAATGTTACTAAATGTTGCTTATTGGTAATGTTTAAACGTTATTATTATCAGTTTATTGTTGACATTTATAGAATTGGTGATGTATATCTTTTAAACGTCACCAAATACTTTCCATAATAAATTTTTAGTAACGTCTATTTATAACTTTTAATAAACGTCTTTAAATGTCTTCCATAAAGTTTATTTAATTTTGGGTGACATTTATTAAACGTCACGAAATGTCAAAGTAACTCTAGTCTCTCCCCCTTTCCTTTATACTTCTATATTGGTAATTTGTTATATGATTTGTGAATTCGAGTATGATAGGATATGATTATAAATAGATTTATATTTAAAAAAAATCAATACAAAATATGAATGGATTAAACCCATTTAAACACGATAAAACTTATATTCGGATTCAAGTTTAACATATAAATCTATTTATAAATTCATTTGTAAAATAAATCTCATAAATAGGTCTAAGTTCTATCCACAAACCCATTTAATAATTATAGAGGACTAAATTCAATTCATACGCTTTTGACTTGTTATTTTAATAAATTTAACTTTTTGGATCGAGTTAACAGGACCTATGAAGTTTATGTTTTGGAATGGTCAAGGGAGATTTGGCTTAGTAGGCTTAGGGTAGGGCTCATTAGATTAGCATGTTCGGTTTAACCTAAGACTCACACATTAAAAATCATTAATGGACCTAAACTTACGAAAAGCCTATATGTGAGCTTATTCACTCAAAACCGTTGATTGTCATCACCATCTGACAAACGAAACTTACAACAAAATTCTATAAATACCTGATACCTCTTCATCCAAAAGGGGAGACTTCTTTAGAAAACGTCGTTACTCTACTAGATTTTCTATAAAAGATCAAAACCACGATAATACCCTTAAAACATTCACCTATCACCATTATGTTAAATCTCATTTGAGAATGCCTACTCCTCCTCTCTATCTCATGTATATTTTACTTAAATATAGATTATAAAACTATATAAAAAATATATAAAGAGAACATATATAATAAATGTATAACCTATATTTATATATTTAATATATGTATATAAATTATATAACTATAAGACATATATATGTACACATGTGTGTGTATATAACATTGTACATATGGGACATTGTCACAATTACCACTTGAACTTTAAATGTATTTAAAGTTTAAATTTGTTAATTTTAGTATCTAATTTGAATTTTCGGATCATTACTACTACTTGCGTTAAATCTTATGACATGACTACCTATCCAATCACATTCTTTAGTCATCATTAGCACAATATGTACCTTATTAGTTTAAGGAATGTCGTATTAGCATTGTTTTTGCATAACTTGGAACGTCAAACTATATAAAACAAAAAATAATACCCTTCCATCTTGTTTAACAGTTAGAGCCAAAAGTGTTAATATAATATTCTTTAAACCAGTAAGACACATATCGTGTTAATAATGGTTAAAGAATATAACTGGAAAAATGAATCATCACAAGATTTAATATGGATTGTATCAATGATATGAAAACTTAGAATTGAGTACTAAATTTAGTAAATTTAAACTTTAGGTATTAAATTAAACTTTTGTCCAAAGTTCAGAATGTTGATAACAGTGTTTGTATAATATATATACTATGTTATAGATTACATAACTTTATTTTAGAAAATTCGTGTTATATTATAATGTTATATTTAAGTGTTAAGATCATATCATTTATATTTATAAATGTTGCTTTTATAATTACTCTTTATATATATATTTATAATTATTTTATAAATTTATTTATAACTTTTAAATTAATAAATAGATCAAATCCGAATATGAAAAATGATTATTAAAAGGATTGAATTATGAGTTTAAGTTTTCATACAAGATTAATAAATAAATTAGATTACGAGTTGGATAAAATTAAAATGGTATGTACATTATCTAACTCCATTCTTTAATGAGCATAATATAAGTTATGATTAAGAAAATAAAATTCTCCCCTTGATTGATTCTCATGTGGCATATATTTTATGTTGTAATTTATTAAGAATTTAATTCTTAAAAAGTAGGCAACCTTTCCACCTACGTTTGGAAGCTACGGTGGGAAATCACCGAGAATAAGAGGATAATGAAAGGGAATTGGTGCTTTGTTATAGAAAAAAGGAAGGCAAAATGAAGAGAAGTGAGGGAAATTGGGAGAATTTATCCCTATATAAACTCAAATCTTTTTCATCTAACTTGACGTGAAATTAGGAGAGCTGGGTTGAAACGTAATGATATTATGAAAGTACTATTAATCAATGACGAAATAAAGACAAACATACAATGAATAGGAACTAATAAGATAACTAATAATATAGCATCTCCTCCCAATCTTATTAACAAAAGAAGAAGAAGAAATATATCTCGCTTTTTTCACCCCTTTCCTCCTTTTTCAATTTACTTCCCTCACTTCCTCTCATTTCCCATTTTCCATTTTCCATATTTAAATCATCGAAAGTTTTTACTTCCAATTCAAGTCCAATAGTTTTGGAGAAAAACAATTGGAAATGCCTATAATGTTTAGAGCCGGGAATTGCGGGGCGGGCTGAAAATTTTGGCCTACGAGGCGGGGCGGGCAACTCGCCATGGGTGTGGGTTAGCCTGCTGACCCACAAAAAAAAAAAAAAAACCAATGCAGATGCAATGAGCCATTGATGGGATAGACCGTAGATGTGTCACGTAAGGTGATAGTGACCGTGACGGATGGCTTGAAGACAGAGCGACAATGACAAACATTGGCGATAGGACAAGGACGATGGGGCAAGTAGGATGACTATGCCGTTAGTTAATAAGTATCGCAGTTCTATGCACCCAGCCAATGTAGAAGCTCTAATTTGTACGCGTATTTGGTTATAAGGATTTGCATGTGAAGGTAATTTATTTTTGTTCTGTTGGTAATATTTTTTTAACGTATTGTTTCAAGCATTTATTACCTAATTTAATGATATGTGTAATGTCGTAAATTATAGATAAAAAAGAAGACAATGTGAGTGGGGATGGGAGTGAGACTACTTCATCAAAGGGAGACTCCAATTTGGTTATTGATGATGATGATAGTGATGATTGATGATTGATTTGTATATGTGATTTTATCTCCTTTATTATTGACTTTGTTTCCCTATATAATTAGTAAAAAGTACTTGATAATAATTGCTACATTTGCTTAATTATCATTTTAGGTTGTTTTCTTTTCTATCATATGAGAATAAGATTTAAGAGTAAGTATGTATAAATTGAAATAGTATGTTTAACTATTATAGGTTTAAGCCAGCACTGCATGTACATCTTTTATTTCTATTCAATAAGAATTTTGTAATATATTACATTTCCATTGGACTAAATCAATAATAAATTACTAGCTTTCATAAGTTTAACTTAAAGAATTTAGAATACTAAAATGAAGAGTATTCAAGATCCATAGTTCGAATTGAACCGGATCGAATCGATTACAATTTACAAACAACTTAGGCTTAGTTGACTAGTGACTGAGGTTTAGTAATCAATCTAAACATGATCGATTTGCAAATGAGTCAAGTCAACAATCTACATGAGTTACATGATACCACAAAACCCAGTAAGCTAATAGATCAAATGTGAGTATTAAATCTTATTAGTTATTAGTTATTACCCATTAACACCAACACCATAACTTGAAACCGGCATCTTTGCCATCATCCACACCTTCACTTGATACATTCGTCATTGGTCAAAAGACATAAAGATAACTTAAGTACCAAAAATCAAAATTCAACTCAATGTTAGGGAGTTTAATGTGAAATGAAATGCATTACCAATGCTCTTGGAGAATTGATGATGAGCAATTTGGAAGAAAAATTAAGAGTTTGACATTGTCGCAGTCTCGTAGAGTTAAACAAATTAAATGGTTGTGAAGATAAAATGAGAGACAACAAATAAAGGAGGATGCAATCATAAAAATGTCTAACTAATATTGGAAAAAAAAATTACAAGTAGGGAGGGCCAAACTTTTCTACTCATAACCCCAGTGGCCCACTTCTATCCACTGGTCGACCCGTTTGACTCACATTCTCAACTCTAATAATGTCATTCTCATCCCTAATTTTTTACACCAAATTTAGAATTAAGAACTTATTTTTTTTATGTTTTTAAAGGATGGAGTGACATGCTTATACAAAGGATCTCAAAAAATTACCAAAATTTATTCTTAGTTTGACTTTTTCTAACAAGTATTACATTGGAACTCTTTTCAAGAACTTATGATATCATCTAAAAACTTTCCTCAAGAACTTAAAAAATAAAGTAAGAAAATACTTAAAGAGGAAAGGTTTTTAAGGTATTGATATGGTATCTAATAATTTTAAATAAGATACATAGAGTTAAAGATTCCTTGAGTTATTTGCTTTAATGGACATTTTATTGAGTTAAAAAATAAAATAGTATAGGTTTTTTATTGGATTTTGAGATATAATTTAAAAATTAATTGAATTTAAGGTTGAATTTTGAGACATAAAAAAAAAATAAATCAAATAGGAAATTCAATCTAATAAAAAATAATATATTAATATTATTGTAGAAAAAAGAACCCTACAAATGCAAGAATTAGAGAAATCTTTAAAGAGTTTTAGGGTCTATAGAAAATTCCACAAGCACAATATCTTTATCTTTGTCTATAGAAAATTCTTCCTTTTGTGTTTCCATGCACACTCGACAAAATTCACCTTATTTCTAAGGAGGAGATCCAGAAGACCTAAGCCTCCACACTCTTTTGGCTGTTTTATCTTATCCTAAGATACCCAATATATCTTCCTCTCTCTCTTTTTTTTTTTTTTTTCCCTGTCGAGCCCCATAAGAAATCTTTATTAATTTTCTGCATTCTCCTATAGATTATACTTGGGATTGGGAGAGCTTGAGCATAGTAGTTTCCTATGCTCAAAAATACGGAAGAGATAACAATTTTTCTTCTTGTCATATTAAGCATTCTGGCCTTTCATCCCATAAGCTTATCTCTAACCTTATCAAAAACAAAGTCAAGGTCATGTCCCGTTACCTACCCTCCCTTTTTAACAAGGAATCCTAAGTTTTCTCCCATCTCATTAATCACACGAATGTTAAGAACCTCTCCTATTAGCTTTTGACCATCTTGGCTTGTATTTTGTGAGGAGATCATGCATGACTTTGCATGGTTTATTTTCTGCCCCAACTTTCTACCAAAGATGATCATTGTATCCATCATCAGACAAGCATTCTCAACAGTAGATTCACCACAAAAGATGATGTTCTCTACAAAGAATAAATGAGATACCTACAAATTAGTTCCTCTTAGCTTTATATGTTTCCCAATGTTGTTCTCCATCAGAGTATGGATTGGTTTACTTAGTACTTTCATGACGAGAGTAAATATATATGAAGAAAGAGGGTCCTCCTATCAAAGTCCTCTACTATTGTCAAACCCTAGTAAGGAGGACCCATTTAATAAAACCTCACAATTCACAATTGACATGTATAAGTCTATCAATCTCACCCAGTTTTCAAAAATCCAAGAATTGTGAGAGTTTTATGTATAAAGTCCTATTCAACTCAATTGAGGGCTTTTTCTAAGTCCAGCTTTAATATAATTCAGCTGTTGCTTCCTTTTTTTTTTCATCCAAGCGCATAAAGTAATTCTTGAAAGACAATGACAATATCAATAGAATTTTTACCAAGAACGAAACCGGATTGTTCTAGCCTTATAATGTCATTTAAGAAGGGTGTTAATCTATGTACAAGGGCTTTCATTATTACTTCATATATGGTCGTACGTAGACTAATGGGCCTGCAATCCTTTAATTTGTTATCTACCATAGATTTAGGTATTAAGACTCTAAGGGTTTTATTAAACTCTTGAGGAAGTCTCCTATTGAAAACTTCCACGACAGTTGAGCAAATAGTAGCTCCAACTACATTCCAGCATTACTTATAGAATTAGCTATGAAAACCATCCATACTTGGGAGTCTTGGAATTTCCTGTACTCCATACAGCTTTCTCGATTTCCCCATAGGATATCTGTCGACTTAGAACTTGTCGAATCTCTTCAGGTATGCTTCCCTCCATGGGAAACCCAGAATTTTCCTCACTAGCAGAAGCAGTTGTCCTTTCCAAAGGAGAACAAATTTGCAAAAAATTTGTCACATGGATTCTGATCGTCTCTTCATCATTCAATTTGTTTCCGCTCGCATCAAACAGACCAATGATCCTTGTTTTTATCTCTTGGCTATAACACTTGCATGAAAAAAAAACCTGGTCTTTCTATTAGCCACTTTGATTTAGCTTTTGCTGCCCAGATCTTTTTTCTATTTTTTTTAAAACCCATTTACATCGTATATTTGTTAATAATAAGATCATATATATGTATAGTTTTCTTATAAAATTATATAACTGATAAATTTATCTATTATTTATTTTATTTTTTAATAAAAATATTAATTAAATTTTTTTCTAATATATAAAAGATATACTTTTAAATATTTTTACTTAAAAATATGTCAATTTTAACTTCTCAATATTTATATTTTAATTAACACATTCATCATAATTATTACAGAATATAACTAGATAAAATTTTTAATAAATATAAATCAAGAAAAGAACAAATACAGACAAAAAATAATAATAATAATCCAAACAAACCAATTCAAGTCTTATCAACTGGGTAAACATCCTTAAAAGATACTAACAAACGCAAGGAAATGAAACCATCATATTCGTCCTCTTGTTGATCTGATAGGCTCGGCCTTAGAGCTACGGTAGCGTTTGGAAGAAGGAAGGAGACGTTTCCACTTCCTTTGTTTCGACATTCTAATCCTACATGTTTCTTTTTCTTGCTTGGGAACAGGATTGACTTGCTCTACGTTACTGTTCCCTAATGCCCGGCTAATCAAATCTAGGCCACTCAATCACCTCGCCAGTTGACTTTCTGGCTCATGCATCCTACTGGGCAGTTTAGGACCTCCTTCTTCGGGTTTTTTAAATCATTTTTTACGGTTTTATTGCCGTCTCCTGCCCTTTTTTAGTATCGTTTTACTTTTATTTGTTTAGTATCTATTATATATATATATATATATATATAATATATATAAATATAAATATTTTATTAAAATTATATGATATTTAAATAAAAAAATAAAGATATAATTATATTTTTTTATTAGAAAAATTAAATTTTTAAATTTTATTTTAAAAAATAAATAAATCAAATAATTTATCTAAATATTAGCTTTTAAATACACATAAATTAAATATAAACAAGTAAAAAATATATAATTTAAGCTTTAAAAAATGTTAAAATAAAGAAAGAAGATATAAACTATACCCACACCATCTTGAATCCCTAAAAAGTTAAAATCATTTATTATTATTATTATTTTTTATAAAATCAAATAAATATTATCAATTAGCCGAGTACATGTACTATTTCTTAGTCCGAGACACAATTTCATGGATTAACCTCACAGCATTGAGGAAGCTTTTTATTTATATTTTTCTTTTTCTATATCTGTCATGTCACTGTCACTTTATCACAAACAATTGAAAAAGCCAACATGCTTACGTCAAAGTACTAATTTGAGAAATTTTCGTTTTTTTTTTAATTTTATTTTGTCATTTGAAATTAAAGTTTAAATGGAGTTAAAGCCTACACGTAACGTCCACGAGACTGCAAGTGTGTGTCTGCTCATGGGAGATTGCGCCGTCCAACGCCGGCAATTTGGCCAGTCGATGAAGAGGACAGGACAAGCCGTAATTAAGCTTGGCTTTTGCCCAAGAACAACGGCAGCCGTTTCATTCAAAATCTTAAAAATAAGAAAAGACTCTCCTGCTTATACACTTGTCCCTTTTCTAATTCTTTTCTTTTCCGCTCGACTTTTCTATTTTATAAAAAAAAAAATTATCTTTTTTTATAAAAATTTTAAAATTATACTGTAACTCCTAATTTTTAAAATTTTATATACATTTCTTTTACATGAGTGGGAAGTGAGATTCACAAATTTTGATGGGATCATTGGTACTTATATAAGATTTTAGTTAGTGTTTTTATAGGATAAAGATTTTTATAATTAATTATTTTATTTAAATTATTATTTAGATTAGGTTTAGTTTATTATTGTTTTTTTTAATTAATTTTAGATGGTTATTTAATAATCGTGCATTTATATGTTAGGTTTACGTATAACTTTATATTTATATAAATATTTTTATTATTAGGGTTTTATACATAATGTTATTATTAAAATAAAAATTATTTTGTATTAAATTAGATATGATGTCTTTTTCTTATCCTATGGTATAAAATCATATAATTTATAAGTGGTGTGAGTGAAAAAAATCATTAATGTTATAAAAGTCATCATTTTTTTTTTTTTTTACGATTCTATCTATCTATACTAGTAATATTCTCATGGCTCCAATTTCGAGTGAATTTCCGTGCACAAGAGAAGGCTTCTATAATTCCATTGGTATTAAACTGTCTGATAGAGCAATTTGATATGATAAATTTTGATTTATGTGTTCGGAGTAAAGGCTTAAAGGCAAGTCTTATAGGCCTAATATAATTTCAAGCCAGTGATACTCCGAAGACCATTGAAGTTAAAATCTCAAAGCACGTTGAGTGGCGTCCGTATCTAGAGTTTCCCGATTTGAAAATTTACAAAGCTGAGTGTTGATTTTATATTGAATTGCAATTTGAGAACCAACGACCATTACGCGAACAAAAAATATAATTGGAGTTTACATGCTATCTTCGGTTATATTAAATTATTCTTGCTTTTTTTTTGTGGTGAGTATCTTAGTACATTAATACATTGCCGATTGGTTTAATTCTTTAATTTAATTTCCACAACTGCATGTATCGTTTCAATTCTTTTAATTTAGTTTGCTTCCGTTGTCTTTTGTCAAATTTTAGTATTAGAGCTTAAATTTAACGGTCGTTCTTGAGGGAAAAAAAAAAACTTTGTTTTTACTTTACTTTAAAAAAATATCCTATACAAAAAAAAAAACTCGTAGTAGCATAATTTTAAAAATGATTAATCCATAGAAAACAATATTATTGAACTATTAAATCAATTAATGTGTAAGATGGATGAACTTATGACTACTATAGGTACGATGTTAGACCAATTAGAAACCCTTTCAAGTTGCAAAGACATCCTATAAGTTGCTAGATTACCTATCGGCTACGATAAGGACGAAGAAATTGTAAACCAAGCCTCAAATGGGAATCTAAACTTAGAGGATGACCCAACCCGTAGATGAACCTCTAGAGAAATCCTAGTTGTGATAATCGTGCTAATGACCTTATTAGGCATATTAAGATAGCTCTTCCTACATTCAATGGGAGTCTTAACTCGGTTGTCTTCATAGATTAGATAACTGCCATAGAATGATATTTTGACTTCTATAAGATGCTTGAGAATTGTGTAGTGCGTTTTGCAAAGATTTTATTGATAGGTTAAGGAAAATTGTACTAGGCCAAGAACAGCAACTTTTGCTATTAGGATAACCACCTATAGAGCATAGGGCAAAGATGAAAATCAAGCATAAGGAGAAATATATCCCTTTGTCTTATTAAGAATAACTTTACCAATAGTCCATTAATCTTAAAGTAAGGATCTCTAATAGTTGAGGAATACATGGTTAAGTTTGATAAACTTTTGTTAAGGTGTGATAAGCCAAAGTTGCCTAAGTTGACACTCTTTAGGTTTAGGAATGGCCTACAACCTGACATTAAGAGAGAGCTTATCCTTGTTATGAGCTACATAGTCACCACCAAGGTACTCTAACTTGGCTATTTTGGCCAACCATGAAGGAGGATGCTGGGAAACTCATACATAAGTATGTAAATTGCTAAAAATATGCATCTATAGGCAATCTTCTGAGCTTACCATTGTTGCCTATCTTTGCTCCATGGCTATTTGCCTAATGGGGCCTTGATATGCTCGTTACCCAAGACTATTGAATGATGACAGTACATTATTATCGTCATCAACTATTTCACTAAGTGGGTTAAAGTGGAAGTTGTGGCTAAAATCTTTGAAAAGAATGTCGAAGACTTTGTTAGATGTTCTATCCTTTATCGATTTGGCTTACCACACTTGTTCATCACTGACAATGGCACACAATTTGACAATGATAAATTTTAAGATTTTTTATCTTACCATGGCATCAAACTCCATTACACTTTGGTTATACATCTTTAGTCTAATGGATAAGTGGAAGCAACCATAAGATCATCCTTAATAGCCTCAAGAAGAGGATTAGCCACACCAAGAGTGCATGTGCAGATGAGTTACCATATATTCTTCAGGGATATTAAATAAGACCTTGCATAACAACCGGTGAAATCCCTTTCCACCTTGCTTTTGATACTAAGGCCATACACCTCATTGAGTTAGAATTCCCTAATGCTCGAACTTGAGACCCTAATGTAGAAATCAATTAGATTAGTCTCCAAGCTAATCTCGACCTCCTAGAAGAACTATGAGACTAGGCCAATCTCCGCATGGCTACTTATCAAGAATGAGCAGTCTATTACTATGATAAGAAAGTGAAGTACAAGAATGTCCAATATGAAGGTGTGGTCTATAGAAAACTTGAAGCCATCGGGTCTTATGAAGGTTAGGCTAAACTTATTCCAAACTAGGAAGATCCTATCTAAATCACGGAAAAAGTCAGACATGCGGCCTATAGCCTTAAACTGCTCAATGACCAACCTATCCCATGTACTTGGAATAGCAACAGTTTACAATTTAGTTACGTCTAAAGATTGCAATAGGCAAGTTATGCTTTTTTTGTTTTTTGTTTTTTTGAAACAACTCCCAGTAAACATAATAGCTCAGCATTATTCAGTTCGGTTCTTTCATTCTACCATCGCCCTAGCCATGGACAAGTACAATAGCTTTCTCCATCACTTTAACCATGAGTAAACACGAACAAATTGTCATCACCTTAGCTATAGGCAAGCACGATACCCTACTCCATTGCCTTAGCCATAATTAGACTTATGGCTACCACCCTAACCATAGGTAAACATGACCCCATCTTTGTTAGGGATGCCACTAGGTGAGTCATTATAAGATACTCGATCCACCCAACTTGGTAAAAACCTAAAGAGTTTGACCTTATAGGGTTTTAAAACAGGTTCTAAGAAAAGGTTTAAGCCTTTACAAGTTTTTGAGTTAGATTTTAGGACTTAAAAAAAACTTGACAAAAAACTTGGACCTAGTTAAAAATAATTAATATATATATAAATATATTTAAAGTCTACTATGTATTTTAAAAAATTAATAATTAATAAAAATATTACTTCTTTATTTTGAGTTTTGAAAGAAAACCTTAATATCTTATCTACTCTCACTCCTTTAGTGGTTTATGATGTTTGACTTTAACTTGTGGTTTTATGAAGAAAATACAAAAACATGTAATTTGACAAGCACATTAACAAGTCGAGCTGAGCTATAAATGGGTTTGAAAAAACCTTATAAGGTTAGTTCTGGTAATAGAGTAAAAAACCCTATAGAATTCTAAGGTGAGTCATAGGTAGCCTTACAAGATAGTTAGTCAGGTTTGGGTTTTCTAAAACTCGTTCCAAAACCAATTTAATGGCATCCCTAACCTTTGTTACCTTAGCCACAAGCATACATGGACATCCTCCATTGGCCCAACAATGAGCACACAATCATTCGTTACCCTAGCCATTGGCATAAGCGAGCATGCTCACAATCACCTTAACCATGGGCAAACACAATCCCTTAAAATCACAGCCTTCAACTTGGCACATATAGATATAAAGCTTAACCCATCACCTTTTGATGGGACAACACAGTTTTAACAACAATACTCTTACACAACTTGCTCAACTCAAGTCCTTGCCATTGCGTTAAGTACCATACAAAGGCTTTTTCTCACAGCTCTCATGCCTAACATAGCTACTTTGTGTAGAACGGGCAAACACTTGGAATGCTTAAAGCAGCAAATTTGTATAGTTCTCATTTGTAAATGTGTTTGAACACACAAAATTGATATTGTACCTAAAAGAGAGAGAGGAGAGCCGGGGGGGGGGGGGGGGGGGGGGGGGGGGGGGGGGGCTAGAGCAGTAAGAATAGTTGTGTATAGAAAAATGATTTCCATCCATTTCAATTTGCCATTCAGCACTTACAAGAGTCCTAGTTAGCATCTTAATTGATGCATTACAATAGCTGTAACTCAGCATTTTTTCTACCTAAGATTGATACCACTAACCATCTACTAGCCTGTAGTGCTTAAGTGCATTAGCATAATGAACAAGCTTTTGAGGCAACCCTTCCTTTACAAATAGCGGTTGAACAACTCCTAATGAGTAGACTTCCTAGCTTAACCGTAAGGTTCCTGATCATGACCACATCCATAAAGACACGACAAAAAAAGTAGCTACTAAAGCTCTAGACTTCAAAAGGAAGGTAAACAGTGATTGAAGGTAAACCATTGGTCACATGGCTCTAATTCTATAAATTCCTAGGAGATCTATAGAAGTAGCTAACTTGAACCTAACACCACCAATAGAAGGCAAACACCTAAGCTGCCCGTTTTCCCCCCTTCATCAACTAGAGCCAACTTGCCTGCACTAACACACCACCTCTTACCTCAATAATCTCCACTAGTGCCACACCACCTAGTAAACGTCTCTAATAGCAACCATTGGGTTGACCACTAGGGTTAGCATAGAAAGCACACTAATGGAGATCGGATAGGTTTTTCCTTGCTCATTAGAGGGCCAT
Source organism: Laguncularia racemosa (assembly GCA_037954665.1). Lineage (NCBI taxonomy): Eukaryota > Viridiplantae > Streptophyta > Magnoliopsida > Myrtales > Combretaceae > Laguncularia > Laguncularia racemosa. The sequence goes on along the minus strand of JBBMOL010000039.1, from coordinate 319,935 downwards.
TTCTCATCCAAATAGGCTAGCTATAGAAACTTCTCTTCCTATAATGGTTTGATGAGCTATTAAGCCCTTCTATAATGACCTAATTAGTTGTTATCTATCCTTAAATTCACCTAAAAAACAAACATGAGTTAGAGGTGTCCACTAAAAAGAGGAGTGAGTCTAACAACCAACACAATAATACCTTAATAGAAGAATCCCTTTCTATTAAGCCACCATCGAATTTTATCACCCACAACCATGATAAATAGAGGCAAGCTTAAAAAGCATAGGGAAAATACACCATTTAGGCACAATCACTATTTGCAAATAAATTGCAGCCATGACACTTCGTACACATTGATGGAACGGTAATGGTCCCTATAAAATACCTTACCCCTATTTATACTGATGGGTGTCGAGTCCAACAAAAATAAAACCTACTCTTAGACAATTATATGATTTGCATATAGTGGTGAGTAGGGTCGAATCCACAGAGATTGGTAAAGATATTTCTATTCAAATACAACAATAAGGAAAAGAAAAATGGGGGGGTTTTGTTTGTGAATCAAATAAAGTAAAGCAAGGTAAGAAAATCAAATATTGATAAAAAGCCTAGCCAAAGGAATCAAGATAGTTTAATTCTAGGAATTGATCATCGATGCAAATATCTTCTATCCTTAGTTCTAGATAAATTGGTTATGGTTATTAACAAGCTCTAACAACCTATCTCTCCTTACTTTCTCGATAACCTCCAACAAGCGCTTCGAATTATTTCCCTTATTGATTAGACAATCCCTCAGACAAGCGCTTAGGATTTAATCTATCAATAGCATTAAAATCTAGAGAGACCACCAATTCATGCCAGTAGATTATAAGATAACCTATTTAAACATGATCATACACCTCCATAACATGAATTCGATCATCTCTTTTACAACCAAACATGTTATTGCGTCACTAAGACTAGAACAATCAAACAATTACGGATTTGACGTGCTAATTGACAATATATTATCTTGCTAATTAAGTAGAAGAGCTCTATTCGTACCAATCAACAAAATAATAATGACAAAACAATCAGAAGATATATGAATACCCGAAAACAAAGAATAGAATAAATACAAGTCAATTAGACCTCACAATTCGTGGAGAATTAAACATCTATGACCCTTTGGCTAGAAAAGTAGCTTAGCTACATATGTTCATCAATAAAACGAAAATAAAAGATAGAAACATAATGAACCGGTTGCTTCTCTGCCTCCAAGATGATCCAAGGTTCTTCAAGATCCAAAGATTCAAAAGTTCAAAAGTTGTTCTAACCCTCTAGGGTTGGCTCTATTTATACTATTAGATGGATAGCATGTGATCTTTTGCTAGCAAGATACGAAAATATCTTTCCTTTTTCAAGTAGATTTCGAGAAGTGAAGATACGTCTGCCTGGCACGCCCCACCACACGGCCGTGGGTTAAGCCGTGCCATCCTCTGTGCATATTCTTCAAGTCTTCAACAGCGCCCAGTGTGAACCACGGTTACACACACGGCCAGATTTCAAGCCGTGCCTTCGTCTGGTTGATGTTCCACACTTTCTTTTCCTTGGCACATCTATCTTCCACCACGGCTTCAAGCACGGTTTCTCCCACGGGTTCCACCACGGCCGTGCCTTAAGCCGTGTCTCTCTCTGTTCAAAGTCCTCATTTTCGCCTTCTTGTCCAGTGTGTAACACGGTTTGAAACTTGGCCGTGCCTTAAACGTGCTTCCTCCGGTGGTGTAATTTCTTGTCTTGATCCAAGTTGTAGATGACTTCTCTAAAATACTTGAATTGGCATCCTTGACTCCATTTAACCTGATTTATCACGATGATAGAATTAAAGTACCATTTCCTTATGATTTCTATAAAATCAATAATAATTTAAACACAATTTATACTATAAAGATTGAGTATAAAATAGCTCTATCAAATTCCCCCACACTTAACTCTTGCTTGTCCTCAAGCAATTGCATCAAATCAATTGAGAAATCTATCATGATTATACAAACTTTCTTTTCATCATTCCAAACATCTATTCATTTGTAATTTCATGACTTGTAATTTAATGTCTACTACTTCAACCCAATTGGTTTCCTGTGATCAAATTACTATGGACAAAATTCAATAGCTAATCTAAACAAAACAAACTTTAATTCTCATGTTTAGCAAAAGAATTTTTATTCCAAAAGTAAATACTTAATCCACTAAGGAAAAACACCCAATTAAACTTCATTGGACATTAGCAAACATATAATCTTGCAACATAAAGTAAAAGCATATTGTATAAGAACTTTGCTTAGATTTTCTCCCTTTTCTATTATAAGTCTTGTTTTATTCAATGAATGTTTGCATTCATGTTCTTTTGATTTATTCAAGCATCTATTTTGATGGGTTTTTGCCCGCTTCTTTTCATGAACTTTCGCCTTTTCTCCCTTATCGTTATAGTGAGTTCATTGAGTCGGCACATCCCGAGCTCGTCACTCAAGTGACCGGGTTTTGAGATACCCCTACGGACTCTTCCTCACTCTAACATTCAAGTTTGAATACTCTTAACTCAATTAGTTGAATCATTGGAGTAATGGCTATGCTTGATTTTTTTTTTTTTTTCACTAGGTGTTTTTAACAAACAACTTTAAAGACTATACAGTAGCTAATATAACCTAGAAGTAAACTTATTTATTTTTCACTTAAGGACTCGACCTACTCTTAGACTTCCAATTCTAAAGCTAAATACAAGGTAAATTTGTTTCTTAAAGATTTCATTACTTAATTTTAACCAAGTATTCTAATCACAGCAGTGGGTGAGTAAAGCATTTGAACAAGTCAATTTCACATTGTATAGATGCTTATTATAACATGTAGTATAATCTCTAGATTCCATGATAATTTTGAAAAAATTTGGCTTAAAGTTGCTTAAGGACAAACATTCAAAGTATGGGTCAATTCTCTATTCTCTATAATTTATTATCCTCTCCCCACACTTAGCTTAAACAGTGTCCTCACTGTTTCTATTTCAACACAATTGAAGAGGAATTAACAACACAAGGCACATTAGAGATAAGAGAAAGGAAATACTGGTACTTCCCTGGTATTGGAGTTCTCTCCTTAAGCTCTGGAAAGTGGCATCTACGTACATGTATCCTTGCTGCAGCTGATTCGAAGAGTTCAAAACTACACTAAAATCAAAACAAACCAAAACTAAAGCAAAACAAAACTAAAACACTTTTTTTTTCTTTTTTTTTTGACATGGGTTGCCTCCCATGAAGCGCCTTTCTTTAACGTCTTTGGCTAGACATTCCAGGTCAGATGTTCGGATGAGGATCTTGATTCCAGCTTGGATGCCTGTGGTAATGGGTTAATAACATCCGCAGCAAAAACAGGGGGGATATTGCTAGGATGTTTCATGGCATCATAAATGTTAAATTTAATCACTTCACCATCAAATTTCCATAGTAAGGGTGCCATCATTTACATCAATTTTCGTTTTAGAAGTCTTAAGAATGGTCGCCCTAATAATATAAGTGCTGAAGGATTTGAATCACTATCGTCCATGTCAAGCACATAAAAATCAGCAGGAAAAACCAGCCCATCGACTTGAACTAAAACATCCTCTAAAACTCCTTCAGGATAAACATTGGACCTATCAGCAAGTTGAACAATAATACCCGTTTCTTTCAAAGGACCAACATTTAAACGTTGATAAACAGACAACGGCATGACATTGATAGAAGCTCCTAGATCACACATGGTTTATCAATTCCAAGATTACCTATTTTGCAAGGAATGGTAAAACATACCTGGATCCTTACATTTAGGAGGAAGCTTCTTCTGAATAATAGCTGAAACATTTTCACTCACGCTAATCTTTTCATTACCTTTCAGCTTCCTTTTGTTAGTGCACAAGTCTTTGAGAAACCTAGCATAGCGCGGTATTTGTCTAATTGCATCAATCAAAGGAATATTTACCTCGACTTTGCGAAAGGTTTCCAAAATCTCTTTTTCTTCCGTTTTATGCTTGGATTTCGCCAATCTGGAGGGGAAAGGAGGTGGTATCAATGTAACCTTGATGGCTCAACTAGAGACTTGCTAATCTGGTCGACCTGCTGGCTTGGAATCGAAATCTCTTTCTCAGTCTCTTCCTCGAGATTAGACGGATGTCCTTTCGTATTTGATCCCTGCAATTCTGTTCCACTTCTCAAGGTATTGCATTAACGCTTTGCTTTGGATTTGTGATAGTTTGAGAAGGCAACTTACCTTGAGTTTCTAACCTATTAACCGCAGAAGCAAGTTGGCTTACTGATTCTCCAAATTTGTGGTGCTCTGCTTTGTCTCATCCTGAAATTGTTTTGTATAAATGGCAAGTGATTTAACAATATCCTCAAGAGACATACCTGAAGTGGAAGGAGCTTAGGGCACTTGATGTGATGGCTTAGGCTGGAATTGTTGGACAGGTTGAGGGTTGTTGCCATATCTGAAGTTAGGATGATCCCTCCATCTGGGATTGTAAGTATTTGAATAGGGATCATACTTCCTTTGCGGTTGTCCTGGAAATCCCCCTACAGCATTGGCGTGTTCATGATTATCTTCTTGCAATGTGGGGCACATGTCGGTAGGGTGATTAGGAGCAGCACAAATCCCACAAGCCATCACCTGTTGTGTTTTTCCAAGAGCTAGCTGCTGCACAAGGGAGGTTAGATTAGAAATTTGATGTTCCAGGTTAGACACACTTACCTCATTTACCTTCCTTGAAGATGTATCATGCCTATACCCAAATTGTTGTGAATTGGCAGCCATGATGGAGATCAATTCCCTAGCTTGACCAGGGGTTTTGTTTACTATGGCGCCTCCACTTGCAGCATCCATCACCTTCCTTTCCATCGGAAGCAAGCCTTCATAGAAGTATTGGATGAGAAGTTGCTCAAATATTCCATGTTGTGGGCAGCTGGCGCACAATTGCTTGAACCTTTCCCAATATTCATGAAGAGTCTCGGTGTCCCTCTGTTTTATGCTACAAATTTCTCTTCTTATACCAGCGGCTCTGGATGCGGGGAAGAATTTGTCCAAGAAGAGTCTGACCATGTCCGTCCACGTGATTATAGAACCTGGAGGCAAATAAAACAACCAATCTTTAGCTTTAGTACTTAGAGAAAATGGAAAAGCACGTAACTTGATTTGATCGTCGGTTATTCCATGCGGCCTCATGCTAGAACACACTATATGAAACTCTTTTAAATGCTTATGAGGATCTTCATTCTCAAGACCATGAAAGGTGGGTAACAGATGTATCAATCCAGATTTCAATTCAAATTCAACGGCTAGTTCGGGATAATGTATGCAAAGTGGTTGTTGATTCACATCCGGTGCAGCCAGTTCTCGCAATGTTCTCTCGGGATTAGCCATTTCGTCTTCTTCTGATGAATCAGATAAATCCGATGCAAAGTTCTGTCTAGAGGACGATCTAGCTTCTTGTCGTAGCTTCTTTAGAGTCTTCCCAATCTCGGATTATACGTTAGTTCACCTATCTGAGAAGAACGAGTCATACAAGAATAGAAATAAATTTGACACCAATCCCCGGCAACGGCGCCAAATTTGATGGGTGTCGAGTCTAACAAAAATAAAACCTACTCTTAGACAATTATATGATTTGCATATAGTGGTGAGTAGGGTCGAATCCACAGAGATTGGTAAAGATATTTCTATTCAAATACAACAATAAGGAAAAGAAAAATGGGGGGGTTTTGTTTGTGAATCAAATAAAGTAAAGCAAGGTAAGAAAATCAAATATTGATAAAAAGCCTAGCCAAAGGAATCAAGATAGTTTAATTCTAGGAATTGATCATCGATGCAAATATCTTCTATCCTTAGTTCTAGATAAATTGGTTATGGTTATTAACAAGCTCTAACAACCTATCTCTCCTTACTTTCTCGATAACCTCAACAAGCGCTTCGAATTATTTCCCTTATTGATTAGACGATCCCTCAGACAAGCGCTTAGGATTTAATCTATCAATAGCATTAAAATCTAGAGAGACCACCAATTCATGCCAGTAGATTATAAGATAACCTATTTAAACATGATCATACACCTCCATAACATGAATTCGATCATCTCTTTTACAACCAAACATGTTATTGCGTCACTAAGACTAGAACAATCAAACAATTACGGATTTGACGTGCTAATTGACAATATATTATCTTGCTAATTAAGTAGAAGAGCTCTATTCGTACCAATCAACAAAATAATAATGACAAAACAATCAGAAGATATATGAATACCCGAAAACAAAGAATAGAATAAATACAAGTCAATTAGACCTCACAATTCGTGGAGAATTAAACATCTATGACCCTTTGGCTAGAAAAGTAGCTTAGCTACATATGTTCATCAATAAAACGAAAATAAAGATAGAAACATAATGAACCCGGTTGCTTCTCTGCCTCCAAGATGATCCAAGGTTCTTCAAGATCCAAAGATTCAAAAGTTCAAAAGTTGTTCTAACCCTCTAGGGTTGGCTCTATTTATACTATTAGATGGATAGCATGTGATCTTTTGCTAGCAAGATACGAAAATATCTTTCCTTTTTCAAGTAGATTTCGAGAAGTGAAGATACGTCTGCCTGGCACGCCCCACCACACGGCCGTGGGTTAAGCCGTGCCATCCTCTGTGCATATTCTTCAAGTCTTCAACAGCGCCCAGTGTGAACCACGGTTACACACACGGCCAGATTTCAAGCCGTGCCTTCGTCTGGTTGATGTTCCACACTTTCTTTTCCTTGGCACATCTATCTTCCACCACGGCTTCAAGCACGGTTTCTCCCACGGGTTCCACCACGGCCGTGCCTTAAGCCGTGTCTCTCTCTGTTCAAAGTCCTCATTTTCGCCTTCTTGTCCAGTGTGTAACACGGTTTGAAACTTGGCCGTGCCTTAAACCGTGCTTCCTCCGGTGGTGTAATTTCTTGTCTTGATCCAAGTTGTAGATGACTTCTCTAAAATACTTGAATTGGCATCCTTGACTCCATTTAACCTGATTATCACGATGATAGAATTAAAGTACCATTTCCTTATGATTTCTATAAAATCAATAATAATTTAACACAATTTATACTATAAAGATTGAGTATAAAATGGCTCTATCATATACCACTCTAAAAGGATGAATTTTCCATATGCTATAAATAGATGGCAATAAGGTTGCAAAAATGTGTGCCCTCGACATGACAACTCTATGACTTCCAAGACACATGTAAGCCCTAATAGCACACGTGGTCTATTTTTAAAGCTTCAACGGCTATGATGAGTTACGTAGCAAAGATGCGTATGCAAATATTACCTACCTGCACAAGTAATGAGAAGGATAAGGAAGTAATTGCACTATGTAATGCACATTAACCAGTTAATCTCTCATCAACACAACACATCATTAACTATCTATGGAGGGCATTTTGCATGCCGAGAGATTTGTGTAAACCGCAGTTTTCTAATGCAGGTGTAAATGCTAAGCAATAGTATTAAATAAACAATAAGCACATGATAATTGAACTAGTGTAAATAACTTCCATTTATCAAGGTTGGTGTACCAACCCTCCTACTGCACAAATATAAGAAATTACAACAATAATAATAGAAAAAGAAGAACGATAGCATAGTAGCCATGTAACATGGCATCCTCGATAGTAGATTCAACACTAAAAGGAATGTTATATCATACACATGACTCAAGACCCTTTGAGGGCTTGGGGGCTTGGGGGCTTGATAGTTTCTTCTAAAGAAGGTAAAGAAACACCTTTGTCAACATCCTTTAGCACTTCACTTAGCTTAGCCAACCAGGCTAGTGTGCTCGGCATCTTAAGCTCTTTCAATGCCCAAACTAAATTGATGTTGGGTCAACACTTCTATATAACCTTAAAAAGTGCCCATTGCCCCTTATGAACCCAAACATACCTATAAGTCCATAAACTATGAGGTCTCAAAGTACTTATCCATTGCCTTACCAAAGACATGGTCTATGGCATGTACCTTCCAAGTCTTTGGGTCTTATAGATGTGCCCAGGCCTCTTCCTTTACCAACCTTACTCGCTCTATCTCCCCTTGAAGCTCCCCCACCTTAGCATTTGCAGCACTTAAGATCAAATCTTTGTCGGCCAACTTTTACCAAACAAAGGTTAATTCATTACACACAGCTACTACCTATTTCAATATAGCCTCTTTCTCTTGTTAAGGTTATGATAGCTCTCCAACAAGGTCTAAGGCCTTCTGCTCGATCACCTCTAAACCAACCCTTACATAGTTGACTTCATTTTTCAATTGGTCAGCCCTCTACGTTGTTGCTTTTGTTATCCTTTGCTTTGTAGCTACATGGCCTTTAGCCACCTTCGCATCTTATTAACTTTACAACTACAATAGCTAATTCTTCTCTAGCCTTTTTTATTGCCTCAATCACAACTTATATCCCCTATAAAGAAGAGCATTCGTATAAGACAACAAATTAAGTTTGTAAGTCACAGTTAGTACAACACATGGCATACTTTCAACGACACCATCCTCTAGCTCTACAAGGCAACGCGAGTGGTGAACAAGATCAACAACAATAATCAACTATTAGTATCTACTTTTTGTAACTTGCTTACAACAATAAACACTTAACTCATATAGATCCCTATCCACTACACGTTCAGTAATTACCCAGTTGTGGTGTTGTAATGTTTCTTTGACAACATTCTTTTCTAAGGGTAGTATGGTGCTCTCTATAAATGTGTAAGCCACTCAAGTGCTTCTTTACCTCGAATCCCCCACACATATGTCCTATTGAGGCTGGAAGATATGGCTGTGAGTAACCCCATTAAACCTAGTGTTTAATAACCCCCCAACTATAGATTGGTCCCCATAACTCTAATCTAACCGAGGATCCTAGCTATACATAGCCTATTGGCCCCCACTAGCCTTCCTATTTTGTTGTTGTTAGCCTTTTGCTTTTGTTGAAGCTCCTCCTCTTACTTCTGCTTCAACTCTCTCTCTTTCTCTTACCAAGCATCGGCCTCCATGCTCCCATGCTCTTTAGCATTAAGTGACACTAACCTAATGACTACCTAAGCTTCCTCCTCTAGCTTAACAACTCGCACAAAAGGCTCCCTCTAAGCTACCTTCTGTACCAAACCCTATTCGATCCTTTAGCCTCTCTTCTGGTTGGCCTATACAACAATAAGTCTTAACTTATTCAAGGAAGGCTACCCCCTTACCTAGCTCTATAACCTCTTGAACACATCGCCCAACTAACATTACTTGGACAACAACCCTTCCATAGTTATAGATATGACCTTTTTGAATGATATAGTACCTACACAACAAATGAAGCAATGTTAGCATCAATAATTAACTCATCACCACACTAAGCATGGACTTAATAAGGGTTAGCTCTACCACTCTAGCTCCACATAAGCCACATCCCCCCTTAGTTCCCCCTTCAGCATATCATCAATGGGAAACATGCTCAACTAGCCCTTACTCGAGATCTTGTTTAGCCTTTTACATCCAAAGGATTACCTTTGCAGTGTTACATTACATTAGCTTAGTCATAACCCCCATCTCATTAGAAGTGAAGGCCTCTATGCTCAATCATATAGATAGCATTGATCACAACCACCCTATCCACATGTTTCAACCACTAGGAATTTGTCCTTTTGGCCCTTAATTGAACTATCAAAGCTTCCTAACAACTTCTTCTCAGGCCTCACCTAAACTCTTTTGAAGTTTGAAGAGGAACTTGAAAAGGTTTAGAGTCTATACCTCCTTTAAACCTTTACACAAGGCTTTAAAAGCCATCATGAGTAGAATTTGGTTCAAAGTTGCTCGAGTAGGATTTAACTTATGATGGAAGAAGTATGCCATCTTAAACTCGAGCACTAGCACCCTCATGCCAAAGAATATGTGTTGCTTACGCACACAAAATTGACTATCTCTCATTTGGAAAACTTGCTCTTTTAGGAGTGACAACCTATACTTCCATCCCACCAGTAGATCAAATTGGGCATGTACCAATTCACCCTTTGACTCAATCAGGCTAATGGCCACCTCATCAGGACTGCTTATAACCTCCCTTCCATATGACACAACTGACTGCTGACTCACTATCCTCAAACTAACTCCCTAACAATGCTTTCACTTCCTTACAAGCTACACATAGTGCTTCTTCTACCTCTGATGTCAACACCATTATTACAGGATTAGGCTTAAGAACTAGTGTTTCCATTACCACCTTTAAGGGGGGAGTAGGGATAATTGAGGAGGCACCTTTAGAAGTGCCCCATACGATTGATAAAGCCTCTTTAAAGCCTAGAAGTTAGCCATTGAAAACTTACTAGAATTGAGGAAAGAGCTTATGCGACCAAGTGTATGAAGAAAAATCTCTTACAAATGACTTTAGAGTCAAAAAAGTAAAAGTGCAAAAAACATTCCCAAGAACCTTAATGGACTTTGTATATGGGAAGCATGCATGATAAAGCATAACCAACACATACCCTAAATCTTCATGCCTGTGCCTTTGGTTAGATCAAGCCACGTGTCATGATGAACAATAGATCTCGTGAGGAAAAAATTGCTATAGTCACATCTACACACGTCCTTCCTATTCACGAGTGACACATAACCTTAACATTTGATGTTAGAAATGGTGTATACAGGACAAGAAAAGACACACCTCTTTTACAAAGAAAAATTGAAAATTGACGTAATAGTTAAAACCTACTTGCAATATGGGAACATGAAGCGTTAGCTCTACACTCAGTATGCAATCTCACACCTTGGCATGAAACTTAGCCATACTACAAGATCCTAAGTTAGTGCTTAGACCCTAAGCTTAGCAAGACCTAACTTGGCCTCACTTGCCTTGATTAGCTCAATAATGATCTAACTAGATCTCCATGCTAAGAAGCTTTACAGAATTAGCAAAATCTAACCCAACCTCAATCGGTAATGAGCCCCTCAGCTCAACAAAAACTTTATGCTGCCTTAAGTGTCTCCATAAGTTGGCAAGGGTTTCAATGCCCCTTTACTTGCTTAATGACCTTATAAACTATGACGTATCTCACTTAGTTTCACACACTAAGGAAATATGGTAGCTAGGCAAAGCCTCACTTAGCCCTACTTACTGACAAGACACCATAACTAGATACATGGTCCTTGACTACCATATACGCCACATTACCATTTTGTGATGATCTTACCATTACCCCTTGACAAAGGCCACAACTTAAGTTATGATGGGAATCTACCCAGCGATCTTGATGGACTAGGAACTTAATTTAGATGATGATCTAAATCATTTACTTGCATACATATTTTTCTTTATCTAATAAAAGTTTGAATAATAATCTAACAGGTACAACGATCATTCTTCATGGGATGCCACATGAACTTCATTGTTGGTCAAATTAGGGACATCACTGAATTCACATCTAATGGCTCACTGTGATTAACATTGACTCGATGAACCGGCTCTTTGAAGATTATTATCTTTTATACTTGTAATTTATTTCTTTAAACCATTTATTTTGTAAGCTTTTGGGACATTTTATTTGGTTATATTTTGTGTTTTAGGACCAGCTACCCTTTAGTGGCATAGTTGTAATTTTTTAGTCATCTTAACCTTAAAGGGAGCAAGTAAAAATACTTGCTTAAGTAAGGTTTAGAGGGAGAGAGAATACACTTATTTTGCTGCAAATTTTGTGAGAATTAGGGTTCATCCTAAATTTTCATAAGGACTCTTATCAATTTCTTCTAGGAATTGTAGCGAGTTGCAACCTAAGGAATTGTGAGTAATATCAATTCCTAAGTTGATTTTCCTTTTCATAATTAATATGTAATATCTAGTGTTGATTAGGATTGGTTTGTTTGGTTCTTGGTTCTTATTTTCATGTCAATTGTAGGTTTAATTTCCATCATTATATTATTGTCAATTTAGTGGAATTGTATCCTGTATATTGTCTTGTAATTATCATTCTTCATTTGTGTTAAAGTTCCTTGTTATAAGAAGTTCATGCCAATCTTAGTGTTATTGGTGATTGGATTTACATTTGATATTGTGTTAGGTGCTTAATCCAATTGATCACATCATCATTTTGGTGTTGAGATTAATTGATCAACAAATTAGATTATTAAAGGGATTAGGGTTTACGCCATAAGCTAGATTGTTGATCTGAATTTGCCTTGAAGTTATTTCAATTGTTTGATTACATATGATTTAATCAATTTAAGGCACATCATCTTTTGATATCGGAGCTCAAGTTGATTGGAGGGGTTTGTGTGATTTTGATTTCGGAAAATTTAGGATTCTTGAGTTAACATCTTGATCCAAAATTGAAAAGTGAAAATTGAGTTGTTGAAGTTGCGTAATTGTCTTGCTTGAGGAGTTGAACTTGTTGCTTGTGAAGTGGAATTTGAGGTCTTGTTGAGCTCCTTTTGATTGATAATTTTCATGAAGAAGAAGAGGAGTAGTAGTATATTTTTGAATTCAAAATTTAGAACTTGAAGTTGCCTCATTTGTGAAAAAGTGAAGGTATATTTTTGCTTGTGTTGTTTTCGGACATAAAGGGGTTTAGTGTGTATTTTTCAGAATTGAGTGTATGGATTTAAGGAAGTTATTTGATTTTCAAAACACACATTAAGTGATAAAAATAATTGTGTGTTCATTTGAATTTGAAAGCGGCTCCTTGCCAATTGTGGAAAGGATGCAATTAGTGAACTCATTTGAATTTTGAAATTGAGTTGTCTTGTTGTAAGTTGCGGTGTGAAAGTGTGTTAGAAGTAGAGAAGTGCATCATGAGTAGAAGGTATGTATGCGTGGTGTTGTGTTTTGTGTATTTAGTGAAGGGTGTGTGTGTGTGGCGTTATGTTGTGTGTGTTGAATTAAAGGGGGATTGCAAGTGGTGCATGTGGTGGCGAAGAGTGTTTACACTGTGAGCAAGGGAAGTGTGTGGCAGTGTGAAATTGTACATTTGTGTGTGTTGAGTTGCTGCGCATTGTGATTTATTATAGTGTGAAACCGTGGCAAGAAAGGAAGGTTTGAGTAGTAGAATTTGAATTAAAAAACAAACAATAAAGTGTGAAAGTAATTGAACTCATTACTTAACACTTGTGGTTGAATTTAATTTCTTAACTACTTGGAAGTGATTGTGTGTACTTCATTTATTTAACTTTACTTGAAGTACCAAGAATTATTTCATTGTGTTGTTAAGTTCTTGCAACGTGGATTTCATTGTGTCAGTGTGGTTGTTAAATGTGTTCTTATAAATTGGTGTTGTTGAAGGAGTGAGCTGTAAATTGTGGAAGTGTACTTCATCAAATCACAATCATGTCGAACGACAATGTAAATGGGGGAATTAACAATGAGGCCAATAGTCAGGTTGGTGGAGGTCAGGGTCATCAAACTGCAGGTAGAAGGACTTTGGAAGATCAACTTCAGGAACTTGCTACTATTATGACTACAATGGTAAATCCTCAGGCACCACCTCGAGTAGCTCCACAAAATATCTAGAGAGAAGGAGTAGTGGGAGGAGGTAACTTGGGTAGAAGAATGGAGGGAGATCATCACCCCTATAGGGAGGAAAGGGAGGATAATTTTGGGGTTAATCCTTCTCCAAATAGGGATTTCAGGCCACCCAAGGGATTAGAGTATGTGAAGTTATAGATGCGTTCCTTTGGTGGCAGGGTTCAGCAAATAATTATCTGGACTTGGAGGATAAGGTTGATGGCCTTTTTGAGTGTTATGAAATTGATGACAATACCCGAGTTCAACTTGCTGCTGTTGAGCTCATGGGGTATGCCGCCTTGTGGTGGAAGAATTTAGTAATCAATAGGCGTAGGGATGGTGAGGTTAAAATTTAGACATGGAGAGATATGAAGAGGGTTTCGAGGAAGAAGTTCATTCCTGAACACTACAGGCAAGAATTGTTTATGTGTTTTCAGACTTTGAAGCAGGGAGTCAAAACAGTCGATGATTATGTATAGGAATTTGAAACCTGATGATTAGATGTGGGTTAGTCGAGCCTCAAGAGAAAACCCTAGCATACTTTGTATCAGGGCTGAAATATGAGATCACATGTGTAGTTGAGCTATAGAGATATAGTATACTTGACAAGGCTATACAACTAGCCTTGAAAGTGGAGAGGCAGAGGCAATCTAACCCATTCAGGACTACTAATACTAGGCCTAGTGCTACTACCAGGCCCATGGGATCTGATGGTCAATCAGGAGGACCAAAGGTAGTAGGTGAGTCAGTCAGGGTAGTAGACAAAGCTACCCTAGCACAAACAGGGATAACATGACCTCTTGAAAGGGTAAAGAGGTAATAGTACTTGATGTTAGGTAGACTGTATCATGAACCATTAGTGGGAAATTGCGCCAATTAAATGTTTCAAATGCATGGGATTTGGGCATATAGCGGCACAGTGTCCTAATAAGAGAGTCATGATAGTTATGGAGGGTGCTAGAGAAGAGGATGAGGATGAGGATGAGAAGGAACCAGTCGAGCCTACAGACCTATCTATAGCATCGCAAGAATATTATGATGATCAAATTGCTGAAACATATGAGGAGGGAACAAGGTGAATAGTATTTACCAATTAATGTGTTGCACAGGGTTCTGACTTTATCTCCTGATGCTAAAGACAAATAGAGGGAGAACATATTCCACACTTCTTATAGGATTAGTGGTAACCTTTATGTACTGATCATAGATAGTGGTAGTTGCACAAATGTCATATCTATTGCATTGATAGATAAATTACAACTATCTACTAGTTCACATCCTAGCCCTTATAACTTGCATTGGTTGGATAATCAAGGTAGTACGCATGTTACCTAAAGGGCAAAAGTGCTAGTGAGTGTTGGAAAGAAATACCATAATGAGATCCTATGTGATGTGATTCTCATGTATGCCTTTCATTTACTATTGGGTAGACCTTAGATGTTTGATAGAAAGGTGATGCATGATGGTTTTAGAAACACCTACTTGTTTCAAAATGGAGGGTCTCGAATAGTATTGATACCTATGTCTACATCTGAGGTACACAATTTCCAAGAGCAGGTCGAGACTACTTTTGTTTCATCTAATAATCGGGAAAACAGGGCAACAAAGGCATCTAGGTTCAGTCCAAGAAGTTACCCTCTAGATTTGAGGGAAAATCTTTCAGAGGCCCAACGAGATGATGGGAATCTACCCAGCGATCTTGATAGACTAGGAACTTGATTTGGATTATGATCCAAATCACTTGCTTGCATACATATTTTTCTTTATCTATTAAAAGTTTGAATAATAATCTAGCAGGTACAACGATCATTCTTCACGGGATGCCACATGAACTTCACTATTGGTCAAATTTAGGACATCACTGGATTTACATCCAATGGCCCGCCGTGATCAACATTGACTCGACGAACCGGCTCTTTGAAGATTATTATCTTTTGTACTTGTAATTTATTCATTTGAACCATTTATTTTGTAAGCTTTTAGGACATTTTATTTAGTTTTATTTTGTGTTTTAGGACCGGCTACCCTTTAGTAGCATAGTTGTAATTTTTTAGTCATCTTAACCCTAAAGAGAGTAAATATAAATCCTTGCTTTAGTAGGGTTTAGAAGAAGAGAGAATACACTTATTTTGCCGCAAATTTCTCAAGAATTAGGGTTCATCCTAAATTTTCATAAGGACTCTTATCAATTTCTTCTAGGAATTGTGGCAAGTTGCAACCTAAGGAATTGTGAGTAATATCAATTCCTAAGTTGATTTTCCTTTACATAACTAGTGTGCAATATCTAGTGTTGATTAGGATTGGTTTGTTTGGTTCTTGGTTCTTATTTTCACGTTAATTGTAGGTTCGATTTCCATCATTATATTGTTGTCAATTTAGTGGAATTGTGTCTTATATATTTCTTGTAATTGCCGTTCTTCATTTGCGTGGAAGTTCCTTATTGTAAGAAGTTCACACTAATCTTAGTGTTGTTGGTGATTGGATTTGCATTTGATATTGTGTTAGGTGCTTAATCCAATTGATCACACCATCATTTTGGTGTTGAGATTAATTGATCAACGAATTGGATTATTAAAGGGATTAGGGTCCATGCCATAAGCTAGATTGTTGATCCAGATTTGCCTTGAAGTTATTTCAATTGTTTGATTACATATGCTTTAATCAATTTAAGGCACATCAAGTTACTTGGTACTCTTGCTATATTTCCTTAGAAGGCTTAACAAGGCATAGCATAGTAGTGCTTAGTGGATTAATATAAAGTTTTCTAACTATATTCCAAAGTCAAGTTACAATCTAGGTCATTCACTAGTAAAAAAGCCAACTTAATCTTATCATAGTGACCATAGATTTCGGATTAGCTTGTTTGCCTTCTTGAAGAGAGATCACTCTTAAATGCAACCTTTCTCTTATATATGATACCACTTGTTATGTTTCAAGTCAAAATCCATTACCTAGCCCCCTTAAGTCTATCTTGTGTACGTCTATGCTTGAATAGGCAATCTCAATAGCATTCCTTCACTCATCATATATGTCGAGCTTGATTTTGGATTTTTCCTTAATTAACCCATATTAAGTTCAACCCACCTAATATAAGTTATTCAATAGTAAAATTAAAGAAAAACTATATTTTTAATTATTTTAAGAAAACTGAAATCGCCACCAACCTAAATTGGAAAATAAGATAAGTTAAAGTTAATAAGATCGATTAACCTTAACTAGCTACTAGTACACGAATTTTTCTAAACAAATTCTGTAAAAATATTAACTAAAGATCCTATACTCGAGGCTATCTTATTAAAACCTAAATGGTTACCACTTGTTATCTTTTTCAAGAAAATGAATTTAAAGTTTTTTGTAAATTCCCTTCACCATCATATGTACAAGACATAATGTTTCCATATAAAGCATGAAATACCATGAATTTTTTATTATACATTTTCTATTATTATTTTAAAATGAAATAAGAGAGAATAAAAACCTTTGCATTTTAACTTGAATTAAAATTGAATTAAAAGATAGGATAACATATTTTTATGATTTTATATTATAAATTGAAATTTTAAAAGGATAAAATATTTTTTGTAATTTTTTTATATGGTTAATTGAAATTGGAAAAAAATTAAAAGGTTTTTTTTATTATTATTTTATATGTGATTGCCTAGTAGGTACTTACGTACCCTCTAATCAAGATCAAATTGTCGTAGTTCTGTTTTTATAAAACTTTAGTAGATTAATTAATTTTAATTATGAAAACAGGTGGTTTAAGTTTATTATTATTTTAATTTTTTAAAGGAAAAATTTTAAACCTACACTTTTATTTCCCGATTTTGAAAGACTAAAGACTTAACTTTTGAAAATACAATTAGAGTTTTTTTTTTTTTACTTCATGAAAATCATTTTTTAGGTGAGAAAACATTTTTTGTATTTTTCATATTAAAGCCATATTCAAGATAATAAACAATCTTTAGTTTTTTTTTTCTTTTTAATATTTAATTTTTATATCTTTTATATTTATGGATTAAGTATTACTAATTATTTAAAAAAAAA
Organism: Laguncularia racemosa; assembly: GCA_037954665.1. NCBI lineage: Eukaryota > Viridiplantae > Streptophyta > Magnoliopsida > Myrtales > Combretaceae > Laguncularia > Laguncularia racemosa. Next base: position 302,356 of record JBBMOL010000039.1, on the reverse strand, counting down.
ACTAGTTTGGAAACCTAATCGTCCCTAGGTGATGGTTACATTGCAACACCTAAAGCTTACACAATTGTTCATCCTAATTATTCGGTTTATTAATTTTCCTAAATTAAATTAATTAAGATAAAGTTATTACATTCATATTATCCATCATCATCAATCAAACATTTTATTATTGTTATATATTTATTTATATCTACCCTAATTTTTATTAATTGAATTTAATTATTTAATTTTTATAAATTAGATTTTAAAAAAATTAAATAAACTAATTCACCTAAACTAAAATAATAATAATAATAATAATAATAATAATAATAATAACACTTACCTAGATCATGTGTATTTTTTTAGATTAGTTTTCCCCCCTTTAATCCTTGAGCACTAGTTTATTTATAGATATAATTAGAATTGTAGATTGACTCAAATCGAACTTGCAACTCGTGATATGTGAAACCCATTTTTATCCATTTGTTTGATTGATTTTATTTTAGGATTTAATTTGAAAAATAAATCTTTTCATTATAATCTTGTTGATTCACAAAAGAAAACAAAAAATGACACATAACACCCCCTGTAGGAATTGAACCTACGACCAACATCTCCTTCACACGCACTCAGGCGCACACACAGACCAGCTAAGACAGCCCATTTCTCAGTTTATTATTGCAATTAATTTACCTATAAGCTAATAGATCTAATTAATTTCTATGGGTTTGAAGTTCCCAAGCTTGATTTAGAGACTCATATTTCCCTAATTTTGTTAAAAATTTATTAATATTATTTTTTGTTACTTGTTATTATTATTTTTATTATTTTTCGTTGAATTTTTTACTATCTTATAAACCAGGCTTTTTTTTTTAATTATTACTATTATTTTTTATCATTTTCATTTATTTATTAAAAAAATCTAAATGTAAGGGCAAAAATATGGTGTTTACAATATAGAATAACAATCTAGCATTTCATCTACTAGGAAAGACTCTACTTCGACCATGATCTACTTTAGGATAAATATGAGGTAAACTACTAAGAAGATCATAGCAGAGAAGTCAAGACCTAACAAAAGAAGTAAGCGTGAAGTGATTCAATTGATCAAACTCTGATAACAAAGCAGTAGGTAAGCCTTTGGACCATCCATACCTCTAAGCCTAAGACTTTTTCCTTGCAAATCAGAGCACATCATATAATACTTTGTGAATAACCCTCTCTATTTGATACCGACACTTGTCAAATTTCATAGCCAATTAATCTCTTTCTTTTTTAACCTTTTCCCTTTATTATCATGCAAGAAGATTTTCTTGCACAAACCTAGTAGTTATTTGTCTTGTTGATCTTGGGTCAATTGATGACACCGATGCTCCAAGACCAAGAGTTTTCACAGCTAAAGCTATTGAAGCCTCCCCTTCACTTTTGTTCTAACTTTCTACTTGCCTCTTGTCCCTAAGGGGAGATGAGTGAATACTTGGAATAAATAGTTTCTTATTCCCGAGCATTAATTGCTTCATTTAGAAATGTATACTTGATAGTAGTACCAAAGGTCAAAATGGGAGATGGTTAAGAGTTGTCCATTGCTCAAGCTAGATATTTTTAGTTAAGGAATCTCTAGATAGGGTGGATGTCTAAAATATAATCAAATAAGATTTATTTCGGATACTGGGAATGCTGTCTTTAGTCGGTTACCTGCCTCCCACTGCCAATTGTCTCGGTCATTCGGTCAGCTACTATCTATCTATAAAGGATATAAAAACCTCCCCATAGGCTCGAGACTGCTTTGCCTGCTCTCGGGCTATCACCTTTTTTTTTTTTTAATAAAAAGCCCAGCTTTGGTTGTGCTCTCTTTGGACGTCTACTTAGCGTAATCACGAAGAGCTTAAGCTTTTCCTTCGAGGAAAAGACTTGATCTGGCTAGTATAGAATTCTTACTGTTCGAAAAGTCTTAGGCCACATGAAGAGCGAAGTTAAACTTTTGTGACTACCTAAAAATAATCATTGATAATGCCTTTTATGCCCACCTTCCCTGGCACTTTGCTTATTTAGTCTTGTTTTCCTTTCTGCTTCAAGTAAGATGAAGGGAATTTGCACGTAATGTTTACAATAGTAACTCTCTTTGACTTTCAGTCAAGTGCCAATTATGTGATTATTATATAAATATAATAAAATGATGTTAGAGCCATATATAATTAATAGACATTATTGGCCTAATCAAACCAAAAGCCTTGAATGGACATAGATTCATCCTTATAACCATTGGTTACTTCATTAAATAGGTGGAAGCTTCTTCATATGCTAGTGTAACCAAACGAGTAATGGCAAAGTTTCTCAAGAAGGACCTAATAATTCGATATGGAACACCTGAGTCAATAATAATAGATAATGGTACCAATTTGAATAACGAAACTGTGAATAAGTTATGTGAGCAATTCAATATCAAACACCATAACTTGATATCGTATCACCTTCAAATGAATGGGGCAATAGAAGTAGTGAACAAGAACATAAAAAGAATCATTGAGAAGATGATGACAACATACATAGACTAGCACAGGATGCTCCCTTTCGCTTTAATGGCTTATAGAACCTTAGTCAAAACATCTATTTGGGTAACACCCCACTCTTTGGTATATAGCACAAAGGTTGTCCTCCCAATGGAAATCAAAATCCCTTCTTTATAGGTACTGGTGGAAACCTAATTTGATGAGGTTGAATGGGTTAAGAAAAGATATGAGCAACTAAATTTACTCGATAAAAAGAGGCTTGCTGCTTTACATTACAGACAATTTTATCAAAAGAGGATAATGTGATCCTTCAACTAGAAAGTACGCCCAAAAGCCATTAAAGTAGGTGACTTGGTGCTTAAGAAGATATTGCCAAATGTTCAAGATCCTTATGGAAAGTTCACACCAACCTATGAAGGCCCGTATATAGCGAAGAAAGTGTTGTCAAGAGGGTTTTTAATTTGGTCAAAGATGGATGGTCTTGAGATTAAGGATCTAGTTAACTTAGATGTTGTCAAGTTGTACTTTCCTTAAATATCAATGGAATATTTGATCTTTGTTGAGTTTTGTACGATTGAGCAAATTAAAAATAAAATGAACAAGTTGTGGAAGTTGGAAGTAGTGACACAGTCACCAACAAGCCTGTGTTAAGAGTCGTGTCAAGCTTATAAAAAAGAGCAATTAAAAGACCTGATGTATGATTACATCAAGTGACTATGTAAAAGTACATAGGCTACTGCACACCAGTGTCCGAGACCTTATTGAAGCCAATTTGTAATTATTTGCAAAGATTTCTTGCCGAGAGTTATGTAGGCATTCACATGGCTGTGTTGAGATTATGTCATATGCGAACTTTGCTTTCCAAATCAATTGTAGTTGTTAAAGATTACTTTCCTAGAGTATAATTAACTTAGAAGATGCAAATTCTTGAATAATGAAGTCAAGTTTCCTAATTTATGAAGATTCGATTTATGATATAAAAAACTACAACTTTCCTAATCAAGAGGAATTTGTTCACTGTATAAGGTGTAGAGAGTTCAAGCCTAACATATGGAATTTTAGAGTTGAAACTAGATAAGGAGTAAGATTATAGTTTATTGTTGAATTTTTTATGCTTGTCTTTATACATTATTTTTATAGTTTTGCTTTTAATTTCCATATGATGCTAGCTTAATTTTCTTTTTGTACTTTGAGATGATGAACCCTAAAATGAAAGTGTAGTTAACAATTGTTTATTCAATAAAATTATTGGTATTCTTGTGATCTAATTATGTGTGCTTGATTGTTCTCAAATTAATATTACCAATATATTAGTTTGAAGTCTAATTTCATATATAGAGATCGAGAGATCCTATATTTAAATAGATCTAACATAATTTAAAGGAGTTGCATGCAATCATAAAGATATGACAATGTAAATCTTCCGGATTAAGGTTAAATCTAATCATGAATTCACATATTAAAGTAATGTGATTCTAAGGATTCTAATTAGGAAGATATTTCAGCTAATGAACCTAGATTCCAGAATTAATAGGCTAAAGAGAGATATTAGTTTAAACTAGAAATCCTTATGGTTCAATAATATAATAATAAAATTAAACAATAATAAATTAATTATATTAATAATTTTATGAGAATTCAATATTTAGGTTTTTGTTTTCTTAATTTACTTGTTATTTTTTTGTTAATTTTATTACTCAAATTTGATGATTAGATAATAAGAAAAAAGCTACTATGTACTCATAATCTTTGTGATAACAACACTCAATATTTATTATCTATTATACTATAATCTCGATAAGTGTACTTGCTTAAGGATGTAGGATAGAAGGATAGGCCTATATCAAATATTAAGGAAACATACACTTGTGATGTTTATTTCTATAATAAAAAGATAAACGTTGCAAAATAGAAATTGTCGGAAGAATTAAAAGTGAAGCATTTTTTTTTGGAATACTAGATTTAATATTCAACTGTTAGTGAGATAAGTGGCACACATTTAATTTGAATGGCAATTAAAGAAATTTATTAATAAAATGTTACTTTTTTAGAAGTATGGCACAAAAACTTATCTCTTATATTAATATTAAAAAGGATGGGCTGGTTTTGTTATCTTCTAAAATTATTGCAGAAATGTCATAAATAGATACAATTATGGAAGTTGCAATTGGAAAAGTAAATGGGCAAAATTATGATTGGAGAAATTGTTTAGGAAGGCTAAAAGGGACGCGTGGTTTTGAGGAATGAGAAATTATCGGAACTGGTTTTATAGAAATTTATGTCTATTTTTTCTTGATATATGAAAAACAAAATTCATACATTTTCAAACAATTTTATAGATTAATAACTTATATACGCATTTCTTAGCAACAAAGCATGAGAAGAAGATGTGCCAAGTAGAATGAACAGGAGGAGAAATGTGTGTTACCTTGTATTTAACATATACATTATAAGTTAACTTTTTTTTTTCTCAATAATACTATTGGTCTATATTTTTATCTATTATATTAAAGGGTAAAACCGGTTTGGTGTCATGCATATCTAAAAATATTATAAAAATCTATATTACTAAGTAGGAAGAGATATTGAGGTTAGAAGAAGTGCAATGGAAGTTGTATAACTTTCTTAAGTAGTTTTGCTTTTGTATTTATAACCTTCCTTAAAATCTTTTGGATACTATTTAATGGATTTCACAATTTGTAGCATAAGTAACGTGCCAATGCGACTACATCTATGTCTGCTAGTTTTGATAAAGCTCTAAAAACCTAGATTAGAGTTGTGAATGCGTAATAGGTCAAATGTCTCTTGCTCCAATTTACATGAGCTTTCAATAAGAGTTTCGAATTTGAATTATGTTATAATGTATAATATATATTGGAATCTATCTTACTACCTATGGTATAACATGTTAAGGGTATAATTTTTTTTGACAATATCTAAGAAATTGTTGGGAGAAAATTTCCCATCTTATGATATGAAGGAAACCTCATAAATAATATGGACATGCACTCATGGTGTATGCATTTAAGATAAAGGAGATATATGTTCTTTTTTTTTTTTTGTGTGTGTATGAATATAGTAAAAAAGAGTAATATGAAATTGATCTATCCTATTGAGTTACTATCATTTATACCATTAAATCGTAGGGCATATATACAAAGAGATGTAAATTAACATAGAAGTTATAAGCCTTTTTGATTTCCATACCTTAATCTTTTTAGAATTTAGTCTCATTGCTTAAATCGAAGACGTGATAATGTTATTTATTTTATTAAAAAGGATACCTGTTTTGCTGTCTTTGATTTTTTTACTGTTCTATTTTATTATATGGTCAACATATACCGAGTAAAAAAATTTTGATAGAAGCATAATTTTGTAAAATACTATCATCCATCTTCTCCACTTTACTAATTTTGTGCAAAAACTTTGTGTTATTGCTTTATCTGATTCCCCATGATAAAATTGATAAGAAATTCACAATTACAAGAGTTATTTAGGGAGTCAAAAGGGATAGGTGATTTTAGAAAAGTGGTAGAACAAGAAGTTACTGGGAGAGAGAAGATATTTGGGACAATTTCAAAGAAAGAGATTTATCTACTATTTTTTGATAAAAGATAAGTATTACAAAAAAAAAAAAGGGTACTTTTCCAAGCAATTTTATGAAAGATTTATTGATTTAATTACTTGCTATACTTTTGGAGTGAGCAATGCATTCTCAATTAATGAAAGGACCGTGAAATAAAAGGAAAGTGAAAAAAAAAGAAAAGGGAAACAGGAAATGGAGTGGAGGAGGAGGAGAGAGGGAAGGAATTGAGTACACGTAGAAACATTGCTTAGTGGCGAAGCAGGAGGCGAAGATGGTGCCAAACGAAATGAAGAGGGGATTACAACACATTGTACCCGCCATGCTATAAATCGCTTAAGCGAACAAGGGACGAGTATGTGTGTGGGTGCAAAGAGTAAGGCCTTCCGTGTCGGTGTCCATTGTCCACCCCTGGCCTTTCGGATCAATTTCTGATACTATGTAACATCTCTTGCGTAGACGTTGACCCATGTTGTTTGTGTCTAAAACTGTAAAGAAGTCATGCAATGTGATTTGCTCTTATCAAATCTATCTGCATCATATTTGCCAACCTCACCTCACCGCTCACCTCGCCGGCTCACCCCACCCCACCACACACCACCCTCTCCTAACACATACATCTCTTCTCTTTTCTTTTCTTTTTTAAATAAATAAATAAATTAATAAAAAAAGATAAGAAACTAACAAAACAAATTGTACTTGCATCGTAGTTGCATAAAAAATAAACAAAGAAACAATTAATAATTTTTGTTAATTTCCTTTTTTTTTAAATTTTCTTTAATAACATTTTAAATGTAATTTTCCTTCTATTTCTCTAAAATCATAGCTTCAACTTCAATCACAACTATTATATTTCTATAAACAAATGGGGGAAAAAAGAAATTAAGAATAAAAGAGAAGAAAAGAAGGCATGCGCAGGTCCTCATGAGTCATGTCACATGCTGGGCAAGTGTAATGTACGTGGTGTGGTGTGTGAATGGGACCCAGTGGCACCACACCCCCGGCCCTAAATACCCAAACTCCAGTCCACCTTGCTCTTTCTTATCTGGCGGCAACTCGGGACTACCCCACCCCACTGCTACCTCTCGCGTATACCCCACTCTCCTACAATCGCGTGATGATGGACGGACCTAAACCTAAGGCCTAAGGATATTATGTTAATGTAGTACTACTTTCTCTCTCTAGTAAATAAAAAATAAAAAGGGAAACTACTATTGCTTTTAAAGTGCTGTGTTGTTTCGTGTAATTTTTCTCTCACTGAATCAACTGCTACATATACGCTGCCCTCGTTCCCATCCTATGCTACTCTACTCCCCCCACCACTCCCCCCCACACCCCCACTTTTCCCTTCATTCCCATCAAACCTCTGTCTTCTGATAAAGCCGCATCTCTCTCTCTCTCCTTGTGATATTTGTTGTTGCGCTGGGCCACACTGAGCAAAAGACCCAACAGTGTGTAATCGAGACTCATTATTAAATCTTAACACACCCGCTACACCAAACCTCCTCGTTCTTCCCACTTCCTTGGCTATTAAAATTTAAACATCCCCACCAATACGCACTCTACTCGGCTGTCCTCCAACAATCAGACTCCCGAACATGGCTGATAGTTTAGACGACGGTGAGTTTTGGCTTCCTCCACAGTTCTTAAACGATGATGACGTCGTTTTCGCGGACAACAAGATGAGTTCTAAGAATGACGTGCTTGCCCCTGAGAGCAAAACAGGACCCAACTTGGGGGGTTTTGGCTGCAACTTCGGGCGTGGGTCTTATGGCAACTCTCCTGATCTGGGCTCCCCGGTTGAATCCGTTGTAGGGTCTATTGAGACCGAGAGCGACGAGGAGGATTTCCTCGCCGACTTGAGTCGTGAACTCTCACGCGCCACTCTTGATGGCAAAGCCAACGCCAACCCCGAGGCTATGGACTCCGTATTTGGCTTTGACTACTGCAAGGTATACTTCCGTTCCATTACTTAGTGTTTACGTTTTTTTTTTTTTTTCCGCCTATGGAGTTGCTTTTTGAGTGTGACCAATTTGAACTGAGTTGATGTTTGTTTCCCCAATATGTTAGGGCCGTCACTTGTCTACTTCACCACAATCAACACTGTTCGGAGTGAAGAGTCGGTGTGGGTGCAAACAAACAACCAGCCCTAAAGGTCCACTACCTGCTCCTTTACATGAAAAAACGCTCCTTTCTTCTCTAGGAGCTTGGGACATGTTGCAGGGGTCAATGAATCGTGCTTCTGGCATGGGAAAACACACACCAATATGTGATTCTGATCTAGGGTTTTACCCTCCTCACCAGTCGTCCTCTCTCCAGCAAGCAGTGGCTGCCCAAGTAAGTATAAACTTATTCGTGCTTCTGTATTGTTGCTTTGTCTATTCAAGAGAGTCCAATCCTGAACGGCTGCTTGATATGCGGTTCTCGTAGATTCAGCAGCTGAAGCAGCATCAGGTGATGATGATGAAGCAGCAACGACAGGGTTGGAGTGGACAAAGGCAGCAGCGGTGCCAGGCGGTCCCAAGCCCCAGCGGAGGGAAGATGGGGGAGTTTGGGGTCGGGTGTAGGAATGGACGCACCGGGTTGTCTGCGTCTACATGGCCTGCACTGCAACATGCAGCGCAAAATCATTGCCAGAGGAACAATGGTTCGTCGGGTATGAAAGCGGTTTTTCTTGGACCACCTGGAGGGGCTAAGAGAGAATGTGCTGGGACTGGTGTTTTCCTGCCTCGTCGGGTCGGGCCCCAGCCCGAGCCCAAGAAAAAGCCTGGTCAGTGTAATGAAACAAGTATACACGAGCATGTTTTCCTTTTCTCCAGGTGAAGTAAAAACTGTTTTTTTTTTTTCGCAAAATTCTGAACGTGTATTTTTGGTTTCTTTGTACTGGGAACAGCCTGCTCAACAGTTTTAGTGCCGGCCAAGGTGGTTCAAGCATTAAATATGAACATGGAGAACATGAGGTCTCAGGCTCATTTACAGTCACGTTATAATGGTTACTTTCCATCTGATGAAAATGGTATTTCTCTTCGTTGTCTAGTTATGTTTTAGTAGTTTTTTTTTTTATTATTTTCGTTTTTGTAGTTCTTAATTTGATTTGTTGATTTGTCGTACAGATGGAGTTGGCAATTTTCCAAGTGGTGGCGTATGGGCACAACGGAGAAGCCACCGTTCGATGCCGGTGCCGAATTATGAACTCCGGCTACCCCAAGATTGGACTTACTGACGAAATGGCAGACCAGCTGGGTTGGGGCTTCTCTGATTTCGGTTTTTGTTTTGGATTTTCAGAGCAGCACACGCAGTGGTTATAAGGGTTATTCTTAGGTGATTGAAAGGGGGATAAGGAAGCTTTATTTTGGTATAGGTGAAAGAAGTTAGTAGTAGTGTTTTTATAAAAGGGGGGTTATGGTAATGAGCAGTAGTGTTTAGGAACATATGATATGTTGTGCTAGGGTTAGGGAAAATAATAAAGTGCTTTGACGAAAGTGAAGGAAGGATGATAGATGAAGAAGCTTTGGCCTTTTTATATTTTTTTCTTACTTATTTTTTATGGCTGGGCACAGTGACAGAGGAAATAGGTGGGGGTTGGAATGGGTGTCTCTTTTGTTTTTTGCATTTTGGGTAATAAGTCGAATGTAATGTAATTCAAAGTAGTGAACCAAGGTGGAAGATAGGGTTGTTCTTTATTATGCTTCATATTATATTATTGATTATACTTTCCGGTTCTTCTCTCTCTTATTTCAATTTGTATTTTAATTTATATTTAAGGTCGCTAGATGGATGTATACTAACGCACCCGAATACAAAACCCCATTTCATCTAGGGATATGGTGGTTTCTGTTTCTCTTTCCTTTTCTTTATCTTTATCTTTTTCTTTTTCTTTGTCAGTAGAACTTTTGTTACAGGCTGTCCTCTTTTTTCTCTCACGGAAGAAGCAGCCATGGTGAGGTGATTGAGATGTGGCTTTTACTCCTTTATCCTTTAGCTCTCTCTCGTGCGCGCGTGTGTGGGTTTGACTACATTGGTCTGATGATTGACCGAGTAATAAATTAAATTGTGGGATTTTTGCCTTTTGGTCTGTCTCATGGGGAGGTGGTGTGTGGATTAGCTGGATCCTGTGTAAACCCTAGGCCACGTTGAGACTTGAGACCATTTTGTCAAGGAAAATTTTAAGTTCTCATCAAATAAATATCTTGGTGGTACTAACAGATTGAGCCAATATTTTCTATTTCTAATGCTTTCCTTTCTTAAGATTGGAATTAAATTGGCTCAACCCATGCAATAACGCGTCTTGTCGGCGACATTATTTCGCTCATTGTTGTGAATGGGGTGACGACCGTCTTTTAAGGTGAGTTAAAATCCAGGAAAATAATGCCGGAATATGGTATGCATTTCTTTATTTTGTAGGTTTCTAAATTGTCCAATTTCTCCCCCATCCAGTTTGTCGTCCTGAGCACATTTTCTACGGCAGAAATAAAATTTAGAACAATCTAAATCGGGCCTAATGTTCACCTCACCGTATGGGTGGGTAGGTTGTTGGTTTGGTATAGGATGTAACATCTCCGTACTTTGACCTATTTTCATAATTATATGGTCTATACCAATCTTTGAATATATATATATATATATATATAATCAGTCAGTAATCGAGTGCAAAATATGTTTCTGACAACTAGATTTTTTTTCCCAAACTTCAATCGACTTAAAAAGTATGTGTCATATACTGAAATGAAATTGGATTTGATACTCTCATTTTTGTGTAGTGGACCTATACCTTTCATGGTAAATGTATTCAAAAGAGAGATATAATTGTAAAATATATGATTAGGTTATTGGAGATTATTAGGTTAATGAATCTTATAGAAGTTATAAATGAATGGAGAAAATTAACAGATTATTGGATAACTTTATAAATTTATATCGTGAAAATGAAGCAAAAATTACCAAAAAAAATAAATAAAAAGGGAAACCCAAGTTTGTACTCATTGTTATTGAAACGTGTCCGGAGGATAGCAGTAGAAAGAAAGTCACGGCCTTAAATTCCAAGTTGCTCCACTTTTGAAAACCATGTACACAATGAAGAGTCTTGGATTTGGTGGACTTAATATATTTTAATTAAGCAAAGCACCTAAGCCAACGTTGAGCTTTCGACGAAAATCTGAACTGTGGTCATTTGGATTTTCTATACAAAATTGTAGAACGAGTCATAGTTTGCTTGAATCGGCAGTTGAGACTGGTGCAATGATTGAGCTACCTTTCTACGAGATGTGGCAATTAAGTTGAATTTCAGTCTTGATTATTTGTGCAATAAAAGCTGGTTTATCACTTTTCAAGCTATGCTTTAGAGCTTGGGTTTTTGAAATGCAGAGGCATAATTTGCATCACGTATCTACAATGTTAAAAATGGAGAGCCCTATTTTTTTACGTCTTAAATTTTTAAAGAATATATTAAGAAATATTATACAATTAGTGCGAATGAGGTAGTAAGGATTGCCTTAATGTATGGAGGGTGTGAGTGAAAAAAAAAAGGGGGTTTGAATAATATGAGGATATGTTTATCATTCTTGATAGTTATAGCAAAAAGATGCTATATGATTATTTTCTTTATGTTTTTAATAAATAAAGTGAAATCTAACTCAGATAGTAGTTTATTCCATCCAAATTTGTGTAATCATTTTTAGATTCCCGTAGCATAGAAATGCAGTCCGCAAGCGTATTTGAAAGAGTTCCGTAAGGAAGGGTGGGTCTTATTTAATTCCATGCAAGAGGATTCATAGAATACGATTCCGGATTGTTTAGATTAAAGCTCGGTGAGAGTATACGATAATGATGGTAACGTAAATCATAATATTGGCAAATGGCAGCTTCTTAAGAGTTGTAATATAAGTGGAAGAGAGGATGGAGTGCCAGGATTCGAGTGTTAATGAGATAATACTTTCAAAGATTCCTTCCTTCTTTATCCCTACGTCTTGACAAAGTTATCACTTGAACGAAAACATTTCTATTTAATTAATCATATGAGGCTTATTTATATGGCTTAATTTCGTACCTTTTTTTTTTCCTAATAACTACTCAAAGAATTCAAATTCAAATAACTACCCAAGTATATCTTTTTGCTCCACACGCGGATCCGTTTCCTGAAATCATATTACTCGAAAATTTTCAGTCGAGTTAACTCTTTTTATGTCCTAGTAGCTGGTTGGCCCAAAAAATTAAAATAAAATAAAAAATAAAAAATTTATTTTATTTTTCACCGTACCAGTTGACACTTCAAAACCCAAAATGGCTCAAGCTGTTGTTGGACCGACCGAGTACACTGTAGCTGTACATCCCCAACTCCAACGTTGGGCCGCGTATGGGCCGATCATTTTTAAATATAGAAAGAAGTGATTAAAAAAAAAAGAGAAACTTGTTGATTACAGGTGTCGGAAGAGTGGGAATTGCTATCCCCTGCTGTAACCATAAAATAAAAAGAAAAAAGAAAAAGCAGTTTGGAGGTCGTCAAAAAGGAGCATGTCTCTGTCACGGAATCACCGTAGCGTAACACCCGGAATGAACGTGGTTGGATTGCCGACTTTCATAGGCCGGCCACGTTCCCACTCTACACGCTCAACGGATGAAGTGTTGCTCTTCCTCTTTTCTTAGTTTTAAAAATAATCTTATCTTATGTACCCAATAAACTGAAAATCCCTTTATTTTACTGAAATAACCGCCTTCCTTATCCATCATTTTATTTTCTTTATGTGATTTCTTTATTCTTTTATGAATTTCTTTTCTTTTTCGATTGATCTCTATACATGATTCAAACTATTATTATATGTATTATTAATTTTTTTTACATATAAGTTAATAAGTAATTCTTTTTCTTTCTTGTTATAAACACTCCATTTTTGCCTTTAATAATTAATAATGTTCAATTTACAAATTTTTTTATTTTTGTAAATTTTTCATTTTTTTTTCAATTTTAGGAAAAATAAAAGAAAAAAATAAAATAAATAGGAAAAATATCCCAAATTTGAAAAATAATGGTAGAAATAATAATAAAAGAAGTTAAATAATTTTTAAAAAATTTTAGAATTTCAAAATAATATAAAAATAATAAAAATTGCATCGCATATATGCAATTTGTGTAAATAAAAAAAAATGAGAAAAGGGCTAGCCTAGCTGGTCCGAACCATGGCCTAGCGCGAGTGTGCGCGCGAGGGGTGCGAGGTCGAGGGTTCGAAATGTGGGGGGAGGCATTTCCGCGTTTTGCAATTTGTTGCATTTGCTTGGGACACGTGTCAGCAGCTGATTGGATGACACGAGTGCACACGCCGGGCGCGTGCTCATCTCCTACCTTTGTCCTGAGATCGGCGTCGACGCAGGAGAAATGGAATTTAGCCATTTTGATTCAATTTTTTTTTTGAACGAATCCACTAAATCTTTAACCAAAATGAAATAAATATAATCCAATTAGCATAAAATTATAACAAAATTCAAGATTTATATGAATCAAAACAAATCGGAAATGGGTTTTTCAACCGAAATCCGATTGGTCATAATCGGAGGAAATCCAAGCTTATCCAACTTGATTGTCGACGCCTATAAATAGAGCACGACATGAGGAAGCTAGATCATGGATCAGAAGTAAGAAAAGAGTGAAAAATCAAAGGTTTCGAAGCCACTAAAGTTCCGCCCACATCGCGACCGCTGATCAAGCCAAGAATCACCACCATGAGGCATTTTTGAAGAAATCCACCGCCACCATTAGCTTCCCCACCCCTTAAAAGCTAAGAAACCACCTTTAAACATTCAAAAAAGCCGTCGGAGCGCTGCCATAAAAAACCCTTCGACCGCTGCTCGATTCAACTCGACCTATGATCCACGACCCGTACCTAGGTAAGTAGGTTTTTTCCAATTTTTTATTATTTTCTTTATTTATTATTATCCGTATTTATTTATTTATTTTGTTTAGTTATTTATTAAAAATTTATAATCTTGAAAATAGAAATAATAAAATAATAATGTTAGGGTCTTAATTAGTTTTTTTTAATAGATATGTTTAGTTTAATATAAAAAATAATAAAAAAATAAAAAATAAAGAAAAATAAATAATAAATGAAAATTTTAAAATTAAATAATTAGTTGGGATAATAATCGTTTTATCACTTAGAAAAATCTTTTTTTTTTCAAAATAAATCCAAAATTGGTTTTTTTTTTAATTAAATTAAATAATAAAACTTGGGCTTAGATTTTTTTCAAAACCTTGAAAATGGTAATGAATTTAAACCCGAAGTATTTTCATAATTAAAATTAACAAACCTACTAAATCTTTTTATAAAAAAGCGAACTATGGCTTGTTTAATCCTGAATAGTAGATACGTAGGCACCCTTATAGGGCCAACTTTAAAAAGAAATAAAAAAATAATTTTCCAAATTAGTATAAGTTGTTTTAATATCTTTTTATAATATATATATATATATATAATAAAAAAGGAAAAGATATCAGAATATAGTTCAAATTTCAGAAGGATAAGGTGGTAACTTTAGGGTTTTAATAGGTTAGGCCATGAGTCGAGAATCTCTAATTTTACTTTCTTCTTTTTCAAAAATAAAAGAGGAGATTTCGTCGACTAGTAGTCCATATTAGAATTAATTTGCTTAATTAGTTGTAATTCAAAAATTTTTCCCAACCTTAGTTGGGTGGCAACTTCAAATAAATAATAAAATTCCTAATTCAAGTCGATGATTTATATTAGGTGAGCATAAGATCTAATGTAAATCGAATTAAGAATATAAATAAATAATTAAAAATTAGACTCAACACCTATCCAATTGTGGTTTTTTTCTATTATTATCATTTTTTAAGTATCACTCACTATCTCCAATATTCATTTGATATATTAAAGGAAGTTTTATTGATCTTCTCTAGATAATTCTGGTTTTTATATAAGTTAACAAGCAAAAATATGAAATTGAAAAAAGAAAAAAAAAAGTGAGTTACTTAATAAAAATCAAATAAGAAAAGGAATTGAATATGCGACATACAACGTTCATTTTTTAGTCATACATTCTCTGAACTTTCATTGTTATTTTCTTTTATTTTTTTCTTCTTTTTATTTATTTTTATATTTTATTTCCCATGTTTCGGTTTGGTTCTCAATTTTTTAACCTAAAAGAAAATGGTTTGGTTTAGTTTGATTTGTAATTTTTTTCTTACCTAAAAAAAAGTTCAAAGTTAATTTTCAGTTTAGCCTAATTTGTGGTTATATATATATATATATACAATCTTTTTTTGCCCATTATATATTTGTTCAGTATATATTTTACTAAAAAAAGTAATTATAAATATGAACAATATTTAGATGATGTACCACTTCTTAACATTTTTTTTCTTTCAAATGTATTAAGTTTACATATTGATATAGTAGGAGTGAATGAAATAAGGTAAATAGAATATGAGGTTTTTCCTGTACTATATCCTATAGTATAAATTTTCAAATTTTGGAACAAAAACTTACATATCTATCTTGGAACTTGTATTTTTTTTACATGATATTAAATTTTTGAGGTAATCTTTTCAATGACTTGTTAATGTTTTCACTATTTTGTAACTGGTATATTAAATAATTTATCATGATTCCAAGACAAAATTACAATCTACTATAGAGCTTAAGTCCACTTATTTAAAATAAATAACAACATCAAATTCATTACAACTAGTTTACAAATACAAGAACATATGATATAAAATATAAACATACAATAATAAAATAAACAAAGTTTCAAACAATTCCAACTTAATTGGCATCCATCTCTTCACAACAATGCATTTGCATCTTTGCTTCAATTAATATAAAACATCTTTAATGATGAAACTTGTCTTTGCAAAATATGAAAAATATTGTAACAAAAAGTTTTAGAATAATGTAATAAGTTGCTATGAGGAAGAAAGCTAAATATTACTATAATATTGTCTTACATTTAATATTATTCATTAATAATTTTTACAAGATGTGTACGAGATACCTTGATAGTCGTAAACTATCTAACCATAAGAATAGAGGTTTTAACGTGAGTACAAGATAGGAGATACTATATCAATATTGATAGGAACTAGAACCTAGGTTATAGATTCAAAAGGTCGAGGGAAAATGAAGGCTTAAATAGGTAGAAGCAAGACCGAGCTTTCAGGAAGAAGAGTGGTGGAAAGGAGCATAAGCAAGGGTTCCAAACTTTTGATGTTGAGAATATGAATTAGAAGCATGGGAGGTGTATTTCCAAGAAGAGTTAGTGTTCTAAGAAATAGGTTTCATTGAATGTTGATGATAAGAACTTTAGATAGAAGTATGGGAGAAACATAAAGATCCTTCGGATCTAAAATCAATAAGAGAATGGAAAGACCAAATGAAATGCTATGTAAATAGTGATGTCAAAAACTAAGTGCTTTTAACATGTTCAACTTCTGAGCTAAATACTTTTACATTTTATTGTTCTTGACTTTTTGTAATTTTTTATTATGACTAGATTTTAGATTCTATTTGGCTTCAAATGTTTTGGGAAAGAACTTTTGAAAAACTTTTAGATACAAGTTATTTGGCAACCAAAGCATTTGGATATTTCAGTTCTAAAAGCTAAAGTGCGGAAAATCCTTATTTGAATTAAAGCAATATTTTGTCCCTTCGGGATATGGCAAGAGAAAGATTTAGAATTTAAATAATTAAGATGTAGTTATTAGGACAGTTATTTTATTTATTCTGTTTCCTTTCTTTTGTACTCAATAGTAGTTATTTTGTATTAATAACCATTCCCTATATAAATATATAACCCTGTGGGAAAGGCATGATAAGTTATCCTTGAATGAATTTCCCTGTTCTCTTAATTGAGTTTTCTCAATTGTCTTATTCTTATTAATCACTATAATTGATCGTGGCAAACATTTGTACTTATTAATGTTTAGTAAGGTAATGGCATATGCTTGTTATGATTCATATATCATATCGTTATCCATTAACCTTTTGTTATTGAATTCTCAATGAGTAATGTCAGGCTTTCTTTAACAACTTGATTGTATTAGCAATTGCTAATCATATCAATTGTTGATTCAATCAATCTACCATTTTGTTTTGCCATTTATGAGTAATATTGAGTAGTGGTTTTTCCTTATCTGAATAAGTGAAGCACAAATAAATACTTCTAAGTAGTTAAAAATTAAATTCAACTCACAAGTGTTGAAGTAATAAGTTTAATTACTTTCACACTTTAATGTTTATTTTTTTTAATTCAAATTCTACTACTTCAATTTTCCTTTCTAGCCACGGTTTCACACCTACAATTGATCTTAATGTGTCAGCACCTTTAATCCACATAAATCCACAAATTTACACCACCATACACACCTTCAATCACGGTGCACTCACTCCACCAATAACTCCACGGCAACAACAACAAATTGCACTCCACCTCCACGACAAAAATAAGAAATGGAAACAACAACAAATATACTCTAATTCCACAGCAATAATAACAAATATACTTCACTCCCCACAAGTTCTAACCGCAACTCACAACAAAATACGCAGCAACTTCAATTTGAAATTCAAACAAATTCACTTATTGCAAGCCTTCTTCAATTGGTAAGTAATGAATTCAAATTCAAATAGCAATAATTAACTCCCACAACTTAATTGCATGTGTTTGAATTCAAATAATTCCTTACTAATCAAAACCAATGTAATATGCAAATTGTAATCCACCAATTCAGAATTTACACAATGGAAATCAAACAACAAACTTCACAACCTCCTCACGCCACAAGCTATTCACGGTAAGGATTTTGGTAAGTTTTGCAAGTTCCAAAAATTGCTAAAGTAAACAACACTTTGTACTTCTGCTCTTCCATGTGAATTAGTGACCACAAAATGATATAATAACCTTCCCAAACCAACTCCAACAATTAGCAAATCAAATCCCAATCTAAGGTAATTTCGCAATCTTCAAACAACAACAACAACACAATTACGGTTTTCACTTGATCAACCTTAATTGATGATCACTTCCACGAAATTGAACACAACCAATTCCCTTCTCTCAACAAGAGCTCTGATACCAAAAAGATGATGTGCCTAAACACACTTAAAAGAACATCCAAAAGACTTAAGAATAACTATCTCAAGTCAAAGCAAAATCGGATCCAAAAATGGCACTTTTCAAATGAACCCTAATGATGAAAGGATGAAATTCAAACAACCAATGATATAATCAGAATACCACAATGAAAATGACTTCTAACAACACTCTAATTTCATGTAATCCACGCAAAAGAAGCTTCAATTTGATAAAGAAAAACCTCAGCCTCTCCATCCCGACGCCTATTGATGATCAGATTCTTCCACCAAAGTGCAGCATACCCTACAAATTCAACTACAACCAATCTAACCCTAGTACTATCGTCAATCTCATAACATTCGAAAAGACCTTCGACCTTATCCTCCCAGTCTAGGTACTCATCTGCTGATCCCTTACCATCATAGGATGGCATCTGTAGTTTCACATATTCCAAACCCCGAGGTGGCCTGAAATCCCTATTCTGATTTAGGTTGACTCCAAAATTATCATCTCTTTCTTCCACTACTCTGTTTCGATGAGGGTTTTGTGGAGCTACTCGAGGTGGTGCTAGTTGGTTTACCACTGGTGGTTGTGGTAAAGTCATCCTGTCAACTCTAGTTGCTAGTGTAGCAACTATAGTAGTAAGCTCCTGAAGTTGTTCCTCCAAAGTTCTTTTGCCTGCCACATTACGAACATGTCCTCCACCAACTTGGCTATTGGCTTCTTCACCCAATTCCCCATTCACACTATCATTAGACATATTTGTAGATCCTTGTATATTGTTTCTCAAAATGATATGATTCAAGGATATACACTTCCACTACAATACTTCCTTAAACTCCACACAATAGTAACTACAAAAGACAAACAACAAACCCACTTAATGTTACAATTTATAATTGCAACTCACGTGTAATACTCTCTCCACAACAAGCCACAAGTACATGGTGTAGCAAAATTAATTTCCACAAGTTTACTCCACGGCAATACATAAGCAACACTACAATTAATATGTAATACTTCCACGGCAACAACAAAGTGAACAATGAATACAAGTAATCTTCAACTTCCATGGCAAATAATGAAGACAAGAGATTAATAAGTAACTTTCCAAAATGAATTCCGAATTCCCACTATAGGCAGCAACTTACAATTTGAATTTCAAATAACTTCACTTATTGCAAGCCTTCCTCAATTGGTAACAATGAATTCAAATTCAAATAGCAATCATTAACTCCCACAACTTAATTGCATATGATTTGAATTCAAAATAATTCCTTACTAACCAAACTTAATGTAATCTGCAAATTTAACTTCACAATTTCAGAATTACACAATGGAATTCAAACAACAAACTTCACAACTCCACACGCCACAAGCTACTCCACGGCAACAATTGGTAAGTTTCACACTTCAAAACAATTTGCTAAAGTAACTTCACTTTGTACTTCTACTCTTCCACGTGAATTAGTGTCCACAAAGTGATATAATAACCTTCCCAAATCAACTCCAACAATCAGCAAATCAAATCCCAATCCAAAACAATTTCGCAATCTCAAACTACAACAATAACAACTACACAATTGCGTTTTTTCCACTTGATCAACCCTAATTGTTGATCACTTCCACAAAATTGAATACAACCAATTCCCTTCTCTCAACAAGAGCTCTGATACCAAAAAGATGATGTGCCTAAACATACTTAAAAGCACATCCAAAGGACTTAAGAAAAGATATCTAAAGTCTAGGCAAAATCGGATAAAAAAATGGCACTTTTCAAATGAACCCTAATGTTGAAATGATGAAATTTAATCAACTAATAATATAATCAGAATACCCCAAAGAAAATGCCTTCTAATAACACTCTAATGTCATATAATCCACGCAAATTAAGCCTCAATTTGACAAAGAAAACCGTAAAGTAAGATTCCTTTCCCAATGGTGAAAATCACGTTTTCAAGTGTAACTTTCAATGATGATCCCAAATCAAATGATAAGTACTTCAATTAAACACAAGAATTCGTGTACAATAAGATGTAAATCTGACCAAGAACTATCTCAAATCAACCCTAGATACAACACACTAGAGAAGAAAAGAAATCACAACAAAATGAAATTGATATAACTCACAATTTAAGATGTTGCACTAGCCACAATTTCAAGTCTTGGAATTGAAATTGATAAGAGTTGGAACTAAGGTATGAACCCTAATTCACACGTGAAAAGAGGTGTATGTTCTGCAAAAATAAGCTCCCTCAAACCCTCTCTTAAGCAAGTATTTATACTTGCTACTCCTAGGGTTAAAAAGTCCTCAAAATTACAAGTTTGCCACTTTTAAGGTGGCTAACCCTAAATGAAAGTTACAAAGAAATAAAAGTGTCCTAAAACCAAAAGACAACCAAAATAGTTCAATAAACATTTACAAGATACAAAATAACATAAATCTTCATGATCCAATGCCTCAGAATAGAGAACAATCGCAGCGGGCCTTTCATTGTTTCCCAGAAAAATGTTCTGTGTCCAACTGAAGTTGTAGGACATTTTGGCATCCCATTGGAGATATATAATTGTACCTGTAAGATTATTCTCAAAGTTTATTAGAAATAAAGACATAAGATAAAATATGAGCAATTTGGTCAATCATCCAAATTGGGTTCTGAAGAGATTGACAGTGCCAGAATTTTTCCCATCACTTTTCTATTTCTATTTGTTCAACATATAATAGCTTACAAAAATATTTCTATTTAGTTTATTAAACCCTAAAAATTCACAAAAAATTACAAATTTTGTCGCTTGTTGCAATCTAATTGTGTCCTAACTTTGACCAAGCAATTTAAGCATGTTATAATTGGCATTCGATCATTGGTAAGACATGCTCAATTGGTAAGCCTCAAAATGCTTATTTGTTAATTTGGAAGTTGATGTTAAATTTAGATTTATTGTTGTGGTTATAATTAGGAAATTGTTGATTTATGTGGTAGAAGCAACTATTACTATTACCTTCATTCTTGATCGAATTTAATTATGAGTAGTGGCAAATATGTCAAGCGAAAATCTAAATAATAGTGGTAACTTTAGGAACTACAGAGGTGGTTCTAATAGATGAAACAATAGTTAGTAGGCACTTGGATGTTCTAAAGTAGGAGGTGTGTGATATTATTGAGTACATGTGATATCTTGTTGCATGAGAGTGTGCTAGGGAAGAGAATTCAATAACTCCTAGAATGTCAACATTTGATGAACCAAAGAGAGTGCATGTTGATTTGGAAGAGGGTGAAGGGGACAATTTCAATGTTGGTGGAGGAGGAGGTAGGTTAAACAACAATTGAGGTCTTGACATGACTAAGGTGAAGATTGCATCCTTTTTAGGTAATAGTTTCGTAGAATAGTACTTGGCATGAGAGTATAAGGTAGAAAAGCTATTTGCTTGCTATAATTATGACAATCATACCAAGGTGAATTGACTTCATTAGAGTTGATAGAATATGTAGGCTTATGGTAAGATATTTTGAAAGCCTAAAGGTAGAGGGAAGGAGAATAGAGGGACAAAGATAGATACAAAGTCAATAATGAAAGGTGTAGTCCTAGAGTTTAGAGGAAGAGAGAAGGAGGAGGCTATAAAACTCCTCATGTGTAAAAGTTACAAGAGTTAGAACAAAGGTATGTTAGGACGTAGGACAAGTGAAGTCAAGTGTTCTAAGGGTTTAAGATTTGGCCATATAACTTTTGAATGTCCTAACTAAAGGATAATGGTAGCTAAAAGAGAGATTTCTAAGTTTGAAGTTGAAAGTGAGGAAGATAATGATGAGGAGAGGGTGATGTGAAGGTAGAAGGAGTTCTTATGATGAGTTTGGTGTTAAGGAGGAGCTTGTAGATACAAAACAAAACAAATGACAATTGAAGGGAGAATTTGTTTCATACTAAGTGAAAACTTTAAGATAAAGTTTTCTGTTTGATTATTGTTAGAGGAAGTTATACTAACATAGCATCTAGTGCATAGGTGCGAAAGATGAGTTTATAAACTACTCCACTTGTGTCTCCCTATAACTTGTAGCGGTTTGATGATAAAGGTTCCATTTGAGTTGAAAGGCAAGTAAAGGTAGCATTTTTTATTATTCAATATTCAGAATTTTTTATTTGTGAGGTCATTCAAATGAAGGCAGCCTATATACTTTTTGTTTGACCTTGACAATTTGATAGATGACCTCGCATAATGGATTCAGAAACTCTTACACATTTCACAAAGATGGTCAAAGGATTGAATTGTTAACAATGATTGTGAATGAAGTTTTTCAAGGCTAGAAGAACCTTAAGGAGTACAAGAAGAGGAAAGGAAAACAAAGTTTGTTTATGAACCACATGGATGAAAAAGGTCAAGGTGATTCTTATATAAGGCCTAAGATAAAACATAAACAAGATTTGAGAGTGAATATTTGCAAAGGAAAGGGTGATGATAGGAATAAGTTTCCAAGCTCTGAATTCGAATGGTTAAAGGAAAATAAAGGCTTGAATAGGTAGAAGCAAGACCAAGCTCATGGGAAGAAGTACGATAGAAAGGTGCAAAAGCAAGGGTTCCAAACTTTTGATGTTGAGATTGTGAATAAAAAACAATTGGATGTTGACGATAGGAATGTTAGTTAGAAATATGAGAGAAATATTTCCAAGGATCCTTCTAGAACTAAAGTCAATAGATGAATAGATGGACTTAATGAAGTTCTGTGTAAATAGTAATGTAAGAATCCAAGTGTTTTTAACATGTCCAACTTCTAAGTTGAATACTTATATTGTTTCTAACTTCCTATAACTTCTAATTATGACTATATTTTAGGTTTTGTTTCATTCTAAATGTTTTGGTAAAGAACTTCTGAACAACTTTCAAAAGATTCTATTTAGCAACTGAAGCATCTAAATATTCTATTTTTAAAAGCTAATGTAGGGAAATCCTTATTTAAATTCAATCAATATTCTGTATCTTCTAGATATAGCATTAGAAAGATTTAGAACTTGCATAATCAAGACGTAATTACCAAAGTATTTGTCTCATTTATTATATTTCCTTTCTTTTATACTTTCTTTAATTGCAGTTATTCTATATTAGTGACAATTCCTTATATAAATATCTAACCCTACAGGGAAGATAGTATAAGTTATCCATAAATTAATTTCTCGTTCTCTTAATTGAGTTTTCTTAATTATCCTATTCTTATCAATTATTCAAATTGATTGTAGCATATGCTTATTATTGGGATTCATTTGTCATATAGGATCCTATTAACTTTTCGTCATTAAATTCTCCATGAGTCATATTGGGTTTTCTTTAACGAATTGATTGTATAGGCAATTACAAGTCATATCAACTGTTGATCCAATTAGTCCTCTTGTTTGTTTTGGTATTCATGAATAATATCGAGTAGTGATTCTTTCATATCTTTTCTATTTCCATTCCTTCAACACATGGAAATCCATAAAAAAAAATTCATTCTAGTTTATTAATACTTAAATATTCACAAAAAGTTCTAAATAGGTTATACCTTGAATCTAACCTAAGAATGTAGGCACATTAGATATCTTATCCCATCCTATCGAAATAGGTTCTTGAAAATTGCACGTAAAACTACCTTGTGATATTTGATATATATGTCTCAAACAACATATAAGTGAAATATCTTCAGAACAGACAACAGAGACTAGCTCACCTCACACCTCGGTTCAAAGTCTTAAGACTTTAGTCCCTCTCCCTTGCGGCCTCGCCGAGTCACACCTACATAGTGACACCACACCACTCTCATTCTCTGATTTTCGATCTCTCTCATTGCACTCGCAGACCACTGATCCACCCATCCAAGATCATCGACCCACCACCAGTCATCGTCAATCACTATCAGTCTGTTAGTCATCGTTGTCCTCCTCAATCGTCAACTCGGCATCGTCAACATCACTTATTTGGCCCAACCCATGCTCGTATCATGCATGGTAACTAGTGAGTCCTCCTATTATGCAGTTGCTTTTATTTATTTATTTACCCAATTGCTGTTGCTATACTTGGGAATCAGGTTAAGGACCTTGGGGCTTAGAGTTCAAAGTTTAACCTGCTTTGGGGACGGGGAATGGCCATTCGGCCGTTGGGGTTTAGGTTATGGGGGTTTAGGCTTTAGGGCAATTGGTTTTAGGCTTGAGATTTGGAGTTGCGGTTTGGCGTTGAGGCGAATGGCAGTTCGAGCATTAGGGTTTAGGCTATGGGCGTTTAGGTTTTGGGGTCTAAATATATAATTAAAAAAACAAATGAGGTGCAATTTAGCAAAGAAAAATGATAAACTTAATATAATAAATGCATCTAATAGACAGATTAATAAGAACGTGGATTTAAATATTATTTGACCTTTTTCCTAATAAATATGATTTGATTTAAAATATGACTAAAAATATAATATAGGAAATTTTGATGGGTTAAGTTGCGAGCCATTAGAAAATTAGAACAATTTAAATATTTAGAGGTATATATATCTAAGTATTTTTGCACTAGTGATTTGACAAACTAATCATTTTCCATCTTCCTATTTAATAAATCCTTAGCTTTGAATAAATATAAATCCTATGAAAATAAAAGGTAATGAAGATTTCCTAATATCAATGGATTGAATTCAACCAAGTCTCAGTTATCAAGATTTATATATATATATATATATATATAATATATTGATGCATTTTCGGAGTGGATCCTACAAATACAATACAACCTATTAATGTAGGTGATTTGTCCAAAGTCGGTGGGCATAATGCTAATAATGCACAAGAAAGATCTTCATATTTGTAGAAATAGGTGTTGAGACAAATGGTAAAAGTAGAGCAAACATAAAAGGTGTGTGAAGCAATATGTTATTGGGGGACATTCACATGGAATTTCAACCTTACTTTAACATATGGGAAAGTGTCGTTGGGTCAAATTCCTAGATTAAATGATGTTAATGATATAATAGTTGATCATGTTGGTAAGTTAAGGTCAAGAAAACTAGATCCTAAAGTTTCTCGTGAGATAATATCAATGATTATTATTGAATATTATCTACCATTTTCATTTGTTGAGTATAAGAGGATTATATAATTTATAAGGCTATATAATCCTGATTATAAGCTAATTTCTAGGAAAATTGCTGCATCAAATGTTTAGAATTTATATTTAGCTGAGAAGGATAATTTGAAACAAATTTTGCAAAATTTTAGGGAGAGTATGTTTGACTTCTAATGTATGGACTATCTCCACCAGTGAATGATATATTTGTTTGACTGAGCATTATGTGGATGATAAATGGAAACTCAATAATAAAATTCTTAGGTTTTCTAAAATGCCCCCTCCTCACTCAGGGTTTGAGTTATCTAAGAAAATATTTGAATTTTTGAAAGATTGGGACATAGATAAAAAGATATTCTCCCTTACATTAGATAATACATCTGTAAATGATTGCATACAAGATATCTTGAAAGAGCAACTAAACTTATAACATAATTTTTTATGTGGTGGTGAGTTTTTTCATATTAAATGTTGTGCTCATATTCTTCATTTAATTGTTAAGGAGGGGTTGACGGTAAGTAGTAAAGCGTTGCATAAAATAAGAGAAAGTGTGAAGTATGTTAAGGGCTTCAAGGGTAGAATGAAACGTTTTTTAGAATGTGTTCAATACGTTGGTGACATTGATATCAGTGTTGGTTTGCACATGAATGTAGCTACTAAATGGGATTCCACTTATCTTATACTTGATAGCACACTCAGGTATCAATGTGCTTTTTGTTGCTTTCGATTGAATGATTCTCATTATAAGTTTTGTCCAACCATGGATGAGTGGGGAAGAGTGGCAAAGATATGTAAGTTTTTTAGCCCTTTTTATTTAATAACCAATTTGATGTTGGGATCTTTATATCCATCTTCAAACCACTATTTTTTACAACTATGGAGAATTGAATGTATGTTGAATGAAAATTTTAATAGTGAAGATCATGTCATAAGAGAGATGCATTTGCAAATGAAATAGAAGTTTGATAAATACTAGAGGAAATATAATATTGTCCTTGTACTTAGAGCAGTCTTTGATCCTTGAATGAAGTTTAATTTTTTTAAAATTCTGCTTTAATAAAATTGATCCCCTCACTTATAAAGAGAAGTTAGCTCTCACAAAGAGCAAGTTATATGAGTTTTTTGGAGAATATGAGAAGAGCAAAATATATCACATATCTAGAAGTCATCAGGTTGGATCATCTTTTCAAGCACAAGATACATCTGGAGGTGGCAATAGAGCAGCACTAGGAGATTTGAATTTAGAAAAAGCTTTGGCGATTGATCTTGCTATCTTAGATGTAAGTTTAATAATATCTTTATTTTTTAATGATATTTTTTGTCATATTATATATTAGTATTTACTTAGTTTTTCCTTAATAATGTAGGAGTACCGTTAAATAAAAGTACAAAGTTTTGGTAAGTCTTCTTTGCATATTTATATAGATGAGCAAATAATGGATATAGACTTCTACTCATAATTGAATGTATTACAATATTGGATGAGTCAAAACTAGAGGTATCCTGATTTGTGTATCATGGCCTTTAATGTGCTCAGCATTCCAATTACCACTATAGCATCTAAGTTAGCTTTCAGTATTGGCACCCATGTGCTTAATAAGTATCATAGTTTTATGCTCCCATCAAACGTGGAAGCTTTAATTTGTATACGTAATTGGTTACAAGGATTTGTTTATGAAGGTTATTTATTTATTTATTTTTATTCTTTTGGTAATATTTTCTTTTAACATATTATTTCAAGCTTTTAACATCTAATTATATGCATAATTTGGTAAATTGTAGATAAAGAAGAAGATAGTAATAGTAGGACTACTTCATCAAAGGGAAACTCCAATTTGATTGTTAATGATGATTGATTTATACGTGTGATTTTATTTCCTTTATTATTGACTCTTTTCTTTTGTATAATTAGTGAAAAAGATTGTGATAATTGCTATATTTGCTTAATTATTGTTCAAGGTTGTTTTGTTTTTTATCATATGAGATTTAAGGATAAGTAAGTACAAATTGAAAGGGTGTGAAATGTGAATTGTAAAGCACTAACTATACTTTAACCTTTGTTTTAATTTCAAATTTGAAATTGGACAAAACCTTAGAGTAATTAATTGTGTCCTTACAGAGCATTAATTTTGATTAAACAAACAACTGATCTTCTAAATTCAAATTGAATCAATAATTTAGTGCTTTACATTAAATAAAATCTAGTTCAAGCTAACTTAAAAATAAACTAACCTAATTCGATATTAGATAGATGGTGGATATTTAACATCTTCGAAGAGAAAGGATGAGACACTAACTAATAATGGAGGATTGAGGAATATGGAAGAAAAAAAAGAGTTGATAAAAACTAGAGTCAAAGAAATTAAACAGTCACAAAAAGAAAATAACATGTGAGAAAGGGAAAGGAGTTGATAAAAACAACTTTGTAATTTTGTAATGTGAAAAAAAAAAAAAATTGTGCGGATTAGTGAGCCAACCTACCAAGGCCATGAAGCGAGCTAGGCTGACTTCTTCGGCCTGCATAAGGTGCAAGCCATTGTGGGTTAGCTTACTTCGACCTCAGACTGGTGTGGGTTGGGGCGAGCCGGCCCGTTTAGCCCGCATTACCACCCTACAACAATGTCACCCATTTACCCTTGGTTAGTCCAACAATGTTATAAATGATAGGATTATGCAAAGAAGTCAAGATGTCTCCTCAACATTTTTATAACACCTACTTAAAATTGATCCCTTATGGTTTTCAACCTCTATTTAAGTACATATGTGATTCTTTTTCTACTTAAGATTATAGATTGACTCTCACATTGCATACCTCTTGATGAAAATTTGTGGTGAATTTCAAAGAATTGAAAAACACTCTTTAAATGACAAAATGTTTGTCATTTATTATGGTTGCAATAGCACATGTAGTTTAGTTCATTTTATGTACAAGAATGATGAAATGTTTGGTGAGACAAACTATTTCTCATTTTTGCTAATTAACATAAGATGTAAAAGATAGAGGTAGATCTTTCACCAAAAAAAAAAAAAAAAGATAGAGGTACATTAGTATCCTATCAGAAATATTAAAATCTAAGGTCCATTAAATGACTTTGGTTACTTCTTATAGATAAGGAGCTCTAATTGGAGTGATTACATGAGTACTGCAAAACACATGACTTTAAAGAAGTGATGTAAAAATAACATGTGATAGAATAACTAGGGAGAGAGTGATAAGGAGGAGGATATTCTCAATATCTTTAACGCATAACTAGTAGATAATGGAGCCATAAGAAACTTGGGCATCAACTTTGCCATTCTTAAGTAATCAAGATCATTCTTTACTTGAATGTTATTTGATATTTGAAAGTAGAAATTTCATAGTGGAATATTGTCTTTCTTATCTTTAAAATTGTATCAAATAAAGAAAATGATTGAGTATTTATAGATTCTTGAGCTTAATAATATCTATCAGGTCACCTTAGTGATTGATTGATGAGATGGATTATGCTCATTCTAGGATTATCTTAATGAGCTTGTTAAGACTTAAGGTTAGTAGCTTTTCTTATGAAAGTTTGAGTTTACCTGAAAAAGATTAGAAGTAAATGAATTGGTCTAATGATCTCTATTTTAAACCTATAAAACCAATTTTTCCTAGGTCATTCCAATAGATCAACCAAACTCACTAGACTCTATCACTTAACCTAAGGGCTTAGCTTAATATATTAAATTAACAATTTCAACGCTCTATACTCCCACTATTTACATGAATTTCACAATTAACCTAATGGAATAGTTATAAATTTAAATAGGCTTATGTGACTCGATAAGCTAATATAATTTTAAGGTTTGATATCTATAAAAAGGAGAAAAAAAATATCATATGTTCGTTCTTTGATTTCTTTTTCTTATTAACCTTTGTTAGTAATTGCTTCTTAAACCAAATTCTAACTTCTCGACTTAAGAATTAAGATTTGAAGTGAGTTACGAGAGCAAAATTTTAGTTAAGTATAAAGCATTGTGAAAATAATATCATGTTTTTAGTGTCACATTTCGTTTAATATAGATAAACATTGTGTGCCATAAAAAAGATTAATTAGAAAACATTTATTTCACCATAAAAAGGCATCATTCTTATTAAATGGATTGGAGAAGTACCTTCCCTCCTATTATCTCCATTCGCTCTGCAAATGTATCCTTGAACATATAAATGACATCGGAGTATCTCCCATACAAGCCAACCCACCCCAAGAGTCTCCAAATGGGAGGCTACTTTTGTATTCATAACACTATGCTTAATCATTGGGATGAGTATATTTTATAAATTTAATCAATTCCCATATATAGTAATTAGATAACATAAGTTCTCTATTTTTTGAAAAAAATAATAAAATCCTTTATATCTTAAGTATATACTAAATATGTTAATTGTATTTATGGCCATAAGTCATGGGATATAATCATGGACGGATTAATGTGATGCAAAAATACAAATATGGAGAACTCAACTAAACACTTTTGATATATAAAGGACATAATTGAATTTTGACAAGTATAGATAACTTAAGTGACTTACATAACATTCTAGAATTTTTACACAAATATAGAATACTTCAACTATGCTTATTCCCTTACTAATTCATAGGATTCATTTACGAATAGGTATGCTATGAGGTTTCTCTAGCAGATTTTTATTTAAAATAATCAAACATATATGTAATGGTAATAGATAAAGTGAAACAAGCCAATAATAATATGTTGACTTAAATTTAAGGAGCTTATTCATATATGTTTAATCAATAATAAATACCAGACTTCATCCCAGTTTTACTTTTGGGATCTATAAACCTGGAGCCGTAATCACAAATGGGCTCAAAATATAGTCAAAGCTTGACGGAAGAAGGTTGGAACTTAGCTCAAGCTGGAAACTAGACTATTGAGTAGTGCTCATAAGCTTAATTAAACTCAAATTATGTATTAACAGCACCAAAAAAAAAAAAAAAAATCTAATGGACAAGCTTCATACATGATACATGTCTATGCGATGTTCTAAGGATAATTTGAAGAGAATATAATTATAAATATACTAACCATCCTTTTATTTCCTGGAACATTCTACTACAGCACAAATAGAGTAAGCACAAGCATTTGTTTAAAGGCAACACCACATACCTCCACCCCCATAGTAGGTCATGGATTTTGCAAATTATGTAGCTATAAGTATACATTTTGATCTCTTTTTGGTAATACCAATAATACTGCTAATAAGTGCTAGTATGTATGTATAAATTCTCTTTTTTGTAATACCAGTAACATTTACTCCACTTAATATAAGGGAATACGAGCAACTTCAGGGCCAGCACGTCTCATCTCCTTGGGAATCTCAATGATGAGTCCTTCATTTTCCATGAATGCCTTAGCCTGGTGTGGTTTAGCATCTGGAGGCAGCACGAAGGACTTGACAAAAGTACCACGACTACGCTCAATGCAAACCCACTGATCAGTTTTATTTTCTTTCTCGAAGACCTTCTCCATAATTATTTTGAGGACTCGTCCATTCTCGACCTCCAGCTTCACATCCTCCCTTTTCATTCCAGGAAGATCAACTTTGAAGACATGCATCGTTGGGGTCTCCTTCCATTCGACAGTTCCATTGGTGACTGATGTTCTTTCAATGGAGCATGTATCAGTGTGAGGCGCTGTGTGACAGGGAGAGTGACTGCTCGGAAAATGGTGCTTTGGGGATGAGCGGTCATACCAACGATCAGGAGAAGGGTCACGACCATAATAGCGTCTTTGTGTCATCGAAACGTTTCGATGTCTACTTTATTTTATGATCGAACTTGAGCTTAGGTTCGGGTTCGATTACAAATATGGAATTCAGCAAAATTTATAGGAGAAAAAGTAAGGAAAAACAGCACCGGAATTTATTTGGTAGTGCGTTTCCTTTAGGCAATTTAGAATAAATCAAGCATCAAGAAATAACTTCGTGGGGCTATGTATTTTGATAAGAGTATAAAAAATTCTATAAATGTCCATTACAAGAATAGATTCCTCAAGCACTTAATATCCATCATCTAGCTGGTGCCTGGTGGGAGTGTTGAAGTTTTACATTCGCAGCCTCATCAGCACATCAAAGGGTCCTTCCACAAGTGCCAACCACAGTACAAGTTCATCGTCCCATGGGAGCGGTTAAGGCCTAAGGGCTTTATGCCCAAGTTCAGGCTCTAATGGGCCTAACCACAAGTACAACCTAACCTCGGCATGTGACATGCCTGGCACTGGCAGCTTCCTAATAACGTGTCTGGAAGCCCAGTCTCTGTGCCTTCCCTTTTCCAGAATAAAATCCAATGTTCCAAATGCCCATGTTGGTTAGTATTGTAACATTTGACCTGTCATATTTTCTACGGTAGAACGATTTCACAGATGAATTCAAAAATTAAATCGCCGGGCCTCCGTGTTCCAATGTTAAATTTTAAACAGCTGAATATTAAAGCCGACACCTAAACATTGATGCCCAACCTCCTAATCTTGTAGCATTGTGTTTGAGAAAGCCTAACCGTTTGTGAATAGCTTTTGCTTTGTTAACTAATTATAACATTTTCACACCTATAAAAGCATGAACATCTCATTTATGCATGCGCGTACTTTGCCCATTGGCTAAACGCAGACTTAGATAACAGCAAAAGGTGCTAAAAGATCCTATCATTAGGCTAAAGTACTGCAAAGCTATTTATTTTATCCAACTACCATGCATAAAAACCAAAGTCGTCTCAATCCTTGCCTCCTATTGATTGGACCGTATTGAATAACAATTCATTGAACACTTTGGAGAGTTGCCACTTCACCTACCTCATCTTCTTCGAATGACTCAGCTGCTTCTTTGTGAAGATGAAGTAGGTGTAAGTGAAAGAAAATCGATTTCAAGATCATTGGGCTGTGGTGTGTAGGGGATATAACCGTAGCAATTTTTCTTTGTGTAAACACTAGTATAATTCTATAATGTCTCGAAATTTGGACTGTGTTACTGCTTAATATATATTCTTATCATACAAGAACACATTAAAACTCTATTTTACTTTGATACATATTAATCCTGTAATTCCTATGCATTAACATTCAAATATATCTAGTACTTTTAACTTAATATAAAAACATCCCAACTTATCTTTTAAACTTAAAACCAATCTAACATAAATCCAAAATCAACACCTAATGCAACGAAAGTTTAAAAATATTAATTAAATACTCTTCAAAAACTTCTATCCATTACAATCAAAAAATAAAATCCTCCCAAATTTTACTCGCCATAATAGTAGTGATAATTATCTTCTTTCTCCTGTTTTAGCTCATTCACTCTCAAATTTCCTTTTAGATTATCAACACCCACTATACTTGCATCTAAAAATATTCCCTGAATGGTGAGCTATTGCTCAATACGTATAATACAAGCACATATGCATGAACAAACATGAATAAGTATCATAGGCATTATGTAGTATTTAAACAGTAACAACCATTCCATGATATTCGTTAAGCTCACAAAATAACAATAGGATACTTATAACCTCTTTAACACACTTAAATAATTAAAACATGAATTGGTAATAGAAACTGCCGCTATGGGCTCCACACCCATGATTTCTTAACACTTAAACATGGTGAAAAGAACCGCCATTACGGGCCTTACACCCATGATTTCTTAAATCACTTAAACTTGATCATGGAAACTATTACTACAAGTCCCATACCCATGATCTCTTAAACCACTTAAACTTTAAACCAACCTAGATTATTTCCAAGCACAACTTACTACAAGCCCCACATCCATAAACACTTAAACTACTTAAACTTTAAACCAACCTAGATTATTTCCAAGCACAACTTACTACAAGCCCCACATCCATAAACACTTAAACTACTTAAACTTTAAACCAACCTAGATTATTTCCAAGCACAACTTACTAAGCCAATTAAACTATAATACTAACTTAACAACTGATTATTTCCAAGCACACTTCATTAGGGAAATCACAAATGACTAGGGTGTCCTTAGGGACACACATAAGATTAGCTGGCCAGCTAAAAAGCATGCTTAATATTAGTCCTGTACTTAATCCATTTCAACAATATATTATAACTTAAGAAAACACAAGAAACACACAAGTTACACGTATCTTAAATCTTAGTCTTAAGCACGTTTGATCTTGAACTTAAGCTAAGCTGAAATCTGTATAACATCAATAAGTCCTTCTTAATACTAATATAAAAATAGTATAATCCCTTAATTCTCTTAATCTATTAAATCATCTAAGGTCTTAATAATTATTTAGGTTATGTGGAAATTAGTTTAATTAAAAGTTAAACAGGTATACAATTAAGTTAAGTCTCACTAAACACGGAATAGTACACAACATTAAAGGTTATGTACCTTTCTGTGTATCTTATATTTTAGCACGAGGTGGGATATGACCATGTTGGGGAGGTCGTGTACCTTTTTGTAAGGTCTAGGTTTAATATAGGTGAGACACGACCATATTGGGAGGTCGTATATCTTTATGTAAAATCTAGGTTCGACACAATGATAACACAACCGCATTGGGAGGTCATGTATCTCTTTGTAAGGTTTGAGTTCTACACAAGCATGACACTACCATGTTGTGAGGTCATGTATCTCTCGGTACACTTGGGTTTAACATAGTCAAACAAAGGCCGCATTGGGAAGCCATGTATCTCTTGATACAATTTCACGAACCCTAACTCCTTTATCCCGATTCATCCTAATCTCGATTCTTTTTATTTCTAGGTTTAATTTATTCCTAAAATATGTATTTTCTACTCAATTAACATAGATTAGAATACTTACATCCCAATTTCTACGAATCAACTCCTTGATTAGATAGGTTCCATGTTTGTCTTGTCCCATCCTTGACTTGGATTTTGAATGAATAAAATGAGATAACTAGGTAAATCTTTAATTCGGTGTTCTAATTAACGATTCATAGGAAAACCTTACCTCGTGTAATTGGATAGCACATCAACAAATCCTTCTTAATCGCCTTAGGGTTTTTCTCTAGAGAATATTTCCAAAGTGTTCCTATTTGTTATTGTAAGGAGGTAAAAAAATAAAAAATAAGCCTCAAGTCATAACAGAGTATTTATACTATATGTGTAAAATGACCTATTTGCCCCTCTAGTTTTATGAAATCCCTCTTTTGATCTCAACTTTACATTATAACCTATATATCAACAAATATGAAATTTTCGGATATTGACAAATTCGTTGAATCTATTGTATGCCTCTTGATCATACATAGTAGCATACTCCATAGCATTTGGGGTTTGAATGCATACATACAGGTGCTCTAAGAGGTTGATGGCACAATGATTCAATGATCAATAATTGTTGCAATCTAGAAAATAATGGGGAATAGGTCAAAATAATCTCAAAGCTTCTACCATGGAGTCTATGGTTAACTCGAGCATCGAATCACAAGCATACCTAGATAGAGCCCCTATGCATCAAAAAGGTGTGAGAGCA
This sequence comes from Laguncularia racemosa, assembly GCA_037954665.1. Classification (NCBI taxonomy): domain Eukaryota; kingdom Viridiplantae; phylum Streptophyta; class Magnoliopsida; order Myrtales; family Combretaceae; genus Laguncularia; species Laguncularia racemosa. The sequence continues at coordinate 267,605 of JBBMOL010000039.1, read as the reverse complement.
TTGACTCACTCCTTGGATAATAAGATTCTGATAGGTGGTTCATTGGCTTGAGGAAAGCTTTAAGGATGGCTCCCATCTTCTTGCATGTGGAGCAATCCCCCTCCTTCATCATATGCTGGACGAACTGTTGTGTAATATAGTAAAACCTTGAAGAACCTTGAGGGTTGCAGCTACCAATCAAAATGTGATGGAAGTCTTGATGTTATAAGAAGAGTTGCATCTTGTCATTCCTTACCGTCTGCCGGCCACATGATGAGTCACCATCGTCTACTCCACAAAGGCAGGATATCTACTGGCATTCATCCCATCATCTTGACAGGGCCTTCATGGGCATCCCTTCGGTTGAAAAAAGAAAAAGTCGAAGAGTTGAGGATTCGATGACCCACTACGAGCAACAATTTTAACTCTTAAAAATGTCGTTATCTTGCTTTCTATGGTTATCGATGTGCCAAGCAAAGTGATTAGTGATGTCTGCTATATATGCAACTGTACATGAGTCTGTCATAGTACAAGATTAGTGACGTCTGCTATATACGCAAATGTACATGAGTCTATCATAGGACAACTTTTGAAAAATTGAATACTAAGATCGGACTAGTAGCTTTGCAACTTAGATAAAACAGCTATTGGCCAAAGCATTAATTGCCTAATAAGTTGTGATTTATCTAACATGCTTAAAGGCTTGCCTCGATCTCTACTCTTCTTGTCGCCTAGTAGCCAATGAGAGTGAAGGGCAAGTGTTGTTAGGCCATTCAACCTTAGGCCCTAAGGTCCAGCTTGGCTGGCCTGCTAATTAACCGAGTTAGCATGATTATGGGTAATTGAAATAGTTGTGTGTAAACACTTCATTTTTGCCCTAATAATCAATAATAATCAATTATCAATTTTTTCTATTTTTTTATTTTTTTTTAATTTAGCAAAAATAGGAAAAATATTCAAAAATTAAAATAAATAGGAAAAATACATCAATTTTGGAAAATAATTGTAGAAATAGTAATAAAAGGGATTAAATAATTTTTATAAATTTTTGGAATTTCAAAAAATACAAAAATAATAAAAAATCGCATTGCATATATGCAAATTGCGAAAATAAAAAATTGAGTAAGTGGGCTAGCCCAGCTGGTCCGAACCATGGCCTAAGGCGCGGGGAAAGGGGCTCAATCACGGGTTTGAAACGCGGGGGAGGCAGATTCCGCGTTTTGCAATTTTTTTCCTCACCTAGTACATATGTCAACAGCTGATTGGCTAGAACGAACGCACGCGCTGGACGTATAATCTTCTTCCTCATTTATTCGACATTGTCGCCGATGGGGGAAAAATTGCATTTCGGCCGTTTTGATTCAATTTTTTTTTTGTACAAATCCAACAGATCTTTAACTAAAATGGGATAAACATCTTCTAATTAAGAATCAAATCGCAACAAATTGATGGATTTGCACAAATCGGAGGAGGGTTGTAACCAAAATCCGATTTGCTTCAATCGGAGGAAATCCGAGCTTATCCAGCTTGATTCCTTGCGGCTATAAATAGAGGATGAAGGCAGTAAGTAGAAGCACGGATCGGAAGTGAGAAAAAGAGACAAAATCGAAGTTTCGTTGGAGTTCCCAAGCCGCAACCGTTGATCAAGCATCGAACTGCCACCAGGAAGCGTCTTTGGAGAAATCCACCATCACGGTTGAGTTCCTCCCCCCCTCCCCCCCAAAAAAAACCTAGGAAACGACTCCTCAACCTCCCTGAAAGGCCGCCGGAACGCCATTAACGAACGCCTCCAGCTGCCATAACCGATCAACTCGATCTGCCTCGACCCGCGCACCAACCCGGATCTAGGTAAGTCGGATTTTCTGATTTTTTTTGTATTTTGTATTATTTATTTATTTGTTTAGTTATTTTATTTATTTATCTATTTGTTATTTATAATTAAAAAAATATAAAAATATTAGAATTTAGATTTAATTTAGGACGAATAATAGAAAATAGTAATAAAAAATCATAATAATAATGAAAAAATTATAATAAAAATAAAAAATTATAATAAAATAATAAAAAATGATAAAGATATATTAGAAAAAAATGATAAAATTTAGATTTTTTAGTTTATGGTAGATAAATAATATAAGAGAAATTTTTTTAATAGAAATCAATAAAAAGTTAAATAAAAAATTAATAAAAATTATAAAAAAAATAAATAAAAATTTATAATAATAGAGGTAAGTTGAAAAATGGGGAAGTAAAATTTTTTATTACTTAGAAAAATCATTTTCTTAAATAAATCTAAAATTGGTTTTTTTCCTAAAAATTATTATTTAAAAAAAAATCAAATGATTAAGCTTAGGCTTAGATTTTTTTTAGAAAAATACTAAAATGATAAAAATGTAAACCAAAAGTAATTTCATAATTAAAATTCACAAACATATTAAAGTTTTTTAGGAAAAGTGAACTACGGCCGTTTAATCCTAAATAGCAGGTACGTAGGCACCCGTTTGGGGCAACTCTAAAAAGAATAAAAAATCATTTTCTTAGAATAATTTACTCAAAAACACAATAAAAAGATAACAACAGAATAAAATAAAAGACATTAAAATAAGATTTTGATTTCAGGAGAATAGGGCGGTAACTTTAAGGTTTAAATAGGTTAGCCTCCGAACCCAAAAACTTTGGTTTTCTATTTCCTCTTTCACAAAAAATGAAAAGAGGAAATTTCGCTGACTAGTGGTCTAAATTAGGATTAATTTGCTCAATTAGTCCTAATTCAATCTTTCCCAATCACAGTTGGGTGGTGACTCCAAAATAAAAATGAAATTCCTAACTCAAGTCGAAGGTCTACATTAGATGAGCATAAGGTCTAGTATAGATCGGATTAGGAATGGAAAATAAAAAAAAATTAGAGTTGACAGGATGGCGACTCCGCTGGGGACCTGCTCTCTAGTAGGCTAACCACTTGAATCTCCTCAAATTGCTTTTTCAATAAATGTCTTTTTTGGCTTGTTACACTGTTGCTAACCTTTCAGGGATTTAATTTTAAGGTTCGATTATTTACTTTTATTGTTGAGTCAGCATGCATGTAACTGTGTGAGTAGATACAGTCAAACCCAGACCGTCTTAGGACCCTAAGACGGGGGGCCATTGTGTAGGTTTTGGGCAAAGTGATATGATCACCGTTCGGGACCGATTAGGCTATCCCACCCAATGCTTCGATATGGCTTGAGATCCATTTCTTCGAGAATGTGAGAGGCCATAGAGCTTGGGGACCTGTTAGAACCTACCTACCTGCATACACAAAGTCATTGGTTGACAATCGAGTAATGATGTAATACTTTTATTCTGTTCATGGAGTTCAAATACATTTCCCTGTAATGTTGTCATTGTAATATAGTTCTTTTTGTAATTAGAAATTTCTGTTGTAATAGATGGCTAGTTCTATAATCGACCGCCTCCTCCACAAAGAGATCCGAGTTTGCAAACCTCTGGACCCAAAATTGGTGCTGGACCACTGATTTACTCTGTACAACCCGAAAGAGCAGGCCTTTATTCAGCAGAAGATAGGGCCCATCCTCTCGCTGATGAAGATGGAGATGAACTTACCCTTGATACGGGCCATACTCCATCTATGGGAAGTAGAGCCCGCAGCTTTCTTCATTGGGCCACACGAGATCACTCCACTCTGGAAGAGGACACCCAACTTTTATACGCTCCAACACTAACCAGCGAAGTGTATGTACCAGATCTTGAGGCCGGGCCAGCCAGTATCTTCAGCAAACTTCTGCGTATCCGCAAAACAACAATCAACAAAGCCTTAGCAAACTGTAATGGATATTGCATACGGATGGATGAGTTAGAAGCCTGGTTCATTGCCCGAGAAGATAATGGGGACAGGAAAGACATATTGTGTGGAGACCCCAAGAGCTATAAACAAAGAAGGGTGAGTGCTTTCATCCTAACAGCCTTCGCCACTATACTCTTCCCCACCGGAACTTTTTATGTCCATTATCAAGTTGCAGGACTGGTGGCCCAATTCCTGGAAGGAAAATCTTACATCCCGACTTTACTGGCTGAATAGATCCGGAACTTAAACTTTGTCAAGAAAAAGGGCCACGGGATCCTCCGCTCAAACATCAACCTCATCCTGATATGGTTTGTAAGCCACCACAAATGTTTCGGGCTGAACCTGGTTCAGAAAACTTTGGCCCAACAAGTGGACCTAGTAGACTCATGCGTAGAGAAGATAAAGCTGCCCGATGACCTTACTAGCCACAGTTGGGTAGAAGTGTTTAAGGGTTTCAATGCCGACGATATACTGTGGATGGCTAGATGGAGTTGCTGCGACAAGGTCATCCTAACCTGCAAAAACCTTCAGGCCGTACCTTTAATCGATATCAGTGGATGTATAGGTTACCATCCCAACTCGGTGGTCCGCTAGTTCGGTACTATTCAAGACATAGTTTATCGGCCTTCGCTAGAAGCAATCACATTTGAGTATCAAGACCCAAATCTAATAGTAGTTAAGAAGTTTGCCCAGCTGGCAGAGGTCAAAGCACTATGGGAAGCCCGAATCGAGAGTCCTAATGTAGACCTCGGAGAGCTGGATGGCGAAGTGGGTAAGCACCGAGCCACTAGGGATTTCGTAATCCACCAGCTATATCAAACAGGGAAAAGGGCATACTGGGTCCCAAATATCACCTAACCGAAGCCAAACAAGGTAGACCTAGAGTTGAAAACCTATCTGGAGCAAGTCAGGGCTCGGATGGAAGTATATTTCGAAGCTATAAACTATAAGAAGAATATCTAGAAGGGTCGATTCAAAGAATCTGATCAAAGGAACAAGGCGTTAGAAGCTCAACTGGAGAAGACCCAAGCTAGAGTCAAAGAGTTAGAAGCTATCATTAGCGGGAAACCGACACCTACGCAGTAGAAGACCAAGAAAGCTAGGAAATAGATTATTATTATACTTTTTATTTTTAAGTATCAAACTCAAAATTTCCAATATTAATAAAAATAAAGTTTCAGTATTATGTCATTAATCGATTATCGGCCCCCTTTATTTTAGTATCCGTGTGACACATGCATGACATTTACATACCTACATCATACTAAGAAAAAATGCGTGCTAAGTATCAAAGATAGCTCTCAAACAACCGAATCTTCCCAGAAGCCCAATCCGGACCCGTTCAAGAACCAAAATGGCAAACAGTGGCAATAACAGCGACAACCACAACAACACAAGTGCTGACGCTGCCTCAGACCCTAGGATCGTATCCCAGAACAAACGGTCCAGCAGCTAGCTGCACAAGTCCACCTCCTGACTAAGAGCATTGGCTTCCTTCGCACCACCCAACCGACTCAAGAAGAACACTCAGGGGCCAAAAAGGGGAAAGCAGTGGAGGGTCAGCCTCTAGAATATAAAGAAATCAATTCCCACCTTAACCCGGCTTTTGAGTATGAACCGAAAGCCAACCTGGGTCTGACCTCTGATGACCTAAAGAGGGAAATGGAGGACAGACAAAAGGAGATGGAAAAGAGACTTTTTCAGCAACTGACTAACAAAATGAAGACAATAGAGGGGCCTAATGATTTCGAACAGGCTGGGATCACTAGCTTACCAGCATGTGGGGAGGAAGTATACCCCGAGAAGTTCAAGACCTCGGAATTTGAAAAGTACGATGGTACTGGATGCCCCAAGATGCACACAAGGTTGTACGTCCGGAAGATGAGCAAATATGCTCAATATGACCAACTTATGATCCAGACCTTCCAGGATAGCCTTACAGGCCCTACCCTCGTCTAGTATGCCCACCTAAACTTCAATCAGGTCAATACTTAGGAAAGGCTTGCTCGGGCATTCTATGACCAATACAAGTTCAACATTGAAGTTGCCCCCTCAGTAATCGACCTAGGAAGTCTTTGAAAGAGACACACTGAGTCTTTCAAGGAGTATGCTCAGCACTAGAGAGCTTAAGCTGCCAGGGTAGCAACCCCGATTTCTGAAAAAGAGCTGACATTCATCTTTGTCAACACTCTCGATAAGACTTACTTCTCACATCTGGTGGGCCAGACGTCATCCAGCTTTGCAGAGGTAGTGGCTGCAGGGTGCCGGATCGAAAATGCCATCACAACAGGCAGACTCCAAACAATAGATCCTCCCAGGGTCACATCATCACAAAGGCCCTTGGGAGGTAACAAAGCCAAGGAGTCTACCGTTAGCATAGTTAACTCCGGCAAAGTAGACAAGGTTGGGACCTGCGTGACATTCCAGACTATGAGTGCCCAATCCAACAGTCCCTAACAAACTACACCCAAGCCACCAGAGTCTCGAGACAATTCACTCAAATCCCGATCCCGCTTAGCCAGGTCTTCACTCGGCTGCAGGCGGATAATTTGATCAACTTCGAGATCCCGAATGACCGGTACAAGCCAGAAATTTCCACTCAAGCCTCAAATGTGACTATCATATGGGCCAAGAGGGGCATTATACAGACATATGCTGGAGGCTCTAAAACAAAATCCAGGATCTGATTGACACTGAGACTGTGCAGCTGGACTTTGTTAACACCCAGCACCTAATGTCAACACTAATCCGCCGCCCAACCATAAGCCCACTGTTAATATGATCACATCCGAAGAGTCGGATCCCAAAGAATCCTCAAGATAGCAAAAGGCAACAGAGCAGCGAAAAAGTCATCTACGACAAACTTCGGAGGAAACCCCTAAGTCACATATCAAAAGAGATGGTTAGTTGGAGACCCAACAGTTGGTACCTTAAGCGAATCACATGGGAGATTCGAGTATCTGGTAAATTACTCTTATACCCCAACTGAGTAAGGGTCGCCTAGTGGATGGGAGCCCGAGTTTGAGAAAGAAGACAACCCACCAAAAGAAGGGGAGAAGTCCGTGAGCATGAGTTGATGGTCATAAAGTGCTATGAAGGACAATCAACCGAGATGCAAACTCCAAAGAAGAGGTATGTGTTCAATGTCCCAATACCCGTAGAGAGGTATAAGGCGACACCATTTGACTATCAAGCTCTTGATCAAGAAAGACCCCCTATGGTAGGAGGAATCACCCATTCTGGGAGAGTTTATGACCCGAAATACAAAATCTCAACTGAGGAGCCCAACACGAAGGTAGGAAAAGAAGAAGAAGAGGGGCTCTCTGCATTTACAAAGATGGTCAAGGCAAGGAATATAAGATCATGGAACAACTGAACAAGGTTCCAGCCCAGATATCACTTATAAGCCTCCTTACAACCTCTAAGCCTCACAGGGAAGCACTCTTCAAAGTGCTCAAATAGATCAAGGTACCAGAGGGCATCGCAACCGACAAACTGAGCCATGTAGCAGATTCGATCTTCACCATGGACTAGATATCTTTCTCTCCCGAAGAGCCAGGAGAAGACAGAGACCAACATACAAGACCACTATTCATCGTGGTAAAATGCAACGACACAATCGTCTCCCGAGTACTCATTGACAATAGGTCTTCTCTCAACGTATGCCCATTGGCTACCCTCGACCTACTGGAGGTCGATCCAAGCAATATCAAACCAAGCTCGACGGTGGTCAAGGCTTTCAATGGGTCGAAGAGAGACATAGTAGGGGAAATAAGCTTACCGGTAGAGATTGGCCCGCAAGTGTTGCACATCTCCTTCCAAGTCCTCGACATCCCAAGGTCTTTTAATCTGCTCTTGGGGAGGCCATAGATACATACCACTAGAGCCAAACCTTCAAGTCTCCATCAAAAAGTCAAGTTCATTGCAAATGGACATATCATCACTGTGCTGGGAGAGCAAGACTACGCCATCTATAAAGAAACTGCCATACCTTACATTAGGGAGGACGGTTTCGAAGACTTTGGTCTACAGATATTCAACGAGGTGAATGTGGTGACCAACAAGGAAGGGCATCAATTGAAGGAGGGACAGCAAGGGACGTTTGGACTAGGGTACGTTCCTATAGCCCAAGAAGAGGCACAAGTTAGAGGTGTTAGAGGCAGGAGGAAAGAGAAGACAAGTAACACCCATATGCGTTTTCCACCCCTCCAACAATCATTCAAACAAGTAACTACCATTCAAGAGCCAAGGATAAGCGAAGCTAACGTCAGCAATGGGAGCCCAACCCCTCGCACGTTCAAGCAACATCTAGCTCTCAATAATTGGTTTTATTATCCTATTGATAGCACTAGGTCAGTTCAAGAATAGAGATCAATTATTAAACAATTTTTATTGTGATTTCTTTCATAATTCAATAAATTACAATTCGTCTGTTTCTTGCTTATATATATGTACTTTCATTTCACTTCACCCAGATTCCCTACCATTGAACGTTAGGGACATCTCGTGCAGGTAAGAAATGAAAACACTGATATCATTTCCAACACTGCTGGGTCAGCTGTTGGAAGCGATGTCCTTAACCATGAAATAATACAAGAAAATTGGCAAAAACATGAACAAAGTGAAATTTCAATCGACGAGCCGGTGGAGACAGTAAATCTAGGAAGCGTCGAGAAACCTAAAAACCTCAAGATCAGGACCAGTTTAAGTGCCGAGCAAAAACGCGAGATGATCGAGCTATTAACTGAGTATACAGATGTGTTCGCCTGGTCATATGGCGACACGCCAGGATTACACCAATTAATAGTAGTTCACAGGCTTCCCACAAGGGAAGATGTCAAAACCTAAAAAAACAGAAATTGAGAAGATTTAAGCCTAACATCTTACTAAAAATTAAAGAGGAAGTCAAGAAACTACTAGAAGTGGGGTTCATTGAAGTATCTAACTACCCAGAATGGGTAGCAAATATAGTCCCCTTTTTAAAAAAGAATGGAAAAGTACGCATATGGGTAGACTTCCGAGACTTAAACCAAGCTACGCCAAAATATAACTTCCTCCTACCTCACATCGATGTTCTAGTAGACAACACTGCAGGAAACCATCTTTTCTCATTTATGGACGGTTTCTCAGGATATAACCAGATAAAAATGGCTGAAGAAGATAAAACTAAGACGACTTTTATCACAACATGGGGGACTTTCTGTTACAAAGTCACGCTCTTCGATTTGAAAAATGCCGGGGCAACGTATCAAAGAGCCATGGTCGCAATACTTCATGACATGATGCATCGAGAAGTCGAAGTATACGTCGACGATATGATAACCAAGTCTAAAGAAGAAGAAAGCCATGCAGATATTTGAGAAAGTTGTTTAAGTGATTGAGAAAGTTCCAGCTCAAGTTAAATCCAGATAAGTGCACTTTCGGGGTCACAACAGGCAAGTTGTTAGGATTTGTCATAAGCTAGAAAGGCATTAAAATTGACCCTGACAAAGTAAAGTCTATACTGGAGCTGCCTTCTCCATGTACTGTCAAAGAGGTAAGAGGTTTGCTGGGAAGGTTGAATTACATAGCTAGTTTTATCTCACAGCTCACAGACAAATGTCGTCCACTATTCCAGTCTACTAAAAAAGAATGCCGCAATAGAATGAGACGACGAATGTGAAGAAGCATTCAGGACGATCAAAGACTATCTCATAAAGCCTTCAGTCTTAATAGTCCCAAAGTAAGGGAAACCCTTATTCTTATACCTCACGATACTCTCTGAATCCATGGGATGCGTGTTGGGGCAGAAAGATGAAGAGGAAAGAGAGCGTTCATATATTATCTAAGCAAGAAATTCACAGACGGGGAACAGAGGTATTCAGAAGTAGAGAGGGCTTGCTGTGCTCTGATTTGGGTCATGCACAGATTGAGACAATACACCCTTTACTATCAAATTGAGTTGCTAACAAGACACGATCCTCTGAAGTACTTGGCAGGGAAACCCGTTTTGTTAGGGAGAATCTCCAAATGGAAAATGCTCTTATCAGAGTTTGATATTGTCGAGTCTAATTTTTGCGTTCCCATTCCTAATCCGATCTAGACTAGACCCTATGCTCATCTAATGTAGATCCTCGACTTGAGTTAGGAATTTCGTTTGATTTTTGGAGTCGCCACCTAACTGTTGTTGGGAAATATTGAATTAAGACTAAAGGAGCGGATTAGTCTTAATTTGGACCACTAGTCGTGTTATTTCCTCTTCTCGTTTTTGAAAAGAGGAAAAGGGAAAACCAAAGTTTCTAAGTCGGAGGCTAACCTATTAAAACCTTACGGTTACCACCTAATCTCCGAAAATTGTTCTTATTTAGAAATGTGTTTTATTGTGTTTCTGTTACTTTTTATTATGTTTTTGAATTATTTCAAGAAAATGATTTTTCATTCATTTTTATGGGTTGACCCGAATGGGTGCCTACGTACCTGCTAGTCAGGATCAAACAAGCCATAGTTCGCTTTTCTGAAAACTTTAAGTTTGTTTGTGAATTTTAATTTTGAAATCTCTTTTGATTTATGTTTTTAACATTTTTGGGATTTTTTTCTAAAAAATCTAAGTATAAGCTTTAATCTGATTTTTGAAAATGACTTTTAGGAAAAAAACATCAATTTTGGATTTATTTGAAGAAAATGATTTTTCTAAGTGATAAAACTCATTTTTTATGATTTTTTTATTTTTATTTTTTTTTTTGAATTTTCATGATTTTATGATTTTTATAAATTTTTGTGATTTTACGATTTTTTTTATAATTTTTTATGATTTTATGATTCTTCTACTATTTTTGTAATTTTTCTAAATTTTCATGATTTTTATTGTTTTTTTTTATTATTTTTATGATTTTTGTTGATTTTTTTTTATTTTTGAATTTTTGTTAAAAATTTTATCCTAAACTGTTATTTATTCTACTTTCAAATCTAAAATTTCATTATTACTTCTTCTAATATTTTTATTATTTATCTATATTTTTATTATTATTTATTTTTCTTTATATTTATTTTTATTATTTTTTTCTACATTATTAAATCCTAAAAATCTAATTTCTACATTTTCCTACTTACGGAAATAAAACATAAACAAATAACTAACTAAATAAATAACCAACAAATAAATAATCAAATAATAAATCAAATAAATACAAATAAAATAAATAAACAAAATTGAAAAAAAATAAAAAAAATCTGGAAAATTCGACTTACCTGGATCTGCGTCGGTGCACGGGTCGGGTCGGTCGGGTCGAATTGGGTCGAGTCGGATCGATCGGACATGGCGGCGGAGGATGCTCGTTCACAGCGTTCCAGCGGTCTTTCGTCGCGGGTGAGGTGTCAAGTCCTAGCTTCTTGAGGGTGCTGAATCCAATGGTGGTGGTGGTTTGCTCCCAGATCGTCTCCTGGTGGTGGTTCAACCCCGGTCGGCAATCGCAATTTTGGGTCTCCTCCGATTTGCACTCTTTTCTCACTTTCTCTCAATTCTGATTCATGTTTTGGCTTCCTCCCTTCGATTCCTATTTATAGGCACTTGAAACCGAGCTGGATAAGCTCGAATTTCCTCCGATCGAAGCTAATCGGATTTTCGGTTAAAAAAACCAACTCCGATTTGTGTAAATCCTTTGATTTGTTACGATTTGATTCCCATTAGATAATGTTTATCTTATTTCTGTTAAAGATTTGTTGGATTTGTGCAAAAAATCGAATCGAAACGGCCAAAATGCAAATTTTTCTTCCACCGGCGATCTCGAACCCGAGGTAGAAGACGATCACGTGCCCGGCACGTGCGTTCCCTCCAACCAATCAGAGGTTGCCACGTGTCCTAGATAAGTAAGAAAAACAAAACGGGAAACTGCCTCCCTCGCGATTCGAACCTGCGATCGAGCCCCCCCGCGCGCGCCTTAGCTCGTGGTCCGGACCAGCTGGGCTAGCCCACTTTCCTGATTTTTTCTAATTTATCCAATGAGATTTTTTTATTTTTTTGTATTTTTTGAAATTTCAAAAATTTGTAAAAATTATTTATTATTTATTATTCCATTTCTAAAATCATTTTTTCAAAATTGATGTGTTTTCCTATTTATTTTTATTTTTTGGATATTTTTATTATTTATGATAAATTAAAGAAAAATTGAAAAAAAATGAAAAAATTAAGAATTGATTATTATCAATTATTATTCATTTCTAGGGCAAAAATGGGATGTTTACAGCTGCCCCTCTTTGTAGTAAAGTTTGAAAAACTTAACTACAAAGACAAAAAAGGCGCCATTTTTGGCCTCTTAAATAGCTAATGCCTTGGTTTGGCTAGTTACCTGGAATTTGTTTTGGTAGGAAAATGCTCCAAGAGCTAATAATCCCATGATTTAAGATGGTCCTAACAATTTAGAGTGATGTTCCCTCCCCAAACAGTGCTTTATGGGCAACTAATTAGCGATAGGAAACACCTCAAGCAATGGTGGAAGAAATGATGATAGGAAGCGTCTTATCAGACTAGCAACCTTGGAAAGAAAATTTACTTAGGAAGCGCCCTTATGAGCTGGCTACCTGTCAACAGAAGCATCTTGTTAGACTAGCAACTATTTGGAAGAATATTTCCGAAAAGTGCCCCAAGAGCTGACTAATCGGGAGAATCTAGGAAAGTGCCCTTCATGGGCTGACTAACCTTAAGATAAATTTTTAGGAAAGTGCCCATCTTGGGCTGACTAACCTATGGTAGAGTATCTCAAAAAGTGCCCTTATGAGCTGACCTTGAGAACAGATTTTTTTAGGGAAGTGCCCATCTTGGGCTGACTAACCTATGATAAAATTGATTGAACTGTCTCAAAAAGTACCCTTATGAGCTGACCTTGAGAACAGATTTTTAGGAAAGTGCCCATCTTGGGCTGACTAACCTATGATAAAATTGATTGTACTGTCTCAAAAAGTGCCCTTATGAGCTGACCTTGAGAATAGATTTTTAGGAAAGTGCCCATCTTGGGCTGACTAACCTATGATAGAATTGATTGAACTGTCTCAAAAAGTGTCCTTATGAGTTGACCTTGAGAACAGATTTTTAGGAAAGTGCCCATCTTGGGCTGACTAACCTATGATAAAGTTGTCTCAAAAAGTACCCTTATGAACTGACCTTGAGAACAACTTTTTAGGAAAGTGCCCATATTGGGCTGACTAACCTATTAAAAATGAATGTTTAGACAAGTGCCCCACTATGGGCTGACTTATCTTGTGCTTTTGAATATGCTTTCTACAGCCTGAACTAAATGATGTGATGCGTTTCATGATAGTTATTATTTTTTTCAATGTGCTTTCCAGTTTTATCGTGGATAGTAACCAAACAACCGAACCCTCGGGTTGGTTTGCTTCTGCTTCATTTCTTCTTATCTTGGCACAGGGTTGAAAATTTTGTTGTGCTCCCCTTTCTTTATGCACATGGCTCTTTTGATGGTAATGTTATCCTACTAATGCATTCAGTTCTAATGCTCAAAAGTAGATAGAATTATATCACGAACTATATTAAGATTCATTATCATTTTAGTGTTTATCTTTTATTGGCAAAGTGGTGGGTAATGTGTTTAGGAATATTTGTGGTGATGGGAATTGATTTGGATTATCGACCATTCAGGGATATTAACTTTGCTTGTAAAAAGTAAAAACTCGACTCAACGAAATTTGTATCGAATATTGGCTTTCATAAACATTGGCAAATTTTCGATTCCATTGCCTAAGGATAGTACATCTTTACAGCATCTTTGTTAATGGGGTCTCTCAATTCCGGACCATCCATCTGAGTTAATATCAAAGCACCTCCTGACATAACCTTTTTCACTACATAAGGGCCTTCGTAGTTTGGGGTAAATTTCCCTCTAGAGTCTTGAGCATTCGGGAGAACCTTCCTTAGTACCAGATCCCCCTCTTTGAAGTATCGAAGTCTCATTTTCTTGTTAAATGCTCGAGCCATTCTTTGTTGGTAACACTGGCCATGACATAGTGCGGTAAGCCTTCTTTCATCAATCAGATTCAGCTGATCAAGCCTCTTCCTTACCCAATCTGATTCAGTTAGCTGAGTTTCCGACAGGATTCTGAATGATGGCATTTCAACTTCAACTGGTAGCACTGCTTTTGTACTATATACCAATGAGTAAGGGGTAGCTCTCGTAGATGTTCTTATTGAAGTCCTATAAGCCATGAGAGCAAACGGTAACATTTCATGCCAATCTTTGTAAGTTGTTGTCATTTTCTGATGATCTTCTTGATATTTTTATTAGCTGCTTCTATTGCCCCGTTCATTTGAGGTCGGTAGGGAGTTGACTTTCTGTGGTTTATGTGGAATTGTTGACATAAACCTGTCATCGATTTGTTGTTGAGATTGGTACCGTTGTCGGTGATGATGGACTCAGGAACTCCATATCGGGCTATTATGTCCCTTTTTAAGAAGCGGACTATTACCCCTTTTGTGACATTGGTATATGATGAAGCTTCAACCCATTTGGTGAAGTAATCAATCGCTACCAGTATAAATCTGTGGCCATTAGATGCTGTCGGAGTGATCGAGCCTATTATGTCGATTCCCCATATGGAGAAAGGCCATGGTGCTAATAACAAGTTTAGCTCGTTGGGCGGAGCATTTATCCGGTTTGCGTAGACTTGACACAAATGACAGTGCTTGACATATTTTATGCAATCTGATTCCATGGTTAACCAATAATATCCTAACCTCATGATTTTTTGGGCCAACATGTAGCCATTCATATGAGGTCCACATACTCCCTATGTACTTCCTTCATCAGTTCGCATGCTTCATTTTTGTCCACACATCTCAACAAGGTGGTATCAAATGATCTCTTGTAAAGTATGGACCCACTTAATAGGAAATGGCTTGCTAACCTTCTGAGTTTCTTTAGTCATTCTTGCTAGCCATTTCGGGTATTTTCCTTCTTAGAGAAAGGTCTTGATGTCGTGATACCAGGGTTTGTCATCTTGTACTTTCTCAACGGTTAAACAGTAGGCGGGCCGACTTTCGATGTCTATTTTCATCGGTTGAACTTCAGCTCCCCCTGTTATCTGGATCGTAGATGCTAGTGTGGCTAGTGCATCTACAAACTGATTCTAAGTTCTCGGGATGTATGTGAAAGTGATTGCCTTGAATTCTTCAATTAGCTTGTCAAGTGTTGATGATACAGTATTAGTTTGGGGTCTTTAGTCTTGTATTCCCCTCTTGTCTGTAGTATGATGAGCGACGAATCTCCATATACTTCTAATTCGCGGATTTCCATTTGACAGGCCATTTTGAGGCCAAGAATACATGCTTCATATTCTACGATATTATTGGTATAGGGAAATGTAAGTCTCGTCGCTGCAGGGAATTGAGTGCCATATGGGGATATCAATACTCCCCAACCCCACAACCGAATACGTTGGCGGCTCCATCGAAAAACAATTTCCATTTCGCATTCTGCTCTATCCCAAAGTCTCCTACTGGCATATTTTCTATTTCAATATATTCTCATCCGGAAATTGGGCCTGTAGTTCTTGGGAATCTGTCTCGACAGGGTGTTCCGCCAATTGATCGGCTAAGGCTTGCCCTTTCATCGAGTTCTGATTTACGTATGTGATGTCGAACTCAGATAGGAGCATTTGCCACTTAGAGATTCTCCCTATAAAGGCTGGTTTCTCTGCCAAGTATTTCAAGGGATCATGTCTTGTCAGCAGTTCGATATGGTAGTAAAGGGTATATTGCCTTAATCGATGCATGACCCAAATTAGAGCACAACACGTCTTCTCCACCTCTGAGTACCTCTGTTCCCCATCTGTGAACTTCTTGCTCAGATAATATATGGAACGCTCTCTTCCTTCTTCATCTTTTTGCCCCTTCACACATCCCATGGATTCAGGGAGTATAGTGAGGTATAAGAATAAGGGCTTTCCTTGCTTCAGGACTATCAAGACCGGAGGTTTTATAAGATAGTCTTTGATTGTCTTGAATGCCTCTTCGCATTCGTCGTCCCATTCTATTGTGGCATTCTTCTTCAACAGACGGAATAATGGCCGGCATTTTTCGGTGAGCTGTGAGATAAAACGAGCTATATAATTTAATCTTCCCAGCAAGCTTCTCACTTCTTTAACGGAGCGTGGGGAAGGTAGTTCTAATATGGACGTTACCTTGTCAGGGTCGATTTTAATGCCCTTGATAGAGCCATTTTATACTTAATCTTTATAGTATAAATTGTGTTAATTCATTATTGATTTTATAGAAATCATAAGGAAATGGTACTTAATTCCATTATGGTGATAAATCAGGTTAAATGGAGTCAAGGATGCTAATTCAAGTAAATTAGAGAAGTCATCTACAACTTGGATCAAGACAAGGATTTACACCGCCGAAGGGAAGTACATGGGCGTGTAATTGAAGTACACGGCCGTGTACTTGGTTTTGAATCAACAGGAAGATACACGGTTGAAATACACAGCCGTATATCAGAAGCACGGTTTGAGGCACGGCCATAGCGCAAACCGTGTTACACACTGGACAAGAAGGCGGAAATGAGGACTTTCAACAGAGGATGACACGGCCTAGGATCTAGCCGTGGTGTAAACCGTGGAACACACTGGAAAAGGATGAAGACTTGTAGATCATGTACAGAGGAAGGCACGGTTGAAAATCTAGCCGTGGGTGAAGCCATGCTACACACTGGACACGGAAGATGATACGTGAATTATGCACAGAGGAAGGCACGGCTTGACCTACGGTCGTGTGGTAGGGCGTGCCAGGCAGACGAAGATTCACTTCTCGAAATCTACTTGGAAAAGGAAAGATATTTTCGTATCTTGCTAGCAAAAGATCACATGCCATCCCTCTAACAATATAAATAGAACCAACCCTAGAGGGTGAGGGCAACTTTTAATCTTTAACTTTTGAATCTTTGAATCTAGAATCACCTTGGAGACAAGAAGGAAAGGAGGAGGCAGAGCAGGCAGCCGGAAACAGAGGCTTGTTATGTTTTTATTTTTAATTTTCGTTTTATTGATGAACATGAGTAGCTAAGCTACTTTTCTAGCCAAAGGGTCATAGATGTTTAATTCTCCACGAATTGTGAGGTCTAATTGACTTGTATTTATTCTATTCTTTGCTTTCGGGTATTATATATCTTCTGATCGTTTTGTCATTATTATCTTTGTTGATTGGTATGAATAGAGCTCTTCTACTCAATTAGCAAGTAATATATTATCAACTAGCACGTCAAATCCGTAATTGTTTTATTGTTCTAGTCTTAGTGACGCAATAACATGTTTGGTTATAAAAGAGATGATCGAATTCATGTTATGGAGGTGTGTGATCATGTTTAAATAGGTTATCTTATAATCTACTGGCATGAACTGGTGGTCTCTCTAGATTTTAATGCTATTGGTAGATTAAATCCTAAGCGCATGTCTAGGATTGTCTAATCGATAAGAGAAATAATCAAAGAGCTTCTCTTGATTATTGAGGAAGTACGGAGAGATAGGTTGTTAGAGCTTATTAATAACCATAACCAGTTTATCTAGAAATAAGAATAGAAAACATTTGCATCGATGATCAATTCCTAGAATTAAACTATCTTGATTCCTTTGGCTAGGCTTTTATCAATATTCAATTTTCTTATCTTGTTTTAACTTTATTCGATTCACAAACCAAACCCCCATTTTCCTTTTCCTTTTTATTCTCCTTGGATAGAAATAAATTTAACCAATCTCTGTGGATTCGACCCTACTCACCGCTATATGCAAATCATATAATTGTCTAGGAGTAGGTTTTATTTTTGTTGGATTCGACACCCATCAAATTTTGGCGCCGTTGCCGGGGATTGGTGTCAAATTTATTTCTATTCTTGTATGACTCGTTCTTCTCAGACAGGTGAACTAACTTATAATCCGGAGATTGAGAAGACTCTAAATAGGCTGCGACAAGAAGCTAGATCATCCCCTAGACTGAACTTAGCATCGGATTTGTCTGATTCATCCATTGATTCTGAAAAAGAAGACGATATAGCAAATCCCAAGAGAACCTTGAGGGAGTTGGCTGCGCCGGATGTGAATCAACAACCACTTTGTATTCACTACCCCGAACTAGCCGTGGAATTCGAGTTAAAATCTAGGTTGATACATCTGCTACCCACCTTTCATGGTCTTGAGAATGAAGATCCTCATAAGCATTTGAAAGAGTTTTATATAGTGTGTTCTAGTATGAAGCCGCGAGGAATAACCGACGATCAAATCAAGCTACGCGCTTTTCCATTTTCTTTAAGTACTAAAGCTAAAGATTGGTTGTTTTATTTGCCTCCAGGTTCTATAACCACATGGACTGATATGGTGAGACTCTTCTTGGACAAATTCTTCCCTGCATCCAGAGCCGCTGGTATAAGAAGAGAAATTTGTGGTATAAAACAGAAGGACACCGAGACTCTTCATGAGTATTGGGAGAGGTTCAAGCAATTGTGTGCAAGCTGCCCACAACATGGAATATCTTAACAACTTCTCATCCAATACTTCTACGAAGGCTTACTTCCGATGGAAAGAAAGATGATGGATGTTGCAAGTGGAGACGCCATAGTAAACAAAACCTCTGGTCAAGCTAGGGAATTGATCTCCATTATGGCTGCCAATTCGCAACAATTTGGGTATAGGCATGATACATCTTCAAGGAAGGTAAATGAGGTAAGTGTGTCTAACCTTGAACATCAAATTTCTAATCTAACCTCCCTTGTGCAGCAGCTAGCTCTTGGAAAAACACAGCAGGTGAAGGCTTGTGGAATTTGTGCTGCTCCTAATCATCTGACCGACATGTGCCCCACATTGCAAGATGACAACCATGAACACACCAATGCTGTAGGCGGATTTCAGGACAACCACAAAGGAAGTATGACCCCTACTCGAATACTTACAATCCTGGATGGAGGGATCATCCTAACTTCCGATATGGCAATAACCCACAACAATTCCAACAATTCCAGCCTAAGTCATCACACCAAGTACCCCAAGCTCCTTCTACTTCAGGTATGTCTCTTGAGGACATTGTTAAGTCTCACGCTGTTAATACCAAACAATTTCAGGAGGAAACAAAGCAAAGCATTCAAAACTTGGAGAATCAGGTAAGCCAACTTGCTTCTGCTGTCAATAGGTTAGAAACTCAAGGTAAGTTACCTTCTCAAACTATTACAAACCCGAAGCAAAGCGTTAATTCAATTACCTTGAGAAGTGGAACAGAATTGCAGGGATCAAATAAGAAAGGACATCCGTCTAATCATGAGGAGGAGACCAAGAAAGAGATTTCGACTCCGAGCCAGCAGGGCAACCAGATTAGCAAGTCTCTAGTTGAGCCATCGAAGGTCACATTGATACCACCTCCTTTCCCCTCGAAATTAGCGAAATCCAAGAATGAAGCGGAAGAAAAAGAGATTCTGGAAGCTTTTCGCAAAGTCGAGGTAAATATTCCTTTGCTTGATGCAATTAAGCAAATACCGCGCTATGCTAGATTTCTCAAAGACTTGTGCACTAACAAAAGAAAGCTGAAAGGTAATGAAAATATTAGTGTGAATGAAAATGTTTCAGCTATTATTCAGAAGAAGCTTCCTCCTAAATGCAAGGATCCAGGTATGTTTACTATTCCTTGCAAAATAGGTAATCTTGGAATCGCTAAAGCCATGTGTGATTTAGGAGCTTCTATCAATGTCATGCCTTTGTCTGTTTATCAATGTTTAAATGTTGGTTCCTTGAAGGAAACAGGTGTCATTGTTCAACTTGCTGATAGGTCCAATGTTTATCCTGAGGGAGTTTTAGAGGATGTTTTAGTTCAAGTCAATGGGTTGGTTTTTCCTGCTGATTTTTATGTGCTTGACATGGACGATAGTGATTCTCATACTTCATCACTAATATTATTAGGGCGACCATTCCTTAAGACTTCTAAAAGAAAATTGATGTAAATGATGGCACCCTCACTATGGAATTTGATGGTGAAGTAATTAAATTTAACATTTATGATGCCATGAAACATCCTAGCGATATCTCCACTATTTTTGTTGCGGATGTTATTAACCCATCACCACAGGCACCCAAGCTGGAATCAAAATCCTTATCCAAACATCCAGCCAGGAACGTCTAGCCAAAGACGTTAAAGAAAGGTGCTTCATGGGAGGCAACCCATGTCAAAAAAAAAAAAAAATTCTTTTAGTTTTGTTTTGCTTTAGTTTTGTTTTTTTTTTAGTTTAGTTTGTTTTGATTTTAGTGTAGTTTTGAACTCTTTGGATCAGCTGCAACAAGGATACACATCATTAGATGACACTTTCCAGAGCTTAAGGGGAAAACTCCAATACCAGGAAGTACCAATATTTCCTTTCTCATATTCTCTAATGTTCCTTGAGTTGTTAATTCCTTGTCAATTGTGCTAAATTAGGAACAGTGAGGACACTGTTCAAGCTAAGTGTGAGGGAGAGGATAATAAAATATAGAGAATAGAGAACTAACTATACTCTGAATGTTTGTCCTTAAGCAATTTTAAGCCAAATTTTTTCAAAATTATCATGAAATCTAGAGATTGTACTAAATGTTGTAATAAGCATCTACAAAATGTGAAATTGACTTGTTCAAATGTTTTACTCACCCACTGCTGTGATTGGAATACATGGTTAAAATTAAGTAGTGAAATCTTTAAGAAACAAATTTACCTTGTATTTAGCTTTAGAATTGGAAGTCTAAGAGTAAGTCGAGTCCCTAAGTGAAAAATAAACAAGTTTACTTCTAGGTTATATTAGCTACTGTATACTCTTTGAAGTTGTTTGTAAAGCAATCATAGCACTTAATGAAAAAAAAAACAAAAAAAAAAGCAGAATCAAGCATAGCCATTATTCCAATGATTCAACTAATTGAGTTAAGAGTATTCAAACTTGAATGTTAGAGTGAGGAAGAGTCCGTAGGGGTATCTCAAAACCCGGTCACTTAAGTGATGAGCTCGGGATGTTGCCGACTCAATGAACTCACTATAACGATAAGGGCGAAAAAGGTAAAAGTTCATGAAAAAAAAGCGGGCAAAAACCTGTCAAAATAGATGCTTGAATAAATCAAAAGAACATGAATGTAAACATTCATTGAATAAAACAAAGATGTATAAAAGGGAGAATATCTAGCAAAGAACTTATACCATATGCTTTTACTTTATACTGCAAGGATTATATGTTTGATAATATCCAATGAAGTTTAATTGGGTGTTTTTCCTTAGTGGATTAAGTATTTACTTTTGGAATAAAAATTCTTTTGCTAAACATGAGGATTAAAGTTTGTTTTGTTTAGATTAGCTATTAAATTTTGTCCATGGTAATTTGATCACAGGAAACTAGTTTGGTTGAAGTAGTAGGCATTAAAACTACAAGTCATGAATTACAAATGAATAGATGCTTGGAATGATGAAAAGAAAGTTTGTATAATCTATGACAGATTTCTCAATTGATTTGATTCAATTGCTTGAGGATAAGCAAGAGTTTAAGTGTGGGGAAATTTGATAGAGGCATTTTATACTTAATCTTTATAGTATAAATTGTGTTAATTCATTATTGATTTTATAGAAATCATAAGGAAATGGTACTTAATTCCATTATGGTGATAAATCAGGTTAAATGGAGTCAAGGATGCTAATTCAAGTAAATTAGAGAAGTCATCTACAACTTGGATCAAGACAAGGATTTACACCGCCGGAGGGAAGTACATGGGCGTGTAATTGAAGTACATGGCCGTGTACTTGGTTTTGAATCAACAGGAAGATACACGGTTGAAATACACGGCCGTATATCGGAAGCACGGTTTGAGGCACGGCCATAGCGCAAACCGTGTTACACACTGGATAAGAAGGCGGAAATGAAGACTTTCAACAGAGGATGACACGGCCTAGGATCTAGCCGTGGTGTAAACCATGGTACACACTGGACAAGGATGAAGACTTGTAGATCATGTACAGAGGAAGGCACGGTTGAAAACCTAGTCGTGGGTGGAGCCGTGCTACACACTGGACACAGAAGATGATACGTGAATTATGCACAGAGGAAGGCACGGCTTGACCCACGGCCGTGTGGTAGGGCGTGCTAGGCAGACGGAGATTCACTTCTCGAAATCTACTTGGAAAAGGAAAGATATTTTCATATCTTGCTAGCAAAAGATCACATGCCATCCCTCTAACAATATAAATAGAACCAACCCTAGAGGGTGAGGGCAACTTTTAATCTTTAACTTTTGAATCTTTGAATCTGGAATCACCTTGGAGACAAGAAGGAAAGGAGGAGGCAGAGCAGGCAGCCGGAAATAGAGGCTTGTTATGTTTTTATTTTTAATTTTCGTTTTATTGATGAACATGAGTAGCTAAGCTACTTTTCTAGCCAAAGGGTCATAGATGTTTAATTCTCCACGAATTGTGAGGTCTAATTGACTTGTATTTATTCTATTCTTTGCTTTCAGGGATTCATATATCTTCTGATCGTTTTGTCATTATTATCTTTGTTGATTGGTATGAATAGAGCTCTTCTACTCAATTAGCAAGTTAATATATTGTCAACTAGCACATCAAATCCGTAATTGTTTAATTGATCTAGTCTTAGTGACGCAATAACATGTTTGGTTAAAAAAGAGATTATCGAATTCATGTTATGGAGGTGTGTGATCATGTTTAAATAGGTTATCTTATAATCTACTGGCATGAATTGGTGGTCTCTCTAGATTTTAATGCTATTGGTAGATTAAATCCTAAGCGCTTGTCTAGGATTGTCTAATCGATAAGAGAAATAATCAAAGAGCTTCTCTTGATTATCGAGGAAGTACGGAGAGATAGGTTGTTAGAGCTTGTTAATAACCATAACCAGTTTATCTAGAAATAAGAATAGAAAACATTTGCATCGATGATCAATTCCTATAATTAAACTATCTTGATTCCTTTGGCTAGCTTTTATCAATATTCAATTTTCTTATCTTGTTTTAACTTTATTCGATTCACAAACCAAACCCCCATTTTCCTTTTCCTTTTTATTCTCCTTGGATAGAAATAAATTTAACCAATCTCTGTAGATTCGACCCTACCCACTGCTATATGCAAATCATATAATTGTTTAGGAGTAGGTTTTATTTTTGTTGGATTCGACACCCATCAGTCCTCTTGGCTTATGACAAACCCTAACAATTTCCCCGTCGTGACCCCGAAAGTACATTTTTCCGGGTTTAACTTGAGCTGGAATTTTCTCAGTCGTTTAAACAATTTCCTCAGGATATCTATATGGCTTTCTCCTTCTTTAGATTTGGCTATCATGTCATCGACATATACTTCAACATCTCGATGCATCATGTCGTGAAGTATTACGACCATGGCTCTCTAATACGTTGCCCCGACATTTTTCAAACTGAAGGGCATGACTTTGTAATAGAAAGTTCCCCATGTTGTGATGAAAGTTGTTTTGGTTTTATCTTCTTCAGCCATTTTTATTTGATTATATCCTGAGAAACCGCCCATGAATGAGAAAAGATGGTTTCCCGCAGTGTTGTCTACCAGAACATCAATGTGAGGTAGGGGGAAGTTATCCTTTAGGCGTAGCTTGATTTAAGTCCCGGAAGTCTACGCATACGCGTACTTTTCCATTCTTTTTCATGACGGGGACTATATTTGCTACCCATTCCGGGAGTCGGATACTTCAATGAACCCTACTTCTAGCAGTTTCTTGACTTCTTCCTTAATCTTCAGCAAGATGTCAGGCCTGAATCTTCTCAGTTTTTGTTTTTTAGGTTTGACATCTTCCCTTGTGGGAAGCCTATGAACCACTATTGATTGGTCTAGCCCTGGCATGTCACTATATGACCAGGCAAACACATCCGCATATTCCATTAATAGCTCGGTTATCTCACATTTTTGCTCGGCACTCAAACTGGTCCCGATTTGAAGTTCTTAGGGTTTTCCATGCTTCCTAGATTTATTGTCTCCACAGGCTTGCCGATCGAGATTCCGCTTTGTTCATGTTTTAGCCAATTTTCTTGCATTATTTCATAGTCTAAGATATCGCCTTCAACAACTGACCCAGTAGCATTGGAAACGATATCAGCGTTTTTACTTTCTACCTGCGCGAAATATCCCTGATGTTCGATGGTAGGAGATCTGAATAACATGAAAGTGAAAGCATATATATAAGAAGAAAACAAATGCAATTGAATTTGACAAAGAGTCGCAATAAAATTTGTTTAATAATTTTTCTCTACTTTTGAGCTAACCTAGTGCTACTGATAGGATAACAAAACCAATTGTTCAGAGCCGGATGCTGTTTGGACGTGCGAGGGGTTGATTTCCCTTTGCTGTCGTCCTCTTCGTTTATCTGAGGCTCTTGAATGATGTTTACCTTTCGAAAGATTGTTAGAGAGGTGGGATGCACATCTAGGGTGTCGACCAGCTTCCCCCTTATTCTGCCTTTGACACCTTTTGTTTGCGCTTCTTCTACGGCCGTAGGAATGTACCCCAGTCCAAACGTCCCATGCTGCCCCTCTTTAAACTGATGGCCCTCCTTGCTGGTTACCATGTTCACTTCATTGAAAATCTGCAACCCCAGGTCTTCTGAACCCTCTTCCCCAATATAAGGTATGGTAATCTCTCTATATATGGCGTAATCCTGTTCGCCCAGTACCGTGACTATCTGCCCGCTTGCAATGAACTTGACCCTTTGGTGAAGACTAGAGGGGATGGCTCCAGCAGCATGTATCAGGGTCGTCCCAAAAGCAAGTTAAAAGACCTTGGGATGTCGAAGACCTGAAAGCGATGTAGAATACTTATGGACCAATTTCTACTGGTAGGTTCACTTCCCCCACTATGTCTCTTTTTGATCCATCGAAAGCTCTGACCACCGTGGAGCTAGGTCTTATGTTGCTTGGATCGACCCCTAACAAGTCGAGCGTTGCCAATGGGCAAACGTTGAGGGATGATCCGTTGTCGATGAGTACCCGGGAGACAATGGTGTCATTGCACCTGACCACTATGAATAATGGTTTGGTATGTTGGTCTCCCTCTTCTCCTAGTTCTTCCGGAGAGAAGGCTATCTGGTCCATTGTGAAGATGGAGTCCGCCACGTGACCTATCTTGTCTGTAGCGATACCTTCCGGGACCTGAATCTTTTTCAGCACTTTAAAGAGTGCTTCCCTGTGGGACTCGGATGTTGTGAGAATGCCCATGAGTGATATTTGTGCTGGAACTTTATTTAATTGTTCCATGATCTTGTATTCACCGACCTTAACCATCTTTGTAAATGCAGCAAGTCCCCCTTCCTCTTCTTCTCCTTTCTCCACATTAGGTTCTTCAGTTGGGCTTTTATACTTTGGATCGTATAATCTCCCAGAGCGGGTGATGCCTCCCACTATAGGAGGTTGCTCTTATTCGAGGGCCCGATAGTCGAACGGTGCAGCCTTGTAATTCTTTGCCGGTATCGGGACATTGAATACATATCTTTTTCTTGGGATTTGTACCTCAGTTGATTGTCCCTCATAGCACTGTATAACCCTGGGGTTCAGATGAGAATTGATCATGTTGATAGTCTTCCCCTCTTCCTTTGACGGGTTGTCTTCCTTCTCAAATTCCGGCCCCCATCCACTAGGCGGCCCCTGCTCGGTCGGGATATAAGAATATTTTACCAAATACTGAAATCTCCCATGTGATTCTCCCAAAGTGCCGACCATTGGGTCTCCGGCTAACCACCTTCTTTTAATGTGTGCTTTTGGTGTTTCTTCTGGAGCTTGGTGGGATTGCTTCTTCTATTGCTCCATCGGATTCTGCTTAGGGGCTTCTTTGGGGATCGATTCCTCAAATGTGATCATATTAATGGTGGGCTTATGATTGGGCAGTGGATTGGTGTTGACATTGGGTGCTGGGGCATTCACGAAATCCAGTTTATGATTCCTGCATCAATTAAGTCTTGGATTTTGTGCCGGAGCCTCTGGCACCTATCTGTAGAATGCCCCTCCTGACCATGTGGTAGTCACATTTGAGGTTTGAGTCGAAGTTCTTGGGCCTGTACCGGTCATTGGGGAGCTCAAAACTGATCAAGTTGTCTGCCCTCAACCGAGCGAAGACCTGACTGAGCGGTACAGGGATTGGAGTGAACTGCCTTGGGGCCCTAGCGGCCTGAGCGTGACCTGTCGTAGGTTGTTGGGCTAGGATATTCGTGGTCTGGAATGTCATACGAGTCCCAGATTTTTCTGCCTTACCAGAGTGGACTGTGCTGACAGTGGACTCTTTAGCTCTGTTTCCTCCTAAAGGCCTTTGTGTCGGTGCGACCTTAGGAGGCTCCATTGTTTGGAGTCTACCGGTGGTGATGGCATTCTCAATCCTGCATCCCGCAGCCACTACCTCTGCAAAACTGGATGAGGTCTGGCTTACCAGGTGTGAAAAGTAGGTCTTGTCCAGGGTATTGACAAATATGGATGTCAATTCCTTTTCTGATATTGGGGTTGCTACCCTGGCAGCCTAGGCTCTCCAGCGCTGAGCATACTCCTTGAACGGCTCAGCATGTCTCTTCCGGAGACTCCCCAGGTCGATTACGGATGAGGCGACTTCAATATTAAACTTATATTGGTCATAAAATGCCCGAGTTAACTTCTCCCAGGTGTTAACAATGTTGAAGTCCAGGTGGGCATACCAGACTAGTGCAGGGCCTATGAGGCTGTCTTGGAATGTCTGGAGCATGAGTTGGTCGTATTGAGCATACTTGCTCATTTTCCGGGCATATAGCCTGGTATGCATTTTGGGGTAGCCGGTCCCGTCATACTTTTCAAACTCTAGGGTATTGAACTTTTAGGGTATATCTCTTCCCTGTATGCTGGCAGATTGGTGATTCCGGCCTGTTCAAAACCATCAGGGCCTTCAATGGTTTTCATCTTGTCATGGAGCTGCTGGAAGAGTCGCTTCTCCATCTCCTTCTGCCTTTCTTCCATTTCCCTTTTTAGGTCGTCGGAGGTTAGGGCCCTGGTTGACCTTTGTCTCATATTCAAAGGCCGGGTTAAGGTGGGAATTGATCTCTTCATATTCTGGAGGCTATCCTTCCACTGCTTTTCCCTTTCTGGCCCCTGAATACTCTTCCTGGGTTGGCTGAGTGTTGCGCAGGAGACCGATGCTTTCAGTTAAGAGGTGAACCTAGGCAGCCAGTTGTTGGACTGTTTGTTCTAGGGACATGATCCTAAAGTCCGAGGCAGCTTCAGCATTAGCGTTGTTGCGGTTGTCGCTACTATTGGCCATTCTTGTTCTTGAGCGCGTGAGAACTGGACTTCTAGGAGGGTTCGATTGCTTAGAAGCTATTTTGATACTTGGATGCGCATTTTGTTTTTTTTTGTTTTAGTGTAATGTATGCAAAATGATATGCATGTGTCACGCGGATGCTAAAAATAAAAGGGTTGACAACTGATTGACAATGTAATATTGAAACTTTACTTTTATTCATATTGAAAATTTTGGAGTTCGATAATCAAAATAAAAGATTACAAATAATGATCTATTTCCTAGCTCTTTTAGTCTTTTGTTGTGGAGGCTCAGACTTCTCATTGATGACAGCTTCTAATTCTTTGACTTTGGCTTGGGTCTTCTCCAATTGTGCTTCCAAGGCCTTGTTCCTTTAGTCGGATTCTTTGAAACGTCCCTTCCAGATGTCTTTCTTATGATCTGCAGCTTCAAAATATACTTCCATGCGGGCCTTGACTTGCTCCAGGTAATTTCTGTCTCTGGGTTGATCTTGTCTGGTCTTGGTTGGGTGACGTCTGGAACCTGATATGCTCTTTCCCTTGTCTGGTATAGCTGGCGGATTACAAACTCTCTAGTGGCTCGGTGTTTTCCCACTTCGCCATCTAACTCCCCGAGGTCCACATTCGGGCTTTCAATTCTGGCTTCCCAAAGTGCTTTGACCTCTGCCAGCTTAGCAAACTTCTCGGCTACCAACAAGTTCGGATCTTGGTATTCAAAGGTGACTGCTTCCAGCGAGGGCCGATAAACTATATCTTGGATGGTACCAAACTGGCAGACCACTGAGTTGGGGTGATATCCAACACATCCGCTGATTCTGATTAAAGGTACTGCTTGGAAGTTTCTGCAGGTCAAGATGATTTTGTTACAGCAACTCCACCTGGCTGTCCACAGAATATCCTCAGCACTGAAACTTCTAAGTACCTCTACCCAACTGTGGCTGGTAAGGTCGTCGGGCAGCTTCACCTTTTCTATACATGAGTTTACGAGATCTACTTGCTAGGCTAAGGTTTTTCGGACCATGTTCAACCCGAAACATTTAAGGTGGCTTACAAACCATATCAGCAGAAGGTTGAGGCTTGAGCGAAGGATCCCATGGCCTTTCTTCTTGAGGAAATTCAAGTTTCGGATCTGTTCAGCCAGTAGAGCCGGGATGTAAGATCTTCCCTCCAAAAATTGGGTCACCAGCTCTGCGACCCGGTAGTAAATATAGAAGGTCCCGGTGGGGAACAGTATGGTGGCGAAGGCTGTCAATATGAAAGCGTTCACCCTTCTCTGTCTGTAAGTTTTGGGGTCCCCACATAGTATGTCCTTCCTATCCCCATTGTCCTCTCGGGCGATGAACCAGGCTTCCAAATCATCCATTCGTATGCAATATCCATTACAGTCTACTAGGGCTTTGTTGACTGCTGTTTTACGGATGCCTAATAATCTGCTGAAGGTACCGGCTGGCCCGCCTCGAGGTCTGGCATATAGATTTGATTGGTTAGTGCTGGAGCCTGTAGCAACTGGGTGTACTCCTCCAGGGTAGGGGTGATCTCATGCGGCCCGATAAAGAAAGCACGGGCTTAATTTCCCATAATTGGAGCATGGCCCGGACTAAAGGCAAATTCACCTCTATCTTTGTCAGTGAGAGGACGGGGCCGATCTTTTGCTGGATGAAGACCTGCTCCTCTAGGTTATACAAGGTAAACCAATGGTCCAGTACAATTTTTGGTCCAAAGGTTTGTATACCCGAATTTCTTTGCGGAGGAGACGGTCGATTGCGGTACTAGCCATCTATTTACAATAAGAAATTGCCTAATTACAAACAGAACTATGAAAACATTACAGGGAAATAAATTTGAACTCCATGAACAAAATAACAAACCATTATGTTGTCATCAATTGTCAACCCCTCATGATGTTATGTATGCAAGTAGGTTGGTTCTAACTGGTTCCCGAGCTCTATGACCTCCCGCATTCTCGGAGAAATGGATCTCAGGCCATATCGAAGCATAGGGTGGGGTAGCCTAATCGGTCCCGAACGTTGAATCAACTCACTACGCCCGAAACCTACACAATGGCTCCCCGTCTTAGGTTTCTAGGACGGTCCGGGTTCGACCGCATCTATTCACACAAACATATGCATACAAACCCCCCATAGAAAACTAAAAATCTAACTAATCCCTGCAAAGTTAGTAACAGAGTAATAATTGAAACACATTTCTTAAAGAGAACACTTCGAAAAGATTCAGGTGGCTAGCCTACTGGCATGGGTCCCTAGTGGAGTCGTCATCCTGTCGAGTCTAATTTTTGCGTTCCCATTCCTAATCCGATTTAGACTAGACCCTATGTTCATCTAATGTAGATCCTCGACTTGAGTTAGGAATTGCGTTTGATTTTTGGAGTCGCCACCCAACTGTTGTTGGGAAATATTGAATTAAGACTAAAGGAGCATATTAGTCTTAATTTAGACCACTAGTCGTCGTTATTTCCTCTTCTCGTTTTTGAAAAGAGGAAAAGAGAAAACTAAAGTTTCTAAGTCCGGAGGCTAACATATTAAAACTTTACGGTTACCACCTAATCTCCTAAAATTGTTCTTATTTAGAAACGTGTTTTATTGTGTTTCTGTTACTTTTTATTATGTTTTTGAATTATTTCAAGAAAATGATTTTTCATTCATTTTTATGGGTTGACCCGAATGGGTGTTTACGTACTTGCTAGTCAGGATCAAATAAGCCGTAATTCGCTTTTCAGAAAACTTTAAGTTTGTTTGTGAATTTTAATTTTGAAATCTCTTTTGATTTATGTTTTTAACATTTTTGGGATTTTTTTCTAAAAATCTAAGTCTAAGCTTTAATCTGATTTTTGAAAATGACTTTTAGGGAAAAACATCAATTTTGGATTTATTTGAAGAAAATGATTTTTCTAAGTGATAAAACTCATTTTTTATGATTTTTTATTTTTTTATTTTTTTTAAATTTTCATGATTTTATGATTTTTATAAATTTTTGTGATTTTATGATTTTTTTTATAATTTTTTATGATTTTTATGATTCTTCTACTATTTTTGTAATTTTTCTAAATTTTCATGATTTTTATTGTTTTTTATTATTTTTATGATTTTTTTATTATTTTTGAATTTTTGTTAAAAATTTTATCCTAAACTGTTATTTATTCTACTTTCAAATCTAAAATTTCATTATTACTTCTTCTAATATTTTTATTATTTATCTATATTTTTATTATTATTTATTTTTCTTTATATTTATTTTTATTATTTTTTTCTACATTATTAAATCCTAAAAATCTAATTTCTACATTTTCCTACTTACGAAAATAAAACATAAACAAATAACTAACTAAATAAATAACCAACAAATAAATAATCAAATAAATAAAAATAAAATAAATAAACAAAATTCGAAAAAAAATAAAAAAAAATCCGAAAATTCGACTTACCTGGATCTGAGTCGGTGCGCGGGTCGGGTCGGTCGGGTCAAATCGGGTCGAGTCAGATCGATCGGACACGGCGGCGAAGGATGCTCGTTCACGGCGTTCCGGCGGTCTTTCATCGTGGGTGAGGTGTCAAATCCTAGCTTCTTAAGGGTGCTAAATCCAATGGTGGTGGTGGTTTGCTCCCAGATCGTCTCCTGATGGTGGTTCAACTCCGGTCAGCAATCGCGATTTTGGGTCTCCTCCGATTTGCACTCTTTTCTCACTTTCTCTCAATTCTGATTCGTGTTTTGGCTTCCTCCCTTCGATTCCTATTCATAGGCACTTGAAACCGAGCTGGATAAGCTCGGATTTCCTCCGATCAAAGCTAATCGAGTTTTCGATTAAAAAAACCAACTCCGATTTGTACAAATCCTTTGATTTGTTGCGATCTGATTCCCATTAGATAATGTTTATCTTATTTCTATTAAAGATTTGTTGGATTTGTGCAAAAAATCGAATCGAAACGGCCAAAATGCGAATTTTTCTTCCGCCGGCGATCTCAGACCCGAGGTAAAGACGATCACGCGCGCGTTCCCTCCAGCCAATCAGAGGTTGCCACGTGTCCTGGATAAGTAAGAAAAACAAAACCCGGAAACTGCCTCCCCCGCGATTCGAACCTGTGATCGAGCCCCCCCCCCCCCCCCCCCCCCCCCCCCCCGCGCGCCTTAGCCCATCGTCCGAACCAGCTGGGCTAGCCCACTTTCCTGATTTTTTCTAATTTATGCAATGCGATTTTTTATTTTTTTGTATTTTTTGAAATTTCAAAAATTTGTAAATATTATTTATTATTGCCATTTCTGAAATCATTTTTTCAAAATTGATGTGTTTTCCTATTGATTTTTATTTTTTGGATATTTTTATTATTTATGCTAAATTAAAGAAAAATTGAAAAAAAATTGGAAAAAATTAAGAATTGATTATTGTCAATTATTATTCATTTCTAGGGAAAAAATGGGGTGTTTACAGATATCACATACATAAATCAAAATTCAATGAAAGGGCAATCTTTAGCCAACCAATTGGCAGAACACCCAATTGAGGGAGATTCCCAAGAATCACAAGCCTAATTCCCTAATGAAAATATATTAACAGTGGGAAGTACACCAGTAGAAAGTTGTGGGATAGACCAAAACCCTAAGTGGAAGATGTTCTTTGACGAAACTGCCATGTATTCGGTTGTGGGATCGGGGTGGTGTTGATATCCCTAGACGGAACACAATTCCCTTCAGCAACGAGACTCACATTTCCATATACTAATAATATCGCGGAATATGAGGCATGCATCCTCGGCCTCAAAATAGCTTGCTACATGGAAATCCGTGAATTAGAAGTGTACAGAGATTCGTCGCTCATCATATTACAGACAAGAGGGGAATACAAAACTAAAGACCCTAAATTGGTACCATACCATCAGCATTTGACAGAGCTAATCGAAGAATTCGAGGCAATCACTTTCACATACATCCCGAGAACTCAGAATCAGTTTGCAGATGCACTCGCCACACTAGCATCTATAATTCAGATAACATGGGGAGTCGAAGTCCAACCATTGAAAATAGAGATTGAAAATTGGCTCGCCTACTGTTTGATAATCGAAAAGGTATAAGATGATAAGCCCTGGTATCACGACATCAAAACTTTTCTCTAAGAAAGCAAATACCCTGAAATGGCTAGCAAAAATGACCAAAGAATGCTCAGAAGGTTAGCAAGTCATTTCTTATTAAGTGGGTTTGTGCTTTACAAAAGATCGCCTGATACCACCTTGCTAAGATGTGTGGATAGAAATGAGGCATGTGAACTGATGAAAGAAGTGCATGAAGGGGTATGTGGACCTCATATGAACGGCTACATGTTAGCCCAAAAAATCATGAGATTAGGCTACTATTGGCTAACCATGAAATCAGATTGCATCAAATATGTTAAACATTGTTACTTGTGTCAAGTGTACGCAAATCGGATAAATGCCCCGCCCAACGAGTTGCATTTGTTGTCTGCACCATGGCCTTTCTCCATGTGGGGGATCAACATAATCGGCCCAATCACTCCGACAGCATCCAATGGCCACAGGTTCATATTGGTAGCCATTGATTACTTCACCAAGTGGGTGGAAGCTTCATCATATGCCAATGTCACCAAAGGGGTAATAGTCCGATTCTTGAAGAGGGACATAATAGCTTGATATGGAGTTCCTGAGTCAATCATCACCGACAATGGTACCAATCTCAAGAACAAGTCGATGACAAGTTTATGCCAACAGTTCCACATAAACCATAGAAATTCAACTCCCTACCAACCTCAGATGAACGAGGGCAGTAGAAGCAGCCAACAAGAATATCAAAAGAATCATAAAAAAAATGACAATCACTTACAAAGATTGGCACGATATGTTGCCATTCACCCTCATGGTTTATAGGACCTCAATTAGAACATCTACTGGAGTTACCCCGTATTCTCTATTATATGGTACTGAGGCAGTTCTACCAGTCGAGGTCGGAATACCATCATTCAGAATTCTGTAGAAGCGTGTTAAATGAATTAGACTGGGTAAAGAAGAGGCTTAATCAGTTGAATTTGATTGACGAAAAAAGACTCACTGCATTATGTCACGGCCAGTGTTACCAACAAAGGATGGCCCGAGCATTTAACAAGAAAATGAGGCCTTGATTGTTCAAAGGGGGAGATTTAGTGCTAAAGAAAGTTCTCCCGAATGCTCAAGATTTCATAGGGAAATTTACCCCAAACTATGAGGGTCCATATGTGGTGAAGAAGGTATTGTCAGGAGGTACTCTGATATTAAGCATTGAACCTGGTACATTAATAGAATAATACTACAATCACAAGAGTCATGCGCATAAGAAAGGAAGCACATCAAGACCCTCAACCTTGTTTTAAACCAAGAGTAAGCAAAGGAGAAGCAAACCAGCACGAAGGTCCGGTTGTTTAGTTGCTATCCGCGATAAATTGGTAAGCATCTTAGAATAAATAACTATCATCCACATATCATAAAACATCTCTTATCAAATCATTTAACCCATTCATTAGAAGCATTTTCAAAAGCATAGGTTAGTTAGCCCACATTGGGGCACTTTCCTAAACATCCTCTCTTAAGGTCAGCTCATAAGGGCACCTTTTTGAGACGTTTCTCCCTACCGTAAATTAGTCAGCCCATAGGGGTACCTTTCGAGACATTTCTTCCCCAGGATCGCGAGCCTAAGAAGACACTTCCCACCATAGGTTAGTTAGCCCATAAGGGGGCACTTTCCCGAACATCCCCTCAAAAAGGTCAGCCCGTAGGGGCACTTTCTGAGGCATGTCCTCTCGCTATAGGTTAGTTAGCCCGCAAAGGGGCACTTTCCTAAACACAATTTCTTGAAGTTAGCTCATATGAGTACTTTTCGAATCTATCGATAAGTTAGCTCACAGGAGCACTTTTCGAATCTATCAATCAGTTAACTCAGAGGAGCACTTTTCGAATCTATCAATCGGTTAGCTCAGATGAGCACTTTTTGAATCTATCGATAAGTTAGCTCACAGGAAAACTTTTCGAATCTATCGATAAGTTAGCTCACAAGAGCACTTTTCGAATCTATCGATCAGTTAGTTCAAAGGAGCACTTTTCGAATCTATCGATAAGTTATCTCACAAGAGTACTTTTCGAATCTATCGATCAGTTAGCTCAGATGAGCACTTTTCGAATCTTTCAATCGGTTAGCTCAAATGAGCACTTTTTAAACCCACCAATTAGTTAGCTCAAAGGAGCACTTTTCGAATCTATCGATTAGTTAGCTCATATGAGCACTTTTTGAATCTTTCGATTAGTCAGCTCATGAGAGCACTTTTCAAATTTGTTAAGGACCGATTAGTCAGCTCACAAGAGCCCCCTTCGGAAGTATTTCTCCCCAAACAGTCGCTAATCTAACTAGACGCTTCTATTAACAGGCTGCCAGCTCATAAGAGCGCTTCCTGAGATAATCTTCTCTTTAAGGCTGCTAGTCCGACGAGACACTTCCTATCATTAGCTATTCCACTCACAATAACACATTCCTACACAATCCTTGAGATGTTTCTCATCGACGATTAGTCAGCCCATAGAGCACTTTTCGGGAAGATACATTACTTCAGATTGTTAGGTTGTTTAAGATCGTTTCCTAAACAGTATCATTCATTACAAAATACTCATGGGGTTATTAGCTCATGGAGCATTTTTCTACTAGAGACCAAATTCCAGATAACCAGTCAAACCAAAGCATTATCCATTCAGTCAAGAGGCTAAAAATGGCGTCTTTCTTATCTTTGTAGTTAAGTTTTTCAAACTTTGCTATAAAGAGGGGCAATTGTAAACACCTCATTTTTGCCCTAATAATCAATTATCAATTTTTTCTATTTTTTTATATTTTTTTTCTAATTTAGCAAAAATAGGAAAAATATTCAAAAAATAAAATAAATAGGAAAAATACATCAATTTTGGAAAATAATTATAGAAATAGTAATAAAAGGGATTAAATAATTCTTACAAATTTTTTGAATTTCAAAAAATACCAAAATAATAAAAAATCGCATTGCATATATGCAAATTGCAAAAATAAAAAATCGAGTAAGTAGGCTAGCCCAGTTGGTCCGAACCATGGCCTAAGGCCCGGGGAAAGGGGCTCGGTCACAGGTTCGAAACGCGGGGGAAGCAGATTCTGCGTTTTGCAATTTTTTTTCTCACTTGGGACATGTATCAACAGCTGATTGGCTGAAACGGACGCACGCGCCGAGCGCGTGATCTTCTTCCTCCTTAATCCGAGATCATCGCCGATGGGGAAAAAATCACATTTCAACCTTTTTTATTCGATTTTTTTGCACAAATCCAACAGATCTTTAACTAAAATAGGATAAACATCATCCAATTAAGAATCAAATCGTAACAAATTGATGGATTTGCACAAATCGAAGGAGGGTTGTAACCGAAATCCGATTTGCTTCAATCGGAGGAAATCCGA
Organism: Laguncularia racemosa; assembly: GCA_037954665.1. NCBI lineage: Eukaryota > Viridiplantae > Streptophyta > Magnoliopsida > Myrtales > Combretaceae > Laguncularia > Laguncularia racemosa. The sequence continues at coordinate 232,042 of JBBMOL010000039.1, read as the reverse complement.
GCTTATCCAGCTCGATTCCTTGCGGCTATAAATAGAGGATGAAAGCAACAAGCAAAAGCACGGATCAGAAATGAGAAAAAGAGAGAAAATCGAAGCTTTGCTGGAGTTCCCAAGCCACGACCGTCAATCAAGCACCAAATCGCCACCAGGAGGCGTTTTTGGAGAAATCCACCACCACAGTTGACTTCCCTACCCCCAAATACTTAGGAAACGACTCCTCAACCTCCCCGAAGGGCTGCCGGAATGCCATTAACGAATGCCTCCAACCGTCGTGACCAATCGACCCAATCCAACCCGACCCGCGCACCGACCCAAATCTAGGTAAGTCGAATTTTTTTATTTTTTTGTATTTTTTATTTTTTATTTATTTTTAGTTATTTTATTTATTTTCTTCGAATTTATTTATTTATCTATTTTTTATTTATAATTAAAAAATAGAAAAATATTAGAATTTAGATTTTTTTTTAGGATTTAATTTAGGACAAATAATAGAAAATAATAATAAATAATAATAATAATAATAATAAATTATAATAAAATAATTAAAAAATGATAAAGATATATTAGAAAAAAAATGATAAAATTTAGATTTTTTAGTTTAGGGTAGATATATAATATAAGAGAAAATTTTTAATAGAAATCAATAAAAAGTTAAATAAAAAATTAATAAAATTATAAAAAAAATAATTAATAAAAATAAATAAATAAATTATAATAATAGAGGTAAGTTGAAAAATGGGGAAGTAAAATTTTTTATCACTTAGAAAAATCCTTTTCTTAAATAAATCCAAAATTGGTTTTTTCCTAAAAATTATTATTTAAAAAAAATCAAATGATCAAGCTTAAGCTTAGATTTTTTTCAGAAAAATACTAAAATGATAAAAACGTAAACCAAAAGTAATTTCATAATTAAAATTCACAAACACATTAAAGTTTTTCAGGAAAAACGAACTACGACCCGTTTGATTCTAAATAGCAGGTACGTAGGCACCCTTTTGGGGCAACTCTAAAAAGAATAAAAAATCATTTTCTTATAATAACTTACTCAAAAACACAATAAAAAGATAACAACAGAACAAAATAAAAGACATTAGAATAAGATTTTGATTTCAGGAGAATAGGGTAGTAACCTTAAGGTTTTAATAGGTTAGCCTCCGAACCCAAAAACTCTGGTTTTCCATTTCCTCTTTCATAAAAAACAAAAAGAGGAAATTTCGCTGACTAGTGGTCTAAATTAGGATTAATCTGCTCAATTAGTCCTAATTCAATCTTTCCCGATCACAGTTGGGTGGCGACTCCAAAATAAAAATGAAATTCATAACTCAAGTCGAGGGTCTACATTAGATGAGCATAGGGTCTAGTATAAATCGGATTAAGAATGAAAAATCAAAAAATTAGACTCGACACTATGGAAAGTCCATTTAAATCCCAAGATACACTCCTCCATATCTTTATTAAATAGGTGTAGATATCTTCTAGAAAAGATTCACTTATTATAAATATCTCACAATACCCTCACTATAAATAGGTAATCTCTCCACAAAGGTAAAGGATCCAATACTCTTCACTCACTTTTACTTTCTTGTCATCATTATAGTGTTTGTCCAACTTAAGTATCAGAGTATGAACACTGGAGACAACTCCTACGTCCCGTAGCTAATGTTTGTTCAATCTTACAAGCCAAATCTCCTTCATGTAAAGAGTAAATCCAACCCAAGACCACTTGTAGCAAGGACAAGAATCAATAGATAGGGTCATTGAAAAAGTTAGGAGGAAGTTATCTAGATAAACAAACTCGTTGAGTATGGATGGGAGGAAGGTTTTCATTTTCTCAACCATAGAAAGTATAGTTAACTACTACCCGCATGTGTTACTCTTATCTTACATGATAGTAGATTGATTGAAAAGAATAAACAAAGATTTTCTTTGGGGAGACATGGAGAATAGAATGGAAATTCATTGGATAGAGTGGGAAAAAGTTAAGAAGGCAAAAGAGAGAGGATTAATCCATGTGGATCTAAAAGATTGAAATAATTCTAGTTTAATAAAACATGCTTGGGTGCTAAGGTAAAAGGACTTACTTTGGGCAAAGCTAATCAAGAAGAAATACAAGTTTAAGGATAACAAGTTTAGTAAAAGTTTAGCTTTAGCTTTTTCAAACACCTGTCCATGGAAAACAACTAATTAGGAGAGAAAATTATGATTCAAACAAACACTAGAGAAAATGTCAGATTTGATTCTCCAAGTAGAATAAAGAGTGACAACTTCCAAAATCTGGTGAGGATTGAGTCTATCATAGGCTTGGAGGGGTATTAATAAATGGGATGAAGAGAGCATATCTTTTCCTTTAGATAGTCATTTAAAGATCTTGACAGGAAATGTAATACTAAAAAGGGTAGCAAATAGGAAAATAAAAAAAAAAATTGGGTTCATGATCCAAATAAATAAACCACTTTGATTAGTTTATAAGGAAATTAGAAAAGAGAGAGATTAAGACATGTTGAGTGATGATTGGAGCTAGGTATGAAAAGCTCTAACAATTCTAAAGATTTAGGTTTTAGTTTGGAGATTACATCATGATGGTATTCCTACTGGCTACTAAAGTAAATTTAAATAAATGATGGCCTAAAATATATTTAAATTTTTTGTTTTTTAATGAAGTTGTGGAATCAACATACTACAATTTCAAGAATTGCAAGGTGATAAGAATTTTTTTGTTCTCGCTAAATAATTCTCAAACCTTTAAACACTCTTTTAATATCAAGTGGTTAAAGGTAAATGGTAGGCTAAAGAGAACAAAATGAAAAGCATAGAGGAGGTGTAGCGATGCATGTTTATGTTCATGATTTAAGGGCTTTGGAATGAGAGGAACATGAGAATTTTTAGATCAAATAGTTTTAAACTGAAATGGATATATCAAATAAAAATCAAAGTAGCTAATTTATGGGTGTTACTACAAGCAAAAAATGAGAGTGTAATCAATAACAATGATAGGAATTGAGGTTTGTTCCATTGTAATTCAAGTCAAAGTGGAATTTGAAGTGTTAAAGATTGGAAAAAGGTAAGTAGAGGGACTATAGAGAGAGATACAAGATCAAGCAACATGACCATGTCAAGGTTGTGTCGAATGAAAACACAAGATAGAAAGTTACACAATCAAGTGGCATAACCATGTTAGAGTTGTGCTGAGCAAGGGTGCAACATGACCATGTTGGGATCGTGTTGAGCGAGGGTGTGATATGACCATGTTGGGGCCATATCGAGCAAAGGAGTAAGTACAAGAGTTACACAATCTAACGACACAATCATGTCAATGGCGTGTTAAGCTTTAAAACAATATGACCATGTTAAGGGCGTATTAGTCGTGTGAGATGCTTATTTCTTTTATTTTCTTATCTTTTGTAAGCTTATGTTATTTACACTTTTACCCTTAAGTTCTAGACATATTTAAGTCTCTTATTTCTTCGTGTAACACAAAATATTTGCTTTTATCCTTTTTGGTATTAAATCAAACAATTCTTTGAGAGTGCAATCCTTAGCCAATATTGTACTAAATTATTTTATTGAATCTTATTAATCAATTCTCTTGTAATTGATTGTGGCAATTCCTTAGCTCTTTTGTCTCGTGAGTTATATTGAAACATTAATGTTAACAATCGTTGTGTTTTAAGGGACATGTATAATATTGATTGAGAAATTACAACATCCTAATTTGATTATTGAATTTATTTTAAATAATTGCCCACACCATTATAATTTTTAAATTCTTACAATTAAAAGCATAAAAAATACTTCAAAATTAGTGATCCATGTATTTGTAGAGAATGGCCTTATTCTAATAGATTGTACTTAGGATCTTCTGTTGATTCTAGGCACATCATATTTCGATATTAGAGTTAAGGTTACAACACGTGGAGCTAGTAAGTCAATCTCATCAATCTAATTTATTAAACTTTGCTATTTACTAGAGATTAGGGTTTAGCATGAAGTTGTGCTATGATATTGTTATTAGCATAGAGTAGTGTTGAATTGCATATCAGGTGTTTGATAAAATTCCAGTGTTGAAGAGTAACAGATTATTGTGTCATAGGGGTATGTTCTTGTTGATTATTTAAGATGTGTGTGATTAAGTCATTGAATTAGTGAAGAGTGGTTTAAATAAATAAATAAAGAGTAATGGGAGTGTAAATGCCAAGTTTGCTAGTGAAAGGGGTGATAATAAAGGAGATGGTGGTCGATGTAAAACAAGATTAGAACAACAAATGACCACCCTTATAAAGACTATGTGGTACTTTGTGGAGATGTAAATAGATTTAATATAGACATTGATTGATAATGTAACTCAATAAGGGAATGCAAGAAATGAACATCGTAATGTAAGGCATAGATGATGAATTGAATGAGGGTGAGGGAGATAACTTGAATGGAGGCCATTTGAATGGAATGAGCCAACAAATGATAGGGTTTGAGAATATTAACTTATATGTGTTGAAGTTTGATGGGCATAGGACATTAGATGACCATTATGATTGCGAGAGTTAGGTTAAGAGACTCTTTGACTACTGTGAGTATGACAAGTGTACTAAAGTCAAATTAGCCTCTTTAGAGATTTTTGGATATGCTTCATTGTGATGGAAACAAATTTGTGAGTAGAGGAGGGAAGATGGAGAAGCAGAGATTGCCGCATGAAATTTGATGACGAGGTTGATGTGGAAGGAGTTCATGCCTCCATATTATAAACATGAGATGTTCTCTCAAATGAACACATTGAGCAAGGAAGTATGTTGGTTACTTAGTGTACGTAAGAATTTGAAACATTATTGATGAGATGTGATGTAAAAGAGCTAGTGGAATGAATCATTTCTAGATTCATATCTGGATTAAAGTATGAGATAGCAAATGTAGTTGAAGTACAATAATATTCTACCTTAGCTAGCATTGAGGGTTGAGAAGTAAAAGCAAAAGCATAGAGTCAAGTCTTAACATTATAGTGAACATCAAATTAAGGAAAACCCCAAAGAAGAGTTTAAGTCTACAGTACTTGAGTTTGAACATAAGGAGTTTAAAAGCTACAAGAAAGGAGGTTCTAGTAACAATAATGTATTTTAAGTCATAGGGCAAGAGCAAGTTACTTAGAGATCAAGTGAAGTGAAGTGTTTCAAATGTTTAGGCTTTAGTCACCTAGCTTCTGAATGTCTAAATAGGAGGGTCATGATCATTAAAACTCCATTGCCTAAGGTTGAAGTAGTTAGTGAGCAGTAAAAGGAAGATTCCGATGAAGAACTTAAACGCATGAAGCAAGCTTTTGAGTCAAATGATGTCATTGAAAAAAAGAACCCAAGTGGAGACATGAGAGAGAAGACGATACCCATTGCTATTAGTTGGTTTACTGAGCCAACATCACCAGCTGATGAGATTCAGTGAGAGAATTTATTTTTCACCCAGTGCTTGGTGCAGGATAAAACATGTTTTGTTATGATTGATAGGGGGAAACTACACTAGTGTTGCTTCAACATCCTTTGTGCATGCTTGGGGTTTGAAGATGATTCCACATCCATAACTGTACACATTGAATTGGTTTGGTGAGAAAGGGAAGATTTATGTCACTAAGTAGGGTAAAGTGCCGTTGAAAATTGGTGAATGTGAAGATGAAATGGTATTTGATATTTTCTAATGGAAGTAGCTCATTCGTTGCTAGGGTGGCCTTGGATGTATGATAAGAGGATAATATATGATGGGTTCAAGAATATCTTTAAATTTGTTAAAGATGGAAAGTAAATTATTTTAACTCTTAGGCTCCTAAGGAAATTAAGAGAGATCAAAAGGCTCAAGGCAAGTAAAAAGAAGGAAAACTGAGTTTGTTTACATGGATCCCATCATTGTTGTTTTATAGGTCTAATCAACCACAAGATTTGAGGGTAAACCTTCACCAACCCTATGGCAATGTTAAGAATTGTGGTTAGTTCCATTGTAATTCAAATCAAAGAGAAGTTCGAAGTGTTAAAAATAGGAGAAAAGGTTAGCAAAGTGACTATAGAAAGATGCATGACTAAGAGACTTGACCATGTTAAGGTTGTGTTGAATGGAAACACATGGTAGAGAGTTACATGATCAAATGACATGACCATGTCAGGATCATGTTGAGCGTGGGTGTGACATGACCATATTGGGGTCGTGTCTAGTGGAGGAGCAAGTATAAAAGTTATATGATCTAATAACACAATCGTGTTGAGGGAACGTGTCGGCCATGAGAGATATTTATTTATTTCTTTTTTTTTATCTTTTGCAAAATTATTTTTTTTTATGCTTTTACCCTTAGAATTATAGTCCTATTTAAGTCTCTTATTTCTCCATGTAATACATGCCATTCACTTTTATCCTTTTTGATATTGAATTAAACAATTCTTTGATAGTACAATCTTTAGCCAATATTGTGCTAGATTATTTTATTAAGTCTTATCTATCAATTCTCTTGTAATTGATTGTGGTGACTCTTTTGTCTCGTGAGTACCAAGACATTAGTGTTAACAAACGTTATATTCTAGGGGTTGTGTGTAATATTGATTGAGAAATTACAATATCCTAGTTTGATTATTAGATTTATTTTCAATATTCGTCCATACCCATTATAATTTTTAAATTCCTACAATTAAAAACACCAAAAATACTTTGAAATTAGTATTCCACACTTTTTTAGAGAGCAATGCTACTGCAATGGATCATGCTTGAAATCTTCCATTAATTTAGGCACATCAAACATATTTGGCTACTCTTAACAACCCTCACCTACCAATTAGTTGTAATGGCGAAAAAATTGCAAACTTCCTTGCAAATGTAGGTCTTGATTTTAAAGAAGAGCTTATGCTTTCAAATAATTTGCCTGATGCTATTATTTTAATGGGACATATGGAGGAGATTACTTCTCCTATTTTGGAACTAGATTAATTACGGTTCTCTTGTTTTGGTCTCTATTATTTTAGATGCTTCACTTTGGGTTCTTTTGTAATGCTTGTGAACCTTGTTAATGTTTTGACTCTATCGAACAAACATTAATTGAAAATGTTTTGGTTTAATATATGATTTATGATTAGATGTGCAAATATTAGTCAATTTAAAGTACTCAGTGTTACCATTGTACATATTGTAATCCAAATGTAATAATTATGTAGTATTAACTCCTTAAGCAATAAAGTACAATAAAAAACAGTGAAAACTAAAAGATGTCTCTTTTTTTTCCTCTTCCTTGAGTTCCTTTCCTTATTCTTCAACTTTCATTAAAAAGGAAAATTCTTAAGGTATCTAAAATCCAGAGTCTTTTTAAAGGGTCTAACAAAACCCTTACTAAGGAGGCTAGGTAACAAAAGATTTTTCCACGTTTTGTGAACAAACTCTCCGTTACTAGGTTTATTACTTTCATATAATTTATTTCAACTTAAAAATCAAGGAAAGAGGCAATTAATACATGCTGACCAAATAAAATGAATACAAAGAAATTGTAATTAGTAGGGGTGTGTAAAAAAACCAATCTATAAATTGAACTAAACTAAATTGAAAATATAGTTTTTTTTGTGTTTTTTTTTTTTTTTACAATTTGGTTTGAAAATTTTCTAATCTAGATTAAACCAAAAATTTATAGTTGGTTTAGAAAAGTAATTCGAATAAAACCTTAAAATTGAACCAAATTGTTTTGAAAAAAAATATAATAATTTTTTACTTATAATTTAAAAAAAATCATTTATTATAATATAAAATTTAAAAGAATTTTTAAATTACATTTTTTGAAAAGTATACACATTTAAATTTTATGATCATATATATATATATATGTTAACTCAAAATTTATGTTATATGTTAACTTGAAAAATAAATTAATTATATTACACATTTTAATTTTTTTTTATTGCTTGAGTATTGACTTTATTAATCTTTTATATGATACCGATATATATTATTATCAAATGAATTTAATACTACTTATATGCGATTACATGTTAAGCAAATATATTTTTATAAAAAATAAAATATAGTTTAATTTGTAAACCAAACTAAAATTTTATAATTTAAAAAAAATGAATAATTCAATTTAAAATGATAAAAAATCTAATCACATTTTATGATTTAGTTTAATTTAAGAAAAATCCAATCCAAATTAATTCGATTCATATCTACCCCTAATAATTAAAAATAAAAAGAGGATGTAGGAAAAACCCTGTTGAATAAAAACATGATTAGATTAGGCAAGGACCTTCCTCAATAATGGAGACATTGAAAGAAATAAAGAATAGAAAACTAAAAAATCTAAGAAAAAGACAAATATTAAAACACTAGGCAACAGTAGTTCACGTTTAGGCTCACATTCACTCACTCACTCACTCCCACATCACAAATCACAAAAATTCACAGGCTCACAGTATTTGGTGACGCTATAAATTCCATCAATCCTGACCCCACAACACCTCGGCATCGGGATTCGCCAAAGGACATGCATTAACATCGTAGGACCCGCCTCCTCTCTCCTCAACCCTCGGATTCAAAACCAAACGCATCGCTTACCGTTCCCTTCCGCCCCCACATTCATTTTGCTTCCCTCTCCCTCCATATTTTCTGTATTTGCTTTTTTGTTCGCTCTTGATCGGACACTCCCACTGCCTACTGCAAGTCAAAAGGTTACACAGGAATCGAGAGAAAATGGAATAGAACGTACTGCTGTATCTCTCTCTCATTGTACGTAATTGTTGATTTTCTCTTTCTCTCTCTCTCTCTCTCTCTTTTAATTGAATTTAATTTGATTGCGTTTCAAGAGCGAATAAATGAGAAATAAAGTTCCTCTCTTTGTCGGTAATCAAGAGGATCAATTCAGCTTTTGGTTCTTCATTCGTGGTGAGTCATGTTATGACAAATTAATACCCTTCTTCATTTGTTGTCGATTCATTTGATGCATTATGTTACAGTGTCGGAGCTATAGGAATTATTAATTTGGTTTTTGAGGTATCGGTTGCATGTTACTTCATGGTTTTGTTCAGCTACTTGACCTTTTCAGCTTTAGCTTTCTATAGATCTGGACATTTTCCTATGCTAATCGAATTTGTATGTACATGTATGTGTAAGTTGTCTAAATCAATTCCAAGTGGAAGGTAAAACTTTTATGGAATCGTCAATTACTGTTTTCTATCTATGTGCATTTGGTCTTAGATAGTGCCTGTATTCTATGTGGAAGAAAATCAGTATCCTCTCTATATTTGCAAATCATCTGCTGTGATGTATGTCTGGGAAAAAAAAAAGTGGTCATTATATATATTTGTCATATATTGCAACATGTGCTTAGGAATAATAGACGAGGGACTAACTTTTATGTGTGTTAGAGAGAAAGAGGGGGGGGTGGGGTGGGGTGTGGTTGAGATATTCAGTAGAAATTGTAGCAGAAATGTGCCTATGTGTCTGGTATGACCATTTAAATATAGCAATTAGGGACCCCTCGGAATTTTGGATACACGTTAAGTATAAGCTATACAATTGAATTGCTACTGGTCTGTGTTTAGCATCATACCATCGTTATTCAGACTTGGTCTGCTATGTCAATTGATATAGGGTTCATAGCTATTAATTAGATTTTTGAAGGCATCGACTAAAGGAGCAGGGTAGCCATAGCTAATATAATATGTTGGTTTAAAGTTTTCGATGGAAAATCTTGATCAGTAATGCAGTAACTGTGATAATCACTTGGTTTTTATTTATTTATTTATATGCATACATATCTGTTGAGGCAAGAATATTAAGAATCTTGATTTTGGCAAAGAAAAAATAGTGTGACATTTTAAGTAAAACAGGTAGTAAAGTCTTTTTGAAATGTGACAAATCTCTCTGATGGGAATTCTCAGGGAAACATTCCTTTAATGCCAGGCTTTCCTTTCAATTTTCAGGATTACATTATGATCTAGGTTCAGAATATGATGAATGCTAAATTTTGGAGGCAACTTGCATGAATATCAATGGTATGGCATCAAAAGTTCAATTTAGCTATAAAAAACCCGTGGTTGTCATGGATAGGGAGTCAGTTGCAGCTCCTAAAATGAGTCCACAGCTGCAGAAGAACCCAAAGAAAGGGAAGGAAAGGATGCTGTCACCTCGAGGTTCTGAAACCATTAAATATCCAGAGAAGTTAAAGGCAGAGAATCGTGCAGATCTTCCTATTGTCCAACAACGTCGGCGAAGACAGAGTTTTGACGTCCAAGCAGTTAAAAAAAACTCAGGGGATTGTCAAAAACAGCATGATGGCATAGCAGCCATGAAGAGTGAAGAGCTTGTCAAATACATGTCAAATTTGCCAGGTTATCTCCAGAATATGGGAAAAGGGGAAAATATTCAAGGCAAGGCTCTAAGTTTTGGGGTTCTTGATTGGACACGTTTAGAGAAATGGAAGCCTGTTCGAAAGGGTGGTGATTGTGGAGGGGCTAGAGTTTGTTCATCATTGACTAGAAGTGAAATCCCACCAAATTTCAATGATGGTTCTGCACGTTGGTCAAGTATACACATGGAAAGTCCATCTCATAGTAGTGAGGCACAGGTTTCTCTCGGTTCTTGCCCCTCTTCTAGTGAGAAGAGTGATCTTAAAGCCCCCCCGGTGAAAGGTACTCTGACTCTCTCCAGACACACCTCGAAAGGGATTAAAAACATACCCCAGACGTTCAAATTTCCTAGTGAAGATGATGCTGGTATTATTCATGAAAAGAGAAGAAAAAAGGTGGTGTGCAAAAAGTTTGGATCAGACTTGGGCAATGGGCCATCAAAATCGAGTAAACATGGGCCACCAAAATCAAGTAAATATAGAAGTCCTCTTAGTTCAGGAGAAAATGCCTGTAGTTTTGAGTCTAAAACATCAAGAAAGGTAGTAGAAATGCCTTATTCGGATGTTATCCAGATAAATGATCGAGATAGAAGATTTACCTCAGAGGTTGGAGCTTCATCTACTTCAGCATCACGTAAATTTGGGGTTCCAAAAAGTTCTGTAAATAAAATTATAAGTACCAAAATAGACAAGACACAATGTTTGGATATGGCACGTCAACTTCCTTCTGGGCAGCAAAACAATATAGTTCTTCTTTTGCCCAGAAAGGTTGCCAAAAGCAGTCTTCAATCTCATAAGCTTGCGACTGCAACAATCTCTACTGATAAATTGGAAGACACCAACCAGGGCAGTTCTTCCTGTTCCTTTTCTTCTGAAGAACTTCAGTCTGGAGTTCTTCAATCTGACATTCCACATTCATGTCCATTGCCATCTCGAATCGAGGCTCATAAAGAGATTATTCATCAAGAGATGGAGCTGTCATCTGATACAACTTTCTCACGTTCATGGAAACTTGAGGAAGCTTCTTCTGAAGTTAATTGTTCTGTAATGGACATATCAAAAAGTGCTGCTGGTTCAAATCTAGAACAAGACTTGAAAATCCTAGATGAAGAATTCTCTGAAGTAGAAGAGAGGAAAGGCATTGAACCACAATTAAATCGCCGGTTTAGCTTTAGCTTAGGTCAGATGAGGAGGAGTTTTAGTTTCAAAGAGAGAACATCTCTTCCACAGTTGAGTTCATCATATGTTAGCGCCAAGTCTGGTCCAGTGGGAACAGAAGACTCTTGCTATCTTGGTATTCTAGGTCAAGAGAAGGCAAAGGTTCCCACAAAAGGCAGATCTAGTCCTATAAGAAGGTTGTTAGACCCACTGCTGAAGTCCAAGGTCAACTGATTCTCGACAATCTGCTGAAAATGTTCAACAACTAAACTCCCATTCCTTGAGTTCCAAGTCGATGGACTGCAATGAACCACCTCCAGCAGCGAGGTGCGAGCAGTCAACAGTTCAAGCACTTTTGCAGTGTACATTTAAAAATGGTGTCCCTTTCTTCAAATTTGTGGTTGACAAGAACAACAACCTTCTTATAGCTACGAAAAAAATCATGGCATCATCTAGAAAGGATGATCCTTGCAGGAGTTACGTCTTTTACTCGGTTGATGAAAGCAAAAAGAAGAGTGGCAACTGGATGAGTTATGGGAATAAAGTTAAAGGTGGAGCTTTCACATATAGTGTTGTTGGTCACATGAAGGAATTTCACTGTCGGTCTTCTGATATGACCAGAAAAAGTTCGCATGAACAGGTTATTGTGGGAGAGTACGTTTTGACCAGCTTTGAGGCAAAGCAGGCAGATGGAGAGGCACCTGATCCTGTGCGAAATAGGGAGCTGGCAGCTATTGTGTTTGAGGAGTCTAAAGATAATGCCCGGCATATTGGAAAACAGGCCAATTATGATGGTGACTCGATTGCTGGAAGCCTCAGAAGGGTCCCACCAGACAGTAATGGCCGCTCTGAATTGATGAATTCTCTACCCAGCAATGTCACAGTGATACTTCCAGGAGGAGTACATGGCTTGCCTAACAAAGGGCAGCCATCACCGCTGATTGATAGATGGAAATCTAATGGATCCTGTGACTGTGGAGGATGGGACATTGGCTGTCGATTGCATGTCCTTTGCAATCAGAACCACTCCCACAAATTGATGAAAACTTCATCTTCGCTTTCCAGTCATCTGGACCTTTTTGTCAAGGTAATTTTGATGTCTTTTGACAAAGCTCTGCATATATATGGCATGGTTTTTTTTACCTTTTTATGCTTGTATGCAGGGAGAAGCTCCACATCAAGAACCAATCTTCAGCTTGGCACCATTTGGAGAAGGGATCCATTCAGTTGACTTTAGTTCATCAATCTCGTTATTGCAGGCATTTGCTGTTTCTGTGGCTATTGTTAGTGGTCAAAAACCTGATGAGGCAGAATTTCACTGCCTGTCTGAAGTAAAAGCTTTTAAGGAACCTATTATCGACAAAAATGGAGCAACAAAGTCATCTAGAAAACTCCATGTGCAGGGACCTGCAAAATTTGCCCCATATCCTCCCCTTTCTCCCGTTGGGAGAGTCTAATTTCATGAAAAGTGGTTTGGATGCTTTTTCTCAGCCATGAGAAACCTCAGGTAACCATTGGTGTACATAATTTGAGAAGCCAAAATCTACATCGTGTTTTGATGATTACAAGTTATGTGAAATTGTTCTATATTTAGTAAAAGATAGATTATGGGGTTATGATGGCATAGCATATAATCTATATGGAGTGGCACCTTTGCTACCGCCCTCACCCACTTTCAAAAGGAAATATATTTATATACATCTTTCTTGAGAATGATCATTTTGGAATTTTCAAGCCTTGAGTACTTTGTGCAAAGGGATTGACATCATAGAGCTGTATATTCAGAAAGTTTAAAATATTGGAATTCAAGAGTACTGAACCATATATACTCCAAAATTTTCGAAGACTGCATGTTTTCATCTCCCTGAAGAGGCTCAGCGTTGAAAACCTTACAGTATGTAACTACTCAGCTGGGGCTTGCAATTAAATGAGATCTTAAGTTGGCCATAGTACTGTATAAAGCATATAAAGAAAAGAAGAAATTGAAATCAATTGTCACAAAAGCCGCATATACCTTTGTTTTACTAGGATTCTTGAGTTGCTGCAAAATGGTAGTGGGTATTGCAAAAAATGTAGTTTCAGTGAAAGCAATGAAGAACAGAAGTTCTACTAAGTTGTGCTGTTCACCCATGAAAGTTATTTCGTGCTATAGAGTAGTTTTGTATGGTTTTTGCCAGGGTGGAGTTTCCTCGGAAGAAGATAATAGTTTTATCTAGCTGTTATTGGTGCAGATGTGGCTGTAAATTGTAATCCTCCTCACTACTAATGGAAAGGCTACTAAAAGTTAATCATCCTAAAACTAAAAGTTCACGGACTCTATGCATCAGCTTAAGAATCATCGTTTCAATTAATAGATTCACTCTTTAATTATACTCTGAACTTTTATTTTATTTATTTTTATTTATTATTTATTATTTATTTTTAACGAGTTTGCTATAATGTATATTACAAACTTGAGTGTATGTCCAATACACACACGTAATCCAGCGGAAATTGATTTTTTATAATTTTTTTTCTTTAAAGTTTTTTAAAATTACAAATTAGTGGTTGAGACTTTTTATTTTTAAAATATATTGCAATATCATTATAATATTATATTTTTTTCTTGTAATTTCAATAATTGATTATATGTGGTAATATTTTAAGGCGATAATTTTAAGAAATTTTAGGAAAAGAAACTTATCTTTCCTTGTTGACTGCTGAATGGCAACGGAATTAGTTGAAACGATGAAAGCAGAGATGAAACATTAGAGTACTTGTGAAAGTGTAATTTGATCTTTGTAAGTTGTTGCAATTATAGGAGAGTTGTATGCAAGAGCTGAACAATCTAGCCAATAGCCCAAACAATCAATTGAATCCAACTTATTAGGCCCAGCTATCTAAACTTAGTCCACTACAGTTGTACAACCCAATAATCAAAATGCTTGCATACCAAAATAATGGTGATTTAAGTTTTTCATGTTAGAATAGAATCAATGTTTTCAAGATTTTAAAGATTTTCATTTTAAGGCTTAAGCTTTTAAAAACCTGTCAAATACAGTTTCTATCTATCTTCGTTATAAGGACATTAAAATTAGGTTTTAAAATAAATAAAAAATAAAAATAAAACATACATCATAAAATTAAAAAAGGAAAAAGAAAAAAAAAAAGATAATAGAAGGATATAAGTTTTTTAATTTTTGTTGTTGTAGGATTTATGTACTTTTAATCTTTTCTTATTTTAGGATTTATGTTTTTTTTTTAATTTTAAGGCATAATTTTTAATGACAACGAAAAAGTTAAGTCTTTTAGTATATATATATATTTTTTTTCCCCGAAATTAACTTCTCACTTCCGGCCGACATACTCATCACTTTCCCTCGAGATAGTAGGCATCGAAAACATTCATCTTTGCCGATCATATTGATTGAAGTGTGGGGAATTTAACACCACGGTAAGCGCATAGGCAAGTTGTGCTAAAGATGAAACATCCTCTTGGCAACTAGCACCTTCAACAGCCTTGTCCCATGCAAAATGATGTTCAATATGCAACAAAAGAATCAGTCAAATACAGTGGTAACAAGAGCATAATGCCTTTTGTTAGCGTAACTATGCCAAACAGTGGTCTGCTTTTTTTACTTCACCAAAAAAATCAAAGAAGCCCCACAGTTATGTTAACATATCTAGTGGTGGATCGTCGTGTATCAGGACAGTCAATCCAATCACAATCATAATACGCATGAAGACAGAGATCATATGCTGAGAAGGGAAAAAAATAAAGCCCTGCCTAAGATGTTTCTTCGCGTACTAAAAGCTGATGTAAGGCATGACGATAAGTAACAGTAAGTGCTCCATGAATTGACTAAGGGTATGGCTAGAAGAACAGACATCTGGCTATGTGCACGACAAACACAGCAGCTTGCCAACCATCTAGCGGTAACATGTAGCATCAACTAGTTCACTAGTATAATGGCAACTTAGCTCAAAACCAGATTCCTGAGGCAATATAAAGAGATCCTTTATCTTGAAATGAGAATTTAAGAATTAATATCCAAACATCTACCCAAAATACTGGTAGAGATACATCGGTTCAATAAACTGTTCACCAATTCATCAATATGTATAGCAACCTTGTTTTAGCACTTCAATTTATTTCTGTTTTACACACCTTTGTTTAGTTTATTTCTAATCATGTGGTCCTTTATAAAGCACGTGATACGCTTACACCTGTATATAAACAAAACACTAGCAATAACATTAACCGATTCATCTTCTCATCTTCATGCTGCCCGTGTTTACTCCATATTTTCGTCTCTAAATTTCCCTTTTCCTCAGCAGACATGGAAACTAGTGAATCAAACTCTTGATTCAATTTCTTCACATGATATCGGAGCAAGGTACTTGTTCTTTTACTGATTCATATTGTTTACACTGTTCAAACTAACTTGAAGTGTGATTTCGCCTGATCAATCATGGAAGTTGTGTCGACAAACAAGAATCTTGATTTGACATATAACGATCCACCTTACCTATCTGGATCTAATAATCCTGGTTCTACAATAGCTGATTTGATTTTTAATGGAACAAATTTTTTAGGTTAGAGTACATCTATCAAACTTGCTGTAAGAGCTAAAGTAAAGTTAAGATTTATAGAAAGAACTTATATAAAGCATAAAATTAACTTGATTGATTTATGAAAATGGATAAGATGTGATTATATGATAAGATGATGTTTAAATTTGACGTTAAAAAGAATTATCCGAAGGGTCCATGTATGCAAAATTGGCTAAAGAACTATGAGATGACATGTGTAAGCAATTTGGGCAAACTAATAGACCTTTGTTGTATCAATACAACATAAGATCGCAAATCTTAAGGAAACATATGGGAAATAGAATTTAAGATCAAGTCAAAGTAAACAAGCTGCTAAATAACATGGGAAAGAAGAAGCTTGGAGATGAGTTTTCTACACTTATGCTTTAGATGTATGTTGATTCCAGCTTATAAGCTTTTGATTACATCTAACTCCAATTGTAAACATGTTTATGATTCAAGCTTTTGATAATGATTTGATTTTGCATTCATGGTTTTGCTTCTTATGAATTCCAATTCAGCCTAACTTCTTAGTATGAAATATTTATTACATATCTTCATATATTTTATTTCGGCTAGAATCTTTAGTTGTCTTTTTACCAATAAGGAAATTACTTTAATAATGCTAATGTATATTTTCTTAGTTATCAATTATTAATATAGTTATTTTTTTTTGTTTCCTTTTTTAGTATTTTCATAGTAGCTTATTCAATATTCGTAACCACCCTAGTTCATGTATAAATAAGTAATACTATATTATGTAACAAACAACTTTGATGAATTAATATATTTTCATGGATTGAGTTCTTTACAATTTATCTTGTTCTTATCAATTTTTCTTTAAGATTGTGATGAATGTCCTATTAACAAGATCCATGTGTCATGTTAGACTTTCTTTAACAATTTGATTATTTCTTTGATCTTGAGTTATATTTGTCTTACAATTAATCTATCCTTTTGTTAATTCTAATTATGACGTTTATAAACTTACCAATTGGATTAAACAAAGCCCCAATTCGATTTTTTTTTTGTTGCATCATATCCAAATAGTAGTTCATTCATATCCCTTTAGTTTTTATTGTTCCTATAAACACCCAAAATCATAAAATTATTTATTTTCTGCATCATAAATTCAAAACTACGAAAAAGATTCAAACTTTATTCATTGGCTTTGCTTTTGATTGTGTCCTAATTCCAACTCAAGGTTTTAGGCTTCTAAAAAACACTAATGTAACAACGTATTACAATAGGTGCAAGAGGCTATAGGATGAGTTAAATAGTTTGAGTAGAAATCCAAAGTGTGATTATGGTTCTTTAAAACATTGTACTAATGATTCGATTGGAAAGTTTGTAAACATTGGAAATTGAAATAGACTCATACAATTTCTTATACGTTATAATGATGTGCATGGGAATCTAAGGAATTGCACATTGTACTAATGATTTGATTGGAAAGTTTGTAAACATTGGAAATTGAAATAGACTCATACAATTTCTTATACGTTATAATGATGTGCATGGGAATCTAAGGAATTGCATGTTTATCCTTGGAACCTCTACTTATAGTGAGTAAAGCTTATTATTTGGTTCATTAAGTAGAAAAGAAAAAGCAAATGTCTAGAATTCTTGCAAATGGTGATGATAACTCAGCCAATAAGGTCAAAACTAAACTATGGTTTGCTAATAGTGATAAGAAAGAAAAGAAGAATAAGTTAGGACCAAGATTAATTTGTTCACATTACAAGAAATCAATCATTCATTAGAAAATTGTTTTAAACTATAAGGGTTCAAAAGAAAAGAAAAAAAAATTGGGGAGCTTCGTTTGTAGCACAAGTGGATGCTACACATTAAAACTCCTTTATATGTAAAGGTTATGGGTTTAAATTCCCATAAACCCATTACAAATGAATTAGATTTGGTTTTAAAAGTATTTCTTGAGGTTGGTGAAAATGTTGAAGGCAAATTCACACATGGATGATAGTGCACATGGTTTACTTTGCAAGTAAGAGCTATTGTACTTCATATGTAGTTTCTATTGATAAAAATGGTAATATAGTACACAAGTAGATAATAGATATAGGTGCTTCATATCACATGACTCCATTTCATCATCATTTAGTTAACAAACAAACACTTCAAAATCCCATTTGGATCAAATTTCTAATGGAAACACTGAGCATTTTTATATTATAAGAATTAAAATGCTTCATGATGTCATACTCATTCCTAATTTTGGTTACAATTTGTTGTCAGTTTGTCAAATTCTTATTTAAACCAATCTAATTGCAATATTTGATTCAAAACTTTATTTGTTTTAGGATCAAAGCACCAAGGGTATTGTTGCCAATTGCAATCAACAATACTTCTAATTTTCCTAAATCCTTTTCTTCTTATGATCATGTTTCAAATGAAGCTAATAAAGTAATGTTCAAATCATTACATAATAGAATTGGACATGTTTCTTTTTCATGAATGAAATGTGTTATAATATGTGTTGGTTATTAATTTGATGATTTGTTTATTAATAGTTATCAACTTGCTAAATCACATAGACTACTTTACAATCTAGCAATTTCTCTTCTTCTCATGCTTTTGGGCTTGTTCATGTCGATTTGTGTAGACCCTTTAATACACCCTTAATCTTTGGCACTTTTTTTTTTTTAAATATATAATAGTAAATGACATAAGTAGATGTGCTTGGACCTATTTGTTTCAACATAAGTGTCAAACATTTTCCACCTTAACCAATTTCATTTCATATGTTAAAAATCATTTTAATACACTTTTCAAAATCATTTGTATGATTAATAGCAATGATTTTTTTTCTCACAAATACCATGGTTTTTTTTTTAAATCAAATGGCATTTTACATCAAAAGACCATGACATACACACCACAACATATTGGAATTATTGAGTGTAAGCATAGGCATCTTTTAAACACTACATGTGCTCTTAGAATTCATGCTAATCTAATAGAAAAATGTTGGGAGGAACATATTTTAACTGCATCTTCCTTCACAAATAAAATTCATATGCAAAACTTGAAATGGAAAAGGAAAAACACCTTATCAACTCTTGTTAAACAAATCTCTTTATTCTAACTTTCACATATGTTATGTTAGGTTTCCGAAGAGATGATTAAGTCACTTGCAAAATGGAAATAAATTAGGCTATGGGGGTGCTGGAGTTTGTTCTAATGCAGCTATTCCAATACCTAAGTTAGCATAAGAAAAATGAGAGGTTCTTTTAAGTTTTGGGAATAAGAGAGTCTAAAAGTCCTTTACCTAATCACTCTTCTCATTTATTTATAAGTATTGCAGATGATCTTCATTAGGAAAGTATATTAATTCCCTAGATCTTCTCCTAATATTGCAAAGATGTGTCTTTAACCAACCCATTTCCCTATTTGTATTACTCCCTTATGCTTATCCATTATGAGGGTAGGAGCACAAATTCGATCTGGAGGAGGAAGTCAAAACTTGAGACTTTAGGTTAGATTGTGCAAGTCTATGTTGAAAGAGGTTGACATGGGTGAGAGGAGTTCGGAAGGGAATTTGAGTGGGTTGAGATGGGCTTTAAGGGCTAAGCCTAAAATACTCTATCAAAACTTGCCTCTCTCTCTTTGTTGACATGTTGGCAAAGAGAGTTGGCAGTTATACGAGCTTCGAAGGTCTTGAAAATAAGATAAGTTACCTATGACAATCTTTGTAACATGAACCTTGTCCTCTCACTAACAAAGGCATCATTAGATAGCTAAGTAAGCAGGTGATTCGACTTGGATCTTCCTATGCTGAGTCGTTGAATTTTTGAGCAAGTAAATGTCCTGACCTGTATTAAGTATTGTGGTATGCAAGCTAGGTGCCAAGGAAAACCAAACAGTCATCATTAGCATTGATTTGATTTGTCTTCAAACGCATAAGTGCATGTGCATTAAATGCACCACATAATTGTCAATGCCACATTAGTTGAGGTATAGGTCGAAAATACATAGAAATGTAATCATGGTCGTTGGTTTGAATTGTGGTCATGTGTCAAAAACTAGTCAGCGGACATCATATAACATCCTTTCACTAGCCATCACTTTGTTCTCCACACATTTTTGTATATATATCTATAATCTTGGCCATTTTTACACTTTTCACCACTTTAAGCTTACCTAATCTCTTATTTGCAAATTCTATTCTATTTCTTTCAACTCGATCACAGTCCTATCACTTCAACTTATTAAGTGAGTATAGCTTCTTCATCCCCACTTGTATCTACAGCAATCAAGAGGGGAGTGGTATTTCCTCCTCCTCCCACAGCCACCTTAAATTTAAAATAAATAAATAAAACAATAAAAACCCAGTTAGATCATGCGACCCAACCAAGTTTTCCTTCATTTTTTTTATTTTTTTTAAATAGGTGGCCTAAGGCTACACGACCCCCTCTCCTTGATGGTGAGTAACTACTTACAACCTTCTAGTGCCTACTCTAACTACCCCAAGGTTAAGGGGTGGTTGAAGGCTACCTATGGGGGGGTTACCTAACCTCTTCTAGGTGGCCACCAATCACTCCTTAGCCTTGAGGTGATTGGAATTTTTTTCTTTTTGGGAAAAATTTTAAATTTTTAATTAACTTATTAATATTTTAGATATTTTTTTTATTTTTTTATTTTACACAAATCCTAATATTTATATATTTATAATACATTATTATATATATTTATGTATATATATTTTTCATTATGAATATTTCTATTCTTTCACTTTTTTGGATTTTTTAATATTTTATTTGATTTCTATAATTTTTATTATATTATTTATTATTAAAAAAAGTGGACCAATCATAAAGTGGCACATGTCACTGTTAGATGGAAAAATTAACGATATTGACAAAAAAAACTCATTTGTAATATTTTAAAAATATTAAAAACTAAAATAGAAAAAAAAACATTTAGACTTATTTAGAAAGGTACTGAACATTGAAGACTAAATATAGACTTTTTCTTATTCTTAATATATATATATATATATATATCCGCATATGCGTTATTCAAATTTAAAAAAAAAAATGCATGGAGTTCAAAACTTCCTAATCTGTGAGTTAAAAAAATAAATAAATAAAATATCATTGCAAATGGTGCAGAGGCCAAAATTAACAGGCTCTGGCACTTTTTGGGGCTACTGCTAAGGGCCGTAAAATGAGGGGAAAATAAAATGTGCACATGGAGTCGACTACACCGGATATGGCCCGTTGAAAAAAAAAAATTTAAGTATTGGTTCTGGCCTACGCCTGCAATTTGGACCAAATTGTGCCAATGCCATTGTCAACTAAACTAGATCAGAATCCATCTCACATCGATAGTTTCCAAGTGTGTATGATATTAGTGGTTTTTAACAAGATTAGAGTGGTCTTCATCATTTTTCACGTTACATAATATTTACCTTTTAGTTTCCTTTTTTTTTTTTTCTTTTTTTAAACATCTTTTTTAATCAAGATACAATTCGCTTCCTGTGAAAGAACTTTTGAACTATAATTGTTTTTCATTCTATCTTAAATGATACTTTCAAATAATTATTATTTTTTGAGAATAAAAGTACTCTAGGTTTTATTTGGCCTATCAAATATATAGATTAAAAAGTTTTTTTATTTATTTATTTAGTGCTATATGTTGTATATCTTCAACGTTAAGTATTTCAAGCAACTAGATGGAAATACTCAGTTTTTTATGTGATATATCAATAATGGATGATTAAAAATATACAAGTTAATTGTTTAACCTTTGACAAGAAGAGTGAAAGTTAATAGTTCTATACAATTATATTATCTAAGCATTATTTATGTAATTTTTATGTTATGGTGGATGGTGGAGTGTATAGATAAGTGATTTAAACTTTAATGATAACACTAAATTTCGTTACATTTTATTACGAAAAATATGAGAAACCTTGGTTCGCATTGTTAATGTTTAAAGGAAAAATTTTAACGGAACCAATCAAGCCCTATAAAAAGTGTAGGACCAATAGTTCCACCTTTAAATGGAAAAAGGAGAGAGAGAGAGAGAGTATAATGAAACAACACAATGGTATTAGGGGTGTGATAAAACTCTTATATCAAATTTGATACGTAGAAATAATCTAGAATGAAATGGGTAAGAATAAAATCGATAATAAAATATCAAGTTTAATTTTTGAGTTTGAAATAGAATGAAATCATACATAATGATATTTATTAAAAATGTTTATAATTTGTAAATATAATAAATCTATATTAATAAAATTAAATAATTATTTAAGTAATTATCATTAATTATATATAATAAAATCACATTTTATCCTTAAAGCAGAATCAAATTCCTCTTTAAAGTTGAATTCGTTGATTTTAATATATTATGATTTTGATTTCTAAAAATAATTCGAAATATGAAAAAACCATTTTCATATTTATTGGACTGAAAGATTAAATAAAGTATATGAGCTCACGTCCATACAGGCTTGAATCGTCGTCAGGCACATGTGATATGAAAAAAGGGGGTAGATCTTTCCACTTTGAGGCTTTAATATGGGCAACAAATAGACCGGTGATGGAATTTCATACATTAAATATGAGATCGCAAGGGTCCAGGGTCGAGTCTAATCAGTCCCCATTGCATGAGAAGAAGCAAAGGAAAGGGCTACTCACTGACAATCGACCAATCAATTCGAAGGGAGGCTCCATTCATCAGCGACAATGCCATGCCAAAGCACAGAAAGTAAAGGTACGCTACACAAGACAACCAACATGCTATACGAAACCGCTAGACAACACAATGGCCCCAATGCCTGTGACCTACGGCTAAGGGCATGTAAAGCTTAGAATCGCCTGTTATTGCTGCAACTTTCATCCATTGTTCGTAATGCCATGTCAGCTTAATATTTTTGGGAAACATGTCATTGTCTTTTTTAAAAGCTATCGCTATAAAAATGTAACTTATTCCAAATGTTTCAACCGAAAGTTCATCCAATAGAATATATACTTCGTAAAGTGTTAAAGATTGTAGGTTTATTTTTACGGGTAATAATAGACATCAGTAGAAATGTAACAACAATCCCATGGTTGAAGTCCGTAGTCACTCCTGAAGAAAGGATTCTACAAATATGAACAAGTCATCGCATTAAGAATTGTCGGCAAAGGGAAATGGTTGGAATGATTCCAGGATCATATAGATGGAATAATTGGGATAACAATGGGCGGGAGAAACAATTAAGAATAAGAATCTCGCCAGAAAATGATAAGAAGCAGAAGAAAATGAACGAATGGGAATGATATTATATCTCATAAGTCTTTACAGGATTCTCGTATTGGAAGGGGACATTCCCATTGCATTCCTAGGATGCGGTTTCTTACAGTCATTGGAGTTTAATACTGAACAAGCTATCATCCAAACCCTCCATGCATTTATTTATTTCGCAATATGTAGCCTTAGCCACGAGTAGTCCGTGATTAATGCATAGGACAAGTCTAATATTTTTATATCGCCTATCAAACTTTGATCAGGACGAAATAAAATCTTAAGTTTATCAGACTATTTTGTGTTTGTGTTTGCTGTCATCTCTCTTGTTTATTTTTGCGTGGGTATGATAAGACTTCACAATAACTTAGAGAATACCAACTGTTAGCAAATAATTTCCATGCGTGGGTCCTCCGAATAATATATAAGCGTATAAGATAAAAATAGATTATAATGCTAGGTTTTTGGGTTAAGGCAAACGATATTTTAATAGGTAAATTAACTATATATATATATATATTATATTGGAAAATCCAAAACTGTAGAGATATATAGATTTACATGTGACAGTTTATTCAGCCGACTTGTCATTTATTTATTAGCTATAGTAGATGTTTAGTTAAAGAGTTAAAGTTTGTATATAATTAGTTTTTTTTTTTTTTTGCATAAATCAAACGTAACAATTTTCTTCATTTTTCAATAAAGAATCCAACTTTTCTGCACAATTTCAAGCTTCCACCGTAATTCTTCAATGGAGAAAAATTTCATGGTATTGGAGCGGTGAGAGATAAAGATTCAAACTTCTTGTTTAGAAGTGTATTTCTATTTTATAGTGAGTAAAGAATCATGAGTGACATAGTTAAAGCATCTATTAATGATCCACTTTACATACCGAGGTCTGATAATCCTGGTATGTCAATGGGAAGTTTAGTTTTCAATAGGAACAATTATTTTACTTAGAGTTGATCTATTAAAATGGCTTTAGGCACAAAAATGAAATTAGGGTTTATTGATGGCTCCATTACTAAACCACCAGATAACTCGGCTAATTTAGTGAAATGGATTAGATGTAACTACATGGTTCACTATTGGATTTTGAATTCAATGATGAATGATCTTTCACAAAATTTTCTTTTCACAACATCTACTTGTGAATTGCGGAATGAAATTAAGGAACAATATGGTGTTACAAACGAACCACTCGTTTTTCAATTGTAGAAAGAGATATGCAATTTGAAACGAAATAATCAATTGGTGGGAGTTTATCTCAATAAATTGAAAAGATGTTGGGGCGAATTACAAGCATTACACAATTATCTTATGTGTGATTCTGGTTGAATGGATTACTATAATTGTGGATTAAAAGAAAGAATTCAAGAATTTGAATTCAATTAATCGTACATGCTATTTGATTCAGCAATTAGAAAAGTAAAAAGAAGTAACTTCATCGTTGTCATCTGATGTAGAGCTATCAACATTTTAAGTTAATAAAAGAGACATGAGTCAATATCAAGTTAATAATAAGAGGCTAAAAGGATGCAATGGAAAGTAGTTTTGTAAGCACTATCATAGTGAGAGACATAAAATTGAGTCATGTTTTCAAATCATAGGTTATCTTGAGTGGTATAATGGGAAAAAGAGTGTTTAAAGGATAAGGAAATGTTGCTACTACTTCGTAATATAAATTGTCCAAGATGGATTCAACTTTATGTACTCCTTTTGATCATTCAAATGAGTGGATTCATCTTCATATACTCCGTTTAATCATTTAAATGAAGACTAAGGTAGTAGGTTTGATGGAGTTCTTAATAAGTCAATGAATGCAAGTGAAGGAATTGTAGATCAACAGTTTTTTAGAAATGTATGTTAAGAGGTTTCAAATATGATGAAGGAGTAGAACACTCAAGATGACACAAAAATTGCAAATGTGGTTCAATTTTTAGGTATTTCTTATTCTTTTTTTTTAATGTTGCAAGTAATTCTTTAAGTTCTTGGATAATTGATATAGGAGCAACATATCACATGACACATTATCATTCTATTCTTCATGATATTCACCCTTTATCACATCCAATGCAACTTAAATTATTCAATGGTCGAATTTTATATGTTGATAAGGTTGGATTTGTTCAACTTAATGTTCATCTTACAATACACAATGTCCTCTTTGTTATGTAATTTACTCACAACTTGTTATCAGTTCATAAGCTGGTTATTGATCAATGATTATTAGCTATATTTAATTCTTTTAATTGCTATTTTCAGGACTAGAAAACTAAATCTCATTGGCAATGGCAAAAGTTATCAATGGACTATATGTACTAATATCTAATGATTCAAAATTATTAGTTGATAAGCCAAAATAGGGTTCCTCTTGTATTGTCGATTCTTGTAATAAAGACACTCAACTTCAATTGTTTCATGCTCATCTAGGACATACTTCCATTTCTAAGCTTCATCATTTAGATATTTGCAAAGGAATGAATTTGAATAATCTCATTTGTGATACTTATCATATGGCAAAGTTTCATCATATTCCATTTTCTAGAAGTTTGAGATTTAGTACTTTTGCTTTCCAGTTATTACACATTGATAATTAGGAGCCATATTATATACCTTCAATTTCAGGTGCTCACTATTTTCTAATCGTGGTAGATGATTTTACTAGGTCCACTTGGACTTATTTACTTGGTTAGAAAGAACAAATATATCATGTTCTTCGTCAATATTTCCATTATGTTTCAAATAGGTTTTTTGTTGTTTCAAAGATAATATGAATAGACAATGGTTCGAAATTCCTTTCTAATTCTTGTTAAACCATCTTTCATAACTTAGGTATTGATCATCAAAGGTCTATGGAATACACACCATAGTAGAATGGAAGAGTAGAAAGAAAACATAGGCACTTACTTGATACATCTAGAGCTTTGCAGCTACATGCAAATCTACCTAAGAAATTTTGGGGTGAATGCTTATTAACAACCACCTATCTTATCAATAGGATGTCCATGGAGACTTTAGGCTGGAAATCACCTTATGAAGTCCTTTTTGGTCATGCTCCTTCATATGACAACTTAAGAGTAATGGGTTGTCTATGTTTTGCTGCTACATCGAAGATATAAAGAGACAAGTTTGATCCAAGAGGGATTAAATATGTATTCTTAGGCTATGTTCATGGAAGAAAAGGTTACAAAGTATTCTATCTCAATACCAAATAGATTTTAATTAATCGTGATGTCATTTTTTATGAAGAAATCTTTCCTTTTCAAGAGTCTTCATAGTCTATTTCTCAGTTTAAATCTTAAACTCCAATCCCAAAGTCATCTCATCTTGATCATGTTCCATTTGAAACCTTTCCTAATACTATTTCTCAAAATGATCACACACCAGCTTTATCTTCTCTTAAGTCTTCACTTGTTTTATGGCAATCAACCAGAGAACGACAGTTACCGCCATGGTTGCATGGTTTTGTACATTCAATACATAATTTTTTGCCTAATAAAAGTGCCACACAAATTTTTTCTATGCATTCTTCTTGTACAACTTCTTATCCATTGTTTAACCTTACCATTTTTAAACAATATTCCCATGATTATGTTGCATCTTTAACTCATGCTCTGTCTATCTAAGAACCTACTAATTACTTACAAGCATCGAAACATAAAGAATGGGTAGATGCTATGCAAAATGAGTTACATGCACTTGAGTGTAATGATACTTGGTAATTAACAAACTTGCCTAAAGGAAAGACAGCCAAAGGTTCTAAATAGGTTTTTTAAACAAAGTATCCACTAAATGGTAGTGTGAAAAGATATAAAGCTTGTTTAGTGACGAAAGGATATAATCAAGTAGAGGGTGTTGATTATCATGACACTTTTTCACTTGTAGCTAAATTGAGTACCATGCGTATTCTTATTGCGGTAGCTACATCTTATAATTGGCTTTCACATCAAATAGATATTAATAATGCATTTTTGCATGGATTCCTTGATGAAGAGATTTATATGTTTCCTCCCAAAGGGTATTCTAAGGCTAAACCAAGGTAAGAGTGTCATCTTAAACATTCCCTTTATGGCTTAAAGTGGGCATCTAGGCAATAGAACTTAGAGTTGTCCAAATTTCTAATCAATCATGGATTTATTCAATCTCGTAGTGATTATTTACTTTTTACTCATCATAGTTCTCATGGAATTACTATTATACTTTTTATATGTCGATGATATGCTTGTTATAGGATCTAATCCTCACTTTTTTGAGATTAAAGATCTTAGCCTTGCATGTTTCTTTCTTGGAATTGAGATTTGCAAGACTAATCAAGGAATGCTGCTTAATCAGCACAAGTTTATCTTGGATGTTTTGACAGAAGTTGGACTTACAAGCTTTAAGCCCACTACTTTTCCTTTGTCAATGGGTTTTAAACATGGCAATACATCAAAAGAATTGCTTGTCAATCCTTCATTTTATTGGTGGATTGTGGGAAAACTTTTATACTTGACTTTAACACAGCCAGGCATTTGTTATGTCATTCATAAGTTGAGTTAGTTTCTAGCTACTCTTAGACCTTCACATCTTCGTGCTTTGTTTCATGTTTTGAAATATCTCAAAGGTTTTGCTTCATTGGGTCTCTTTTATTCATCCCATAACACTCTTCAGCTACTTGGATATTTTGGTTCTGAATGGGATGCATGTCTAATAGATAAAAAAATCAATTTCTGGTTATTGTATTTTTCTAGGATTAGCTCGAGTTTCATGAAAAACTAAGAAGTAATCCACAATTTCTACTTCAACTAAGAAAGTTGAATATAGAAGAATGGCAACAACAACTAACGAGCTTATGTGGACTTCTTATATTATGAAGGATTTGAATGTTCCCATTTCTTTTTCAATTCTTTTGTGTTGCGACAACAAATCTGCTCTTATAATTGCTACCAATCCTTGTCTTCATGGTTGGACAAAACATATCGACATCCACGTACACTTTACTAGAGATCAAATATCACAAGGATTTCTTCACACCATTCATGTTTCTTCTGATATGTAGCTAGTGGATCTATTAACAAAACCTCTTGGTGAAAAGTATTTCATTGTCTATGTGACTTATTGGCTATAGTAGATGCTTAGTTAATGAATTAAAGTCTGTATATAAAAGAGTTTGCTGTATAAATCAAGGTAACAACTTTCTTCCTTTTTCAATAAAGAATCCAACTTTTCTGCACAATTTCAAACTCCTGCTGTAATTCTTAAACTCCTACCTGTTCTTAGCATAATACTGGGGACATTTCTTACTCAAACACGTATGAAACGCTTAATCGTCCATGTGCGTGTGATCTCTCCTTTTCTTTTCTCTCTATTTATTTTATTTTCTTCTTTTTTTCTGTCATCTTAAAAATCCCCCACGTGATGACATAAAAAACACTATGGAAAATCCAAAATCTTGAGATTTATTTAGAGGTAAAGGATATAATTCAGAAGCGAATGGTTCAAAGCTTTTTGATATTTTGTGTCCCAATACAATTGGACTATTATCGGTGGCTTTGACCATTAAGGTATTGTATGTACTTGGACGTTTGAAAATTTAAGCTAACAAACAAAATGACCAGTAAATGATGAAGAGCATCCACATGGCAAAGCCGCCAAGACACGAGGAGTCGACGACCACAGAGGGGCAAATGAAAATGCCACGCCTCCTAATAAGCTGCTAACCATAACAGTAGGTTACGTTTCTCAGAATGTGTCCTTTGCACTCCTAAAATCTTATTAAATGCTCGGATATTTTGATAAACTATATATGCTTGCCTGTATATGAACATGGCCGAGTTATTTTATTAACTTTGAAAGGATGCTTTATCATTGAAAGTTCTTCACGGTTTGTCTTATAGTTGTTAAAGCTAACATAACAATGTCTTTTTATAGTTTATTTATAACGAGTAGAAAAATATATAGCTGACCTTTTACCTTGAAGAATTTATTAAGCCAATCAAGTACGCATCCTTGCATATAATTTTTTTTTTTTCCTTTTAATCCTTGTGTATAGCTCTTTTAAGCTCCTCGATGTATTGATTGAAATATCATGGCATAAAGATACTTGGATCGATAAGGTTTTATAATTGGTCTCTTAATAAGATATATTAAATTTAAATCCTCTTTTTTAGTTATAATCAATAAAAAAATAGAAAAAAAAGGAATAAGATACTTGGGTTAACAATTCAATGCATGAGAAATAAATAAATAAAAACATATAGGATTTTATATGGAAAATGTACTAAGGCTTTTAGTATTATATATCTTACTATAATTTTCAAGAAAAATGCTAAGTCATAAGTTGAATGGAAGTCGATGACGATCAAATGAAATGAGACAAATAAAAAAGGTTGAATTAGACTTGAATAATTATAAAGTGTGGAATCGCAGTCCTTTGAGAATATTCCCAGCCTAAACCTAAGTTCGCTAATATTTAATATTTTTTTCAGGATACAACGTAATTCGAAAATTTGATGTAAAATAACATTCACCTAACTTTCTTACCTCCCTTTAGAAAAGGAGTACAAGGTGTTATCATTATATATGTATATCTTTTCCAGAATCTAAAAATGGGCACTTAGATGACTATAAAAATCTAAAAAGTAACAATTATCAAGAGATAAAATGTTTCAGTTCATACTTTTTCATCGGAGACACTCATCAATCCAAACTATTATTCACTATTTCATCGTTGAAGTATTCACTAAGTCCTAAGCAATTACACACAACAACAAAAAAGGGCATCAAGAAATTCCAAACGGGCACACCTATTCGAGGGTTCCACATATTCTAAAGTCAAGCACTTCATTTTGAAAGAAGTGTGCATCACTTGGTGTGATACACGCACTTCCTTCAAACAAAAGTTGCACTCAAAACATGGATTTTTTTGGGGGGCATCGTTGCATTAGACACAGGAAGACCTTCCAGTTTGGTCAAACAAAGTTTTGAGGTTTGAGCTCACTCAATTCTGTGCCCTCATCAAAACCCCGCAACTGCAAATTTAATATAATAGTGAATAAATAAATATAAGATGAAATTAATAGTATTTACTTATGCATCAGATGCTCTAAATTTGTATATGATGGGTAAATAAAATAAAGTAAATAGCTAATAGAATAGAAAACTAAATTAATGGGATAAGTAAACAAAACACAAAGTAAAGTAGAAAACTGTGTAATTTAAAAGGAAACCTGTTTAAAAGGCTCTCTAGGACGAAACACATCAAACTTTATAAATATAATCTTAGGTTCTCTCGCAACTCACTCCAAGTAAAAGAAAAGAGGGTAAACATCGCATTTACTACCTGAAATTTACTAATTTTGCAATTGACTATTTGCAATTTAAAAGTATCAATATAATACTTGAACTTCTATCTATTTTTATAATTAATTACCTAATAATCTGTTATTTTATGAAATTGTTATTTCAATATAATATTTGCTATTTCATAAAATTGCTATTATTATAAAATGAGAAATTGTAAATTTTTATAGGAACAAAAAAATAACTATTTCTTAATCTTTTGCAACATATTTCTATATGCATCCATAATATCTCAAAGTAATTATAATAAATAATTATTAGTTTTTTATTTTATTTTTTAAAAATTATAATTTTATAATTATTTTATTCCATTTTATAAACTAAACATACCCTAGAAAAAAATAAAATTATTATTTTTTTCTATTTAATAAAATAGATTTATTACGATATTTAATAGAATAAAAAATCCTATTAAATAATGGATAGACATAAGAGAGAGACCCATAAATAGTTTATTCATTATCATATCCCACAACTATCCTTCACTCCACCATAGCTTGCAAACTTGAAAATCATGAAAGTATTGAGCTTGACAAAAACCCAAGTTCTAATCGAAGACTTTAAAGATGAAAAGGATAGAAAAATGATGGCAATTCTTCTGTTTTCCTTGATTTACATAACGAGAAGAATACAAGTGAATGAATCAACATGTCACGTAACAAGGAATAAATATGCAAGCAACTGCGCGTGAAGACAAAGGAGGGGAGAGGGAGACAGAAAAAGAAGTTTCGGAAATGGGCACTGGGCAGCGTCCAGTGCGCGTACGACCGATCCCTCTGAATTCTACACGACACGTCTCCATCACGCCCAAGTAGTCCGCGTGGGGCCTTCCACGTTGTTGCCTCAACTTGACTCATCTCGCCTCTCCATTCATTAATTTTTTTTCTTTTTTAAAAAAAAAAAATAGTTTCTTTCGAATATTATTAAAGTTTAACCTTTATTCCAACATCTCCGTTACCAGAATATCTCGAAAGGGTCGGCTGGTTCGTTTCATTTCGGTTGGCAGAAACGACCTTTGACTATTGACCCTCCCTCCCTCCCTCTCTTTCTCAACGTGAAAAGTCAAATTTTGAATTGAAATTTTGAAATTGGGCTACCATTCCTGCTTTTGCGTCACCACATACATATATTAAGTATCGATGTTCATGAGTCATGCCAATTGCCAAACCTAAAAAAATCTTCAAGAATGATTAATTTTTAATTTTCTTTCTCTATGTAATACGTAATTGCTCCTCAAAATACTCCTCTCCTGTCAAGGTCCAACAAATGAGGTGTCCATTTATATTAGATTCCCAGTTATATTATCCTTCTTTATCTTCTCTCAAGGGTAGCCATTAATATAAACACTATTTTTCTAGTGCTGGATCAAATTCAATTTTTCATGTTTCATCCTCAATAAAATATATAGAGTTGACACATATAAGTAACTTTCATTAATAGTTCAAGTGACATGATTGAGCTTGTTTTAAATTTATTGAAGTACTAAAAATATTTTAGATAACTTGGCCCTCATCTTTGTTCATTCCCCTTATCTTGCTTAACTTTTTTCCCTTTTCCTTTTTAAAATGAGCATTTATTCCATAAACTTTTAAACAAGTGCATCCACTCCTATTTTAAAACTTTGTCCTTCAGGAAAGTAATGAATAATAAAAAAAACAAAGAGGTTAAAAAAATATAATATAATATAAAAATCCAAAAAAAAAAACTTGAAAACTTTAAAGGTCTACACTAGAAAGTAAAAAAAAAAATTATGAAATTAAATAGATAAGTTTGATTGTTTTTTAATTATCATGCCTTCAATTTAATTATCATAGGAGGAGGTCCGCTAAGGCCAGCTTTAGCCACGGTACATCAGCATGGTTTCCAAGCGATCCTTTTTAAATATTGGAGGGAGTTTTTTTTTTATATATAGATTTTAGAGATTCTTTATCAAAAGAAAATTTCTATGGTATCGCTCGTATTTTTTATATAATCAATTCTATTTTTAATATTAATATTAATTTATATATTAATAATAATATTATATTTAATAATAATAATTAAAAATTATATCGATCTCGTTAAAATAACTAATGGAATCATAAAAGATCCCTTGTGAAAGACGTTATAAAGTAATTTTTTTTCCTTTTACTATATCATAGAATAAGCAATGCACGGAATCAATAAAAACTTTTGAAAAATACTAAAAAAAAAAAAAAGAACTCTCTTAATAGAATTTTAAGATAAAGTGAAAACAACCTTAATAAAAAAAATTGATCTAATAAGGAAGTTGCGGAAATTTTGATTTAATAAGAAAATAGTTTTGTCAAAGTCATCGTACCTAATAGTATAAATTCTAATCAATTGATGAGATAAGTTAAATTCGAATTTCTCCTTTTCAAACTATAACATGTAATGTTGTTGGCCAAGGAAAAAAAAAATGAAAGAAAGGAAGTGGCTGTTGTATGTGTTAATTCTTTTTTCATAAAATAAATCTAATGATCGCGATGGTTTCACACGTTTGCTTTTTAACTCTAACTTACCTTTCCCTTTTTTTTTTTTTTTTCCTACACTGTATATTGTTAGTCAAACTCTCATCTCTCAATATATATATAAATGAGTTGAGGATATACATATATATGTATATTACTCTATTTTTTTGAGATTTTTTTTTAAAAAAAAAAAATTCATCCATATTAAAGTCCAAAACTTCAGACAACGCCGGTCATTTGGAATAAGATGCCTCGACACCGGATAACACACTTTTATATAGATCTACTAAACCCCAAATTCCTATCGCATATTATTATGAATAAATAATATTTTTTTATCTAAGTTTTTCCTTTTTACTCACATAAAACAATATATGTTCAGATTATACACAAAATAGAAATACTATTTAGGTGTCCTTGCCTAACTAAATTTTTATATTTTTAAAATTCACATAGTATTTATTTCATATCTTCATCAATTACGTCTTATTATATATAAAGAGCTTCTTTACTTGAGTTACATCATTTTTATTTTCATCAACCACATACTCCTATGAACGTAGAATATATATGTTACTTATAAAGAATAAATTTAATAGCTTATGTATGTGTGTTGGCTTCTTTTATTTGCTTTTACATTTTTAGTTTTTTATTATTTTACGATAAGTTTAGTTTTTTTGGAACAAACAATAAGACTTGACACATTAAAAAAGAAGAAGAATAAAATTATCATAATACCCAGCTAGCCATTAATATTAATATTAGTCTCTCTCTATTCAACCAAGGACAAAACTTAGGGCAGTGCTTACAATTCATGAAGACGCGTAATCTCTGCTGATTAGAACTAGCTAAATTCGTGATAAAATTTGTTTATTAATTGTACTTAAAATCTAATCTTGTAATCCAATTCATTAGTAAGCATGCTTCAGGTCAAAATTAAACCCATTTATTAAATAAAAAATCTAAAATAGATCTCTTGTAGTTATCATGTCTATTGAAACAAAAATCTTTATAAAATAAAAGTCTAAAAGAACAAATTATTTAAACTCTTTAAATATGAAAAATTATAATGTAACAAACGAAAATCTCAAATAATGTAAATATAGTTAATCATAACAAATAAATCATTCATTTGTATGTCACATTAATGCATTAACTTGATCCATGAGACCATGACCTAGTCAAATATTAGTGTAATATTCAAATTAACCATATCATTTGTGAGCTATTTAAGAGAGACCATCAAAGAGTTTATATAGTAAAAAATTATTAATATATGGTGCTAAAAAGATAGTAAGAATAATTTATCACTCTCTTCATATTTTTCTATCTACAAAGCTTAATGGGTGTACTGAAAAATCATTGGGATCCAAAAGGCATATTTAAATCATATAAATCCATGTATATACCAAATAAAGGTAAATCTACTATGTACCAAACAAAGGTAAATGTACTTGCATAGCACATGTTTAAATAATCCAAACGCTAAAATTTTGTAAATGTGTAAGGAAACAAAATCTACAATACATAACTTGTTAAAGAAATATGCTTAACATTATGGAAAAACTAAAACCACCTTCTAATATGAGTATTAGAGACATAAAGCATCTCAAAACAAAATCTGTATATTTATATTAAAGAGGAAACCTTAAATGAAACTTATACTATATAAAAATCGATTATTATACAATTCATTACCACACGAATTACAATAATAAGTGGATATTTTTCCATTAATAATTATAATATTGACTTAAGTAGCATAAGACCCCTTCCTTCCTGGTTGCATGGTTATATGTCCATCCTTACATATCGATGCAAACAAGTTAGGATTACAAGTTATTGAGCACTTAGATCATTATAAGCATTAGAAGCAGAATACATAGAGGAATTAGAAATAGCAGCGGAAGCAACTGGATTCAAATGCTAAAAGCTTGAAGTTATTCAAAAATGATGTGGTCAAGTTATGAATAAGTCAAAGCCAATCAAAAACATCCAAAAGTGTCAAAATTATATTTACAATAATAATCAAAGATATTTCATTTACAATCAAGTTTTTTTGCTAAAAAAATTAGTAAGATCTCTTGTTGATATTCCTTCACTCGTAGATATATAAGCTAAACCTACGTAAAAAAATAAATCAAGGAAATAGAAAATAGAAAATGCAAACTGTAAAGGGAGAAAAAGAATGAAAGAAGAAATAGAGATGTCTGAATAATGAATCAAGGAACTGAGAAATTACATTTATAATACAAACTGTCAGTGCAATTTCTTTTTTCTACACATTTAAGTTCACATGTTGTGATACTGTATAAATTTGTAATATTACTTTATAATAATTTTTATAGGTTTGTAATATAAAATGGAATTATTTGATGGTAGGAGATGGTGCCAAAAAAAAATTGTCAAAGTAATTTATTGAAAGCGCATACACAATCTATGTTTTCAATGCAAATTATATTAAAGGCGTGTTCTGTGTTCGTGACTTTAAAACCTATTTTTTAAATAATTTTTCTAGGTATGTTATTTCGCAATTTTTTTGAAAAAAAATGATATTATTTTAGTAGAAAGCCTTATGACAAGGTGTGTAAAATATAAAACTTTAGAGTTTTCTATTTTAGCATATTTGGTGTATTTTTCTTTTTCTTCTTCAATAGTTTACATATATATATAATAGTTTTCTTTTCTTTTTTTTTGAATTTTCAGATTTTTAAGTAAACTTTTATAATTTTTTAGTTTTCATTTTTGTTATTATATTTCTAAGGAGTAAAATGATTAAATGAAGTTCTAAGTATGCATTGTTAAAAACTTATAAGTTGTAAACATTCATTTTAAAAGATAAAAGACTGTTATTTTAGAACTAGAAAACTTTGTCCATGGCCAACTTTCCTTATCCCTAAGTTGTGTCCTTTTTTATTTCCACTAATCAGACACTATTATCAATAAAGAATATTTAAGCTACTTATAAAGAACATATTTAATGGCTTATGAATATGTATTGGCTTCTTTAATTTTCTTTTATATTTTTAGCTTTTTGTTATTTTAATATAAGTTTATTTTTTCGAATAAACTATAAGATTCTATTTTACCAAGTGAATGCCACCGTATTTAAAGAAAATTTGAGTGTTATCATTTAAAGTTTGATACTAATTTTAATTGGTGGAATTGTTATTCCACTTATACTCATAGAATAGCATAAATCATCATTCTATTGTTTAGCCGAGACACATCACATTAAAAAAATAAATAAATATAATTATCATATTAACCAACTAGCCATTAATATTAGGTCATGTTTAGTTCACTGTAATATCAATTACATTACGACTCTATTCCGTACGAAATAGGAATTACGACGTTTAGTTAGTCTTAATCACGGAATATGCATTCGAAAAGAAATTAGAATGAGGTGAAATGCTGAATTACAATGACATTTTAAGACCCCGAAATCACCATTACATAGGTATTATAGATTTTTTTTCTTCTAAAATTAGCCTCCTCCTGATAAACGCCCACACACATTCATCTTCAACATGGAAAGGACGTGGAGGAAGAAAGGGGGGAAATCGTCATTATTCTGAAACAACGATGCCTAGATTCATCGTCGTCGTTGCTGGGACATCAAGTGTTGTCATGTCTTTTTGTATTTGGATCTCTATTGTCGCAACCTCACCACCTTATTGCCATTGTTGGATCTCCATCGTTGTAACCTCTTCTCCCTTGTCCTCTTCAATAGTGTGTTTTTGTTTTTAGATCTCCATTGTCGCAACCTCACCACCTTGTTTCTATTGCCCATCGTTCGTTTGTGCAATTTGATTATTATTCCAACTAGACAATATAGTACCAATTCATTGCCTATTTTATTTCCTAGTAATATCCATTTCATTACAGTGTTGTTCTATTTAGCGAAAAAAACGAGTTGTTTATCTCTCTTTGCAACCAATGACAAACTTAGGGGTAGGGCTTATGATTCATAAAAACATGTTGTCTCTCTTAGCTAGATTTAAACAAATCCATATTTAAAAAATTATTCGTAACAAAATCTATTTATTAATCATGTTTAAAATCTAAACTTATAACCTAATTCATTAGTAAATGTACTTTGTGTCTAAACTAGACCCATTTATTGGATAAAAAAAAATCTAAAATAGATCCTCCTATAGTTATATTATCTATTTAAATCTTTGAAACAAAAGTCTTTATAAAATTAAAGTCTAAAAATAAAAATTACACAAACTTTTTAAACACAACAAATTATAACGTGATAAACAAGAATCTCAAGCAAAGTAAGTACAGTTAATCGTAACAAATAAATAATTCATTAGTACATTGCACTAATGCATCAAGTTGAGTTGTGACTTAATCAAATATTACTGTAATATTCAAGTTAATCACATCCTTCATGAGCTCTTAAGAGAGATTTTCGAAGAATTTACGGAGTAAAAAGATTATTAATATGGTGCTAAAAAAGACTAATAAGAGGTAGTTTGTCATTCTCTTCATATTTCTATATCTTTAAATCTTAACAGGTATACTAAAAGATTATTGGGATCCAAAAGGCATATTTAAATCATATAAATCCATATGTATACTAAACAAGGGAAAATGTACTTACATAGCACATGTTTGAATAATTCAAACACTAAAATTTTATAAATGTGTAATAAAACAAGATCTACAACATAAACCTGCTAAAGGAAATATGCTTAACACCATGGAAAAAGTAAAACCACCTTTTAATATGGATATAAAC
This sequence comes from Laguncularia racemosa, assembly GCA_037954665.1. Lineage (NCBI taxonomy): Eukaryota > Viridiplantae > Streptophyta > Magnoliopsida > Myrtales > Combretaceae > Laguncularia > Laguncularia racemosa. The sequence continues at coordinate 194,145 of JBBMOL010000039.1, read as the reverse complement.
ATAAAACATATCAAAATAAAATTTTTAAATTTATATCAAAGAGTAGTCCTCAAATCAAACTCAGTGTATAAAAATCAATCATTATACAAGCCATTACCACATGAATTACAATAATAAGTAGATATTTTTCTATGAGTAATTATAATATTAACTTATGTAAAGTAAACCCCCTTCCTTCCTAGTTGTATTGTTTTGCATCCATCCTTGCATATGGCTAAATATCATGTGCAATGCAACCAACACCATGGAGGTTGAAACAAGGCTAGTAATATGGTACATCACCCACCGATGCAAACATGATACAAGATGACTGTAGACAAGTTTGCATTAGAAAAACTCAACATGATTAATAATGGGGTTAAAACCATTTGAACTCATTTACAAATATATCTAGGTTTGCGTTTAGTACCTAAACTCGTTTACAAACCCACCTAACTCATTTAAGAGATTAAGTTTGTGAGCCTTTTATTTTTTTTTTTGGTAAGTTCTTAGCTTAGGCTACAACTTAAGTCTAATAGAAATATTGTGTAACTAATAACTTGGTTATGTTTTTTTTTTTTTTTTATTCTAGTTTTATATTCCTAGCAATGTTTCCAAATGGAAATATAAGGAATTGAATAGTTTTGCTTATAATAGGGGGTTTACTAATCTATAGATTTGTATGGTCATGGATTGTAATGATTGATATTAATATGTTGTAAGTTTCATTTATAGTTTTCTCTTTGATAGAATAGATGGATTTTATTTTGAGGTATTTAATATTTCTAATATCCATATTACAATGTGGATTTATCTTTTCTAAAATGTTTAAGTATATTTCTTTCAATAAGTTTATATTACGGGATTTTATTTGACGAAGTTTTTAAAAATTCAATTATTACAAAATAAAATAATAAAACATAATAAAAGAGCTCTGGCCGATAAATTCCTTAACAAAGTCTCAAAGATTCGTAATAACACAAGGGATTTCCAAAAGACTGTGGATCTAAACATAAAGCCAATAATGCATAAGTACCTATAAGTTCAAAATAAGGTAAGGATCAAACCACCAAACAAAATAATAATAATAAATAAATCATTAACACAGCGATAGGAAAGAAATGAATCCGCCAGACAGCCTGCACACTTTGTTGGACTATTATTCTAAATGGTGTAGTCGTAAGCTGAGCACCTAGTGGGTGAAGGGAATGGATACATAAGGCATGCAGCTACATCACATTAATTAATGAAAAGAGAAAATTTTCAAATTATATATATATATAAAAAAAAAAGGCTGGGGTGGGGTGGGGGATGGGATGGGAAGGGAAATTTTAAAGAAAGAGAGTAAAGGGAAGAGAATACAAAAGCGTGACAAGTGAGGAGAAGCATTCAGTTATAAAGACAAGAGGCTCACCCAGATCGGCAGTTGTTGACAAAAGCAGGTGGTAACTGTAAAAGTAATGACAGACATCAGACATGCCACATAAGATTGCACATGCATATGCATCGACCCCCAACCCCACCTCAATGCCCAAAAGGAGATAACATGTGTTTTTAGCCCATAATTATGGTGAAAATTATGATTAAAGAATATGAGTCGAGGAGGCAAAATTTACGTATTATTTAAAAAAAAATAATATATATATATAATGGTTTGTATATAAAATTAGATATATTTTATGGTTAGGGCTTTTAAGTTATAAGATAATTAGAATCACAAACATGTGATATTTCCATTTTCATGTATATAAATTTTAACATTCTATCCGTTAAAAATTTAAATAATATCTTATTGGTTCCTATGATTGCCGTAAATAGTTAAAACAGCTGTTTTTTCTGTTTACCGTTTCCACATGGGCTGCCGCGGTGGATGCGCTAAATCGCTGGAGTCTGGAGATGTCGGTGCAGAGATGGTACGGCCCCCCACCTTGCGTTGCTTGGGGACAAGCATTTTATACGACCTAGAAGAGAGTTATTAACTAAAGGAAGGAAGATCATTTGTGAAACAAAAATACTTCCTAGCGAGAGTTTGAGTTTGGAAATACTTTTTCTTTTTCGTCTATTAGAATCCGTTGAAGTAAATCCTTTTGTGTGTGTGTATGTATTTTTTTGCATCTACGTACCATGCCATATTTTGTGTGCCTAAAAAAAAAATTAAATAAATTAGTGATTACGTTGATCTCATATCTTACTTGAAATTGGAAGCAATTAAAACGAAATTAATAGAAAATATAAACAGATGGTTTAATTTGCTTATTTCGAAAGAGAAAAACACAAAGTGAATATGAAGTTTAAAAATGAAAAAAATCTAGAAGGAAATTTAACAAGATTGGAGAATTAAAATTTTTTAGTTCTCTTTTTTTCCTTTTTTAAATAATAATAATAGCATTGCTTATGCTTTGTTACCAATGCAAACTCTATGGTCTAATTGGGTCAACATCTGCTGGAAGTTTCGAAACCATCCAAATGAGATTAGGTAGAATCGCGGGAAAACTTCTCTCTCTCTCCCTGCTTTTTTTTTTTTTTTTTTTTTTGAAGTTTCAAAATTTGAAGAGGTGAACGAGGGAGATGAGTTTGATGAAATGAAGATGAAGCATCCACGTCCTCGTCTCCCGTGCCTCTTCATTCATACCCGTGACTCTTTGGGTTTTTTTCTTTTTCTTTTCTTTTTTTTCATATCTCTTAAATAACAGTCAATGTCATTTTTTTTTTAATTTTAAAAAGAGGATGATCAACAAAAAGTAAAATAATTTTGATAGGTAGTCACTAGTCACTTATGTGATATACGATAAATAATATATATATTCTAAAATAACTCTCCTATGTGAGGCATTGTTTATTAATTACGAGGTGCTTTGTAATTTACAAAGAGTTTGCAGGCCAAAGCCGTCGATTCTCTTCGAGGTTAAACTTTTAAGTGCAGCCAAGTAATTTATGTATCGTTTGGTTGTTTAGATTCTATAAATTAGATTAGATTGGATAAATTTTTTTGTTTTTAGTTTGGTTCGTATATTTGATTTAATTACTAAACAAAAAAGTCATAAAAAACTTAAATTTTGTATTATATAAAATAAGATATAAAAATTAATTTCACAAAACAAAAACAAATATATTTTAAAATCTCAAAAATGTCATCGATTATCATATTATTGATTAAATTAACATTATAATGATTAAATATTAAGGCAAATTATTATAATATAATATGTACTAATTTATTATAATATCAATTTAATTAACACCGTAGTTATTAAATATAAGATAAATTATTGTAATTTATAATATGAATAATTAATTTTTTTAATTACATAGCAAATCAATGGATTTACATTTATTATTTTATATAATTCGTTCAATTACGCGAATTAAATATTCTCTTCAAATCATATTTTTTTAATAATATTAAAAATATAATTAAATAACCATAATATTATACAAAATACATAATTATCAAAATATCATATTCGGTATAATACTTTATAATATCAAACAAAGGACATCACAAAAAATTTTGTTCAATACTAAACATACCAAATATGGTATAATTTTTTTTTTTTCATGTTTTTTCTTGTTCTATACTGTTCAGTATTCATTGTACTGTTCAGTATTATAAACCAAATGCTATATTAATATTAGAGTTTGATTTTTTTAAATACCCTTATTAAAATTAAAATTAATAAATAATAATTTTATTCTATTATTTAGTTGGTGTAAACAGACAATAACATGAATTTTACATTATTGAGTACATCATATGTATATTTTCTTATTAAAACAAAATTAAATATGCAATCAAGACTTGCTGCGGCAAATTTGTAGCCTTAAACAAAGCCACGTAATTTGAAACTTGCCACATCATTTTCTTAATTTTTAAGTTAAATAATTCAAATATAGAAAATAAGAAAAAGTGATGCAAACAACCTTGCTTTGATATAAAATGACGCAAATACATCGCTCTAACACCAAATAATGCAAATCGAAATCCATGACGTGACTTCCAAGCACAGTCATGCAATGAGTCCATTTAGGTCTAGGTTTTATATCGATAAAAATGATATATATATATATATATTTTAAAAAGGTCTAGGTTTTATATGACTATAAATAAAGGATTTGGACGAAATAAGAATTAAGATTTTTATGATGCACTAATCTCAAATCAAATCAAGGTTGATTAAACTATGATTGATATGATGTACAATCCATGAAATAATTAGAATGTTAAGAAGATTCAATATGATGCACATATCTCAATCAACGATTTCTCACCACAATTTCAAAGAGATTGGCAATAATACTTGATTTACCATAATCGATATCAATTAATAAAAACACAAAAATTTAAGGAGAAGTTCATCTCTTTAAAATCCATAATCACAAAAAGGTGTTTTTGTTTATCATATTCAATTTTTATTACAAGTTGATGCATATTTATATGCTAATATAAAACCCTAATTCAACTAAGAAAGTAAATAAATGAAATAGGAAAGAAAATAAGCAAATAAATAGGCTCGGTCATCGAGTTTTAACTTAGTTGAATTAGGTGAAGCATAGTGGGCCTAAGTGTAGTCCAATCAAACTCAATTTACCAAGTTGTGGAGTTTGTAAACTAAGTATCGTTTGGTTGTCAAAAAATCGTGATATTAGACTAGATAAAGTATTTTGTTTTTTGTTTACCTTGTATGTTTTCTTGGTTATTGGACAAAAAACGATATTAAAGTACTTGACAAAATGTTTATTTTTTGTATCATCCAAAATATGGTACAAAAGTTAAATTCCCTTGATAAAAATATAAAAGTCCTTATTTAGTACTCTGTATATCATGTTTAGTATAATATTTTGTATATCCAAACAATGACGTTACAAAGTCTTTGTCCAGTATTGCACACACTAAATGTAGTACAAAAGAGTTGTACTATCCTGTTTTCTTTGTTTTGTCTATCTAGTTTTTTTTTTTTTTTTTTTTTTCTGGTACTGTTTAGTATTACAATCCAAACACTACCTAAAAGTAAGCAAAACCGATTGACTTAACCAATGAACTTGTCAAACTAATAGGCTCCCCTTGCTTTGTTAACTTTTGCAATTATCTAAATCTTTAGCTCATTTGCTCTTTATTCCCCAACCTTTAATGATGACTCATAATATGATTCCTATTGTCCTCGAAGTAAGCAAAGATTTGTCCACAAATCTTATATTATATATGGCATATGAATACCTTAATGCGTGAGCACAAATGAAATACCCATGGGCATAAACCAAACTCATAACCACACCTCTAGCATAGTTGAACACATAGCTTCATAAGTAAATTGGTTCATTTAAATATCATGTACTTTCCCAATAGATGGCATTGCAACTAGATAATTCTTGTAAAATTGGATTGTCATCTTATTCATGGCTTGTATGGATAAATATTCTTTTGTTGATTCTTCAAGTCTTAGCTTCAACCTAGTCCACTTAGGTGCTACATGATTGACCTAGGTGTAATTCAATCAAACTCGGTTGACCTAGCTATAAAAATCAATCAACTTGGTCTTCAAGTGGGCAAACTTGGTTAGCCTATTAATGTTGACTTTTATAGTTGCCTTAACATGATTATACTCATCTTCTCCTTACTCCTCAACCTTAAATGACAACTTAGAACATGACTCACATTAAAAGGAAATCCTTGATATGTAATTGTACATGGTCGTGTAAGTAGCCTACTTAAGGCATGGAATCGCCACCTTCCACCCAAAAAGAAATAAAAAGCAAAAGTTTTAGATAAACCTAACACCAAGATAAAGTTCTTTTCTTTATTCTTCTTCTTCTTCTTCTTTTTGCAATAGGTGGGTTAGCATCACCTACCATAAATTTATGTTGGTAGCCAAATTTGGCCAGTCTTGGGGGTGGTAGCCAACTTCTACCCTTCGACTGTCTAATCAAGGAGTGGTAGCCCTCTTTTTGGTTGCCATTAGAGTTTTCTTATTTTCTTTCCATTTGCTTTTTTTTTTTTTAATTTAAGTAAACTTAATAAATTTAAATAAATATTATATTTCTTATGATAATAAAATTATCATATGGCATATTAGAAATATTTTAGATGTGCTTAAGCAATGTTAGCACTTAATTGTTAAAAAGGCCAGATGTTTAAGACTAATGATATCATTTTTTACATTTATTTAATAATTATTTATAGGTTAATCCACAATATATTATGGTGAAAACTAAATAGTATATGACATATTAAGATTGTATTATAGTGCTATTATGGAGTTGGCTTGTGATAAAAGAAATGAAAATCTTAAACTTAATGTTGAAAACTCAAAAAAAAAAAATTTATACTTTTGATGCAAAGCTAGAAAAATTCAAAATATGTAGACTTTTTTATTTAATAATTATCTGTAATTTCATAACTATATTTAACCATTTATGATAATTAAATTATTGCATTTTAGCAAAACCATTATTTTTAGCATATGTACATAATGGCCACATCTATGCCATGTGGCATTGGAAGTATTAAAGCAACACATGTTTAGCTTGTGTAAAGATGAATTGATAGTCTGGTGTTATTTGAAGATAAAAATTACATGTGTCACATGCCGCATTAATTAGTCCAAAATGCAAAGTCATTGGTTGAGTTCGGAGTGGTAGTAGTGATAACACTTGAATGTTCAATGTAGTCCCAATTCTATTATATCCAAGTAAATATCAACGTACCAATTTACTGTCCATTTTATTTCTTAGCAATACCTATTTTATTCAGTGAAGTAAATGGACCATAAGAAAAGATTGAATTGCATATAAACTATTTGATATGATGCATAAGCAAATTTTATTGTTTGCTAGCCGCAATCTAAGAAGACTGATGAGAATGGAAATATTGAATTAGAAGAAACTCATACAATATGCAAAGTAGATAATATTGTGCAATCACTTTCATGTAGGGTTACATATAAATATTTACACTAAAGTAGTTAAATATAGGAATATAATTGAAAAAAGAAAGTAAAAATAGTCTATAAGAGAAATAAAATATTAACTTCAATGTAATGAATGTAACTTGCATGACTTTCCAAAGAAATATGTTTTGTTAAAATTTAACCTCTGGCGCCTTTAATAAGTCTTCAACTTTCTAAAAACTTTGTTCTCCAAATTGGCTTTAGAAATAAGATCAGAGTTATGGCTTCTCTCATTATTAAAACCCATGAAAGAAAAGTGAGTAGTAGTATTAGAATTTGAACCATACTCAGCTAGCTTTCCCCTCTTCTTCTAATAACAATATGTTTCTTCCCAAAGTGGTGTTGTGAATTAATTACGTTTCAGAATAAGTTTACTTAGTACTTATCACAGTTCCTTGTAAAACTCTTTTTACCAAGTGATTCAAACCCTTTATCCTAGCCTAGGTCTTTAGTCCCACTTATATCGAATCCCGATTTGGAATTTGATGCCTATTAGCGTTAGTTCACCCCTTTTGAGGTGTGTATAAATATATATATAAGAAAAGTTTGTATGTTTTTTTAGGATCTTAGGTTTTAGGATTGGGTTTTGATGCAGCGTAACACGTGTGAATTGTATTGAGATTATCATAAACCGTTGATTATGTGAATACTTGGAGTGTGATCTTCAAATACCTATTGATTTTAAGAATTCCGAGGGATTTGGCATCTAAATTCAAGAATTGTATAAAATTCGCAAATTTGGGAAAATAAATAGAGCAAAACCGCTCACAACAATTTTTCACATTCAATAATAATATATCCCTTTGCCTTAGGATATACAAATAATAGTAAGTGCAAACTACTAAAAATAGATAATAAACATTTAAAAATAGCAAAAAATAGAAATTTCTAAAACTTAAGGACATGACATACCTTAGACGACAAAGACAACACCACAAATGACATCTAAAACAAAAATGTCTATAAAAAGTTATAAGAAATCTAAAAATTACCAAAATTAGTAAAATTGTCTATTCGAAAGACTAAATGAGAGAATTTGCTTAAAAAATGGCATAGCTTAGTACCAAAGGTACTGACTTCTTCGAGTTAGCTCGTTTCCTTCAAAATAAGGTTTAGAAATTAAAAAATTACGACTGGCCTATTTTTGCCAAATTTAGCCATGCATTTGTTTGCTATTATTTCTACCTCATTATCCTCTCCAAGGTGGATAGAATTCACCCTCAAATTATCATCATCTAAACTATCACCAGTGTAGGGAATAAGATGCTTCACGTTAAATAGATCAACAGTTCGAATGCGGCTAAGTAGCTTTAACTTATATGCATTTGGGTTGATTTTCTCTATGATCTCTATTGGCCCAATTTTCCTGGGTGATAATTTGTTGTACTCCCTAATAGAAAATCTATCCTTAGTAAGGACAGCCTAAACATAATCTGCCACATCAAACTCCACATCCCATTTTTTTTTATCAACAATTTCCTTATATTTACCTGCAGCTTTTTGTAAATTATTCTGAGCAGTCTTGTGGATTTCCTATAGGCTATGGACAAAGTCTTCTGCCTTTCCATGAATCTTGGTCTTATCAGGTAGTGGTAGCAAATCAAGTGGACTCCTATGAACAACAGAGTAAACAACTTGGAATAGATTAAACCCTGTACTGTGATTGACTGCATGAATATGTGCGAACTCGGCCTGACTCAGCTTTTGATCCTAACTCTTCACATGTTCCCCCACTAAGCTCCTTTGTAGATTTCCTAGGGATCTATTGACTACCTCAGTTTGCCTATCTATTTGTGGGTGATAAGCACTACTAAAATTCAGCTAAGTATTGACCATCTTCCACAAACTTCGCCAAAAATGGCTAAGAAACCTTGTACCTCTATCAAACACAGTGGTTCCAAGCAACCCATGAAACCTATATACTTCCTTAAAGTACAACTGTGCAACACGGATAGCATCTGTGGTCTTCTTACAAGGAATAAAATGCACCATTTTAGAAAATCTGTCAACTACAAAAAAGATGGAGTCATTACCTTGTTGAGTTCGTGGCAACCTTAAAATAAAATCTATGCTCACATCAATCCAAGGTTGAGAAGGAATTGGAAGCAGCATAGACAATCCTGCATTCATAGCTGTCCCCTTAGATACTTGGCAGACTCTACATCTCTATACATATTTCTCCACTTCCTTATGAATAATTGGCTAAAAATAGGATGCTTGCACTAGTTGCAAAGTCTTGTCTCATCCCACATGACCTTCACCATGCAGCTCCTAAATAATTTGATCCCTTAAACTACAATCTGGAATGCACATCCGATTACCCCTTAACAACCCATCTTGCAACAAGTACTCTATTCTGTCACCAGCTCTAACCTTTGCTAGAATAATAGAAAAATAGGGATCACATTCAAATAACTGAGAAAATGAATTAAAACAAGGTATCTCTACTTGCATTCGGCTCAACAAACTCCTACGCCTACTTAGTGCATCAGCAGCCCAATTTGTGACACCACTCTTGTGTTTCACAACAAAAGTGAAACGCTTCAATAAGCTACCCATGAAGCATGTCGAGATGACACTTTATCCTAACTGTGTAAATGCTTCAAAGATTCCTGGTTAGTATATAACATGAATACTCTATGAAACAAATAATGCGTTAATGCTTCATAGCTTGCACCACAACATAAAATTTCACATCATAGGTACTATATCGCAGCTTTGCCCCTATTAGCTTCTCACTAAAATAAGCTATCAGTATACTATTCTGACTTAAAAACAGCTCAAATCCCCACTTTAGAGGCATCTGCATGTAGCTTAAAAGGTCGATGAAAATCTGGTAACACTAGAATTGAGGTTGTTGTAAGATGCACTTTAATCTGCTCAAAAGCCATCTTTGCTTCATCAGTCCACAAAAACTTACCACCCTTCATACAGTTAGTGATAGGAGCCATAGTACTGCTGAAATGAGGTATGAATTGTCTGTAAAATGATGCCAAGCCATTGAAGCTTCGGATTTTAGTTAGTGTAGTAGGTCTAAGCCACTGTCTAACGGCTTCCACTTTAGACTTATCAACCTGCAAACCATCAGTAGAAATTATGTAGCCAAGAAAAAGTACCTTCGTAGTCATGAATACACACTTTTTCAAGGCAAAATAGAAATTTTCCTTGTGCAACACATTAAGAACATCTCGCAAGTGCTAGAGATGCTGCTTTGGATTAATACTGTAAATTAGTATGTCGTCAAAATATACGACAACACACTTGCCAATGAATGGTCTCAAAACCTGATTCACCACTCTCATAAAAGTGCTAGGTGCATTAGATAATCCAAACGGCATAACCAACCACTCATACAACCCCTCTTTTGTCTTGAAGATTGTCTTCCACTCATCACCTACTCGAATGTAAAATTAGTGATACCCACTCTTCAAGTCTAACTTTGATAATACCTTAGCTCCACTCAACTAGTCAAGTAAATCATCTAAGCGAGGAATAGGAAAACGATACTTTACAGTAATCTTATTAATGGCTTGGCTATCCACACACATATGCCAAGTGCCATCTTTTTTGGGAGTTAAAAGAGCGACTCAAACTCTCCCAAATAAAACCCTTCACAAGCAATTCTTCAACCTACCTCCTGAACTCCTCATGTTCTGTAGGGCTCATTCGATAATGTGGTATGTTAGGAAGGGCTGCATCAAGCTCAAGATCAATCTGGTGCTGGATATCACATAATGGTGGTAATCCATCGGCAACTCATCAGGAAATACATCTTGGAACTCGACTACCACCAAAACTTCCACCTCAGGTACTTCGACTTCCCTTTCAACCTCTTTACCCACCAGAGCAAAGACAACTTCAGAGTCCTATAATTCTTCCTCAAACCCAACTAAAGACAATATGTTGGAACTATTACCCTACTTAACAATTTTGGACTCAGTAGTGCTTCTATTAAGAACCAACACGATCTTTACACCCTTACATACAAAATTGTAAGTGTTAGCTCTACCATCATGAGTTACACCCCTATCAAATTGCCAAGGCTACCCCAACAACAAATGACTAACATCCATTGTCACAACATTACACTAGATAAAGTCTCTATATTTAGAACCAATAGAGAATGTAACTAGTGCTCATTTAGAGACACTTACCTCGCTACCCTTCTTTAGCCAAGCTAACTTGTAAGGTTTAGAATGCTGTTCTGGCTTAATGTCTAGCTTTTGCACAGCTTCTGTGGACACAATGTTCTCACAGCTCCCTGAGTCAATCATAAATCGACAAACTTTGCCCATAATAGTACAAGTGGATTGGAAAATATTGTTTCTGAGCTACTCTTCCTCTATTGCTCTAAGGGTCATACAGGATCTCCTAACCACTAAATTTTCCTAACCATTGCCTGTCACAAGCTCTTCCTCAATATATTCAGTATCAAAGACAAGTTCGCCGTCACCCATCACTTCAAACACAAAATTTTCATCTTCTTCCTCTTCGTTTTCGACAAAAAGTGCCTTCTTTTCCATTCTCCTACATTTAGACTGTTGGTGACCAGCCTTACCACATTTAAAGCATTTCATCCCACTAGTGCTAGGGCCACTTGTGTTAAGCCTACTAAAACGCCTAGTAGTGTTACTACTTGAGGTTCCACCTCCAGTAAGATTCACACAACTACTGTTAATGCCACCTCCACTACCCATTACACCACTACTCCTAGATCGCTTCTGTTGTTTTTTTAACAATTAACGCTCTTTAGTGTGCTGCTGATACATTAACAAGTCAAATAAATTGATCGTATCTTGAATCTACATCCTTAACCCCTTTAATGTATCTAGCAACCAACTGATCATCTGTTTCTTGAAGTTCATTCCTAATTATCAATTGGTAAAATTCAGAAGTGTAATCATCTACTAACCTGCTATCCTGTTTAAGATTTTGTAGTCTTTGGTACATAATGCGCTGGAAATTATAAGGTAAAAACATTATTCGCAGATGCTTCTTCATCTTTTCCCATGATGTGATTTTTTATTTTCCTAGCCTATTCCGAGTCAATTTTAATTGCTGCCACCAATTTTAACTACCACGTAATCTGGTTGCTACTAATTGCACCCATTTATCTTTAGGGACTCCTTTGAAATCCAAAATCTCTTCAACTGTGGTCAACCAATCCAAGAATTCTTCTAGTTGGAGGCTTCCATGAAACTTTGGTATCTCCATTCTCATACCTAGTTCCTAATGCCTCTGGTCTTCCTCTACATGAGGCCTAACACGCCTACATGGTAAATACATCATATTGCTCATCTTCCTCAAGAGAAGAGGAGTCATCTTCTGCCTCTTTTGCAACTGGCATCGGGTTAGGGTTTCTCACATGCTTAGGGTTGATATTTTGATTTTGATTACCCATCAACGCACCCATTCTCTTTGCTAATCGATTTACAACCATATCCAAACGACGTTCCAACACCAAATCTAGCCTTTCGTCAATCATCTGCCCAATTCTTCGCTCTAGATCATCACGATCGTAGGTTTCATCCAGTACATCATGACATTGGTTAGTTTGTTTACGAGGTGCCATTGTTACCAAGAATGAACTCGGCTCTAATACCAATTGATGTAGCGTGACACGTGTAAATTGTGTTGAAATTATCACAAATTATTGATTCTGCGAATACCCGGAGTGTAATCTTCAAATACCTATTAGTTATAAGAATTCCTAGGGATTTGACATCTAAATTCTAGAATTGTATAAAATTCGCAAAATTGGGAAAAGAAACAGAGCAAACCTCTCACAATAATTTTTCATATTCAATAATAATTTGTCTCTTTGCCCTAGGGCATACAAATAATAATAAGTGCAAACTGCCAAAAATAGATATAAAAAATTTACCAAAAAAAGAAACGTCTAAAAATAGCCAAAAATATAAATCCTTAAAACTTAAGGATAAGACATATCTTAGACGACAAAGACAATGCCACAAACGGCATCTAAAACAGAATTGTTTATAAAAAGTTATAAGAAATTTAAAAATTACCAAAATTAGTAAAATTGTCTATTCGAAAGACTAAATGACAGAATTTACCCAAAAAATGTTGTAGCTCAGTACCAAAGGTACTGACTTCTTCGAGTTAGCTCGTTTTCTTTGAAATAAAGTTCAGAAATTAAAAAATTGCGACTAGTTTGTTTTTGCCAAATTTAGCCATGTATTTGTTTGCTATTATTTTCACTTCACCGGTTTGGTGCTATAGTTGAAAAGGATATAATATATATATATTCCATGTATAGGAAAAGTTTGAATGTTTTTTTTAGGATCTTAGGTTTTAGGATTGGGTTTGGTGCTATAGTTGAAAAGGATATAAAATATGTTGTTATAATTTTTGTTTATTAATATTATATTAAATAGGCAATTTGTTAAAAAAATTTAGAGTCATAAAAAATATATACATATATATTTATTTTTTGGCCAACTAATATTATAGTTAGAAGAGGAGTGAATCGAACTTGATTTATCCCATTGGAATATTAGTATTTATGCCACTAGGCTATAAAGGCTTTGATAGAGTCGTAACATATTTAAAATAAGAGCTATTAATATGAGATATGGTGATATTTGATAAGTGGTATAAATCATGGATGTTTAGTTGTTTTGAATTTAATATGCTGATACTATGGCATGAGTATGTGGCAAACTAGCCATTTTGTTGGTTTTGAGTGTGAGAAAAATATCATTATTAAATATGTTTAATTGAGTTGTATAGCAAAAAATAATAAAAGTACAAAACTTTGAAAAAAATTATAATAGATCAATAATTATGCATATATATATATATATATATATGATGTTTTCTCTTTGTTGTTATCCTTTGATTTTTAAGATTTTATATTATGTTTCGATTGATATTAAAAAAGCCATATAAAAAGCATAGTAAAAGGGCATAAGTAACTTTGAAGGAAGAGTAGAAAAAAGAAGAAGAAAATTTGGCTCCAAGGACATGAAGTTGCATCTTCCTTCCCAACGGGCATAATAAAAGCTAACAACATAAGAAATATAAGTAAGTTAAGTTAGTGTATACTTTAAGCATATGCAAATGTATGTACTTTTAGTTTTTTTAATGAATGAAATTTAATTTTATTAGTTATTTTATAAAAAAAAAGAAGTATGAGGAAAAATAAAATGACACTAATTAGAATTTTATTTATGACTTCATGTATTTAAGAGCAAGTCTAGATAATTACTTGTGTCTAGCTTTATTGAATGTTTTACTCTTTAAAATATAAACATAGTTCTTTTATTTTCTTCTTCCTTAAATTAATTAAAAATAACTTATATTTTTAGTGCTTAAGGGGGATTAGGCTTCGAGTGTCCCTTCCCACCCAACCCTAAATAATCCATTCCTAACCTCATCATCATTTTCTTTTATGATGCCATGGTAACTATATGAACTTTATCATTCTTTCAAATGAAAAAAAAAAGTATACTTTTAGTTCAAGACATTTATTTACTTTTTTATTTAAGTTTTTAAAAATAAAAAAAACAAATAAAAGATTTCTGTTAAATTTATTTAGTTTTTTTTAATCAATTTATGATATGTATCAACTTTAAATTGATTTACAATAATTACATAAACAAAATGATAATAATACATATATTTATCTACATAATATATTTGAAAATAATATTTAATATATATATATATATATAATTAACAAAAAGTATAAAAAACTAAAAGTAAGAAAATAAACAGGAAAAATTTGTATATATCCTAGCCATCTTTGCTAACTAATCTAATGCTAATAAAAAAACTAATGCATTCCTAAGATGGGGAAAAAAAATTAAGGCATTTAATGTAAGTCTTACTTTGTAAAATTTTAAAAATATTAAGTACTTACACAATAGAAAAAAAAATTAAGAACTTAAATAGATTCATAAGATGGATAAACATTGAGAATTACTTAGCCTTTTAAATTTATAACTAAACTTTTAAATTACTAAATTATACTCCTAATGAATATTTAATTTCTAGTATTACTATCTCCATTAACTTTGTTATCCTCCTTATCTTATGTGTAATATTTATCCAATGGGAGCATAACATAGCATTAAAATATTAAATGTATGCTCTAAAATATCATATCACCACCTATGCATGTCGTATTTGGTATTTTCAATCAATAACAATGCTCTACATATTAATAATTAATAGAATGATTAAAATAATATTATGTAATTGTAAAACAGTACTAATATAACTAATACGTATAAAATTCACAATAAAGTAAATACAATACTCTAAGAAAATTTCAATATAACTTGCATAGTATATATTTTGGGGGGGATAAAAAACGAAGAAATTTGCATTTAATATTTTATCTAATGTATGATGAAATAGTATTGTTGAATTTCAAAATTGGTAACTTAGATGAAAGGGGAAGAGTCCATTTCGAGCTACTCCCAAATCCAAGAATTGTAGTAGAGGCGAACTTTCTCTCTCTCTCCTTTTTATTTATTATTTTTTTTTTTAATAATCGAAACAAATATTTACATATAAAAACCTCTCTTCCTGTTTCTCCATATCTCAACTGTCTTCCCGTGTAAAAAGCGTGGGTAATCAGAACTACTCAAAAAGGTTTGCGATTTTATTTTCGATTAGGGGAAAAAAGCGAACGCTTTGTTTGGTTTAAATCCTTTGGTCTCTGGAACTACTCCCAAACATTCGGTTGTTCATTGTTATTCGAAGTATCAAAACCTGATCTTTTGATCCATTGGTCTCTGGAAATACGATCCCATCTGAAGCTTCGAATTTTCGGTTTTGGGTTTCTGTATCTTTGGTCTGATTTTTTCTGGGCAGTTATTGGATTTCTAAAATTTCGTATGGTTCTGAAGATTTGAGATTATCCTGAGGTTGATTAAATATGTTGACTTTATTAAAAGTTGGGTTGTGATAGTAATATGGAAGTGATAGTTACACAACACAAGATGACTCTTTACATTGGTCGTGAGGCTTCTAAGGTTTGTTCCTTTATAGTTTTCTAATGTTAGTTTTAAATCAAATTATATCCTAATCATGTTGTTTGATTTATTTTATTTATTTGTTCGATGGGCATTGGATTAATGGCGTGTTTTTTTTTTTTTTTTTTTTGGTGTTTCTCCATGAAGCTGTGGAAAAGAATTTGTGCGGAGACAACAACAGAGATCAACCTTCTTGCTGAGAATTGGAAATATATTTTTGCTGGTCTTATTTTTCAGGTCTTATGTTCTTCTTAATTCCTTATCGTGTTACATTTTGCTTTTCTTCACCTTTTGAAGTTCTGTTTGAATTCCATGGAAGGAAGCGTTGCAAAAAGAAAACCGCAAGTTAGAGAGTAAGATTGTGAAATGCTAATCGTCTCCACCTCCAAAATGTAAAAACTGAAAAAAGAGGCCTTTTTTGTCATTGGTAGATTATATTTTCCACCACCGTTTTTTTTTTTTTTTGGTTGCAAGCCCGGTGATTCAATTTGTTTGTGTTGCTTGTTAAAAGAAATCGTTGATATATGTTTAGTGGAGTAAAAAGCATGAAGTTTGGTGAGATGTTACTGTCATTGCTTGTTCTTGAGACTTCTTGAGGGGGGTTCTATGCTTTTTGCATAAGGGAAAGTTAAATCAGGTTGCTTCGGTGGCATCAATTTATATGACCTCTTATTTAATCGATCATGAAATTTCTGTTACCAGAATTGTTTGCCTTTTCCTTTTACTTCTATCGGATGGGTATATTCTGATAGAAGAGGATTATTCATTCTTTTCAAGCAACTTTCGGCTCCTGCGTTCCACATTCTGCACTTTCCTTTTTTGCTTGAAAATTATAAAAGCAATCTACATGTGTAATGTTCCTTTTGACATTGCAACGGAAACCATTCTATTCCCTTGCACATAAGTCAATCATGGAGCCTCGTTATTGAATCTATTTTAAAATTGTTAATTCCAAATCATGTAATTTATCACTTACCTTCGTAAACATAGTTTTTATTTGACTTAAGTAATTTGTGTTGAATTTCTTTTTGAGTACTTTGTGTAATTTAAGTTTGTGGCTCCTATATTTTTCTTTTGAATCTTTCAATTTCTTGAATTTTTTTTCTCTCCACCCCAGTACATACATGGTTTGGCAGCTCGAGGAGTTCATTATTTACATAGACCTGGCCCCACTCTCCAAGATGTTGGGTTCTTCCTACTTCCGGTTGGTTTTAATCTCTTCTGTGCATTTCTTACTTTTAACAATGATGGTATGAATATCCGCTCAAACTAATTTTTATATTGTTTTACCTTGTGAATATAGGAGCTTGGTCAGGAAAGAGCTTATATAAGTGAGACTGTATTCACCTGTGTCTTCCTATCTTTTGTCTTGGTAAGTTTCTTTCTGTAGATATCTGGGTTTTACATTCTAATTCTAAGTATCGAAACTGCTGCATACTTGTGCCCAATCTTCTCCTTGTGCCTAATTGCTAGTGTGGAAACGGTTTATGAATGACTGCTTTTCTCTTTCCTCTTCGCAACTTTTAATCAGTGTGTGCTATGTTTATTGCAGTGGACTTTCCATCCCTTCGTTTTGAAGAGCAAAAAGATCTATACAGTTCTAATATGGTGCAGGGTTCTAGCTTTCTTAGTTGTAAGTGCTGCTGCTTTTTCCTCTTTTTTATTCACAGAATGCTTAGACAGTAAGGACCGGGTTTGATGGTTTGGCATTTCAGTGAGACTTGTCCATTAATGGACATAATGTTGACATCATTGATCCAATGCGTTACCTGGAAATTTTTGTGATTGATTACTTCTTGACAATACTGACATAAGTACATGTTTCAACCTTGACCGGTAGTTGCTCTATTTAAACTGTGCTGCTTGCATCAAAATCGTCAGTTTGTCCTATTCTCCTATTGTATCCTATCCAATCAAATCTCCTGTTTTCATTGCTAACTTTTTTTTTTAAGTAATTTTTGGAGAAGATAGAAGATCCTTTTGTTTAAGGAAATATGGAATTGCTGATTTGATATTGTTTATAAACAAATGGAGTACAAGGCATCATTAAGGAGAAGTACCTTAAGGAAATCAAAAAGAGATTCATATATAGTACAGGCTGTTATATCTCCATTATGATGTTCATACCTCTGTTTCTTTGCTGCTGAAATTTTGTTCATTTATCTTCTGATCTTACTCATTTCTTTGCACGTGCACTTTTCTTGAGTGCCTTTTGAGGCTAATTACAATAATCAGATGGCTTATTTGTCGGAAAAAAATATGGATTCTTCCATTTTCAACAGTTCTCAAATATTTTCCTTGATGTTGCAGGCTTCTCAAATCCTTCGTATCATTACATTTTATTCTACTCAGCTTCCTGGTCCAAATTACCACTGTCGCGAGGTAATGATGTGTACTTATTCTCTTGTTTGAGATGTTTGTTTTGGTTACTTCTTGCTGTGAGAGACATTTATTCTTTGAGACCATGCTGTGGTGGTATATTAACAGTATTTTACTATGTATGATAGGGTTCAAAACTTGCCAGGCTTCCTCGTCCAGAGAGTGTATTTGAAGTTCTTTTGATCAACTGTGAGTTGTTCTATTCTTTTATGTTCTTTCTGTTTAAAGGCATTTAGTGAAGCTGGCCATGGCCAAAAAAAGTAGTTGGCATTGCCTTCTCACTGATCTTTGATCTGCAGTTCCTCGAGGAGTAATCTATGGTTGCGGTGACCTGATATTTTCATCCCATATGATCTTTACATTAGTCTTTGTGCTCACTTATCAGAAATATGGAACAAAGAGGTAATACCCTGAAGCAGATTTATTTATTTAAAATCATTGGTGTGCTCATCTCCGTGTTATTTTAGTCACCTATGCTTACTTCATTAATAAGGATAAGGGGTGCATGTATTTTCAAGTAGCCATATGAATTAATCCATGGCAATCTTATGTGCTTCTGAAGCTCATCGTCTTATTTTTCCTTTTACATACCAAAGTGACCCAAGTTAAATGCTTATTAAAGCAACCTTGTGGCGTTGCATTTTTCTCTAAATGATATATATTAAGGAAGCATGTGATTACATTTTAAGAGTGGTATGCGATTTCTCTGAGTTGAGAAGAGCTACCTTCATTAAATTGGGTGGGGGGTGGGGACTGGATTGGGTCGTATAATTTGAAATTTATGGGATTGAATGAAGGGTCTGTAAACGTGGGTTGATTAAGTTCCATGCCTATCAAAATTCATCTCAATGATTTATGCAAATGCGAAACAAAAGGACCAGTTCTTTTAAGCCATGTTTGCATGTTGATTGAAGTTAGAAATCTGAAACATATATTTTGTATTTTGCAGGTTAATAAAGCAAACTGGATGGTCAATTGCTGTGGTTCAGAGCTTATTGATAATAGCTTCCCGGAAACATTACACAGTTGATGTTGTTGTTGCATGGTGTGATTCTGCCTATGACTATATTGCATGACAGCACCTATTTAGTTTTTACTGTGGTCGCTGAGCAATTTACTTTTTTGCAGGTACACTGTTAATTTAGTCGTATTCTTCATTGAGAAGAAGTTGCCAGGTTAGCATGTTTAAAGATACATTCTTATTGCATTTACTGCATATGCTTGCAAGACAATGTTGTGCACTGTTTGACCTATGTCTTCTTTCCTGCAGAACTACCTGACCGGAATGGCAGTAGTTCGCCTTTGTTATTACCTGTGAGTGCAAGAGACAAAGAAGGCAGAAACAAGGAGGAGAATCATAAACTTTTGAATGGGAATCCGATTGACCCTGATTGGGTATGAAAAAATGAGAAAGTTAACATTCTTAGTCATATTTTGATGGTGCATTGTGGCTGACATTCTATGATGTCCTTCTCAGAGACCACGAGCTCAAGTCAATGGCAAGATTTTGGAAGATAACGCTCTGGTTGCCGATAATGCAATGAATGGTGCTTAACATCCGAAGCTCTGATTTGTTCATTGGTGATTCCTGCTGCCAGGAATGTGGACTGAGCGATTTAATCGATAGTCATCATCTCATCTTTTGCTGACTGGTAAAGGAGACGTGTCCTGCAAAAAATGAACTCGGGGCAAAGTTTTACATTTTTTGCAGTCTTGATGTACTTGTCTTAAAAGCGTCCTCCATTTGCATCACCATGTACTATGGAATCTTTAGCATATATTATTAGCTTCCATAATTTCCTCCTTTCTCTGCTGGTTTCTTCTTTCTGTATGGTATCTCTTCTTCCGTGTGAAGTTCAAATTACAATCCATTTGCCAATGAAAGTAGTGCGCAATGGCCTATGACACCCAGAAAGAGGGTGGAGGAGCTGGTCAGATTTTTAGTCTGATTTTACTTATTGATGTCACATTGTTACTTGTCAGTGGATCATGAACTAATTGCAACCTGCAAGTGGCGGCATGTGGAAAACTGACATTTACATATGTTATGCAACTTTCACATGCAAAGTGGATACTGCCTGAAATTTTTTCACTATACTATGCATACCGTCTGTTGTCTACACTACATTAGCATCCAGTTTGATGCTTTAAAGGAAACCATTTTTTATGAAGAGCAGGACAAGGAGGATCCCATATCGACCGGAATTCTGACCTTCAATCACATGCTTTTGTACATTGTTTGCTGATGGCCTGTCTATTTTTATTTAAAGAAATGAGCTATTTTAGCCTCTGGAAGTTATGTAGTTACTAAAATAAGAATTAAGAGCACTGTCCTGAGGGCTATTATTGAGCCATATCCATGATAAGTGGATTTACTATGATGGGTGAGGTTACTTCAGAACCAATTCCGATTAAGCATGTAGTTGCCATCTTTTCTTAGTTGGAAGTTTGGTTTGCTTTTGCCTTTTCGGATTATTTCAGAACTAACTACGATTTTTATGTGGCTCATTGTTATGCTCAGATGAGTAGATCCAGATTGGTTAAGGTGGGAATCACGTCTTATGTCCTACCCCATATGTTTTGGTTCAAAAAATTTAAATTAGAACATATTTTTTAACCTCTTGGAACAACCATCGAATCCATACCTTGTAAAATGTGTACATTTCAAGGTATTTTCTAAGTCTTCTTTTTTTTTTTTTAAGTAAATCAATGTTACAAAAAAATGATATATTAGAAAAGTTACTATCACTTTTAAATATAAATCATAATGAATGGGAACATATTCAATTTCAATAAAATGATAACAAAAGTACAATTTACATAAATCAAGTACTAACTTAAGTTGGCTAACTTGGTTAGTTTTTCCTTTATATTTGTCTTCTTTAATATATTTTTATCATGATACCTTATAGGTAGGATAGAAAATACCTATAACATAAATCTTATAATATATATAATAAAGATTTTAGGATAGATATATAGACATACCCTATATTCTACCTTGTAAATCTTAAATTTTAGAGTAAATATTTTCTCTATGACATGTAATAGCTATTTCGAAAGTTAATCTCAACACTAGAGGTTATAACAGGATCCATTGATGATGCTCAGCTCTTTCGTACAAGGATATCATGTGTTAATATAACAATATCGCGTTATTTTATTTGTTTCCTCACATGTCAATCGTTTAAGAAATTTACGAGGACGGGCTATTACTCAGTCATACATCATTTAGCCCAATAACATGATATATATTTTCAGTTGAAATAGCTGATTTGCTTAAGACAGCATTGGCTAGGAAAACGTTAAGGCTATAACCTATTTTAAACACAGTAATGTTCGACAGATACAAATATAAAAACAAAGAATATCGAAAAGCTCATCCGACATGGACTTAATAGGATTTGGTTTTTCTTTTCAATTTTGTGGATGCTCCTTTTGATTGTTTTGTCTTTATAGGACGATGCATGCTTCGATGGCCATGATTGAAGGGAATTTTGTCATATTTAATCATTATTCATATATAAAACGTGCAAGTAATAAAATCTTATATGGAATTTGTTTTTTTCTTGAAGGAATTGAAAATTTTATTTCCCAAAGTCCTGGTTATTTCATTTCAGTAAGCCTATTCCTCGCAAACAGCGAAACCTGCCTTTAGGGCAATGAAAGTATGTAGGTTGGCGGCATTGCACGTTCCATGTCCATGCCTTCACCGTGAGACATGTACACTTTAGACTCGCATAATTTGAGGCATTTTATACTCTCACGCAGCCCAAGAGGTGCATAGTTTTACGGAATTAGAGGTCGGCTGGTTTTCTCTCGTTTCTATATATATATATATATATATATATATATTATATCTTTTTGAGGTTTGTTCAAATCATGTGGTTCTTGGGAATAAAATATTAAAAAAATAAAAATTAAATATATACTTATTTTTCTTATAAAATTAAATATTTATCAAATTTTTATAAAGTTAAATACAAATATTTCTTTTAAATTATGACTTAGGTGTGGATATATCACCTAAATTTTTAAATATTGTAAGTAACTTTCTTGAACTTTAATAAATTGGCAATATAAAAGATACTTATTTAGTTAAAAAACACACTAAGTTTATAGTTTATGGGGTATTAAAGTATAATTTGATAAGTTTTATAGATGGTTCTATACCAATATTAAAGTTTAAGAAAGTTATTTACAACTTTTGTAGGTTATTTGTTAATTCATTAAAATTTGAAGGGATTATTTATAACATTTGAAAATTTAGAAAATATATTTATATCTATGTCAAAGTTTAAAAGAGTATTTTGTATTTTTCCCTAAAAAAAATTTACAGTTTAGATAGCTTTAAAAGGTTAGTACATTCCAACTCTTTTTTTTTCAATCTTGAAATAATATTCTTTTTGGTGTCAAAATTGCATAAAAATGCCGAATGTTTGAAATACAGTATTCAAACCCCTTCAAAAATTTTAAGATGGGAAAAATTTTGAACAAATATAATAGTAATTCATGTAATTATTTTCTTAGATCGATTATTTACCTAATTTAAAAATTTTCCTAACATAGTTTATTTTTCATTGGTGAATGCAGATCAAGTTGGGTAATATATGGCCTTAAAAAAAAAACTATAATTGCTATAATATGCGATAATAAATTTTTTGAGTCTTAAAATTTTTGAAGAAGCCTAAGTGTTTCACTATAGAAATTTGGCATCTTTCTATATTTTTTGATAATTTTCGAGAATTATCATGGTAATTTATCCCATTCTTTTTAGACATTATGTATAATAGTTTCTTAATCAAAATCTAAAATCAATTTTTACTTTGATTATTCCAAAATTTGGGAAATGAGTGTCTTTATCTATTGTTCCAATTTTTTTTTTTTAAAGTCAATAAAATAAAATCTTTTTTCTTGAAAATAATAAACTTTTAGCTTGACGAAAATATTGAAATAATTCAATAATAATCTTTTAGAATATCTATATGTGAAAAACTATGGAACCTAGTATATTAATATGGATTTTATCCTCTTCGTTTAGACCAAAACCAACCGATTCATTTTTTTTCTTTGACTAATTTAGAGCACCAACTTAAAAACGAAGAGTTTTAATTAGAAAAAAGGTGAATTTAATTTCGTGAAAGATATGGCATGCGAATAAGTTATTTAATATTATAACCATTTTAACATATGTCAACATTTTGTACTCTAGGACTAAGAATGAAGTAAAAATTTGTCAATGGAACCTATAAATAAAATTTAATTCATTTTTCTCAAAAATTAAAAAAAGAAGAAGATTATCATATCATTATCAAGCAAGGTGATTTTCTTTTTTGCCCAGATGGCAGGCCGATTTCGACTAGTCCTGACTCCATTCTAAATCTCACTTGAAATGAGACTGACTGTCATATGATAGATAGCCTCCAGCCAGGTTCAGGCAATGGGAACTTGATTTTCTTTTCTTTTATTATTATTATTATTATTATTTTCCCCTCTCCTTTGGCCAAACACTGCAACTGCAACTGGGACTTGATTGTTGATTCGTCTGAAAAAGAAATTGATTTGATACATGGAGCTGTTTTATTTATATTCAACTATTAAAGTCCCATCAATTCCATTCTTACGTGGAACATCCGAGATTCTTGGTGGAGTTGGAGTCTCATGAATTTATTTCTAGTACGTAATTGCTTGACACCTTTGGCCATGAGATTGTATCATGAAAAATGTATGAGTTTGTTACCCTAGGATAAATTGTTTTTTAAAAAATAGTTTCAAAAAAAGTATTTTTAAAATATTATTTTGAAATTATAGATTATAGTTCTAATTTACGATTTTAAGAGAGATTGCATGTTTAGTATGCGATTTTTATATAATTAGATGAAATCTATTATATCTTTATTCTTTGGAGCTAGAATTTAGTAAAACGGGTTCTTGCGAAAATAAGTGATTTAATTGTAAAAATATTTCAAACTTACGACATCATGTAGTTGTCAGAAAAAGTTCTTAATATTTTTTTTTAGTTCATGAAAAATATCAAAATTTATATAACACTGCGAACTTATCGAGAGAATAAACCTATGACAATTCTAAAGTTCATAAAATAAATCAATTGGAGAAATAAAATGATTTCATTAATTCGTTAAAATTGTACAAGTATAATTATATAGCTAAAGTAAATGAAATTAGAAATACATATAATTTCTGAGAAAATGAAAAAAGTAGTGTATAATTATATAGTCAAATATATGTCTAATCTTTTCTTCGATGTCGCCTCTCATAATGTCCATGTCTATATCGTGCTGAACTTTCTCCAATCTGAAAAGAGCTATTAGGTTCTTCGATGTTGGGATGGGTCTAGGTATGAAATGGGGACTCATCCCATGAAATATAACTAGGATCTATTTACGTGAGTCCTTCCCCATATTTGGTGTACTTGACTGTCTTTTCTTTTAAGGAACGGGTGGAGTAGCCATAAACATATAAGATATATCGACATCGAGTGTGTAAAACTCTATCAAATCAATAGTGAATATTGGATCATTGTAATATGGGGAAGGATGAGTCACCGGTAAGGTGAGCTGGTGGGTCATTTGTCTTTACTTTAATTTTTTAAGAGGTCTCTTGTCATAATATACTTCGTCTTTTCCATACATGATATTCGTATGGGTAAATATCGTAAATCTCATAAAATCCACCATCTCCACTGCTAGTTGATAGCAGCATCAAACAATAATATATAAGCCAAAACTAATTTCATATAATATAAACCTCTTCTACCTCATTTTTATACCAAATATCACATGAACTTATAAGTCTTTAGTGTAAACCTATTAACACTTCTATATAAACAACATTGACTTCATAAAATTCCAATTGCATAACCTAATTACTAAAAATTAAAGGAAAATCTAAAACTTAAGGCAAGACCTATAAATTAGAGTAATCCACAAAATTGGACTGAATTCTTTAAATTAGGAAAAAATCTACAAAATTGGGGCAAATTCTATATATTGGGGCAAGATCCACGAAATTGGGGCAAATTCTATCAATTAGGATAAATTCTACAAATTAAGGCAAAATTTACAAATTAAGGCAAAATTCATAAAATTGGAATGAATTTTATAAATGATGGAAAATTGCATAAAATTTTGGCAAATCTAACAAATTAGCGCAAAATCCTCAAAATTGAAACAAATTTTATAAATAGGGACAAAATGCATAAAATTTGAGCAAATCTTATAAATTAGGATAAAGTCCTCAAAATTAGGCCAAATTGCATAAATTATGGTAGAATTCACAAAATTGGAGCAACTCTTACAAATTACAACAAAATCTACAAAATTACTATAAATAATATGAATTGGAGCAAATTCTAAAAATAATGGAAAGTTTTACAAATCGGGACAAAATCTTAAATTGACCTCAACAATGCTAATTCTCTACTAATTGGTATGAAACATGTACACTTTCAAGTTTAACCTTTACTTATTACAAAATCAACAATAATGCATTCTATGTTTAGAGAGAGAAACAACAATGAAATGCGAAAGCATTATATTAAAGCAAACAAATTTACAACAAGATTTCAAAGGAAATAGATGATACTCACTTAATGTAAACCAAAATTGTGAGTTGCAGTTGTGGAACTGTAATTGTCCAACAAAAAAACGTGTTTTATAACCATGTTTTAGAGAGAAAGTGGAGGAAATTGGAAGAAAATGACATTCTATCCATGACTAGGAGTTATATAAGGGATGAGTGAATCATAGGTTAGGACTGCCATTTTAGTTTAGTGTAAATCGCAGGTTAGCATTATAATTTATATTCCAAAATGCATTGTATCATTTAAATGTAAATCATAGTGCCAACCTATGATTTACACCAGACTGAAATTGCAGTCCCAACCTGAGATTTCGAAATGGTATTTCGAGTTATGGTGTTGCTTATTCATCTCATATAAATTGTTGGAAATTAAAAATGATTATAATGTATAATTATAATATATTATTTCGAACTATAGTATATAAGGTCCATTTATGATTTTTATGAAAGTTATCGATAATACTAAGAAAATTGTTGATAGTTTCGTTTGTACTGTTAATAGACCTTATGTACTGTGGTTTAAGGTAATATATTATAATTGTATTATATAATCACTTTTGAGTGATTTCATTCTAAAAGGTATCCAAGTTCTTTACTCCTTATTCATCCCATAAGTTTCATCAATCTTGCAAAAATAAAAAGTAGCAGAATGTTCTAGTAAGTGGGAAACATGGTTGCAATATGAGGAAGGTTATATTGCTTGAAGGAAAAGAAAAAGTGTCTTGATGCTCCCAAGAGGATTGTGGCTGAGATTCTAATAAAATCACAACATTCAAACAAACCATAGAAAGATTTGAATGAAGTGACTTCTTAGAATCTCATCTCTTTGGTTAATTGATTATCAACACCAATAGGGATGAATGTAAGGACCTATGTTTTTGTTGATTTTTTTTTCAGTGCCTGTGATATGTGTTTATTTATTCATTTTAAAACCTTTTATACTTGAAGTTGAAATCATAAAATTTCATACTTAATTAAAATTTTACTATTAGCATTGTTGTCTATCTAGACTTCTTTTACTATTCAACTAACGTTTGTTATCTATTTTTTTATTTGAATTCTCAACTTTTTTTCCTCTATTTGAATCCTTAAGGTATTTAAATTTTTTATAAAAATAGGACTTCCATTAAGTTTATCAAGTTTTCCATCCATTCATAACACATATTAACTTCAAATTGGTTTATAATAATTAAATTAATAAAATAATAATATTAAATATATTATTTATATAATATAATAAAAATAATATTAAATATATAATAAAAATAATACAAAAATAACAATTAAGATTAAGAAAAGGGGTTGAAAATTTTTTTTGTACCCTAACCACCTTAGCCAATTAGCCTAAAGACTAATTGGATTTTAATACAAGCTCAAGATAAACAAAAAATTTAACGTACTTAATAAAAATCCTATTTTATATAGTTTTCAAAACATTAATGACTCAAATAAAAAAAATGATGACTAAAAGTATACTTTCCCATTTATTACTAAATTAAATTTATCAAATGAGTCCCACACCCCCAAAAAAAGAATATTCAAATAAAAAGAATTTATTAGGTTCGATAGCAAAATTTTATTTAAAAGTTTTAGATTTTCTTTTAGGGGTAATGGGCCGTGCCTTACTACCTTATCATTGTGTTAAGGATGAGGGAAAGGGAAGGTAAGAAATGAGGATGAAAAAATTGTAATTTCATTGTTTGGTATAATAGGAAAAATAAAAAGAAAAAAAAATAGAAAGAATTGTTTTCTTGGGACTCATATTAGTAAAGAATTTGGTATTTACACATTTACCCATCTTTTTTTTTTTTTATATATATTCTTTCCTTCTACTTTTCTTCCCTCCTACTAAGCAAAACGTAAGAGGTTCACTTTATCCGCCCACCACATGAGTGGGTTGTAATCCACCAGCTTATTTGAATATTTTGGTGACCACAAGTGGGATAGGCAATCCTATTTCCGGCAATGGATGATGGTTCATCACCTTAGAGTAGTGGGTGGAGTAGGCAACACAACCCAGTGGCTGTCTTGAGGCTTTATGTATATATATATATATTATTTTAATAAGTTTAATTTAATAATAATAATTTCTTGGTGCATCCTGCCCTGTGTTGCGTTTTGGTATATTTCTTTGAAAGTAAGAGGACAAGTGCTGATTTTTTATTTATGCAAATCGGATCGATGGAGTTAGAAGAGATAATAATGTTGACAAGTAAAAATTTAATTAAATATAATATTTATAAAAATCAATTCTAAAATAAAAAAACTAAGTTTTGTTAGCAGTTTTGAGTCTTTAGCATGGCATCCATGTGGTTTGCCACCACAACTATTATGATAGTTATTCAAAAATAGATGACATATTGATGACGTCCGGCAATGTTTCGGCCCAAGTCAACTAACGGTTCTCAGCAATTTTTTTTTTCTTTCTAAAAATATATCTCTTGCAAAATACAAGCCCCAACAAAAAAACAATTAGCAGAAAAACATAGGTCCTTTTAGTATAATTATCCATGTATATTTGTACTCCTCCAACTTGTATTAACAAATATATATATATATATATAATATTTATATAGAAAAGAGATTTTAGATGTGACTATACCTAGCTATAATTAGGATTTTGACGATTCACCTTCAAATTGGCTTAGGGGGGACGGTTTATAACCCGGTAGGGACTCACTAGGGTCCATCAGTCCCAACGGATCCACCCACTAAACCCATGAATTTGAATGGTCCTCATTTGGTCCACAAAATAAAAAAAAAGAAAATTAAAAAAATCAAACATTTATTTATAAATTACTGAAGATTTAAGCTATTTTTATGTAAAATAAGAAAAAAAATCATTTTCTACTCATAGTAATTAAGAAAAACACTTGAAATAAATACATTTTAAGAGAATATCTAATTTAGTATTTATAAATTTTCATTTAAGAGAAAATTTTCATTTCTTAACAACATGAAAGTGATTAATTTTTGTCTTTTTATCTTTTTTTTTAAAATTTATCTTACATTACTAAAGTTACGACTTTATTTTAGTATGTTCTTATATAAATAAATACAATTTAAAAAAAATTATTTAGGAAATGGGCTAAAAACTAAATTTAAAACTTAAACATTGTTTTAAACTTAAGTAAATTAAAAAAAAAAAATTGACCGGTTTATGGATCCACGACTTGAAACTGTGACCCAATGGGTCTAAGTACCCGCACTCAGGTCTAGATGTAACAACTCTAGGTAAGACTTTAACAAAAATGGTTGTTCATCTTTTTGAAAAACAAATAGCGTATTTGAATCATTTCGCATGCTTTAAGGAAAAGTAAGTCAATGAAAAGTCTAATCATAACAATTTGCCTGATATCCGATTTAAGTTGTGTACTAGTACTAAGCTTTTCAAGTGTTTAGTACTCCACGCAGATCAAATCTTATTATTACCTTAGATCATTCAACTCTGAATTCAAATCAAATAATTAGTAAATTTTATCCGCATGCGACATAAGAAAACTTATATTATAATTGTAGGGGTTTGTCAAATGTACATACATTAGGTGTGTATGGTATACATTTCGCACTTTATATGCAATATATAAGTGTTGCACTTCAAATAACTCGATAGATTAAATAATATAGAGGTGGATAGAGAAAAGAGACATACAAGCTCAATAAGTCCATATATTATTAATGTGACAGGTGGTAATACTAGAGTATATCAAAGAATTATCTCCATAGAAAAGTTAGCAATTTTTTTCATTAGATTTCATTCCTAAGGAGAAGAGTTTGATGGTACTTATATAAATTTTGTAATCAACAGATGATGTTGGATTTAATTGATTATTAATGGATAAGACCATCATGAATTATTTAATCCATGGGCTTGTGGAAGAGATATAAAAAGAAGTCCACATATTATTATAGAAATTTGCTTAATATATAAACCTATTGAAAAATGGTTAAGTAATTGGATGAGTCTTGATGGGTTTTATTTCGAGTCCTCAAATTCAAAACCCCTTTATATTCATTCAAGTTTTAGGTCTAATTATCAAATTCTACTACTAATTTAAATAATTAGTTTTAATTATCATCCATCCCATCTATAAGGTTAATTGGATTTTTGTGTTATTCTTGCTTTTTTAGAAGTTGATGAGGAATTTGGGGTGCTACACTACAACTTTACTGCTACTATTATCTCTCTCTCTCTCTCTATGCTATAAGAGACATAGAGAGGTCCATGATGTATTGGAAATGGTGGCTTGGATCTCAGTTTCTCTAGGTTTTCACTATGGTTCTTGGCCGGCTTTATACTAACTACTGAGGGTTCCTATCATTAAATTTTTTAAAAAGAAAAATAAAATTTGCCATTCCAAATTTGTGATCCACTGAACCAACGGTTTTTCATTCCTCCCTATGAAGGAATGGATTCAATCGAAAAAAAGAAAGAAAGGAAAAACCATCTAGTTAGTTTTGTTAAATCAATGATTCTGTTTAGATTGATTTTGTTTGAAAGCATCTCGTGAGTTCTATAGATTATTGATGTGGATAAATTTGAATTACAAATTATGGAGCATTTTGATCATCAAAAGTAAAAGAGCCATAGGTATTAGAAACAAAAAAAATAAACAATTAGAATAAGATGTTGGCCAAGTACATTAAGAAGCTAGAATTTAAAAGTTATTTAGAAACAATGCTAGTAAAACCTACTAGTACTAGATTAGAAGAAGAGGTTTGATTTCAGAAGTTTAACTTTAAAAGAACATAACCTTTCATTTATAAGGAGTTATGGGATCCATAAGTTGATGAAAACTTTTTTAATTTCATGTTGGAGTGTCAAAGACTTTTCGTTCATATTAAAAATGTCTATTTTGAATGATTTGATTTTCCATTTTTTTTAATTTAGTCTCCTTATTAGTTTTAGGGTTTTTAGCCTATAAATACTCAATGGATAATATAAACAAGAGATTATTATTGATAATTGCAAGTTATTTTCTCCTTTATATTTAGTGCTATTGCTCTATGTTAGGTGGTGTCGCTCGAATCTAACCGATCGTTTAAGTTTTAAATCTATAACCAATGAAATCTACTATCGAGCTAAGCAGCATACCTATCGATTATAGTATAGATTTAATAGGTGTCGTCCTCTAGGATCTAGAGAACAAGTACTAGTATTACCTTTCTCTATTATCTAGTCTAATTTATGATGTAGGAATTATGAATTAAATTAATAACTAACAATTCCTAGTAACCCTAGAATTGAATGATATTGTCTAAAAATTGTATTCAATTACAAAATATACCCCTCATCTTGTTCCACCTTGTAAACACCTCATTTTTGAACCTAATAATTAATAATGGTCAATTTTCAATTTTTTTTTTATAATTTTTCTCCTAATTTAGCAAAAATATTCAAAAAATAAAATAAATAGGAAAAATATATCAACTTTGGAAAATAATGATAGGAATAATAAGAAAAGGAGTTAACTAATTTTTACAAATTTTTGGAATTTAAAAATAATACAAAAATAATAAAAATTGCATTGCATATATGCAAATTGTGAAAATAAAAAAAACTGAGAAGTGGGCTAGCTTAGCTGGTCCGAGCCATGGACTCAGGTGTGCGCGGGGGTGCGAGGTCAAGGGTTCAAAACGCGGGGGAAGCAAATCCGTGTTTTGCAATTTTTTCTCCCCTTAAGACATGTGTCAGCAGCTGATTGGGTGACACGAACACATGCGCCGGGCGCGTGATCGTCTCCTTCCTTCGTCCGAGATTGTTGCCGGCGAGGAAAAATTTGAATTTTGGCCGTTTTGATTTGATTTTTTTGCATAAATCCATTAAATCTTTAACCAAAATGAGATAAACATCATCAATTAGCATCAAATCGTAACAAAATCCAAGATTTACATGAATGGAAACAAATCGAAGATGGGTTTTTCAACCGAAATTCGATTTACCCCAATCGGAGGAAATCTGAGCTTATCTAGCTTGATTTCTGGTGCCTATAAATAGAGCACGAGGGGAGGAAGTAAAGCCATGAATAGGAAGGGAGAAAGAAGAGAAAAAAGAGAGATTGAAGCCGCTGGAGTTCACACGACTAATGACCGTCAACCACCACTTCGCACTACCACTTGGAGAAGCTTTAGGAGAAATCCACCAACATCATCGAGTCCCTTGTCCTTAGAAACGTTGGAAACACCACCTGATTAACAAAAACAGACGCCAGAACGCCACTTGCGAGAACCTCCGACCGCCGCTCGATTTGGCCTGACCCGACTCGGTTTGACCCAACCCGCGCACCGTACCCAGATCCGGGTAAGTCGGATTTTCCATTTTTATTTATTTATTTATTTTATTTATTGTATTTTATTTATTTATTTGCTTATTCATTTACAATTAAAAAAAAAGAAACAAATAATATTAGGAAAAATGATAGAATTTAGATTAGTTTATTTTTTATGTTTAGTTTAGAGTAGATAAAATAATAAAAATAAAAATGTTAAAAAAAATAATAATAATAAATAAAAAAATAATAAAAAAAAATATAAAAAATAAAAATAAAAAAGTAAAAAAAAAATAAAAAAAATCAATAATGATCAAAGGTAGGATTAATAATAAAGGTAGATTAATGCTAGGGATAAAAATAATTTTTATCACTTAGAAAAAAAAATCATTTTCTTAAATAAATCAAAAATTAGTTTTTCCTTAAAATTAATTTTTAATAAAATAATCAAGCTTAGGCTTAAATTTTTTTCCAAAAAATGCTAAAAATGATAAAAACATAAATCTGAGGTATTTTCATAATTAAAATTAACTAACCTACTAAAGCTTTTTATAAAAGGCGAACTACGACTTGTTTGATCTTGAATAGCAGGTACATAGGCACCCGTTTGAGGCAACTCTAAAAAGAATAAAAAATCATTTTCCACATTAGAATAATTTTCTTTTAATCAATAAGCAAAAACACAATAAAAAAAAATAACAAAAATAAAATAAATAACAATAAAAGACATTAGGACATGGTTTAGATTTCAAAAGAATAAGGTGGTAACTTTACGATTTTAATAGGTTAGCCCTCGAGTCTAGAAACTCTGGTTTTTCCTTTCTCTTTCACAAAAATGGAAAGAGGAGATCTCGTTGACTAGTTGTCCGAATTAGGATTAATCTGCTCAATTAGTCCTAATTCAATAATCTTTTCTAACTTTAGTTGGGTGGCGACTCCAAAATAAGACGAAATTCCTAATTCAAGTCGAGGATTTATATTAGATGAGCATAGGGTCTAGTATAAATCGGATTATGAATGAAAATGAAAAATAAAAAATTAGACTCGACACACCCTAACCCTTAAATTCTCAAAATAAGGTATCAATTAATGAATCAATTCACACTTTGCACTGTAGGAATTCTTAAGTAAAATCAATTACTCTCTCGAGTTAATCAATTCATAATCATGCATAAGATAATGGAGGTCTCTCCCTCACTACCGTTATGAAAGATCTCATTAAGTTCACAATTCCAATAAATTGTAGAAAATCAATGTTTTCCTACCTCTAGGTAAAACATGTAATCTCTCTATTCATGAAGATCTAATTTACTAGAGAAAACCTCTTTTAATCTAATAAAAATCAGACATGTAATCAATTTGCGCTCATAAATCAATTACAAGAACAATAAAAACACATGAATAGATGTAAAGATATTAATAATTCATTAACCAATCAATGGTTTAGCACATGGGTTAGGGTTTCACAAGATGAAAGATATAAAGAATTACTCCTCCATGGAGTTTTCAATAAAAACAGAGAATCTAGAGAAATAGAGTTGATTCATGCTAAAAAAGAATAATCCCTTGTTGTTTTGTGATCTTTAATGATGCTCGGACAATTCTCCTCTTGAAGTTCATAATAAAGCTCCCCTAGGGTTTCCAAAATGAAGCCAGGAGGAAAGAAGTCTTTTTAAAATAAAATAATGCGTCTATTTATAGTTCTCGCAAAAACAGGGTTCAGCACGGGCATCAGCACGACCGTGCTCGAGGCCATGCTGACTTCAAAACACGTTATTTTTCACTACTCAATTCAGCACGGCCTCCAGTAGGGCCATGCTTGGGGCAGGGCTGAATAGGATATTTGTTGTCACTCATTAGCACGGGTTGTGCTAAACCTAAGGCACGTCTTAGCATGGTTTCTGACCATTTTCTTCACCTAGCACGGATATCTACACGAGTTGTGCTGACCTAAAAATTCACTTTTCTTTATTTTTTTCGCTAATTTTCACATCGCCTTTGATCATATCCTCCTTAAATTTTTCTTTGTTTTCATTAGTGCCTGAAAATAAAATTTAATCATATAAGCACCGTTTTCTTCACAAATTACATGAAATCCATATAAAATTATAACTAATAAGCACTAGAAGAAGAGGCTTGATTTCAGAAGTTCAACTTTAAAAGAACATAACCTTTCATTTATAAGGAGTTATGGGATCCATAAGTTGATGAAAACTTATTTAAGTTTACTTTGAGTTGGTGCAAGTTGCTTTACCGTTTAAGTCCATTTTAGAGCTTAAATTCGTGAGTTTTAATTTCGCGTTGGAGTGTTAAAGACTTTTCATTCATATTAAAAATTTCTATTTTGAATGATTTGATTTCCCATTTTTTTTTAATTTAGTCTCCTTATTAGTTTTAGGGTTTTTAGCCTATAAATACTCAATGGATAATATAAACAAGAGATTATTATTGATAATTGCAAGTTATTTTCTCCTTTATATTTAGTGCCATTGCTTTATGTTAGGTTAGTATCAAAGCATGGATGGCAATTAGTGGTGGTGATGGCAATGACCTTTGTGGTGGTGATCAAGTGGTCTCTCTTTTGGAGAACGAAGCATTGCAATAACTAGAGAAGCATTTAAAGCAATAGATGGATATCAGAATCTGATGCTTCTAGGAGTGTTTTGAAGAGATTATATAATGTTTAGATGTTTGAGGATTTAATGCATATAGGAGGTAAAATGACAATAGAAGGCTAAGGGTAGATTTAGCTCATGGTGACTCTATTAATAAGCTTACTTCTACTTGTAGACATATCCTTAGAATGACAATGTGTTGGAAGAAGATGATCCTGAATTATATAGATATAGTTGTTGACAACCTTATCAAGGGCACGTGAGGGGAGATGCCAATAGAGATGATAGGAATTTTGGAGATTTCCATTTGAAGGTAGATATTTCATGTTTTAATGGTTAGGAATAGAAGAATTTCTAGATTAAATTGCAGAGATAGATTTGTTCTTTGATTACTTAGAGACTCCATTAGAGAAATGAGTTAGATTGGTGGTGTGTAGATTGAAAGGAAGAACATTTTCTCGGTGGGAGAGAGTTTAGTATAGAGCATGCGAAGGAATAGGTCATGTATGAATATGATATAGGATGAATGATTTGTTGAAGGAGTTTCTACCTTGAGATTGTGAATAGATTCCATTTTAGTAATATTGTAGACATTAATAGGAAAATAGACATTAATGCAATGGAGTTCATAAGGTTAGCAAAGAGAAATAACCTTCTAAAATAAGAAGGACAACATGCTGTGAGATACTTTGATGGCTTGAAACCATTACTAAGGGATAGAATTGTGTACGAGTTATTCAAACCTTGTTAGAAGCTAAGAATATGGCTTTAAAAGTAGAGTTAATGTGGTATGAGAAAGTAGGAGGAATTATGAGAGTTAGAAGGCCATTAGAACTAGTGAAAAACCTAGGCCTACATTAGAAATAGAAGCAGTGGGTAGTGGTACTAGGAAAAACACACATTATCAAGAGGAGAAGGCTGTAGGTAAATGTGATGTCACAAATGTGAGAGAGGAGGAGATAAAAAAGGGTTGATAATCCTTATGTTAAATCAATTGTAGGCAAATGCTTTCAATGCAACCAGTGAGGCATAAGTCTAATGAGTGTCTACTATAGAAAAATGTGAATAATGTGGGAAAAGAAGATGAGAATGATGAAAATTATTGTGAACTGGACGAAGACAAGGAAGAGGAGTATAAAGATGACGTTCAAACCTATGTGCTTTGATAGTTGATGTTATCTTTGAAGTAAGAGGATTATACTTAGAGAATCAATTGTTAAGAACTAGATACACTATTAAAGATAAGGTGTTCAAAGTCATCATTGACAATGAAAGTTGCGATATTATTAATAAAAGGAATGTAATGAAGAGATTGAAGCTTCTAGTCGAGAAGCTTCTAAATCTCTATACCTTAAGGTGGATCAATGCAAAAGTAAGAAAAGTAGATGATAGGAATCGAATTCTCATAGGACCTATCACTAGGGCCCGAGCTAAGGGTCTATACAACTTGGTGTTGAGAATCCTTCATGAGAAACCTAATCTTGAGGAAGCTAACTTAATTTCTTCATTCTTATCATATACTTGTTATGCATTCCAACAGGTTTATTTGTCAGTCCTCCAGGGTGCCAAATCACTTACATTTTTTAGTGAGTCGGGAACCTCATTAGGACTCATTTCTAAAGTACCTTGAAGGTTAGCATTTTGAAGACTAATTTATATATATATTTGTTATTTACTTGGACTATTTACATTGTAAATCTTTTTGGGACACTTCCATTTTCTTGTAATTGTCTTTTAGGACCGGCCACCTTGACATAGTTGTAATTTTGTGAACTTTTTAACCCTAAAGGGAGCAAGTATAAATATTTGCTTAAGTAGTGTTTTAGGGAGTTTTTTGAACATTTGAGAAAACACCCTTTTGTTGCCGTGACAATCATCCTTGCATGCAATCCATCTCTTATCAATTTCATCCTTGAAATTGTGGCGAGAATTGACTTGAAATCGATTGTGAGTAATATCAATCATTTTTTGTTGCTACAAATTATACTTAGTGAGTCATATTTAGGTGCTGTTTGTTATTTCCTTTGGTTCATGTGAATTTAGGGTTCTATTTTCAGATTTGAAACTTTTTCAATTTGAATTGAAATCTTAGTTCATTTCCTATTATTCATCATTGAAATCTTGCAATTGATTGTCCCATATATCCTTTTGATTTCCATCTTCATAAATTAAGACTAATTTATGAAGGAGTTGATCAAGCCAAGTTTTGTTGATTGTTAGT
Organism: Laguncularia racemosa; assembly: GCA_037954665.1. NCBI lineage: Eukaryota > Viridiplantae > Streptophyta > Magnoliopsida > Myrtales > Combretaceae > Laguncularia > Laguncularia racemosa. The sequence continues at coordinate 157,131 of JBBMOL010000039.1, read as the reverse complement.
GTATTCATGCCTCTTGTGGAGTTAATTTCATTGGATTATGTTATATACTTGAATCGTTTAAGCATATCTCCATTTGGAATCACATCTTGCTCGGTTTTTAACATCCGGATTTCATAAGGAATTAGGGGTTTATCCTTTTTTTGTGAAGTGGTTGTTGATTGGAATTCATCATTTGTTATTTGATTGTGCTTAGTCGATTTTTAGGCACATCAGTAGAGGTCATAGAATGTTGCAAGGTGCCATTCTCCATTGGTAAGTACCATAATTAAGTTTATTGTGAGTTAGTTGATATGGATGTTCGCCATTTTATTATTTGACAAACCATAAGAATATGATATAAATGCCCAACATTTCGGTTAGAATGATATGTATAGGTAGAGAGGAATGGGATTAAGTATACCTTATTACCATTAAAGGTAAAGTTGAAACCACTTGCGAGGGGTGCATTCTTATCTACTGCTCAAGAATTTGATTCAAAATTTAAAGAGACAAGGGAGATTCATGTATTGGTAGTAAAGCAAATATTAATGAATGAAGTTGAATTGTAAGTGTAGGACTACCTAAAATTAATATGTGCTTTATTATAGGAATGCTAGAAGAAAGACTTGATGGTTTATTACCTTTGAGGGAGATACAATATTGTATAGATCTAAATCTTGGGGTAAGCTTGCTAAACTTACCACGTTACAAGATGAATTTGAAGGAGTGATATTTTGAGTGAGAAGGTGGAAGAATTGCTGTGAAGGGACTTATACAGAAAAGCATGTGTCCTTTTGTTCTTATGTTACTAAATTTGAAGAAAGATGTTAGCTTAATAATGTGTGTTGATAGTAAAGCCATCAAGAGAATCATTGAGCTATAAATTCCCTATTCCAAGGCTAGATGATATATTGGATTAGCTACATGGTGCCAAATGGTTTTTGAAGATTGATATGAAGAATGGGTACCATTAAATCCAAATCAAGTTAACAAATGAATGGATTGCAACATTTAAGACAAAGGAAGGAGTGTATGAGTGATTGGTGATGCCATTGAGATTATCCAATGCTCCCAAGATTTTCATGAGATGAATAAATTAGGTACTCAAACCTTTTACTAACTAGTTTGTAGTAGTGCATTTTGATGATATTCTAATCTACAATGGTATAAAGGAAGAACAATTGTTGCATTGGAGGCAAATGCTAACAATATTACAAGAGAATAAGTTGTATATTAACCTTAAGAAGGGTAACTTTATGACATATAATATTTTTGGGTATGTTGTATTTGTTAAGAGTATTTAAGTGGATGATTATAAGATTAGAGCGATGGGAGATTAGCCTACATCTAAGAATGTGTTGGAATTATGTAGTTTCCATAGGTTAGCCACTTTCTATAGGTGCTTCATAAAAAAATTTAGTACTATTGCTACATTGATGACAAAGTATTTAAAGAAGAGGAAATTTTAGTGGGAAGAAGAAACTACTAATAGCTTTGAAATTCTGAAGGAGAAGCTAAGCATAGCTCCCATTCTAGCATTACCATTCTTTAAGAAGTTGTTGGAAGTTCAATGTGATGCTAGTGGAGTAAAGATAGGAGTTGTTCTATCCTTAGAAAAGAGACTAGTAATACTCTTTAGAGAAAAGCTGAGAGAGGCTAGAAGAAAATGGAGTACTTATGAGAAAGAATTTTACTCATGGAATGAGCTCTTAAAATTTTAAAACATTATTTTGATAGTTAAATAGTTTATGCTATATTATGACATTGAGGTTTTGAAATACCTCAATAGTTAGAAAACGACCGACAATAACATGCATACTAGGTGGTGTTAATTTTTGTAGAAGTTTCATTTAATGTTGAAACACAAGTTTGGTGTTTAGAATAGAGTGGTTGATGCTTTAAGCAAAAGAGCATCCTTGTTGCTTGCCTTAAGAAATGAAAATATAGGTTTTGAAAACTTAAGGATGAGCGTGGGTGTAATGGGGATTTTATTAGATATTTTGGAGAAAAACTTATCAAAACCAATTGATTGATGGGTTTTATATATAGGAAGTGTACTTAATGCATGAGAATAATAAGTTGTATTTGCCTAGAACACCTTTGCATGGGCAAGTGATTCAAAAATTGCACGGAGGAGGCTTAGCAGGTCATTTAATCCTTGATAAGGCACTTACAGTAAGACGGAGATTTTATTAGCCTTAGTTGAGAAAGGATGTATATAGATTTTTTAAGAGATGTATGGCATGCCAAAGGGCTAAGGGACAGTAAAAAAAATACTAGAATATACATATCTTCACCAATTCCAAAAATTATTTGGGAAGATTTATCTATGGATTTTGCATTGGGTTTGCATAGAATTCGGAGAGGAGTTGATTCAGTTTTTGTAATTGTTTATAGATTTTCCAAGGTGGCTCATTTTATTCCCTTTAAAAAGACTTTTGATATAGTTAGTGTTGCAAGATTGTTATTTAAGGAAGTTCTTTGTTTACATAGAATTCTAAATACAATTACTTTTAATAGAGACAGTGAGTTTGTAAGTTAGTTTTAGGAGACTTTGTAGAAGATGTTTGATTCTTCATTGAATTTTAGTAGTACGACTCATCTACAAACTAATGGGTAAATTGAAGATGTGAATAGAACTTTGGGAAGTTTGATTAGAAGTACCTATAGAGATAAGCTAAAGCAATGGGATATTTCACTATCATAAGTAGAATTTGCATATAATAATGTTGTGCACAGTGCTGTAAGTATAAAGAAGAATAAAGTAATGGGATATTACATTTTTTATTATGTACAATGAGGTGTCTCAACATACTCTTGATTTAATCAAGCTGCTTAAGGGGGAGGGGACCAACATTCTAGCCAAATATATGGTAGAGCAGGTGATAAGTGTTAAAAGAACCTTATTTATAGCAATTATTGAATATGATTTTTTTTATGAATTTTGTGTGAATTTATTAAGAAAAAGATACTTAAGTGCTTAATATTTAATAATGAGTGCAAATTAAAGACTTAAAGAAGATTCGAGTGAAAATGAGGCAAAATATGAGAAAAAGGTGATTTTCACGTATGCACATTTGGTATCATACCAATTTCGCAACATTTGGTATCAGAGCATCCCAAATTCATAACATTTGGTATCAGAGCTAAGGTGAATTGAGCTCGGGTTAAATCAGAGCCAAACGGATTCGTAAGGAGCGAAGGTTGGTGGATTTGTGAATCGACGCGGGTTAAATCGGTAAGGCTGTTGAATCTCAACTCAATTGTAGTTTTAATTCAATACTGCTGTTGGTTGGAAAATTGGGAATTTATTTTGATAAGTATTGCTGTGAATTTGATTGTTGGGTGTTAAATTGGTGTTTTGGGTTGTTGGTGAGAATTGGGGTTTTTGTGAATATCTATTGCTGAAAATTTTGAGTGGTAGAGATGTCGTCGCATGGAAGTGTTAATGACACTAATAACAACAACAATGGGAATAATGCTGATAATGGGGGTGAGGTTGTGACTAGGGCAGAGTTCAATCAAATCCAAGAAAAAATTAGATTGATTATGGAGAGATTGGAGGTTAAGGATAGAGGAAGCCATAGTGGTGCAAGAATTAGGAGGAGACATTCTAGTGATGAATCTGATGCCCGTAGTGAAAGGAGTAGGAGAGGAAACAATGATGACAGGCATAAGGGGATTGAAAACATAAAGCTAAAAATTCCACCTTTCACTGGTAGTAGTAAACCAGAGGAATTCCTAGATTAGGTGCCACGGGTTGAGAAGGTATTTGACTGCTATGAGTGGGATGAGCGCATGAAGGTGAAGATGGCGTCTCTAGCATTCTTTGAATATGCTAGTTTGTGGTGGGATAAACTACAAATTGAGAGACGTAGGGCGGATGAGGAGAAAGTGCGTTCATGGGTTTTGATGAAAAGATTGATGAGATGCAAATCTGTGCCAGATTACTATAAACAAGAGATGCTGATAGAGTTGCAATCCTTAAGGTAGGGTAAGAAAAGCATAGAAGAGTATGTAAAGGAGTTTGAGACACTAATGGCAAGGTGTGATATTAAGGAATCATCAGATGAATCCATAGTTCGTTTCATCAATGGGTTGAAGATGGACATTGCCAATGTAGTGGAACTCTAGCATTATCGGACTCTAGAGGATGTGATTAAATTAGCCAGTCGGGTTGAGCGACATATCGCAGGTGGGATCAGAAATCATATCACCACCATAAGTCAGATGATGGTGAGAGGGAGGAGGAAAGGAAGGAAAAAGGAAAGGCGGTCGTTGGTGAGGCTGTTAACCAAACACAACAAAAGAAGAGTAGGGATATAAAATGTTTTAAGTGTTTAGGACTTGGCCATATTGATTCTCAATGTCCTAATAAAAGGGTTATGGTCATAAAGGGTGACAAAGTCGAGAGTGAGGAAGAAGAATAGAAGGGTACTGAGGCAGAAGAGGAAGATGAAGACATTATAGTGTACCCAGTATAGGGAGACTTGTTAATGGTTAAGCAGGATGAAGCTGTTCCTAATCAGAGAGCAAATTTATTTCATATTCAAGGCATGGTGCAAGGGAAGACTTGTTTGATTGTGGTTGACACAGGCAGTTGCACCAATGTTGCTTCAGCAGGCTGGGTTACTAAGTTGGGTTTACAGGTGGAGCAGCATCTAAGACCTTATGCACTTCATTGGTTGAGTCCATAGGGAGCTGTTCATGTACACAAATAGGTTCGTGTTCCATTAATTATTGGTGATTATACCGACGAGATTGTTTGTGATGTAATTTCCATGGAAGCTACACACTTGATTCTTAGAAGACCTTGGCAGTACGATCTCAGAGCTAAGTATGATGGATACACCAATGAGTATAACATTCGGCAACAGGACAAGGCATACAAGCTTCTTCCTATGAGTCCAATTGAGATACAACAAACAATGTTGATTTGCCTTAAGAAGCCTAAGGGAAAGAGGAGTTTGTTTATGTGGCCTAGCAGGATGGACGATATAGATTCGAGGTCGAATCTTTTTCAACATGGAGGGAATGATACGATTCTAAGAGCTAAGATACGAGCACCAAAGAAATCGAAGTCAATTCGAGCTATAGGTGGCAGCACGGGGTCCAAAAAGGGAGGACATAAGCGTCGGGAGGACACAAGGTGAAGTTTGGCTAGCCTTAAGCCGGCCTTGAATAAAGGCCGGCCGAATTAACTTTAAGGCCGCCGGCCTTGGTGCCGGCTTATGTATAGGCTGCCGGCCTTTGACGCCGGCTTATGTATATTTAGGCCACCGGCCTTGAATGGCCTTGCACAATTTTTTTTGGCATGATATAAATAGTGGTCTTTAGGTATTTCGAAGGAGATAGTTTTTTTGGTTGAGAACAAAAAAACTTTGAGTGTGTGTGAATCCTCTTTGGAGATTCTTGAATATTGAGAATTTGATTTCACTATATTTTAATTGTTCTTATCAGATTCTTGGTCCCTATAGAATTTGTGGCGAACATCGTTATTGAATTCTTAGAATTCTTTAACCTTAGTGATTGATTTATAGAACGTGGACTCTATTGTTCTATGATTTGATTGCAAATCAGTTTAATGTATCGATCTTGGCATCTATAGATTGGTGATTTTATCCATATCCTTTCTTTTTATTTCGTTAGTACCAAATACAGAAAACCCTAAAAATTTTAAGTATTCTATTGTTATTGAAGATTTGATTTGCGTTGAAGGATTCGTGTCATTTGGTATCATACCAATTTCGTAACATTTGGTATCAGAGCATCCCAAATTCGTAACACACAACCTTCAGCATAGTTGTGTTGATGCTAATGCTGGAGAGCAAAAAGTCATTAGAATGCATCGTGAAGTTATGCTTTGGTTGCTACACAAGTGATGTAGAAAGTCGTGCTGAAGTAAGAAATCTACCAAGAGAAGAAAATGCGGGAATCTAGGAGTGTACAACCCTGAGCACGGCCGTGTAGAACTAGGAACGTCAAAATTTTACGTTTTTCTAAAGTACATGGCCTCAAGCATGGGCTTGCATTAGGCTGTGCATGCTACAATATTTCTTAAACTATAAATACTCGCTTTATTACAAAAATTAGGGATCAGATTTTATTTTCTCTTATAGCTACTCTAAAAACCTTAGGAGAGCAAAATCACACAATTTGAAGAGCAAAATCATTGGAGCATCATCAAAAATCACAAAATGATTACGAAAGTTTATTCTTTTCGTCATGAATCGTTATTATTTCTCTAGATTTCTTGTTATTATTGTAGATTCCATGGAGGAGTACATTTATATGCCTTGTATCTTATAAAACTCTAAACCATGTGATCGAATTACTTATTGATTAATTAAAAGTTTATGTCTTTGTATCTATTCATGTGTTTTTACTACTGTGTAGTTAATTTATGTGTGTAAATTGATAATTCTTGTTAGATAGAGAGATGCCTCATCTAATAGGATAGATCTTCATGAATAGAATGGTTGCATCTTTTACCTAGAGGTAGGAAGGCTTTAATTTTATGTGTAAAGATTTAGTCTTTAATTGGGAATTGTGAGCTTAATGAAATCTTATAAGGCAATACTGAGGGAGATGTCTCCATTATTCTGTATAAGGTTATTAATTAATTAACTCGAGAGAGTAATTAGTTTAATTGAGAATTCCTACAGTGCAAAGCATAAACAATTAATTAATCAATACCTTATTATAATAAAGTTAGGGTTTAAAGTGGATCAAGATGAAGGGTATGTCTTTGTGATTGAATTCATTTATTATAGTGATTATAATTAATCTTAGGGTTATTAGATTAGTTAATTGGTAGTTTAATTTATTAATCTCACATTAAAATTTAGACTAGATAGTAGAAAAACAATAATACTAATACTTGTTTCTAAGATCCTTAAGGATGACACCGGTTGTAATCTATACTACATTAGATTGGTGCACTTGCCTAGCTAGGTCGTTAGATTTCTTTGGGTTAATAAATTTATAATTTGATACAATCGGATAAATGACCCATTAAGTTTTTGGCGCCATTGCCGGGGATCTAACATAACAATATTAATAAAACCTTATTATTTGCTACTTTAGTCATTTATTTTATTTGCTTTACTTCTTTCTACTCTCCTTATCTTTGGAATACTCTAACTCGTGGCTGTTGCTTTTGTAGTGCATGACAAGGACTCTCCCCTCCAATATTCTTGATTTAGACTCTGAGATTGAGAGAACACTCCGTAAGATTCGCAAGAATACAGCTGCCGAATCCTCTAGACAATTGGAAATCAAGGGAGGAATGTCTATTATAAAAGTCGCAACAATAGTGAAGGACGTGGAATCAACTATGGAATTTTTGAATAGTAGGATAGGATTACTGGAAAATATTAAAGAGGAAACACAGAAGACCATGGTTGAGGATTCACCCAAGACTAATCTAGACTATGCAAGGCTAACCTTAGATGGAATAGGGCCAACCATTGTGAAGTCCCCCATTGGGGCTAACAATTTCGAAGTTAAGGATGTTGTGATTCAACTTTTGCAACAATATTGTTAATTTGATGGATTACTTGATGAGGACCCCCATGCTCACATTCAAACATTCTTAGAAATCTGTGAGACTTTCAAGAATAATGGGGTGATAGATAAAGCTGTATGCACTAGATTATTCCCTTTCTCACTAAAGGGGAAGGCTAAAAACTGACTTTAATCATTAGGTCCTGGAGCTTTAACTATATGCGATGATATAGTCAAGCAATTTTTAGATAACTACTTCCCTCCATGCAAGACAACCAAGCTTCGGAATGACATCGCTTTGTTCATGCAATAAGATGGTGAGACCATGTACGATGCGTGGCAAGAGTTGTTAAGAAAGTGCCCACACTATCAACTACCTACATGGATGCAGGTTTAGACCTTTTTGAATGGGTTTAACCTAACCACCCGTTAATTGGTAGATGTTGTAGCTAGCGGTACATTGAATTCCAAGACCCTAGAAGAATCTTTGAAACTTTTCGCTGATATGGCTAAAAATAATTATTAATGGGGCAACAATAAGGGCAAGCAAGAGTGGCCGGAAAGTATGAAGTAGATCTCATGACTACTTTGGTGGCAAAGATGGAAGCTCTCAGTCACTAAGTTTCAACCCTTAAGAATTCCCAAGGATTATAACACTAAGTGGGTGAAGTTAGCAAAAATATGAACTTCCATGAGCAAGTAAAATGTCTTGGGAATCAAAATAGGTAACAATATAACCTGTACAGTAACACTTACAATCCGGGCATAAGAAACCACCCCAACTTCTCTTATGGCAATTCGAATGCCTAAAGATCTAACTTCCTACCACCATGATTTCAAAAGCAACAAATGTTATGTTATTAGCCTATGACCAATCCACTGGTTCAGCTACTTCAGCAGGAAAAGAGAACCAATTTAGAGGATCTAATGAGCTAATTCATTTAAAGCTCTAAGGCAAGACATCAAAACTAAGAGGCTTCTATCCACAACCTTGAGAAGCAAATTGGTCAATTGGCTAAGATGATGTCTTAAAGGCAACTGGGTTACCTTCCTAGTAACACTGAGAATAATCTAAGGGAACAGGCAAACGCCATAACCTTGAGGAGTGGAAAGGAACTGCGAATTGAAAAGAAACCTAAGCAAAAGAAAGAAGACGATCAGTCTTTTGAGAAGTAGAAGGTAGAACTTGAAAAGAAATCACCACAAGTTATCAAGGAGTATGTTAAAAAAATTCCATATCTAGCTCACTTCAATCAAAGCAAAGATAAAGATTAGCTCGGTAAATTTCTTGAACTTTTTAAACAATTTCATATTAATATTCCATTTGTTAAGGCGCTTTCGTAGATGCCAAAATATGCTAAGCTTCTAAAGGAACTCCAATCCAATAAGTGGAAGTTAGAGGATGTTTCTACAGTAGAAATTGGAGAAAATTGCTCATCCATCATTTGGAACAAACTCCCTCCAAAGCTAAAGGAACTAGACAGCTTCACTATTTTGTGTTTGGTTGGTGACATCTTAGTGGGTGAAGCCTTGGCCAATCTTGAGGCAAGTGTTAATCTAATGCTATACTCTTTCTTTAAGAAATTAGGTTTAGCTGACCCAAAGCCTACTAGAATGAGTATGTAGCTTACTGATTGATTCGTGAAAATCCCCAAGGGGATAATTGAGGATGTCTTGGTAAAGGTAGGAAATTTCATATACCCTATTGATTTTGTGATTTTGGACATGGATGAGGATGTGGATATGCCCTTAATCCTTAGAAGACCATTCCTTGCTACTGTTAGGATAGTGATTGATGTGGAGGAAGGCAAGCTTACATTGAAAATAGGAGACGAAGAGTTGGTAATTAAGATGGTTGCAACTATGTGTGTTGATGATTCATGCTATTCTATCGATGTTGTTGATTCTTCAATAGATGGGTATATTGAAGAGATCTTATACAAGGATGAGTTAGAACTAAGATTGACACAGGGAGAGAAGAAAGACATTGAAAACCCAGAGGTTGAGGCATTCATTGAGCAACTTAATGTTATAGAAGAAGTTACACCTCAAAGAGATAAATGGAGAAGGCAAGCATACGAGAATATGAAGAAATATCATGACATGCAAATCCACCATCTAAGGGAGTTTACAAAAGGGGACCAAGTGTTTTTTTTTTTTTTGATTCTCTATTAAAACTTTTTCCTGAAAAATTGAAATTAAGATGGTTTGGTCCTTTTGTAGTCAAGAAAGTCTTTTGACATGGCACAGTGGAGCTTGAACACCTAGAGCATGATGATTTTAAAATGAATGGACATAGACTGAAGCTGTACATAGGAGATGGAAGAGAACATGAATATCGAGAGGAGTTTATACTCCAAGTATAAGATATTTAGCTAAATAAAGTGAAGGATGTCGAGCTAACGACATTAAAAAACTGCGCTTTTATCGAGTTTAATTTAAAAATTTTATATCATCTCCCTAATTCGATTCATATTAGATCTTATGCTCATCCAATATAAATCATCGACTTGAATTAGGAATTTTATTATTTATTTGGAGTTGTTACCCAACTGAAGTTGGGAAGAATGATTGAATTATAATAATTGAGCGATTAATTTAGTCTAAATAATTAGTCGACGAAATCTCTCCTTTTTTTTTTTTAGAAAAAAAGAAAGAAAAACCAGAGATTCTCGACTTGGGGACTATCCTATTAAAACCCTAAAGTTACCATCTTATTCTTCTAAAATTTGAATTATGTTATGATATTCTTTTTTTTTTTAGCATAAAAGAAAATACTATAAAAAAATGATATAACTATTATACTAATAATGACTTGAAAATATTTTTTTACTTTTTAGAATTATCCCATAAGGGTGCCTACGTACCCGATATTCGGGATCAAATAGGCCGTAGTTTACTTTTCATAAAACTTTAGTGTATTAGTTAATTTTTATTATGAAAGCATGCCAGATTTATGTTTATCACCATTTAAATTTATTTAAAGAAATTTCTAAGCCTAAGCTTTATTTCTTAATTTTGAAAAAAACTAAAACCTCTAATTTTGAAAAACGTCAATTATTATTTATCCATTTATTTTTTATGAAAAGAAGTTTTCTAAGTGATCAAATATTTATTTTTACTAATTTATTATTATTATATATATTTTTATATATTTCTTATATATATATATTAGAAAATTCTAAACCTAATTTATTAACATATTCCTAAAACATACATTATTATTATTTATATTTATATTTTAGTATTATTAATTTTTATTCTTTTCTTTGTTAATTAAAAAAAAACTAATAATGATTAAATAATAATAAAAAATGAAGAAATTTGACTTACTTGGATATGAGTCACGGTTCAGGTCGATCAGATCACGGCGATTGGAACTCTTCGTCGACGACGTTCTGGTGGCTATTAATGATGATCAAGGGGTGGATTCCTAGGTTTTTAAAGATGAGGAACCAAATGGTGGTGTTGGTTTTTGTCGAAAACCACCCTAGCGGTAGTTCGACAACTATGACGGCAAGATCTAGAGAGGGAGAGAGAGAGCTCTGGCAAACGTTTTTTATGCTTGTTCTTCCTCCTTTTTTCTTCTTTTTCCTTTTGATTCTTCCTTTTGCGAGGTCGAGTGTTATTTATAGACTCCCAAAATCCCCTTTGATAAGCTCAAATTGGACTCGGTCAAAACCCATCCCTATCCCTTTTTTTTTTCCAGATTTGAATAAATCTTTCGTTTTTTGTTAAGATTTGTACTAATTGGATGATATTTATCCTTTTTTGGCTAAAGATTTGTTGGATTTGCTTTAAAATTTGATTTGAAACGGCCAGATTCTGCTTTCCTCATGTTGCTGTCAATCTCGATCGAAGGTTGAAGACTAACACGTGCTACGCACGTGCCTTCAAGTCATCCAATTGGCTGCTGACACATGGCAGCTCGGGTGAAAAAAAAAATCAAAATGGCACAAAGTGCCTTTGCCCAGATTCGAACTCGTGAACCACGCTCCTTCCCTGCGTGCCAAGCGACCTTATAGACCAATTGGGTTGGCCTAATTCCTAGTTTTTATTTGCATGTAAATTACATATAAGCGTGTTAATTTTTACTAATTTTATATTATTTTAAAATTCTAAAATTTAATAAAAAACCCTAAATGTCTATTATTGTTATTGCTACCCTTATTTTCTATATTTGTGTATTATTTTTATTTATTTTATTTTTTATTTTTCCTTCATATTTGAAAAATAGAAAAAACATTAATAATAATAATTAGGGTACAAAAATGGGGTGTTTACAGTCGTCTCTCTTTATAGTAAAGTTTGAAAAACTTAACTGTAAAGACAATAAAGACACCATTTTTGCCTAATAAAAAGGATAGATAATGTTGTAATCAATTGGTTATCCAAGCTTGGATCCACTTGAGAGTTATTTGACCAAAAGTTTACGTAAGGAAAATGCTTCATGAGCTAATAATCCCATGTTGCAAAATAAGATAGTTACTTTATGATGATTAATATTCCTCGGGGAGTGATCTTAGATAAGAAACATCTCACCAGATTAGTAACCTGGAGGGAGAGATCATTTAGAAAAGTGCTCTTATGAGTTGACTAATCGATGATAGGAAGCATCTCATTAGAGTAACAACCTTAAATAGAGATTGTTTAGGAAAACACTCTTATGGGCTAAGTAATTGATAATAGGAAGCGTCTTATAGAGCTAGCAATCTTAAAGAAGAGATTGTTTAGGAAAACGCTCTTATGAGCTAGCTAACTGATAAGAGGAAGCGTCTTACAAGACTAGCAACCTTAAAGAAATATTTAGAAAATTGCTTTTATGAGCTGACTAATCGATGATAGGAAGCGTCTCACTAGACTAACAACCTTAAAAAGAGATTATTTAGAAAAGTGCTCTTATGAGCTGACTAATCAATGATAAGAAACGTCTTACTATACTAGCAACCATGAAGGAGAGATCATTTAGAAAAGTGCTCTTACGAGCTGACTAATTAATGATAAAAAGCGTCTCACTAGGCTAGTAGCCTTAAAAGAGGAAATTATTTGGAAAAGTGCTTTTATAAGCTGATTAATCGATAATAAGCAGCGTCTCATTAGACTTGCAACCCTGAGAGAAATACTCTTTTGCCTCATTTTACTTGAAGGGTTTGGTTTAATCTTCGAAAAAAGTGGTGTCTTGGCTTAATCAATAATCTTTTGAGGGGTTTCTTGCAATTAAGACTCATATCTTCTTCTTAGGGGGCATCAATATTTAAAATTTGGGCCAAACAACGCTAATGAGGAATAAATTTAAATTCCCTCATTCCATTTGGAAACAGATATCTCATTTTTAATTGGTTTAATCTAAGAGAACTTCCTTATAATCTCTCAATTTAGATGTCACTCTTAACTTTTATTCCAAAAATTATGGTATTTCTTGTAAGTAATACGCTTTGATCAATTTGTTAGGCCTTTTTAGGACTTGTAATGCAGTAGGCTTTTGGTTATTGGTTTTAGAAAAGTACTAATGTTAAGGTTTAGTTTGAAAGAATCATCATTTCAACCTGGGTTTATAAGTTAAGAAATTTTAAGAAAAACTAAAATAGTACTATGCCTTAGCATTTTTGCTTAAGGAAATTATTTTCAATGATTTGGAGAAGTCTTCAACGAAGGGTGGTATATTTTTGAGCTGTAATGTTTGGGTTCTTGTATTTGGTCTTGGTATTTTCAAGTATTGTTGAGCTTTTTTATTATGTGTAGGTTTAACTACATTCTTGGACTTTTCTCATTTCTTTTCTTTTCTTTCATTTTCTTTTTCCATCTTTTTTTTCCTTTTCTTTGGAGCTCGATGGTGATTATCTCTTGTGGGTTATGTGTTTTTTTTTTCAAAATGTAGACTTTTCTTTATCAAAAGAAATAAATTATCCATAACAAAAATTACCCTTGAATTGTTGCAACTAGGGCAAGCACTATTTAGTTAAGTCCTTTTTTCTTGATTGATGTCCTTATCTTTTTAATCATCCCATTGTAAGGTAGTTCTCGAGATGGTTAAATCTTGAGACTCTTTTTATATAAGCTCAAATGGGGTTGGCAAAGGATTATTGTGTTTAAGATAGTAAAAATGAATGCCTAACATTATTTTGATTAACGTATCAAATTCAAGATAGACCTCCTTTAAGGAATGAGTAAAAAACCTCTCATTAATAACACATAACTTTCGAGTGTTTAAGGGTTAGTGTTTGGAATGTGGTTTGCCTCTTGTTATCCTAAACCACTTGAACAAATAAGATATCCTTTCACTTTACTAGATTTTCCCATATTCGCCATGTCTCACAATGTCTTTAGGAGTTATGTGCCCCAAAATTAATTGTCTTTGTGTCTATTTTATATAACTCCTGATGGAGAGAAAGTTCAAGTATAACCTTTAAGATTGGAGAGAGTTGGAAGGTTTTGTGTTTCGAGGCTAAATCAACATATGATGAGACCTTTTGAAGTGAATGGGGTCTTTCAAATTGAGAGCAGGTTATAGAGGTCTTTGCCTTTATGTTCAGAGTAAGTAACTGTGAGCCTTGGGTTAAGTTAACCATTCAAAAGCAACTTTTAGGACTTTGAAAGGATCTCTTATTGTTAGTAACTCTTCAATTTTCTTGGCTTTGTTCTTTTCTTTATTGTTATTATTTTTTAGTAATTATGCAAACAAGATGCTCACACGGATGCAAAAGAACTAGCATTTAATTAATGATGTGATAATACAAAAATTTTATTAATATTGCAAACTTGGGGTTTGGTGCTTTTATTGAAAACATAAGAAAAGAATGCTATAATCTAATTTCCTAATTTCTAAGCTTCTTCTTCTTTGGTTGTGTAGGTGTTGACTCCCCATTAACGGCGACTTTTAGTGCTCTAACCCTTGCTCGAGTCTTCTCCAATTGAGCCTCCAATGCTTTGTTCCCCTGATTAGATTCCTTGAATCTACTATTCCACACGTCTTTCTTACTGTCCGTGGTCTCAAAATGGACCTCCATCTAAGCCTTCACTTGTTCCATGTAAGTTTTTATTTCTAGGCCTGGGTTAACTTGTGCGGGCTGAGTAACATCTGGAGCACGATATATCCTCTCTCTTATCTTGTACAGCTGGTTGATAACAAAATCTCTGGTAGCTTAGTGTTTTCCTACTTCACCATCTAGTTCTTCGAGGTCTACATTAGGACTCTCAATTCGGGCTTCCCATAGGACCTTGACCTTTGCCAACTTAGCGACTTTATCAGCCACTAACACGCTCGGGTCTTGATATTTGAATGTGATTCCTTCTAATGATAGTTTATAAACTATGTCTTGGATAGTGCCAAATTGATGGACTATTGAGTTCGAGTGATAGCCTGTACACCGGTTAAGCTCGATTAATGGAACTGCTTGAAAGTTTCTGCACATTAGAATAACCTTACTATAGCAGCTCCACCTGGCAGTCCACAAAATATCATCAGCACTGAAAACCTTGAGCACTTTCACCCTTGAGCACTTTTACCCAACTGTGGCTGGAAAGATCGTTTGATAGCTTCATCCTTTCTATACATGAATATATGAGGTCTATTTGTTGGTCTAATGATCTCATAACCATCTTTAGCCTAAAACACATAAGATGGCACAAACCAGATTAGGATGAGGTTAATGTTTGAGTGGAGAATTCCATGACCCTTCTTCTTCACGAAATTTAGGTTTCAAATCTGCTCAGCTAGTAGGGTTGGGATGTAAGATTTTCCTTCCAAGAATTGGAATACTAATTCCGTAACTCTGTAATGAATATGAAAGATCCTGGTAGGAAAAAAGATGGTTGCGAATGCTATCAAGATGAAAGCATAAACCCGTTTTTGTCTGTAACCTTTGGGATCCCCACACAAGATATCTTTCCTGCTTCCATCGTCACATCGAGCCACAAACCAAGCTTTTAATTCATCCATTTGAAGGTAATACCCGTTGCTATTTTCCAACGCTCGGTTGATCACTGCTCTACGAATTCCTAAAAGTTTGCTGAAGATACTTGCTGGCCTAGCCTCTAAGTCTGGCACATACACCCCATTGGAAAGTGGAGGGGCCTGGAGAAGCTGAGTATATTCTTGTTCTTCTATGGTTGGTGTGATCTCGTGTGGCTCAATAAAGAAAGCCACGGGCTCAATTTCCCAGAGGTGTGATATAGCCCAAATTAAAGGTAAATTGACATCCATTTTCATTAACAAGAGAATGGGCTTTATTTTGCTTTGGATGAAGGTTTGCTCTTTAGAGTTATAAAAGGTGAACCAATGGTTTAGTATCGGTTTAGGATCCAAAGGTTTACAAACCTGAATTTCTTTGCGAAGGAGACGGTCAATTACAACGCTAGCCATCTAGCAGAATTATAATAAATAAAAATTTCTAATTATAAATAATTGTCTTACAAAACACAATAAAAACTCTTTTACAAGCGATTACATCTGAACCCCAAAAAAAGAAATCACATCGTTAATCATTTACTGGTTCATGACTTCATGTATGCAAAAAGGTGGGTTCTAAAGGTTTTCAAGCGCTATGGCTTCCCACATTCTTGAAGAAATGGATCTCTGGCCATATCGAAGCATCGGGTGGGGTAGCCTAATCGGCCTCGAGCAATGAATATTTCACTTCACTCGTAACTTATATAATGGCTCCCCGTCCTAGGATCCTAAGACGGCTTGAGTCTGACCGCATCTAATCATACAATTGCATGCACGGAAACTCAATAAAAAGGAATTAAACTTTATTAAATCCCTGGATCACAAATAGATACAAACATTAGTGCAAACGATATTTTACAACATAAGAGCTACTTAAAGATATCTAGAAATGATGATTTCAAAAGGTTTAGGTGGTTAGCCCACTACAATTCCCAGTAGAGTTGCCATCATGTTGAGTCTAATTTAAAATTTTTATATTATCTCCTTAATTCGATTTATATTAGATCTTATGCTCATCCAATATAAATCCTCAACTTGAACTAGGAATTTTATTATTTATTTGGAGTTGCTACCTAATTGGAGTTGGGAAAAATGATTGAATTATAATTAATTGAGCGGATTAATTCTAATCTAAACAACTAGTCGACGGAATCTCTCTTCTTTTTTTTTTTTTTTTTTAGAAAAAAAAGAAGAAAGAAAAATAAGAGATTCTCGACTAGGGGGCTATACTATTAAAACCTTAAAGTTATCACCTTATCCTTCTAAAATCTGAATTATGTTATGATATCCTTTTTTTTAGCATAAAAGAAAATACTAGAAAAAAACGATACAACTATTATACTAATAATGGTTTGAATATATATATATTTTTTTTTAGAGTTACCCTATAAGGGTGCCTACGTACTTGTTATTTAGGATCAAACATGCCGTAGTTTACTTTTCATAAAACTTTAGTGAATTAATTAATTTTAATTATGAAAGTATGCCAAATTTACGTTTGTTACCATTTAAATTTATTTAAAGAAATTTCTAAGCCTAAGCTTTATTTCTTAATTTTGAAAAAAACTAAAACCTCTAATTTTGAAAAATGTCAATTATTATTCATCCATTTATTTTTATGAAAAGAAGTTTTTCTAAGTGATAAAATATTTAATTTTTATTAATTTATTATTATATATTTATATATATTTCTTATATATATATATATATGAAAATTCTAGACCTAATTTATTTACATATTCCTAAAACATACATTTTTATTATTTATATTTATTTTTATTATTTTTATTTTAGTATTACTACTTTTTATTCTTTCCTTTGTTAATAAAAAAACAACTAATAATGATTAAATAATAATAAAAAATGAAGAAATTTGACTTATTGGACATAGGTCGCGGTTTGATCGGATCATGGCAGCTGGAGCTCCTCGTCGATGACGTTCTGGTGACTATGAACGATGATGAAGGGGTAGATTCTTAGGTTTTCAAGGTTGAAGAACCAAATAGTGGTGTTGTTTTTTGTCGAAAACCACCCTAAGCGGCAGTTTGGCAACTATGACAGCGAAATCTAGAGAGGGAGAGAGAGAGCTCCGACAAACGTTTTTCGTGCTTTTTCTTCCTCCTTTTTTCTTATTTTTCCTTTTGATTCTTCTCTTTGCGAGGTCAAGTCTTATTTATAGACTCTCAAAATCCCCTTTGATAAGCTCAGATCGGACTCGGTTGAAACCTATCCCCATCCCTATCCCTACCCCCCCCCCCCCCCCCGCCCCCTTTTTTTTTTTTTTTTTTTTTTTTTTCAGATTTGAATAAATCTCTCATTTTTTTGTTAAGATTCATACTAATTGGATGATATTTATCATTTTTTGGCTAAAAGATTTGTTGGATTTTCTTTAAAATTTGATTTGAAACGGTCGGATTTCGCTTTCCTTGCATTGTTGTTGATCTCGGTCGAAGGTTGAAGACAAACACACCCCAAGCGCATGCCTTCAAGTCATCTAATCGGTTGTTGACACATAGCAGCTCGGGTGAAAAAAAAAATCAAAATGGCACAAAGTACCTTTGCCTAGATTCGAACTCGTGACCACATTCCTTCCCTATGCGTCAGGCTATTGTGCGGACCAGTTGGGCTGGCTTAATTCCCATTTTTTCTTTGCAAGCAAATTATATATAAGTGTGCTATTTTTTACTAATTTTATATTATTTTGAAATTTTAAAATTTAATAAAAAACCCTAAATGTCTATTATTGTTATTGCTACCCTTATTTTCTATATTTTTGTATTATTTTATTTTTCCTTCATATATGAAAAATAGAAAAAAAACATTAATAATAATAATTAAGGGAGAAAAATGGGGTGTTTACAGCTTCTTGGGAGGTAACCCATAACTAATCTAGGTATGTTAAGTTCTTTTCGTTTCATTTTTATTTCATTATCTTAAGTCTTTCTTGCTAAAAAAATGCAGATTTGTGGATGAGTAAGTGAGCTTACTTGAGGAGAATGAGAGTTAATCCTTAAGTGTGAGGAAGCATCAATGGCAAGTAAGAAAATTCAAGCTTTACTTCTCAAGCGTACCTGGTAAGTTATTTTCCTACTCTTTCACTTATTTTAAGGTGTACACTAAACAAAGACATGGATCGAATAGCTTGGAAAGTTTTTACTTGATTTCTGTACACTTTTTAAGCATCTGCACAACCTTGAGCACAAGTAGTGCTCAAAGTAGTGCACACATGAAGAGGAGCTTCTAAACACTTTTTAGAGCCTTGCATGGCCTCGAGCACAGCCGTGCAGATGCCGGGGCAGAGTTTCCATGTATATATATATTTGTGTTTTCCTTCCTCTCTCATTATTTCTTTTATTTCTCCCCTTGTTCTATTTTATAGATATGATTTGTAATTAATTGAGCTCCCTTATGGAAAGACTCTTTATCTGAATTTGCTTAATGTTTTATTCTTTGGACTAGGATATGCTAACTTTTATTTATTTTTTAGTTTGGTGTTTTCGTTTTTTTTTAGGTTTGATGATGCACGACTTTTACTTTACTGGAATTCAAACTTACACGTGCTAATAATCGGGGAAGTCCTTAGTGTCCTTTTTTTTTATTTCTTAATTTTTCTTTTATCTCTTTTCTTTCTCTTATGCGTGCTTACTTTGGAAAGACATTAAGGATAATGCCTTAAATAAGTGTGGGGAAGGGATATAAATATAGAAGAAATTAGGTTTCGAATTATTCATGTATCTTATGCTATTGTTGATCAAATTTTCCCCCATTTACAAGTTTGCAATTGAACTTTAATCTTGATTATCTATTATTGAGAAGTGAAAATCTTGAAATTATACTCATTAAAATGTAAAAGTAGCATTTTTGTACACACATATCTGAAAATAGTGACTTTGTGTGCCTTACTCACCTATTGTTAAGCTTGGTATACTCAGTTAGAGTTTTAGGATGAAATCCAAGTGAGATAAATCTAATTGCTATTTAATAGTTGAATTTAGAGTTATGAAGTAAATGGAAATCCTTAGTTTCAAGTGAATTAGTTGTGTTTTTAAGTTAACTAGCTAGTATATTTAATATTAAATCATTTTGAGAGCTCTTTTAACCTTTTGTGAAAGGGGCATGTAGAATTATTAACATGGTAATTTTTCTTGAAATGGTTTCTTTAAAAAAAAATATATTAATATTGAATCCTTATGTGTTAAGGTAAGGGAGGTTTATTGGGGTCTCTTTAAATCCTGGTCACCTAAGGTTATTTGTCTTGGGATCGACCGATCGATGAAATTACCATAACTTTAAGGTATATAAAAAAGATAAGTTTATCAAGTTTAGTAACTCGAGTAAATAAGCTCGTAAGGAAACCCTCCATTAAGGGAATAACATTTGTTAACTTAGGTGACGAACCCGGGATTATCGGCTGAAAGCTCGCTATATGGGTTACTTGGTTTTATCTAATTGCCCAAAAAAAAAAAAAACTTTTAAAGGACTTGAAAGAAAAAGAAAAATAATCTAGGGGAATAATAGATGCCATATACTTTCACTTTTTGTTGTTGTGCTTTAAAAAAATAATTGAATGATTTATATACTTTTTGATAAGTGGTAAAATGCAACTAAGCAACTTAGATTTTTTTTATTTATTATTTCCTTCGTAATTTTGAAAGCGGTTGCTAAATAGTGAGGATATGAGTTTAACTTACTTAGATTAATATGAAAAGTCTAACTATTGTATGCCAAGTACACATACAATTATGGTAGGTTTGAGTAATAGACACTAATGAGTCACTAAGAATTAATTGAGTAAAGAATGTTGCTTGTGATTTGAAGATTATAATGAATATAATTTATGATAGAGTTTTTCTCTTATTCTTATTTTGTTTACTTGTGATTTGAAGATTATGATGAGTATGATTTATGATAGAGTTTTCCTCTTATTCTTACATTGTTTGCTTATGGACAAACAAACGTTTAAGTGTGTGGATGTTTGATAAGTGTTAAAAGAACTTTATTTATAGTATTTATTGAATATTATTTTTTATGAATTTTGTGTGAATTTATTAAGAAAAAGATACTTAAGTGCTTAATATTTAATTTTAGGGTTTAAAGAGTGCAAATTAAATATTTAAAGAAGATTCGAGTAAAAATGAGGCAAAATCTAGTAAAATATGAGAAAAGGTGATTTTCACGTGTGCACAACCTTCAGCATAGTTGTGTTGATGCTAGTGTTAGAGAGCAAAATCACACAATTTGGAGAGCAAAATTGCTGGAGCATCATTAGAAATCACAAAACGATTACGATAGTTTATTCTTTTCACCATGAATAGTTATTACTTCTCTAGATTTCTTGTTATTACTGTAGATTCCATGGAGAAGTATATTTATATGCTTTGCATCTTATGAAACTCTAAACCATATGATTGAATTACTTATTAGTTAATTAAAAGTTTATGTCTTTGTATCTATTCATGTGTTTTTACTACTGTGTAATTAATTTATGCGTGTAAATTGATTACATGTATGATTCTTGTTAGATGGAGATAGGTCTTATTTAATTGGATAGATTTTCATGAATAGAATGATTGCATGTTTTACCTAGAGGTAGGAAGACTTCAATTTTATGTGTAAAGATTTAGTCTTTGATTGGGAATTGTGAGCTTAATGAAATCTTATAGGGCGATAGTGAGGGAGAGGTTTCCATTATTCCGTATAAAGTTATTAATTAATTAACTCGAAGGAGTAATTAGTTTAATTGAGAATTCCTGTAGTGCAAAATATAAATTATTAATTAATCAATATCTTAGTATAATAAAGTTAGGGTTTAGAGTGGATCAAGATGAATGGTATGTCTTTGTGATTGAATTCATTTATTATAGCGATTATAATTAATCTTAGGGTTATTAGATTAGTTAATTAGTAATTTAATTTATTAATTTTACATTAAAATTTAGACTAGATAGTAAAAAAACAGTAATAATAGTACTTGTTTTTAAGATCCTTGAGGACGACACCCGTTGTAATCTATACTACATTAGATAGGTGCACTTGCCTAATTAGGTCATTAGATTATTTTGGGTTAATAAATTTATAATTTGATACGATTGGATAACGACCCATCAGCAAGTTCTTGAAATCTATGAAGAAATGAAGTAGAAATTAGGTGTTGCAAATCAAAAGTACAAATCTATAGTAGATAAATGGTGGAGGTTTGAGACTTTTGATGTGGGTGATCAGGTTATGATTCATCTTTGTAAGGAAAGGTTTCCGGTAGGTACTTATGGTAAGTTGCAACCAAGGATGTATGGTCCTTACAAGGTGCTTTAGAAGTTTAACGACAATGCTTATGTAATTGATCTTTTCCTTACAATTTGGGTATATCTAAAACACTTAATGCAGTGGATTTATCATTATTTCATGATTCATTAGTTCCTTTGTATCCAAACTAGAGGATGAGTTTTTTCCATGTGGAGGAGATTGATATAGATAGGTTAGGATTATGAGTTATAGAGCATTTTAATCATCATAAGTATTAGAAGTAAGTAATAGAAATGGTAAAATAAGTAGTCAGAATTAGAAATTGATTGAATACATTTCAAAGTTGGAATTCGGAAGTTGTTTAGAAATAATGCTAGTTAGATCTCGAAGGAGTTAGAAGTTATTGTAAACCATAGAAGACATCAAAAGGTACTGGATTAGAAGAAAAGCTTTGGTTTTAGAAATTCAACTTTAAAAGATTACAACTTTTCACTTAGGAAGAATTATATAACCCATAATATAAAGACCAAATTGAGATTATATACATGTATTTTACATTTTTATACTGCAATGGATGCTCTTTAAGCCACATCTACAACGGTTAATCGTTTTGCAATTGTGCATTCTTTTAAATTTAGATCCTTAAATCGATGATAAAAGAATATAGGTCCTATCTACTTTTGCAAATTTTTCTAACAGAATATAGGCTCATTATTTCCATTTATAAACTGTACAACTCTGCATAGATAACCAGTTGGTTCCAAGCTCCGATGGAAAAGGGGAGTTACGTTAGGTTGATAGTACTCGTAAAATTTCGTTAATAAACAGGAAAATGCATCCCATGAGTTATTTATTCACTGAGACCATCTTGCGCCAAAGAATCTGCTGGCCTTGAGGTAAAAGAATAGCTATCTTCATCCTGTGTTGCTTATCAATACCTGTCTTCAAAACACAAATCCCCTACAACGATTTTGACCATATTATCAGTCCACAATAATACAAAACATCCCCACGCTAAAAAGTAGAGTAAGGACAGGCTAGTAAGAAAAAAAAGCAGAGGTAATATTTCTGTTTTCAACCTTTTTTTTTCCCTGTAATCTGATGTCGGGAAGGACGTGTTAAGGTCCGCTAAACATAAGCTGTACTACAGCTAGTTTTGCCTGTCCATGTGGGCATGTATTTCTGGTCCTACGTATGTCTTTCTTCACATTTGACAGAAAAAAATAGAAGAGAGGTCCCATTTATCATAATCTTTTTGGGATTCATTGCCCCACCAGGAAGTTGGAGTCTTCGTAAAAACAGATTGTTGTGGCGAGATTTAAGCTTGTCTAAAGTCGGTCAATAAAGGGTCAGGCAAGAAAAGGGAGTCTCATTTAAAGAAAAAGAATCAGAATAAGCAACGTGACAATGTTTGTTGTCTGATAAGTAAGAGACTTATGAATGAGGAGGCTCGTCTGGTGCCTTTTTGGCAGGGTCCTCATGATCCTCAACTGGGTATCTGCAATCATCGCACCCCAACTGGTCAATGTCAGATGAGTGGTTCCCTTGCATTGCACCCTTTTGCTATGTATTGCGTAAATCTCTTTAATTGCTCTTGTAATCATCACATGTGGCCATCATCAAGCACGCTTGTTTTAGCATTCAGCGTGCTTTGAGCCCATTCTTGAATTGTTATGATCATTTCGACCGTTGCATGTGCTTTTGGAGATGTGGTCAGTGGGTTATTTCGGCGATGCAATTCATAATATAACAGGACAATACGGCATAAATACAACATGATATTAAAAAAGAAGAAGAAGAAGAAGAAATTAGTACAATGCAGGATACGTTAGATGTATGCTTAAAACGTGAATAAACAAAATTATAATGCAAAATATTAATCTACAATCTCTATTCAATGCCATATAATCTAACGCTAGGTTAAATCCATCATCGATAATATGAATTATTGACTTTATATTGTATGATTTTTCAGTTCACTGGAATAAGGAGAATCACTTTATCATATTCCTAACAACAACTTGAAGTTACTCGTTTTTCAATTTAATGGCTGAGAGTACATTTTGATTTTACAACCTACTTTCTTGACTTATCGAAAATTCTCGGTTAGTATCTTATTGGAGTTGTCAAAATTTTCTCACTTACAAGTTGTCTTGTCTCAACTTTTTGCAGGACATTAGTATGATGGCCCTTGTTAGCAAAACCAGTTTAGGAGGTGAATTTGATTTCTCAAATTTGTACTTTTTAGCACCAATATCAACAGTAGAAAACAATTAATAAAATAGCTTAGTAAAGTAAAAAAGTGCAGCCGATATCAATCATATCTTCAAATCATGTGTGCATCTAGGTTATTCTATCCAATATCTCTTACCCTTTGAAAATTTATCACTCTAGTTGTAGATAAGTTAAATCGAGACGGTATAATATTGAGTTTGAACTCGAGATTGACTTGAAATTTCAAAATTTGAGCTCAAGTAGATCAAGCTTGTAATTTTGATTTTTAGCTCAACTCAAAGCGGCACTTGATGAACTTGATCTTGACTCGATTAAGCTTGTTTAGACTTGATTTATATAAAAATTAAAAATTTTAAATAAGAATATACTAACATTTAGATTTAACTAGTTTTAAAATTTGACTTGAGCTTAATTTAATTTGTGAACTAGTCAAGCCAATCATTATGAAGCTTGAGCTCGATTTAATTAATGTGAATCAAACTCGAGTTTTTATTGGTTTGAAGTTGAATAGTTTGTGAGTAAGTTTGATACGTTTACACTCTTAACAACTCTATCCATCTTCTATCGAAGACTTTTTTCTCTTTTTTTCTTTTTACAAATGATTGTACATTAATGTGAATTTAATATTTGATGACCTAGTTTTTTCAAAGCATTGATGTTACTTTGCTAGTTGAGGTGATAGAGAAGGAGGTCTTGTTTTTAAACTTTTAAATGCATAACAAATTTCATAATATTCTAGAATCAATTATAAACATATTTTATATTTTTTGATAGCATTTGGTTAATAGAAATGAACAGTATAAAAAAAATTAGGCAATATATCGACGTACTTTTGCTTTAATAAAAAAATAGAAAATCATTTTATTTAAATAAAAATATTATAATATGCATGATCAAGAACGGACAAAGAAATATTCCTTCAACAACACAAATTCTATAATGAGAATAGTAAATCTCACAAAGGGGATAGAACATGGACAAACAAAGTAAAAGGCTAAAAGCAGAACTTTGAAAATTGAAAATTTTTATTTTGACTCTCTCACTTCGTTTTAATCGTGGGATAGTCTTCAATACTTAGCCTAAAGTGGTAACTAGATGATTGAGAAAGATAACATTGAAATATAGGAAGGGAAGGGTTCCAAGAGGTCCTAATAGGGATTCGAGAATCGAGAGGAAGAAGACAAAGGGATTTGAGGATAGGGAGAAGATAAGATGGGAAAAATTGGACGAAAGAAGAGGGGAGGTGCAGGTTCAAAGGAAAGACAATTGCCCTAGATTTTTACTATTTATAAAACTTTGGGATTAAAAATGTAAGTGAACAACGTATTCTTAAGGAATAAGATTATAAATCAAGGGCTAGTTTAAAAAAAAATTTAGAAACTACATGAGTTAACTGTAAATAGCTATAATTTAAGGATTTTTTTTTTTTTGGCCAACCAGTATTTAATTGTTTGATAACTAATGTTCTAAGGGCTTCTTTGTATGATTTGCTTTTGCCAAATAATAAATGAACACATATTTTGGAGTACATTGCACATTAATATATCTTTTTATAAGCTTTTGAAAGTGCACGAGGAGGACCTCAAATTATTTTTTTACATCGTAAATCTGCACTTTTTATCACACCATCTGATTTAATAATTTTGCACATATCTAATAACACGGCTCATTAAACCATTGGGGCCACAACGTATGGTTTTATTGGGTTAGAATTAGAAAGCAGGCAACTTTTGATTTATTTTGGTATTTTGCTTGTGCTTAGTATATTTTTCCCCTCTCCTTAACTATTGGCTTAAATTAATTTTAACTCATATCAGAGAATTGTGCAATATTAATGAATCTACTTTTAGTTTATCAAATTGAGCTCGAGTTTCATAACATTCAGCTTGGCAAGCTTGCGAGTTTAATGAAGTTTAAATCAAATTTAAATTATTTATCAAGTATGAATATCAATATTACATTAATTGAAAGAAAAATAATCATTTTTAGAAAGAAAATCAAATCTAAATAAGTTTAATTGAATTGAGTTCGAATTCATTGAATGTTACTTAAAATCAAACTAAGGTCAAAATTCTAAACTAAAATTTGAATTCAAATTTAGTGTTTTATCATCTTGATTCAATTTAACTCGATTTGTTTATAATGGTAGATGCAATTAAGTGTAATTTACCCTAAAATTTTAATGCAAAATGAAAGCATCCTAATTAAGTTAGAGAAGGCTGCCTTCTATATTGTTTTATGATATGATAACACAAGGTGGCGAAAAAAAAAAAAAAAAAACAACTACATAAAGTGCTCGTAAGAATTTATTTTATGTGAACGAATCCGTTAATGAGTATAATATTTCTCAATTATGCATTTCACCACTGTCTGTTGGCTTTTGGGGGGTCATCATCATTAATCATTATCATCGTAAGTGATTACCCTAACTACTGGAATAATTAATATAGATCCCCCTAACACAATACTTATTTAATAAGTTGGCTCACCAATCATGGCCAATGCTTAGGATATCAATCACTTGAAAACTAATGAGCATCGTAATTACACTGTTTCAGGTTGCTGCCGGTCATGCTATTTTATCTAATAAAAGTGTCATGTGACATGTCATACAATTTGTATGATCAAAGGTTGGATACGCAAATTTATTTTTTCATGACCACGGTCTTCAATTCAACCAAGCATTGTCTTTTCCTTTATCCCCCTTTTCAACTATGATACTGTGTTTGGGAAGAGGAAAAGAGGGAAGAAAGAATTAGAAAGGAAAAATCTGGTTCCATTGTATATTTATAGGAAAGAATTAGGGAGGGAAGGAATGGAGAAGAAAATATTTTCATGGTTCCACATGTTTTTAATCCCTCTTAAATTGGAGATAAAAGGGAGGAAAAGTGGAAGAAGAATTGTATTCCCAATTCTACCTCTTTTTTACTTCTTTCTTTATTTTTTATGGGCATATTGTAATTTACATTACACTTTCTTTTGTCTTGATAAATATTAAAATTCCTTTCATTTTCTTTCTTCTATCACCTAAACATATCAAAACGAATTAAATAATTTTATAATTCTTTTTTTTTATTTATCCCCTCATACCAAACAAAGTGTAAAACTTATAAATAAGAGAATAGGACAAAAAGCCCCTATTCCATCCTTATGGAAGAGT
Source organism: Laguncularia racemosa (assembly GCA_037954665.1). Lineage (NCBI taxonomy): Eukaryota > Viridiplantae > Streptophyta > Magnoliopsida > Myrtales > Combretaceae > Laguncularia > Laguncularia racemosa. The sequence continues at coordinate 130,060 of JBBMOL010000039.1, read as the reverse complement.
TGTATTCATACTCTCTATATACCAAGGCATTAGTATCTTCAATTTGATGGTTATGAGGAACACCCTATTACTAGGCAAAAAAATAGGTTGAGGGATTTGTTGATGGCTCTTGAGGCTAGGCTTAACAAGACAAAGCCATGTACCCTCGAGGGTAGAGTAAGTGTTCAAGGAGTTGCATGCCTATGTCGAGGAGATGAAGGATAATCTCTATAGGGTGATGCAAGGGGCTCCAACTTACACCATGGAAGGCTAGATAAAGTGACACAACATCTTGAAGAGAAGTTAGAGGACTAGGAGCTTAGGATATATACTTTGGAAGCCACTATAGGGACAAAAAGGATGGAAGGAATGGTCTCTTGGCCGAATTAGCGATATGTAAGATAGCAATAGTTGATGGAGTGATCCTTCAACTAACCTTATGATGAATATGCCTAATCTAAAGTACTTGTAGACAATTTCCTATGAGCACTGAATTTCGAACTATTGGGCTTACTAACGATGAAAGTGAATTATGAGTTGCATCTTTGTATTTGAAGATGTTGCTATTGTATAGTGAGGGAGAAGGACTAATGGGGCTGTATAACACCCTAGAACTTGAAGCATCATAGCTTGCTACATGTTACTACCACCCAGTGACATGCTAAGGTTCTAAAACTTTAACATACTTCAAAACCTGCTCATATACATTATCCATCATACTACTATAACTATAATCAAATAAATGACTCATAGACGAGTCATTCCAAATTTTATTATTTAATAACCACAAAGTCTCAAGCTACAATCCATCTCCATAATTTCAATTTAACAATAAAATATCAATTTATAATAATTCAAAATTCTTGTCATTCTTTCTCTACATAGTAATAGTGTTCTATTCCCATCTCATCCATGTAATGTCCCACCAAGTTTCCGTTTTCATCATACTCTAATTGTTCATTATTTTCGCTTGCAGCTGAAAAAAAAAATATAGGAAGGTAGGGTGAGCCTAAGCTCGGTACATGAGTACCACACCTACATGCACATGACACACTACATTAATATCACATGCATATATGCGGCATTTATCCTTAACACATTCACAATTCAGTTCACACATCAACACCAACAATAAATTATAACACATAGAGGTACTCATGACCCCGGTACACACAACATTTGTCATAGTGGAAACTGCCTCGTGGGCCCTGTCTAACCTTAATGGGAACTGCCACTACATGCCTCATTTAACCGTAATCTACCTCAGATTATTTTGATACATGGCTCCACTAGGGATAATGCGGCATACTGATTATCAAGGTGCCCCTTAGGGATCTGCCACTGTGAGCTCCTAAGCCAAGCCAAGTACAAACAATATATCTCATTCCATTCACATAACAATGTATTGCTCATTATGCCACATAATTCACATTATGTCTCAGCATTTCATTATTTCGTATGCAATTCATTCGATAGCTTCCTAGCAATCACTTACAACAAACAAAGTAAACACATACTTGAAATCCTAACCTTAAGCACTTCTTGTCCCAAAATTAAGCTAATCATCAACACATTAATCTTAGCACTAATCCAATATAATATATCTCTCCTAATTCTCCTTAATCTACTAGGTTATCTAAGGTTATACTAATTGCTTCGGTTGTGTGGAACTTGGTTAATTAAGAAGATAATTTGATATATATTGATAAGTGGAAGAAGAGTTATATTTCCATTTCTATCCCTTTTTAATTTCTTCCTTTATTTTTTCATGGGTATATTTGTAATCTACATTACACTTTATTTTGTCTTGATAAATATTAAATTTCCTTTCATTTTCTTTCTTCTATCACCTAAACACATCGGAAGAAATCCAATACTTCTATAATTCTTTCATCTCATATTCTTTCCTTTCATATTCATTCCTTTTTAATTTCTCCTTTCATACTAAACAAAGTTTAAAAGATATAAATGAGAATGTGAAAAAAAGCCCCTATTCTATCCTTGTGGAAGGGTTGTATTCATACTCACTATATACCAAGGCATTAGTATCTTCAATTTGATGGCTATGAGAAACACCCCATCACTAAGCAAAAAACTAGGTTGAGGGATTTGTTGATGGCTCTTGAGGCTAGGCTTAACAAGATAGATCCACGTACCCTCAAGGGTAGAGTAAGTGTTTAAGAAGTTGCATGCCTATATCGAGGAGATGAAGGATAATCTCCATAGGGGAATGCAAGGGGCTTCAAATTGCACCATGGAAGGCTAGATAGAGTGAAACAACAGTCTCAAAGAGAAGTTAGAGGACTTAGAGGTTAGGATATATACTTTGGAAGCCACTATAAAGACACAAAAGGGATAGAAGGAATGGTCTCTAGGCTGAATTAACAATATTTAGGATAACAGTAGCTGAAGGAGTGATCCTTTAACTAACCCCATGATGGATGTGCCTAATTTAAAGTACTTGTAGACAATTTCATATGCACATTGAATTTAGGACTATTGGGCTTGCTAATGATGCAAGTGAATTATGAGTCGCATCTTTGTATTCGAAGATGCGCTGTTGTTGTATAGTAAGGGAGAAGGACTAACAAGGTTGTCTTTTGGAAGGAACTTATACAATAGTTCATCGACCAGTTCTTTTCTAAAAATGCTAAAAGTGATGCCAAGATCAAACTTAGCCACCTTACCAGTAAGAACGATATGAAATAGTGTGTCTAAGAATTTTTGGAGCTTATGTTAGAGATCTCAAAACTTAGCTTAGATGATGCTCTCCTTATACTTTTGGATGGATGGAAACCTTAAGCTAGATAGGAGTTAGAGATGAGGGGAGTGAAAAATGTTTCAAAAGCAATAGCTATAGTGAAGGGCTGGGGGGTTCTAAAAATATGATATAAGGCCCTTTGCTAATAAAGAAGAGGTAAAGGAGGAAATTGAGAGAAAGTAGGTCCTTAAGTTTACTAAAGAGAAAGGGAAAGATGAAGGAAAAGGATGCAGAAAGGAGTAAAATTGAAGACTTGAAGTGTTATTTTTGCTAATGATAGCATTATAGTCGGGAATACCTAAAGAAGGAATGGTTTGCTACTCTAATGGCATAGGATGAGTTTGATAAGGAGATGTGAATTTTGATTCATAGACTATGCCTCATCTATACCATGAAATCTAAAAACATTGAGAAATGCAAATGCTTGGTATATGCTGAAGCCACAATGGTTAGAAAGAAGATGAAAGCGATGGTAGACATTGGAGCGTTTGTTTTATTTGTTTCTAAGAAAGTTGTTGATGAAACTGAGCTAAGGTTAGAGAGAAGTACTACCTAGCTCAAAATAGTGAATCCAAAAGAACAGTTGATGTCAAGAGTTGCCAAAATCGTGCATTTTAGCATTGGTAGTTGGTGAAGAAGGAAAACAATAAAAGTAGTTCCCATAACAACTTTGAGTTTCAAATTGGTATAGACCTTCTAAATAAGACAAAACTATTATCTTTCCTTAATCCAATTATATTTGGTTACTCAAAAGAAGATCAATAATGTAATTTAGTGACTATGAAAATGAGTCAGGCTATAGGTAACTAGGTTAGTATTGTCAAAGGGGGAGAAAAGATAAACGGATTGCATAGAAGATATAACTTTGGTTGAGGAGACTTTAGGGGAAGTCTATAACAAGTAACTGTTAAGAAGAGGCCAAAATAATTTCTTAGAGTAGGTCTATGATGCAACTATTGAATTTGCTTAAGGAGGTGTGAATTGGGATGAACAAATAAATCTCAAGATAAGGCCAAAGCGACTGATAACGAAATACTATGTTATGCCAAATCAAAACGGATTACCGTTCAAGATGTCATTAACTACAAGAAGAAAGAGGATGTCGGTTGGAAACTTGAACTAAGCAAAGAAGTACATAGAACAATTAAGGGTCCAATAGTGAAGACATGTCAAGGACATTGCTAGATTAGTTGGAGACCCTTTAGCAGCCTAGTCAAAACAGTCGGTTAGTTGTAGTCCTAAACCAAGGTCTATTGTGGAGTTTTGTTTCTATAAGTGTCAGATAGGTGACCGTGTTTATGATTGTAGTAGGTGGTAATTATTCATAATCAATAGATTTATTGAATCTCATCTTCATATTTGAGTAGGCTTTATGTATATATAGGGGTTATGTTTGCGATTGTAGATTATTCATTCATGTATAGAAAATCATTCTTCTAAAGTATCTTCTCTTTAGATTTTTCCTCTAAAAGTAGAGTTGTAAAATTAGATTGAGATAGTATTGTTGAATAAATTTTATCTTGAGAATACTCTTATACTACTAGAATCATTATAGTTGAGTGTTATAGAAGACTAAAGAGAGAATACTACCTTATAATAGGGTCCAATTAAAAGGCAAAGTTCTCATACTTGTTAGCATTGATCACATACTTAATGAAAAACAGAATGATTAGGTATTCCAGTAAGTATCGTGCAAGCACTCGGCAAATATACATGAGGAGCACCATCGATATTCCCAATAAGGTAACACCCATTATTTTCCTTCAACTAATAGTTTCCAAAATATTATCCAGAAGACAAGAATCGGGAGGGAAATATTTCTATTGTATGAATCGAGGTTCTAAATCCGATAATTAATTAACATAAAGATAGTGGTAATAAAAATAACATCAAGACGATAACATACGCATGCTAGAAGTGAAAATGAATGGAAAGTGCCACTAATATGAGTAAGTAGAAAGAGAAATTGAATGATGAGATCGCAGAAAGAAAGATAAGAAAAGACCAGAAAAAAGTCACACGTAAAAAGTAAAAGAAAAGGTGCTTTCGGGCTGCCCTCCGTTCCTACGACATGCAACAGTGTGTTTGGTTTTGTAGCCCGTGATAGGATTATGTTGAAAAGGTCCATGCAAAATTCTATAATAATTAAATAGTATAATTGCTTTTATTATGAACGGTCCTTATCTATTGGAATTGGTAGTATTTTATTATTAATTTATTATTAAAAAATTAATAATTCATATAAAATTATTGATAATTTTTGAAAATAATTATCTATAGTCTTTAAAAGTATTGATAATCACTTTTTATTATTAATAAATTTTATAATTTTAACATAATAAAGAATATAATTGAACCGTAAAATTCTCCCTTCGCTAATAATAGGTTAAACTGCAAATCATTTTGATTTATTGAGTCATGTACACATAAGAATAACATTGGTAGTGAAAAGAAAAATGTTAATATGTGTTTAAGGGATATATTTTAATAATTTCAAAAGAAATTTTGATATATTTTTATGTTTTAATGAGTAAACAATTTCAAAAAAATAAAAATTTTCTATTTTAAACCTATCATTCAATATTTTGGAAATACTCATTGAGCCTCCATAGAAATAGTGACCATTAATCATGTCAAGGTCAGCAGTTAAGAGGTTCTCTTTCTCTCTCTCTCTCTCTCTTTTTTTTTTTTCAGAAAAAAAAAACTTTTCACACATTTACTAATGATTATACATGACAAAGAAGTGAGATTTTTTTTTTATTTGTTTTTTTGCAAGTGACACCAAGTACCCTTAACATTTTCTTTTATTTTATGAAATACTTGTCTTTTGTTTTCTTTTTTCAAAAAGTGACATGTATTTAATTTTCTATCCAAATCCTTGTATGTAATGGTTCACATGAACATAAAATGATAAAAAGTCTCCGAAGGGTGAGGATAATTACATTAGGGTGAAATATCCAAATGGTAATTACGCTACATATGCTAAAATTTAGAAATTATATTACTAATCCAAGCGTTCAGTCTTTGGAATTGTGGCAAAAAAAATAATTGTTGGGAATCTGACATAACTAGTCATCAACTGCACACACAATATAACTTTTTTTTTTTTTCCTCTCATATCCCAAGTAATGGCATGGCATCGTAAAATTTATCCTAATTTAATATCTAATATCTATAATATTAAAAGGTAAAAAGACTAATTTTAATATCACATTTCTTAAAAATTAATTTCTTTTTAATAAATTCTTTTAATTACCTTTCTAATTAAATGTATATGTCTTGTCCTACAAATAATTGAATGTTAATTCTAGTAAATCAGTAAATTTTCTTTATTTTGATAGTTTTTATTTTTTTATATATTATTTTTTCTGCTTGAGTCGAAATTTCGGCAATTTAGTGCTTGGAAAGGTTTCTACTCTTATATATGATAATCTCTAATCTTAATATACATTTTGTGTAATCTCTTTTATTGGTAAATGCATTGTGGACGTATATCCATCTAATAAATACATAAAGAGTGGCTCAAACATTCTTTCTACTCTCTCTCTCTTTTTTTCTTTTAGTGTTTTTTGCTCTAAGACAATATAGGAATGGGGTCCATTATATTTTTGTTGTCCAACCCTAATTCAACTGCAAATGTTGTATTCATTATGCGACTAGTACCACAAGAGGGCTTCTTGATTTAGATACGATGATTGCAGTTATTCCCCATTAACAAAGAAAAGTTAAGTTAGAGGGATTTTTTATCCCAATATGAGATTTTTTTCCACTAGTAAGTTTTATTTTGCAATAGCATATAAACCTTTTCTAGGTCATTATCTGAAATGTGTTTGTTTTTTGATTAGATATTTAGATCTCCATTTCTTTTGGTTTATTTTATTGATATTATATGTACTTGTATTTTAATATGCTTCAATAAATGAAATTCATGCTATAAAAAAGAAAAAAAAAATTATAGAGAATGAGGGGATGGTATTGTGGTGTGTAATGGAGAGAAAGGAGGGAAAAAAAGATGGAAAAAATAAGGATAGAATACAATTGGCAATTTAGTACATAATCCACCAACCTAGACAAGATCTACACGATTATAAATTGATTAGTGTTGAAAAAACTTAATAAGGTTAATAAATGGGTTAAACCTGCTCGGATCTTTTTATAAATATGTCTAGTTTAGCATCCAAACTGATTACAAACCCTTTAACTTGTTTAAAAAGATAATAATTAATTGGTAGGTCATGTTATGGGTTGATGTATGTAAGCACAAACTTGTTTAGATTCAAACACGAAATATGACTCCTTAACACTACTCGCTTATCCTAGATAAAATGATAGGGCAAGAGAAAGATATACATACTTGTATGGTTGATTTTTTTTTTCTCACTTTGCAAACCATTGCTTTTGTCTTTTACACTCTACATACATATGTATTATCTATATCTATTAATATCAATGAGCGAACATGTGTCAGTTTTTAATTGGTCTAAAAAATACTTTATTAAAATAATTTTGTTAAATATTTTTAAATAGTATAATATAAATTTACCATAGATAAAATAAAGAAATTAGTTGTTGATCACCTAAATCCAAGTCGATTGGCCACCACCTTGGGGAAGATCTTAGGGTGATTGTTAAGGCTTAAAATAAATTATCAATTTGTTATCCATCACTATAGGTGGATTACATAATACAATTATGGTGCTATGATGGTGGATAGACACCTAACATCCTATGGACGTGGTGTGGCCCCCTAAGATGGTGGATGGTATGCAGCCCACTAGGATGGTGAATGATGGTAGATAGCCATCCACTATCCTAAGGGCTATGCCACCCCCATAGGTCGGTGGGTGATGGGAGCATCAAGATCAAGGTAAAGACGACCTAAGGCAAATGGAGCAAACTAGCACTAGCTAGCTAAGGCCAACTAACTTAGGAGGAACTAGTGATTAATCAGCTGGTAAACTGGTCCTTCAACCAATCTTGCAACTAACTATTCAAATGGCGTGGACATTTTTATGTAGTCTCATTTTTCTTAATTGCATTGATGTGGCAGGTAATTGATAGGATAAGAACTCACACAAAGTGGCCATGGAAGTGGAGAGAAGTCAATTGGAAGCTGTATGAGGCATGGGTCTTGTATGGGAAGTTAGGCATGGACTATAACATATCGGTAACCTAGTGTTTAGAGTGAACACTTGGATGAGACTACTATATTGGAAAAGGTATCGGTTTGGTTTTATTGTTTTAGTCATGGTAGTAGGATTCGCCATGATAGTCTCTTAATACTTGTTGTAAGTACATAGATATTTATTATATATATATATAAATAAATAAATATAAGTAATTAATATTAATAAAAAATGTAGTCAAAGAAAAAATGGTAATTAAAATAACAAGATAGGGATAAAGTGGTCATTTCATGGCTTAAGTATATAAACTCTTTTATAACCTAAGTTAACTCTTTTCCCCCATTTGCTACAGAACCCTATTTACACTCTAGAGAAACCCTCTCAGAACCTACAGGATAACTTAAGGAAAATCCAACAGGAGAGCGTTGGAAACGAACCAATTACAATTAGGCAAGGAGTTAAATCAATAGATACATGTATATGCTTGTGAATTCATAGTACTAAGAGGTGTTGATGATATGCAAATAGGATTCGAGATAAAGAATGAGGTGAAATAGGCATAGGAATGAATAATTTGAGGAGTTAAGTCACAATTCGCTTAAGTAAGAAATCCTTTGTAATATGATAGGAATAGTGTAAATTGGAGTTAATTCGACATGTTTATTTATAAAATTAGGCTAGGGTTAGAAAGAATTGAGTAATTCGATTTGGAAAAAGAGAGTTACAGAAGAACAATATGAGACATGGCCTTCTAATACAGCCATGTCTCACCCTGTATTGAAACCCAGATTATACAGAAAGATAACGGCCGTGTTTCTTCTCGTGTCTAAACATAAAATACATAGAAAGATACATGGCCTCTGGCATGGTTATGTCTTGCCTCATGTCAAACCTAAACCATACAAAGAGATGTACGGCCTCCCAACATGCCGTGTCTTGCTTTATATCCTACCCAGGCCATACAGAGAGATACACAACCTCCCAGTATGGCCGTGTTTCGCCCTGTGTCAAACTATCCCGTGTTTAGCTACACATCCTCCAACATGACCTTGTTGAGTTGAAGAGTTTCCCCTTTCGTTTTACTTTGTTGAGATACAATTCTAAGAACATTTAATTTGGGTCATATATAGGTTTGGAGGATTTGTAAAGTTATAGAAGTGTAAGGAAAATAGAGATTTGCAAAGTCAGGTATGTGTATACTTTGTGTATTATTTGTGCTTGTTAAGTTAGATATTGTATGTGGATTAAATATCATTGTAAGTGAACTTGATTGTGTGCGCATGCATTTGTGAATTGCTAGGTTTGAGAAATCGAGTGTGGGGTAGTGTTCTCGAGGTGGCACCCTAACGATCGGTATGTGATGTTTTCCTTAGTGGAATTGTGTACTGAAATGATCCAGGTAGTATGTGAAAGGATATATGTTTGTGGAAGGATGTTGTGTGTGATTGTGGAAGGTTGTTGCATGAGATGTGAAAAGATTCATGGATTCATGGACAGTGGGGAGTATCAACCATCATATATATATATAGGAATAGACTTATGGACAAAAGGGGAGTACCTTTTTATCTCACACACACACACACGCGTGTGTGTGTGTTTGTGGAAGGATTGTGAAAGGATGTGTGATGAATTTGATGATAAAATTATGTGTTGGCTAAATGATGTGAAAGATAAATAAATTGTGTTTGAATATCATGTTACATCATGTATGTTTTGTTATTTCTGACATAACATGCGTATGTGTTTGTAGGTATGCATAGTGCTGAGCATTAGCTCACCTCTCATGAGATCTTTTTTGGTTATAGGTGTCACAAGAGAAATTGTAGGGCATGATGAAACATTAGTAGAGACCAATCGGGATATTATGGAGAATGTGGAATATGTATGCTATGATAAGTAGTATTTTGATGAAGAGGAAGAAGGGATAGTGGATATCTTTGTAAATGTGGTTTTTAGTTTGTCATTAGATTTAAGATGTTGAAAGCTTCCGCTGTATTAAATTAAAGAGATTGAATATGAATTATGTTTTGAAGACATATGTTTTCTTTAAAAGTTGTTGTAGTATTTTAGTTCATGAATGCTTCCGCTAAAATAATTTGAGGAGTTTAATTTTCATTATAAATAATTGAAGGTTAATGTTTAGATAATAGTAGTGTCTGAGCATTTGCGTGTCTTTACATAATGAGGACACATGGTGGGTCGTAACGATACTGGGTTTCGGGGCATTACACTTGCTATGGTAAGTTTAGGCTCCATTTGTTCCCTAGAGTGTCTAAAGTCATAAGTACCCCTAAACTATTTACTATGCTTTTAAATTAAATATCTTAATGAATCCTTACTAATGCATTAGAATAGGTATGTATGACATGCAGTATGTGCTTGTGGCTATTTTGTACTAAATTCTTGTAGCTCATTCCTTTCTATACTATTTTCATGTGGTATTGACTTTTACTCTGATGATATGTGTTATAACTACTGGCATATAGATGCAATGATAATTGTTGGGATTATGGGAGAGACCTATAGACTCCTAGTTGTTGACATTACTATCAATTGGTTGGACTATTTCTTTTATTTGCTTAAGAGTTGTGAGGATCTTTTAGATTTTTATGGACTTTATATTTGTTTTGGATTTGGACTATGTTTTAGGGTTATAGCCTTATAGGTTTATGGACTTTTATGATGGGTAGAAATAAGTATCATCAATATTGAATAAGAAAAGTTCTATCAAAAGAACAAATAATTTGTCCTTTGATTGGAGAGAATACCTATATAAAGGATAGAAAACTAAAACTAAAAGGAAAAAATAAAAATAAAAAGGAAAGCCACAAGGAAAATGGAGATAATGAAATGCATGATTATTGGGGTAGGGGAGGAGTAGTGGCAATGACCTTAGTGATGAGTGTACAAGCTTGTTTAGAGATGGAAATGGAGATAGATATAAAAGTGATGAACTAACGAGTTTGATAGTGGATGAGTAGGTCAAGTATTATGAATGTGGATAAAAGAGAAAGAGGTAGGAAAAATTGACAAATGGTGCCTCGAGGGGGGAGGGTGGGAAGGGATTCTTAAGCTTAATATGTGTGCAAGAAAGGGCACACTCTCTTATTGGCTCGATATATGTTTTCTCTTACTCATAGAAATATTAAAAAAAAAAGAGTGTAAAGAATTGGATTGTCCACTAGGATGGCTCGCATCCATAACTGACATCATTCACTTTCTCTCAATCTAAGCTAACCAAAATGTCGACTCACCTTTCACATGTGCAGTTAGTTAAAAATTAAGGGTTTTAAGAAGGCTTATACTCACTCATCAATGGCTTGGCACCACTATAGGAAAATAGGCCCATAATTGTTTTGTTCATTTTATCTTTCATACAATTTGATTTCTTTACTTAATTTCCTAAGTTTTAATGTTTTTTTTTCATGTTTGGATCGTTTTAACTCTAAAACTACTATAAACTAATTTATTTGAAGAACCTTAATAATTAATTGTGATTTCAAATCAAATTAATCAATTTCAAATAGTTTGATTCAAATTTCCATAACATCTACTCATTTACAGTTCAATCATAAATGCTTTTCGCTCTTATGTGCAATCTCCTTTGTTCCATTTGTGGCAATAATGCCATAACTAGGCACAAACTTCTAAAAAACATAGCCATGTTCATTGAGCCACTCAATGCTATGAGGGAGATTTCTATAATCTAGATCAATGGTCAACTTATGTGTGTCAAAGTATCTTTTTGTTTTGACATCTCATATTGATTTGTGCATGATTGCATTATCATGAATTCAATTCTTTTGCTTAGTTTACTAAAATAACTTAAACTTAATTGTAACTTGCTATGGCCATGAACTTTGAGTCACTCATATTTGAGCAAATGGTTAAGGATATATAATCTCCTTAATAAGAGATGACTGATTCCCATCTTGACTTGCCATTATCATTTAGGAGCTTTTTTTTGGTAATATCCAATAACTAGCTTGATAATGATATATGGAGGAGTTGCATTTTACTTGCATCAATGCATGAGAATTTACACACCAAATATATGATCATATCAAGTCTAAAGATTTATCGCATAGTTTTGTTGGGGAAGGATCTAATGCACGCGAATGTACAATTTCTAGTTTGGATTGTGCCTAGGAACCAATTAACTTAAGCTAACTTGTCTGCATTTTTTTTTAAACCTAGCTCCTCAATTAGTATACATGGCACAAGATCAACATACCTAAACATCTTATGCTTATGTCCCCTCTAGGAGCTTATTTGATCTTGAATGTTAATAAGATCAACGCAATATTAGTAAACTCTTATGAATGACCAACTATACTTGGTGTTGAACACTGATATTGTAAGCTAGTGTCATGGGACTCTGTTGCAAATAGATTGCCATAGAAATATAATAAATAAACAGCAAACAACACCTTTTCATTGATTAAACTCATTTCTTTAAAACAAATTATCTTGCACTAAAATGTAATGCCTCTATTGTAGCATCACCATTACAGCTACTATTGCAAACAATAGTACCATTATTACCACCATTTACATCACCATCACTATCATATCTCTTTATCAATACCACCACTACCACCATCCTCACACCATTCTCATAGCATGACAACCATCATTTCTTAAAGAAATGGGGTCTAATAGTACTTAAATGGTGGGGATAGCAATGGTGGTAGTGGATGGTTGTGTGATCTATCAAGATGTATTTCTATCTTACCACTATTATCTTGTGGTAGTAAAAGCTACTACCATATATGCTTCATGAAAAATGTGATTGTGTCACTCCATTGGTATGCAACAAAGCAATGTAATACTTTTTTTTTTTAAATTAAAAATTAAGTGATGCTAAATGAAAAAATCAAATAAAAATTCTTTAAAACTTTAGAAAATGCACGAAATTTTTTTAAAAAGATACAATAATGTATTATCATTAGAAAAGGTCAGTGTAAACAATTTGAACAATGGTGCAAGGTATATAACTTTTTGTTCTTTTATGAGATGTTCTTGATTGAGATAGGTTGGTCTTTCCATTTTCTATGATCATCCTAGAAGTAATGGTGATGGTGATGATATGAGATAATTGCGATAATGATGGCATGGAGACTGTCAATTTTTGTAACCAAATAGGGGTATGTGGGTTTATATCTTTTAACAAATCTTGATAGTATATATTTTATAAGGAATATATTTAATATTTTCTTTTCTATTGTATTGGTAAAGTAAACCGAGTGTAACTGTAAAAATATATACGTATATATCAAAAATACGTTACCACTTTTCACTGGCATCACTAAATTGTTAAAAAGATAATATTAAATTAAAGAACACACCGCCTGGTACACGCATCCCAATTAAATTTTATTGGTTGAAAAATGAAAATCGAACATCCTCCGTGGAAAGAGTGATACTGATAGCAGCAGCTACATAAGCAATAAAAAACAGACAAAAACACTGAGTTTGGAGTTTGCGTAGCAGACTGAGTCACTGAGACTGAGATTGAGACTCTGAGCAATGCAATGCAGTGAATAGGAGCTTCATATCAAACTGCCTTGTAAATTGTAATAGTAGCTATGGGAGCTCGTTGCTCCAAATTCTCTCTCTGCTGGTTCCACTCTCACCTCAAGCACTCCGTTCCTAACTCCGACGACCTCGGTCTCTCTCTCTCTCTTTCTGTCTATGTGTGTGTGTGTGTGTGTTCTATTACATGTACTATCACATGCTGATGAAGATTAAATTATTAATGATGATTTATTTTATATTGCAGAGAATGGAGGAAGTGGTGGCAAAGACGAGGAGAAGAAGAAGCAGTGGCCCAGTTTCAAAGAGTTCAGCTTCGAGCAGCTCAAAGCAGCCACCGGCGGGTTCTCTCGAGAAAACATTGTGTCGGAGCACGGTGAAAAAGCTCCTAACGTTGTTTACAAGGGAAAGCTCGATGATACCACGTGGATCGCCATCAAGCGCTTTAACCGACTCGCTTGGCCTGATTCTCGCCAATTCCTTGTCTGTTCCGGCTCGATTATTATTCATTCTTGGTTGATTAATAGTAATGTTGTTTGTTACTCACAGTAACTGATTTATTGGTTTGTTACATAATATATGCAGGAGGAAGCCAGATCAGTGGGGAGTTTGAGGAGTGAGAAGTTGGCCAACTTGATCGGTTGTTGTTGTGATGGCGATGAGAGATTGCTTGTGGCCGAGTTTATGCCTCATGAGACGCTTGCTAAGCATCTCTTTCATTGTCTGTTCTCTCTCTCTCTCTCTCTCTCTCTCTCTCTTCCACCCCACCCATGCAATGCGTAGTTATTTTTCAAATGAAAATCTTAGATCTTCAATGAAGTAGGTAATTTGGTGACTACAAAAAGCATGGCACGTTGCCAGCTTTTCTTAATTATATATGCTATTGCATAGTAATGTTGTATAGTTTCTTCAAGTATGCCTGAATATCGTGTACCTGCTCTCTGCTGTTCTTAACACAGATCTGATTTTTTGTCGATTGGTTTAGGGGAGTCCCAGCCTATGAAATGGGCAATGCGGCTAAGAGTAGCCCTGTATCTAGCACAAGCTTTGGATTATTGCAGTAGTAAAGGGCGCGCTTTGTATCATGATCTCAATGCTTATAGAGTATTGTTTGATCAGGTAAAAAGCAATGATTAGTTTTGCTTGCTTGCCTCCTTCTGATTTGAGTTTTTGGTCACTGGTAACTTTGATCACGGATGACAGGATGGTAATCCCAGGCTGTCCTGTTTTGGGCTCATGAAGAATAGTAGAGATGGAAAGAGCTACAGCACAAACTTAGCTTTTACTCCACCAGAATATCTGAGAACAGGTTGATTATCCAACCACAAAAAGATCAGGATGAATTTCCAATTGAGAGTGCATTGTGTACTTCTTATGAAAGATGCTGATATGCAAAAACTATAACATTTGTATGATCTGATGAATATCAGCAGAAGCATAGATTCGCTTGAATTTGCACTTTGTTTTGACCAAAAGAATTGACCGGTCACTTGAATATCCATACCACCAAAACTTTTGCATGCTTTTTAAATGGATATTGGTATTTAAAATGGTTGCTGACTTGATAAACATATGGGTTATACCTTTGCGACAAATAAAGCTATGACTTCTTTCTATGAATGATGTATGAGATTGCCTCTTGCTTTTTTAGTGGATGTTTATTCCATTTTATATTTTAGTAACTGATTGTGTTTGCTTTTATTCTTTGGCAGGTAGAGTGACGGCTGAAAGTGTAGTTTTCAGTTTTGGAACAATACTGCTTGACCTTTGAGTGGAAAGCATATCCCCCCTAGCCATGTATGTTCATTGAATAATTCCATTGGAACAATATATATGTATATATATATATATATTTGAAATTTATATATTGCTTAATTTCATTTTCTGCAAAGTGGAGGGGTTGCTAGGCATGGCTTTTAAGGACTCAACAGATTAAATGAGTGTTTGTGTTATTGACATTTATGTTGCACAAACAACCGGAACACTCAGTGTCTTCTTGAGCACTGTGGCAGAAGGCATCTTGACCTGCTTCGTATTGAGAGATTATTTCATGCCTGATACTGTTCTGGTTCTGATGCAAGTTTGCTCCCATCATACTGGCAGGCGCTTGACCTTATACGTGGCAAGAACTTCCTAATGCTGATGGATTCTGCATTGGAAGGTCATTTTTCAAATGATGAAGGTACTGAGCTAGTTCGGTTAGCTTCTCGCTGTTTGCAGTATGAAGCACGTGAGAGACCAACTGCAAAGTCCCTTGTTTCAGTTCTCATGTCACTCCAGAAGGAAGCAGAGGTACGCTAGATGGCTTTGTGTAACCAGCTTGCCTACATTCATGAATTAGTTAATGGGTGCTTAGATCTGTTGAATTCCTCATCTGAAACTTGGTTTACAATCATTCTACTTTTCAGGACACCAAAAAAAAAACACACACTAGAAACATCTAGTGTGCAGTAGCATTCTCATATCTTATGCTCCTACAAATTTATGAACTCTTGGGTGCCTCTTAAAATATTCGAACAAAGTTAGTAACATATCATATATGTCAAATTCAATCTCTACAGTACTTTACCGATCTTGTTATTGTTAAGTTGCACTAGCCTTGCTTGTGGTCGCAATCAGTTAGCAGTTCACGCTTGTATTTTCACTTCAATATATGCTCATCTCTGTACTTGTGTGTTTTCTGCTCCATTACTGCTAGTGTTTTCGCATTAATCTGTAGTTAATTGTTTGTCGTCCTTCATATACAAATTAGGCTAATTTTACCTTTAGAATTGATAATATTAGCAATATTAACATATTTATGAGAAGAGAATTTTGCTAGATGCCACAAGTAATGTCTCATTTACTATAGCATGCAAGCAGGTTCCGTCTTATGTACTACTCGGTATTCAGCGGGAAACAATGTCAGCAACGCAGTCGTTGTCACTGACACCTTTTGGTGAAGCATGCTTGCGAAGAGATCTCACCGCCATTCATGAGATTTTAGAGAAGATTGGGTACAAGGATGATGAAGGCATTGCTAATGAGGTATGCTTATCCCTCTGTTTGATATTATTAGGAATTTCTAGTACTATTTCTCTTAGAAAGTATTCAGTGTGGACGATAGATTTTAGATTTACAACTGGCTGATCTAAAAGCTTAATGTGGGAGAAATAACTATTCTACCCTTACAACAATTATAGTGGAAACTGGCATCATATCTTTTATTTTGTGATGAAGCTATTGATCTTGATAGAATATCTGCCATGAGTACGATTGTTGAATTAAATGGACTCCCCCTATCTTGAGAGCCTGCCTAAAAAAAAAAAAAACCACTTTGTGTTTGATGAATGTCTTGTATGGAGGATATAATGGAGCAATAGAAGTGAGATTTTATGCCAAATTTATGTTTTAATAAAAGAAGCTAGGAAAACAATCCTGTTGAATGCAATGGTTTTGCCTCCTTCAAGCAATTCTATATTTTACAGATATGGACTTTTCTTGTTTACAAAACTTCCCTTTACAGTTTTTGTTATAAACTAAACCTTAAATACAAAGAAAAAGCCTAGGCTTCTCGGAAGTTCTTGGAAAATACAAATGGTCGTTTTTTCATTTTAAGCAAAATTCTATGTGATGCTTACTGGACCTTTGCAATGCTGACCTTTGTGCTGAACTACTGACAAACAGGTTAGACAGATCACCTATGTGTCGATTTACACAGTAACAGCTTAGATAGATCCTTGAGTTCTGGTTCTCAAGTAAAACTTCACAAAAATACAGGTGTAAAGATAATGGTAATGAGTGTTGTACTGATATGCTTAACTAGAGATATTATTTGGCTGCATAGTGAAGTGAAAGTTCATTATGTTTTTCACCAAGCTAAAGAATTAGCTGTTTGATAGAACTTCATAATCGGATGATGCAAGCATTTTTATTTTGTTAGAGAGCTTGGTAGGTACATGGATTCATCCACTCACGAAATCGTCTCATGTAAATTACAGTATATATTACTTGATAAGAATCATCAAGACTTATTAGCTTGACATTTTATGGACTGATGATTTTATGGTTTTGTCGTCATAGTTATCTTTTCAAGTATGGACCAGCCAAATGCAGGAGACATTAAATTCTAAGAAGCACGGTGACACTGCTTTTAAAGCAAAAGACTTTGCAACTGCTATTGACTATTATACACAGGTTTGTTTTTGACGGTTTTGCAACTATTCTTCACCCAAAAACAAGGAGGTGCTCTCTAATGTGTATGATACTTTAAGCAATCAGTTTATCACAATGTCGTTCTGTGCAGAGTGTACAATAAGAAATGCATCTTGCCTGCGTAATGCATTGCACAGCCTTGGCTCTATAATGATGAATCTGAACTATAGCCAAATTTGGTATCGGCTTGGAAGTCAGTAGTACTATCAGCATTTTAGGAGACTGTTCTAACTTCTAGTTGAATACCAAACATTCTAAATTTCAGATGTTCAAGTGAATAGCTTATATTCTGCAGTTCATTGATGGACGAACCATGGTGTCACCCACTATATACGCGAGGCGGTGCTTGTCATACTTGATGACTGAAATGGCAAGAGAAGCTCTTGGGGATGCAATGGAAGCTCTGGTCGTGTCACCTGAATGGCCGACTGGTTTTTATCTTCAAGCGGCTTGTTTTTTCACCCTTGGAATGGAAAATGAAGCGCAAGAATCCTTGAAGGATGCCACTGAATTAGAATCAAAATGGAAGAAAAAGTGAGTTGTATAGGTTTTCAATTAAATCAATGCAATTTTTCTTATTTTACTTCTTGCTAGCTGTGTTTAGGGTTTGCATCGGCCCATTTTTCTTTGAAATTTGGTGCTAATATTTGCAATTGTGACATCAATTAATTTACCAAAAAATGAATGCTTTGGTTTTGGTAATAGATACCTTAGATTTTTTATTTTTATTTTGTAAATAATTTTAGAAACCGTAATGTATGAGAATAGCACCATAATTTTTTGTTAGTGTATAATTTTAACTTTTTGGGCAATGCTGATGGGAGCTCACGGCGAGTGTAAGAATCCAAAAGAAAAATTTCAGCTTTTCTTGTACTTGCTCTTTTTATCAAGTGTGTGATCAATATTTGAAGATGGAAAAAAGTTTCTATTTTAGGCTTTAACAAGCAATATGGGAGATCTTTTCCATTTTTTACAATATTCCCTGATCCCTTCAGCTGTATTCTCCCATCCGATTTTGTCAAATATGCTTCCTTATGTTCCATTGTAAATCCTCTTCCCACTCTCCTCAGAAATTTAAAGCACTAGCAACTGCTCAAAAAGAGAGATTTCTGTGTCATGGTTGCTTATTCCTTCATTGCTAAAGAATGGAATGTCACCACCTCGTATAATTAATTCATCTAGGGCAATTTCATGTCTGCTACAGCTAGTAATGTGAAGCAACTTGAAGCACTAAATCCTGAGGATGAATTTGCCTACTTCTGATGAATTAAGCAGGCATCAACACTGGTCATTCACACGGTCTTGCCCTATACATGCATGTAATCTCTTATCAAATATATTACACGTACTATAATGTTTTTATTTCATCGACCCGGAAAAACCAGAAGTTTATAGTTCTCC
Source organism: Laguncularia racemosa (assembly GCA_037954665.1). Lineage (NCBI taxonomy): Eukaryota > Viridiplantae > Streptophyta > Magnoliopsida > Myrtales > Combretaceae > Laguncularia > Laguncularia racemosa. The sequence continues at coordinate 111,064 of JBBMOL010000039.1, read as the reverse complement.
TTCTGTGAAATGAAACATCTATTATAATATAATTTGTAGGGTTGCAATGATCTCAATGCCAGCACAGAAAGAACAACATTTTGTGATTTTTATAAATCAATCCCCAGAGAACGACAGAAAAGTAAAGTGATGTTTTAAGTTCAAATTTGAATAGAAGTAGACAAGAATGAGCATCTTTTTGAATCAGTATCATGGGGGAAGGTACGACCACACACTATCAGTTTCTAGATCCTGTTTCACATAGACCAAAGTAAATCGACAGGAGGACTACTATGATTAGGAAACCATGTAACATTACATACGCTATTTGGAAAAGGGATGTAGGGTCATACACATCCAAAGTGCTCGTGCTTGGACCGTTGCTTGCCACAGACCGACAAATTCTCACATGTCCTGAGATGATCAACCAACAAAACGACAACCGGCAACATTCGACAAACAAAGATAACGTATAGCTAGATGGGCTCACATAAGATTAATGGATAGAAAAGGGGCAAATTTCAAATCACCGTTACCTTCAACCTGCTTCCAGCCCTATATTGCTCATGCTTTATTTGATCTAAAGGGCACCGGTCAAGACTTTGCTGCCGATAATTCCGACAAATATCGTGTTTTCTATTGGAGGGTTCAAGTACGCTAAGTGAAATTTGTTCATAAAGTTATACAAGAAAAAACATTCCTTCATGCTATATGTTACGTATTATGTACACATATTATGTAAATACTAATAAGATCTTAATTTATATAGATAGTTTCTAAAATAATTATTATATATAATTTATATAAAAAATATATATTAAAATCTTATTTGTATTCATATTACGTATATATAATACATGATATATATTACTCTGTGAATATTTTCTCAATATACAAAAGGTCAAAATGAAAACATAGTTAAGTAATATTTATCAAATATCTATATCTACATCTATATTAAACCTAACCAAATTAATTTGAAAATATATGAAAATTGTCAAACGTACCAAATTGAAGTTTTACATTGATTTAGAGGAGTATACTAAATCAAACTATTTTAATAAAAGTAATATTTTACTTGCGGTTACAAAATTTTTTATGAATTGTTATAATATTAGTTTTGTTAATCTCTTATATAATTTCAGTGCATATTATTATTATTATTATCATTATTATCATTATTCATACACTTTTGATATAAGATTCCATATAATGCATTTCAATGTTCTTAAATAATAAACTATGATTCAATTTGCATATCTAATTGAATCAAAGCAACTGAATCAAACTGAAGTTTTACGATTTAGAAAAGTTTCAAAGTTAAAGCATAAAATTGAGCTCAAACTAGTGGAAACCGAATCGTATCCACCCCAACATTGGATCAAAGTTCTCACGTTGTACTAACATAAAGTATTCCATTTAGAATTACGTAGAGTCATGTATGCCAAAATGAATATTGCAACCGTTATCAGTCAATTAAAACCACAAGTTTCCATATGGTGCTACTCCACTTGAGTGTATCGATTAACTTTTATAGATTTTGAAAGTGAAAGAAAATGCTAACAAAAATGTGTTTGGATAAATTACGAGAAATTGATTAATGACAACATGAACTTTCTTGACAAATTGTTAACGTCGTGCATATTGTTTTATTGATGATATAGCTAGTCGATAGACACTAGACTCGGAGTCAATTTTGTTGCCAGTACTACAATGGACAATAATAGCTTAACACTAAAGGGGGAAAGAAAAACCGTTAAAAGTATAGTCTTATCTTAATTTTGTAAATTGAAAAAAGCTTGACCTTCTGAAAATCAATTCGAATTCATGGGCTAAAGTGTTTATGAACTTCTTCTTTGAATTTAAAAATCAGATATACTAAAGTGATAGGATGTAGTTTTGGGTTGTGATTCAGAATTACATTTCAGAGGCCGAAAGCACCTCTCTTTCTCTCGGGCGTCCTCCTTATGCACCTCCTCTCCTAGCTAGCATTAGCATCACCGACACAATCCTAATGCCATTTTCGTCGGAGACCTTGCCATCGTCCGAGTGGGAAGGAGACTGGTAAGAGGAGGTGGAAAAGGGGGATGCGTCACCATTATTGTCGTTGATGATGACGCCTTTCTCTAAGTCTATTATTACTTGGGACTTTATTTTGTTTGAAGTTTGAATGCAAAAAGAGAGAGGAAAGATTTACAGTGGGTGAACTTCAAAAGAGCTATTAGTGTTATTGTCTGTTTAATAAATGTTAGTTTCGTATTTTAATCTAAGAAACTTATACAGGTTAGGAAACTTAAGTGTTTGCATTCTAGGAAGGTGATTGCCGAAATACTTTATAGTGCCTCATTCTAAGAAGTAACAAAACACGTCGAAGTATATGCAGATTAGGAAGGTGATTGAAATCTTGATCGTATCTTCTTGGTGAATTCCTGAGATGTAAGTAAATCCTAGTAAGAAAACAGCCTTGGGTTATATATTCTAGGAAATTAATACAATTTGGAAGGGTGTTTTTATCATGTCGAATCTTGTTTTTGATGAACATCACGATTGGAAATACTGAGGAACTAATATTCATGAATACTCATCAATTTCATTTATGAATTAAGAATGAGGTTACACAAAATTACGTAGTTTTACTTAATTTAAGAATGTAAATTTAATTTAGTAACCGATGATCATTTCTAAGGTATAAGATGTAACGGATTGATACTCATAATAGAGTATGCATACAGCGTTATTATTTTTTCCCCTTCACTTAGAGGTGAGGGATTGGTTTTGCCTTTTAAAGTATCCACAGAATATGCCGATGACAATATCTTGCTTCTCCTCCTTTATAGTTGCAAGTTCCCATCCCTGTCAATGGCTATTCTATATTTTCCCTCCATTTCTGATTAATGGTCTACTATGGTATTTAATTGGTTTCATTTACTATATCTTTTCTTCATATTTGCCCTTTAAAGCCCTAATCCAATCTTCTCCATTTCTACCGTCAATGCTATTGCTAAACCACCATTACTATCCTATTATCGAGCTACTATTGCCATTGAATCAGGTCGAGCACGAACCACCAGACCCTAGCCTCACATCACTAGACTAGAGGAAACCACATGTTGAAAGAGGAGGAAATGTTAAATCAAATGACAACACTATTACACTAACAGGATATTTATAGGTATATGAGATAACTCTTAAACTTTAGATTTATGAACTATGATTAATAACTTATAGATGAACTAAAGTAAAATCTAGGTTCATGAATTCTTAGATACATAGTATATAAACACACAATGAACTTGGTCTTCTAGAAAATCACAAAAATAGTTTTAGGACAAAATCTAGAAAATTCAAATTATTAATTCGAGCACTCCCCCCTTAATTTGAAATTTTCTTCTTTACTTCAAGACATGCTCTTAGTTTTTGAAATTCTTCAAATTTGAGTAGCTTGGTAAAAATATCTACAACTTGATCTTGAGTTTTCACATGCTTGCAATGCACTCTCTAATAAAATGTAATATTGTGTCTATATGCTTGCTTCATTCATGAAAAAATGGATTTTTAGCTAGTGCTTGTACAAACTTGTTATCAATGTGAATTTCTATGATCTCCTCTTGTGGCAAGAGAGTCTTCTTTAATAATCTTCTTAGCCAAATAGCATATCAAACACAAGAAGTAGCAGTCACATATTTAGATTGACAAATTTAAAGAGTGATAGTGGGTTGCTTTTTTACACTCTATAAAATTGCACAATCTCCCAAGAAAAACATATAGCCGGTAGTGCTTTTTCTATTACGAACATCTCTTGCAAAATCGTTATTGTAAAATCCCACAAGCTTGAAATCATTAGATAGAAAATGAAATAGCCCATAGTCAAGTGTGCCTATTAGGTAGCGAAGAATTCTTTTTGTGGCTTTGATGTGGGTGGAAGTAGTAGCTTACATGAAATGGCTCACTATTCCAATTGTAAAAAGAATATTGAGCCTTGTAAAAGTCAAGTATCTCAAACTTCCCACAAGACTTTTGAAACAAGTAGGATCTTCCCTCTCTCCTTCATCACATCTTGACAATTTTGCTCCAACTTCCATTTGTGTGTTTATGGAATTACAATCAAGCATTTTAAAGTTTTCCAACACTTTTCTCACATAGCTTTCTTGGGAGAAAAATAATTTTGAATTGTTACTAGCAAATACAAGATCATTTACTTAAGGGTAAACAATTAAAATATCTTCATTATGAGCTTTAACATAAAAGGCATACTCATAAGGCAACAAACAAACCCATTGTCTTAGAAATACTTGTCCATGTGACTATTCCATGCCCTTGGAGCTTATTTCAATCCATACAAAGATTTCTTCAACCTTAAAACTTTATCTTCATGTCCTTTGACCACATACCCTAATGGTTGCTCTATATAGACTTCTTCCTCTAGATAGCCATTTAAGAATTCACATCAAGTTAATAGAGTCTCCACTTCATTTGAGCCACCGATGAGATGAGCAAACAAATAGTCTCCATGTGAGCAATAGGTGCAAATACCTCTTCGTAATCAGCTCCATACTTTTGTTTGTAAACTTTGGCAACAAGCCTTACTTTGTATCTCTCTACTTCTCTGTTTGCATTTTTTTTCACCTTATAAACCTATTTGACTCCTATAGCTTCATGGCCTTTGGGAAGAGTTGCTATTTTCCATGTGTCGTTCTTCTTTATTGCAGCAATTCATCCATGGTTTGTTTCCACTTTTTGTCTTTTATAGCTTATTCAAAATTTAATGGCTCACTATCTACAAGAAGACAAAATGATTCATTATCACTACAAGTAACTTCTCTAGCCCTTCCATAAATCTCACCTATATTACTCATTTTTGGTAGTCTTTCACTTGAACTTTCACTATTAGATGGAGAAGTAGGTGAATGAGGAGAAATAAGTGAATTAGGAAGACTAGGTAAAGGTGGGAGATTCATAGTTACCATGGTCTCTTTATCTTCAAAGCATGGAAGAAAACCATAGATTTTGTTTTCTTGAGCATTACACCAAAACTTCCCTCACAACTTACTTTAACTCATAATGTTCCTTACCATGCTTCAAACTTAGTTCTTAAGTATACCTAATCTAGCTTCTTAAACATACCTTAATCACCATCTCTATTCATACTATCATTCATTAGATCCACAACAATGCCTGGGTTCTTACCCCTAATACATTTTTGATTTGTTTTAACCATTGAGCAATGATACTCTAGATCCTCTTCTATAAACTATGCTTTGATACCACCCTATCTTCTAGGTCGTATCCTAACCTTTTTAACAATGCTAATTGGTACCTGAAGTTAGCTAGTTATGTCATCTCTAAAGAAGAGATAAAGCAAGTCCATGTTTAGGTTCTATACTTGTATTTTTAAACATCATCAACAAGTTTCGATTTAAGACCACCTATAAGATTTAGTACATCTAGTGCAATTACTCTATGATATAATTAGATCATAAGATCACACCAAACAATGATTTACACCTATCACACCACATACTATAGAGACCAAAATATTTCAGAGACAATTAAACACCTAGCCTCCCTAATACTTTAGACTGCTAAGTCATGATTGACATTTGTATTAAGATTACAATCCAAAATTAGACTAATGTTTAGTCTAAATATTTACATGAGTATAACAAAATTATATACAGTGTAATATGGTGATCTACTAAAAAGAAAATGTAAATCATGATCTTAAATCTTCCTCTTGTTAGTTTGTCTCTCTCAAAAGCTTCCACAAAAAATCCTAAAAGCCAAATCAGTCTTTAGTACTTGTACTTGAGATCATGATAGAAATAAAAATCCGACAAGACCTATCATTAGTGCAAGAACTGAAGGATTTCAAATCTTGGCGTTGAAGGCCCATTTTGAGCAGATCGACCCCGGAATTATTTATATATTAACCTCTTTTCTAATATTCTTGTATTGTGTTTTCCAACAGACACACTTATCATATTCTATAGGGCAATGGACAAACTCCCTCAGACTCAAATTGTGGGTTATCCATGGACCAACCTGAACCGGCGATGCGTTGGGCCGATGGATCCTATAGAAGATCGGCATCTTGAAGACCATTTATTTTATATATTTCTTCTTTTATGAACTATTTTAGTTGTATTTTGGTTTTAGGACACTTTTATTTCCATGTAATTTTCATTTAGGGCTAGCCACCTTAAAAGTGGCAAACTTGTAATTTTGAGTACTTTTTAACCCTAGGAGTAGCAAGTATAAATACTTGCTTAAGAGAGGGTTTGAGGAGGCTAATTTTGCAGAACAAACACTTCACATTTCGTGAGAGGGCTTAGGGTTTTCCTAATTCCAAATTCTCTTATCAATTTCAATCCTAAGAAGTTGAAATTGTGGCGAGTGCAACAATTGGAAATTGTGAGTCATATCAATTCCTACTTGTTGTGTTTTCTTTTTCTTCTCTAGTGTGTAATATCTAGGGTTGGATTAGAACATTCTTGGTCAGATTTACTTGTTGTATCCACAAATTCTTGTGATTATTTGAAGGAATTATCAAGTTGATTCAATTCATCTTTAAGGATTTCCTTGTTAACGTGTTTTTCACCATTGGAAAAAGGGATTGTTTTGTGACGGTTTTCTTTTATCAAATTGAGGCTTCATTTTCGTGGATTATATGAAATTATAGTGTTGTTAGAAGCCATTTCCATTGTGGTATTCAGATTATATCATTAGTTGTTTGAATTTCATCATTTCATCATTAGGTTTCATTTGAAAAGTGCCATTTTTTGGATACGATTTTTCCTAGACTTGAGATATCTTTTCTTAAGTCTTTTAGATGTGCTTTTAAGAGTGATTAGGCACATCATCTTTTTGGTATCAGAGCTCTTGTTGAGATAAGGGAATTGGTTGTATTAAATTTCGTGGAAGTGATCAACAATTAGGGTTGATCAAGTGGAAAAAAACGCAATTGTGTAGTAGTTGTTGTTGTTGTAGTTTGAGATTACGAAATTGTTTTGGATTGGGATTTAATTTGCTGATTATTGGAGTTGATTTGGGAAGGTTATTATATCACTTTGTGGATACTAATTCACGTGGAAGAGCAGAAGTACAAAGTGAAGTTACCTTAGCAAATTGTTTTGAAATTGTGAAACTTACCAATTGTTGCCGTGGAGTAGCTTTTGGCGTGTGGAGTTGTGAAGTTTGTTGTTTGAATTCCATTGTGTAATTCTGAATTTGTGAAGTTAAATTTGCAGATTACATTAAGTTTGGTTAGTAAGGAATTATTTGAATTCAAAACATATGCAATTAAGTTGTGGGAGTTAATGATTGCTATTTGAATTTGAATTCATTGTTACCAATTGAGTAAGGCTTGCAATTAGTGTTGTGAATCCTTTGCAATTCAGAATTGGAGCATTTGAAAATTCCAGATTTGAAGTGTGTGGAAGGATAAGCATCCATTTGAAATTCAAATACCTTCTTTAAGTTTGAGAGCAATTCATTGAGTAGCATTGAATAAGTGTTATTTGAATTTGAATTGTTTTTTACCATTTGTGGAGAAGGTTGCATTTAATGGAGTGATTTAAAATTTGAATTTTGTTGCTGCCATTGCTTGTGGTTTATGGTGTGAATGGGAGTTATGTAGTGGCAAGGACGTGTACACCTTGAAGTATTGTATGTAAGAGTGTTTAAAAAAAAAAAAAAGAAACCTTACAACGTGTAGTAATGTTGTAGTGAATTGTTTGCACCGTGATTGAGGTGTGTGTGGTGGTGAAAATTTGTGGAGTTTTGTATAGTGTAAGGTGCTGCACATTGTGGTTATTTAAAGTGTGAAATCAAGGCAAGAAAGGAAAGTTGAAGTAGTAGAATTTGAATTCAAAAACAAACATTAAAGTGTGAAAGTAATTGAACTTATTACTTCAACACTTGTGAGTTGAATTTAATTTCTTAACTACTTAGAAGTATTTATTTGTGCTTCACTTAGTCTAATATACTTGAAGTGATAAGAAGTATTTATTGCATTGGTGATTTTGTTGCACCGTAGGTGTACAAGTGTGGGTAGTTATCCAAACTTGTTATTGTGACGTGGTGAAGTGAAGGGAGTGTGCTACAAATTGTTTTGAGATTACATTTGTACTTCAGATAAATTGCATCCACAAACATGTCATATGATAGTGTGAATGGGTACATTGGCAATGAGGCCAATAGCCAAGTGGGTAGTAGACCAAGTCGTCAAAATACAAATGGAAGAACTCTAGATGAACAACTTCGGGACCTTAGCAAATTTGTTGCTACATTAGCAACAAGGATTGATAGGATGACATTGCCATCACCACCTGTGGTAAACCTTCAAGCGCCACCTAGAGTAAAGGGAGATTATCATGCTCTTAGGGAAGATAGAGATGATAATTTTGGACTTAAACCATATCCGGACAAGGAATTTAGACCACCTCGAGGGCCAGAGTATGCAAAGCTACAGATGCCTTCATTTGATGGTAGGGGTTCCACAGATGATTACCTAAACTGGGAGGACCAAATTGTGCAGACTCAAGTATGTCAACCTTCAAAGGTTCTTAAGGGCTCTAGTGACACGAGCCAACCCTTAGAGCATAAAATTTGTCAGACACTGATGTGCCAACCTTTAGAGGTTTTAGAGGGTAATAAGCAGTTGGGCCAACCATTAGAAGACCATGAGGATCAGCAGCATACAGATGAGTTAGAAAAAGAGGAAACAGTTTCAGTGGAAAAGGTTGATACAGGGGTAACTTTAGTGTATAATGGGTCTTTATTTGTGTTGCAGAAGAGATACATCCTGAAAATGGAGGAGAGAAGACAATCACCACCTGTAGTATTTCAGATATTGGGATTCTGCAGAGATATTTCTTCAGGTGACTTGCTAGGAGGAAACAAAGTCTCTACTGCATTTGATCTACTAGATTTGAGGACAAATCTTTTTGAGGCCTAAGGAAATGATAGAAATAAAAATCCGACAAGACCTATCATTAGTGCAAGAACTGAAGGATTTCAAATCTTGGCGTTGAAGGCCCATTTTGAGCAGATCGACCCCGGAATTATTTATATATTAACCTCTTTTCTAATATTCTTGTATTGTGTTTTCCAACAGGCACACTTATCATATTCTATAGGGCAATGGACAAACTCCCTCAGACTCAAATTGTGGGTTATCCATGGACCAACCTGAACCGGCGATGCGTTGGGCCGATAGATCCTATAGAAGATCGGCATCTTGAAGACCATTTATTTTATATATTTCTTCTTTTATGAACTATTTTAGTTGTATTTTGGTTTTGGGACACTTTTATTTCCATGTAATTTTCATTTAGGGCTAACCACCTTAAAAGTGGCAAACTTGTAATTTTGAGTACTTTTTAACCCTAGGAGTAACAAGTATAAATACTTGCTTAAGAGAGGGTTTGAGGAGGCTAATTTTGCAGAACAAACACTTCACATTTCGTGAGAGGGCTTAGGGTTTTCCTAATTCCAAATTCTCTTATCAATTTCAATCCCAAGAAGTTGAAATTGTGGCGAGTGCAACAATTGGAAATTGTGAGTCATATCAATTCCTACTTGTTGTGTTTTCTTTTTCTTCTCTAGTGTGTAATATCTAGGGTTGGATTAGAACATTCTTGGTCAGATTTACTTGTTGTATCCATAAATTCTTGTGATTATTTGAAGGAATTATCAAGTTGATTCAATTCATCTTTAAGGATTTCCTTGTTAACGTGTTTTTCACCATTGGAAAAGGGATTGTTTTGTGACGGTTTTCTTTTATCAAATTGAGGCTTCATTTTCGTGGATTATATGAAATTATAGTGTTGTTAGAAGCCATTTCTATTGTGGTATTCAGATTATATCATTAGTTGTTTGAATTTCATCATTTCATCATTAGGTTTCATTTGAAAAGTGCCATTTTTTGGATACGATTTTTCCTAGACTTGAGATATCTTTTCTTAAGTCTTTTGGATGTGCTTTTAAGAGTGATTAGGCACATCAGATCAGTAAAACACCAATTCCTTAATTTCTTAAGAAGCAAAGTGAGTATACAAGCACAATATAAGAAATACCAAACAAAGCTCACTAATTAGTCACTTAGCACTTGGCACCAACATGGTCTACAATTGGAAGTCATTTATCAAGTTCTACACTTACCAAGCTTATAGACCACATCGGCAATAGTTATTTTAGGATCAAACTACTTAACCAACAAATTATATCAGCATCAAAATAATCTAAGGTGAACTTGTCATCTAGTAGAATATTCTACCTTTATACACTCTTTTACCACTTACTTATCACTTGACCAATAATGGCCTTTGTACACATTCATTTCAAGTTAGCAACTTTTCGTGTGCCTTTTACCTACTACAAATAAATAAGGTAACCAGATCCCCATAGGTCATTATTATTGGGCTGATTCATCAACCATATCATAAACTTATCGAGTTGATTCAAAGATTATACTATAAACTTACTTAGTAGGAAATAGGTCTTACTTTATTATGTATTTTTGGTTAGTACATAAAATCTTTAGTTTAAATCCAATCATATCAAGCCAAACATGTCCAATAAGCAATTGGTAATCATTACCATGCCTACACTCAAGTATTGTCAATTTAGTCATCAAATTAGCTCAAGCAATAACTACTCAGAACATAGTTACTTCACAGCACCAATTCAAGAGAATAGAAGAGTCAACTTAAACCAAGCATTAAATTGAGCAATGATTTACTAAAACCAAGTTTTAGAAACATTGACTTTTAGGTCCTTCCTGCCATGCCAATTGAAATTATGCAATTGCTAGGCAAATAACCAAGCAGTCTAATAAAACAATAACAACCACCAAGTGTGAGTCATGAAGTTTCTGAGCACACTTACTCTAATAACCAAAGATAATCCTTCTCTAGAACATTAGAATAAAACTTAACCATAACAAAGTAATCAAGTATTTAGTTGTTTAATACTAATAGAATTCTCACATGAGGTTACACTCAACTAAAGTCAAATGGGAATAGGCATCTAGGAAGCTATACACAATATGCCAGCTTGCAGTTCATCAGCACCAAAACCACTAACATTAAATCCCATCATCTCATCCCTCATCATATCCACTCCAAAATCAACTTAAAATCCATAGCTAAGTATTCAGTCAACTAGTAATACCAAATCTCATTTATCAGTCAACATAAGCCCTAGATACTCACCTGATCAAATGTAGTCCTCTGGTTAAACTTTTCTTTGTCACCTATTATTATCATATACATAACTTAATGAAGTTCATTCCAATTTGCATATGATTATGTTCATATCCTATACAGTAAGCCATCAAATTGCATTATTAGTTTTCTATTTGCATTCACTTATTTATTTTTGATCCATATCTAATAAGCCTTATATTCCGTTATCTTGATCTACATATTCATGCAATTTATTAAGTTGCCTTTTCATGTAATTTTGATTTACTCCTAAGTATAATATTGAAGTAAGGCAAGTATACTTATCAAATTTTGCAATATATTGAATTAAATATGGATATCGTCCCACGAGGATTATGAGTACTAATACTAACCTATACCCTATTATTTAATATGTAAATTGTAAAGATTAATTGATTTAAAACCTAAAACTAAGTATTAACTAATAAACTAAAGATTAATTTGAAAAAAAGAAGAGAAAAACATGTTATAATTAACTTCAAGATGATAAAATAAGTATTTAGACTTTATTTCCCTTAAGATTTATTATGTGACATCAACAAAATTCATTAAAATTCTTTAATTTCATTAAGAGAATTTTTAAATTAGTTTAATAACTTTCTCAAGTTTATTAATCCTAATCTTAAAGATACCTATTTGAATTTCCTTATAATAATAGCATATTTTAAAGATTGAATTAAGAATAATGAATTCCTTAAAAATAAATTAATTAATTTTAGAAGAATTATGTAACTTATCTTTAAGATTACATCAATTCTCTTAAAAAATGCTAGATTTAATTACAAATCAAATTTCTCAATTATAATGTATAATATCAAATAGATAGAACAATACCCTAGAAATATTAATCTAAACAAAATCAAGAACATATGCTTAAATAAAGAAATATAAGAATTTATTAAATAGCAATAAATCCAATCACATAGTAATCTTAGGATTTACAAGTCTAGATACTAAGAAAATTAAGCTCCAATCATATTGAAAATAGAAATCCTCCATGATGTAAAAGCATGCATTATCAAAGAGATCAAAGAAAAACCCTAATTCTTGAAGCATAGAAAAAAATCCTATAACAAATGAAAAACCTCTTTTCAAAATTATGAGGTTGGGTCCTTCTTACCCTTGGGCATCAAAAACTTTGTTTTTAGGCCAACACAGTATTAACATGGTCATGCTTTAGGTTGTGTTGAAATCGTCAATAAAAAACTTGAAAAAACTAAACACTACAGTAGACATGGCTTAGACACAGTCGTATCTAGAGGTTATGTCTAAGTCTTGTTTAGAAATAATTATTTTCGAAAGATACATGGCCAATAAACATGATCATGTCTATCCCCCATGTAACCCTCGACTTTTAAGCTTCAATTTTAACATGATTTAGACATGATCATGTTTGCTGCCTAGTGTCTATATTCAAAAATTCATATCTTCTTCTATTTAGCTCCAAATTGAGTAAAATTGGATTTATTTTCTTCTTCTTTTTAATTAAATTATCTATCAAAACCCTAAAATCAAGATGTTACTCAATTAAAATTTAAATTCTTAAAAAAAAATCCTAAAATAAGGAAAAATACTATAAATATCACTATATATATATACATCTAATTAAGCATTTATCAAACTTTCCCATACTTAAGCATTTGCTTATCTTTAAGAAAATTAATCAATTCGAATAGTAGGACAAGAAATACTTAATCAACGTATTATTAAAGAAACCAATTATGAAAATATTATTTAACCCTATAATAATTTAAGAAATAAACTCTTCATTAACATGAATTTTCAAAAGAAGATTAACTACAACTCTTATACTTTTCTGATGGGAATTAAGCCATTCCAGCTACTGGACCACTTACTTGAGCTAGAGCCAAAAGACTACAAAACCTTACATTGAGAGTTCTACATGATCAGATGGAATCCGAGGAGAATCATCTAGTTTCTTCATTTATTTTGCATGATTATTTTAACTTCAATCAAATACATTTGTCAATGCTTTGGGATAGCAATCGGGTAAGCTAAACGACTTAGAGCAAGCATGGAACGCTGCCCTTAAAAGTTAGCAATTTATGTTTGATAAAGGCATATTTTACTCATAATTCATTAAGCAATTTGCAAGTATTCATTATTGATTTTAGAGAAATCACAAGGAAATGGTACATAATCATGTTTATTTTTACATTTTAGATGTTGGAGGACTTTGAGTTCAAAGCTTAATCAATTTGGAGAGATTGCATATAAATTGAACCATGAAAAGATTGAAGGATGGAAAAGGAGAAATCAAAGCCGTCGGCCTTTATAGCCGGCTTAAATGAAGGCCGCTGGCCTTTATGGCCGGCTTAAAAGAAGGCTGCCGGCCTTGGGCCGGTCTTGTTTTAATTGCATCTTCTTGCCTCCCCTTGCATATATATAGGTCCTAGGTCGATTTGTGATAAAACTTTTGTCAATGTTTCTTGTTCTTAGAGTAGTTTTAACCTAGTTTTAAGGGAGAATTGTGGAGATCAAATCTTGGAGAAAACTTTGTGATCTTGGTGGAGATTATCATCCTTTGTGATGGATTTGTGGAGTTCCTTGCAATTAAGGTATTATTTGTATTGTTGAATTGGTGATTTTTGAACTTTATTTCTTATATGCAATTCAAGTAATTGATCCAACCATTAAATATGATTTCTTTTGCATGAATCTCCTTGAATCATAATCATGTCTTTATCTCCATGAATTGCTAAGTCTTTTCCTTAGGAAATTGGATGAAACCCTAGAATGTTAAAAGGATAATTGTAGCCATGTTATATGATTAGGAATTATTAGGATTATTCATGATTGCAATTCCTTTGATTTCAATTATAATTGTTAGCAATCCTTTTGATACGGGAGTTGATTAGGATTTGTTAGGAATTCCTAATTAGATTGATTATCAATACGAGAGTTGCGATAATTGGTTTAATTAGAGTTTATGGAGGGCGCAATGTAATGTTTCTTGTTAATTAATCACTAAGGGATTAGGGTTAATTTATTTAGGGCATTAGTTGTTTGTAACATCGGGAGGTGTATGAACATAATTTTGATTCCTTGGTTAATTGGAGACGCAGAAGCCGACTAATTGATTTAAGGTTAACATCTTTAAAGAGGATTTTCTAAACTCACTTGAATAACCTTATAACCACTAGTTGATATAACATGGTAGCAGTTTGATTAATGAATCTAGGGTGAATTCTAATTTCCCTCATTCATAATTGATAGATTCTTCATAAAATTCTCCTTGTTTGCTTTAAGTTAAATTTTTAGCTTAGACATTTCAAAACCCCTTTTTAATTACCTAGATATTGATAAGAATTTCCATAGGTCTAGTACTCTATTGGTTCCTCGAGGGATCGACAACCTTACTTTTCACCACTCTATTACTTGATATGACAAGTGCACTTGCTACAATTTACGCTCCCATTTTATATATACGTTTTGAGCGTATCAAGTTTTTGGCGCCGTTGCCGGGGAACTAATAGATATTAGATTTCGTAATTCTGTTGGTAGTCTAGGTGCAATTTTACGTTTTTCTTGGCTTTTGGTCTCTTTGCAAGTGTTACATGCGCAAGAGTAGGAGTACTGATCTCTTACCTTTCGATATTGAGATTGTGCGTACTCTATGCCAGATTAGAAGAGATAACAAGTATAGAGAACAAGTAGAAGAGATGGCGAATGAGGATAATCGCCAGATTCAGGGTGTTCAGCGAGCAGTTAGAGATTTCTCTATTCCTAGGATTCAGGAACCGCCCATTGTTAGACCAGCTATACAAGCCAACAATTTTGAGCTTAAACCGACACTCATTCAGATGATGCAATCGAGTCAGTTTGGAGGGTATTCAAATGAGAGCCCTGATGATCATCTTGCTGGGTTCCTTCAATACACCAACACTATCAAGCAGAATGGTGTCACTGATGATGCCATAAGACTACAACTTTTCCCTTTCTCATTGAGGGATAAAGCTAGAGCTTGGTTTTATTCATTGCTCCAAGGATCTGTCACTACCTGGGAAGACCTATCAATCAAGTTCTTGAGGAGATTCTTCCCACCAGCTAGGATCGCTAAACTAAGAAGTGACATCACTAACTTTACAAAGTTTAGTGGTGAATCACTTTATGAAGCATGGGAGAGATTCAAGGAAGCAACTAGAAAATGCCCACATCATGGTTTACCAGACAATCTCCTTATTGAGATCTTTTACTCGAGTCTAGATGAGACATTAAGGTCTCTTGTAGATGCTGCAGCTGGAGGTGCACTAATGGGAAAAACTTACTTAGAGGCCAGTGCATTGATAGAAGAGATGGCCTCTAGTGCACATAATTGGCAAAATGAGAGAAGTGGTATAAGAGTGGCTTCAGTGAATGACAATGTCAGTATGGCTCAGTTGACTGCTCAAATAGCTGCCCTCACCACTCAAGTAAGTAGACTCGCCTATTCAAATTCTTTTAATGCTAATCCACCTTCTAGTTGTGAAATTTGCTCAGGACCTCACTCAGCTAATGAGTGCATGGCTGGAAAGTTGTCAGCTCCATCTAGTGGAGAGCAGGTAAACTTTGTAGGCAACCTCAAGAGAGGTACTCAAGGACCATATTCGAATACATACAATCCTAGGTGGTGTAATCATCTAAACTTCTCATGGAGGAATGAAAATCAAGCACTCAACCCGCCCCCTGGATTTCCTAAACAAGCCTCTGCTCATAATGCCTATTCTCAACAGCAACCCACTCAGATGGAAGAGCTCATGAGGAGTTACATGTAGAAGACTGACACCCTCCTACAAAATCAACAAGCTTCTATTAGAAACTTAGAGGGTCAGCTTAGTCAAATTGCACAGCAGCTAAGTACTAGACCCTTAGGGTCTTTGCCTAGCAAAACTGAGGAGAACACCTATCATGTCAATGCCATCATGCTGAGGAGTGGTAAGGAGGTAAAGAAAGCTGAAAGGCAGGTAAAAATTCAAGAGAAAGATCCAGAGAAAGGTAAGCAGAAGGAGGAGGAACTCACATCCAAAGCACCAATGTTGTAGCCTTATGTTCCACCTATCCCCTTCCCAAGAAGACTCAAGCAGAGGGAGTTGGAAGCCCAGTTTACCAGGTTTTGTGACATATTTAAAGGGCTTCAAATCAATATACCTCTCTTAGAGGCCTTGAAGCAAATTCCATCCTATGCCAAATTCATGAAAGAGCTGCTCTCTAACAAAAGATCCATGGAGAGTGTTGAGAAAGTAATGCTTCTTGGCGAAAGTTCAGCTATCATAGAGAAGAAATTTGCTCAGTTACCTAGAAAGCTGAAAGATCAGGGAAGTTTCAATATCCTTTGCACCATTGGTAATATTGATTTTGAGAATGTTTTGATTGATTCTGGTGTAAGTATTAATTTAATGCCACTTTCAGTTTTTAGGAAGCTTGGAATAGAGCCACAAAAGTGCAAGAGGAGACCAATCACTATGCAGCTAGCTGATAAGAGCTTAAGGTTTTCCAAGGGTACAGTAGACGGTGTCTCAGTCAAGGTTGATAAATTCATATTTCCAGTAGACTTTGTCATATTGGATGTGGAAGAAGATGAGGACATTTCACTCATTTTGGGTAGACCATTCCTAGCCACAGGTCAAGCTCTAATTGATGTAGGACAAGGTAAGCTCACCCTTAGAGCACTAGATGACCAGGTAACATTTGATATGTATGATCCTGTGTTTTTGTCTAATGAGAAAGCAATGTATTCTAACATATCTGCTGAGGGTGAAATTACTAACAATGATGTGGAGGAAGATGTAGGGCAAACCACTCTTGAAGTTGTCTTGAATGACATAGATGATTGGGGGGATGAGGATGAGCAAGAAAACAAAGGCTGTGAGCAAGTACCCCAGACTGAAAATGTTGTTGCTTTTAAGAAGACAGACCACTATGAGAAACCACCAGTGCCGATACTAATGCCCATGCAAACACTTGAACCTAATGTCTTTTCTAATCAATTTTTTGATTATGAGTGTTTGAATTAAGGAAATCTATGGCCTCACATTAATCTAACACCTATGATAAGAGAATTGCAGTAGCAGATTCATGGCCAGTTGGATGAACATAGGGAAATCCTGGGGTGGTCAAGGGCAGACATCCAGCAGGTAAGTTTGTTGATATCCACCTACAAAACATTGGTGGAAACTGAAAAGAAGGGCACCATACCATGGAAGGAAGCTTGGAATCCAAATCTGAAGATGATGGTGTTGGAGGAGTTGTTTAAACTCCTTGATTTAAGCTGAGATGACAAACCCTGATAGTCAGGCTGATGACTATAAAACAAGCGCTTTATGGGAGGCAGGCCATATTTATGTTTACTTTATTGTGTTTCGTTGGTTTTCTTTTAATTGTTTTTAGGAAAATGCAAGGTGAATGTCATAAGGACCAATCTCTCCAAGTTCAACTTTGATGGGATTTAAATATGGCTTCTACATGTTATACTAGGGGAGTACCGGTTCCTTTTTTTCTTATTTCCTTCCTATTTTGTTATTTGCATTGATGTGAGACAGTGTGGACACTGTCTATTCTTAAGTGTGGGGAAGGGAATGTAAGTATTAAAGTTGAGATGAGTATTGCCAGTTTTGTGCTTTGATGATCATACTCTTCCATTATCTTGAACTGTATTTGTCCCTAAGTTATCTGACAATTTTTAAGCCAATTTTTTTTCTTCAAAATTTTTGATGGAAATCTAGAGATTATACAAAAAAATAAAAAAATAAAAAAATAAAAGCCTTTTGCATCTGTTTATGATTTATTAAAAATAATAACTCATTATTATGCCCTACTCAACACTTTTGTGATTATTGTACTTAGTTAAAATTAATGAATAAAGTCTTTAGAAATCAAATTTACCTAGTTTTTTAGCTTTATAATTTGAAGTTTAAGAGTCTATTGAGTCCTCTTGTGAAAGATAAACAGGTCTACTTCGGGTCTCTTCTCTAGCTAGTATATCTTCTTGAAAGTTACTTTGAAAGCTTTTCAATATCTAATGAAAGAGGTAAGGGAAACTCCTCACTTAGTGATCCCTTATAAAAAAGTCTTAATTCTGTATAGCATTCAAATGAAATAAGTTGCATTACTCCAATGACTCAGGTAATTGAGTTAAGAGTATCCAAACTTGAATGCTAGAGCGAGGGAGAGTTCGATGGGGTCCCTTTAAAACCTGGTCACTTGGGTGATGAGCTCGGGATGTGCCGAATCAATGATCTCACTATAGTGATAAGGGTGGAGAAGCAAAAGTTCAATACACGAACTTATTTTATAGTAAAAAAAAAAAAGTAGAGTTTTCGTGAATGCACATCAATAAGTTACAGGACTTATAATAAAAAGGGAGAAAATCTAGGAAAGGAATTGATACCATATGCTTTCATTTTATGTTGACCTGTTTAAAGAATTGATGTGAAGGATCATATGCTTGCTAATTGCCAGTGAAGTTTAAATGGGTGTTTTTCATTTAGGACTGAACATCTACTTTTGGAATAAGAATTCTTAGGTTAAACGCTTGGATTAAAGTCTGTTTTCTCTAGATTAGTTGGTTAATTTTGAGTATAGTACTCTAATCACATATTCCCAGTTTGGTTTGAGTGGTGGGCATCACAAAGTAGTAAGTCAGAAGTAGAGATGATAGATGTTCAAGTTTGTATGATAAAAAAAAAAAATATTTGTATTTTCTAGGATGGATTTCTTTCTGGTTTTATTTTGCTTGAGGACAAGCAAAAGTTTAAGTGTGGGGGAGTTGATAAAGGCATATTTTACTCATAATTCATTAAGCAATTTGCAAGTATTCATTATTGATTTTAGAGAAATCACAAGGAAATGGTACTTAATATTGTTTATTTTGACATTTCAGATGTTGGAGGACTTTGAGTTCAAAGCTTAATCAATTTGGAGAGATTGCATACAAATTGAAGCATGAAAAGATTGAAGGATGGCAAAGGAGAAATCAAAGCCGTCGGCCTTGAGCCGGCCTTAGGCCGGTCTTGTTTTAATTGCATCTTCTCGCCTCCCCTTGCATATATATAGGTCCTAGGTCGATTTGTGATAAAACGTTTGTCAATTTTTCTTGTTCTTAGAGCAGTTTTAACCTAGTTTTAAGGGATAATTGTGGAGATCAAATCTTGGAGAAAACTTTGTGATCTTGGTGGAGATTATCATCCTTTGTGAAGGATTTGTGAAGTTCCTTACAATTAAGGTATTATTTGTATTGTTGAATTGGTGATTTTTGAACTTTAATTCTTATATGCAATTCAATTAATTGATCCAACCATTGAATATGATTTCTTTTGCACGAATCTCCTTGAATCATAATCATGTCTTTATCTCCATGAATTGCTGAGTCTTTTCCTTGGGAAATTGGATGAAACCCTAGAATGTTAAAAGGATAATTGTAGCCATGTTATATGATTAGGAATTATTAGGATTATTCATGATTGCAATTCCTTTGATTTTAATTATAATTGGTCTTTGATTATAATTGTTAGAAATCCTTTTGATACGGGAGTTGATTAGGATTTGTTAGGAATTCCTAATTAGATTGATTATCAATACGAGAGTTGCGATAATTGGTTTAATTAGAGTTTATGGAGGCCGCAATGTAATTTTTCTTGTTAATTAATCACTAAGGGATTAGGGATAATTGATTTAGGGCATTAGTTGTTTTGTAACATCGGGAGGTGTATGAACATAATTTTGATTCCTTGGTTAATTGGAGACGCGGTAGCCGACTAATTGATTTAAGGTTAATATCTTTAAAGAGGATTTTCTAAACTCACTTGAATAACCTTCTAACCATTAGTTGATATAACATGGTAGTAGTTTGATTAATGAATCTAGGGTGAATTCTAATTTCCCTCGTTCATAATTGATAGATTCTTCATAAAACTCTCCTTGTTTGCTTTAAGTTAAGTTTTTAGCTTAGACATTTCAAAAACCCTTTTTAATCACCTAGCTATTGATAAGAATTGCCATAGGTCTAGTACTCTATTGGTTCCTCGAGGGATCGACAACCTTACTTTTCACCACTTTATTACTTGATACGACCAGTGCACTTGCTGCAATTTACGCTCCCATTTTATATATACGTTTTGAGCATATCAATGTTGTTAAAGCTGGCAGCTTACCTTGAAGAACTAGCGATGTAGGAATGAAGGCTAGCCATAAAGGCTGACGGTGTACATTCAAAAGTTGGAGGTGTAGAAATTTAGGTTAGCAGTCTAACCTAGGCGGCTTACAATTTAGGCTAGCTGCTTTATGTTATTTCGAGCCAATTTTCTTTGTAATGGAACCTTGCTTTTATTTTTATACCTTTAGGATAGAATAGAGGAACGAAACTTGACATTTGAGAAATACAAGATTAGAGTTTTACTCTCATTCTTCTTATACTCTTATCAATCCTTGAATTGTGGTGAGTGATGGTATCAGGATTGTTGTGTGTCAAATCAATAAGACTGTGATAGGACTATCCTCTCGTTAGTGCGTTATATTTGGTAAGGGTTTAGGGTTTTATCTTGTTATTGTTATTTGTTTTTGATTACTTGTTGTGAATCATCGGTTAGATTTGCGATTGCTTGATTCTGCATTGGGATTAGTTGTGCTGTGGTTTGTATGATTGTGATTTAGGGATTGAGCAAAGGTTGAGAATTAGGGTTTGTGCTGTGATTTGTGAGATTGTTATTTAGGGAATTGAATGAGGGTTGACATTAGGGTTGTGCTGCGGTGTGTATGTGTGTGTGTGTGTGATTGTGATTTGGGAATTTTGTGTTGAGACTATAATTAAGAAAATTATGTCAAATGATAGTGTAAATGGAGGAATTAGGGATGAAGCCAATAGTTAGGTTGGAGGAGGAGGTCAGGGACACCATGCCGTAAGTGGTAGGAGAAACTTAGAAGAACAATTACAAGATCTAACTACCATTGTTACTAATCTAGCCACATGGGTAGATTAGATAACACTTCCTTAACAACTAATGGCAAATCCACAAGCACCCCCACCTTAGGTCGCCATTAACGATGCTCATAGGGAAGGAGCATTGGGAGGTAATAGGGGAAGGTGATTTGGATGAGATTATCACACCTATCGAGAAGGAAGAGATGATGACTTTGAAGATGAATTCTATCATAACCATAAGTTTAGGCCACCTAGGGGTTTATAATATGTGAAATTACAGATGCCTTTATTTGTTGGAAGAGGATTTGCAGAGGATTATCTTGATTAGGAGGACAAGGTGGAAGGACTTTTGGAATGCTATGAGATTAATGACAATACCGAGTACATCTAACAACAGTAGAGTTTACAAGGTATGCCGCCTTATGGTGGAAAAACATTGTGGCTAGTAAAAGGAGAGATGAAGATGTTAAGATCTGTACTTAGTATGAGATGAAATAGGTTATGAGGAAGATATTTATACTAGAGCATTATAGACATGATCTATTCATGCATCTCCAAACATTAAGACAAGGAGGCAAAATCGTAGATGAGTATGTTTAAGAATCTGTGGAGCAGTTGAATCTCCTAAATAGATGATGGTATGATTTGTGTTGGGTCTAAACTATGAGATTGCTTATATAGTGGAACTACAGCGATATGAAACCCTTGATGAAGCCATCTAGCTAGCCTTGAAAGTTGAGAGGCAGAGGCATTCAATTCTTATAGGATGATGAATAATAGGTATGGATCCTGTAATAAGTCGTACAATTCAGAAAGTAAGAATGTAGATAAAGGGGAATCTGGTAAGAATGCGAAAAAAGAATGTAGTTATTACAAATGTTAAGGGGAGAAGAGTTTTTCTGAGATAGGGAAGGTAATTTTTGGGGCTGAAAATAAGCAGATAGTAGTTAGGTCATTAGGTAGGAAAACCGCCAAGTCAAGTGCTTAGGTTTTGGACATATAGTAGCTTAGTGCCTAAACTAAAGGATGATGATTGCTATGGGGGTGGAAAGCGAAGATGAAGATGAAGAGTTGGATGAGCTGAAAGATTTGCCAACAGTGCTAGATGAGTATTATGGGGATGTAGATGATGAGGTGCATGAAGATAGAGGAAATGATCAATATTTGGTTATCTATGTGTTGCATAGGGTGATGATTACTTTTCTACTAATGAGGAAGAACAGAGGGAGAACCTATTCCATATTTCTTGTAGGGTTCAAGGTAACCTTTGTGCTCTTGTTATTGATAGTGGTAGTTGCACCAATGTAGTGGTTACTTCATTAGTTAATAAATTAAACTAGTCACTACGCACACCTTAAGCCATATAAACTACACTGGTTGAGTGAACAAGGTATTCTGCATCTTACTTAGAGGGCTAAAGTTCCATTTAGCATAGGGGAGAGATACCATGATGAGATTGTTTGTGATATTCTTTTTATGTGTGCATTATACATACTGCTTAGTAAATCCTGGTTATATGATAGGAGGGTGTTATATGATAGGTTTAGGAACACCTATATGTTCTAGAAGGATGGCAAACGAACTTGTTTCAATCTAATGTCACCAACTAAATTACAAGAAGCATAGAGATAAATCAATAAGGCTACTAAAAAGAAGTCCTTATTTGTGGGGTGGAAGGAACTGAAAGAAAGCTTGAGTGGAGTGGAGCATTTTTAAGAGATTTAGAAGCTTCATTAAAAGGCGTTTGAACATCTTAAGAAGACTCAAGAGCAACAATGACTTCAAGGCAACAAGCACAGGAAAGCTAACATTTACAATCTAGGTGACTTAGTTTAGATTCATCTCAGTAAGGATAGGTCTCCTCACAAGAAATCATAGAAACTTTCACCTAGAGCAAATGAACCATTCAAGATTTCGAAGTGCATCAATCAACAATGCTTCCAGGGTAGAGTTACCTAAAGGATGCAACATTTTTGCTACATTCAATGTTGCAGATCTATCACCTTACCTATTAGAAGATCTTCATGAAGAACCATCAGATTTGAAGGCAAATCTTCCACAAGCTCGAGGAGATGATGGGAATCAAGCCATTCTAGTTATCAGATCGCTTACTTGAGCTAGAACTAAAGGACTACAGAACCTTACATTGAGAGTTCTAGTTAATTAGATGGAACCAGAGGAGAATCATCTAGTTTCTTCATTTATTTTGCATGATTTCTTAGCTTTAATCAAATACATTTGTCAGTGCTTTAAGAAAGCAACTGGGTAAGCTAAATGACTCAAAGCAATCATGGAATGTTTCCCTTAAAAGCTGGCAACCTATGTTGTTAAAGTTGGTGGCTTGCTTTAAAGAATCGGCGGATGCAGGAATGAAGGCCGGCCATAAAGGTTGATGGTGTATATTCAAAAGTCGGAGGTGTAGAAATTTAGGCCAGTAGCCTTAACCTAGGTGGCTTATAATTTAGGCTGATTGCTTTATGTTATTTTGAGCCATTTTTTTTAATGGAACCTTGCTTTATTTTTATACCTTTAGGATAGAAATAGAGGAATAGAACTTGACATTTGAAAAATACAAGATTATAGTTTTACTCTCATTTTTCTTATACTTTATCAATCATTGGATTGTGGCAAGTGACGGTATGAGTTCGTTGTGCGTCAAATCAACAAGACTATACTAGGACTATCTTCTTTCTAGTGCATCATATCTGGTAAGGGTTTAGGGTTTTATCTTGTTATTGTCATTTACTTTGAATTACTTGTTGTGAATCATCAGTTATATTTGCAATTGCTTGATTCTGCATTGGGATTAGGCACATCATTTTCACTTAACCAATTATCTTAAACATACGAAAGGTTTAAATTCACTAATTAATCATTACAAATCAAAGTTTACTCATATCATTTAACAAAGGATTTCCAAGACTCCAAAACTTAAATTATCATCTCCTTAAAGAAAAAGTCATAAACACCTAACCCGTTTAGTGAGCTTTTAGCCAATAATCCCAAGCTCATCACTTAGTTAATAGGTATTATTCTACACAAAACCTACAGTCTTAATTCCTTCAGTCAACTGAGGCCTACAACTAAACTTCAATTCAATTGATTTATCCTCTTTATCTATTTCATCACTAATTATATTGACTTTTCAAGAAATTTTTAAAGGATAAGTATCAACTACTTACTTATCAAGGATTATGCGCTCTAAAAATATCTGAAGGGGAAATATTCATCAAATTAAGTTTAAAAGAAATCCAAGACTAATTGTTAATTACTGATGTTATTCAAATTTCTAAATCTTAAAATTCAAAGCTAAATAATAAGTAATTCTACTCTATAAAGATTTTATTATTCAATTTAAGTAAGGTATCAATAAAGAACTTATTGATC
The DNA here is from genome assembly GCA_037954665.1 of Laguncularia racemosa. Taxonomy (NCBI): domain Eukaryota; kingdom Viridiplantae; phylum Streptophyta; class Magnoliopsida; order Myrtales; family Combretaceae; genus Laguncularia; species Laguncularia racemosa. The sequence continues at coordinate 86,557 of JBBMOL010000039.1, read as the reverse complement.
AACTGATCAATATTATCCAAAGAGTTATCATATATTGAATTGCAAGTTAACTTAATGATTTCTAGGTTAAGTAAACAAATTTGATTTCTTAAGTAATAAAAATTTTTGTAACCCCTTTCCCTACACTTAGAACCTTACGTTATCCTCAATGTACAAATAGAAAGAAAAACTAGCAAAATGAGAATAAAAGAAAACAAAAATTTGAGGAAGGTAGTGGGAAAAGAACTAGTAGTCCCTTGAATATGGCATTCGTTTTATTCTAAAATGAGCTCAACGTGTAAAATGGTTGATCTTGAATGCTTTGAACATGTAAGAGCTATGAAAGTGTAAAGAGGAACAAAAAACTAAAATAGCAATTAAAAGAAAGAAAAAAATTAGTATAGTCTAATTTAGCAAGCCACATTAGTCTCGTTAGTTACATTAAAGAAAAAAAAGATAAAAGAAATTAATCATTAGTCTCGTTAGTTACATAAAGAAAAAAAAGATAAAAGAAATTATCAATGTAATTATGATCATAATCCTCCTCATCTCCTCATTTCGTACGCAAAAAATGAAAATAACTAATTTAGGGTCAACATGGTTGAGACGCAACTGTGTCTAGAGACCGTATATCTCTCATAAGTGATTAAAAATAGGGCACACACAACATAACCTTAGACATGGATGTGTCTAAAGTTTGTGTGACTCTCACAAATAACTAATATTCTTCAAATATTCTGATACAACCTTGACATGATCATGTCTATGGGTCATGTTTTTCTTAGAAACAATTAGTTTCAAAACCCTATTAGACATGACCTAAACACGAATATATTAAAAGTCATGTAATTCTAGGAAAAAAATATTTTTGGTAAACAGTCTTGACATGACTTCAACATGCTCATGTTTGGCGGTCATGTCACATTCAAAGAACGTCCCGGTATTCAACATGTCCTTGATAAGATCGTATTTGGTGGTTGTGTCAAGCTCACAAAATATTGGCTTTTTTTTTCTTTTCTTTTTTAAAAAAATGAAAATAAATCTAATTAAATTAAACTAAGCTAAGGAAAGCTAATCGAAAAACCTAACTTGGGTTGCCTTCTAAGAAGAACTTTTGTTTAACGTTGTTGAACTCGACGCATTTTTCTTTTGCTAGTCAGGGGGATAACCATGAAAATTTTGGCATTTAAATCACTTGAATTTATCCAGACCCTTTTGTTTGCCATGAATGAGATGTTGCTGAACTGGGTTTGTGTAAATGCCATCCTGCACATAAGTGGAACCAAGCAAGTTAGACTTTTAGGAAATAACAGGTATCATTACTCTTACGGGGTTATTGAATTGTGTCAGGCATTTTTAAGGTTCTTGCTTCATTCCCAATTTTTAGAGTTAATGTTTGATTTCTTACATCTATAACTTTAATAGTAGCTAAAAAAGGGTGACCTAAAATTAGTGGTACCTCGATGTCCTCATATGTATTTAGGATTACAAAATCCATTAGAAAAATGAATATATCTACCTGAATTAACACATCTTCAATAATGTCGATGGAGTATTTAACATACCTATCAGCTAATTGAATGTTCATATCTGTTGGTTGAGGGTTCTCAAAACCTAACTTTTTAAACATATGATGTGTATTAAATTTATACTTGTTCCTAAGTCAGTTAGAGCTCCATTTATTGATAAATTGTTAACAAGACAAGATAAAATAAGACTCCTTAGATCCTTCAATTTTTGTGGTAGTTTATTTTACTTTAGTGTAGAGCATTCCTCACTTAATGTCATAGTTGATATCTCTTCTTGCTTCCTCTTGTTCGAGAGTAGTTCCTTCAAATACTTGGTGTACTTAAGCATCTATGTTAGGTGATGTGCTAATTCCAAATTCAGAATCAAGCAATTTCAAACCAAGCCGATGATTCGCAACAATCAAATTCCGATAATCAAACAAATAACAATAACAAGATAAAAAACCCTAAACCCTTATAAGATATAAAGCACTAGCAAGAGAATAGTCCTAGCACGGTTTTATTGATATGATGCACAACAATTCCGATACCATCACTCGCTACAATCTAATGATTGGTAAGAGTAAAGAAGAATGAGAGTAAACTCAAAATTTTGTATTTCTTAAATATCCAAATTCTATTCCTTTCTATTCCCCTAAATGTATATAAGGAGGCAAAGTTTCATCACAAACAAAATTAGTTCGATACAACATAACATAACCGACTTAAATTGTAGCTGCCGCTTTGAGGGAGGCTAGGTTGCTGGCTTAAAATAGCTACATCGCCAGCCTTGGAAAAGTACATCACCAGCCTTTATGGCTGACCTTAAAAGTACAACACCGACCTTTATGGCTGGCCTTTCACTTTGCATAGTCATATCTTCAAAAGAAAGCCACTCGCCTTTAAGTTCCATGCTTTCTTGAGTCATCAGTTGTTGTCCTGAAATAATGATAGATGCATCTATAGTTAAGATGATTTGATTCCCATCATCTCTTTGGGCCAGTGAAGATTTGCCCTCAAATTTGATGGTTCTTCATGACAGTCTTCTGATAGGTAAGGTGATATATCTGCAACATTGAATGTAGCAGAAATGCTGTATTCTCTTGGTAGTTTCACCTTATAAGCATTGTTGGTGATGCACTTCAGAATCTTGAATGGTCCTTCTATTTTAGGTGAAAATTTTTGTGATTTCTTGTAGGGAAACCAATCATTGCGACGATGAATCCAAACCAAGTCACTTGGATTGAAAATCTTGGTCTGCTTATGTTTGTTGCCCTGAAGTTGTAGCTGTTCTTGAGTTTTCTTAAGATGTTTAGAAGCCTTTTGATGAAGCTTTTGAATCTCCTCGGACTATTTTACTCCACTCAAGTTTTCTTCTAGTTCCTTCCGCCTCACAAATAAAGACTTCTTTTCAGTGGGTTTATTGATCTATCTTTGTGCTTCTTACACCTCAGCTGGTGACATAGGATTTAAAACAATTTGTTCACCATCCTTCTGAAACACATAGGTATTCCTAAACCCATCATGCAATACTCTCCTGTCAAATAACTATGGTCTACCAAGTAGCATATGTGATGCATATATAGGAAGAATATTACAGAAAATCTCATCATGGTACTTCTCCCCTATGCTGAATGGAACCTTAGCCCTTTGAGTGACATGCAAATTACCTTGTTCACTCAACCAGTGTAGTTTATATAGCTTAGGGTGTGGGGTAGTGACTAGTTTCAATTTATTAACTAAAGAAGCAGCCACTACATTGGTGTAACTGCCACCATCAATTATAAAAGCAAAAAGGTTACCTTAGACCCTATATGAAATATGGAATAGGTTCTCCCTCTGTTCTTCCTCATTAGTAGGAAAAGTAGTCATCATCTTGCGTAACACATTGATAGCCAAATGATCATTCTCTTTGTCTTCATGTGCTTAAGCATCTGCATCCTCATAATACTTATCTAGCATTGCTGACAAACATGTTGGCTCATGTATCTCTTCCCGTCATCCTTACTCTCCACCTCTATAGTAGTCATTACCCTTTTGTTTAGACATTGAGTAGTTATATGTCCAAAACCCAAACATTTGAAGCATTGGATTTTACGAGTCTTTCCACCTGATGACCTAACTACTATCTGCTTAATTTTAGCTCTAGCAACTGCTTTCCCCTTTCCAGAAGATTCTTTCTCCTCTCCAATGTCAGTAACAATTACATTCTCTTCCTCATTCTTATCAAATCCCCCTTTAACAACATGCTTACTATCTGACCCATATAGTTTAGTAGAGAATCCATACTTGTTACTCGTTGCTCTATAAGGGTTAGAACATCTTTGTCTCTAGACTTTCAAAGCTAACTAGATGGCCTCATTTAGTGTGTCATATTGTTGTAACTTCACAATACAGGCAATCTCATGCTTCAGACCGGACATAAATTGTGTCATTGTTTGTTCAGGGGTTCAACTGCTCCATATCGAATCATCAGTGTTTCAAACTCTTGGACATACTCATCCATGATTTTACTACCTTGTCTCAATGTTTGGAGACACATGAATAGCTCCTGTCTATGATGCTCTAGTATAAACCTCTTCCTCTTAACCTATTTCATCTCCTGCCAAGTACGTATTTCAGCATCTCCATCTCTCCTTCTACTGGCCACAATGTTCTTCCACCATAAGGCGGCATACCCTATAAACTCAACTGCTGCCAAGCATACTAGAGTATGGTCATTGATCTCATAACATTAAAAAAGTCCTTCCACCTTATCCTCCCAATCAAGATAATCCTGTACAGATCCTCTTCTAGTAAATGAAGGCATCTGTAATTTCACATATTTTAGACTCTTAGGTGGTTTGAACTCATGGTTAGGATAGAATTCATCCTCAAAGTCATCATCTCTTTCTTCTCGGTAAGCATGATAATCTCTTCCATCTTGCCTTCCCCTATTTCCTCCTAATGCTCCTTCCTTATGTACATCATTAATGGCTACCTGAGGTGGGGTGCCTATGGATTTGCCATTGGCTGTTGGGGGTAATGTCATCTAATTTACCGCGTTGCTAGATTAGTAACAATAGTGGTTAGATCCTGTAACTGTTCTTCCAAATTTCTCCTATCACTTGCAGCACGATGTCTCTAACCTCCTCCTCTAACATGACCGTTGGCTTCATTTCCAATTCCTCCATTCACATTATCGTTTGACATGCTTCGCTGGATTTGCAATCTTAACACAAGAATTCCTAAATCACGATCGCACACACACACACACACACCGTAACAACCTTAATGACATAATCCCTGATTTTCAATGTTCACATCCCTAATTCAAGTTCAATCAAACCACAACACAATTGATAATGTAAACTCTAATTTCAATTCATTATCAACAACTACGTCACAAGCCTTAATTATAATCACATAAACCACAACACAAACCTAATTCACAACCTTCACTCAATCTTTAAATCACAATTGCACAAACCACAACGCAAACCACGGTATAAACCCTAATTTCAATTCAAAATCAAACACTCCTATGTTGTAATCCCTTATCTTAACCTTGCTCTGATATCAAATTATGATGTGCCTAGTTCCAAATTCTAAATCAAGCAATGAAAACCAAGCAAATGATTTGCAACAATCAATTCCAATAATCAAACAAATAATAATAACAGGATAAAAACCCTAAACCCTTACTAGATGTGATGTACTAGCAAGAGAATAGTCCTAATATGGTCTTGTTGATATAACACACAACAATTCTGATACTGTCATTTGCCACAATCCAAGGATTGATAAGAGTATAAGAAGAATGAGAGCTAACTCAAACTTTTGTATTTCTCAAATATCTAAATTCTATCCCTTTCTATTCCCCCAAATGTATATAAGGAGGCGAAGTTTCATCACAAACAAAATTAGTTCGACATAACATAACATAACTGACTTAAATTGTAAGCTGTTGACTTTGAGGGAGGCTAGGTTGCCAGCCTTTATGGCTGGCCTAAATGGTGCATCGCAGCCTTTATGGCTAGCCTTCCACTTTGCATAGTCATATCTTCAAAAGAAAGCCACCCACCTTTTAAGTTCCTTGCTTGCTTGAGTCATTGGTTATTGTCTTGAAACAATGATAGATGATTTAGAATTCCCATCAAATGGCATCAAAAAAGGGTAAGTTAATATGTAATTGTTTAAAAATTTCAGGGTCTTATTGAATTGTTCATCGGAGTAGTCCTTTTTAAGGTATTGAGGATAAGGTATAGGCGGTCTGTATTCATTTACTTTTAGTAGCTCCTCACTATCTTTTTCCTTAACTTTTGTGTTTTCCTTTTCGATTCTCTACTAATTTTTTATTTAACTTGCAACTCCTTTTCACTTTTAAGGGTTACTACTCTTACATCCTTTATAAGATTAGTATTAGTGCTTCTTGGTAATGTCCCTTACTGTCTTTTAGTGTTGTTTTTGCAAGTTGACCCACTTGATTTTCTAAGTTACGAATAGAGGCTTCTTGATTTCTTAGAGATGTTTCAGTAGTTTGTAATGTAGCTTCATTAGTTTGAATATATTTAGTTAAAAGTTCTCATAAACATGATTTCTTCTCTTGTGGTGGGAGTTGCTAGAATACTAGTGGAGGAAATTTTATCATCTATTGATTTTGATTTTGATTGCTCCAAGAGAAATTTAGATGGTAACACTTATACTCCAAGAAGGGTTTCCTAAATAATCTACTTGTTCCCATTGATGTTGAGTCATAATTCCTTCTACATTAGCTTTTCCTGAATTACATTAAGGATTAATGGAGAGTGTATTTAATTTTCTACTAATTGCATCAACCTTATTAGTTAGAGTTGTCATTGCATCTAATTTATGGATACTTGCTACCCTATTTCGTACCCTAGCACCTTTCCATTAAGCTCTATTCATCACCATGTCCTTAATAAAGGATTAGACCTCTTCAGGCGTTTTAGTATTCAATGTTCTTCCAATAGCGATATATATCATTTGTTTAGTTGACAAATTTAGACTATTATAAAGGGTTTGAATTTGCCTCCATAGAGGGAGGCCATGATGTAGGCATCTTCTCAACAACTTTTTATATCTTTCCCAAGTGTCATACAAGGTCTTAGCCTCCAATAGAGCATAAAATAATATGTTCTTTTGAAGTTTAATTGTTTTAGCATGTGGGAAATATTTTCGAAGGAATTTTTGAGCCATATCATCTTAAGTAATGATGGATCCCCTTGGAAATGAAGATATGGTAGGAGTTATGCTTATTGTAACTACTGCCAATTAAGTTATTTGTGGAAAAAGGGAGAGGGGTATGGCACCTTTAACAGGCACATGCGAGTGAAGCACTACACGAGTTTGGCATAGATAAATTGCAGCAATAAATTTTGCAGTCAACGGGATTGTAAGGAGGAGGCTTATTTCATTATTCTATTGATAGATAACAAGTTCTACTTGCAGAATACTTAGCAAAGTATAACCTGTCATGGAGTTATGCACTTCCCCACATCGGTTGGAGTACAAGTGAGAAGCGCTGAATTCAAGCTCACGAACTTACGACCCAAAAACCATACAAAGAACCATTGTTAAGTTGTATCATAACGGTAAGCGTGAATTAGCCGCTCTTTTCAATTCTCTTGAGACACATTTCCATTTGTGTATATATACGGACCGATTCGTGGTAAGAAGATTCATAATGAAAGTTACATGCCATTGGATAGATGATGTGTGGCAAGTACAAAAAAAGACTAATAGCTCTAAGGGTTTTTAATGATCATCATATGGTGCAAAACATTTTATGTATTATAAGTATTATTTTAGGTGAATACGGTTTAACAAAAAATATTTTCTCAATTGGTTTTGACAATATGATCGCTAACACGGACATCCATCGATGGACTTCAATCTTTATGTTAATCCACATTAGGAGAGACATTTTTCTAAATTCGACGTGTCTGCTACATTTTAAATCTTTGTGTTAAGGATGGTATGAATTGTTTAGATTTTAAAATGTCCCCAATAAGACAACTAGTGTGTTTTTTAATCGATTATCCTTTCATAAATAAGGCATGGTGGAGATTTTGTATTGAAAATGGAATGTGACCTAGAAAATTTAGAAAGTATGTTAAGCATAGGTAGAATTCCACCTATCGACTTTTACAAAGTATACTTGTTTATAAAGATGTATTATGTTCTTTCATTACCATGAATGTCCCAAACATTCCACTACACCTAGTGATTGGGATGTATGCAGTAGAATGTTGAATATTTTAAAAGTTTTCATGACTATACTATAACATTTTTGCAAGTGTATCAGGTTAATATTCATCTTTTCCTTATGAATGAGGTGAATATATGGTTGGTGTTGCTTGATTGCTAATATGACACTTTTTTGCAGGTGGCTATGAATGATATGGCTACAAAATGGTTGTAGTATTATAGATAAATTCCAATAATTTATATAATTGCTTCTATTTTAGATCTATGGTGTAAAAAAGACATGTTATTAGAATATCTTAATTTGTATTATTTCATTGTTGATGCATTCTTTGACATAGAAGACACTTATGCTGTTATCACCACACAAAAACTATGCCGAGCAGTTCAGGTAATGGAAGAATTATATTCTAACTTTTGCATTGCATTCGATGGTTAAGTGTCTCAAACTCTCTCACTGTCCCTTGGCTCACATGGTACTACCCATGATCCTACCCTCATTTGCGTAATGAATGATGTTGCAAAAGTTAAAGCGGCATCACTTCGAGTCAATCAAGTATATTGAACTTGACGATTACTTTAATACACACTTCGAATTTGGTGACAACAGTATCACAGATTTCAACATCCTCGACTAGTGGAGGAGGCATACGAAGACGTATCCTATACTCTCTCGCATAGCTCGCTAGGTTTTGGTTGCTCCCCCATCAACTGTAGCTATTGAATAGGCATTTAGCATGGCGGGCCTTATCTTGTCCCAACAGTGGTAATGATTGTCACCCGTTAACATTGAAGCACTGGCTTGCATGGAGGATTGGTCGAAGGCAAGGAGTCGCACATAAGATTCATACAGCATGTCCAGTGAAGAAGATGAATATTTTAGTGACTTCGTCCTATTAGGTGGAAGTTCTGCTGGTTCAAATCCTGATATTGAGTAAGCTAAATAATTTTGTAAGGGTAGTAGTACTATCTTATTTATTTTTTATATTAGGTTAGAGTTAGACATATTTTGTAAGGGGAGTAGTACTCCCTTATTTATTTCTGTTATTTACTTACACTGTATTATTATCGTATATAAGAGATAAGGCTAAATGTCCATCTTTTTTAAATTTCAACTTTTATAAATTTAAGGAAAAAAATCAAACCAACTCAAAAAATAGACATAGATAAATATCAAATAATCTTAAAGAATATAGAAAATATGTAATTAAAAATGGGGAGTAAAAAAAAATTATTCAAAAAAAAAAAAACTCGAAGGGCCTGTTCAAGGCCCTAATCGGCCCGTAAACCGCCGGGTCAAGGGAACTGACCAAAAAATTATTCAAAAAAAGAAACTCGAAGGGCCTGTTCAAGGCCCTAATCGGCCCGTAAACCGCCGGGTCAAGGGAACTGACCTAGCCTTTCCCCCCTAGGTCTGTTCTGGTTCCGATTTTGGTTCCGTCTCCTAGGGGCCCTTGACCCGGCAGTTTTGGGCTGGTTCTAAACCGACTGGATGTCTATTCCCACCATTCTATTGAATTATAATTATCTTATAGTTATATATATATATATATATGCTCTTTGATGTTGACCAATGTAAAATAAACTAATTTAGCATGTAACTTTCTCTTGAAATGACCATTTTAGCCCCCACTATCCCTTTTTGTTTAAAGTAATTTACATAGTTTACATAATTTAAGTATAATATATAAGTCAAATACTTGTAATACTGAAATTAAGTTCTATAAACCAATATGATGTAATGCAAATCATATTCATTAAGGAGATTTTATAGAAATCATTGTTACATAATACCAAATTAGAGCATAACATTCATTAATATCATAGTCATTAGTATACATTGAATTTTTTTTTTCAAAAGTTCTTTTACCTAAGTAAATTATATGTGTTTAATGCTATACTTACTAGAATTCTTTGAAAATGACATTGTTTTTTCTTTCAAAACCTAAATAATATTCAAACATAATAGAGAATTATTTAAGTAGAATACATCTGCACATTTAAAATTTCAATAAAATAAAATCACTACCATAACTACACCTCAAATTAGGCCATAATACATTTCCTCATAATGTTCAAAGAACATTTCATATTTTAAGAAGTTGATAAATTCAAGTGAAAAAAAAAAGAAAAAAAAAACAAGACTCACCAACACAAGTTGCTTTGGCCATCATCTACAAGATGAGCTCCTTTGGTTGCCCTCCATCAATCCTTGAAGCGATTTAGTGGTGGCTCATCAGTAGCTCTTCCAACCACGTAGCCTAGTGACCACCACCTTTATTTCCTACTTTCTTTTCTTTTTTCTTTTAATGATTCCTACTTAAACTCACTCAACTAATTCCTCTTCAACAATCTTAGACATTCAAATTTACTCAAATTCTAGTTTCTTAGAGAGTTTTTGTGCAGAATAGCTATTGAGGATTTTGAGAAATGGAAGGTGATAAAACCTATGCAACCTAAAGAAGTAAAAAAGACCATATTATATTCTCTCTTTGCTTCTCTATATTTTGATGTTGTATACATACTCGCTTTTCCCACCTAGCAGTATAACTTGAGTCTTGTACATTTTTCTTTTCTTTTCTTTTTTCGCTAGTTTTCATTAAATAATACTATTATACCTATATATTAGTGTTATGTTATGTACAACACATACACACACATGCATGTTGATATCTATTCTCTATGAAACTTTAGTTACATATCTATTTATTTCATTATTTTCTCCTTTCTTAAGCGAATGGAACAATGGCTCCTCACAAAATTTATTATTTTTCTTTTTTTTTTCCCAAACCATATATATATATATATATTCTTTTCTTTAGTTTGGCACTGTATGAGTTTGCTAGTTGTGATTATTATTATTATTATTATTATTTTACTTGTAGTGTTTTATTGACTACTTCTAATATTTATCGAAAACATAAGATGTATGAATGAAACAAGTAAAGTGCATCAATAAATGGGGCTTTTAATTCCATAGTGTTGTGTATGCTTGGTATTATCAAATTTTTGCATATTAGTTAATTTACCCAACAATTACAACACTTAGTAGGTGTTTTCAATACTATAACCATTTATGAACAAATTCTAACAAATCATAAAAGTTGTAGTGAAGCAATAATTATATAATTAAAGTTTTATACGTCAGTACACATGTTCATGTACATAAAGAGTATCTAACATAATTGATTCAGCTTTTTTTTTTTTCAATAAAAGTAAATATATGTATATATATATATATATCAATTATTTCATATTTGTGAGAAATGTAGGTGTATTCAATTACTAAAACCCTTATTCATCTAAGTTAAATAGACCGACTCTAAGGTCCCATTATATTTAAAAGTCCTAATTTGTAGCTTGAAGACTTGGTGTATCACATTGTGAGCTCCTTGGCCTCTTGTACTCACTCCATGACTAATGCACATTATAGCAATAACCTAGTCAATTTAGATAATTGATGCTTAATGCAATGGAAAAGTCTCCATAACCACCTTTTGCAATAAATACTTTGTAATTCTAATAACTAAGAGACATTATTCCAACATTTCATTGATTATTTAAGAGACCAAACTTGTTAGACCTATATCCATCACCTATCAGCTTAAAGCATGGCTAGATGAGGCTATCTGTCCTCTTCTTTGATGCCTCTTCAAACTAGTCTCATTGAGGATGATTTCAAACACAATGCTTAGCTAATTACATAAAGCACTTAATAAACCTATTGCACACATGTGGCACATATAGAAGAATTTTTGCATTAAAAATGCGCTTAAAAATGTCACTAGGACTCCTGCTTTGAAGCACTAAAAATATTGAGAATTCATCAAACTTAGTAGAAGATATAGAAACTTATTTAAATATTGAATATTGTAGAAGCTAGCACTGGTTTAATGTAGTCATGTGGGCATAATGTGAGTTTCATATTTCATGTAGCTTTAAAGGAGTGACGTTAAACTTAACACATGAAGAGATGACTTGGAAAGAGAAGTTAGAAGGAGGAATATGTAGACTCAATGGTGTGCTTAAATCTTTGAGTTAGAATCAAGTCAAGCTTAGAATGCAAAGCCAATGAATAAATCTTGACTTTATTTATTTATTTTTTGGTTTATGATGTGAAAAATAAAATGCTTTTATGGTTTTTGTGTTTGTAGAAACAATGAAAGTAAAAGGATATGGATAAATTGCTATTTAGATAAAATGCACCAAACGACAATTCAAATCGGGAGTTTTGTTTGATCCAAGTTGATAATTCTATGAATTCCACAATTAAAATATGCAAAAAAGATCGATTAATTCTAAGACCAATACGACTCACAATCAAAGAAATAATCAAATTATTAAAGAGGGTCTGATATGACACATGGATCTTGTTAATAGCATGTTTGCCACATTTTATAAGATAGATTGATAAGAACAATGAAATTGAGAGAAAACTCAATGCATGAAAATATATTAATTCATTAAAAGCTTCTTTATTATATTGCATAGCATTACTTATAAGGACTAAGATGGTTACTACTATGGAATAACACTACGGAAACACTAGAAAAGGAAATGAAATAATTATCTTAATAACTCATAACTAGGAAAATATGCACTAACCTTATTAAACTAATTTTCTAATTCATACAAAAGGCAACTGCATACTCTAACTAAAATAAAATACATAAATTTATGTAATAAATATTCCAAAATTAGAAGTTGAGCTTAAGCAGACTCCATTGGAAGAAGAATCATGAATCCATAATTAGATTTTTATTGGAAGCACGAGTCATGAATATCTTTGTGATCATAACCAGATGTAATTAGAAGTTTGTAAGTTAGAATTAATAGAACCAGCATCCATTTGGAAGCATAATCGTCGAAAAACCCATTTCGAGGTTTCTTTTCGATCGGCTTCTTTACTCGGGTCTTTTGACTTTGCATTATGGACATTATAGATGAGTAGAAATAACATATATCTTGAATTGAATGACCCTCATTACCTCTGTGTTAGCTTTTTAACTTGAGAGCCAATCAATATTGCCTCTCATAAAATACTATATAGCAATTATGGACACTAAAGTATGTGAGACATACCTAACACATCCTTTTTAGCTTATTAAAGCATAAATGTTGTAGAAACAAAAGATTATTGACTAGAAATAACATTAGGGGAAACCATGTAAGGGTGCTATTTCTGCTACACCACCATATTAACCTGTGGTGACAATATTGCTTGATATTTATAATCATGATTATCTTGTATCATTGAATGATGCTATAACAATTATGTTTTGATATTAGGTATTTAGTTAGTTGGGGTTGTTTTGAGATGCTATCTTTGTGTGATTGCTAGTATACAAAATTTGAGGGATCACTTTTTGAATGTCTTCAATTAAGATAGAAGGGTTGCAATTCATGTTGCCGAAGAGGGACAATATTAGAAAATTTCTATGTTTGGGTAGCCACTAACTGTGATGCCAATAATTATTAAAAACAAGTTGTAATAATGAGATAATGTATGAAACTTGTCGAGCATGATTTTGGAATTTTCTTTAATTAACCCATATTAAGTCCAAAACCTGCTTAATATAAGTTACTCGACGGTAAAATTAAAAAAAAACTATATTTTTAATTATTTTAAGAAAAACTGGAGTCGCTACCCATTTAAATTGGAAAATAAGATAAGTTAAAGTTAATGAGGTGGATTAACCTTAACTAGCTATTGGTCCACGAATTTTTCTAAATAAATTTTAGAAAAATATTAACTAGAAAATCTAAATTCGGGGGGCTTATCCTATTAAAACTTAAATGGTTACCACTTGATATCTTTTTCAAGAAAATGAATTAAAAGCTTTTTATTAATTCCTTTCGCTATCACATGTGCCAAAACATAAAAAATCAAAACAACGTGGAAAACTTTTAATTACTTTTTATTACAAATGGATTTTCTATTCTTAAAATAAAAGATAATAAAGCTTTTCAATTTTTACTTTAATTAAAATTGAACTAAATAATAGAATAAAATATTTTTATGTTTTTAAATTATGAATCGAAAATTTTAAAAGGATAAAATATTTTTTATATTTTTTTTTCATATAGTAAGTTGAAATTCGGAAAAGTATAAATTGTCTTTTTATTATTTTATATGTGATTGCCTAGTAAGTGCCTACGTACCTATTAATCAGGATCAAACTGATGTAGTTTCTATTTTTATAGAACTTTAGTGGATTTAATTAATTTTAATTATAAAAACAGATCAGGTTTACGTTTATTATCATTTTAATTTTTTAAAGGAAAAATTCTAAACCAAGCTTTTATTTCCTAATTTTGAAAGATTAAAACCTAACTTTTGAAAATATCATTTAAAATTTTATGTCATGAAAATCATTTTTCTAGGTGAGAATATATATATATATATATATATATAGATAATACTATATCTTAGATAATAAATCATTTTAATTTTTTATTTTTATTTTTATATTTATAAGCTAAGTATTACTAATTATTAAAAACTAATTTAAGAACTTAATTGTCCCTAGGCGGCAGTTACACCGCAACACCTAAGGCTTACACAATGGTTCCTCATAATAATTTGATTTATTAGTTTTCCTAAATTAAATTAATTAGGATAAAGTTACTAACCTAATTATATTCATACTATCATTATTATTATTTATTATTTATTTATATTTATTTATTAATTATTTTTTTGGACTTATTTTCTTTTTTTTTTTTCAATTAGGATGTCAACAAAAATAAATAAAATAATTTGTCTAAATTAATAATAATAAGAATAATAATACTTACTGGATATGGGTCAGTTCGGGTTTAGAGTGCGGTTGAACTCAAGTTGAGTCAAGCACGCGTGCGGCAGTTGGAGGTCTTTGTTAGCAATGCTCCGATGAAGATCTAAGGTGGTTCCTTAGGTTTTTGAGGGTGTAGAAGACAAATCTGAGGTCGTTTTCACCTAAAAACTTGCCTAGGTAGTGGGTTGGAGGTGATCGATTGTGGCCGAATTTGCATTTTCTAATTCGCACAACGATGAAACGATTGAAGTGAAAGATCAACTCTTTCTAAAACTAGAAATCATTAGGAATCTATTGATACTAGTTTTGTGTTTTGGTTTCCTGTGTAGAGCTAGTAATCTTAGAGAAAAGTTTTGGCATGTGTTTGAGGTCCTAGAGAGAGAAATGTTAATCGGCCGGAGCTTACTAGTGTTTATTTTCAATGATTCCACCAACCGTGTTCATGACGTCAAGCTCCATTTATAGGCTCTTGAATATTGTCTCGATAAGTTCGGATTTATCATGTGGTTGAGACCTATTTTTCTATTTTAGATTCGACTTAATCTTGGAAATTTGATGCCAATCCATTAGATTAGGTTCATTTTTTTTTGGTGAATTATCAAGTTTGTTTTTGTTATAGTATTATAAAAAGATAAAAAAAAAAAGTCTCAGCATGCTCGGATTTGCTCTGGCTTCTTCTCCCTTCTTGTTTCGTGACCATCAGTGGTTGGAGAAGATGATCATGTGGCTAGCACATGATTCTTCTCGCCTAATGGTTTGTTGCCACATGGCAGCTGGGAAGAAAGAGAGAGAGAGAGAAAAAAAAAAATGAAACGGCACAAAGTGCCTTTCGTAAGTTTCGAACCTTAACTTCATTGCTTTCCTTCCTCACTTGGGTGAGGGTACAAGCCAGTTGGCCTTGCCCTTTTCTCAGTTATTACACACAATTAACTTCCATATAAACTAGCATTTACAATTAGTTCTTTATTGATTTTGTACTTCCCAAGCTTAATTTAGAGGCTCATATATTCACATTTTTATTATTGTTTATTATTATTATATATTTTATATTTTTAATTTTTTATTTTTACTAACTCATAAACGAGGCTCTTTTTTTAATTATTACTATTATTTTTATCATTTTTATTTATTTATTAAAAAAATCTATATAGGGGCAAACATGAGGTGTTTACAACTACCTTTTTGTAGTAAAGTTTGGGAAAACTTAGCTACAAAAACAAAAAAGTCACCATTTTTGCCTAGGAGAAAGGATAAATAACACTATATTTAGCTAGCTATCCAAACATTAGCCCACTAAGGAGTTGTCCGACCAAAAGATTAAGGAAGGAAAACGCTCCGCGAGCTAGCAATCCTATGTTGAAAAAGAAGGTAGTTTTTATGATGACTAATATTCCTTGGGGAGTAGTCTTAGACAAGAAGTATCTCATTAGAATAACAACCTTTAAAAAGAGATTATTTAGAAAAGTGTTCTTACAAGCTAACTAATCGATAATAGGAAGTGTCTTATAAACTAGCAACCTAAAAAAAAATATCTAGAAAAGTTCTCTTATAAGCTAACGAATTGATGTTAGAAGTGTCTCACTAGACTAGCAATCCTAGAAAAGAGATTATCTAGAAAAGTACTCTTATGAGCTGATGAATCGATGATAGAAAGCTGTTTACTAGTCTAGTAACCTTAAAAAGAGATTATATAGAAAAGTGCTCTTATGAGCTGACAAATCGATGATAGGAAGCGTCTTACTAGATTAGCAACCTTAAAAAGAGATTATCTAGAAAAGTACTTTTATGAGTTGACGAATCGATGATAGGAAGCATCTTACTAGACTAACAACCTTAAAAAGAGATTATCTAGAAAATTGCTCTCATGAGCTGTTTAATTGATGATATGAAGCGTCTTGCTAGACTAATAACCATAAAATGGGGATATTTAGAAAAGTTCCCCATTATGGGCTAACTAATTGATAGTGGGAAGCATTTTTTTTTTTTTAAACTTGCAGCCTCGAGAGAGAAAGTTTAGGGAAGTGTACCATTGTGGGCTAACTAATAGATAGTGGGAAGCGTCTCTTTGGACTTGCAACCCTAGAGAGGGATATTTAGGAAAGTGCCTCATTGTGGCTAACTAATTGATAGTAGGAATGAATTCCTAAGTGAGAATCTTATTTTTCTAATAATGGTCAAGAGTTTCTAAATTTAGGCTAGCTTAAGACTTTTACACAAATGATAACTAAATTTTCTCTAAAAATTTTCAAGACAAATGCTCTTCTAAACTTAAGGATAAGGTGACAAGGTATTAAAGTATTTTCTAGCAAACTTTGAAAATTTTCTTTCTTCTCAAAAAATCTAAAAGAAATATTGTTATCATCATCATCATCATCATCAATCAAAATATTATTATTATTATTATTATTATTAAACATTGCTAACAAGTAAAGAGTCTAATAAAGCTCCTAAAAATATAAATAAAGGGTAGGTCCACCCTACTATTCAATAATCACTTTATTCTTTTGCCTCATTTTGCTTAGAGGATTTAGTTTAATGTTGGAAAAAGTGGTGTCTTGGCTTAGTTAATCATCTGTTGAGGGGTTTCTTGCAATTAAGACTTATATCTTCTTCTTAGGGGCATCAATAATTAAAATGTAGGCCAAACAGTGCAATGAGGGATGACTTTAAATTCCCTCATTCCATTTGGAAACAGATATTTCATTTTTAATTGGTTTAATCTAAGAGGACTTCCTCACAATCCTCAGTTTAGATGTCACTCTTGACTTTTATTCAAAAATCATGGTCTTTCTTATAAGTAATACGCTTTAATCAGTCTGTTAGGCCTTTTTTGGAACTTTGTAATGCAATATAGGGTTTTGGTTATTGGTTCAACAAAGTAGTAATTTAAAGTTTATTTTGAAAGAATCATCATTTCAACCTGAGTTAACAAGTAAGAAACCCTGAGAAAAACTAGAATAGTACTTACCCTAGGCCCAACAATATTTGCTTAGGATAAATTATTTTCAATGATCTGGAAAATTCCTTGGAGAAGGGTAGTATATCTTTGAACTATAATGTTTAGGTTCTTGTATGTTGGCTCTAATGTTTTCAAGTAATTTTGGGCTTACTTTTTATTGTATATAGGTTTAATTTCATTCTTGGGCTTTTCTCTTTTTTTTTATTCATTCATTTTCTTTTTCCATCTTTTCTTTTTTCTTTTGGACCCAATGGTGATTATCTCTTGTGAGTAATGTATGGTTTTTTAGAATGTGGACTTTTTCTTCATCTCAAAAGAAATAAATTACCTTTGAATTGTTGCAACTAGGGCAAGCACTATTTAGTTAATCCCCTTTTTTTTTCTTAATTGATGTCTTTATCTTCTTAATCATCCCATTATAGGGTGGTTCTTGACAAGGTTAAAATTTGAAACTCTGTTCCTATAAGCTCAAATGGGGTTAGCAAAGGATTATTGTGTTTAGGATAGCAAAAATGAATGTCTAACATTATTTTGATTAACGTATCAAATTCAAGATAGACCTTATTTAAGGAATGAGTCCAAAACCTCACATTAATAACACTTAGCTCTTAAGTGTTTAAGGGTTAGTGTCTAAGATGTGGTTTGCCTCTTGTCATCCTAAAGCACTCGAACAAATGAGATATCTTTTCATTTTACCATGTCTCATGACTCTTTGGGAGTTATGTGCCCCTGTCAACTTGAACAAGTGATTTAGTCTTAATTTGGCTCTCTTGGGAATTTAGTTACCTAAACTTAGCTAGTTAGGATAGTCTTCTTTATTCCTCATTGGTAATTAACCACAGTCACTTCGAAAGTGTGCCCCAAAAATTAATTGTCTCTGTGTCTAGTTTATATAACTCCTGATGGAGAGAAACTTCAAGTGTAACCCATAAGGTTGGAGGGGGTCGGAAAGGCTTGTGTTTTGAGACTAAAGCAACATACGAAGGATACCTTTTGAAGTGAATGGATTTTAATGTTTTTCAAGTTGAGAGTAAGCTATAGAGGTTTTTGGTTTTATGCTTAGAGTAAGTAATTGTGAGCCTTGGGTTGAGCTAACCATTTAAGAGAAACTTTTAAGACCTTAAAAGGATCTCTTATTGTTAGCAACTCTTCAATTTTCTTGGCTTTGTTCTTTTCTTTATTATTATTATTTTTTAGTAAACTACGAACAAGATGCTCACATGGATGCAATTTGATAATTGAGTAATAGTGCAACAATTTTATTAAATAAGATTGTCAAATCTAATTACAAAGTTATTGAAATTTCAGGGCTATAAGCCACTAGTTTAATTATCTAAAATAATTGAAACTCTTAACAACTAGTTCTAAAAAAAAAAAAAATAAAATCTATTTAAAATAGTCTTCGGATCTTATTGGGGCGGGTACTGGCTTACTCCATTAGTAAGTCTCGGACTCTCTTTTTTGACATCCTTAGCCGGTTCTCGAAAATCTTCATATAATCTTGTGAAGTCTTCAAATTTCTCCTTCCAAATTCCACCCTCCTTTCCATATCCTAACGTTGGATCTCTGCTCGGGCTCTAGCCATGTCCATATAAGCCTTCAATTTTAAGGTTGGGTTTTCTGGCATAGGTTCTAGTATACTTAGAGCCTAGTACTCGACTTACCCTTATCTTGTGCATGAAGTCCATAATGAATTCCTTAGTGGCTTTGAAATCCCCCACTCATCCATCTAAATTTCTTACTTTTGCGATGGGGCTCAAGATTCTTATATCCTATATGGCTTTGATGGCTCGCAGCTTGTTTAGTTTGAAGGCTAAGGGAATGTTCGGATTCTGATAATCAAGTGTAACTAAATCTAATGGGAACCTGTGAGTAATAACTTGGATTAGTCCCAAATATCTGACCATGCAAGCTGGGAAATAGCTAGTGCATCTAGTAATACCTATTAGTGGGATAGCAGCGAAATCGGTGCATCCTAGAATAGCTTATGTGTAGTGATTCCACCTAGCAGTCCACAATATGTCCTCAAGGTAAACCTTCTATATAATCTCCATCCATTGATAAATTTGAACTCCTTCTAGAAATTGCATCTTAGTTGCAAAGTAGTCTACCAGGTCAACTTGTGAAGCTGAAGATCTCCTGATGTGATCCAATCTATAACTTTTAGTATGACTAGCGAACCATATTATTAACAATGCTAGATAACCTTTGAAGTTTCCCTTCCCTCTTTCTTTCAAAAATCTCAAAGATCTGATTTGTTCAGCAAGTAAGGCTGAGATGTAGGACCGACCTGACAAGAATTGAGTTACTAATTCTGCTACCCTGAAATGGATATGCAAAACTCCCATAAGAAATAGGATATTAGCAAAAATTTCTAGGATGTAGGCATTGACCCAATTTTGCTCCCAGGTTCGCCGATCTCCTACAAAAATCTCTTGATCAGTTTGGTAGTTTGTAGGTGTTCTAAACCAGTTTCTAAGGGTTGAGATTCTTAGACTTTCCATTGCATTGAGTAAGGGCCCGAGTTACTTCTGACTTTCTAACCCCCAATAGCTTGTAGAAGGTGCTTGCTGGGTTAACTTGCAGATTTGGAATTGTGATTCCTTTAGAACAAAGGGAGCTTGTAGTAGCTAGGAATACTCTTCAATGGTTGGAGATAGGGTGTGTGGGCCAAAGCTGAGTGTTGCTAACTTTGGATCCCAAAAGTAGGTTAGGGCCCTCATGAGATCCTAGTCATATTGGACCTTGAGGAGTAAGAGGACTAGCCCCACTTTGGCCTTGATGGTTTCTTGTTGCTCCGGGTTAAACTATTGAAACCAGTTAAAAAGTGCGAGCATAGACGGTAAGGGCTAGTTAACATAAATCTGGCTAAATGTAGATGTGGTCGTTGCTTGACCTAGAGTTAGTTATTCCTTCGTAATACATAAAAGAAGACTTTTAGTGCAAAAAGAAAAGAGACAAAAATACATATACAATGAAAAAAGCTTTACATCATCTGGAAAATCAATAAGTCTGCATTTTATTAAAGCTGCATTGTTTTTCAATCATGCATAGATGACATGAATGCAACTTGGTTAGGTTCTAAAGGTCCTCAAGCTCTGTGGTCTCCCTCATTTCTAAGGTAATAGGCTTTGGGCCACATCGAAGCAAGAGTGGGGAAGCTTAATCGACCTTAAGTGGTGGTTACTCCGTTGCACCTAAAACTTACACAATGGTTCCCCATCCTAAAGTCCTAAACGGCCTGGGTTTGACTGTATCTAACACACATATATGTATGACAACAACTTGCCCAAAAGATCATTACTAGGCTTAATGGGCCTAGTGCTATTTCATCCGCATCATGAAGCCCAACTAGTCTACATAAAAGAGAACCATTCATATAAGAAATATACATAAGTGATTTAAAAGAAAATATATATGCTGAAATAATTTATAAGAAGCTCTTAATTATTATTTTTTTTGAAAAAGACAAAAAGTGGTTAGCCCACTAAAGAATTAGTTCCTTAGTGGAGTTACCAATTTTGTCGAGCCTGATTTTGGATTTTTCCTTAATTAACCCATATTAAGTTTAACCTACTTAATATAAGTTACTTGATAGTAAAATTAAAGAAAAACTATATTTTTAATTATTTTAAGAAAATTGGAGTCGCCACCAACCTAAGTTAGAAAATAAGATAAGTTAAAGTTAATGAGGTAGATTAGCTTTAATTAGTTATTGGTCTACGATTTTTTTCTAAACAAATTTTAGAAAAATATTAACTAGAAAATCTAGACTCGAGGGCTATTATATTAAAACCTAAATGGTTACCACTTGTTATCTTTTACAAGAAAATGAATTAAAAGCTTTTTATCAATTCCTTTTGCTATCACATCTACAAAACATAAAAAATCAAGACAGTATGAAAAACTTTTAATTATTTTTTATTACAAATGGATTTTCTATTCTTAAAAATGAAAGATAATAAAGCTTTTGCATTTTTTACTTTAATTAAAATTGAACTAAAAAATAGAATAAAATATTTTTATGTTTTTATATTATGAATCAAAATTTTAAAAGGATAAAATATTTTTTATAATTTTTTTCATATGGTAAGTTGAAATAGAAAAAGAATAATTTTTTTATTATTTTATATGTGGTTGCCCAGTAGGTACCTACGTACCCGCTAATTAGGATTAAACCAACGTAGTTCTGTTTTTATAAAACTTTAGTGGATTAATTAATTTAATTATAAAAATAAGTTAGGTTTATGTTTATTATCATTTTCATTTTTTAAAGGAAAAACTCTAGACCTAAACTTTTATTTTCCAATTTTGAAAGACTAAAGACCTAACTTTTGAAAATACTAATTAAAATTTTATTTTAAGAAAATCATTTTTCTAGGTGAGAATATATATGTATATATATATATATTATAGAATAAAACTATATTTTAGATGATAAATCATTTTAATTTTTTTTTAATTTTTTAATTTTTACATCTTTATGTTTATAAGCTAAGTATTACTAATTATCAAAAACTAATTTGGGAACGTAATCGTCCCTATGCGATGGTTACATTGTACTACCTAAAGCCTACACAATGGTTTCTCCTAATTATTTGATTCATTAAATTTCCTAAATTAAATTAATTAGGATAAAGTTACTAACCCAATTATATTCATACTATCATTATTTATTTATTTTTATTTTCAGACTTATTTTCGTTTTTATTTTCAATTAGATGTCAACAAAAATAAATAAACTAATTTGTCTAAATTAATAATAACAAGAATAATAATATTCACCTAGATATAGGTCAATTCGAGTTTGGTGCACAGGTCAAAATCGGGTCGAGTTGGGCACGCGTACAGTAGCTAGAGGTTCCTCGTCAGTAGCGCTTTGATGAAGATTTGAGGTGGCTGAGAGGTGGTTCCTTAGGTTTTCGAGGGTGTAAAAGACGAATTTGAGGTCATTTTCACCTAAAAACTAGCCTAGGTGGTGGGCTGGAGGTGATTGATGGTGGTCGAATTTGCATTTTTTGATTTGCACAACGAGGAAACAATTAAAGCGAAAGAGCACTTCTTTCTAAAACTATAAATCACTAGGAATCTATTGATACTAGTTTCGTGTTTCGGTTTCCTATGTAGAGCCAGTAATCTTAAAGAGAAGTTTTGGCGCAGGTTTAAGGTTCTTAGAGAGAGGAAGTTCACTGGTCGGAGCTTATGAGTGTTTATTTTTTATGATTCTCCCCCTCTTTGTGTTCACGATGTCGAGCTCCATTTATAGGCTCTTGAATATTGTCTCAATAAGTCCGGATTTATCATGCGGTTGAGACCCATTTTTCCGTTTTAAATTCAGCTTAATCTTGGAAATTTGATGCCAATCCATTAGATTATTATTTTTTTTTTGTGAATTATCAAGTTTGTTTTTGTTATAGTAATCCGAAAAGATAAAAAAAAAAGGTCTCGACAAGCCTAGATTTGCTTTGCTTCTTCTCCCTTTTGTTTCGTGACCGTCAGCTGGTTGGAGAAGATGATCACGTGGTTGGCATGTGATTCTTCTCGCCCAATGGTTTGTTGCCACATGGCAACTAGAAAGAAAGAAGAAAAAAAAATGAAAATGGCACAAAGTGCCTTCCGTAAGTTTTGAACCCCTGACCTCCGTTGTTTTCCTTCCTAACTTGAGTGTAGGTATGAACTAGCTGAGTTTGCCCTTTTCTCGGTTATTACATGCATTTAACTTCCATATAAACTAGTGTTTACAATTAGTTCTTTATTGATTTGTACTTCCCAAGCTTAATTTAGATGCCCATATATTCACATTTTTTTATTATTTATTTTATTTATTTTTACTAACTCATAAACGAGGCCCTTTTTTTAATCATTACTATTATTTTTTATCATATTTATTTATTTATTAAAAAAAATATATATGGAGGGCAAAAATGGAGTGTCTACAAAATCCACTATGGTTATATGATTAACTAAAATAATTGGGTTTTGCACATCTTAGTAAGGTATAAATGAGGTTATTTTATAGCACAGTATAGGCTTAAAGTGTCTAACGTAGACCTATGATAGATGGACCCCATAGAAAAGGTTATTAATATAGAGGCTAAGTCCCTCCTTCTTTCCTCAACATCAGTAACCTTAACTCTAGATCCATTAAGGGAAAAATCTAAGTGTCTAAAACTAAAAAAAAAATCATCTCATACTATAATCACCACTCATATCATCTATTAGTAGCCCTGTCCACTATTCTCATCCATAATAATGTCCTATATTATTATAAGGACTAATCAATGGCTTCATTTTAGGTGTGTTGACCTACATCAACTATAGATTTTCTATATTGATGACCTACTTATTTGAAATGGTTATTGACCTTAATGCTTAACTACATGCCACCTCATCCTAATTGCATATCTCATCATGTAGTAAGCAACTAAAAAATGACTTTCCTATCTAAAATGGTTTTTGGCCTTTCTATGTGCATATTTGATAGGAATCAAAATCCTACAAGACCTATCATTAGGGCAAGAGCCAAAGGATTTCTAATCTTGGCGATGAGGGTCCTCTTTGAACAACCGACTTCGGAATTATTTATTTACTAACATCTTTTCTATTACTTATGTATTGTGTATTCCAGTAGGCACACTTCTCAGGCTTTACAAGATGATGGACAAACCCACTAAGACTCAGCTTGTGGGTTATCTATGGACCAACCTAAACCGAAGATGAGTTGGATCGACGAATTCCATTAAAAAGAGTTGGCTTGTTGAAGACTATTTTTTGTATTTTTTATTTTCTTTAAACCATTTATTTTGTAAGCTTTTGTGACATTTTATTTAGTTGTAACTGTGGATTTAAGACTGGCCACTCTTTAGTGGCATAGTTGTAATTGTTTAGTCATTTTAACCCTAAAGGGAGTAAGTATAAATACTTGCTTAAGTAGGGTTTGTGGAGGAAGTTGAGAGTACACACATTTTGTTGCCCATTTTTGTGAGAGTTAGGTTCTTACCCAATTTTCACAAGACTCTTATCAATTCTTTAAGGAATTGTAGCGAGTAACAACTAAAGGAATTGTGGGTTGTATCGTTTCCTTGGTTGATTCCCTTTTTATACTAGTGTGTAATATCTAGTTTTGATTAAGATTGTGTTCATTAGTTCTTGAATTCACGTCAATTGTAGGATCAATTTTATCATTATATTGTTTACAATTTAGTGGAAATTGGTTCCTATATTGTCTTGTTAATTGCAATTCTTCATTTGCTACTGGAATTCTTCATTTGCGTGGAAGCTTATTGTATAAGAAGTTCTCGCCAATTTTTTTAGTGTTATTGGTGATTGGATTTACATTTGATATTGTGTTGTAGTACTTAATTCAATTGAGCACATCATCATTTGGTGCTAAGGTTGTTTGATTTACAAATTAGATTCCAAAAGGGTTAGGGTTCACGCCATTTGGAGGGTTGTTGTCCGGATTTGATTGAAGTTGTTTCAATTGTTTGTATGTATATGCTTTAGTCAAATTAAGGCATATCATCTATTGGTATTAGAGCAACTTATCTTACAAATTTGGATTCATAAGATTTAGTGGTTCACGCCTCTTGAGAACTTAGATTTGGTGATTGAATTTATTTTAATTGGTTGTGTGTATGTGCTTGGATCATTTGATTATTTTAAGCACATCAATAATATAACCAACACATAAAGAAATCTAGATTCATATATAATAAAGTTAATTAAACTAAATCCTAATATAGAAAAACAACTAAAAACATAGTAGAATAATTATTTACTATCACTTGTTTTGGTAGTCATTAATAGGATGTAAATGGATCGGGTTTAGGACGGGTTCATTAAAACTTGAACTCGACCTAACAAAGAATTATATACCCAAAACTCGCCTTGATTGGATAGGTTTCTTTTTTTTTTTTTTTTCTTTTACTTGACCTAATTAACAAATGAAGCAACTCAAACCCAACATAAACTTGATCCAAATGGCGATTAAATCTTTTTTTTTTTCATACTTCAATTTATTTTCATATGTCATTTTTTAATTTATTATTAATCTACTTGTGATGAAAAGAAGAGAGAAATTAAATATAAAAAATTAAAAATATAATAAATAAAATAAAATATACTAATTATAAATTATAATATTAATTTATTATTTTTTCAAAAAATTATCGGGTTGGGTTTTCCTATCGAGTTTTTTCTAAATCCCACAACCCGACCTAAACCCTATCAGGTTTTGTTCCATGTTCCAAACCCGACCTAAACCCTATAGGGTTTTTATCAGGTCGGTTAGGGGCAGGTACCCTAATTACGACCCACCCGTTACATCCCTAGTCATGAACTCTTGGAAAACTTTCTTTCAATATCGACTACAAATTTATGATTTTAAACACATTCAATTAATTTTTGAAAATCCTAGTTTGTAAGGTAATCTAATGTTTAAGGTGTATTAAACATAGTTCAGGGTCCAAAGTTAGGCTAGGAAACAAGTTAGATTGAGGTTTAGGGTAATCTAGAGAGATTGGGTTAACAAGGGCTTGTCGGAGGTGACTACATGCAAAAAGTGATAAACTATGAGGGCTTAGTGGTTAAACACTTGTTTAATGTGGTCAACCATAGGGTTAATAAGAAGGTTGGCTACAAAGGTTTGTTTGACCTAGTTTTATCATTTCTTTTTTTTTTTTTTTACCATCTTCAATCTATGTTCTTGCTTAAGTTAGGTCATAGAGTCTCAATTTATGATCCTATAGGATCTTTTCCATAAATTTTAGGCTGAAAATTTAACTTTATATTTCTCGTAAATTATTTGTAAAATTAGATTATTAGGTCTCCTAAGTACATGTTTTAAATCATACTAAGTCAATCAATTATGTTTCATTTATCAAAGATTAGGCTAAAGTTTTAATTTAATATCATTCTTAATTCAAAACTTAGATCCAATTTAAAGGTTTTTCCTAGAAGTTTGTTTAATTAGCAATTTATCTTAGATTTTGAATTTGAATTTGCCATGTTTATTTTAGATTTTGTCGCTGGGTAGGATTAAGTTAAAATGCTTGGTTTTGGATTAGAGATCAAAATATTTTTATTTCTAGTTAGTTTTGATCTTTAGATAGGAAGTTTCCGTTCTATAGAAATCAAGATTAAAATATAGAAAAAGTTTACTTTCAAAACTTATCCGAAATTTTTTATGACCTAAGAATAGGGTTCCTCTCTTCTATAGCAGTAGTGTCTCCTATTGAGATAATCGGTGAGACAGGTAAAATCTTGTTTATAGCATTTGCAATAAATTTAAGATTTATAGCAAAACCCACACCCACCCCACCCAACCCACCCCTCTCCCCATCAAAGCACCCAACTGTCTTTTGGCATGCTTCTAACGTCAATCAATTTCCTTATTGTTACTTAATTGAAGGATATTAATATAATTTTTAATTCTTGTATGTCGTCAATTAAATTTTTTAGTAATAATTATATGCGTGAATATATGTATGTGTACGTGTATAGACACAGAAACACATGTATGCATTATTTTATTGAAGAAAGGCATTATTTTATTAATTGGAATTATAAATCTCGGAGTGTTGCATATGTAATAATACTATTCGGTCCATACAAGTATTTGCATTAATTATTTTCTTTTCAACGGAATGGATGAACCTTATTAATTACCAAAGTTATCTCCATGACACCAAGAAAACGATATATAACGAAGAAATCATCACCAAATCGAATCAAAAGTATGATTTATTTATATCAGGGTAGATTTCGGGCTACTTTTGGTACAAGTCAAACTCGAACTTAGATTAGGTGGGCATTCATGAAATGTTTAAATTTCAGATGGGACTGTTGGAAAAGTTTCTCGAAAGGATGGCATATAATGCCAAGCTGCAGCATATGTAAAGCTTATTCAACGCTAGTGTTTCGTTTAGGACACTAACTTTCCACCTAATGAATGAACCTGGTTCTGAGTCATTGACGTGTTCGATTTAGTAACTTCCTTCAGATTTCCAAATCCTGCTTATTCTTTGATTACCCCTTAAGTAAGCTACCGAACCATAACGATATCTAGATGACGCAAAACATGGGGCAGACTAGGTGAATGTTCTACTAATTGGCACGTTCGTGTATAGAGTTATTAATATAATATAATGTGGTCCACCAATGTTTTTGTAATTATTGGGAGAGAAGGACTCCTCTTAATATTCTTGAATTTTTTTGTACATTTAGCCAAATTCATTTGCCTCTTTTATTACTTAAAGCAATACAATTATCCTTTATTTCATCGAAAAAGAAGAAAAATGTGGTCCCTTGGAGCATTACTTTGGTTGGCTGCTAGTCCTATAATGATCCTATATTTTAATCCTAATACTAGATTATACTCAAGCCAATCTCCTTAAGAATAACTCAACATGTCATTTTTCTCAAATCTTAAGTCCAATATTTTAATCCTGATGCCAGTTTATACTCTTCAGGCTAACCTTGTTCGGATTAACTCAATAATGTCGTTTTTCTCATGTCTTTAGTCCTATATTTTAATCCTAATTCCAGTTTATACTCTTTGCGCTAACTTACTTAGGAATAACCCAACATGTCGCCTTTTTTTCAAAGTACATCTGTATTTATAGTCAGCCATATTTTGGTGAACCTAGAGCTTGAATTTGATGGTTTATCTATTTATTTATTGGGGACCAATATTGACTATGGAAGTCAATTATGGTTTTATTTCCCCCGGGCATCAAGAATCGTCAGATCACGGATTGTATTCCATCAACATCTAAAGTTGAGATAAAGATCGCAACTAAAGAGACACCATAATCACCAGAACTTTGAAATTTCCTACACTACTTATTTATAATAAAACAGATAAAGAAATTGAGCAGTGAATTCATCTATTCTTAGTTTCATGTGAATTTATATTTTCCATAGGTTTAAGGATGTTGTCAGCTTTCAATCAATTTATAAAAATATCCTTTAATAATAATAATAATAATAATATCCCCGAGATCTTGACGATTTACTAAACGAGTACAAATAATAGATAAATAGACAAAATATTCTTGAAATTGCATTTGCTGTAAAATTAATCTAAAGCTTCCACTAGTTGATGCACCATTGTCGTCTGTCGTTTTTTCTGCTTATGTAAAAGGACTATTAGCAGCAGGAATTAACATGGATTAAATTACCACAGACCCGAATACACTTAAATAAGAAAAATTAGTACTAATTTCATTCCTTGAATTTTAAGAGAAGATCTTAATTTTGATTTGAAGATGTGTATTCTAGAGGTAGTCCTTCAAGATCTATAATCAATTTCTTCATTCGTTTTCAAAAAAAAAAAAAAAAAAATTGATGGCTCCCCATCCACTCCCTCCTGGGGATGGCAATCTAACTCTACAAATGGGGACCCGCCTCGCAACTCCCTCTACACATGTTAGATTAGGTTTTTGTATTTAGCTTATATATTATTTCACTTTTAATCTGCTGCCTTCCTAAATCCAAAAGTTTAATATGATAAATTTCAATCCCTAAATATTGCATCGAAGCACAATATACCAATAGAATAGTAATGTGAATGATAACTATCAAACAAATATAATAATTAATTGAGAAAAGAAAAGAGAAAGTTGACCGAAACTTATTGTGGGAAGAATATCAATAGATGAGAAAAAACACATGGGCAAAAGGAGATAAATTCATCTCACTGAAAGGAAAAAAAAAAAAAAGAGATAAATTCACTATGAAAAAGATGAAGTTACAATTTACTTTTTCACTTGTGGAATCCTAGAATGGTTTCTCTTTATATTTATAAAGGCTAAGTGAAAGCATTAAAAAAAGGGGGAAAAAAGGAAAAAAAAGAAGAAAGCATACAAGAAAAAAACTTATGAAAGGGTTCTACAATCTTTAAAAATAACGTTTCATTCTCCACCTTAACTTTGAGTTATCGAAAGTGCTCAAACTTGAAACCGAATGCTCAACCGAACACAAACCGCCATAAAAAACAAGTATCTGTAAGCAACAAAGTTAAAAAGTACACTCCTTTTTACATGTCCATTACTGACTATATCATATGCACAAAATGATTACACTTTGAATGTTGAGGTGCACACAATAGTACAACTCTTACGAACAACAAACTCAATAATTAAACATTTTAAACAAATAGCATCTTTAATTGCCCTGTGATCATTGTTAAAACTCAGCCTTTGTAGTGGGCAATGTAACTGTACGTTGAAGTGAGGTTTTCTAGCTAATTCTAAACCTCTCAAACTGAATAAGAAATCCATCAGAGGTCTACTTTAATTCTAGTTCCTTGCAATATCTAAATTGAAAAATCTAGCCAAATCACTAGTCTTTGCCAAACTCAAATCGAAATTGGATGTTCCCTTATATACCTTAAGATCCACTTAAAACCATCCCAATTATGTTTACTAAGATTAGACATATAACGGCTAACTAAACTCAGAGATGTGTAATATCAGAACGAATGCACAGCATTATATAATTAAAGTCTAAAACAAATCCAACATTCCTCCATGAATTTAAAAAGTGGAAGGATTAAGTTCATCATGTGGATATTTCAAAATCTTCTATGTTTCCTTTAATGTTCAAGTCATGAACTTGACTACCATTGCACCCTTCTTTAACCTATATGTCGTATCCTAAACTGGAATAATCATCATTATCCTCAGTTCGATCATTTAGTATCTAGAATAATCAAAATTCCCACTACGTGAGCAATCGCACCTAGTACGTTATCTGCTACCACAAACACCCTGACGCACAAAACACTCATGATAACTAATGTTAAATGCAACGGTCAAGAACAAACATCAAGTCTTGATTGTTATCTTAAAATTTTACAGCAAACTGCCAAATTCAGAGTTAATAAAGCAACTACATATCAATCATTGTTAATTAAGTTCCATAACCCCCATATTTTGTTTTCTTATGTACAACAACTACATCTCGCTGATAATTTTGTGCATTTTCCAACTAGTTTCAATCATAGATCCATTATATTAATGACCTACTTATCCACATATATAGCCCTTTAGCTAAGCTAAAAGTCACATTATCTTATGTAATACTCTGAAACTTGAAACGTTACAACCCGCCACATGTTTTACAGGGTAAAGACATGTTAAAACTTTTAACTAGCTAATACTATATAACCTACAATAACTGTTAATCACAATTGAAATAATTCGATTGAAATCATTCATGAAGATCTAACTAGATATCATTACAAACCATAAACTACTTCAAGGATGATTTTGGTACATCATTATAATACAAGTTAGAAACAATTAAAATTCTAGTTAATAACTATCTTATCATACTTTAACAATAATTATCCTCTCAATGATGTTAAGAACTTTAATTGCATTTATCGCCTAGTTGTCATAGTAAAAATAATACTCCATATTGCTCAATCTTGTGCATATGGCCTTAGGGCCTTGTTATT
The DNA here is from genome assembly GCA_037954665.1 of Laguncularia racemosa. Taxonomy (NCBI): domain Eukaryota; kingdom Viridiplantae; phylum Streptophyta; class Magnoliopsida; order Myrtales; family Combretaceae; genus Laguncularia; species Laguncularia racemosa. The sequence continues at coordinate 55,642 of JBBMOL010000039.1, read as the reverse complement.
GGAGGTGTAATTATCTGTACCTCTAGTAAAAAAAAAAAAAAAAATGATCCTAAAGGGTGAGCTAATATTCAATACATATAATTTACAAGCACGCACACATGATCAAACATCTCTTGAATCACATACATCAATGTAAAACTAAATAATCAAACAATAAGTTATTATTTGAATTAGTTTTCAAACAATAGAGGGGTGCTGATGACCCCGCTACACCATATATAAATATAATATTAGTATGATGTTAGGAACTACTACTACAGGCCTCGACATCGATGAGTTCCTACATTTATCGAAACCTCTCAGTATGTAACTTCATATGGCATATTGCCACATACCAATTAATGGGTGCTCCTTAAGGTTTACTACTATTGGTTCTTAGGCCAAGCTAAGCATAATCAACAAGCAACTTGATCATAGCTAATATAGTCTTAATTTCATTTCCTCGACTAACTTAACAAGCACAAGTAACATATAAGATTACACATACAGAAATGGCGGTATCAAACACAATTGGTCCTTTCCTAATAGTTGTACTAAAACCTGACAAACAACAATATAGTTAATCTTAGTACTAGCTAAGAATATTGTCTAAGTTATCATATTTTGTTACCTAGTTAATGGTAGGTTGCTTTCCTTACCTTTGATAGAGTTTCTAGAGTCAAGCTAGGGTTTAGGGTTAAAGAAAACAGAAAATAGAAAGAAAACGAATAAAAAGGTTTTCAAAGTACACAGTTGTATAGTTAGCCATGTACATGAGCTTAGAAGGAAACATGGGCGTGTATTGTAGCCATGTACCTTTTTGTACACTTCTATCATTCTACATGTTTAACTACATGACCATGTACTTAGCTATATACTTAGCTGTATACAATTATATGGGTAAGTACACGAGCGTGTACTTGGCCGTGAACCTCCTAACTTGTTCTTTTCTTCTTTAAGCAACGTGAGCAAGTATAAGGGTGTGTACTTGATTGTGCATCCCACTATTTCACTTCGAATTCTCTTCCCAATTCACTAATTTTTAACTTCTTCTAACCTTAAATGAAATTCATTACTACTAAGTCTAATTATACATTGTTTATCACATCAAGACACTAACTTTAATTGAATCGAACAACTTATCGGTTTGGATGGTTCCAATGATTGAAGTTTTGTCCTAAATTTTTTCTCACATTGGTTATTCTATAGCGAAATCCAATGAAGTCAACCTTAATTCATATCACACGCAAGTAAATGACAATCAAGAATCATTAATTGGTATATTTATTGTGAGTAATTTCATTAGATTGTAGAGTGTAGTATTCATTTTCTTCTATTAGGGTTTTCCTTACTCTAAGGGTGCTATTGTGTAGAAAGTGAAAATGGTCAGATTGACCTATGTTTGATTCTTTTATATATATCTCGTAAAATGACTAACTTGCTCCATAACTTAGTTTGTTATTACTTTTATTTGCTCTAACCTTTTATTATTCTATTATTTTATTTATTTTTCTTGAATTTTACATCTTAAGTACTCTACCCACAAGTGGCTCTAAGCAATAATTCATAACCTATCCATCTTGAGTAACTACGAGTCCTGATGTCAAATACAAGCAGTGTGCAAATCAAATCCAATGTAGTTTAGTTCTGGTTTCATTACTAATCTACACATGTAATCAATTACACAAGGTAAGGCCCAGCGTACTTAGCAAAAGATGATGATAAATTCATTTAACTCTTTATGGACTAAATTCTTAAGAGATTATACTCGAAATCAGGATCGAGTGCCAAGGACATGGTAAATCACCTATTTTAAGGTGTTCCATGATTAAGGTACCTTGGCAGTCGTCGGGGATCTTTAGGAATCAACCATCGGTCCGAATAGAGGGGTTTTAATCAACCAATAGGGGGTGTATTGTCCACCACAGCAATAAGCTATTAACTCCCTTTGTTAATTCACCTGAAAACCATCCTCGGAGAACGCTGCTCAGCTAATACTTGCCGTGATCATCCACCTTTGCCAGAAACTACCATAAAATGCCCACAACTTTAAACTTTGACCTTTAAGTCCATTGAAAATCATCCCCAGTGATTTTAATTAGATATTATTGATTCTTCCATAGTTTAATCTCTTTATAAAATTAAAGTTTCACTAGAGAGCCACGAAAATTTTCAAAACTATGTCTCTTCTTCTTTCACTAAAGACAACTGACTTGTTAAATTCACAATTACATAACGATTCCCATATCAATCCTGGTTTTCACGGTTCCTTAGTTAAAGAGATTGAACCTACTAGCTTATCACGGGACGGAAACACTGCAAGTATACCCACATACATATACACACATGCACGCATAAGATTGCTTCCATTGATTTCTTTAACTTCACTTACATGATTTTATTTGTGTGAATTAGGAAATGTCAACAACAAAGTTAAGGGAAAAGGTGGGTTTCTCCCTTGTTAGTTCCCGAACTTTGAGTTTTGTGAAAAAAATCCCCACCTCTTAATACCTAAGTAGGACATGACAGAGAGAGCTTTACATTTCTATTTCTATTTCTAATTGGAAAGTATAAGTGATAAGGGGAAAAAAAGAGCCAATTTCTTTTATAAAGAAACCCTAGGGGTTATCTGACAAATTGCCCTTACTTTTATTTTATTGATTAGGATATCACATCCTCTCTCCTTATAAAACATCTTTAGTTCTTGATGTTTAGAAGAGTCACTTCTCTTGCATTTCCTTTTATAATTCCTATGTAACCCGTATGTTAAGAATGGTTGCTCAAGGGCACTTTCTCTTACTCCTAATCACCCCTAATTACAAAATTAGCATCTTTATGTAGCGTTTAATTTGACATGTCAACTTTATGTATATAATTACTTAACATGTTGATATGATGTTGATGCTAAATTCATACTTTTACATAGATCTTATTTGATGACATTTTAGATAGAAAACATTTATATTATGAACAGTTTTAATGTTATGTTCTTTGACGCTGGCAGAAGTCCCAACACTAATATCACATAAGAACCTTTTATATCTCATACCATGCACCTGATGAATAGCGAGGCAACTTCCAAAACGGTTTGCACACAAAGATGGATAACGAGGCAACTGCGATGGACCTAAAATCCCATCACATATGGCTGGGAAGGAGCCAATAAACTCACGGATTGTAGTAATGTCGTTGCTCACATTGTCAATGGAGATACACATCACCTTTTTAATTCTATATGGAGAAACAGTTTCACAAACAATTAACGCAATTGCTTATGCATTGTGAGCATGGCTGAACATCTTCAAAATAAGAGCTCCTTTAAATCAACAAAATTTGATGGATCCACTGGCCAGTGCCATAAATGTAATAATAATCCACTACGAACTTCAAAACATCTGATGTCAACAAAAGGACCGATTTTATCTTATGAATGTCTCACTAGATCTTTTCTTTATGATAAGTATACAATTTTAATATATCCTCCTCACCAACCTCCTTAATGCTTTTTGTATGAGGGATTGAAAGATCATTGAAAGCATTTTTCCTATACGCAACCATAAGCCGTTTGAAACAGTTGTTCTACATGCACCTTATACCCTGCGACATGAGTGAAGGCATGTTTATAAGAAAAAAAGAAGAAGAAGAAGAAGTATTTAGGCACATCAAATGCCTAGATCGATCTACCGTGCTATGATGAATGTTGTGATGCTATAATATCACACTTCTCTACATGCCTCACGTAATAACGTTTTAAATGACCGATGCCATTGTTCATGCTGGAAAACAATTTTCTTTTCCTTTCTTTTTCTTTGCAATAGTTGCACTCTACCTTCTCACCTGTAACAGCATATCCACAAGTTTGAGTGCTTCCAATTGTTAGACATTCCTTTGCCAATGGTTAAAATAGGCTCTGTTCTAGCATATTTGGTGTTATCTCATGATTCTGTTGGTTAAGCATTGGCTATCGCGAATATGCCCATTTTGGCTCCTAGGCATGTATGAGTTGCGTTCTTGGTCATCGAGAATACTGATAGTAGCTCGACTCCAATCGCTGACTATCGATATCATGCGATAGGATCATATCATCGGCATCATAAGCGAGGTCACAACCAATAGTTGGGATTGATTGTTAATAAGTACGGTGGATTATAGTGATTATCCAACATATTAAGGATTTTCGACCAAAGATCTAAGAAAGTGGCTGAAAGGCTTAAAATAGAGCTGAAGAAATAATTGAGGAAAATATAAGTAGATGAACTTTCGATTTTCACATGTTAAATAGTTTAAAATTAAGTCCCCATCTCCGAAAAATCATGTGATTTCAATTTTTAGTGGTTGTCGCCTTGTAGTGGCCTGAAAATGGTTACTTTTACTCGAAAAACTCAAATGGCTGTTTTGAGCACTCTACTATCAAGCATTAGAATGCAGAGAATATCATAATTTCAATAATCTACTATTGAGTACCGATATGCATTTTTTTTGCATTATAATGCTCAACATTGGACTATTTAGGTTATGATAGTCCACTATTGAGTGACATAACTATGGGAAACAGAAAATCAAAATTCTTAGTTTGGTGGGTTGGCCCTTGCATAAGAGATGCCATTGGGTTGAATTTGAGATGGATTTCATAAAGCTGGGATTTGATTCGGTATCTTATAAAGCTTTTTAAAAATGTCATAAAACCTTATAAGGTTTTTATCTTATACTTGAAACCTACCTCCTATGGGGTATTGTAGAATTTGCAACTCAACTCAACTCGATCTAACTCACCTCTATAACAAATAATCTTTCAGAAAGCATGTGGTATTCATCTAATTATCTCCTACCACTTTTATGACATAGTAAATTTCACAATAAACAAAACATCCAATTCCATAGGGCTTTTGGGTAATAGAGAAAAAAAAACCTGAAAAAAAACACTCACTTTTTTTTCCATTTATATATAAAACGTATATAATATGCCGTTAGAAATGGAAGCTTTTCCTATGCTAAGAAAGACTATCAAGGAATAGTTGGTACTTTTTATGGGGTGATTTCTTTTATTCTCTCTTTAGAGAGAATAAGAAGTTCAAGTTATGTGACTATTATGCCCTCAACAATATCTCTATACATATGTTACATGTATCAATATACATATTAATATATATATATATAAATAGATTATATAATATATGTCATATATATAAATTATATAATCATCAAATACATATAACTTATATATAACAAATATATAATCTATATGCATATTTTATTCCAAATAGTAAATGAATGAAAATTAAACCCATTACTTTGAGTATAGAAAAATAAATATTTAGTCACTTAATCATGTTTAATTTTATAATAATATTTATACTTAAAAATATAATAAATTTTAACAATTAATTTTTTCCTATTGACAAATGCATAAGAGGCTATATCATGTACTCAACTATTTTTTTTTTTCTAAAAACCCTTACACAAATATATATATATATAATATATATATATATATATATATATATATTGTATGTATATAATACCTAGTTGCCATTAATATATGATTTTATTTTAGTTATGAAATCTGATATGCAATTCTATAGAGTTTTGAAATAAAACGTTAAAACAGTCTTAAAATGTTGGAGCAAACTATTATATAAAATTATTATTAAATCCCATGAATTAGATATTCTATAATCATATGCTTAGCAGTGTCTCTATGCTTGTCAGGATGGGAGCCCATCATGCCGTGCCTAGTTGGGACATTGTGCCAACCCGATTCATATTGTATAACCGGTCGAGATAACCATACCCGTGCTTGCATTGGCGTACGTCGTACCGGCGCGGAGCCAGTGCCAATCTCTGTCTAGGATCCGTCCTGGATTAACTGCAGTTGGGGCATCATTTCCTCTTTTCCATTACCTTTTGCCAATTGTCTCTTGCTAGATTTTGGACGATAAAGGCATGGACAACAGCATTCGTTAAGGGACATATAATTATTAAGTTGCATCCTTAATTATTTCTTCAGTATTCCAATGGGTGTCCAATCAATCGTGTGGCGTTAATCTTGGGGCATACGGCAAGTGGCCAACTCTCATCCGTCTGGGACTAAACTTTACCAGTCAACTGGCTACCTAATCCCCCGGGAGGCAGAATATATTATGTGGCATCTTCCTTTACTCCCTCTTCACGCCAACGTGTTGAGATTGACATTTGAGTCCTGTTGCAGGCTCTCCTAAGTCGTCAACGAACTTAAAAATTTTGATATACGGTTACAGTTTATTAACGAGTGATTCTAGGACTTTCTCTTCGATCGACTTAATAAATAAGCATATTTTCCTATACAGTAATTATAAATTTTATTTTTATCAATTATATATATATATATATATATATATATACACACTTTGTCTAAATGACATCTACTATTACATTGTAAGAAATATTCATACTGTTATCATTCTTAACAAGTAATATACAACCACTAGCACATGCTAACCAGATCATTTTAAATCTCAAAGAATATATAGAGTTTTATATCTTTTAATCTCCATATGTATATAACTCTGAAAGCCTTTCGAAAGTAATATATATTTTTTCTCTATGGTTTCACCATCACCCCCACTTTTCTTTAAACAAAAATAATAATAATTGGTAGGTATTTAAAGCAATATCTGTATGTGCAGCTTTATGATCAAAGAATGCTTATTCAGTTTTTTTTTTCTTTTTTTTTTTCAGCTTCAAAGTCTACTTTCCACGCGGTCAAATTTTCATTTGGGGATAAATTTAGAAAGAAGAGGAAGGATTGGCATTTGGAATAGTGTGAGAAACCTTTAACTAATTGGCGTTATTTTTAATTTTTCCACATTGAACCTTCAACTCGCTTGAAAGTATGCATCTACAGTTGGCTGAAGTTAATTCCACGCGCCTTGACGACTTATTGGCCCCGTAAATAACAATTATAAAGTATTTGAATAATCAAACTTTAGGATATTTCTAAAGATTAACCAAATCCTTACTTTTGGTCTTCCCTGAAACTTCCTCTGAAGGGAATACATACGGAAAGTATTTGCGTCTAGGTGAATTTTTGGATGTAGCCATCTTTACTAACATTGGGATATTCCTTTAAATAAAAAATGACACAACTTTGTTATCGAGTTACCACCTAAATTTCAAGGTTAAATATACTGACGCAGCGAGTTAGCGTAGAAAATACGAGAATCACTTGACGAATGATTATCTCAAACAAATAATGGTTGCGCACAACCCGTTAAAGGAGAGAAGCCTATCATAAAGTGTATTTCAAATATAAGATAATAAGACGTAACCCTAACATGACTACCAAGAGGTTTATGTACTCTTCGTCAAATATCTAGGGAAAAAGGTGAATCTACGCGTACACAGTCGACGGCACGGCCGTGCTTCAGGCCGTGTTGGACTCTGTGACGATTAGCTGTTCGATACCCCTGTTCGAGACACGGCCGTGCTTTAGGCCGTGTTGGACTCTGTGACAATTAACTGTTCGATACTCTTGCTCGAGACACGGCTGTGCTTCAGGCCGTGTTGGACACTGTGAAGTTTTACTATTTGCCCCCCTTGCTCAAGACACGGCTGTGTTTCAGGCCGTGCGCAGAAACCGTTCTTCCAACTGTAGGATCGCATCTTGTATCCCCTCCATCATATACTTAGAAAAGCAATGGAACCTTTTTAATCACATCTTTACTTTATACGCTATCATAAATATCTTATCATTTGTAACTTAATTAATATCGTAAATGGCTTATCAATGTAATCTAGGAGGATTATTAACTATTATCAATATTATGAATTATTTGCTCTCACATATTATGGTGTTTCATGCTTCATGTTGTGTTATATGTTGCATCTTAATTTGCTAAGGCTAATAGTAGTTTGTCAAGTGGTTTAATTAGTTGTCACTTGCTAGTGATTAGCTACTTCTTAGCAAAACTCTTAGTCAATCAACTTCTCCTCCATATGAGCTAAGTTAATTGGGCTCCTTGAATATCCCAAAAACAACTCATTACAGGTTATACTATATCTAAAGTAAATCGAATAGAATGTACATTGGACACAGTCTATAATCCAACAAATTTACTACATGGCTTAATTTCTAAATTGCTTCACCAAAAATTGAATGCTCTATATAAACCACAATACACCTAAAAACAAAATAATGATAGGAATCGAGTCTAAAGACACTTCTTTCCTAATGCCTAACATAGACCTATTTAGATCTCTGGATCACACAAACTAAGTCTCAGCAATGCTTAAACTTCTCATCATGCAAGCTCTTTATCAACATGTCAAGTTGATCACATGGGTGTTAATCTTCTAAATCACATCTCCCTCATTGATCATATTGCATATAAAATAAATCATGAACTTCTATACGTTTCATCCTCTTGCAATGCATGGGATTATTAACCAAATGAATAGCACTCTAACTATCACACTATACAATAATACATATCTACTACACAATGAAATTAGAATTTAAACCCCTCCACCGAATTGCCTCTTCAATCACCTCAATTCTTAACATGAACCCAACCCCTATAGTAGGAAAGGCAATTGCAAACTAAAGTGAAACCTTCTAGCCGAAGGCATAACTTTCTAAACAAAACACAAAAACTAACTTCCATTTGTCTAAATCCCCTACCAAATTGAAATCTAGAAACTTAGGTAATACATAAGAGCTATTATCAAACACTGCAAGATTTACATAACATTATCCTAATGGCTTTCCCTATGATTAGAAATGTGATAGCTAACTTTACTCATAGCACTTGTAATGTTTAATCGAGTATAAAACAATAGTGTATATAATGTTGCCTATCATTAGAGTAATGGAAATATAAAAAACATCAAGTGTACTTTCTTGAAGTTCATCATTGATCTCGGTATAAGAAAATATCACAAGGATTAGTAGTCAATTATACTTAGATCCATTATAATACTTTCACTACTTCCTAAATTGAACGTAAATGTTCATATAGATAAGTATAAGCAATTTATGTTTGACTTGCTTAAACAACCATACCTCTAATCAATCTTTTAGAGTAGTAAATTAGTGCACTTTTTGCATTACTTTTCATTTAGGGTACAACTCTAGTTCTTAACTTATTAAGCTTAATATGTACCTTTTTTCCACATTTTTTAATTTGATTGAAGACTTGTGTGAATTTTTCTTGTGTTTGATTGAATGTATATAAATACTTATATCTACCTACTATTTCTTTTCTTTATTTTCTTTTTCCTCTCTTTGTAATTTTATTTTTTTTTTGTTTTTTAGTCTATTATCTACTTACACTCCTTAGCTTAAGATAAAATATAATTGTAGAGGCATTTTAAACACTCTCTACTCACACAAGCCTATGGGTATATCTACTCTCTCTAAAAGATTTAGATCCTATAAATCTCACAAATCGTATGCAATCAATGATTATCTTAGTCATATCTCTAGGGTGAATTTAAAAAAATGTGCTAACTTGCATTACAATCCTTCACTATTCATCTTCAAGCATGATCATCTTAAAATCAAGATAAAGGCATAAGATTTTCTTTTTGGCTCTTCAAACTTCTGCCCTACTCCATCTTGAAAGCATTATTATCTTTCAACCAACATCCTTATTTCTCTTTCTAATGGAGCTACTCTTGAATTCATTACCTATATTCTTCTTAGTCTCTTTCAAACCCTTATGTTAAAGTTTCTCTACAATCCATGTGCTATTGTTCTTCCCCTCCACAATTTTTCCTAATGTCCTTTTCCTTGAAACAATTTGCTAAATTTCTTTCTTATTCTCTTTCTTTAGATCGTGTGGCATCTCCATTAAGATTGCTATCACGTCGAGGCATGTTTTCATACCTCTTTTATATACACCAAAACACACACATCAACCCTTCACTCGCCTTAAATGTGAACCAATTGATCATTACATCAATGGAAGCTCTTAGTGGTCAAGAATGGCCTATTGAATGTGATTGACATGTTCATATCATCCAAAGTTTCTAGCACCTTTAAGTTCTACATATGATGAGTCCATTGCCTTAATAAACACATTTTCTATAGGACTAACAATTCATGTTACCATGTCATGTCATATATTCGTATTTGAATGGATTTGTGTTTAAAAAACGTTAACCTATGACATGACCTGTTCATTAATTGTGTATAAAAACCTACACCCATAACCTAACTCGCATGTCTTGTATTTAGGTTGAACTCATTTATCAATAAAAAAGTTATAAATAAATTTATAATATACTTATATATTCAATGTGAAAAGGGCAACAATAAAATTAACCTTTACAAATACTAATGCCGTAAGATCTTAAAGATTAAATTTTATAAATATTTCCCATATGCCTTACACCTTTGTTTGTCGTAACCTCAAGCTTTTGGCTTCTCATAAAGTGTTGCTTAAACACCTCATTTACCAAAAAGAGAAGTTATTGGTAATTTATATTACTGTCAACTTCTTGAAGTGTTGAGATGGTAGAAAAAACATGTGTAAAATGACTTCAAAAGGAATTTAAAACACTATGTAAAGTATGCTATCGATTCTTTCTTTTAAAGGCCTATTATTTTTATCCTTTTAATTTTATTAAGTGCACCTTGTAAGTGGCAAAGCACTATTCCACATTGTAAATGTTTCTTTGTTACTAGAAAAGCATTTAGTTGCTAGATCTAAAGGCTTTATATATACTCCTCATATCTTCTATCTTTAAGATTTGATTGAATCAAAATTGGTGCGAAAACTAGGGATTTGGGTTTTACTCTTTCTTTTTCATAATAAAAAAAAAGAGTTTCGTAAATATATTGTTTTTCATGTTATGTGCTACATTTACCCTTTAAATAACCAAAAAATGGAAATAAGGTGATCCATTTCCTTCGTTTCAAGACTTGAACTTGAAAATACATATGCCTGTATTGCATCTCCCCTCACATTTATCTCTTGTATTCTCATTACTCCATCATAAAATGATTCACTATTTTTCTTTAATTTGTTCATGTAAGATATACATTCACAAGACTACTCACACATTAGTTATATGATTAAAATACTTGACCTTAGTGATATAATCTCCTACCAGAATATATGTCACTACAATTAATTTTCTTCCCTCTCTCTTAATTAGGTGTTTGACATGAAAAACAAAAAAATAAAACCAGATCATAAGCTAATAGCTTAAAAAAAAAGCATACATGACAGAGCTACAAAAACAACAAAAAACAAACTAGATTATTAGCTAATAATTTCATAGGTTTAGGGCTAGAATTGGAAAGAAAAAAGTGGTGAATTAGGATGGATGTTGAGTGAAATGAGATTTTTACATGAAAATTGAAATGATCTAAGACAGAATAGATGATGGAGTTACATGAAAATGAGTCAATAAGAGAATAAATGAAAATAAGAAATAGACTTGAAAAGTAAAATAATCTAATTGCTTTTGCTTGTGTTGTGTTGCCACTAAGGAAAACTAAGAAAGAAAAGAAGAATAAAAAAGATGAAAGGAAACCTTAGACTCTATGGTGAAACTGTGAAACTTGAAAGTATATTGTGAGATGAAATAAACTATTAAAGAAAGCAATATAAATATATAAAATCGTATTAACATTACACAAGTTCGCGAGTCAAACCTAGAACCTGTTTAGTAAATAGATTCATAAAAGTGTTTATGTGCTAAACTCGAACCTAGACACGAATTTTAACGTGTTATTTTTGGGTTTAACACGTTTATTATTCATGTCAATTTTTGTTGACTTGAACTCATTTATAATCATATCGTGTCATGTCTAAGTTTATGAGTTGGGTCCTAAATTTTAAGCCTTAGTTTTCTAAACTACCTATAGGCCATTTTATTAAAAGGTTAGCTAGTTGCAAGATTGTGATTATTGACTTGAATTCCATCATTCTAGTCAATAAAGAATGAGGAAAATGGACACACTAGCACCTAAATCACAATGAGTATGAAAACTTGATACTCCAAATAGTAAGAGGAAGAGAAAAGCTACCAAGATCACAATGCTTTGGTTAAAGATTGCTCTAAATCATAGCACTACACCCTTTATGAGAGCGATGGTTTCATACCTATCTAGCTTTCTCTTACTATGCATATGGATTCCCATATAAAATTTTTATAGATCAAAACTTGAGCCTAAACATTTGCAAATGGAATATTGATCTTTAATCCCTTAAAAACTTCTAAAATTTTTTAATTCCCTAGCCTAGTTGTCCTTTTAAACTTTCTTAGAAAATATGGTCACAGGTTTAGGAACTCTCCTAGTCATTATGGTAACCCCTTATTCTTTATAAACTCAATTGTTATCTTAATTTCACCATTTTTCTCATCAATTCTTGTAGTTTTCTTCTCACATTGCTTCTTCTCTTCTTTTGCATCAACCTATTCCTCATTCTTATTGGTTCACTTTTTTCACATAACTTCATCAATATTATTTATAAGCTTGCTCATTTTACTTAGGATGAAATATTTTGCAAAGAAGGCTCTTGAAAGTTCATCCTATGTCGTAAATATATGGGGTAATTGCTAATATAGCCACCTTAGCCTTCTCTATTGAGGAGAATAGGAAAGAATAAGTTAAATTATGTATTTACTCACCCTGTTTAGTTAATGGCATCACAAATACCTAAACAATTCACTGGGTAAGTGTTAGGATACTTCTAACTCCATCGAATTGGTCTTACTAGACCAAATGGATTAATACTACTTTTAGCTTGAAGTTGTTCATATTAATGGTTGGGCATACTAAACTTTGCCTTTTCAACTAGTGAATTGCTCAATAAATCGAGAACTTCAGTCAACCATTATGGTAACTAGTTGGTTTTTTTTTTTTCGTTACGAACTTCAGTCATGATTTTTAGTCCGCTTCTTCATGAAACAATATTGGGTTACTCTTATTTTATAATAAATTTTTCTATCGCCTAAATTGTAGGATCAAATCAACAAAAGATAGCTCAAATAACAATAGAACAAAATGAAGAGAGATATGGGAGAGGAGATGAACACAATGATTGGAAGTGAAAAGCCCCTTAGAAGGGATAAAAAAAAAAAAAAAACCATTGGCAAAGGAGCAATGACAATCCACTATTAAATAAAAGAAAGGGATACAAAAAACTATTGGCAAAGAAGGAATGACAATCCACTATCAAACAAAAGAAGGGACAAAAGATAGTAGCATTTAAAGTTGGAGTATTACATTCTCAGCAATAGAAACTGGACCACAACTAAAAAAAACTCAATATGTAGATAAGGACAAGATTGTCAAGACATTAGAACCAAATCTCATGTAAAAAACCCATAATGTTACATTTGGTATATAAAAATGATCTGGAATAGAATAATATAAAATAGCATGGATTTGAATGTAATGAAATGGAATGGATTAGAATTGGAATGATAAATTCATTCCCTTGTTTGGAAGTACTGCAGGATGGAATGCATATAAATTAGTATTTGTCAAAAATACATTTAATTATTAAATGGCATAATTATGTTGAGGGATAAAATGTAATTTTAGTTAATTTAAAAATACTTTTAAATATGGGAAAAGGAATAAAATTCGGAATCATGTTTCTATTTCGGATCCAATCATGTATATTAAACATGATATAAATTCATTTATAAGTCTTGACTAGAACAGAATCAAAAAAGAGAATGTAGGAAAGTATAAAATAAGAAGCTAAACATAAGTAATAATATAAAATGGAAGAGGGACCAGAAAGAGAATTGAAAGAGTCGTCAAGAGAAAACTTCGATCGACCAATTCTGATCAAAACGTTTAAACTCGGCCTTTCTCTTCTTGATAAAAGTTACATTAAATTATTCAAAATTTAAATTACAAGTTATAAATAAATCGTCAAGAATTGGACATCGACCAATTCTCATCAAAACTTTTAATCTTGGTCTTTCTCTTCTTGATAAAAGTTACATTAAATCAGTCAAAATTTAAATTACAAGTTGTAAATAAATCATCAAGAATTGGACATATACTCATCAAGTACCATTTGGACGAATACAAATTAAGGAGTACACTTATGCCTCCCTGCGAGATTCTAATGTTGCCATGTACCTGAAAAGAGACACACCAAGATGCTCCGAGTTTAAATTTTGACATATTCAACGTTGCCTTATTCAAAGGTTTCTTTTGCTTACGAAACTGAGCTTCAATCCCCCCTTCTTTTATTTATTTATATTTAGATGGCCTACTTTAAGCTGTTAGATAACGAACCATCGGCTACTCCGACCTGTTCCATCTAAATCCTTATTTCAAACCATGGAGTAATTTAATAATCCTCTTACGCAATCCGTTTGAAAAGGCAAGTACTTATTTCTCTATATATACCCTGCATGGAATTCAATTGGATGTCACGGACCAAAGTGCAACCGGTCACACACAACCCATTTCTTCAAACCTTCAGTGCTTATCTATTTAGTCAGAACATCCTCACATTTGCAGTAGTCATTATAGGATATAACATCATTCATCAACATGTCTCGTTTCCTAGTTTGGCTGGCGTTCGTTCTAGCTCTTTTAGCGTACTCAAAAATCACTACGGCTGAAGTCATCGAACACTCATTTCATGTAATATCATTGTTTAGAAAACCTAGTTATTATATATATTATTAGCAAAATGTTTTACTGATATAAGTATACTATATCGTTTACGTCTCATCATTTTTCAGGTGAAAAATCTGACTGTCACCAAGTTGTGCCGCCGGCAAGTGATCACGGCGGTGAATGGAAGCCTTCCGGGACCGATCATACGCGTCAGAGAGGGCGACACTCTTATTATTCACGTATACAACGATTCTCCATATAACCTCACCATCCACTGGTAAAGATATATCCTTCTCAAAGAAGCTAATTAATATTGTGTTTGTGTTTCATTAATTACATGACCTCAAGTCCAAAGTGCGTATATTTTTTACTTTAATAAAAGACTATTAAGCATGCAATATTAGTTCCATCTGTTTTCATCAATATTATAATAAGAAAAGTTGATTAATAAATAATTAAATAATTTTATTCAATGACTATTAAGGTTTACGTGCAGACTTTTCCCTTGAGCTCCCTATGTCAATCATATTTGGTACTTACTTGTTCTATACACATTCCAGAAAGGTTTTTAGACCCTCCAGAAAAAAAAAAAAAAAAAAAACAAAGAAACAAATAAATTGATAATTTAGGACACTTAATAAAAAGTCAAAAGAACATTTCTCATCTTTTCACATGTATATTTTCTTTCTTGACCGAACCTATATGCATCCTGATCAATATGCAATTTCCAAACTCTTGCTTTAGTTAATGCCCTACAACTTTGACGTTGATGAGTGAAAAATGGATAAATATATACATGCAGGCATGGAGTGTTTCAATTCCTGAGTGGATGGGCAGATGGACCCGAGTACATAACACAGTGCCCAATTCGTCCAAAACATAGCTATACCCACAAATTTAAAATCACCAAGCAAGAAGGGACTCTCTGGTGGCATGCTCATTCCTCGTGGCTTCGAGCAACCGTGTATGGAGCGATCATCATCCGCCCTAGAAAGGGTCATTCATATCCCTTTCCTAAACCCTATAGAGAAATTCCCATCGTACTCGGTTAGTATTTTCTTTCCCCCTTTTTTTTTTTTTTTAATCCTTCTAAGAAACCTTCTTAAAATTAATATTTGACCTTTGGACCTTGGTGATGTGCATAATAATACATTAGCTGAAAAAGTATAAAACTTAATTAATCTTTTTTGAAAGGTTTTCAACTCAGTTGAAAATTACATTACAATTTTTTGACATCCATCCGTACTCGAATATAATTTCATGCCATAATGTATAGAATTTTTTATAGATGAACAATTTCAAAATATATATATACATATATATTTATAGTATTTTTAAATTATTATAAACAATTAATTGCCTTTGCTTTGCTGGCTTCTGTTATTCTATTTTTTTTTTCGTCACTTTTAATTGTGGAAATTCATTAATAAGATGATCACGTACAGGGGAGTGGTGGAATGGAAATGTTGTTGATATAGAGAACAATGCATTAGCAACTGGTGCAGCCCCTAACAATTCTGATGCTTACACAATCAACGGCCGACCTGGAGATCTCTATCCTTGTTCTCAGAAGAGTAAGTATTTGAAAGGATACATAATCACTCACAATCTTAATTTAAATCTCATAAATTAAAGCAAAGGGAGGAGGAAAAAAAGAAGAAGATTTGAAATAGAAAAATACTTTTTAAATTAATGAATTTCATTTATTATTTATTTGGTGCATCCCGATACTTGCTAGAGAAAAGATAGATGACATCCATATATGCTTAATGGCTGCCTTTTATAAGTAGTTTATTTTTCAACTAATGCCAATTATTCATTTCTTTATTGTTAAACCGATCCTAATAATTGTTTTTACTTTTCAAATGGTCAGAAACATACAAAAAGAAGGTGACCTATGGAAAGACCTACCTTCTAAGGATCGTCAATGCTGCACTCAATAACCAACTCTTCTTCAAAATAGCTAATCACAGGATGACAATTGTTGCGGTGGACGCGGCATACACCAACCCTTACGAGACAGATGTGGTGCTGGTCGCACCCGGTCAGACTACCGACGTACTCCTCACGGCCGACCAGAAACCAGGAGCATACTACATGGCGGCTAGCCCCTATGTGACCGTACCCAATGCAACATTTAATAACAGCACCACCACAGGAATCCTTATCTACGAAAATGCCCCTTCTAAAACCCAAACCGCCATAATGCCTCGACTTCCAGCTTTTAACGACACACCCACAGCCCACAAGCTCAACAGCAACATCACGGCCCTCGTTGGTGCACCCCACTGGGTCCCAGTGCCACGCCACGTGGACGAACACATGTTGGTCACCGTTGGACTGGGTCTAACACCATGCCCACAGAATGCCACTTGCAGTGGCCCCAACGGGCAGAAATTCTCTGCCAGCATGAACAATGCTTCGTTCCAATTACCTACCAAACTGTCCATTTTACAAGCGTTCTTCTTTAACGTTAAAGGGATTTACACTGCTGATTTCCCTAACAAACCACCCGTGAAATTTGATTACACGAATCCGAATAATAGCATGAACACAGGTTTGTTGTTTGCACCTAAGAAGACAAGCGTGAAGCAAGTCAAGTTCAATGCGACCTTAGAGATAATCTTCCAGGACACATCCCTTATCGCCGTAGAGAACCATCCGATGCACATTCATGGGTACAATTTCCATGTGTTGGCTCAAGGTTTTGGCAACTTTGACCCAACAAAGGATCGCAAGAAGTTCAATCTTGTCAATCCACAAATCCGCAACACCATTGGTGTACCGGTTGGTGGTTGGGCTGCCATCAGATTTACCGCTAATAATCCAGGTGATTGATTTTCTTCTTGACTATAATAGAGATGTGACGATTATTAATTAATTAAGTCATCCATTTGGCATTTTACGTGATTCTAAATCTTTCGGCTTTCGTCCGTTTTCCATTATAAGGGTTATTTAAGAGATGCTGTGGCATTAGTTAAAGGCCTTTAAAGGAACAAACATTTCGTATTTTCAAATATATTTTAGAACAAAAACATTCGTTCTTTCAGCTGTTCGACAAATGTCATCTAATGATTATCGGTCTAAAACCACGAATATACTTTAATGATTTTGTTGAGATTACTGAAGTTGTTTTATTTGAATTTTGCTGCAGGCGCATGGATCGTACACTGCCACTTGGATGTGCACCTACCGTGGGGGCTAGCCAGTGCATTTGTTGTTGAAAATGGACCAACGCCATCGTCTAGATTGCCCCCACCACCGCATGATCTTCCTCATTGTTAGAAAATTTAATATTTTTTGGTCACCAAATAATGTCTTTAAATTTCATCTCATCGTTAGTCGAGTCCAGTTTAAAATTCGTTTGCATTCCTTAGAAGAGCAAGCAAGTGTGTGTAATAATTTTTAACAATCTCTCCCTCTCGATGGGATTGTACTCCGTATGTTGTATCAAGTGATGATGGAAGATCACATTCTTTTTAGACAATTATTATTATTTTAATTATGTTGCATATTTCTCCCTTTTGTGTTTGGGTTGACGTGTAAACGTTACCAAGTCGATTACGTGCTTGCTCCCCTTTTTTAACTTTGGATTTTCTAATGAATATATTATCCAGATTTTCATATTTTAACGACAATCTTATTTATGTTCCCTTGAAGCTGACATTTTAAGGGAGATGCGACAACATATAAATGAATCTATAAAGGAAAATTAAATGCCCATCAAAGAGGACATACATACTAATAATAATAAACATTTTTCTTTATTGGGTGCAAATGAGAGAGGAAAGAAATTATATTAACCTACATATATAGGAGGTCCAACAGGACAATTAATAGAACATTAGAAATTCGAGAAATGGAGGAAAACTCAAGGTATTTAGAGGTACGTGAATAAAACACCTTTCCTTAAAAGACTTCTATGAGTCCTATATGAAGTTGTTAAAGAGTTTTATTATTATTATTTTACTTTTCTTACTTTTTTAAAAGATATTTAGGATATGTTCAAACATGTTTTTGTCATGTTTGAATAATTATTTGACAATTTAGGATTATTTTATGGAATATTCTAGTACACAAAGATATATTTTATTAATTTTTGTTAACTTATGAGTATTCCTATTTTATTAGTAGACATGTCAAACTCTCTCATAACTGTGTCTTTCATTTGTCAAGTAGATGTAATTTTTATGCCTTTACTTATTTATCTAGTTACAATCTTATCTTTCTTTATTACAATTTTTCTAATTACTATTCTATTTTCACTTTTTACTACTTATTTTTATGTTTAGGGTAATTTGGTATTTTATTACTATTTGTCACTTTTCATCTTTGGTAAATGTCTTATTGTAAATTTTCTAACTTCCATCTATAGTAAATAGTTATTTTATTATTTCTTTACCTATTATAAGTATTTTCCTTATTATGGACTTATTATTATTTTATTTAATTTTAAGTAACAAGCTTAAAATATATATTTTGAGTCTTTATTACCATAGGCTGTATTCCTAGTTTATCTCATTTTTTATCCTTCCTTTCTATTAGTTAGGCTAGTTTCTACTTGAACGATTCATTTGATGACTTAATTAGCATTGTAAAATCCAAGTTTGTTAATTATTAGTATTTTCGATAGATTTTCTAATTCCCTAGCTTACATATGCTAAGCTTTTAATGGTATAATTGGTTTAGTTTCGGATTATATTTATTGAGTTAGGTATTGGGGTCCTAATATAGTGGTTAATCCTTTCTCTTAATTTGCTATTGGTAGATTATTAGGTTGGAATCCAATATTAGGTGCATCGTCATTAATTAGAGTTAATTTAGTTGCTTTTGAGTTAGGTTATGAGCTAAGTTTTATTTACATGGTTAAACAAGTTGAGGTCCTCATACAAGTCTCTTAAAGTTGCAATAGGATGTTATGTGGCTTTTGCTTGATCCTTCACTTTGCACTACAACCAAAGAAACTACACATGTTTCCACTATTCTAGTAAATCAAGTGGATTTCTTATTAGCATTATTATGGTCGTGTGCTTATCTTAGCTCGTTGAATATTTGCAAGAGATATACCTATCAACTCGTGCTACTACTTCAACATTCAAGTAGGTGGATTAAATTCAAAACTAATTTCAATTTCCAATACATAATTGGTCTATTAAAAGATATTCCAATATCTCATCCTCTAAATTACTAAGTTATAAATTCACAGTTTATTATAACTTATTTACCCCTTAAACCTCTATAACAATGATTTATCGAAAGAAGTAAGGTGCACATTACATACTCATGTCTTAGCTAAACATGTCTAGACTTCCCATTATATATTTTACTATAGGCATGTGACATGGTTCATTGATTATCATAGAAAATTGAAATGACTTACATTTGGTCGTGGCCATAGCTCTATCTCTAATAATAAATTTCTAAGCAATGTTGCTTCTTTTCTAACGTAAGCTAAAGCTATGAGCTTAGCTTTCATTGTAGAATATGTCGTGCAATTTTATGTCTTGGAACTCCAACTTATTAAATCCCCACCAAGGGTAAGTATCCATCTCGAAGTAGGAACATGATCACCTATACTTGTAATTTAGCTTGGATTAGAAAAACCTTTTAGTATAGTAGGAAAATCACCATAGTGCAAATTAAAATTACTTGTTTTCAGAAAATATCCAAAAACTCTAGTTGTTCTATTCTAAGCTTATTAGAATATCTAGATAATTTGCACATAATATATGCGGTATCATGTCTTGTACAATAAAAAGCATACATCAAACTACTAACTTCACTAGCATACTCCAATTAAGCTACTACCTCATCATTATTTTCAAATTAATTTCACATGCGGATCATATGGAGTGTTATATTCCTTAAA
The DNA here is from genome assembly GCA_037954665.1 of Laguncularia racemosa. Classification (NCBI taxonomy): domain Eukaryota; kingdom Viridiplantae; phylum Streptophyta; class Magnoliopsida; order Myrtales; family Combretaceae; genus Laguncularia; species Laguncularia racemosa. The sequence continues at coordinate 35,213 of JBBMOL010000039.1, read as the reverse complement.
TCCCAAATGTCTAAACTTATCTATAATTTTCTCAACATAATGAGATTGACTTATGGATATTCCTCCATTATGTCTAAGTACTTTAATACCTAATATCATATCTGCTTCACCTAGATCCTTCATCTTAAATAAATTTGGATGATAGGTAATGCTTGATTTCTTTAACACCATCCAAGTTTGTTCCAAATACAATAAGGTGATGGGAATCAAGTTTTGAATTGGATTCCAACACTAGAAGAACCCATGATTCAAACTAGATGAAGGGGCTGAATCACTTAGTTGAAAAAGTATTGCAAGGAACTATATTAAGCGAAGAGTAAGCTTACTCTAAAGGGCATTTAGTACACAACATTATTTTTGGAAAAAACTTGTTACTATTTGAAGAGGAGGGATTAATGCAAGGCTTAGGTGGTTTTGACCATAACTTTGCTACTGTTTTGAATAGAGGAATTCTAACCAAAAGGAACTCTATGATTCCAAACTAGTCCTTAGTTGACTTGAAGATCAATACTTTCCAAATTGAAGATGGCTTCAAAGTTTTTGTTTGAATAAAGTCTATTCTTTTAGATAGTTATGAAAGTTATCTTCATTACACCTAAAATCTAGAGGAATTAATTAAAGAGATATAGTAGTTATTCTATGTCTTGTTTTAGACATTCTTACTTTTCTTTACAATTTTTTTCCTTAGTTGTAATTGTTCTCTTATAAATATTCATATGTAACCCTACAAAAAATGATTCTGTCAATGGTATTATTCCCTTCATATTGTGTGAGTTTTTCTCATTTAATATTCTACTCTTATTAGTCTGTCTAAATTGTGGTGAGCAAACCATACATTCTACTTATGCATCATATCAAGTAAATTGTGTGCAGTTCAATCTTCCCTTAGTGTGTTGTATCCATTCGAGGAGTTGTCCATAAACTTTTCATTTTATTGCTTTCACATATTACATAAAAATATACAGAACAAAACATTGCTAGTTATGGACCTTGAGGTTGAATTTCCCTTAGATTGAATAACTTAATCTTTGGTTTTGATTGCTTGGTGATTAGTTGCCTTAAGCTTAATATCTTAGAGAGATGCTAGAGTGAACCAATTGTATTTAGGTCTAGTATGCAGATTTAGGCACATCAAAAGGTCATCTACCTAGACATAAACAATCACTTTATAGATGTTAGTGAACTTCAAATAAATGCACTTATCAACATTATTATGTTTAAAACCATAGGTCAAAATTACCTTATCAAATTTCCTCATGCCACTACTTAGGAGCATATTTTAAACCATATAGAGACTAAACTAGTTTATAAACTTTATTTTCATTACAAAGTAGAACATATCTTTCTAGTTGTTCCATATAAATCTCTTCATCAAGATCTCTATTTAGAAACACTATCTTAACATCCATTTGATGTACTAAAGCTTATATATGGATGCTAAGGCTATATGAGAATTCTAATTGAGGTCATTCTATAATAGGGGCATAGGTATAAAAATAATCAATATTGTTTGCTTGCCTATATCCTTTTGCAACTAATCTAGCTTTAAAAATCATTAATGCTTCTTCCCATAAATTAAATAATTGTTTTGCATTTAGAATCAAGGAATTTATCATATCAACCAACATTCGATCCTTCCTTTTGGCTATGCCATTTTGTTGCTAATATTCTTCCTTAGAGTTTTCATTCTTTTGTTATGCAAGTTTTCTACTTTAGCTTTGTACAATTGAAAAGCACTAAAAGCTTTGTCTTTATTTCTTAAAAAATACACATATGTATATCTTGAGTTATCGTCAACACATATGTATATCTTGTGTTATCATAACAAACGTAATAAAATAGTGTTTTCCACCTGTAGTTAAGACACCATTTAATTCACATAGGTTAGCATGCATTGAATCAAGTAATTTTGTTCACCTCTTTAGTTTGGGAAAACAATTCATTATAAATTTAATTGAAGACTTATTTCACATTTATTTTTTGGTTTGTTTTCACTCATAGAGATTAATCACGATTTCGCATAAATAACATGGAACTATAATTTATGTCTTAATCTATAATGCCAAACATACATAAATCAACGATATTAGCAAAACTTGAAACTTTATTACTATCCGTTCAACTTAAACATATTGTTACAATATTATCATTTCCAACATACATATCACCGTTAACAATGATGAACTTTTAGACTCCAATACAATCTTAAAACCTCTCTTGCATAATAAACTAATAGACACTAACTGTGTGTTCACTTGGAGGGAGTAACTATTCCATTCCCCTTATTCCATATGATTTGCTATTATGATATTTATTTGCATTTTACATAGCATAATAGTATTTTTTTTGTATGAACTCCTATTATGCAAAAAAATAAATAGCAATCTATACCCCTACCCTCATAAATTGCTATTCAACGGTTTATTATCATAGTTTAATAAATACCCCTATATTAGAAATATCGCAATCAATGCACTCATTGTCTAATGTAATAAATATTTATTGTTTTAGGAGTATAATAGATATTTTACTTTTATCACTAATTAATTATTTTTTTTTTATTGTCAACTAAATAATATAATAGGCTTGTAATAATTATTACAACTTTATTATATTCTTGTTGAATTATAATTCAATTCTTTCCTTATTTCATATGGTCAAGTGAATGGGCTATAAATTTTTCTTCAAATTAGGAACATATAAAACATTAACTGATACAATTTCTTTCCCAAGGTAAAATGAAGATCTATCGATTTGACTCCTTGAACTTTTATAGAAGTTTCATTTCCATCATCACTTATTCTCATTATCTTGGTAATTCTTGAATTGCTAATGATCATTGCACACATGTACTATTGCACCTGAATCTAGCCACCACTTAAAAGGTGTCATTGTTGTTGCCATGTGAATTTCAGCAATCATACTAAGATGCATTCTATTAGTTGACTCGATTAGCATTGCTACAAAATCTTTAATTTTAATATTTGCAACATAACCTACATTGTCTTTCTTTGTTTCTATGGAAGCCAACATTCATGTGCATAATGACCCTATCTTATTGCAATTATAAAATTTACAAGATTTCTTCTTGAATTCAATTGATGGAGTCTTCCTTTTACACTTATGTTTACCACTATCATCAACATGGTTAACAATATTTGGATGATAATTAGACCATGTTTCCTAAACTCTTTCCATAGTTAAATCTTTTGACCATAGCATAAGTTTCTTTTGGTAGTCATTCCATGCTTATGGTAGTTTATCTATTATTTCTCCCACTTGATGGGACTTTAGAATCACTTACAAATAAAATCACAAGGCAGTTCACCTGAACATGTAATTCATGTACTAGTTCCATAATAGGAATATTATCAATCATTTTGAACTCAAAATATTTTATCTATAGACATTTATCTGTTCTTTAGAACTTAGTGTTATACATCTCTTAAGTGCTCTCTAGATCTCCATAGGTGACTTAATGGACAATATGAATCATACAAACCATTTGACAATGTACTCATATATGTCCACATGATTAAATTCATCCTCTTGTCACTTCTTCAATGCTTCAACTTTAAACTTCTCTTTTGTACTTGCTTATTCCTTTACTTCTTCAACTTGGGATTGTTTGAATCAAGGACATAGGCTATGTTGAGCACAAACAGAAGAGATATCACTTTATCTTTCCATCTATTAGAGTTGGTTCCATCAAATCTATCAAGTTTGACGAAGTCTTGATTCATGCCCCTTAGGATTTTGTTTGCTTCACTTTCCATGATTACAACTCTTCAAGATTGTTAATAATTTTTCTTTTTTTAGAGAAGTAGAGGGAAACTTAGAATACTTAGAGGGACATGAATGAAATACTTTCATTAAAGAGTTTATGAGTCCTACACAAAGTTACTAAGGATATTATAACTCTTCTAGGATACAACTACGTACGTATTAAGAACAAAAGTGGCAATCTTTTATTCTTGATTACTACACGGATTTATAGAACTTTGGAAGGAATTTTTAGGTTACAGGTGCTATTAAGGGAGAGAAATATTCATGAATAAGTGCAAAAATTTCATGTGAAAATATATGTAAATTATCTATATTACTCAAACACCAATTCCTTAATTTCCATGAGTTACAACTTTTCTAAAAAAAACATAATCATTGAAGTCAACTTAGTTTCAATCATTAAATTGAGTTTAAATAGTTACAAACTCATCTAATACATACATTGTGAAGAAACATAACTCAAGAGCTTGAAATATCGCATTTATTCACTCAAAACATGAAAGGATCTAAAAAAAAAAACGAAACAACACTTTTGAAGAGGGCATCAGGCTGCTAGCCATACTATTTAGACTTGACGGTGTTAAAAATTGATAAGAAATTTTTAAGAAGCAATGAAGCAAGGCATGACATTTGGATGCCATCCCATGTAGCATTCAGGTGCCAAAGTGTCAAAAATTGCGAGTAGCCTTTCTAGTGCAGTATCTAGATGCCATCTCCTATTTACGTGCAACTTATTTTGAGTTCACATCCTATTAGCATAACCTTTTCATCTTATCATCTATTACATCTTTTACATCATTAACTTCATAATTGATAATTTATATAACACATTCTACTAAAATCACAGCTTCAGGCTTCTAAACTAAGGGTATTAAAAGGTTGCTCCAAAGGTTATGAGAAGACTTTGTAGCTATAACTCAAATTGCACCCTTTCACAGAAATTTGGTATTATTGGAAAATTTGGAGGATATGGTGACAAGGTAGAAATGGACCATCTTGATTTCCCTTGATTAACAAATTAATGGTTGAAATTGTTTAAAAATTAGAACAACCTTATGACATCATTGTGATGTCATCTACTTTCTTCTAATCTCAACCATTCGTTACATATGGTAGAATAAATTGAGGAAAATTGATAGAAAATAAATTAAGAGGATCAAAATCCAAGGTTAACCCATTGTAAGCTCAGTTTAGATGAAATGCATGTTGAGGATATGTTCTATTTTGCATCAATTTTTCATACTTTGAAAAAAAAAAAAAGAGAGTGCATATTGGTCATACATTTTATACTCTTAATGCCATAATTAGGTTCTCGAAATCATCACAGATTAGATTTGTCAAATAATCTTAAGAAAAATACATTGTTTTCCAAATTTGCTACTTAAGGTAGATTAATCAAAATAAATATGACCAATATCAAATGTAAGATTCATAAAAAACTCTTTCCATGTAAATTAAATATAAGCAATTAGGAGTTGCTAAACCAAAAATTATCATGAAACAAAATCATTTACTATTTTGAAAATTAGATTCAATTTTTGTTAAGGCAGAGCATGTTCTTAAGGAACATATGTAACCAACAATGATTTTTTCAAAGCAAATGTACTACTTTAAAGTACATATAAATTAAACTCAATCTACAATTTTTCATAATTTTACATATGTTGATTTTCTATTTTTAATAAAATAAACAAATCTAGGGTGAGATCTTGGACTTATTACTATAGAAGCTTAAGCATAAGGAGTTGTCAACTGAACTTCCCTTGAGGCTGACCTTCAATCCTCTAAGCAACTCAAAGCTAACCCCTTCAACCCCTAGATTGGCATCCCCTATAGTATTTTCTTAATCTTTTTTTTTCCAATAATTTTGCAAAATTCTAGTTAAACTTTGCTTGATTCTTCCTATTGATGATTGTGTTATGTTTACATGAATTTACTTTGATGAATTTTGGATTTAGGGGGTTAGTGAATTCTGAGCTAGAATAGAATTTGGTTTTTGAATTTTATTAGGCTCAACAACCTTTTTAATAACATATTGTCCCTCTCTCTCTTAGGAAATTAATTTGCTAACTTTATATTTGCTTCCCCCCACTTGGTCAAATTTACATTTCATAGCCACAAGCTGGTTAATTGATTATTTAATTATTTTACTAGTTTGTTAATTATGGATTAATCTACCTTTTTCTATTATGCAATTCACATGTATATTTATGTTAGTCATAATATGCATCTATACTTATTGCTATTATATGCTATTAATCCTTCTTTAAAATCTTATTGTATGTATGTATACACAAGCACACACACACACATATTAAAACTCAATGTTCGAGTTTCTAATAAATAATGTTTATAAATAAATCATTTTATTTATATTCCATATTTTCTAAAATAAACTTTATGGGGTCTCTTTGAGTAATATTTGTGGTCACGTTATAAAGTTTGCTCTAAGTCAAAGGACATCGATCTAGGGCCTTAATTAAAAGTTCAAAATGTAGAAATATCATAGGAGCACATGATTTTTACTTAGTTAAAACATTTGAAAAAGAATCACTTGGTAAGAGGCAACCAAGTATTTTATTAGATGAAAATACTTTTTGTAAAACTTGTGCTTTAAACAAACAATTGAAAACCACTTTTAAGTCAAAGAAACATGTGAGTATAGGCAAGTCCTTAGATTTGACTCTCATTTATCTCTTCGGACTAACTAGGCCATAAAGTCTAGGAGGGAAGAAGTCTAGTTTAGCCATTGTTGATGACTTATCTTATTTTACATAAGTTATTTTCTTCGCACGTAAAAGTAATACTTTTCAAGAATTTATCATTTTTGCTAAGAAAATACAAATGAAAGATGAAAAAAAAAAATGAAAGTCACTCACACAAATCATAGTAAAAATTTTGAGGATTCTAAATTTGTAACTTACCATGAAAGGTATGTCATTAAACACAACTTTCTAGCCCTTATATGCCATAACAAAATAGCATAGTTGAGATAAAGAATAAGACAATCTAAGATATGACAAAGACAATGCCTAATAAAAGTCAAATTGTAAAATATTTTTGGAAGAAGTAGTCCATATTGTTTATGATATTATCAATAGAGTCTCTATTAAACCTTGGTTGGATAAGGCTCTATATGAGCTATGTAAGATCAAAAAGCCTAATGTATTTTATTTCTATATATTTGGTAGTAAATGTTTTGTCCTCAAGAAAGGAAATGAGAACCTAGATAAGTTTGATGCTAGAGCAAATGAAGCAATCGATCTAGTTTACTCATTCACAAGCAAGGCATATCAAGTGCTCAACAAAAACACATGTACTATAATTGAATGTATCAATGCTCAGTTTGATGACAAAATAAAGGAAAGCATACACTTTGATGATGATGAAGCTCCAAAAAAGTCAAAAGAAGCCAAATCAAATGAAGAAAATTAGACTTAAAATAGAGTTAAAGAGAACCAAACAAAAGAATCTCAACTAGAAGATACAAAAATACAAAAAGAGAATTAAGAAGAATCAATGGATGGCACAGTAGAAGTTGATATAAGCAAGGAGATAGGGGGAGAACTAGATAGATCTCTCTCCTTCTAATTCTATAAGAGGGAGTATTCCTCTAACTTGTTATGTTAGAAATAGAATTTATTATCATCTTAATCAAATAATTAGAGAACCTAATGAAAAATTACGATCAAGGTTAAAATATAAGCTAATGGAATCTCAGTTTTCTCTTCTAAGACAAAACCTAAGTCAATTGATGAGGTTGTAGAAGGGGAAAATTAAATAGAAGCAACGTAAGATGAATTTAAGGTGATTTAAAACTAATAATGTTTGCAACATAGTTCCACCTCTAAAGGCTAAAAAAATAATTGGGACTAAATGGCTATTTAAAAACAAGCTTAATGAAAGCAGAGAAGTTTATAGAAATAAGGTTAAGCTAGTCACACAAGGTTTCACACAAGAGGAATGAATAGATTATGAAGAAACTATAACTAGATGAGAGGTTATAAGATTTTTGCTAGCTTTGGGTTGTTATAAAAACTTTAAATTATATCAAATTGATGTGAAGAGTACATTTTTAAATGATTATATTAAGGAAGAAGTTTATTTTAAGAACCCTCTTATTTTGAAGATAAAGCTAGCCTAAATTGTGCTTTCAATTTAAATAAAGCTTTATATAGGTAAAAAAAAGCTCTTATAGGGTGCTACAAAAGGTTAAATAAGTTTTTAATTGATAATGGCTTTATACAAAGGGTAGTAATTTTGATTTCTTGATTGTTTAAATTTATGTTGAAGACATTGTATTTAGTTTAACTAACGAAGTGTTATGCAAAGATTTTACAATCATGTAGATTGAATTTGAAATGAGTCCCATGGAAAAATTAACCTTCTTCTTAGGACTATAGATTAAGCAAATGGCAGAATGGACATTTAGTCATTAGTAAAAATATCGCTCTTAAATTTCAAAAAAAAAAAAGTACAACATGTAAAGCTCCAAGTTTATTGCTACATTAATAAGAGTATGAACTAAACTGGACAATGACAAATCAGGTAAATCTATATGTCAAAAAATATATAGAAGTATGATTGAGTCCCTTCTTTATATTATAGCATCAAGATCAGATTTACTTTTTAATGTATGCCTATTTGCACAAATATCAATTTGATCCTAAAGAATCACATTTAAGTGTTGTCAAATAAATTTTTAAATTATCTCATACAAAAACTTAGGATTATGGTATCCTAAGAATTCAAGTTTTGAGTTAAAAGGACTCTCAAATGTGAATTATGTAGGATGTCATATTGATAGGAAAAGTATATGAAGTTCGTATTAATTCCTGGACGCATGATGATTTCTTAGTCCTCCAAGAAGTAGAATATAATGGCTCTATTAATGGCAAAAGTCGAATGCATCTCTTTAAGCAATTTTACCGCACAAATCATATGGATTTCACAACAACTAAGTGATTATGATTTCAAAACTATGAATATACTAATCTTTTGTGATAATTTAAGTATTATAAACATTTCAAAAAATGGTAAAATTTCAATTAATTTCATACCAACAAGCTTACAAGTTGCAAATACTTTTACAAAACCTCTAGAAAATAAACGATTTTTTATTTTAAGAAATAAGATCAATATTTGCAAGCCTTATTGAAAGAAAAATTTTCCTTTCAAAAGTTGACAGTTATTGTTAGACAAATTCTTAACTGCCATATTTTCAATTTTTTTTTCTTAGTTCAAAAGATGTACCTATCTAATTCCTAAAGTGAATAAAATAATATTTCCGTGTAAGAAATCATCTCATACCTTTTTAGTATATCCACTTAACTTTTAAATATCATCATTACTCTCTCTTTCTTCTTGGCATGGTCATCGTCACTTTACTCTTTTTTCTTTATCACCTTTTAATTACTCTCTCTGTCTAACCCTTTTGTTAAGAGCTTTATAAGAAATCTGTTATAGAAAAACAAGGGAAGGAAGTCCGTATGCCTCTTTAGCAAAATGCCAACCACCGCCTTAGGTAAGGGCATGATTAAAGCATCTAAGATAATCATTGATAAGTCTTTATGCTCATTAAGTGGCCCTACACAAGTATTGTGAAATGTTTGATAGTTAATGCCAAACATTAGTAAAACTAAGCTCTCTACTCTCTCTTACTTTGTTAGGAATAAATGCCTTGATTTCTAAAAGTTTTCAAGATAACTTGTTTTAGAGAGTTGCTTTATGAATTTTGATTTCTCTAAGTTTGTGGGTATAGATTATTATTTTGGTTTCAAAATGTTAGTTAGGAGGCTATTTGTTATTTGAAAAATGGTTTTTCTAAGTTATTATCTTGTATGTTCTTTGAACATCTGTTGTTTAAATATTTTGATGGAATGCCAAAGTGTTGGTCAAAATCAAAGTTTAAAGGTTGTGTTAGCAAAGGAAGACATAGCACAATGCTTAGGGTTGGAAAATAATGGTTCTATAAGTTATTACTTGAGTGTAGAAGACATAGCACAATGCATAGGATAGAAGACAGCACATGATTTTGGAAGATTCGTTTAGTACACTAAATTTTATAAAACATGTACAATTTCCATTCAATGTGAGGATATTGCACTACGTATTGTTGAAATGCATTAACCCTTGCACAAGGGCTTCAAAACTTCAATAACAGCACTTGATGCTCATTTACTTGCAACTATTTTCAAAAAGAAGTGTGTTCATGTATCTTACATTTTACTTAATCTAATGGTTGAGATGAAAAAGAGAATTAATTTGGGTTTTAGTTTATAGGTGACCAAATTGTTGGAGTTTAAGGGTGTAGACCTAAATGTGTTTATAGAAGATATGAAGGATAGTAAGGAGAGTGGGAATGCTACATTGAAAAAGTATACATATGAGTGAAATTGATGGATGCTAGTATGGTAAAGAATCGTACTTAGGTGTTCTCTTAACAAGCCTTATTAGAAAAGCAAAAGGCTTGTGCTCAAAAGGTGTAGGGAGAAGTAGAGGCTTCTACTAATCTAAATCTCTCCTCTTTCCACAAAGATATGCTAGAATTGTTGTATGAAATGAAGACACATCTAATAGAAATAGTTTCACTTGTGAGGAAGTAGCAATACTAGAGGCAAACTTCATGGATCTCTTCATAAACATAATGAATGATTTTTTTCTTATAGAAAGAGATCTCAAAGCTATATACCCTAAAGATCCTCTTTTCCCTTAAAGCGATGAAATGGAAAAAGGAGAGAAGAAGAGTAGCTTGGCACAAAAATCTCCAAAGAAAGAAGCACTACCAAAATTTGAAGTGGATATGGAGTTAGACAAGGATGAGGAGATACTTGTAGACATTATATCTGATGGTTAATTCCACTTAAGCACAATCAAAGAATCAAGGAAAAAGATATTTTGCACATAAGATTTACAAAAGTATTTATTTGGTATTTAACTTTGAAGATTTGATTGGGTAAATATGATCAATGAAAATTGTTTCTAATTGATATTTTAACCAAACTAAATATGCTTGGAATTCACTATGTTAATCGATCAAAATGATAGCACAACCATGAATTCCATTCCTTTATATACAAATTACGTGCTTCAAAAAAAAAAGGGAAATGTGATACCAGTGTTAATGAATATATCTTAAAAGATGATTTTTCACGTAAGCAAAGTCAAATAAAACCACTAAGAAAGATCCAAATTCCATAACACTATATAGAAATATTATGAACATACAATCATTAATAAATTATTATTAACATTTTTAATTGTTGCACTCGCCACTATGTCCAAAAAAACTTTAGAAAATTGATAAAGAGAATTTTGGAATAGGAAACCCTTAAGCCCTCTAACGATAATGGTGAAAGGTTTTCTAACACAAATAAGTCTCTCAAACCCTCTATTAAGAAGTTATTTATACATGACTCCTAGGTTAAAATGCTCAAAATTACAAGTTTCCACCTTTAAGGTGGTTAGTAAATGAAAATTAACATGAAATTTAAGTGTCCAAAACCATTACAACAAAAATAGTTCATTTAAAGAAATTATTCATAAAAAATTCTTCAGTGCCGGTTTCATATAGGATCATCGCCCATTGATTCGGTTTTAGTCATGGATCAAATTCAATTTGAGATCAAAGTTTTTTATTGACCACTTAGATATATGAAAGTGTGACTTTGAAGCACAACATACAGAATTATAGTTAAATAGGTTAATTAAATAATATTCTAGTGTTGATCTACTATATGGGTCACTTCAAACTTGATTTTGAATTCATTAGTTCTTGCCTTAATAATAGGTTTGTGTATTTTATATCCTATATATCCACTATTAGTTAGGAGGTATAGTCAAGAGTTGAACAAAATTCTACAATTTAGGTAGTAGTTGTTAGAACATGCTAAGGATTTTAGGGGAGATCACACAAGGAGGAGATAAAGTTATAGGGGGAGGTAGATACAAGAATTAGGCATCCAAGCAAAGCTATCTAGAAGGATAAAGAGTAGTTTGTGGCAACAGCTAAAGGAGTGGTTGAAAAGTTATTTTTATTTCTATTTTGAAAGACTTTTAATTTTTTTTGTTATTGGCTTGTAACGTTTGAAAGACTATGTGTTGTGATTGTTTGTTGGTGCTTGAACTATGGATATTGTTTATTGTGACTTTGTATCTAATGTTTTATAGGGGTGGGCTTAATATAGGTCTATAAGCATCTTATGGATGATATATTTTTTTTTGTTGAATATGTTTTGGCTTCATAAAAAAGGGGGGGGGGGGGGGGGGGGGGGGGGGGGGGGGGGGGGGGGGGTGAGAATGTGAGTAACCCAGTTTTTGATGAAGTATATCTTTATCATAATATAGATTTTTTCAATTTATGGCAGGTAAAGGTAAAACCACCTTAAGAGATGATAATTATTGAAAAACACTTATAATTAATTAATTTTTATCTAGTTACAATGTATTTTATAAATACATTTGATTAGATATTTTATTTAATTGGTTTATATTTTGATTGTAGGTCTTAAAAAGAAACTTTGGACAAAAAGGCACAAATTCATGCAAGTTTCACGTAAATCGGAATTAAAACGAATAAGTTGCAGAAGTGAAATGGTCGACATGCTTACCAACACAACCATATTAAAGATCATGTAAAGCTTATAAAGAAACATAGGTTGTAGGATTAAGTACATGACCATGCCAGAAGCTATGTAGAACTACACAAGCATAGACACACCTATGTCGAAGATCGTGTTGAAGCTAATTTTCAAATATTTGCAAAAATTTTTTGTTAAGAGATACATGTGCACTTATATGAACATGTTGAGGTCGTATCACAAAGAAAATTACTTTCATATTCAATTACTTTCCTAGTTTACAAATAATATTAAAGATATATTTTCCTACCTATTGAAAACAACTTTCCTATTTTATAAAGATTCAAATTTTCATTTCATAAAGATAAAACTTTTTTTTTAAAGACACACTTGATCACTATAAAAGGAGTATAGAATTTAAGCAATAGACATATAGGATTTTAGAGTTAGAATTAGAATAAGTGTAGAATTTTTGTTTATTGCTATTAAAATTTTATGCTTTTCTTCATGTATTATTTTTATAGCTTTGCTTTTGATTTCAATATAATGCTAGCTTAGTTTTGTTTTGTGTTCATGTATGATGAACTCTAGAATGAAAGTGTAATTGCTAATTTATTATTCAATGAATTTATTGATATTCTTATGATTCAATTATGTGTGTTATTTTTTCAAATTAATATTACTAGCTCATTAGTTTGATATTTGATTTCATTCATAGAGATTGAAAGATCCTATGTTTAAATAAATTTAGCATAATTAGGATTTGCATGTATAATTAAGAGTTGCATGCAATCCTAGAGATGAAATGATGTAAATCTTTCAGATTAAAGTCAAACCTAATAGTAACATTCACAGATTAAAGGTAATGCGATTCTAAAGGTTTTAATTACGAAAAGATTCTGATTAATCAACATAAAGTTAGGAATTAGTAGATTGGAGAGAACTATTAATTCAACTTAAGAATTCTCACGATCCAAGAGTATACTAATTGAATTAAATAATAATTAGTAATTGCATTAATAATTCCAAAAGAATTCAATATTTAGGTACGTTTTTATATATTGTGATTTTCTTAAATTTCTTGTTATTTTTTGTTAATTTTATCACTAATTCGATGATTAGATAATAAGAGAAAAGATTAATACTAGCAATCATAATTTTTGTGGGATTGACACTTATATTAATATCTATTATATTATAAGACTAATAGGTGCACTTGCCTATAGGTTTTGAAATAGTAAGATAGATCGATATCGAGAGAATATGGTATAATTAGATTAGAAGACCTAACTTATACAAACTAAGTATATTTAGATAATGTACTTAGGCTAAGAATAGCTACAATTCATTGACAATTATAACGGTTAATTTTTTTTTTAAGTTTTCTTTTATTATTTGCTAAAAGATATTTTTCCAAAAACTCATTTCACAACTAAAATGAAAAGGAGTTTTTTATAAAAATGTTCTTTGGAAAATTTATAAGCTTGAGTTGGTACATGAGTAGCTAACCTTTTGTACTTTGAAAAGGACTTATATATTTAGAAATAGATAACTAAAGGAAAAATATAATATATCTCTTTCTCTTAAGAAAATTAAACAAATTATTTTTGGAAAGTGTATCTACCAACATTTATATAATCTTTACGGTTGTTCTTTTTAAAAGGTTCCCTAAGCTCATTAAGCTTTTTGGAATATTTTTTTTTTTCTAAATGTTTCTAAGTTGTCAACTATTTAAATCATAAAGATTTTTTCCATGATAATGTGTTTTACTATTATAATTCAAGAATCATATCATACTTGGATGAGAGATCAACCTCTATATATTCAAAGTCACAAAGATTAGAGAATAGACACAAGTTATGTACATGATTGAGTATTGCTAGCAAGATTGATCTATCGAAAGATTCAAAGCTTATGAGATATTTCTACTAGCATAGCTCTAAGGAATTTCTAGCTTATTGTATTGTGTTTGTCTTTATAAAGTAAGTTTCTTAGGTGGAAGACTACTGTTGTGAGGTTTACTCGAGTGGAAGACTACTTGTTTATTATCTGAACTTTAACTTGCATACTCACGCACTATAAATTTAAGTAAAAGTGCACAAATGAGCACAACTTAGATATCTATATAAGTGCTTAGGCAATTCAAACTAAAGGAATTAATTGATTTGAAGTCACCATGTACGTCAAGATCCCATCATATGTAAAAAATTGTCCATGAACTATATTTGACTTGCCAACACCAAAATTATATGTGATGCTTTTTGTGGTGTATCTTAACTTCGTAAATCAAATATGCTTTTCTTTGAAATCACAATCCTTTCTTCAATCCATCCTTGAAAGGGAAATTTTATCTAGCCATGTGTTCATTTTCCTTAAATTTTATATATCTAATGATGGCATCACTCTCATTAGAAAAAGGAACTAGGTGCTAGATACACATGTCATTTGGCTAGGGCATGGGACAATTAGGCATTATGGAGTTGCAAAGCATACTATGTGTTGACATTGGTTTGGTGGCTTTAGAGAGAGTGTGTATTTGCGCATTTGTATTTTGGAGTGTCAAATGGGAAAGCAAAAGCTATAGATGTCAATAATACGAAAAAATGCAAGTAGTAGCTATGATTATCTGAGACCAAAATGCACGTTATGTATACATTATCAACTATCCAAAAGCACTAAAAGAACATCTAGAGAAAACTCATGGTTAAAGTGCATTATAATCAAGCACAACTTTTATGTGTGTTTTCTATGAAATTTTTTATTTTAGGTCACCTCAACACACAAAACTAAGCATAAAAATGGTCACAATGACCTAAAGCGTATAAAAGGTAGTAATGAGTTAAGATGGGATTATTTATTTTTCTCGAATCAAGAGTAAATGCATCTAGCTACTTGGTTGAAATTAAAGTGACTTTTAAATTTGAGACCATGATAAGAAGCTATGTCCATCCTCAATATTAAGTCTATATTTCTTTCTTTTTTTTTTGTACAAAGAAAAAGGAATTGGTTAAATTATGACACTTGATGCATTAAAGCAATGAAAGTGTTGAGTGATAAAAAAATCAAATTACATAGTAATTATTTCATGACTCAGAACGAATTTATGATCTGTTAGATGGCTAACAACCCTTACAATACGGTTACCATATGCTATGAGTTAATGAATACTACCTCCAAATTGAGCATCCATTAAGTTGCATGCAACAGAATGATGTTGGGGACAAGAATAAATCAATGAAGAATTCGAGCGAGTTCTATAATAGGATCAAAATTAATTAATAAAAAATTTGGGGAGTTTCACAATATCAATGGGAATTATTTGAGAATTAAATTAGTAAGAACTCTAACTTAATGAGAATAATTCATTACATTTTTCTATGAGCTTATCGCAAAGGAGGAAAAAAAAAATTGATTCTAAGGAAGTAGGCCTAACAATCAAGTCGTATAGCATAAGAAAATGGGTTATTTCAGGTCAAGTGGGTTGAATGACCATTTACGACAAGTTCAAGAAAGTCATTCGTTTGGCATGCAGGCTTCTAGGGATAGGCTCTAGAAGCACTTATATGGATAAAGCACCTAGTTAGAATTAAAGCAACAATAGAAGAAGTGACATTTTCATAGCTACTATATAACAAAACATGTCTCGCATTCATTAAAAAGGTTGGACAATCCTATCTCTTCCATAGTCACAACTCACATGTATAGATTTTCAACAAATCCGAAATGAAAAATTACAAAACGCAACAGCAAATGAATATATTGTCTTGATATCCTAGTTTTCAACAGCACTAGAGAGGGATCAATTTGATCGGTGTCGTTCTTATAGGATTACATGGGAGTTGGAGAAGGAGCGTCAGCAAAGAATCCACCAAGTGATGACTCATGTGCTGCTGGGCCTGGTGCACCACCAGAGCTCATAAGCTCAAACATGGAGCGATGAGGGTTTGCACGGTGTACCTCGCAAAGATCTGGCAAATATACTCCTGCACGATATTATTTGTCATTTGTTATATTGGACAGGATATACTCATGTACATACATGCATACATACATACATATATATATATATATATATATATATATATAAACTGATATTCTATGCTTATAATAATGGCCTGCTTTTATCATAGAATTTTAGTTTTAAAATTCTAAGTTCGGAAGTGTAAATTTTATGTGGCTAAAATTACTTCAGAGAATATAACCACAAATGATTTGTTCTTTCTAAAGAACCTTCAATTTTTATTTTTTTATTTTACCTACTCTATTGCATTATCGACTTCAAAAGAATTTAAAATTCAATAGATTTCAATAATTCTTCTATTTCTACAATATTACATTCACACCAAACAGTTACAAGTACCATAGAGAAACAGATCTAATAGATTCTTATCCTATGCAGTCCACCAAATAAATAGTGCTCTAAAATAACAATTCTCGTCTTTGCAACCAAAAGCAGGTCCTAAGCTCTCTTGGTTTTTATAATAATTACCTTAAGATTGTAATCACAAGATTAATATATATATATGTTTCAGATTAAAAAATGTAAAATCAATTGAAAAAAAAAATCAGAAGATTCTTCGATTGCGATAAAGGAAAGATACTTTTTTCCCTTTAATTTGCTAATTTATTCTTAATTAACATAAGGCAAAAAGGTTACCTTCTGCAGCGGCCAAATTGAAGTAGAGATCAGCAATGCTAGGGCAGTTCTGGTAGCATGCAGATGCGCAAAGCTTGGAGGTAAATCGTGGTTCATGGAAGGCATCGGAGGATATTCCGACCCACTTCCTATTGGCACCGCAGGCTTCGATGCATTCATCATTCTCAATATGTCCGGCCAATTTTTCTGCAACCACCTTGGATGTTCTGCATTCGTACTCCACGCCGCCATCACGAGAAACACGGGTTTCCAATGTGCACCTGTTGCCAGATGATGCTACGGCAAATGCGCACACATCCTTTGGGAGAACCTCACATAACATAATCTGGGCTGCATGCATCGCACAAAAATCGTTAACATTTTTACATACTACATTACATCATAGACGTGGTTTATTAAAACAAATATATGTTATTGTATTATCATTTACCTCGAGCTGCATGGAGGAAAAGAGAGGAGATGAAGAGAACCAATGAACATTTTCCTGAGAAAGAAGCCATTTGAGAGGAAACCATACAAATTGTTAATGTAAGAACGTTTTATTTTGAGATTTTAGAGGAAAGAAGAGGTTTATATATTGAGAGGTGATGAACTAACACAATGAGACCGTTCTTCCCCAAACGTTATACAAAACCTCTCCTTATATAGTATCTAAGAAAGTGGTTACGCATGCATGAATGTCTCCTTCACATCTTTCTTTTTTTGGTTATTCTGTTCTTTGTTTAGCATATTGGGCGGTTTCCCGAAATCTCTAGAATCAGAGAGAAGGAGGGGCTTGACTCCTATGGATTTTAGTTGATATATATGTGCTGTCATGTTCGGAGGAAAATAGACTAGCTCGATCGACGTGCTTGGATGTTTGCCCACATGGAATGTGATCGACATATAAAATACTTTATTTAGAACATACCCATGAAGTTTTGATATTTTCTCTTTAAATGTCAATGCAAGAAAAGTTGATTATTTATAGTCAACGCATATGCATCATAGGGCTATACTTAGTAAACTATTGTGAGGATATTTTATTCGATATATAGGTTGAACAGAACTTCAGGTGTAAATAACACTTGGAAACAATGCCCAACATATATTTCTTTTGCGTTTGCTTTTTCTTTTTTCTTTTTTTTTTTCCATATTTTTAGATTATTAGACACTAAGAAGCGTCACGATTTTGGAGAAAGTGATAGTTGATATAATTAAATATTAAGAATATCATCGAGTCGGCCCATCCACAAATTATTTACAACCATATCAAAATTGTTTCGAAGACTGGTGATCGAATGATGTGTCTATATTTTATTTGCATGACAATCCAACTTAGAGAGAAGGAAAGATTACATGTGTATTATTCATTCCTTCAACTTCTGAATCGATAGCATTTACTCGACACATCGATCATAGCACTAAATTATATTTATTTTAGGTTACAATTAGTTAGGACTTTCATATCTAAATTTACATGATTCCATATTCAGTAAAACCACCACAAAATTGATTGCCGAAGAACATTTGAAGCGTGAGTAAAATTTTATATTATTCATAGGTGAGGAGCCAAATAATCAACTTAATTAACAAGACATGCCTAATATAATATTAAAGTTAACCAATTTACATTAGGTATCAAAATAAATATTTAGGATTTAGAAATTTAATTTTATTGATGCTGTCAATGAAGGAAAAGGTTAAGATGTCGGAGAGGAAGCAACGAGGATTTGTTGTAAAATGTCAAAGTTATTATATGTCTTATAGCATTTTCTACTATGAAAGAGAAATTATTATTCTTTTCCTTGATGAAGGAGATCCTGTTTGCATTATTATTGTTGCATCAATAGTGCTAATATATCATGCGAACACGGTACATGTGTTCAAATGTGAATATATAAATCTAAATCTACTTTTGTCTAAAAATTTTTTGGTAACCTCTCATTTAATTTTATTATATATATGCAAAACGTGGAGAATAAGATATAGTGATAAGCCCAAGTTTAAAAAGTTTGTGGTGAAATATATAAGACTCGAGTAAGCTTGGAAAAGTTAAGAAAATTTATAAGGAAGTAGAACTTAAACTTTAAAAATAAAGCTTGCAAATAGTTCAGAAAATGTTCATTCAAAATGGAAATTTCAACAAAAGTATATTTTCATGTCAAGTTCTTGAAGATATTTGCAACAAAAGTAGGAGACGTAGAACTTAAAAAGAAAAAAATAATAAGTTTTGGGATTCCGGGTAGCATGGAAGCGTAAATTTCAAAAATATATTTAAAAATTCTTATGATTTATCCAAAAACACATCTTATAAGATCTATGTAATAGTATGATCATATCATAATAACATTGCATATAGAACATGATATAACGTAGACAGAAAAAAAAAAAAAACTATATTCACTTACCAATATTATAATGGTATGTGATTTTGAGCACCGAAATGAGGACAAGTGAAGCTCCAATTACCACCACCTAGGAACACCTTTGTGCCACCACATCCTAACATAAACACATGCTACGACCACTTAGCACCACAACCTTGCGCAACCTATAGGAAACACCACCACCATTGGACTTTCAAGATTAAATCGAACAGGCACAAAACCTTACCTACTCAAGCTCAGAGTTAATTATATTAATTAGAATAGATATAGAGCAAGACTAGGATTACAGATTTCATTATAAAAATCCTTTAGTTTCATGCACATTCGATAATGTAGAAGGATTAGTTTTAGGTGACTAGAATGCTCAATTCACTTCACACAAATCACTTGAAGCTATACATATAGAATTTAATTTGGAACTAATCAATGAACAAAATAAAAGTGGAAGAGATAAAAGCCTAGAGAGAGCATCCATGTGGCACCATTAGTAGGGTAGAAGATGAATGCATGCAGTGACTCGCCACTTCCAGAATTATCTGATTCTTCACATGTATCAACCTAAGAGTAGTGAGCAAAAGAATGCTTTATTCTTGTTGGTCGAGTATGTTTTCTTGCACACTTACATAGAATGATGGAATGTGAGCTATTGAATTTAACAATTTGATGGCTCTCATACATAATCCACTGCTTGTTCAATCTTTCTATCGTAGTCAATCATTATGCCATGTCACATGTTCACATGCCATTCCTTTCAAGTGTGCATCTATCATATAGCATGAAAAGGCTTCAATGAAAATGTACTCTCACAAAAGCAAAAGATTGTGGCGCCAAGTGTGAGGACGAGGCCCGATCATGCCCTTTTCAATTTTCTTTTATCAAATCTAATTTCGTTAATTATTTTCTCATTTTCAAGGTTAGCCTAAATCTTTTGATCAATATTGCTAAAAGCCACAGTCAATTGATTTATTTGGAAACACCATAAGTTTTCAAGTACTTGTAACTTTAAGTCAAATCTATCAATTTTGAATAGTCTAACATAAATTTTCCTCTAACTTTACAAACTCAATCCTAAAACATCTAGTTATTAAGTGTGATAACCTAGGTCCTCTTTATAGTGGCTGTTTCACCGCTAGGCATAGACTCTTGGAACACTTAACCATGTTTTTCAAGTAACTCAACACTCTAGAAAGATCTCGATGATTTAGGCCAACCATGAAACCACATATATGATCATATCACTCCATTTCTGTATATCTAATTAAATCACACATTATTGCATAATCAGGAATTTGATCTAATGCTTGCTTCATGATCACCAAAATTACTAGATTTGTTTTATCTTAGCAAGGTTGTAATCATCACTTATGTCTAAATTAATGGTCTAGGATACATGATCTCCCATATATGATATGAATGAATCCCATCTTAACTCATCATTACCACCCACAAGTGCTTTAACCATACCAATGTCCAGCTGGAGCTTGATAATGACTCGTGAATAAGTCGCAATATACTAGAAGTAGGTAATACAGAAAGTTCATAACAAGCTTGGACACGTTTGATCATACTTGTAGTTCTTGGCTAGCATTACTCACATGCTTAATGATTGCTTTTGCCTAGGTTAAACATTCCTGATAGGATTATAGAATCCAAGAATGCCTTAACCAAGCAAAAGTGGATATCATGCCCTTGAGGGTACTTTAGACTTAATAACTGGCCCTACATAGTATAGAAATTCATAAATAAATCCTTGTTATTCAAGAATTTACTATATGGTACACAAGATATACTCATATCTAGATACTTTAGGTAAGAACTACATTTTTAACTAGCAAGCGCAATATTAATTACATTGAGTTCACATATCATAAAAACATAGTGTCAAGTCTTATAATATCCATCAAGTGCTAATAGAAACTACTAGGGTATTCTATAGTTTTTGCTCATATTACATCACCCAAAATATAAATAAAATGTCTTAACAGAAACATAAATATTCTCTTATGCACTCCATCTTCCATTGCTCATCTATGGCTTTCCAAGTATTGACCTCTGACATGTGTTAGTTAGGCTCTAGCCATATCAACCCCTACAACAAGGATACAAAATGGGAGCATAAACCATATCTAGCTTAATGAGTTATTCCTCATATTGCATGACAAGCAATTATAAGTCAAGTTAGTTACATAAGCATATAAATGCATGAACACATATATGAATACAACCATGGTTGTCAAAATCGAGAATCTACCTAGAATCTTCCACTCGAGGGGGTGGGTCGTAGAATCGAATTGTAAATCATAGAGTTATAAAATGAAGAATTTACAATACATGATAGAACAATAAAATTTATCATAAATTCTAGGCACAATAAAAAGTTTAGTACAAATAGTTAGCATAAATTGTTATTAAAATACATAAAATTACAACAAAAGTATCGACATAAACTACTGCAATATAAATCACTATAATAAAAATATAAAACTAAAAAAAATCATCAGTTGCCTTATCATCACCAAAATTATCACCATCTCTCCCATCACAATAGTGAAAAGATCATGAATTCAATGTCAGAGTGAAAAGAGAAGTAAAAAAAGCTAAGGTCATGGTGTTCAAATGGGAGAAGATGAGATAAAAATCTAAATATGTATGTATTTTCCCATGTTGAATCATGATTAAAGGTTAAGGAAAAGTAATGAAAGTGTGTAATGGACTAATTTAAAAACCCATTAAATAAGAGTATTAGCTTATTAGGTCAAAAACTCTAAAATACATAAAATCTTAGAATCTTTTACAGAATTGGGATTCAATTGATTCTAAGGATTTGAACCAAGATTCTACTTGACTTTAATAAAAAAAAAAAAGATTTTATGTGGGATTTAACCGGATTTAACTAAGGAAAGCCTCATGAAATTTTAAAATTGTCGAATTGTAGGAGTTGAATCAAGACTTTGACAACTATGAATGCAACAATATATATAGTTATTCGAAAATCATATACAATATGGATTTAATGCCCTTTATTACTTAGGTTAGGAAATCACGAATTACATGTTAGCTTTAGGTTCCAATCACTTTGAGCTAATTTTTGTAAAAAAAGTAATAAAAACTCAAATTCATTATTTATAATAAAATAAGTTTAAACTTTACATATATATACGTATATACCTAAAGGGCATGTCGATGTGGATAGTGCATCCAATTTCATCTAAAGCTAAGTAGTAAATCCCCGGATTCAACGTCAACCTCAATTAAAGGGTAGCATTTCCTAATACCAAGTAGTTTCTAAAGGTCAAGGTAAGATTATATATAAAGATACACCTCCACACAACCTTTTTGTACTACCACATGATGCCAATAACCTTTATAATGCAAAGTTATGGAATGCATGTCCCATTTTTATTTAAGTCGAATATAGTTAAGTTCATTCATATGGTGACCACCACAATTTGCAAACACTCATAAGTTATTACTCTAATGCAAAAATCAATTCACCAATGTGTTCTCAATATATTTATGATGTTTTGGCAAGCATTAGCATGACAACCAAACACATAAAATTCCCTATGCTCCACACATAAGTCAATTCATTATTTGTATATATATGTATTCAAGTGAAACTAAAATTTATAAGCACATAACAAGTGCAATAATCATAGAAATACTCACTCGGCCATTTGCTACTAATCGTAGTACTCTAAGGATAGTTTGGTCTCAAAGTTGGTGTCACTTGATGAGAGAAATAAGGGTGCATAAGTATAAGATGCTAAATTATATAAGTGGTTTTAGTTAAATTCACTAGATTTACCGATTTCGGGTATTTTCATATTTTAAGCACAACTTTCTTGTTTTAAGTCTGTATTTTACATTTTTACAGTTGTTTTGAGGTTTTTTTTTTTAAGTGTAATTTCCATTTTGGGGTCATTTTGGTCATTTAGGTCAAGAGAATTTAATGTTCCTATCTAATTAGCTTCGGTGATCATTTGTTTGGTCTCATTTTAAAGCCTTTTGCTTTAAATTGATCTTAATGCTTAAGAAGAATCATTCCTAATTAATTGTAAACATATTTGGGCCTTTATTGAGTCTATGAAGGTCAATATATTTACTCTATGTGTTTTGGATTTTTAGCCCAACATAAGGGTCTTAATGTCTTTCTTCTCGATTTTTGTGTTTTTACACCTAAAAGTCTTATTACGTGTTTTCAACTAAAGAGTTTTATTCCCCATCTTTCCTAGTGACACTATTGTATTTGTCATCTAGAACATTGGAAAATAATATTAATCCTCCTTAGGGCATCAGTTTAGGGGTTTAGAAGGTAAATCTTCCACATTGTCTGACTTATTCATCTCCACTCCTTTCTAATCACTACCAAGGGCTAACAAGTATTGTAACTCACTTAATTAACCAAAAACATGGCTCCTAAGATATCCTATATGTCTCAACTAGCAAGGGGAAGAAGGCTTCAAGTCTAACTTCCTCATCTTTTCTCCTCTTCTACTCTTAAAAGTTTGAGAAAGGTATCATGCTTGCATTAGCTTCTAATAATACTTACATTTACATTATGTTTAAGAGCTTATTTACTCAATAAATTATAAATACATAATTACATGTTACAAAGAAAGGGAATAAATGCTAATCTAGCCTCCAACATCATAAAAATTACATGGAAAGAAGACATTTACAATATAGCGTCTCATTCTTAGTGGTGGTGTCCTTAGAATGTTATTCTCCCTTCTCCCCCTTCTCATCCCTCTCTTATCTATGCTCGAGCCTCTTGAACTTTCCACTTCCAAGCTCTCCAAGAGTCCTTCTATTTACTTTAGGAATGTAGCTTTGGTTAAAGGTGGAGTTGTGTGGAAATGGTAGTGGTTCACGTAGCTAAGGGGTGTAGATTGGCATCAACTTGGGTGGTGAGGAAATGAAGCAGTTTGAAGGTAAAAAAGGTGAGTAAAGTGATGAATAAGAAGGAAAGAGGAAGAAGAAATTAGAAAGGAATGAAGGGGGAACCAGTCGTCTAGTGTGTGTATGTTATGTGAATTTCAACATGTCTTGTGGTAGAGTTTACTAGTTAAGCATTCCCTATTGTCCATTGGGTAAAGTGGTTGATAGGATATTGTTCTTGTCTCATGAATTTTTAGAATTTTCCTAAGTTGGCCATCTTCCTAATTTGGTAATGTCCTAAAGCCTTTTGACATATGTCTTACCATAGTTGCTTTTAGCTACCCTACTCTCATAAATTCAAGCTCATTCATTAGATGAAGTTGAGGTATCACTTGTAGATCTCTTCTAGCATGGCCAACGATTATTTAAGGGTGTTCCCACCCTCCATTCTTTTTTCCGTTGCTTACTTTAGCTACAATACACTTATTATTTTCTTGTTTTCAATGTTTACCTCAATCTTTTGATCAATATTATTAGAAACCCACAATCGATTGATTTATATGGGAGCACCATAATCTTTTAACTACTTGTAACTTTAAAACAAATCAATCAATTTTGAACAAACTTGCCCAAATTTTCCTACAATTTCACAAACTCAACCTTAAAACTTCTAGTTATTAAGTGTGATCTTCTAGGTCTTATTTATAGTGGTTGTATCACTACTAGGCATATACTTGGAGAACACCTAGCCATGTTCTTCAAAAAGATCTTGATGCTTTAGACTAACCATAAACCCACATATATGATCATATCTCTCCATTTCTATATGCCTGATCGATTTGTACATTATTGTATAATCACAAATTTGATTTATTGTTTGAATTAACTAAACAACCAGATTTGTTTTATCTTACCATAGTTGTAATTGTCACTAAGATATACAATCTCCTAAATAGGATATGAACAAATCTAATCTTAACTCATCACTACCACTCGCTAGTGCTTTTGGCTATACTCAATGTCTAACTTAAACTTGATAACAATGTCATATGAATAAGCCATAGTACACTGGTAGTAGATTATATAGAGAGTTCATAGCTAACTTGGTCATGTTTTATCATACCTCTAGTTCTTGGCTAGCGTAACTCACATACTTAAGGATCTCTTTCATATGGTTTAGCATTCCTAATAGGATTGTGGAATCCAAGAACACCATAACAATGCAAAATTAGACGTTGCCCTCATGAGTAATGTTAGCTAAGAACTAAAGGTATAATTAAACACTTCATTTTGCTAATTAAAATAATAGCATAAGATATATCTAGATCAAAAATCACAACCCACTAACTATAAAAGAGTTGATAACCTTGATAGAGGCAAATGAATGCCATAATGAAAAGCATGATATGCTTGATGATTCTTCAAGAACCAAAGAGATAACTCTCAAATAAATTCAATATTTGACTTCTGTCTTTGAATTACAATGCTAAACACATTTATAGGTTTGTTTAGTGCATATAAACTAGGAAATAATTGATATGGAAGCTAAGAAAGTAGGTGACCGATTAACAAAGCTATTAGAATAGGAAAGTAAAATAAAAGGAAACTTTACATGGATCCTCTTTGGCAAGCATAAGTTAATGAACTCTAAATTATGATCAACCGAGTTTGATTTTGATTGACCTGATATTGGTTTCTACCTAATCAGTCTATGTAATGACCTAGTCAACCTACTAATCCTCTTAGTCAACTCAATTGATGATTGAGTCAACTAGGTCATTGACTTGACAATTCTACTCAACTAAATGCCATTCAATCCACAAATTTTGGCTCTATAGTCCTTTTCAACCTCTTAATATTAGTTCTTCATTCATAACTAAATTTGCAAGATGTCAAATGCTAACCACTATTGTTAAATGACTACTACATGCTATGAGTTAATAAATACTACCTCTAAATCGAGCACTTATAGGCTTGAACACAACAATGTGATGTTAGGAACAATAACAAATTGATAAAGACTTTAAGAGAGTTTTAAAATGGGATTGAAAGTAATTGATCAAGAATTATATCAGGAATTGCTTGAGAGTTAAAGTAGCAAAAACTCTAATTTAATAAAAATATTTCATTACATTTTATACAAGCTTACAAGAAAGGGAGGGAAAAAAGTGACTCTAAGGAAATAGACCTAAGGATGAAGCCATATGGCACAAGAAAATGGGTTTCATAACTTAACGAGGCGATTTTTGGTCAAGTGCACCAAAAGACCAATCACAATAGGCTCAAAGAAGTAAAAATTAAAGAAAATAGTGTGGGCTTCTAGAGATAAGCTATAAAAATATATACAAAATAGATAATTTAAGTAAAAAGGCAAGAAAAGCAATAAGGTTTAAGTATGGGAGAAAATTAGTCTTTTTATGGTCAAGGTATTTAAACTCCTAATTAACCTATAGACTCTTCTTTTCTCATTTGTGCAACTGAGAACATAGAAATGTTCTTAGACACATGCAAGGTAACATAACAAAATTGTACAAAATCAACTCTCTTTCACCATGTAAGGGCTTTGTTCATTAAGATATGTAGTCCTAATTCTAGATTCGTAAGTCTAAATAATTTTGGTGATGTATTATTAGAACTTGGACCAAGGGATGAGATGGAACAAGTATAGACATGGGATCAAGCAATCTGGGGATCCTAATTCCAATTTGAAGGAAGTAAGTCTTCATATTTCATATAACATTGTAGAATTTACAATTTAATTGAGTCAATTTGATTTGGATTCATAGAAATTAGTATTGGGAAGTTAATTAGAGAAGAGGAAGAGGAGGATTTTCGAAATAGGCAGGTATACGGACGTGTACCTTTACTGTATTTTGCAGAGATGGGATTTTAATGTTATAAGGGTATACAACACGGTACACAAGAATGTACCTACTCGTGTTTAAGTATAGGGCCAAATACATGACTATATCCTAAGCATGTTGGAAAGGCCTTGTGCATAGAAAGGTACATGACCATTCACATGGTTGTGTTCCTTCTCATGTTCTTTTGCACGGTTACATGTACGACCATGTTGTTCGGAGCACCCATATTTTACTTTTATTTTGTTTTCTACAATTCTAAGCTAAGATCCATGCACAATAACACAATGATGAAGGGAAATATGCAATTAGGATATAATTAAGCATTTAGAAAACTTAGATTATATCATAAGGTAGTATTAAACTTAGTCTTTAATACTTAACATCTTATTATACCTTTGATAGTTACATAAAAGCTAGCTATGGAATCAGTAAGTGTTTACTTTATTTATTGATTGTATTTGATAATGTAGTTTGTTTAAGGAATTTAAAGATTATCTAACCGAAATGCATATGTTGCTTGTGCTTAGCTCGACCTAGAAGCCTATAGTGGCAAATTCTTATTAAGCACCCCGATGATTAATATACAATGTTGTCCCTAATGGAGTTCTATACCGAAATGATCTATAGTAGATTTAGGGTTAGATGGGGCCTACAGTGAAAATTCTCAACCTAGGTGTATATATATATATATATAAGTATTATATGGTATGGTAGGGTCATAAGTACCTTTGTATTTTTTATTAGCTAAATAGAAAATAAATAATTTAATGATTGTGATATGTATATTCACTGCACTTATGTGTTTTTATAATATAGTTAATGTGGCACGCATATATCTATGTGATATTCACGTATTAGGCTTAGGCTCATCCTATGTCTTTTTTAGATGCAAGTAAGTATAATGAATATGTTGAGTACGACGGGTACAGAAACGTATATTATTATTACCAAGATGAAAATGAGGGAGATTACTATTATTATTATGGAGATGAGCAGTGAAAAAGTATTTGAAGGATTTTGAAATTTTTGAGGATGTTGAATTAGGAGTCTAGAGTCTATTTGGATGCTTTTACTCTTAATTACTTTTTTTTTTTACATAACGAAAGTTTAAAAAGTGTAATTGAATTAAAAATCGTGGTTATCTTTAATTAACAGTGGTTGAAATGACTCACTTATGAATCATTCAAGTATATTATTGAAGTTACAAATTTTTTATACATCGTGGAGTTAAATAGATTTAAAATTGCAAGGATGATAGAGAGTCTTAGCGCATCGCTATCCAATAAAGACACTTATACATTAACTATAAAAGAACTTATTATATATATATACCATTCTTTATTTCTTATCTTCGGTATGAAGCCATTTTGAGCAAACAGTTAAAATTAAAGCAACAATGAAAGAAATGACATTTGCATAGCTACTATAAGATAAAACAAGGTCTCACGTTTGTTTGAAAAGTTGGACAATATAATCTCTTCCTTAACCACATATTTAGATTTTCAACAAATACAAAATGAAAAAATTTACAAAACCCAACAGCAAATGAATGAATATATTCCACCAATATCCAGCTTTCAATAGCTTCGTAGAGGAATCAGTTTAACTGGAGTTGGCATTATTATATTAGATATATAGGAGATGGAGAAGGAGAGCTAGCAAATGATGCACCAAGTGATGAGTCGCGTGATGGGCCAGGTGCACCACCATAGCTCATAAACTGAAATATAGGGCGATGACATGAGGGTTTGCACGGTGTGCCCCGCAAAAATCTGGCAAATATACTCCCGCACGAAATTATTTATAATTTATTATATTCGATAAGCTATGCTCATATATATTATAATATATATAAACTGATCTTTTATGCGTATAATGGCTCGTTTTTATTAATAGAATTCTAGTTTTACTATTCCACCGTAAATTTTATGTCGCTAAAATTGTTCTAGAGTATATGATTACGAATGACTTGTCCTTCCTGAAGAACCCTAAATTTTTTTTCCCTACTCTGTTGCATTATTGAATTCAAAAGAAATGAAATTTCAAATACATTGCAACAATTCTTTTATTTCTACTATTACGTTCACACCAAATATTTACAATTGTCGTAGAGAAACAAATCTAATAGAATCCTATCTTATGCGTGGTCCGCCAAACAGAGCTCCACATCAAGTACACATCTCCTCAGTTTCCATAATAATTACCTTAAGGTTCTAATCTTGTTTCATGCTATAGCAATGATAAAAAATGTAAAATCAATTAAAAATAAATAAATAAATAACCTAAATTTTCAAAAGATTCTTGGATTATGACACGGGAATCATACATTTTTTTTTTGTTTAATTTTCCGATATATTCTTAATTAAGATAAGGCAAAAAGGCTACCTTCTGCTGCGGCCAAATCGAAGTAGAAATCAGCAATGCTGGGGCAGTTCTGGTAGCATTTCGAAGAGCAAAGCTTGGAGGTGAATCGTGGCTCATTGAAGGCATCAGAGGATATTTCGACGATGCATTCGCCGGTCTCAACTGTCCGGCTAATTTCTGCGCAACAACTCATATGTTCTGCATGTTAAAAAAACATATAAAACTTTATTCAATACTGCTTAATCATATGCAGTAGCGGAAGCAAAATAGATCCTTTACATACCTCCAGCCATTGCAAAGCAAACAGGTGTCTCTGCTCGGTGGAGAATGATTTTGCGCCTCGTTACGGTTGATGCTTTTAAACCTTAACTCACTCAATATAGATGGTGTATTTTCTGTAGTGGTAAGCAGGATTAGGGACCCCGTAATTTTCTTATTTATAACTCATTCCATCAATGAGTTGTTCCACAAAATTATGAATTATTTGGAATATATCTTTCCTGATATAGTGGGATTTATTATTATTCCTGATTTAGTGGGATTTATTGTTTCCGATTTAGTAGGATAATATTGTTCCTAATATTATGGGATTCATGGACCATATCTTGAGGTTATTTGTTTCTAATTAAAAAGGAAAGAGAATAACCAACATTCTCCCACTTGGTCCATGTATTCCATAATTTATCTTAATGAGAAACAAAATTCGTGAATCATGGTGATAGGTCCTCTAATGACAAGTATTATCTGCTGTATTACAATGCATTGTGCTTCTCAATCCCATAGAACTTGATGAATAAACCCGATGTTCATTCTGGGTCCAAACTTAATGATATTTCTCAAAATAAATGAATAAACAAATGTGTACACAAGGCTAAATGAGAAAACATCAACTGAATAAGAGTTTCATTAACATTAAACATAATCAAAGATTACATTATGAAACCAAGTTCCATTCTCATCACATGATCCTTAAAACTCTTTAGTTGCATACCTTTAGTTAAAGGATCAGCTATCATTAACTCAGTGCTAATGTGCTCGATGACCACTTTCTTTTCCTTAACACGTTCTCTTATGGCTAAGTACTTGATGTCGATATGTTTACTTCGACTACCACTCTTATTGTTCTTAACCATAAATACAGCAGCTGAGTTATCACAGTACAATCTTAATGGCCTAGAAATAGAGTCGACAATATTAAGCCCAGATATAAAACTCTTTAACCATACACCATGTGAGGTAGCCTCAAAACAAGATATGAACTCGGCCTCCATCGTGGAAGTAGCAGTCAAGGTCTGCTTTGCACTTCTCTAAGATACGGTCCCACTGGCAAACATGAAAACATAACTAGATGTTGATTTACGTGAATCAACACAGCCAGCAAAATCCACATCGGAGTACCCAACAACCTCCAGACTATCGGTTCGTCTATATATGAGCATATAACTCTTTGTCCCTTGAAGGTATCTCATTACCTTCTTTGCAGCTCTCAGTGGTCAATACCTGGGTTACTCTGATATTTTCCTAGTATCCCAACAGCAAATGTGATAAGAACAGCAATTGTAATACTTATATTTTCTTTTAGACTTATATTAAATTTATTTCAATATTATAAGAAAATATAAAGAAATGATATTTAATGGTGTTTATTGTGAAAATTCAGGTTTTGAGGACCTAAAAGTAAATTACAAGTTAATTGGAGGAGTTTTTCACAAAATTGAAGAAGCGAGCAGAGGATTGCACGGAAGGCTGCCGGCCTTGAGCCGGCCTATATTAAACCGCCTCAAAAAAAACATTAAAGCCACCGGCCTAAACCGGCCTTTAAGGCCGGCCTTGAGCGCCTTCATTACTCCCCGGATATCCATTGCGAAAATCTCTCCAAAATCGCATATTAATTAATTTTCTGACTCAACTCCTCATCAGATCAAGCTTATCCTCCTCCTCTTTGGATCTATAAATAGGCCCCTTGTGTGAACCTTGGAGGCATCCCCTTTTGTTTTAGAATCCTTTTGTTTTGATTCTTTGTTTAGCATCCTTTGTCTTTCTTTGAAATCATTAGAATTCCCTTATGAACTTTAGGATTTTATATTTTCTTTAATTCCTTTACATTTTATGTTATTCCAAATTTTAGTTTGAAGAAAGAAAGTTATTTTGCTGACGTTTTCTTTCAATTGAAGAATTCGAGGAATCATTTTAGAAGATTGAAGTTCTTGAAGATTATAGCTATTGTTTCATTTACTTTATTTTCTTTTATGCCATTTATTAGTTTATTCTTGTTGTTCAATATGAATTCCATTGCACCTATTTATTTCGATTGTTTTTATGCAATTCATACTATAATGTTCTAAATCATCCTTGTGGGAAACATGATGAAGCCATAATTCAAACTAAAATGATCATTGTATTCATGTTATAGGACATATAGATATGCGGAATTTTTATATAAGAAGTCCTGCTATGAATTATATTTTGTAATTGAAATCAATGCATAGAAATGTAAATGACTCGAAAGAGAAATTTAGGATTTATCAGGAATTCCTAAGTAAGATTTAATAATTCATGTGGAAGCAACGTTATTGAATCTTATTAGAAATTGACCTAAGTGTTTCATGCAATATTTTTATTAAATTTTTCACTAAGGGATTAAGAGAAATTATTTTAAAGATATTAGGCAATCATATAATTGGGAAATTTATGATTGTGAATTAGAATCCTCGTTTGATTTTAATTAGCAGGAGCTATTAAATTAAATTAGGGTAACATTACTTTAAAACTTGATAAAGGATTAAGGTTTTGTTAATTTCTTGTGAAAATCCATATAGCTATGAGTTATTATAACATGAAGGCAATATGATTAGTAGAATTAGGGTGGATTCTATTTCCCACCATCAATTTATCATTTTTCAAACATAATCCTCTTTTTGAGCATTTAGCATAATTCATTCAATTCTCATCAAACATCATTGCCTAAATAATAGTAGAAATTGATAAAGGTCTATTACTTAATCAATCTTCGTGGTTTGACACTCTTCTCTCACTATATTACTTGATCCGATCTGGTACACTTGCCGGTATTTATTCATGCTCATTTTATATCTCTTTTTGCGTGGATCAAAATGCAATGTCAGGTCTGGTACAAACCTGACCATACATCAAGCTTCCAACAGCTGAAGCATATAGGATGTTTCTCATTTGTTCCTGCTCAAGCTCATTTTTGGGACATTGACTTAAGCTGAATTTATCACCCTTTATAATGGGTGCTACACTTGGTGAACAATCTTTCATCCGAAATCTCTCTAAAACTTTATTGATATAGGTTTCTTGAGACAAACCTAAAATCCCTTGAGATCTATCCCTATAGATCTTAATGCCAATGACATAAGATGCCTCACCCATATCCTTCATATCAAAGTTCTTTGAGAGAAATTGTTTCACCTCATATAGCAAACCCTTATTATTGGTTGCAAGTAAAATATCATCCACATATAGCACAAGAAAACAAATTTTACTCCCACTGACCTTTTGGTATATACATTAATCCATTATGTTTTCTTCAAAGCCAAATGAAGTGATGATATCATGGAATTTCAAATACCATTGACGGGAGGCTTGTTTTAATCCATATATGGATTTATTAAGCTTGCAAACCAAGTGCTCACCATCACTAAAAGAGAATCCTTCAGGTTATTTCATGTAAACCTCTTCCTCTAGATCTCCATTAAGGAAAGTCGTTTTCACATCCATTTGGTGCAACTCCAAATCAAAGTGTGCAACCAAAGCCATCATTATACGAAGGGAATCTTTCTTAGACACAGGAGAAAATGTCTCTATATAATCAATTCCTTCCCTTTGAGTGAATCCTTTAGCAACGAGTCTTGCTTTATGTCTCTCAATGTTGCCTTGTGAGTCTTTCTTAGTTTTGAAGACCATTTGCATCCAATGGCTTTTACACCATCAGGCAACTTGACGAGATTCCAGACTCCGTTAGATGCCATTGAATCCATCTCATCTTTCATGGCATTATGCCACAAGTTCGAATCCTTAGAACTCATGGCCTGTGAAAACGACTCAGGATCATTTTCGGCTCCAATATTGTAGTCACACTCTTGTAGATATACAACATAGTCACTAGGAATTGCTGATTTCCTTACTCTAATAGATCTTCTCAATGTTGTATCAACATTCTCCTGAGGGGCAGGATCACATTGTTCAGCTGGTTGTTCAACAACTTCGGGTATCTGTTGAACTTCAATATCTACTGAATCGGGATTGACAGCTTGTGGTACCTCGAGGACTGGATCTTCAACACGCATTTGTGCTGGAGGCGTGTTGTTAACAACAATCAGTCCACTGCCCGAGGCGTCATACTGGGCATCTGAATGATCTTTCTCAAAACCAATGCCTTGAGATCGATCGCTCCCACTGATCAAGTCATTCTCAAGAAATTTTGCATTTCTTGATTCCACAAACCTAGTACTATGAGATGGACAATAAAATCTATATCCCTTAGACCTTTCGGCATATCCTATGAAATACCCACTAATAGTCCTTGGGTCCAACTTCTTCTCATGTGGATTGTAGACTCTTACTTCAGACGAACATCCCCAAACGTTTACATGTCATAAACTCGGTTTCCACCCTTTGAATAATTCAAATGGCGTCCCTTGGACAACCTTGGTTGGAACTCGGTTCAATATGTACACAGCCGTTTTAAGAGCTTCATTCCACAAGAAGTCAGGAAGCTTGGAGTTTGCAAGCATACTCCTCACCATGTCCAATAATGTTCGGTTTCTCCTTTCAGCTACTCCATTCCGGTCTTGAGAGCCAGGTAAACTGTATTGGGCAACAATCCCATTCTCTTGAAGAAACCTCTCAAATGGACCAATCGCTTGTCCATTCTCTATGTATCTACCATAGTATTCTCCGCCTCTATCAGATCTCACGATTTTAATATGTTTTCCACATTGTTTTTCTACTTCAACTTTAAATACCTTAAAAGCATCTAGTGCTTCATTCTTGTTATTAAGCAAGTAGAGATACATATATCGTGAGTAATCATCTATAAAAGAGACGAAGTACCTGTTACGATACTGTAAACACCCCATTTTTGCCCTAGGAGTCAATAATTTTCAATAATAATCAATTTTTCAATTTTTCCTAATTTTTCCCAATTTTTCCTAATTTAGCATAAAATAATAAAAATGTTCAAAAATAAAAATAAATAGGAAAACACTTCAATTTTGAAAAATGATTTCAGAAATAGCAATAATGAATAATAAACAATTTTTACAAATTTTTGAAATTTCAAAAAATACAAAAAAATAAAAAAAATTGCATCGCATATGTACAATTTGCGATGTAAATAAAATCGAGAAATTGGGCCAGCTCAGCTGGTTCGTGTGTGCGCTGGGAACGTGCGGGAGACTTGGAGGTCGCGAGTTCGAATCTTCCCCCGAGCACTCGATGCAATTTTTTCTCTCTTTTCTCTGGAGCTGCCATGTGGCAGCATGTGATTGGCCAAAAGGAAACGCGTGCATGGCGCGTGATTGTCTTCTTCGCCCAGGAGAATCGGAGGAGGAGCCGGAGCCGGTCCGACGAAGAAGAAATCGGCCGTTTTCTTTTTAATCTTCTAGATTAAAGTCAAGATAAAGCCAAATCCATCAGAAAAATCAAAGAAAAACAAGAGATTTACATCAAATCGCCGGGATAAAACCGA